>JABSTQ010010963.1:1272500-2545000 GCA_013358835.2 Ixodes persulcatus | reverse complement strand
TAGTGTTGCGTTAACGCGAGGTCGTACACCTGCACGCTATGCAAAAAGAAAGCTTCGAAAGGAACACGAAAGTCTTTCCACCGATAAGTACGTGGATTGTTGAAGTTCATGTAAGTGCTCTGATGATGTAATTATATTCGTGAAATCGAAGGCAGTTGGTAACCATGTGTGGGACCCCAAAGGTCTGCCTCCATGCTCCGCCGCTCGCGGCAGCCAGAATGCATGGGAAAATGGTGGACCTTTTCCTCTAGAGTTAGTATATATGATCTCTATGACTCCGGCCCAGCTGGGGCCAGCCGCTGCCTGAGCGCTGCCATCTTTCCTGTGACGTCACGTATTTGGCTTGGTCACGTGACGAGTAGTCACATTTGCGTACAATGGCAGCGGCCTGGGGGAGTGGGGCAGGGGGGGGGGGGGGGGTCACTTTCGAGTGCAGAACGGAACTCTGGTTTATCGCTCTAAGCCCCTCTATACCTCGTTGGTAAAACAATAATTGGAACGCGGCAACGCCGAGCAGAGCCAGGCGCCATCTAGCGGCAAGCAAGAACCGAAACGCTCGAACTATCTGAACCCGTTGCTGCAAAGTGAGTACATCTAACAAAACGTATGCTTTTTTTTTTTCTCTCTCTCTATCTCTCTCTGCTTTTCGTCGCTCTCTCTTGCGCTCTTTCTCTGGGGAAGCCTGAAGCGTGCTCGTTTCACGGTGCACGCTCCGAGGAAGACGTTCGGCTGGCACTGGTGTCCACTCAGTGAGGAAACGAGCGCTGAGCAAGCCTTCGACTGGCAGTCCGCTCAAGGACTCCCCTCCCTGATTAGGGGAACAGAGAGGGTTAGGCGCAAACTATACAACATATTTTGTGTTAAAAAAAAAAAAAATTGTCTGTGGTGGTGGTGGTGTGTTTGGCACGTGCATGCAGTTGCTAGCTTTGTTTAGTGAATATCTCAGTCGTGATACCGGGCTGTGATTTTTTTAGGCTTTACTGTGCTTATTGTAACCGTTCCTTACTGGTTGCACGATAAACATTGAATGTACACAGTAGGCCGAAGAAACGGACTCACCGTTTTGACAGCCCGGACACCCTTTTTGCGGCGCATACCGCCCAAAAATATATATATTTGTGACCGATTAGTGGCGCTGAATGCAAAGAAGGTTGCCAAGAAGGAGAGTTTGACTGACGCGTCTGTGGGCAGTGTGTGTCGTTTCCTTGCCTATTCTCATTGACAACTTAAAAAAAAAGAGGTATGGCTTATTCTATTTTCGCTTATTTTATACGTCGTAGCTTGTTCATTTATATTCTCAACTTATAATACCGCATTCCCATATGCCATGGAGAAATAACAAGGTGCTAGGGACGAGCCACGCCTTACGTTTTTAGGGGCGAAGCTCCTTAGGGGCTAGCCATGTCCGTCCGTCCGTCCGTCCGCCCGTCCGTCCATCCGTCCGTCCATCCGTCCGTCCGGCGTCCGGTGCTCTCATGATGATGATGAAGTGATGATGATGATGATGATGATGATGATTGAATCTCATGATGATGATGATGATGAGGATGATGAGTGAAGATGAAAAAAAAAAGATGAAAACAAAAATTATGAAAAAAAATATGTTTGCGCAGTCGACAGGATTCGAACCTGCGCGGGGAGACCCCAATGGATTTCTAGTCCATCGCCTTAACACTCGGCCACGACTGCGGGACGAGTAGGGGGGTCTGAGTTGTGGTAGTAACTCAAGAGCTGGGGATGTCATGGATGAAACGTTGCATGTAGCCGCTCAACGTCTATACAGGAAAGTGCGCTGCGGTCGAATGCGTATATAATCTCGTTAAACTTTGCATGCATTGGCTCAACGTTTATAGACGAGAGGGCGCTGCGGTCAAATTCTCAAATGCGTATATAACCACGTTCCATACCGCACATTCTCTTTCTGACATGGATGAAAACGAACGAAAGGCTCGGCATGCTGCGGCTCAGCGTCTACGCAGACAAGCACCACCAGAGCTTCGCCCCAATCAACATCATTCACCACGTGGAGATGCGGTAATTTTTTTTTTTTAGCTCTCTGTGAAGAAGGATAATAAACTGGACCTCGCAACGACTGTAAGTCATTTACATTATATTTGTAGTGACGTATTTTAGTCCAGAGTGGTCTCAGCCGGCGCCGTTGGACAGATGGAAAGAATGAGCTTCGTCACAAACGTATCCAAGATGAAGCACAGCCACAGAGAGAAGTAAGAGCTATGACTAATACGGCAAAATAAACATGCCCCCCCCCCCCCCTCTTCTTTTGCACAACCACCGCCACTGCCAAGAGCAGCTAGTCCGGAATAGCTGGGTGAATCAAAATCTTAATTTTGGGGAACTAGCGCCCTAGCAAATTGGCAAAGAGAAAAATGGAAGTATGATGTCATGAATGGTCAAACGTAATGGCGCAACGCGATGTCACCTGTCTTTGAACCCCTTACTATATTTGCCTGTTTATGAATGGATACCCCAATAAAGGAGGCCATGTGGTGTTTTATTGCGGTATTTTCATCGTAAGTGCAAGTAAAAAAAAATTAATATTAATCTTTGTCTTTTTTTTTGTCTGGGCGTAAGGTGTATTGAGAATATCCCGCCTGAACAGCAAAATTGTGGGCCCCAGCTGATGCAATTGCTATATGAGCAGAAAAGGCTACACGAAATTGCAAGGAACTGATTAGACTTTGGATTTACAGGCATCACGGGCACTACTCCCCACCAGGTAGCAAGACGTGGTGGTTGGGAAATTTATGCGGTTCACTGAAGGTTTTTCATTTCGCTTTAGAAGGCTCGAACCCCTGTCACTGTCAATCGCAGTCAGTTCGTCTGAAAGTATCTCGAATGAACTCTCAAAATATAAAACGATCAACGCCGCAAACTTCAAACAAAAACGCGACGTTGCTGCACTAAGTACAGCATATACACACCGAACTGAAACAGAACTTGAAGAAAGGGAGGGGGGGGGGAGAGGGGGATACAGACAACTTCGAGTCTCGTAAAGGGTGGAACCGCGCTCTGGCCGCAAAAGACTAACGTAACGAATCGGACGACTGGAAAGTCGGAAAGCCGATTACTGTAATCCTCTGGCGCATGCCGTGACTCAGTCAACGGTGGGCATGCTAGGTTTCACTTCTGCAGCAAATCTTTTGTGGGCTTCAGCGTTTCATTAAACGTTCATCCTGGCCGCATATCGTTAGGGCTTGCCAGAGAGAGGCTCATTTGTTAAAAGAAAGCACGGGCTCAGCTTCGTGCCATCCTACTGTGCTTCGAATGTAAACTTCGGATTTCATCCTTTATTTATTTTGTTCTTTCGTTTATACATTGAGAATGCTTTTTCGTCTTTTTTTTATGCCATAAGAACAAAAACAAAAAAGAAAAAGCGACTGCAATTTTGTCAGGCTAGCGTAAAACCACCTGCATACTTTCGCTTCTTGTTACAGATGTCGTTCGATTTCCGTGGATTGTATAATAATTAAAGCAAAATCCCCAGACCTGTAAACGTTTTTGCGTTTGGTAGCACGCCAGTCCTTGTTTCGTGATGACCTTCTAGAAAATGGCTCTTAAGGCTGAGCTTTACGGAGAGAATATGTAGCGAATAACCGACGAACTTCGACCAGCGGCGTTCGCGCTTGCCGCGGCGTCAGAAAACTGGCTATAGACCCCTTTCAAAATTCCCATGCCGATTATTAGAAGGTCGGAACCCCTGCACAATGGCGGAACAACACACATCGGGATACGTGCAAGTCCTTCCATAAGATAGCGAACGTCAGAGCGCAGTCAATGCTAGGAGTCGACGAGCCAATCAAACAGCGTTGAAAGTGCAACGTCACCGCGCTTATCTCTTTTTCTTGGGGTCTGTTTTTTCTTCTGCTACTACCAAACGCATAAAGTGTGCCGCGACGTTGCAGTTTTAGTCCGCCATTGTGCAGGGATTCCACAGCTGCCAACAGAGGGCAGTATTTCGAAAGGGGTCTATTCTCCGCATATCTAACGGTGCTAGATAACGTTCGCCCGGCGAACGCAGCTCCCGGAAGCGGCCGACGCGTGGCAAACACTCTAAGAAAAAGGGGGTGTACACGGGTACTCCCCTTGTCCCATATGTAACTCCCCAAAACTACATTTCGTCGTTCTGTCCACTGACGTCGAGCTGGCAATACCAACTTTTACGAGCGGCTTGATAGTCGAGTGATACAACTTAATAAAATATATAATGTACTCATTAAAGGATACATTAAGATAATCAAGGCTTTTTCGGCCCGGCTGAAAAACCTCAGTAATTTTTTTTTTTTAGTCTTTGATACGCACATTAGCTATTTAGTATGCTATATCCAACAGCTCTCAAGCCACTCGTAAAAGTTGGCATCGCCAGCTTGACGTCAGTGGACAGAACGACGAAATGTAGTTTTGGGGAGTTACATATGGGACAAGGGGACTACCCGTGTACACCCCCTTTTTCTTAGAGTGAAGGACACGGGCCAATCAGGACGTAGTACGCGGTTTGGCTTCCGCCTGGCTCCGATGCACAGTGTTACAGATCAAGCATGCCCCCCGCCGCATCTGAACAATATCTTTTCCAACCAAAACTTAGGGCTCAAGGACAAGGGTTATTAGTACTCAAAAGTGCATTATTATAGATTAATTGCTCGTTTCGTCGAATTTGTTTTGAGGTTTTTTTACGAAGACGACTTGTTTAAACAAAGCTTTACGAGTGTTTGGTTTCAGTGTATATTCACGTATTCCCTTGGCAACCCTAACCCTGACACTGTTCGCGTTGGCTGCGTTCGCAGCTTGTTTGCCTCATGGAGTTCAGTGGTGAACGAATACGCGGCAGCCCGTCGTTGTAGGTTCTTCCCCCACGTGAATTTCACCGTGAAAGTTCGCTCCATGGAGTCCAGCCTTTTAAGCACGCGGGTTGCGGGAATAAACTTTCTCTCGTTTAAATTATTCGTCCTAGTCACTTTTGTTAAGGTGGTCGTTGTTCAGGCACGTATATTGAGGGGTGGGGGGCGAAATCTTCCATTTTGCTGGGGCCTCCTTTCCCCTCTTCGCCTCATCGAGCGTTTTGTCATGGGCGGCATTTTGCTAAGGCCTCCCTCCCCTCCCTCCCCTCCCCCCCCGCCCCCCCCCCCCCCCCCCCCCCCCGCCCCCCCGAAACAAAATCCTGGCTACATGCCTGGCGTTGTTCCCTGAAGAGTCCAAACAAGGTTGTGCTAGAACATGATTGTAAACCTGAGACTGGGGCAGAAAAGAGAACACAACAGAAGGTAGAAAAAGAGGAAGCAACGTCTCAGTTGAGACGTTGCCTCCTCTTTTTCTACCTTCTGTTGTGTTCTCTTTTCTGCCCCAGCCTTAGGTTTACAATCATGTTCAACTTACACCAGCTAGCCTGCACTCTGACTATTTTTTTGGTTGTGCTTGCATGGCTTCATAATAAGTCAAACATGAATGTCCTCCGTGTTTAAGCTTCTGTAAACCCTTTAATGAACTTCCAAGCTGTCACACGATGGGAACACTACTGTTCCTATACAAACCTAACATCACACTCTGGATATTTATTTCTGATTTAAAGGATTTTTTTTATGTTGTTGTTGATGATTTTACCTGCCCAAAAACGTCAATTATGTTTTGACACTTCTAAAAAACAAATGCAAAAACCCTTTAGTAGCACATCAATAACCTAAGTCACAATAAATCATATTACAGGCACATTCCGGTATTTAAAGGGAAAAATTAGGCTTGAAAAAATATCGTGCTGAACAAGGCTATTGCAAAAAGACTGAATTCGGTGCATTGCTGATCTCTCAATCAGCTTGTCGGGATAAAACGTGTCGTTATTTCGCATGGATTTGCCTGTGACACATATCATTATGCTGCCCGGAATATCAGGTACATCAATGTGACCTCGGATTAGCTTCTGGAGAGACACTACATATCAGCTATGCCTACGGTCACTTAAACGGCTGAGATTCAAAATCTCAACAAGAAAATTATATTTAAAATGAAGTCTTCCTTGCAAAATGCCTATCATAGACTATGCGAACCAAACGCTGCACGGTTAGATAAATACAGTGATCAAAATAGTTCTAATTTTTTTACAGTCACGTCATTACTTATATGTGGTGGAATGGCTGCCACACGATTCACGCTACAAGCTACAAGAGCGAGCTCCATCCTTTCAGCGTTCCTGCCCAGCAGGCGCTCTCGTGCAGTCCAAGCACCGTTCAGGAAAACCTGTTGGTGCTTGTAGGTTTGCCTTCGCTCATACACAGAGCGAAACAAACTACTCGCATTCACCTCAAGAACCGTATTAAAAAAAGGCCTGCTCCTCGAGGAACGTTACTAATTTTGCAGTCTATGTGCTGAATTTAGAAGTTAAGATATATGTGGGTGTATTTTAGACGAGCTTTGTGTTATTTTATCGAGTCCTAGACACCTTTCAAACGACAAAAAAAGAAACATTGTTTGTTCCTCCAACCCACCGTTTACAAACAAGCCGGCGTTTTCCCACAAAATTTCATTTCATTTCATGTATTTACCTTGAAGGCGTGATTTAAGGACACATTACATAAGCAGGGTGGGCGGTAAAATACATTATTAACAACATGATCACAACATATGTAATTCATAAAGAACTAGTTACGAAATCAAGTTAACACGTTACACATAACTTATTTTTAACTTAACACAAAAAAGGAATGAGGATATTAAAGCATACAGAATTATACATGTTCTACTCGGGATAAAGACGCTCGTACATTTCTTTAAATGACTCATGATTTGCGTTAGTAACCATCTGATCTGGCAAGTCATTTCATTTTGTAATCGACAGTGTGAGGGGAGAAAATAGAAAATAATTAGTGTGAGAGCGGAATCGCTGGACTTTACAAGTGTTTTCGGTTCGAGGAGAAATGTTATGGGCAGAATGGCAAAAAGTGTTTCTGAAGGTATTAGTTGCTGTAGTACATCGGATGGAAGAAACACTATCGGGTAATTTTCCGCCTGTTGAATAATAGAGGAAGACCAAGATCGAATTTTAAATTTCACTACTTTCAGGTGCGAGATTGTTTAATATAAACCGCATAGCCCTGTTTTGAAGACTCTAATTTAGAAGTTAGGTAATTTTGATGTGGTTGCCTATAATGCTTGCATAGTTTAGTTTAGGTCGAATTATTGCTTCATCGGCCAGTAATTTAGTCGCTATGAGGGCCAGATATAGGTTGCGCCTTAAAAAAACCTAGTAATTTTAGTGAGCTGTTGATTATGCTGTCGATGTGTTAATTCTATGCTAATGTTTCTGAGAAATGAACACCCAGATATTTGTATAATGGTACCGATTCTCCTTGCTGCGCTAGTAATGAATATTGGATGAAGGATTTGCTTGAGATTGTGGCAATGCTCATTAGATTACATTTTGTTGGGTTAATGTTTATCTGCCATTCTGAGCACCATGCACTTATAGCGTCGAGGTAGTTTTTAAGATTGTGGTGATCTATGGGACAAGAAATTTTCGATAAATAACGGAGTCGTATATAAATAAGCGAATATTTGATTTAATTGAAGATGGAAGATCGTTTATATATATATGAAAAAAAAAAAAAGAAGGAGACCGAGAACGCTGCCTTGGGGAACACCTGAAGTCACGGGAACTGATACTCATGAAGAATTGCTAACCGAGACCGACTGCTGTCTGTTTGTTAAAAACAATGTTATCCAGCTGATGACTAACTGGTCAACTGAAGAAGATATAGTTTTAAAAGCAGTCGCTTGTGGGGAATGATATCGAATGCCTTAGCGAAGTCTATAAATATGACGTATGTTTATACACCGGATTGAAAATTGAAATGAAGGACTGTGACAAACTCATATAATTGGCTGTTTCATGAATATTCTTTTTTTCTTAAACTGAGCTGGTCGGGGTAAGAAAAGTTGCATTGATCTAGGTATAAGATAGTATTACTATCAAGAACATGTTTCATGAGCTTACAAGGAACACTAGTGAGAGAAATAGGTATGTAGTTAAATGAATTTGATTTATAGCCTGATTTGGAGGTGGGTTTAACTTGTGCGAAACGCCAGTCAGAAGATGCGTCACTACAACTTTGCTGGAAAAGAGCGGCGAGTATATTTGATGCTAAGTGCTTTGTCAGATTTTGAAACTTGGCAGATATACCGTCAACTCCAAGGGTGCTATTGCAGGACAAGTTTTCGATTGCCTTGAGGATTCGATCAGAACTGAATAAAATAGAAGGCATGGATATTTCCTGATAAGTCGAAGAGTAGGAGGGGAGTGGAAAGATTTCTTGGGTAAAGACGCTGGAAAAGAATGAATTTAATAAGTTAGCAGCCTGGTCATCCCTAAGGGATCCGTCTTGATCATTTAAAAACGCAGGGCTATTTTATGTATTTATTTATTTATTCAAATAGCTGCAGCGCCATGGGGCATCAGAGTAGGAGGGGGGGGGGGGGGGGCGGGAGTTGACAATGAAAAATAGAAGTAGGTATAGAACAGCTAAGAAAACAATAATAACACCTTATAAATATTTTAGTCGCACAACAAAGTTCAGGCTCCTTAAAATTGGTCCACGAAACACTACGAGTTTAGTGCCAAATAAAACATATCATTAGGAACATCGTTATCCACCGAGGCTGGCAAACCGTTCCGATCCCGTATTGTTTTAGGAAAAAATGAGTTCATAAAAACATCAGTTTTACAACGGAATTTCTTAGCCTGATACATGCGGTCCTTTCGTTGCGACATGTAATGTGGAGGGTGAATGTAGTTTTCGCTCTCAATTCCAGTCCTACAATGAAATATGTTATTAAACAATTTAAGTCGAAGACTCTTCCTCCTAGAGCTTAACTCCTTCCATCTCAGTCTCTCTTTCGCACGTGACATTCTAAGTCGGCTGCAATAATTGTTTAAAACAAAACGGGCAGCCCGGTTTTTTACTTTTTCTATTTTAGTTATCCGAATAGCAATGTAAAGGTCCCATATGGCGCAAGCATATTCTAAAATTGAGCAAACATGCGAAAAATAAAGTTTTCCCTTCAGGGAAGATGGCACAGATTTAAAATTACGAGAGAGGAAGCCAAGCATTCTGAGGCTTTAGAAACAGTATAATCAACGTGCTTCTTCCACCTTAGGGTCGAGATTAAGAATACCCCAAGATATTTGTATTCGTAGGCGACAATGACGGGTTCGTCAATAATCGTATAAGCACCAAGGGATGGAATAAGACGTCTATTAAAAGGAATATAAGCAGTTTTCTTAAGATTAATATTCATTTCCCACAGTTTGCACCAATCAGTAATAGCATTCATATCTGCCTGTAGAATGACGATGTCATCACTCTCTCGCATTTTTCGATAAACAGCACAATCATCCGCAAAGAAGCGCATTGAAGATGACGCAACATTGACGATATCGTTCAAATACAACATAAATGACAGCGGCCCAAGAAAAGGTCCTCGTGGAAGTCCTGATGTCACGTCAGCGCATTCGCACTGGCAACCGTTTAGCCTAACGTCTTGTTTACGGAGAAACAAATATTCGCGTGTCTAATATTTGTCTAAGTTGTCTAAGTTTTGCTATTAACAAATTGTGGGAGACAACATCAAAGGCCTTGCTGAAGTCCAGAAAAATGAAGTCAGTACTATCACGGCCATCGAGAGCCTCAGCCAGTTCATGTACAAACACTTAACTGTGTCACAGATGAGTAACTTTGGCGAAAGCCTTGCTGGGACGGATGCAGTATTCTCGGAAGAATTTACGTGATGGATTATGCGTGTGTATAAACTGTGCTCAATTACATTACGCGCGATACTAGAGTGAAATTGGACGGTAATTTGTGATTACATTCCATGGACCTTCCTCGTGTATCGGAGCCATCCGACCAAGCCTCAAATCTAGCGGTAATAGACCCTTTCTGGAATTCAGTCTGGCCACTTTGATCACTATCATCATCTGAAAAATGGCATATGTGCTATACTAATGGCGGCCTTCTGTTTACTGATGAAGGAAGAAATTGAAGATGCTCCTAAGCAGATGATTCGAGGCCTTTATATTCTAGACGTTAGCCCAACGTTAAGCAGGAATTGGATTCAAGATCTGCGTAAGCGTTAATTTCTAACTCGGGTCCAGTCAATCTGTTAGTACACACACTCGGCTTCAAAGCCCATGGATGTATAGAACTTTATCAAGGCGTCTATGTGAGTTGGCGCTTCGTTCTGACGGGATGCATCTTTTTCTCCATTAACACTGAAAGAGATTGAAAAAGAACTGTACAGTGAAGCATACAGGTTTGTTGGCAGAAGGTTTGTTGTGTTCGTCCGTTTTTTTTTTCTCGTTCCCCATCTCAGGGTTTCCAAGATGTCGATTAATTACCAGCTCGCCTGCACTCTATCACTGCATACATTCTCGTTTATCGTTGACTTGAGAAAGTGACGGTGCCCCATAAAATACTGCAGACCACAGGTTCATTGCCGCCATTAGTACGGTAAAAGTTAAAATGCCATTTGAGTCACCAGATGGCACTAAATTCCGGAAAGGGTCTATGATGCGGTACTTAAAGATTTCTCAAAAATAACATAAAAAATACAGACATATTATATCAGAGCATGACTTCAAAATGCAGGGAGAAATGTTATCGGGGCCTGTTGCCTTGCTTACATCCAATTAAAGGCTTCCCTATTTCTTCTACTTCGGGCGTAATCGACGGCATCTCATTAGTCTCAAAGAACGCATCGAAAGAAACATCCCGCTGTGCAGGCGGGCTAAACACAGAATACAAAAAAATTCAAAAGCTGGGCCTTATCAGTATTCCTTTTCACAAAGCTGTCATCCTGTTTAAGCGGTGGAACGGAGATATCACTTTTGCCAGTGTTCCGCACGTAGCTCCAGAATTCTTTTAAGTTATTCTTCACCCTCTCTTCAAATGTTTCGTAATATAGTTGTTTGTCTGTTTTAATACTAGTTTTCACGTATACAGTTAGTTCGCGTAGCTTGGCAAGATCGGCTGCAAGTAGAGTGCTACAGTGCTTTAGGAACGCCATTCGCTTCTTTAATAAGGATATGGATCTGGTGAGATACCCAAGGTTTGTCACGTGCACGCCTGGAATTGAGCATAGAAGAAGGAACAAAGCTATTAGAACGTTTCGAAGGTTGGAAAATACGACTAGAGTGCCCTTGACATACCGTTACAGACTGTCTTGGTATATAAAAACACCTTCCGTGAGTTTGACCGACCAACATCGGTATTTGCTCGGTTAACATCTGCTACGACTACTTTATGGTCGCTGATGCCAGGAATGACGTGTGTATTTGAGATAATTCCTGGCGTATTGGGTAAAAGTAAACCTAGAATGTGACCTGGTTCATCGTTTCGCATTGGTTCAAAAACATGCTGTTCAAGTGAACATAGGTACACAAGATTGAAACTTTCGGTGTATAGTTCTCCTACGCTAGTCCTGTGATTATTCGCCTTCCTATCAGTTGCACGCAGGTTGAAGGCACCTCTAATTATAGTTTTAGCGCATTCAATAACAGAGACAATTTCAGATAATGACCTTAGGACACACGGCTGTGTACCTGATGGTCTGTTAAAAGCACCGACAGCCAGTCGTTCACCATTAATCAAGGAAAGTTCCCACCAAACGTTTTCAACGTTTTCAGTTTCAATCTGCATTGTTTTTTGAAACAATACTTTTATGAACGAGAATTAATACACCTCCTCCGCGGGAATTTCTATCTTTCCTATAGCACGAGTAATTATCGGAGAAGACCTCTCGATTGAGATCATTGTCGTCCAGCCATGGCTCAGTCCCGATCACAACCTGCGACTGAGTCATGTTGACAAGCAGCCGTAGCTCATCAACTTTATTTTTTATGCTTCTAAATTTGACAAGGGTTGTTGGACATCATTTTCGTTTGTTAGGCAGTCAATCCTAAGTCACCAGCGTTGTCTCATTATGCCATGTAAATTTGACCCCGCCTGAAAGGAAACAGCCATGTTTCAGCACAACCTTGCTATCTGGACGACGGTGATTCTTCGCATATTCCCACAGTGGCTTTCTAACAGCACGAACAGATTCCGAGAGGTCCTCCGAGATGCTCAGATTTGTACCTTTTAATTAGCGAACATTAAACAGCATTATTTCCTTATCTTTCAAATAACAAAAGCTTACAAAGAGTGGTCGGTTACGATCCGAAGACTGCTTGCCTAGCCGAATGCCTTTTTGATAAGAATATTGTCAATTTTTAAGCGAGTGTGGTACAGATTCGTAACACGTTCTTCACAAGCAGTGGCAGTTTCTTTCGTATTTGACACAGGGAATCCATAAAAAAAAAAAAAAAAAAATCGGATTATTGCGGCGATTACGACTTTCGAGAGTTTCTACCCGGGATGACAAAGCTTGTATCTTTGTAAATTGTGGATCATAATTTTTTTATACTATAGGGGAACAGTTTCAATATTGTCAAGTTTATCAATTTTCGTTTCCACTGATTCTATTCGGTTGCACAAGTCATTGAATCGGGAATCGGCCGATGCCTTATTTGCTTCCATATGGATTAATTTGGCCATTAGACGCTGTTGTCTATCCAGTAGTTCCTTTAGCTGTACCTGAGGTCCAGGATTCAATTCGATATTTTCACAAAGAATTAAAAGCGAAAAGTAAAACGCGTAGTTTCGGAGCAACAAAAAGCTCCGCCTGACACCGTTGCTTGTCGCCCGATAAGCATTCATTGATGCATGCAACACTTGGGGTGGACCCGGCAAGTCATAGACATAAAAACATGCGCAGAACGAAAGCCAAACTGCATCAGCAGAAGAACATTTGTTATTCGCTGCACCAACATGTCCCCGGTTCCACGCCCCGGCGCCGAAATGATGCCTGCCGGCTTTTGTAGATGGTAGTCCCCAAGAGCGGCACTCAGATCACTCCAATGTTCATAGCGGATGACGCTATTCTCGCCGAAACCGAATGCCGGGCACACTTTATTCTCGTAGTCATTGTCGTTGCAGATTCGTCCAAGGACGGCACGTGGTGCTAGCCCCAGTCTTGCGCAGCTATGCAAAATGCCTGCGTCAGCAGAAGAACATTTGTTAACCACGGCACCAACACGACGCCGGTTCCACAACGACGTTTTTTGTTTCATTTGGATTTGCTATTTTCCAGAGCCTCTTTGAATTCGTCGAAAGAATATCTGGCAAAGTGATGGTAACAAATATTACTTTTGCTTTTTTTTTCACTTTGCATTTGCACAATTTTAAAAATGAGCGATATGATGACCAAGCAGTAAACTCACCGTTCTTTTCGCGTTCGCGAAAAACCTTTTTATTTTTATTTAGCATGCGTTTCAAACTGTTGGTAAACCAAGGAGACGCGCTATCAGATCAAATGGATGTTTTAGGCACAAATATTCCAAGCAATTCCATGAACGTGCTTTTGACGTGAACCCAGTTTTCACTTACGGATAGTTCGCCATGAGCTGACATGTAATACTTTTCCAAATCCTTTATTGCTGACGTCATGCCTTCGATTCATTGCATGCGAAAAAGAAAATATTTGCTTTTGAATATTGGTTGAGAGGTTTAGTTGTCGTGACGTTTCAACAACAATCAGAGCGGGATCACTTATGCTTTCCAAAATACTAACAGACGTCAAACATTCCGGATCAGTGGTTAGAAATAAATATAATATATCGTCATTACGTGTTGCTTCGGTGATCATTTGGTGAAGGCCGTACACACTCGCTATTTCAAGAAAGCGACGAGAACTTACGCAGTCAGGAAAGGGCAAAGGGAAAGGTGTAAGCACTGCGCGCGCGCAGAAACCAGATGCGCGTGAGGTAAAGCGTCTGGGCATGCGCATTACTGGCAGCAGCGCCACCGCATAGGCGTGACGTCATAGCCGCGTGTCGGAGTTTAAAGATATCAACGGCTGGTCCCCAAACCCAGGTTTTGCCATTTGAAGACTGTTTTTCAAATTTCAGCGATGTATGCCGTCGTTCAGACGTCTAGACAAACATGTTTCCAGAAGAGTTAAAACGTCCGTGTCGGCAAACACCTGAACGCGGGCAATGTTTGAATTTGTCGCCGAGATGTGTTTATATTAGGATCGCGAGCGCGTCGTAGATCAGAAGCAAAAAAAAAAAAAAAATCAAGAGCAGCGCCAAAGAGACGAGAGACTCGAAGACAGCGATGGCAAACTCGACCCTGAGGGCCGTTGGCTCCCCGCCCCTTCTCCGGCACGGACCCCGACCCAAAATAAAACAGTTGGGACGCGTTCTGTATACCATTGGGGGTGGTATAGCAACTGCTCGAACAACCACCCACGTGCCACCTCCATCTGAAGCACTCCCTCCCCCGCCTTGCATCCCTCTCCAACCGTTCCGTACTTTGGTTGTGTTCTATTTTTTCGTGTATCACTTGATGCGTAAAAAAAGAAAAAAAAAAAGAGAAGTAGGTATTTGTTGGGGAGTCTCATCCCTTTATTTTATTTTCGTTTCCTCGTTTCTTTCAAAATTATTGGTGGAGCTAGACTAAGCTGAGGAAGAGCAGAAAACAGTAGAGATAAAGAGAGAGAGGGAGAGAGAGAAAGAGAGAGGAACCCTTAAAAATGAATACGAGTAAAAAACGGGAACACAAAGCTGGGAAGGGAGAAGGGCGAAATGTCGGTCCGGGATAAAAGAGAGAATAAGAAAAGGTTGTAGTTTGAATTTTGAATTATACCCCGTAAATTGGGGCAAAAAAAAAAAAGAGGGTTCCTGGAAAGGGAGAAATAAGGGGGGGGGGGGGGGCTGTGAGAGGGTGTATACAACGCTAAAAACAACCTAAAACGTTTCACGACGCAACCATTTTTTTTTTCTTTCTTTCCCTGGTAACACCAATTTTTTATTATTTGTTTTGAAGAGTGGAGAATGAAAGATAAAGAAAGTTAGGGGAAAAGCTTTAGGACCAAATACACCATGGAATATATCTAAAATCAGAAAGATACGTAAGATAAAAAAAAAGCTGTAGGGAATAGAAGGAAAAGCTGGAAAGGAGAGCTGCGGCGTTATACAACGACACAAAACTCACTTTGAGAGAGAAAAAGGAAAGGGTAGTTTGCGTGGGCGTTGCATACCCAAATCGGCTGTATAGTAGAGGACGCGGAGATTAAAACGACCAACAACAAGAAAGACAAAAAAAAAGAAGCCAAGAGCGGCAACTGCTCGCGGTGCTAGGAGGTTATGTCGATGTATTTGCGAGAAGTAAGATATTTAAGGTAGTCAACAGCCTCAACGAATATTTTTTTCTTTTTTGCAGTTTAGATTTTTGTCGACTCTAGTAATACCTCTGGGATTGTAAAATAAGAAAAGGCGAGACCCCAATAACAATGAAACGAAACTTGCTGTCTATACTTCGTATCAGCGCAAGTCGAGGCGCAGCCGACGCTACGAGCTAGGTTAAGAGCGCAAGACACTAGGCCTTTTTCTGTTTATAATTGGTCCAGCGATGATAGAACACAGACGGAAACATGACGAACACCATGATGGTGCACTTTTGACGCTATCTGATTGGTCCCATCGGCTCGTATCGTGAGCTGCGTCTGGACTTAAGTCGAAATGGAATATAGCGTACTGTTGTGTTTAGCTGCCTTGTAGCGTCAAAGTTGCCGCGCCAAGAAATGCAACCCCGTGGTACCTTTCTATACGCGTGTTTTTTTTTTTCATACGATATGCTTTTACCTGGATCTATACCCTCGTTCTATACCCGACGAACCAGTTTGCAGTGGCGCGCACAGCTTTAATAATTGCGCGCGACAAAACAAACACAACCCTAAACAGAGCTGACGTTATCTCAGACAGTCACGTGAAGCCTGCGGACACGCGATCATCGGCCATAATTAGAGATATACAGCGGTCCGGGAAAAGATATGCAGCGAACATAAAAATTCGCCCCTAAAACACCCCGCTTCAGATTGCCCCCCATCCCTTGGTCTACAGAAGAACCAAAACAAAATTTAAAAAATAAAATTTACAAAAAAATAAAAAGCAAAGCGACGGATAAGTTAGGAAAGCGGAAATGTTGAGGCGGGAGGAGTGACATCCACAGAATGGCGAGGGAAAGCCGCTCCAAAGAACAAGCAAAATAAGCGAGAGCAGCGCGCGAAAGGTTTCGGTTCTCATGGCAACTGGGGGTGCAAAAAACGCACTTCACCGAGCGCTGCCTAAACTGACATCAGGGGGATTTAATACGGGCGATGATACATGCCCACCATTTTCGTCTATGCCCGCACCACTAAAGCGCAGGACTTGCCCAGACGGCGTCTCGTAGTTTTCTCGTTAGAGCTCGACCCGACCGAGTCTGCAAGTTGACCCAGTTAGCACCGCAGGCTTTTGTGTTTCTCAACTTCAGCGCCGACGGGAGCTGCGGGAAGGAGGAGAGGCCAACGCCGTGAAAGTGGCAGTCTTTTGCTCGTTAAAACACTTAAAAACAGGCGTTCGCGCGACAGAGCACACTCGATCGAACTCCAAGTGGCAAGTAGGCCTAACTTCTGAGACTGGAGGCGCTGTTCAGTATTAGCAGTCCATCTCAGTTCAACGTTATGGAGTCACTTGGTGCATGAATGGCTGGCACAACGACTGTACGTCGTTTAGTGTTAAAATAAACTCCAACCGCGAAAGTCTGGATTGAAACTAAAATATCAAATTTGTCGTAAAAGGTTTGAGAGCAGGAAGGTAGGCTGCTTTGAAATGACGTCGGTCGTCTTCACTCTTGGTGTGTAAGTTAGCCACAGCAGTACGACTGCAAACCACGGGTCTTTAACGTGCATCACGCCAGTGGTTACACGACCGCACGACAGTGTTGGATGCTCATCCTGATCGTAACAAGCACGGCCGGAAATCAATCCAAGGAATGATCTCAAAGTTCTGGTTACAAGAAGATCGGAAATACACTCCGACTCACCGTAAGGCGCACCACGCAGAAGGCTACGAGTTGTGCGGCCCAATGCAGGCCCGTTAATGTGTCTTACCACGTGAGCACGCGGTTCGAGAGTCAATGTGCCCGAATGCAAAGGCACGTGACTCACTCGCGATACTGGATTGAAACGGAGAGCTAATTAATAACACTCAGTATACATCCGAAGCCAGTGTTGGGTAAAGTACATCTAAAAGATACTTTAAGTGAAATACAAAGTAAATGAGACGTAATGTACTTCAAGTAAAGTAGTAAATACACTGGGTGCAATGTACTTGAAGTAATGTACTATAAATACAATGTACTTTCAAAGTAAAGTACAAGTATTTTAACACAATCATTTTTAATGCACTTTCATTTTCCTATAGACCTTTTCCGCTTACTCTCGCCCTGGACCGCCAAGTAGGAATATCCGGTATGGGCGACGAAAAAATATTAAAACGTTTCAACCTGCAAGTAGTAAAAAAATAGAGGGGAGAGAAAACGAGAATGGGTGACGGTTACGCGTTTCTCCTAAATGCATTCTATTTTCGTGGCGACGGCAAAACAATGTTTTCGCCCATACTGGAAGTGACGACAATTCAAGATGGCGGCGCTTTTGAAGAAAGGGTCTATACGATGATGTTTTAGCTGGTATGCATTGCCCAGGGCTAATCAGGGGTGCATGACCTATTTTCAAAAACCGCGGCGAATATTTGATAAAGTCAAGTGGCCACAGAGTAGTTAATTTCAGGAATGGAGCCAAATTCAGAAGTCCCTTCTCTGAATTTGGCGCCGCTTGCACTGGATTGTTGCACACAAGGGGGTTAAATGTACTAGAAGAGAGCATGACGTCATCCTCGTAGCTTCCGCAAGCAATCCTCTCAAAAAGGAGTGTCCTCTCCTTAATAAAAAAGAACAAAAAAAAAACAGTGAGTGTGCAAATGAGCTGACGATAATTAATCATAATGTGACACCTGAGATTGGGGTGCGAAAAAATTAAGGAACTCTCAAGTCGAAGTAAAAGAGAAAAGATAATGCCTCAAAACATTGTGACGTTCTCCTCTATTGTTTTTTTCTTCGACCTGAAAGTTTAATTTTTTTCCGCACCGCAGTCTCAGGTGCTACATTATGATTAATTATGCTGTCCTAATATTTTAAACCTCGTCACTTGCGCTGACCGACCGAGAAGTAGCGAGAGTTCAAAAAGGTATGGGGAAAGTCGCCTCCAGAACAAACGGAGTGATGCGTCGTCTGCTCACGCTTCTGGTGAGAGTAGAATATCCCTCCCAGTATTTCTTTGGAGTTGACAAAGATTCATATAGTGATAAAAATTTACCAAAATCAAATTTGGGGAATGTACTTTAAAGTCGGGAATTGTACTTTGCTCGGAAAGTACCACAAAAAAATACTTAAAGTAAAGTACAAGTACATACTCAGAGAATGTACTTCAAGTAAAGTACAAGTTTCCAAAACCTACTCGAAGTTGTACTTTAAGTACAATGTACTTAAAGTACTTCCCAACACTGTCCGAAGCTACAGGGGAGAGAGCGTATACCAACCTGTTCAAGACAAGAGGAGGTAAAGGAGGAACGGGAGAAAAGGGCTGCGATTGCCCCTATCCTCCTTTCCCTCCTCTTGAACAGGTTGGGATACACTCTCTCCCCTGTAGCTTTAGGCTGCACTGCACGGTTTTATTGAGACGGAGTATAGTAGTAAATCGCACCAGCAGGGCCGTTTATGGCTAGGCGAAGTGTAGCTCTTACGGATTTTGTTCCCTCGCAAGAAGAATTTGCCTATCATGAAGATTTTTGTAGATTTGCGGCGCAGGGTTGTTCTAGGAGTCTGTAAAACTGCATACGTTTTCACGTATTTACTAATAATAGGAATATTATCTTGCAATGAACGAAGTGCATAATGTCTGTTGCAATCAGACAGATAAGAATCGAACAGAAAGTATACTAAACCACTATATTTTATGACAATAATACTTTTGGTGCAGGAATACGATCTCGGCCGGCTGTTTATTTGAAGGCTTCAAGGGTATGGCACTTTTTGCTTGCATATGCGCCTCTAAAAAACAAAATAGATTTTTTTTTACGGTGATTTCTTTTATCTTAATAATTTCATTTCTCTTTTTTTGTTTCAACACAAATTTAATTACCCCCAAAAGGCTTAGTTTTGTAAAACAAAAAATAATATTTTCGTTATGTTTGTCCGTAATTTCTTTTTTCTTTACAGAAACACAAGATTACGGCCTTAAGCTTGTACAAAGGAAGTTTTAGAACAAATTCATAGAAAAATCGCGAAGTGCCGATTGTTTCAAATAAGAATAAAACCTCTTGCCCCCGGAAATAACGGGAAAATTCTAAACCTACCAACAGAGTATCGTTTTCGTTTTTTTTTTATTTCTTTTTTTAATTTTTAGCCCTTGTACCTACGATACATGCGACCTATGAAGAATGAAGACGAACTGGAAGCAGCAGGAGTCAACAAGGATCGCCGGAGCAAGAATCACAAAGACCGAAACGTCACGATCGAAAAAAGTTGGAATAAAACAAACGAAGAAGTAAGACCGTTTCCTCGCACGCGAACCGAAAAAAAAAAAAAAAAAATCTCCAAAAAGCAAGATTGAAGGAAAAATTGGTGTGACGTGCCCTCGTTACATCGCCGCCAAACAACCCGAGAGCATTTACTCCCCAACTTTTCTGCAAACAAGCCAGACGTCGTAGCGCGGAAACAGCTTCCGCTCTAAACAAATAGTTCCCGAGAGAAACTTAAGAGACGCCGTTTCGCCTCTGCCGCTTGGCGAGGCACGAACGAGCTTTGCCGATCGGGTTAAGTGCCACCGATACATTTGGCCGCATCTCCGTCGGCCGCGCTTTTGCGTCTGCTTCATCGTGCGAATACAAACAGCGTACGCAATCGTCCGCGCCAAACGTTCCTACGCCTCGGCGTTTGCGCAGAAAAGCGGGGAAGGCTCATTTTTTTCCACGGAGATAAGGCCGAAGACCTGGACGTTAAAAGACGAGCCATCGTTTGTTTTCCCTATTCTGGCGCAAGCACAGACTCCGCGGCGTAGCCTCTCTTCAAACTGACCCTGGCGCCGAAATGTTTGCGAAGCGCTGGATCGACTAGCGAGTGTGAAGAGCAACCGGGCTTCTGGGCGTTCACTTCGCGCTGAGGAATTGAATTCGAGGTTAAAGGCGGTTTTGCTGTTTCGAGGCTCTTGCATTAAGTACTCGTAATGGCATCATCCTATTGTCGCGACCTCTGGCTCGTTCGTTCTGTAAAAAAAATTAGCACAAGCACTACGCAAAAATCAGAGAAGTTTCAACATTTTGGAAACATGAGGCCAAACCCCCCCCCCCTCAAAAAAAAAAAAGAAAAAAAAGGGGGGGGGGGGGGGGGCGATACATACAGAGGTCCATTGCCCCCTATTTTTGTTCCTCGGTCCTGGGTTTTCAAAACGCTGAAAGTTCACCACCTCGCCTGCATGTTCTCTGTTATTTCTAGAGAAGTTAGATCACCATTCGCTCGCGTAATTGGGCTGTGCACTGCGCCATACAACACTTAGGCGACATCGGCGCTTTTTATGGTTTTTCTCGGACAGAATATTAATGGGCATTAAACGTTTACACTTACGTTTTGGTTTTGCACCGCGGATGAGCATTTTACAACACACAAGGCGTTTTGATAATAACCTTTCACTTCTAAGAGAAGACAGAAAAAAATAAACGACGATCACTTTTTCGTGCCAAACGTACCGTGATCTGTACAAAAGATGATCATAAAAAGCTTAGCGGTCATGTCCTAAAAACTTAACTGAAAGGGCAGCAGTCAACATCTAATAGAATTGTTTAAAACTATCAGATGCTCTATGACTGTGATTTGAAGGTGGTTACTTTAGAAATTTGTATTTGAGGAGTTTTAACATATTTCTTGTTTAAAATAAAAAGAGAGGTTTCAGGACTTCGGTGTTAATAAGGAACGAAAAAAATCCTCTTTCCCAGAAAAGGTCCGACTTTCCTGTGTCCCACAGTTTGTACTAAATATTAAATATATATATATATATATATATATATATATATATATATATATATATATATATATATATATATATATATATATATATATATATATATATATATATGATCTTAATTCCTACTTTGAACATTTCACCAACCATTGGTTACTGAAATTGTGTGCCGACCCCCTTAAATTTCGACAAAATTAATAATGGCATTTAAGAATGATGGCCGCTTCCCGCCTTCAAACGATGGTATTCACTTTTTTAATTCAATCTGTTCCGTCTAAACTACTATAACACACTTCTCTTGCGTCTGTTCACGAAAAAAAACATTTCATCTTTGACAACCAACGTGGCTCAAGCTGCTTAAACATGGCCTCGACGCGCTCACTCAGTTGATCATGCTTTTCTTTTATCGATAGTACATCGGTGGAAAAACGCTCCTGTGCGAACATTTTGAAATAGGGTTTCTGTTCTCGTTTGGTTTTTCGTGATCTCACACCACGTCTTCAGGTAGAACCCGGCTTTGTTTTTCTCTTATCAACCGTACGCCAAATACGATAAGTTATTGAGCATCTAGCACTTCATGAACCAGATCTATAGTTTTCGCCTGTGGTCCAAGTTTTTGTATTTCAACGTCACCGGACAGGAGCAGCAAACACTTTACAAAACTCTGTCATCAAACGACACAGTGCTTTGGGGCTCGGCTCAGTAGCAATTCACGTCTCATTACTTCGAAAATAATTGCACTTCATGTGTGCACTAACCTCCTCTTCTAAGACAGGTTCTAAACGAGCTCAGTCCTGAATTCGGTTTGACAATACAATTAGCCTTTTTGTGTCAGTTGACTGACGACACATTCGGAAAGAATTGCAAACTATCAACACAGTTTTAAAAAAATTTAAGGTCTCTGACAGGGTTCTAATCTTGATATAAACTAAAAACAAATCGATCCGAGTACTAATGAACAAATAATTTTGTCGATTTACAATGGTCTTTTCCCATTGCCGCAGTATTCGGTCATCCGCCTCGAATCCAATTTCATTAATGTCATACCCAGCATCCACCAGTGTTCAGTACTTGCCCCTCTAGGGTTCCTTGTACTCGGAAATTAACTTCCAACTTTTATTTCCTTCAAAGTCCTTCTTTTAGCAATAAACTGCTAATTGTATTGTAAACCCGCATTAAAGGCTGAGCTCGTTTAGCACGTGTTTAAGAAAGAAGGTTAGTGCACCCATAAAATGCAATTATTTTCGATGTAATAAGACGTGTATTGTTATCGTGCCGAGCCCCGAAGCACTGTGTCGTCTGATGTCAGAGTTTCGTGAAATGTTGCTGCTTCTGTCCAGTGTCGCTAAAAAAAAACTGAGCCACAGGCGAAAACTATAGATCTGGTTCAAGAAGTGCTAGATGCTCAAGAACTCATCACGTTGCACGCACGGTTGAAAAGAAAAAAACAAAGCCGGGTTCTACCTGAAGACGTGGTGCGAGATCACGAAAAACCGAACGAGAACAGAAACCCTAATTCAAAAGGTTCTCTATGCACAGGAGCTTATTTCTACCGATGTACTATCAATACAAAACGTTATCAACCAACTGAACGCATCGTGACCATGTTTAAGCAGCTTGAGACTATTATAAATAAGCAGGGTACAGATGCTGGACTTGTACCACTCCAGGATGCCATTAAGAGTATAAGTCAAGTTACCTGTTCTCAGCAGCAAAAGCGTGTCGACCTGGAACATAGAGGTGGAGAACATTATTGTACTTGTCATTCCGGAACAAGAGAGAGAGAGAGAGAAACTAGCAAAATAATTAAGACAAAAGTTATAAAGGAACTGTTTCGAGATATCCTGGCCGTTGATGTACAATCTGTAGAATGTATCCATAAGCTTGGAGAAAAAAAGCCGGAAAAAGCTAGTCCAGTCATCAAGAAAAGTCTGATTACAATGAAGAAATCGACGTGTGTTGAAACTGTATGAAACTTAAAGGCACAAAATATTAGCGTTAAATAACTACACACAAGTGATGTTGCGCAAGCGGAAACTGCTCAAACAGTGCCATGGCAAAAAAAACAAACAAAAAAAACTGCGTGCTAAAATAAAACGTGTGTATGATAAGCTGCGAGTAAATGACGACACATGCGCGTGGGATGATGAAAAAAAAAATACCGTGTAAAAATAGGTGATTGTCCGGACTCAGAATATGTGCTTACGTGACTTCGTAGAAACCAACGTTATTAGATTAGCTCAGTTACGGAGCTGCTCATAGACGCTGCATGCACGAACAGTACCCCCCCTCACTCACCACGACTCGCCCGGTGTCGCTCGACGCACCGCCGGACGGCTGCTTTGGTAACTGAATCGGGATACGTTCGTTTCAACGTTACTAAAAACGTAAAAACCAATAGAAAAAAACTCTTTTTGTAGTAAATTTTATTGGAGTTAAGTTCAAAATGGGGGGCGCGTGATGTTTTCTAAAATTTCTAGTTTGTAAGGTTTTGCAGCACAATTATATTGTTTTTATACAACCATGCCTCAGCGGTGATTTCAGGTATAGCGCGTCCCGACCTAGGCGCATTTTAACTTTGGTGATATGTCGCGGCGCGTCCGCTGGGGAGATGGGGGTGGCAGCCCTGTAACCCTTTCCACCGTATCTGTTTCGGCTCCGAAATGGCCGATGGAAGACAAAATAGATGTCAAGTGCAGTTCCTCGAGTGACCGCTGCGGGAGAAATGGCGGCGTTGTGATCGCCATTTGGCTCTGCAGCTGTGCTCTTTGGAACGCACAGTTATGAAATAAAACTGTAGATGGCGCTTCGAACGACGCCAAGCAGATCGAAGTGAGTGAGGGGGGGTAGCCCCCTTCGCGGGAGTTCCACAACTGAAGTAATCTAGTAACGTTGGTAGAAACACACTGACGTCATATAGCTAACTCGTAGCAAGCGAAAAGAAACGAGATTTTGATAAACAAAGACGTAGTGAAAGACTGGGTGTCTTCTCTGGAAGCGTATTTCCTGAAAAAGCGCATTCTGTTTCGTTAGTAAATTGTCACAGTGTAAAAAAAGAAAAGATTGCAAAATTAAATGGCTTAATTGAAGTATTTCATCCCGACTTTATTTTGGTACCGAATCATGGTTAAATGAAACAATAATGAATGCTGAAATCCCCCACCCCCGAATTTGACGTGTACAGAAGGGACAGAAATGGTCACGGGGGTGGGGTGTTCCGCTTATTTAGCAAGTCTCTAAACAGCATGATGAATGATGTGGAGACGGAAAAGATTTACACAGGATGGTGTCGGATACGAACTCCTAATAAAGAAGATATGATCATTGGAGTATTCTACCGCCCCCCTGGAACCAGTGCCGCGACCATTCAGGCTTTAAATAATGTTGTTTCTGTCTTAACTGGCGAGCAGATTTTCTTGATATGAGATTTTAACCTCCCAGAGCTAAAATGGCAAGGTGATGATGACACTACTGTGCCAAGTGGAGTTGTTTATGCTGAATTCGATGATATTTTAATAACTTACGGCAATTTGTTCAGTTTCCGACTAGAGGCGAAAATACACTGTTTCTACTGTTGTGTAATAGTGAAATTGTTCGTGACGGTGGTTAATTCCTTTCTGGAATTAGCGACCACAACATAGTCGCTGGCAGCTGGAGGTTTCCTCAGCTTTTCCGTGCCCAGGATAATGACAAAAAAGTATATATGTATTATATATGATAAAAGCAATTTCGAAGCTATAAAGAAAGGACTGTCTGAGTCTTCCGAGAATTGCGAGCTTTTCGCTCTAGCAAACGGCGTAGGCGTTTTTAAAATCGTTCGTTAAAATTAATAGAAAAATACGTTCCCGCTAAAATAATACACGCAAAAGCAATGCATTATAAGCCCTGGATGACAGCTTTCGCAAAAAAAGGTGAAACAAAAGCGAAAACGGGGTTATTAAGATTGCAAACTACACCCATGCATATCGGGAGCTGCAGAGCTCGAGAAACTGAATGTATCCTACAAGGAAGCTGTTATCTCTTCAAAGCGAGTGTATTTCAGTAAACTGTCTGATGGCATGCGACTTAGTAGCAAATACTTTTGGAATTAGCTCAAAAAGACACGTAAGGAGAACACGGGGATTCCAAATATAGTATATCTGAGGGAAGTAATTGAAGAAAGGTACAAAAAAATCAAACTATTTTAATAGTACTTTTAGTCTGCTTCTGCCTCTACCGTCAGAACTGAATCTTACCTACCTCTCAATAAAAACAAAAAATGTTCATCAAGTGCGTCCTGTCGCCATCAGTGTAGAGGGAATAAAGAAGTGCTTAGATGAGCTCGATGTTAATAAAGGCTAGAGGTCCCGATGGTTTGTCACCCAGAGTTCTAAAATTCTGCTCGTTCGTTGTCTCCCGCATTATAGAGATTCTTTTTTTTTTTTTTTTTGTAAATCATTAGAGCAACGTGTACTCCCGGGTCAAGGAAAGATGACGTGTGTTACGCCAATCCATAAGCACGAGGCAAAACACGATGTGGATAATTATCGCCCCATCTCACTGAGCTATATCTGTTGCAAGAGTTTACAGCATAGAGTTTACAGCGATGATGGGAGACATCTCAATACGAATAAATACTTTTCATCTGCCCAACGTGGTTTTAGAAAGGTTCACTCTTGCGGCACACAGCTAATAATACTTTATTATGACTTGGTTTTAACTTCAGAGGGTGGAGGAGAAACGCACACCATCTTTTTTAGTTTGCGCAAGGCATTTGATGAAGGGTCTCAACCCTTGCTGCTACAGAAACTGAGCTCCCTTAACCCTAATGAAAACATATATCGTTGAATTGGTAACTACCTTTCTGGGAAAAAGCAATGTGTTGTCTAGACGCTCGCGCTGAAGGCGGAGCTTCTGGTCTCAGCTTAAGGGTGAACGCACTATAGCAAGACAATAGGGCTGTTCTTTTAGCTGTTTTTTGTTCTTCTCTTTTTCGAAATTTTTATCCACCATTGAAATTCTGCCAGCTTAGTGTCCGCGAGCAACGTTAAAAAGCGCAATGACGCGCAGCCGAAACATGCCTGAGAAATATTCGACTTGGCTCAGCAGAGGTGCTACACATATTTGAGAGGTACAGCCCTATACTGCTCCAAGTGTCTGCGTAGACTGCAGATGCTCAATCGGTAACGAACTGCAGTATCATCCTGTGCGAATGGTTTGTGCTCGACCAAAAGCATCGTTTTGGTCAGATCTCTTCAATAGACGATATGTGAAATGTGCAGCGCCACCTAGAAGCGTGCCGAGAACTACGTCCGCCATCTTGGTGGCGGCGAGAAAACGAAACCAGTCACCGTGCAGGCTTGGAACTCTTGTAAACAAGCAGCCACGCTTCGTACGAGAGGTGCGGCATGAGCGCATTGCTGCGTTCTGCTTTGTAGGCCGCGAGGAGCATTTGATTCCTGCAGGAATAAGGTACATACGTGAACCAAGGTTCACTTTGATTTTTATTTGTCACTTTACACGCGGTTTTTGATAATAACAATCGGCGACAACGTGAAGAAACATGCAGACGTTCTCGCACGGCGTGAACATATTTAAACCATTGCAGTGAGCCCTAATCTTTTCGCAAAGTTCACCAGACTTTGCGACAAGATTCGACCTGCTTTTTCTAGGTGGAAAAGCAGCGATGTATGTGAACGAGACAAAGCCAGCGAAGGCGAAGCAAAAATATGGCACAGATTTACAAATCTATGCCACCACCCACAATTCAATACGCGTAGGGTTAACAGTGAACAACGAAATCTGAAAACGCCACAGAGTCCTTCATTTGAATGTCATGCCTTAAAGGAAAAGAAAAAAAAATATAGATATTTTTTTTTCTTTTAATGCAAAATGGAAAACACAACCGACACGGGCGACGTGTCGGTCTGCTCTCAACTCTCTCACAAAGTCGGGATTTTGCTGTTGGGTTTGTCGAACGCCACGTTTGATCAAATGCACTTGCTTGGGTTCATCGCAGTAGCTAAAACCTCAATGCTACACCGGCCGCCGGCAACGCCAACATAATTTCACAGATTTTTTTTTTTTTTTTTTTGTCATCGCTGAAAATAAACGTTTTTTTAGTACGAAGGAGCTTTGGGTGTAGTTTTGGGAAAGTCGTGTTTTGTCAAATTGATAATGTGATGCAGTCATTCAGCCAGGGTTGAAAAAAATCTCGTTTGCCGGCACGACATCCGTCACCTAGCTGTGTTCGAAGTCAATTGTTATCTTAAACCTATTTTAGTTCTTTGCAAAGCCTGAAAAAAAGAAAAAAAACGATGGCATTGTTGGTTTTACACAAACTCAGAGTTTTCCACCGATTAAAGCTTTCGCCAGTAACAAGTAGAAAAAAAAATTAAGCAAACCTTGAGTAGCATATATTGGCGTGGAGCTAAGATGGTGGGCGATATGCTTCTACCGCACAAGAGTACCACTTGTTTACGCCTTCGTACCGTAAAATGATTGAAGGTGTCTTCAGAATGGAAAGGAACTACGGCCTAGTCCTTTGTTCACGTTGGATGATCGTAAGTATAAAAAAACACGCAGTTGCTGCGTCGTGATCAACGACAGAGGGTCCCTGCCCTCAAAATTCCGAGAAACCGAAACTCAATAAACTTGTTCGTCCTCGTCTTTTTTGTTCTTCCCTTATTTATATTTTACCCCTACCAGCACGCTCTTCATTCCATGTCAATAAACTTGACGCTACCAAGACGGCAGTGCGCACAGTGTTACCAGACCACCAAGCAGCTTCGCATATCGTTTATTGCGTATGACTTCATGGTTTACTTTATATTCCAATTTGTTGAGCACGCAATGAATACGAACTTCCACCATACTGATGATAAATAGCCAGGATCTACTCCAATAAGATTTAGAGCACCAGCCAAAAATCAATGCATTATTTTTCCCCTGTGAGTGCCCTCCTATTTGCTGTCGTGTGATTTAGTTCTGCTTTCTGTGGTCAATTTTACTATTTTTTTCAAAACCTACCGGAGGTCAAAGCGGGGAACAGATTGTGTGTGGAGTCAGCGTTTGGCTGGGATTTGTGTTGAATCAGTGAGTGAAAACATAAGTTACAGCTGACCGCTGACGCAGCACTCGTGTGACGTTCTTCCGTAACAGAAGTGCGAAACCGGAAATTGCTAGGAGCCAGTCACATGCTGTATTAATAGTGAAACGCTGGCGCCCGCTCAAGCAGCTTGCACGCGCAGCTACAAAAGGCATGAACCAGTGCTGTACACGTTCCTCAAAAAAAGGAAAGAAAGATCGTTCCTCGTTCCTTTTGATTTTTGGAACGCGTTCCCTTTACAAGTTCCGTATGTGAAAAAGAACTCGTTCCCGTTACAGGTAAAAAAATGGAACGCATCGTTACATATACGTTACATCTGTATTTTGATGATTACCATACTTAGTTAAATCAAGAAAAGTTTTCTTTTTTATTGTTCGTTGTATCTGTAGGTCTCTTTGTGGAAGTTCAGTGATGGCTCTAGTCGACCTTAGATTTTTGGGTGTATGAGGATTCGTGGAAGCAAAGAAAATAGAAGGGTGGTTATCTGGGCTAGTTGGTAAGCATTATACATGGTTAAAGTCAGCGAACAACGTGAGGAAACTGTAGAAGAATACAGGAGACAGGAAAGACGCTGAACTCACAACTCAATATTTCATCCAGAAGAGAAGAAGAAAGAAGATGGCAAATAACATAGCCTCCTCTATACTCACAAAGCCTGGCAGTTCGATGACGGAGCCATAGAGTGCCCGGTCGCAGATTTGGAGCGCGAGGATCTGGTAGCACAGAGCATATCTCGGGGAGTGCGGTGTTCAGCGCACAGCTTTTGGAGCGGCGAGGACCCGAAACATGGTTTTCAAACCCAACGAGAAAAGAAGCGCAGAAGCGGTAGCCCGTGGAACGCGAGAAGCACGAGCGGACATTCCATTGCTCGGAACAAGTGTGTTTCGGTTTCTCGCCGCAGTGGGGCGCCCGTTACCTGACTTTTGTCTGCCACTCTACCTTTTCACTTTCGGCGGCCGCGTCACGTGACGATCTGCCAGGCTTTGTCAGTATAGAGGAGGCTATGCATAATGCATATAACCAACAGGCACGGGCTCATGACAGGAGAACTCTAGGGCGCGGGGCAATGATTTTAGCGCATCGAAATGTTTAAAAACAAAACTTCCCTTTCAGATAGAGTAAAAGAAGTATGGCTCACGCAGTGCTCCTCCAGACCTTGCATAATATACTCCTCGTAAATGTCTTTTAAAGTTTTTCCTCATATCGACCTATGATAGTGGTGCTGGCCAGATTAAGAGTACATGAACAGGATTGGCAGTGCAGAGGCAAGTGTCCTCCAACCGTCGACCTCATAGACAGGTTATGATCACGTAGCCTATCATTAATACACCTTCCTGTCTGTCCCACGTACGTTCTCCCACATGTTAAGGGAACGCTGTAAACCGCGCACGTGGTACAGGGCAAAAACTGTATAGCATGTTTCTTTTTACATTTCATTCGAGATACTTTGTCCAAATTTAAGTGCACCTTGGAAAAAATCTGGGCCATTTTCTTAGGCGCTGAGAAAAACAACTGGAACTTGATATCTTTGGACGACTTGTTTTAAGTTGTGCGATACCCTGTGTAAGTATGGGACAACTACCACCCGTTTTTTTTTCCTGAACATCACGCTTACTCCCTTCCTCTCCCTTTACTTTTCTAACCAGGGATCGCACAACCTCAGTTAACACCTGCCACGGGAACCAGCGTGACCGGAATCTGTCGATCTGAGCCTTGAAGTTGTCATAAATATTATGTGAACATGACTTTTTTAGGGCTGATCCTAGACATGAAAGAGCTATACCCCTTTTAACAATTTTTGAGTGCGCTGACGAGTAATGTAATATACCCTTTTATGAGCGTGGGGAGAAGGACCAGCATAAATGGTTAGTGCGAAGTGAAAGCGATAGGTCCAGAAATTGCAAGACACATTACTTGGGCTCTTCATAGGTGAATCTAAGACCAAAGCTACACTTATAAAAAATGTCCATAACACTGGTGACTAGATCGTTTCCTAGGCGATTGTCAAGCAAAAGTAGAAAGTCCTCAACATATCGGAACACTTTTTTCACATGAGGTCCAAGGGCATGTTCAATGGCACAATCAACCCTGCAAGAAAAATATCACTGAGGACAGGCGCTACTGACGACCCTATGCATACTCCAGAGCTTTGGAGAAAAACTTCGTTATGCCATCCTATGAACGTAAGAGTGAGATGAAATTGAAGTAGTTCTAGAAAGCACTCAGTAGAAACACCGCTCGAGTTTTGCAAGGATAGTTCATCGTTGTCCTCAATACATAATTTTACAGAGTCAAGTAAAATGTAATGCGGGAGTGAATAAAAAGGTCCTGAACATCAATACTAAAGACACTAATACTGCCATACTGATCTGCCTTCAAAGCTTCCACAACTTCCTCTAAATTTCGAACCCAAAAAGGGTCCTTGAGTCGCAGATCCGACAGGTGTTTCTGTAGATACGCTGATACTTGTCGCTGCCAGGTACCTCGCTTGGTGACTATGGCACAGAAAGGGCAGGCGTCCTTGTGCGTCTTTGCGCCGAAGAATACTTCAAGATGTAAACCTTTCGCTTTTTTAATCTTCCCAGCAAGCTGGTTCAACGACAGGCTTTTACATAATCGCACCGCTGCACTGCGTATCTTCTTCGGAACAGCCTGTACGTGGCGGAAGTTCTTTTTCACAGCAGCGCAAGCGTTTTCATGGTACATACCTCCGGCATAAGCACAAAATTTTCTTCTTTATCTGCCTCCAGAACACGTATTCGGTTATCAGTTAGATAGTTGACCAGCGGGGTCTGATCATGAACCTGCAGGGCGGCGCATTCCTACAAGACAATCCACACTTTCCGACATACAACGGGGTCTAGCATCTTCATTGGTTCTGTCCGCCACCCTCCGAGCCAAGGTAAGCAGCTCTGGAGGACGTAGTAACAGTTCGATGCTAAATTTCGGTCCAAGGCCTAGTGTCTTCCCAATGCCAGGTGGAATCTCCACCTCTCCACGTGTCGTAAATCGACTGGCAGTGGGATGAACCTTCACCTTTTTTGGAAGATGTGGTCGGACTTGTTGCCACAAAAACTCAGTAACGTTATTCAGGGACTTGCTCATTTGGAAAAAAAAAAAAAAAAGCCTACGCTGGCTCTGCAAGTTTCGCCTGTGACACCACATGCACCCCGCAAACAGTCCTTAAAAAACCAAGCCTGGTGCAGTACTCCGACCTTAGAAATTTGCAGATTCTTCCCGAGTGTCCCACAGAGGGTGCAAGGAAGCCCGCCAGGCCCCGGAGTTCAACCGGACACGTACCTTGTTTGATGTGCCATGAAACAACCCTAGAGCTGAACACAGATTGGGTGGCTAGATTGACGAGAAGAGTAGGGTTATTGAAGGGTAGATTACAAATTACAGAAGAAAAGCGCGATGCACAAGAAATGAACTGTAGATGGGTGGTGAGCTGGGCTTGTTGGTAAGCATTCTACATGGTTAAAGCCAGCGAACAACATGAGGATAGTGTAGAAGAATACAGGAGACGGGAAAGACGCTGAACTCACAACTCAATATTTCATCCAGAAGAGAAGAAGAAAGATGACATATAACCAACAGGCACGTGCTCATGGCACGAGAACTCTAGGGCGCAGGGCAATGGTTTTAGCGCATTGAAGCGTTTAAAAACAAAACTTCCTTTTCAGATAGAGTAACAGAAGGATGGCTCACGCAGTGCTCCCCCAGACCTTGTATAATATACCCCTCATAAACTTATCTGGAGAGTTTTTCCTTATATCAAACTTTGATAGCGGTGCTGGCCAGATAAGGAGTACATGTACAGCATTGACAGTGCAGAGGCCAGTGTCCCCCCACCGTTGACCTCATAGACAGGTTATTGATATGTTGTGGTCTGGTAGGAATGTCACAAAGACATGTTGGTTGCAAAGGTAAGCGTCTGGCGTGCCCGCATGGCTGCTCTAATAGGGCTGGCCTTTTATTGGAGATGTAAGCGACAATTTAGGTGGCGCTAGGAGCCATACAAAACAATGCATAACGCGCCCCTTTTTTTAAGCACAAAAGAAAACAAACACTACAAAGATGTTATTGGAGTTCAGTCTCAGTATCTTGCCGGTTTACGTATGATTCGTACTGAACGTGTCACACCTGGTCGAGCCTGACCATTTCTTAGATCCTGGACACCTTGTTGTAGGGTGCCATTGTCTTCGGTTGTTGTGGGTCTGGGTTCGTCAGGAAAGTATTCCTCAGCTGAGCAACCGTCATCTTCAGCCCTTGGAGAACGGGGTCTGAGGTGATAGCGGTTCCTGACGTGCACACCACCGCTAGGAGTTTGTACTGTGTAGCGCCTCCGTTCGTGTCCAACTTGTATTATGACTGCCTTTTGCCAGGTATTCTTGTGCCTCAACCAAACAGGCTGGTCCTTTGCGAGAGCCGAGAGATCTTGGGTGTGGCAGTCCCCAGACTAGTGCTGTTCCTGCTGTCTCTGTTTGAGAAGCTTCTTGTTAGCTTGGGTAGGAAACATTGGTTCCAATCTTTGAGGTAGGGCTGGTATGAATGATCTCAACTTCCTGCCCATGATTAGCTCTGCTGGAGAAACAGATCCGATGCTAGGGGTGGAGCGGTAGCTCAGGAGGACCAGAGCAAGACTCTTACCATCGCTGAGCGACTTAGCGAGCGTGGATTTAACAGTCTGTATTCTTCGCTCCACTTGACCATTGGATCTGGGGTAAAGTGGCGATAATGGCTCATGAACGATGTCCCATTTCTACACTAATTATCTAAATGCTGCTGGGTCAAAAGGAGGTCCTCTGTCAGAGATTAGCATGTTAGGGATTCCTAACCACGCAAACACATCCTTTAGAACTAAAATGAGCGCCCTTGCCGTCGTTATCTCCATCTGTTTCACTTCTACAAACTTTGAGAAGTAGTCCACAATGAGGATGTAGGTGCTCCCTTGACTATGAAAAAAGTCCATTGCTAGTTTTTCCCATTTCCGAGCTGGGGGACCTCGGTCAAGCATTCTTTGGTGGGGGTTTGCTCTCCGGTTGGACAGGCAGACGTCGCAGCTTGCGATGGAAGTCTCAATGTTTTGCTGAGAGTCGGCCAATACACACTCTGACTTGCTACTCCTTTGCACGCCACGATGCCACGATGTGCCTGGTGCAGTTTTTGAAGTATTTCGTCCTGGTCGGTCCTGGAATGTTTACCAGCTGCCCGTAGCACACGAAGCCGTCAGTAGTGTACGATTCACTTCTGATGTGAAAGTTTGGTATTGCTGCTGTGTGGACGTCAGAGATCCTTGCTGGCCATCCTTCTTGGATGTATTTGCGTAGTTACTAAAGAACTGGATCGTGATTTGTCGCTTGTTGGATCTGGCTGAGCTTTGTTGGTGTCGCTTGGACAAGGCTTGACACCGAAAGATTTGGATCATGGTCCTCAGTTTCCATCGTGGATGGTGGGTTTGGTGATCTCGACAATGCGTCGGCAACTGGGAGCTGCTTTCCATGAACATAGCTAGACGAGTTTGGTGCTGTGACCCTGGAGCCTAAGCGGGAGCCTCTGTAGTCTTGGAGACATTTTGGTCAGGTCCTTGCTCTCCACTCCCACTAGTGGTTTGTGGTCTGTTTCAACCGTCACAGATCGACCAAATGTGTAGTAATGAAATCGTTCACATGCGAACACCATAGCAAAGAGTTCTTTTTCTATTTGAGCGTAACGCTGCTGAGTGGCAGTTAGGGCTGCTGACGCATAGGCTATCGGTCTGCCCTCTTGTAGCAAAACCGACCCCATGCCGTAGGAACTGGCATCAGTTGAGATTGTGATTGGCTTTGCCTGATCAAAGTAACGAAGCACAGGTGTAGCTCCCAGTTTGGTCTTGATTAACTTGAAAGTCTGGGGGCTGGGTTGTCCAGTGCCATGCTATATCCGTCTTGAGGAGTTCACGTGGAGGTGCTGTGGTTGCGGGGAAGTTGAGAATGAACTTTGTAAGGTAGGTTACCATCTCCAAGAACCTCTGGAGTTCTGCTTTGTTAGTGGGAGTTGACATGGTTTCGACTGCCTTCACTTTGGCTGGATTTGGAGCCAAACCTTCCGACAAGAGCTGGTGTCCAAGGTATGTTATGGCTGAAAATCCTAGCCTGAGCTTGGCTTTGTTGAGTTTTAGGTTGTGCTTTCTGGCTGTAGTCATGACCTGTCTCAGGTGGTCCTTGTGTTCTTCTGGAGTCTTGGATGCTATCAGAATGTCACCAAAGTATGGTTTGACGATGACTTGGCCTTCAAAAACTTGTCAGTTGCCTGCTGAAACAGCTCAAGAGCCGTGGCGAGCCCAAACAGTACTCGAAGAAAGCGGTATCAACCCCATGGTGTCGCAAATGTGCAAAACCAGGAGCTTGGCTCGTCGAAAGTAAGTTGCCAAAAAGCACTCTTGGCATCAAGAACGGAAAACACAGTTGAGCCACTGAGGCTTGCGAAGAGTTGCCCGGGGATTGCTGCCCGGTAGTGCTGTCTCTTTAGCACTGCATTGAGATTCCTGGGATCAAGACAGAGACGGACACTTCCGTCTTTTGTCGTGGCGACCAGGATGGGATGAACCCATTCTGTGTGTTCCTTGACTGGGTTGGTGATGTTGCTTACCTCCATGCGCTTTAACTCAGCTTTAACCTTGTTTTCCAGAGCGCTAGACACTCTACGAGGAGCTGAAACAGTTGGTCGTGCGTCCTCACGTAGATGAATGTTGTATTTTCCCGGTAGTTGACCTATACCTGTAAATAGTTCCGGGAATTCTTTCAGTACCTCTTCATACTGTTTTGGCTGTGTTGAGCCAGTTGCCCGTGAGATTTCTTCAAGGTGCTTCACTCGAAAAACTAGGTTGAGTGCTGTGCACGCAGGAGCTCCCAAGATTGGTTTCAACGGTTTGTTAACCAAAAGGAACCTCAGGTTGCACTCCTTGTTGTTCACTGTGCAGTGGAGCTCACATTCACTGTCTATTGGAAGCTTTTTTCCACTGTATGTTGCAACCCTTGCAGTCGTTCGTTTGCAGTCTGGTTTGTTTCACCAATGTTTGATCACTTCCATAGAAATAATGTTTACATCAGAGCCCGTGTCAAGCTTGAAAATAAGTTCGTGTCCACTTACGTCAACTGTTTCGTCCCATTTTGTCGAGTGTGCGCGCCGGGACTGGAGACAGTCATGCTGCCGAGGAAGAACTCTTCATGAGAGCTTTGTCATGGATCCTCTTGCAGCCGTCCAACTCGTGGTGGAGGTGTTACGCTTGGCCGCTGCTGTTGCTTGCAAAGGCTTGCAAAGTGACCAAATTTGCCGCAGCTGTAGCAGTTCCGGTCGTAAGCTGGGCACTGTCGTAGGGAATCTGTCGTCCCGCAGCGTGAACATTTGTGTTGAGGCATTGTGGTTGCTTGATGAGCTTGGGGAGTTCTTTTGACATCATGTGGACGCCCAAGTAGCCTTGGGATTTTCTGACTGTGCTTGCGAATGGCATTCACTTCTGGTTACGGATTCCTCGGTGTAAGCTCTTTCGCGTGCTTCTTAAAAATTTCCGCTGCCTTGCACGCAGAGATGATCTTGTCCAACGAAAGATTTCGCTCCCGAAACAGGCGCTCCCTCAGAGTTGCGTCACTAATTCCGACAAATGTGCGGTCGCCAACGAGTCTATCGCACTTGGCACAGAAATCGCACCTCAGTGCCTGACAGCGAAGCTCGGTCACGAAGTCGTCAATCGGTTTGTCCTGGCGCCTGAACCATCAAGTTGAAGAGCGCCGCTGCTTGGATGACGTTCTTGTAGGGTTGGTTGAGCACCTCAAACTTGTCCAGTATGTACCGACTGGATCTCCGGTGCCTTCCGCCGTCGCTCCGGAAGGTTGCGGGGGAAACGTTGTTTCGATGTGTCGTGCCTGTGGGCCAAGAAAATGGAGCAACAAAGCCTTCCGTGCCGGTTTAGGCTTAGCCGTGTATCCGCAGGCAGCCTCGTATATCTTGAAGGATTCTCGCCATTCCTCCCACGCTGTTTGAGGGTCGTCGCCTGGCTCGAAGTGCGCCGGAGGTTGAATAAGCGCACTAGCCATGATTTTAGGTCGCAGGGCCTAAAATTCTGACACCATGACATGTTGTGTTCCGGTAGAAATGTCACAAAGACACGTTGTTTGCAAAGGTAAGCGTCTCGTGTGCCCGCATGGCTGCTCTAATGGTGCTGGCCTTTTATTGGAGATATAAGCGACAATGTAGGTGGCGCTAAGAGCCATAAAAACAATACATAACTGTTATGTTTACGTAGCCTATCATTAATACTTCTTCCTGTCTGTCCCACATACGTTCTACCACATATTAAGGGGAATGCTGTGTACCACGCGCGAGGTACAGGGCACAAACTGTTTAGCATGTTTCTGTTCACATTTCATTCGAGATACTTTGTCCAAATTAAAATTTATCTTGGAACAAAACTGGTCCATTTTTTTTCTTTTTTGAGTCTCTGAAACAACAACTGGAACTTAATACCTTTGGGCGACTTGTTTTAAGTTGTGCGATACCTTGTGCAAGTATGAGACAACTACCACCCGTTTTTTTTTTCTCGCCATTGCGCTTACTACATTCCTCTCCCTTTACTTTGTTAACCAAGGATCGCACAACCTCGTTTAACAGTTGTACGAAAGTACCTGAGTTTGAACCGTCCCTCTTTCTGTGTCTTTTCCTTCGACTAAGACTTTTGCTTTCTGTAGCGCAGTCTCGGGCACTGAAAAAAGAATCGATGCCCACTATCTCTCCTGCGCCCGACTGTAACCAAGCAAGGACCACACAAAATAAACCCCAAGATAAGTAACTAAAACGTTAATGAGATCCTGCTTTTCGTAAAGATATTATTTTTATAGTTTTAGAATTTCCCTCTTAAAAATAAAATAAAAATTACCCCACTGGACGAAAAAAAGGAATGCCGTTCTTTTTTCCGTTCCAGTAAAAACGCAACGAGTTCCCGTTCCAGTTCCACCAACGCAAAATGAAACGACGGCGTTCCTTCGTTCCTAGAGCTCCTAAAAGGAACGCGTTCCAGGAACCCCGTTCCTGGGAACGCCGTTCCGTACAACACTGGCCATGGACCACTGATTGGGAATAGTTCCTTACTTAACTCCATGAACACTTTCATTTATCCGTTGGCACTCACGGAACAGTTAGCGATTTCTTTACATTTCAATTGCTTTGCGCACGAATCGCTGTCGGAGTGGGGTGTTTCCATTGCTCTATATAACGTACTGTTTCCCTTAGAAATTAGCAGTTAGGTCTCTGACCTCGCTTATTGCTATCAACAGATTCCACACTAATCTCCAGTGTAATCAGACTCTGTTGAGATTATCGTACAAACGCCTAGAACCTTAAAAAATGCAAATCCACTTATTAGGGGTAAAAGAATATCATATGACACACATTAACAACTAGTTATATTAGGGGCGAAGCTCCTTAGGGGCTAGCCATGTCCCTATGTCCGTCCGCCGTCCGGCGTCGGGTGCTCGTGCTCCTGCTCGGGAGCTCACGTGCTCACGTGCTCGTGTAGGGCAAAAAAAAAAAGATAAAAAAATGATGAAAAAAGAAAAAGAAGAAAAAAAAAAAGAGTAGGGGGTTCAGAGATGCCATCCCATCTGTCTTCTTAAAAAAAGAAAAGGAAGAAAACCACACATTCTCCTACTGACATGAATGAAAACGACCGAAAAGCTCGGCATGCAGCGTTTCAGCGTCTACGCAGACAGCAAGCTGCTCCGGAGACCAGGGCGCGAGAAGCTGCTGCACAGCGTCAAAAAAAATCAGCACCATCAACACTACCTATGACTAAAATCAGTATCATCAGTACCACCCGAGCTTCGCCCCAATCAATATCATTCACCACGTGGAGATGCGGTCATTTTTTTACGTAACTTTGACATAAAATTAACTGCACATGTTTAACTTTTATGGGATATATTACTGCCATCATTTGCTTTAACAAAATTACGTTGCATCAGTCGCTTAATTCTTTCCTTTGTTTGCTCACCCTAACCCATAACAAAACACAAGGCAGATTCCAAGAACTAAACGCAATTTAGTTAAAAAAATCGAAACTCTATGCTGCCCTTCAAATATTGTTTGGTCCTCCCATAAAGTAAGCGGTGCACGTCGGCTTAGCAGCCTGCTGGAAAATCTCACGTGACCACAGCACTCTCGACATGGCCGCCCACTTGAGAGCGTGCACCAGGCCCTATTGGAAAAACGAACAAGAAAATCAAGCTGGTCAAGCTGGTTCAAATTGGTTCAAGCTGGTCAAGCTGGTTCAAGCTGGTTCGAGCTGGCACTGCAGCTGGGCAGGCTGGTACTTGGGCTGGTTCGAGCTGGTACTGAAGCTGGTTCAAGCTTGACAAGCTGGTTCGAGCTGGTGCTGAAGCTGGACCAAGCTGGTTCGAGCTGGTCAAGCTGTTCTTGCTGGGAACGCGCACGCCAAGGTCGGCTAGAGCTGGTCGAACTGGCATTGCTGGGAGTACGCGCGCCAAGGTCGGCTTGGGCTAAGACAAGGCCACGTCCTGTTCCTTTGTCCTCTCGTTTTTGGTAGACGACCGGACGCTTCAGGCGCGCTGCGAGCTTCCTTTGTTTACGAGAAGAGAGAGAGAAAGTGGTAGGAGCGGAGAATTTGAGACACGTTCGGGTATCTTGGGCAGATTTTCAAAGGGATGGCTGTGTGCCCGTTGATTGGAGACTATTTGAACGGCGGTGCAAGCTAAGCGGGATTTGAGGAGACAGCGAGCGTCAGTTCGTTCAGCGCGGGAGGAAGTCGGACGCCCCGACTGAGGCGTCGCTTCGTGCCTTCGAACATGTGTGTGACCGTGAATGACGGTGGTGCCAAGGAGTATCGCCAATGCCATCCAAGCCACTCGGATTTCCTCGCCTCTGCCGACTACGCAAGAGGCCGCTTTGCCCCCATTACTGGCGGGACCCAGGTTCGCTTCTCTCATGCGTGTAGTATTTTTTATTGTTATTGCCTGTTTTTGGCGTGTGTCTAGAAGTTTTCGTGCTGAGACATAAGCAATCTAGTTTTAATAGAATGTTTTGTTTTGCACCGAGAACCACTGTCTGTGCGTCGGTTAAAACTGTGTCAGCGCAGAGGATGTGTAGCATCTGAGCCTATGTGAGCAGGCCGCGAGTACTAAAATAATAAATTGGATGCCGAGCTGGCTTTTCTGAAGAGTTTGGCTTGTTTTTCCTGTGTATAAATTTAAGCTGGTTAAACTGGAGGGGAAGTCCACCAGCTTAACCAGCATGACCAGTTCAGGCAGCATGATCAGCGTGCCGAACTGGGCATGCTGGGACAATAACCCAGCTTGAACCTGGGACCAGATCAACCAGCATGACCAGCATACCAAGATGGGCATGCTGGAGCAATAACCCAGCATGAAGCTGGGATGCTGGGACCAGCTTGTGTTGTTTTTTTCAATAGGGGGAGAAGCAGCTCTAAGTAGTTCGGTTTTTGGGTGCAGCGGGCGAAAAGCCTGCGGTTATTCTTCACATGACGTTGAACCACTGTGTAGGCGCCTGTATGTCCCTCCGTCAGGTAAACGAGTAAACACAAATTTTCAAAGCGTAGAGTCAAGCCTGACTGACGCACCTCGCACCTTCCGAGTTCACTCTTGGACGCGCCGCACTCGATGTCAGAAGTTGGCCGGCTTGTAGACAAAAGCCGTCATGTTCCTATCAATGAAAGGGTTGAAGAATTGAACATTAGTCATGGCTCGGTGCACCACATGGTTCTTACGCCAGACATTAGGGAGCGCCGTGTGGATGTGTGTGACACGCTGTTCCGACGCTATGAAGCTGGGAGAGATAATTTTCTTCGACGCATTATCTGTGGGGTTGTTGAATCCACTATGCCCTGCCAGAGACCAAGCGGGCAAGCAAAGGGTGGAGGCACATTTCGTTACCAAGACCAAAGAAGTTCCAGGTTGTTCCGACTAGAGTCACTAAATAAAGCTACGCTTTCAGAGTACCGAAACTCCAAAACTACGCGCCTGAAGCGCGTCAGACGCCGCCATCTTGGGTCCACGCGAAGACGGAGGAGTGACTCTAGCCGAGCCAAACCGAGCTGTAGCTGTCGCCTGCTCCAGCTGCCGCAGCCGCAGCTGTGGCAGCGAATCAAGGTCGTGTTGTTCGTATCTCGACGTAACACGGAAAACGCGTGTGCTGAGCGACGGACTTAATCGTGCGCGCGCAGTAAACAGTAAACAGCAGCGGGCAGAGGACCGCTGGGCCCAAGATGGTGGTGTTCAGAAACTGCGATGATGATGATAGCGACTCACGTGACTGCCGCTGTCCAATGATGCCTCAGCGAACCAGAATATTGTTGGATAGAGCGACTGAATTGTCCGGAAAATGCCAAAGAAAAGGAATGCGGTACTCTGAAAGCGTAGCTTATTTAGTGACTCTAGTTCCGACGCAGGGCAAGGCTATGCTCACGGTCTTCTGAGACCGTCAGGGACCAATAGCGAAACGTTGCATCCCCGGGGGATTCAGTATCAACAGCACGTCGTTTTGTGACCTGCTAGAGAGCAACTTAAAGTCCATGATCAGGTCAAAGCGCCGTGGTTTGCTTACCTTCGGTGTGTTGCTGCAGCACGTTGCTGCAGCAGTTGAGGTCGGAATCCAACACCCAACGATTTGGATACATTGAGGTTTTTCTCATAGTCCTTGTCAACAAAGTGGCAAGAACACATCAGGGGGTACGAGACTGGTCCCTGCAGCTGTTCTTCGGGGATTGCAACCAACAACTCGTTATTTTGTGCTTCATCTTTTGGAAAACTTGTGTAGCACGGTACTTTTAGATTTGATAGTACAGGGAGAGAACTTCACGCAGCATTTCTGCAACATCACTCCTCACGTCGCTTTGCAACGTATGCTATACGTCGTTTTCTTCCTTACATTTTTTTAAAAAAATCGCCTTAAAACAACAAACACTGCTAAAAAAAAAGAAAGAGGAACTGAAAAGTGACGCGTCGTCCGCATAAGAATAAAAATTTTCGAAATACTCTCGCGGTGAGCTGAGAGGGAAAGAGAGAGATACAGTTCCTGTTTGAAGTCATCCAGAAAGGCAAGGTGTGCACCATTTCCCTAACCACGTCGTAGATTCGGGTGGACATTTCAAATCAAGCTTCCTGGGGAAAAAATGTCTGCAAATAAGCAGTTGTTAAGCTTGGTATTGCTAGGGCGATCCCTAGAAATCATTTTCAGTAATTTGCAATTGCTTTTGACCGTGTCTGATTGGTCCCATTAGCTCGTAGCGTCGGCTTCGTCTGGACTTGAGGTGAAACAAAGTATAGAAGTTTCCGGTTTTCGTAAACAAAATTAGTCTTTCTTGGAGCCTTCTTTCTACCGTTTTTAAGCTCCCGGAGGCCCAGCGTCGAGAACTTACTTGTCCGACTCGTTCCCAAATACGTCAGCCGCTCTTGTAGGTATAGTTTAAATCCTTATGTTTATAGCTTTTATTGTGTTTTTGTGAACATCACCCCACTTTTTATGCGTCCTGGCAACCTCTAGCGTTGAAGCAATCTTAGATTCAGCATTATCTCCTGTGGAACTATAGAAAATGATAAATGCGACGGAATATATATCCCGTGTACGTAATGCTTGCCAGCCATTCCCTGAAGGTGTTTGGAAGGCTGATTTCAAATCGAACGATATTGTGACGTGTTTTACATTTCGATCGATGCGAGAAAGATTTTTATTGTAAAATAATTTTCTTACTGCATTGTTGTTGTTGTTGTCGTTGTTGTTTTCTTTAATTTAATTTGAAAAATCTAGGACGCTGGGACACACACACGACATAACTGAAGTCAGGAAAACTTTCACGCGCCCTTTGAAGCTGCGCCATTTTTTAGTATTGCCGGTAACAGCGTAAGGCCTTGGGGTGTAAGACAGAATTGGAATTTATACATCATATCTATTATTTTGAAATATTTTAGAAGGGGTCGTGGTTTAGAAGTTTCTTTGTGTCATAGTTTTAGCAGAGTTCAATCGCGCGATGTACTGGTTTGTAGTTTTGTGAGTTGCTCTCTTATTTCGCAATTTTTATCTCGCTGGTTTTATTTCGTGCCTACTAGTTATATATATTATTCGCGCACGTCCTTTACACTGTGTGGTCGCCAGTGATCTGACAGTCCGAATTTGGGAACGACTTAGTCGAGCCAAGCTCTCAGAATGAACATTTTTAAACATCAGACACGGTTTATAGGTTGTCGGTATGTGTGTTTTCAATTCTTTCTAATAAAAGTTTCGTAACATAGTTTTTTAATATAGAATTCCCGGCTATGTATACGCTTGTTTATTCATTATTGCGTATTCACGCAGTAAAGAACATTGAATTTCATGTTTACCTTCAAGTTCCGTGGTAGAATAAGAAAACAATCTAATGACCTGAGTGATCAAGCAGACTACTGCAACAATTTACATGCAACACGGAACTCGGCGCGTTTTTAAACGATTGTATTTAAATTGATAATGAAAAAGTCCAAAACGTGTCGAATATACCAGGTGTTTGAGGGAAAAGTTTCAAAAATTGCTAAAAATAGAGTGGTTGAGAAACAAATGAGCCTACTTGCGGGAACAAACTGCCAGCCGCGGCGGACGTCAGTGATGAGAAATAAACCATACTAATTCGCTAAATAATTAACCTAAAAATTACTAATTAACTTTATTATTTAAAATAAACATATTGTTGCGGTGTTCATTGTCAAACTTGATTGTAATCGAAAACTCGACGACGTGCTAACCATCTTCAGGGAGCAGGGGACCGGTCCGGGTTTCAAGTTTGTGACGCCTAAAGAACACAAAAATTAAGCTTTTTGATATTTGCGTAGATGTTCAGAGGGTCCACGCATACCGGTGGCATCAATCCAGATCCACTAAGTCTCTACTGGAGTTTCGGTGCGGTCACTCAAAAATCGTCAGAAGCGGGATTTCGGTTTCGTGTCTGTGGTCTGCTTTAACAAAACCTTGCGTTCACGGGATAAAGGAGAGTTTCTCAGCCCAGATAGTGGGACTAAACGAAAGCGGTGATCAAGATACCGTAATTGTTTCAGCCTGCAAAAAAGTAGTTCAGAACCTCAAAGGGAACCCCGGTGGAGTGTGGTGCCAAAAGGTCGCCGAGAAACGCAAGAAAGCGGCTGCCATCTCTCATGTTCTGTGTTTGTCACGCTGTTTGAAGGAAGTTTCTTCGAGGTATATGGTTAGGACATTATGTTTTCGGCACGGCATAAGTTGAGTGGGATTTCCTCATTCGTTGAAAGGCGAGCAGGCAAGAAAAAATCCGAGGGGAAAATACACAATCAAATATGAACGAAAAAAAAGTATGTGCCGTGTGCAACTGAAGTAGTGTATGAGATACCCTTCACGTGCGGTTGTCTTTACATCAAACATACCCGGCGATGCCTACACACGCGATTATCAGAACACCAAGGATCACAAAGAGGGTGTGCGTACTTACAACTGATATGGAGCTGTAGAAACTGCACGTGTGAACCTGGTTTGGTGACTGCCGTTTTGTTCAAAGATAATAACCAGCTACGAAGAGACATGCGGAAAGAGTATAAAAAAGTAAAAGAAAGAGTATCATGTGTCAACGAACCGTCCATAACCCTGCTGGACAGTGAGGCAGATTTTTCGGATATAGGGTAGGGGGCGTTTGAGGTCGAGAGTGTTTGTTTTGTATTATCGTAAAAGATTGGAAGCGCCGATTTTATCAGAGCAGAAGTAATGTGTTATGTGTCTTTCTAATAAACATTCAGTTGATAATCAGCGCTTGGTCCTGTCAGCTCTTCTCTATCTTTCGTAGTCTTTTCGTGCTGTTTTACATTATGGTATGGTACAAATTAGAAACTTTCTGAGCATCATCCAAAAGCCCGAAATCAGCTCATATTAGGATATAAGGCAGCTATAACAGTTTACGGCACTTTCAAAAAAAAAAAAAAAAAACGCTGAATTTGGACACGTTTTTTATACTTCGTTTCAGCTGTCCCGACGCAGCCGACCCTACGAGCTAATGGGACTAACCTAGCAGAGTCAAAAGCACAAGTCACAGGGCCTTTATTTATTTATGACTGGTTCCGCGGTAATAGAAAACGTACAGAAATATGAAGAACACTGATGGTGCCCTTTCAACGCTGTCTGATTGGTCCCATTAGCTCGTAGCGTCGGTGCGTCTGGACTTAAGCTAAAGCGAAGTCTAGGTTTCGGTTTTCTGTCGGAGCTCATCTTTGCGCCAATGGTCCTTCCCCCTCCCCCCACTGTAGCCGGGACGCGCACTGTAGTGATTTGTAACGACGAAGTGTTTTGTAGATGCCCCGAGGGTCTTCCTTGTCAAATTGTCTCGGACATCGGGGCACAGTTTGTATCACGATAATTTGAAGAGTTTCTCCAACAGACTGCCATCAAACATTTTCGAGCATCTCTATACCACCCACAATGTAATGGCCAAGTCGAGCGATTCAACGGGGAATAAAGTCGTGTCTTCAGATGGCTGTCGTCCAGGGACGTCCGCTTCCGGAAGATGTATACAAGAGTACTTGAAGGCTTATCGAAGAACTTCACATCCTGCGACAGGCCAAGCACCTTCGGTCGTACGGCATCGAAAGATACAGCGGTCCAAACTTGATAATCAAGAAATGCCTACACTGTAGATTCCACTAAGCACTTCTGCACAACGTGCCCAGCTCCACGAGCGATTGTGTCAGAACAAGATAAAATTAAGTCATAGGCAGATGCTCGCCGAGCTGTACGACAACCCCTGTTTGTTCCAGGGCAGCCAGTTAGAATATTTGCGCCTCACAGTTCAGATAAACTGCAGAGCAGATATTCGAAACCATAAATCATCCATGCTCAGATTGGACCAGAGACCTACCAGTTTGCAGAGGGTCGACGGTGGAATGCCGCGAAGTTATCGAAGAATTCAATGCCAGCTGAAGAAGACCGTGTGGATTTCGACTCCGATGAGGACTTCCCTGTTCTTTGGCCTTCAAACGTATCCTTATATCTGCCTTATATCTTTCTAAAATGAGTTCACTTAGTGGTTTTTGATTATATTCAGCGCGTTTCTAATTGAGACATTGTTTTATATTTACTTATTAAAAAGATTATTAGTAAATTTTAGTTATTAATTAGCTAATTAGTATGTTTCTTGCAATCCCTGATGTCCGCCGTGGGTAAAAATTTGCTGCCGCAGCATTTTTTTTAGTTACTTTATTTTTTGTGATTTTTGAAAGTGTTTGCTGAAGAAGAGAAGTCTCTTCCCGAAACGTCGTGTAATAGCCTCTACTGCTGTTCAAACATTTTTCTACGTTTACGACTTTCTTGGTGAAGACTTGTTCATTAATACAGTTAATCATAAACACCTGGTAAAACTCTGAATAACGAGTCCTCGAACATTTCGACGAAGAATGCACGAAAACTTCCCATTGCGTAAAAATGCTGTCAAATCATCTTTCCGCAACTCGGGTAGTAGCTCTGTAGAAGAAATAAATGTAAGTAATTGCATTACATGCCACAAGAAATGTGGAACTTGAATTAATCACATTTCGTGCAGTTGTAATTCTTATCTTCATTCAGTATAGTGTCACAAATAATTTTAACTTAATTTAAGTAAATTGCAAGATTAATTCGCACAATTATACCATCAAAGTTGAGTTTCGTCTAGCAGATCTCCAGCTCAAGGTCACATTTTGATCCATCAGAAATGGACATCCGGCTTTCGCGTGCCTATTGTCACTGATGGAACTGCTGCGCAAATAGCGCCACTATGCGCCTAATGACGTTTCATGCGCTTCTCTGATACCAAAGTATAAATAATAACAAAACTGCTCCATGGTGCGCCCAAACGGATATCATAAACGTGCCTCGTCGAAATCAGCCGTCTCGCAGTTTCTGTTGACAACATTGACACCGGAACTTCCGGCCCAAATGAGACGCCAGTGGATCCGAATCCGAAAATCTGGATGTGAAGGTTGCTGCTGCAACATCTGCCGCCAACGTTGGCTGCCGTGGCTGCATGCTCACCGTGCATTTCTGAAGTCCTGGAGTCACTTCATCTGAAGATCTGAATAGTGGAGCAAACGTGTGACTATTGCATTCCCGCAGCCCGCGTTTTCCCGCCCCGCGGCCCTGCGCAGAAAACTTGTGAACAAAGGCGAGCGAGCAGTGAGGCGTATGACGGAGCGAGATGCAAGCTGCCAGATCGTGATTGCGCTGAATGCGCTTTGAAGACAGTATGCGCGAAATCAAGAGCTACCTCAAGCGATTTGGCAGTGATTTCACAAAATTGCCTTTGACAGCAGACTTGCCGTAAGCTGTGAACAAGTTTCATGAAGTGTACACAGAAAAGCTAGAGAAGCAAGACGACGAGAGGCAGAAGAGGAAGAAGAGTGACGCGAGTACGAAGAGAGTACGAAGTCGTCTTCAGGAAGAAGAGCGACAACTTGGACAGCGCATCATCTGTTCGCGTACTATGCTTGAGCATGCGCAGTCATTGATTGAGTCGCGTCTGAGAAAGAAAAGGAGATGGAGTAGATTGAGCCTGGACAAGTGCTGTTAGCGGAGGCTAATGCGAAATTGGCTCAGAATCTCGAAAAAGTGAAGTGTATCCGTGGGTAATTCACAAAATCCCAATAGATTTATATGTGCAAGGACATGTATTATCTTATTCTAGTCACTGAAAAATGAAAGACCATTTTTGTATCTGCATTTTATTTCTTGGTACACCTTACTAGTCAATGCTGCGCAATGAGAGTTATTTGTACCTGTTTCTATTCACCCCTTTGTAAGTCGGTTTTATCACGTGTCACACTAGAACATGCAGTTTTGCTTTATATCGTGTAATTTGCACGTAATTCTGTGGAAATATTTTCAGCTAAAAAGCTTTTTTGAAACTACCGTTAAGTTCACATGGAGTTATCTGCATGCCATTTTTTTTTTTAGTTTTGAAAACCAGGTGACATTTATCCTATATTTTAACATTCTTAAAACTCGTATCCTGCTCTCAACTTGCTCCAAGACCTCGTTTTTGCTGCTCCCAGCCTGCTTCAAACTGCAGTTTTTTTCTGCTCCCAAGATTGTTCCAAATCTGCTTTGCCCAGTTCCATCCCTGCTATTGTCAATGATGATTCAGTGCTCCGAATATTTATGACTAATCGCCCAAGAATAAACATTTGATATACTAAACTTCATGACGTGATGCATTTTCGCGCTGATTTCTGCCACCCTCTTTTTTTTGCGTAACCATTATGGGCAGCTAACACACGTTATCGCAAAATGTAACAAAAATAAAGTCTCTGTGAGGGAATGAGATAGCTACAGGTAGGTGACTTCAATGCGCTGGTCTATTCACCCTTGGTAGTATACTGATGCTAACAGTACCGTTTTCTACATAATCTGGAGCTCAGACATTTTTTTCAGTTAATTGAAATTGAGGCAAACATATTAAAACTGTCCGACGCATCTAAAAAAAGAAAGCTGTGCAAATTATATACTGGAGCCTGTCATTCCGTCAGGCACAGTATTGTCCGCGAATTGTTTAGTTACAGAGGTTAAACGCTTGAATTGATGATGCCATCTCTGGTCAGCAGCCCTTGCTCTGACCCGCTGTTGTTGGAAGCTCATGATACTACCATGTGTTGACTGTATACCTTCTTTGTTCCAGTTGTGTCAAGTGAAACGAATGGTTGAACAGAGAAGAATCAATCTGGACTTAGACGACCCTTTTGCCATTTTAAACTACATTGCGAACACCTCAAATGGTCTAGTTGGCCACTCAAACCCCATACGCGCTACATAGAACAAACGAATGATCGAGCCTTTAGACAAACAGCACAAGTATAATTTTCACAGTGGCAGAGCGAGCTGGATCAGTCCTTATGGGGAGAATATGTCGTAATAAATTCCATGTAAGTTAGATTAAAATTGGTATTGTTGTTGCCAACCTGCCGCAACAGTTTCCAGCGAGAACATGTAAATTTGTGTAGTTGGCGAAGAAGAACTACAAAGATCAAACACAAACTATGCAAAAGTTTATTTTCTCTTTGATGTTCATCGACGGGTGCATCTGAAAAAGCGGAATAAGCGCATTGATCTGCCTGTACTTGGGGGCTATTGAGTCCACGTTTCATGGTCTACAGCCGACGATCACTCATGAATGATTTCACTCTAGCTGATGATGGTTGATCAGTCGTGTTGGAATAGGACATTTGTGAAAAAATACTCCTTCCAAATAAGAAAAAAAAACTTACGCAGATAATTATTAAAATTTTTTTTTGTATTGATGTGTTTCTTTTATAGAATCAGTTACAAAGTGGGTGCCTCTTGAAGATGAAACAAAATATATAAACTAATGACATTAAAACGTTGACAATGCGTAATTGTATCCATATCTTGCTCCGCCAAGCCCCTTCTATTTCTTTTTTATTGACCTACGATTTAAAGAAACAGTTCTGGAAACCAAAAGTGTAGACAATTAGATTACAGAACTTTAGTGCGTGCGTGCGTGCGTGCCTGCGTGCGTGTGTGCGCGTGCGCGCGTGCGCGCGTGCGTGCGTGTGTGTGTGTGTGTGTGTGTGTGCGTATGTGCGTATGTGTGTGTGTGTGTGCGTGCGTGTGTGTGTGTGTGTATGTGTGCGTGTGTGTGTGTGTGTGTGTGTGTCTGGAAATAAACGTCGCACGAGCATAATTTTTCCGATTTCTTTGAGGCAAAGATCCCGTACAATGAGTTATCACCAAGAACAGACGATCTCAGAAACGTCTTTAGTGCACCTTTAAGCCTAATTCACTTGGTGCAATTTTACTTGCAATTTCGCAATTGCGACATCGCTCGTGCGGCAAAAGAGAAAAATCCTAGTGGAAGCTGCGGTGCCCGACGTCGCAGTCGCGAATTCGTAAGCAAACTCGCACCATGTGAATCGGGCTTTACAGACACGTGCGGCAAGAAGTTCGTAGACACAATACGCACTTTGGCTGCCGCCCACGTTTCATTCGGTCTTCTTTTTTTTTTTACCGCATTAGTAGTCGTGTTGTTTGTTTGTTTAGAAAGCGGGAAGTTACTCAGCCCCACACTCCAGTGGACGGCTGGTGTCTCCTCTGTAGATGAGAAATTTAGCCAGAACCACTGATAGCCTGGGGTCTTTCTTTTACGAGCATCAGAAAGTAGTGGCACACGGCCGCACGCCGGTGCGATGTTCATCCACTCTGATCGAAACAGGCAGGGGTGGAGATTGGACCCAGGATCCCTGGGTTCTGCAGCGCGCACTTTCGCTACACGTGCTCCGAGTTGCGGTGCGCTAACACACTCGGCCACCGATTTCCATCCCGCACAAGCGTCGTCTTCAAGAAGAGCGACGGAAATCGCACTGCGATTGGACAAAATCACACCATACGAAAAGGTTTGAAAGCTTAGCGCAATCACGTTTTATAGCGCGGGTGCACAGACACGACAATCAGTTGATGGGAAAAGAAAATGGTCTAAGAAACGGAGAAATATAAACTTACTCGGTATAACCTCCCTTCGCTTATGTCTCAAAAAAAAAAAAAAAAAATCTTTGGCGTTTTTTTTTTTTTTTTTGTGGTTAAAATAGGAACTATTGATATGGTCCCGGCGCTGTTTCCACGGGCGAGACACCATTTCCTAAGCCTTGTTATGTTGCCTGCAGCAGTGCAAACACCTCAAATGGTGTTTGCACTGCTGCAGGCAACATAAAATGGCCCTTAGAAAGAGGTTATTAATTTTAATAATTTTACCGCACTTGACACCTTTCTTCTCTTTCACTACCTCATTATTAAAACCTCAGTTGTGAGTCAGCGCTCTTTCGTTCCTGTTGTCTCTTCCTTACGTAAATTATTTGCGCTGTTTAAGTCAAAGTGCAAACAAAAAATAACCGCCGATTTTTTTAATATTTTTTGTACGACAGCTTTAACGGCTCAATGAATGAAGTTGAGAAAACGAGACATATTTGTTACTAGCTAGCACCGGCCACTGTTTTTGTGCAACGTCCTCGTGGCAGTTCATGAACAGATAAGCTAGAAGTCCTGCAGTACTCGTGGGGAATGAAATGAGCCTAACCACCCTGATCACCACAGTCTTTCTAAATAACAAAACAAAGTGCAACCTGACGGCGTTATACAAGTATTCCTTTTGTATGTTTGTATATATATATATATATATATATATATATATATATATATATATATATATATATATATATATATATATATATATCGACTGTTCCAAGGCAGGCTCGATCTAAAATGGACCGTAAAAATTGACGCCCGCACGTAGAAATCTAATCTTTTCGTCAAAGGTGTGTTTCACAGGTCGGTTCTTTCCCGTAAAATTAGAAAGCGTAGCTCCCTTTCTGTAAAATATAGGGCCAAGAAACTTGCCAGGGTCAACGGCAGGCGGCGACGCAGACGACCAAGTCGAGTGGCAAGGCGCGCTTGGCGCTCGTATTGCGCTACCTCGTTATCGAGACGGCTCGCGACCCCCGTGGTTTTTTCAAATGAAACTAACCTTTTTGTGATGTATCTTTGGTTAAAAAAATAAATGCAGACAATAAAAGCAAAACTTAAAGTTAAAAAAAAAACGCGTCTGCATAACTACGGTGCTATTGCAGCCAGCGGATTTCGTCTGCGTGTCGTCGCTTTCTTTCGCTGGTCGGCTGCACCTTCCGACGCCGCTCACGACGCCATCTATCAATACGCGCGGCAAACGCGCCCCGCAACTCGACTCGGTCACCTGCGTCGCCGTCCGCCGTTTACCCTGGCAGTTTCTTGGCCTTATTTTTTATAGAAATGGAGCTACGCTTTCTAATTTTACGAGAAAAAACCGACCTGCGAAATACACCTTCGATGAAAAGTTTAGATTGCTACGTGCAGGCGTCGATTTTTAAGGTCCATTTTAGATCGAGCCTGGTCACTACTGGGACACCCCATATATTAAAGGGATACTGAACCGAAACTTGGAGCTCACAAAACAAGGCTGGAGCAATAGGCGGGACGCTGCAGAGCCCAAAAACATCACTCATACAGCAATGTCCCTAACGGAGGGCCGAATTTTCGGAAAAGTGTGCGATTGAACACGGCCGACGAGGGCAACGAGACATGTGACGTCACGATTCTGGTTCCCTCTCCTCTTCGCTTCGTTCACTCGAGCTGGTGAACCGGAGCGAGGAATAGAGAAGCGAGGCTGCTCCCCCCCCCTCATGCTCAACTGTTCGAGCAGGATCGTGACGTCATAGTCCTCGCTTGATTGCATCCTTCTCTTCCAAAATTACGGCCATCCGTTTGACATATCAACGTATCAGTGATGTTTTGGAGATCGAAGCGCCCCGTTGAGCGCTTCTGCGGCCTTATTTGGCGAAATCCAAATTTCGGTTCAGCATCCCTTTAACGTGGCTGCGGCACTTTACACAAACAATGTAAGTTTGAAATTGGTCCTGAAGCTCCAGAAATATGTAAAGTGTGAACATTCTGTCGTATGCTGAAATGTCTGCAGCTTTTTTTTTTTAAGTAAATTTTAAAGCCTTTTTTTTTCGTTTTTTGCTTTGTTCGAGTTTGCCCATGCTCGTTGATTTTTTACACGAAAATAGCTTCTTGGTTCTATTTGGCACATTGACGACGGCCGCGATGATTGTTTTAGCCAGGCTCAAGGCGCAGGTGTTGACTAAAATCGCCAGCGTGATCCCGCCCTGTGCCTGTCATGCAGGTTGGCTTTGTGAGTGCGATTTGCGCCCCGATTAGGGGGTTTCCGTCCCGTATTTCGACAACTCCAATGACATTTGGGTAAATTGCATCTGAGTTTAACTGTGTTCTCCCAAACTCATTTACGGCTCGTAAACGTGTAATGTCGTCGGCAACACTCGACACGTGTTACGGTATTTCGAAAAAAAAACAAAAAAACAAGGTAATTATTTGCGGAAACAATTTACACATTGTTTTATTTACAAAAATAGTGTGTTTAACGTATGTTTCGCGTATACTTTACGCTCCTAATTGTTGAACCTACTCACGGCTCCAAGTACTCAGTAGGCCTAATGGCTCTGAATCTGCCGTCTGCTAGCCTCGGTTGGCTGTCGGTTCGTGGCTTGCAGTTGCGCTCCACATTTTCACGTGTTTTTGATGTAGGTCGTCTGCCGCGAAGAAAAAGCCGCCTGTCAACTGGACCCCCCGAGATACGTCAGCACGCAAACCACGTCAGACGACCGCCTCGAATCTCTTCGGTTGCAGAAGCGGAACGGCGGGTTCTGCGCCGGCATACGGGCGTCTTTAGAAGCCCTCGGGTTCCTCGCGACAAATGGGCCGCAGTTTGTCACAACATCGTAACCTCAAGGAACATGTTTGGGTGAGATATAACTTTGATGGTGGGTGTATCGTGCTAAATGAACACGAGCACGAAAAACAATTAGCGGGAGGGACGGCCACCTATAGTACTTGCTTTGCCTGTGTGGGCCGTCGCAGCGCTGCGTACATCGAACGAGGTCATTGCTTGGTCGTGGTTCATAGTAGCGGTCTTCACCTAGCAGGGTTTCAAATTTTGCGTTTCTTGCTCAGGCAACAGCTCCCGAGGTTGGCTGACATGCCTTGCCAAATGTAGTACCCCGGAGTAGAGATTTTGGCAAGAATGCAAGACGACAAAAAGAAGTTACCTTCTTTTCTTTGTTTTAAGTGGTATTAATCTCGTTAAGGGTCTGTTTTAATAAACGAAGATAGCGGGGGTATTCAGCACCGTGACCTATTGCCTGCTTTTACATTCCCATTAATGTGCTCTAAGAAATAAATCTATTTAAAAAACATTCTGCCGGATGTGAGCCGTTCAACGCTTCTGTTTGTAGCTTTCTTTAATATGATGTTGGGTAATCCCACACAGTTTCGAAGCTAAATATACTAATTGTAAAAAAAAAAAAAAAAAAACGTTTTTTTTTTCTTTTGTTTTTTTTTACGGTGGTTTTATTTGTAATCGAGCACGCGAGTAGGGGTGGCTATTTTAATTTGCATTGAAATGATATATAATTATAGCCCCATTCCTCCAATGAACAAAACCACTTTTAAAATTTTGGGGAGCGAAAACTGTTATTGTTTTTTTAAAAAGGTTGAAGGGGAACAAGGTGAACTGCTATATTTAGGCTCCTCGATATTTGGGTCCACCTGTAACTCAAGCCAACAATAAAGGTTTTCCAATCCAATCCAGTGGTTGTTATAAATAGGTGAAAATAAATACACTCACACTTATTTTTCTTGTAAATGTACGACGCATGGCCTATTTGTTTCCTTTAACTTGAACTGTTTTAGCACATTTTATGCCAGAAATAAAAAAAATGACGTTTTAGTGACATATTTGTAGCCTTATATCGTAGGATACATTACATATTGTGCTTATTAAATACTATACGCCGGCACCGGAGTATTCAGTCTTCGCTCACGGTTCAACATCCTGACCCGTACCGGATCATCGAAGCCTTGAAGACCAGGCAAAACCTCACCCAGCAGAAGATGATCGACGGCCAAATAGGGTCGTGGTCAAAGCAATACGCGAGAATCAAAGACTACGTAACATCCTGTCTCAGTATGACACACAGCCCCTCATTGACATCTTTTGGAGGCTGTCGCTTTTCTTACTGCATGTAAGCTATATGTACAACAAGAATTTATGCCAAATAAACTATTTCTTTAGCTGTTCCACTAATCTCGTCAATTGTGATCTTCATTCTTCCTTTGGGTCAATAGAGTGCCACAATTGTATCGGTATAAAACGATAATGGATTAAAAATCAAGGACGGCAAGAAATTTAGCTTCATAGGCTTGCGGTGGCAAAGTTTTTTATATTACTATACTTCGTTTCAGCTGAAGTCCGAGCGCGGCCGATGTTATCAGCCGAAGGGCCAATCAAACAGCGAAAGAGGCACAACGTCATGGAGTGCTCTCTGCAGTTGATAGGACTAGCCGGTATTCGCCGTCTCTCTGTGCGTGCTCATCCGCCGGCTAGTCCTATCAAGCGCAGAGAGCACGCCATGACAGATAAAAAACGTAACGGCAATACACATGTTCTGCTGAACACGTTAGCAGCAAATACTTAATTTAGGTGCGTGCTGCTAATAATGTCCTACAGTGAAAAATCAGCATGCATGTACGTACGCGCATGCTGTTTTGTCGCTGTGCTGTTTCGGCACGTGCTCTTCAGTCGCTCTGCTGTTTTGACGCATGCTGTTTTATCGCTGTGCTGTTTTAACGCGGTGCTATTTCGACGCGGTGCTGTTCTGACGCGGTGCCGTTTTGACGCATGCTGTTTTGACGCGTGCTGTTTTGTCGCGTGCTGTTTTGTCGTGCGCTGTTCTGTCGTGCGCTGTTCTGTCGTGCGCTGTTCTGTCGTGTGCTGTTCTGTCGTGTGCTGTTCTGTCGTCGTGCCCCCTACCCTTCCCATATTCCCACGCAACTGGCTATGCATGTTTCTTTTTTCTTTTCTTTTTCATGGAAAGGGAGGGGGTTGAGGGGGTATTTTAATTAGGACACTTGAGTCAGGCTGCGTATTTTTTTTAATTATCTCAGTTAGTATGTATAACATTTATTTTTCACTCATCTCGCCTGTATTTTTCTGCTGCTAAAAACCATAAGACGAGATATGCAACCGGCCGTCTATCCGCCTCGGTGGCTCCTATACTTCGTTTCACTTTATCTGCAAGCGAAGCCAAAGCTAGAATCGCGAGACCAGCGCTTTTTGCGTTTCTCCCCAGCTCGCGCGCTCGAGCGAAGCCTGAACGTACGGAGCTTTCGCGCTCGCGCTTCCAGCTTTGCCTTCGCTCGCACATAAGGTGAAACGAAGTATAGACAGAGCACCGGCCTGGATTCCCACGTGGCGCGTTTGAATCCCTGCCGAGGTGCCCGCAATCTGACGGAGGCTTATTGCGGAGAAAGCGCAGTGTAACCGAGCTTTCGGTTGCTCGTCAACAGATCCCCAGGTGTTTCAAATTAATCCTGAGCCCTTCGCGAGGGTGTGCCAGATGCCTGTCTTTGGTTCGGCACGTAAAACCCCCAAATTTGATTTTGCAACCGGCAGTCTTTGTGTTGCAGCTATTACTCCAGTCCACTGCTCGAGTTTCTTGCATTCGAAGTAGCTAGTGTACAATTTTATCAATGGCTGTCATTCACTAATTTGATCAAGTCTGCTTACGATGGTCGACGAAAACGAAGATATATCGAAATAAAGGTTTTCGCTATGTGAAAAAGCAGTGCGACGTGGACCTGCCGATGTCATCCTTGCCTCCTCACAGCGCTGATGTAATGAGGTATACTACCGTGTTTTGGCCAGAATTGCTTCCCACGCCTGGCTTAAAACTCTGCGTACTGGGCCAGTAAATTGAGCTCAAGTTTGTGCCCAGATATAATATCTAAGCATGATATGCTCAAGGACGTTAAGGAAGGAATTCCTGGCGGCGGATTGAACACGACTCCACGGAGATTCCTGTTGTCGTATAAAAGAAAAAGAAAAAATCTACCAGTCAGAGCTGAAAAAAAACTAAGAAAAACTAGAAGTCGCATTTAGTTTAAAATGTTTTTGGGAAATTAGATACTGCTATTAAAGAAAACCAAATACCTGAGTATTCCCAGCTTATTGCTTCTGTTTAGCGTATGGTGAGTTGTGGCTCAATGTGCGTCAATATTTTGTCAATTCGTCGCTCAGTCGGGAGAGATGCCAGCTTTAGATACTGACTTCTGTCAGCATTGCGGTAATTCCCGATTAATTCCATAAGCATCAAAATACCTGTTGTGAAAATTGACAAAACTGCTGACTAAAGCAGAAACATTTAATCAGTAGTTCAGTTCTGTTTTCACCACCGTAATACCAAGTGACGTCGGGGATACACAGGTGGTCCAAGAAGGGATAGGTGATATGGATGATATCGTAATCAGTGAACGTGGAATGGAATCACTGTTGCAGGGCTGAATACTTCCTAAACACGCGGTCCTGACGGTTTACCAAACCACATTTTTAAACTTTGTGCGCGATCGCTATTACCTTTCCTAAAAATACTTTTTAACAAATCGCTGAACGAAGCTTGCCTTCCAAATGACTGGAAAAACGCTGCAGTCGTCCCAATTCACAAATCTGGTCCGCGTAATGACGTCGCAAATTACCGCCCAATATCGCTAACGTGTGTTGCGTGTAAAGTCCTAGAGCACATTTTGTATAAGACTATCGTAGAGCACACGAATAGGCATTGTTTATTTAATCCTTGTCAGCATGGTTTCAGGAGGGGACTATCCTGTGTAATACAACTAACCGAATTTACCCATGACCTGGCATATGCTTTAGATAGGCGTCTCTCAATAGATTGTGTATGTTTAGATTTCAGGAAAGCTTTTGATACGGTACCGCGCTCCTTACTAATTGGAAAACTGAATAGCTATAATATTAATCCGCAAGTGGTCTCCTGGGTCGCCGAGTATCTGAGGCAACGAAGTCAGTTTGTCGTTGTAAGTGGCTCACAGTCGTCTACTGTGCAAGTCACATCTGGTGTTCCGCGGGGATCGGTCCTGGGGCCACTTCTGTTTTTGTTGTATGTACATTAATGATGTCACCGAAGGAGTAGTGTCGCAGATGAGACTTTTCGCAGATGACTGCGTTTTATATGGGGCCGTCCCTTGTGTTGAGGATGCTAATATTATACAGCGGGATCTTAACCGAATTAACCAGTGGTGCCTCAAATGGCGTATGCAGTTAAATTGAGGGAAACTTGCTTTTATGTCACTCACAAGGAAAAAAAACCGTACGCTGCTTGTTATGCCATAAATAACAATATTTTATCAAGAGTGTTAGAATATAAATATCTGGGGGTAAATTACACGACTGACTTAAGATGGAATACCCACGTTGAATACGTAGTGGCCAAGGCTGGTAAAACATTAGGGTTTCTCCGTCGTAATGCAAGAAACTTCAATAAAAACACTCGGGAATTGCTCTATAAAACATACGTCAGGTCAGTTATGGAATACGCCTGTGTCGCCTGAGAACCGCCTACAGCACGTGACAAAATAAAACTAGAAAGACTGCAGAACGTAGCCGCTTGGTTTGTTACCGGGAACTCTAGTAGAGATTTCAGCGCGACACGCACAAAAGATATCTTAAAATGGGAGTTACTCGAAACTCGCAGAAGACGACTTCGTTTGAATTTGTTTCATAGCATTTACCATTCGACGGTTGGCATACAAAGAGACATGTATACAGGGTGTTTTTTTTTTTTTTTTAAGCTTAACAGATTTGTTTAAGAAAAGCCGTGAAAGTTACACTTAAGCCGCTTGTGGAGGTGAGTTATACGGCCAGGGGGACATATTATAGGGGGCTAATCGTAACGATCAGTCGGCTAATGACTTAAAATTCGTTAATTAACTTTTTAATTAATGAAAATAGACATATGGTTCCAATTAGAAATTTGCTCAGCGTCATCGAAAACCCCTAAATCAGTCATTTTAAGAAAGACTTTGAGCGCGTGAGAAGCGTAGTAGTGAACTGAAGTTACCGCTCGTGGAGCAGGTACAAAGCTAGAGGTTGCGATAAGGCGCCCGCGCGATTTTTCCGTCTCTTATCTAGCCCCAGCCTTGTACCTGCTCCACGAGTGGTAACTTTACGCTTCTCACGCGCTCAAAGTCTTTCTGAAAATGACTGATTTAGGGGTTTTCGATGACGCTGAGCAAGTTTCTAATTGGAACCATATGTCTATTTTCATTAATTAAAAAGTTAATTAACGAATTTTAAGTCATTAGCCGACTGATCGTTACGATTAGCCCCCTATAATATGTCCCCCTGGCCGTATAACTCACCTCCACAAGCGGCATAAGTGTAACTTTCACGGCTTTTTTAAAACAAATCTGTTAAGCTTAAAACAAAAACACCCTGTATAATGCGGCCCCACTATCAATCGGAGCGTGTTGACCATAGTTTAAAGGTGCGAGAAATTTCGTTCAATACAGAAATATTTAGGATGTCCTTTTTTCCAAGAACTATCTATGAGTGGAATCGATTGCCTCCGTCTGTGGTTGGTGTACTGTCAAATGATGACTTTGTTTCTCTGTTAGATTAAATCTAGCTTGAGTTCTTTATATTACCTCGCATTCCCTTGCGTGGTTTATAAGCTGTTTATATGTATTGTTTGTAAGTTTCTATTTCCTTGTATGGTTTATGTGTTGTTTGAATGATTCATCTGCCGTGGAGCAGAGGTCTGACTGACACTGTAGATTGTTTTTTGTTTTTTTTTGTATGTATATCTCTTCACTGTAATGCCCGATTTGGCGCTGTGGGTATTGCATAAATAAATAAAGTTTATGTGTAGACAGCTCCAGGGATGTTCTAGCTTTATCCAAAAGTGAACTGGCGCTTTAGGATCGCTCTTCCTGTTTTTCTGACACAGCTGACAATGTCGCACGAAATCTTCGATTGCTTGATCGATCTTCGGCCGCCAAATGTATGCTCTCGCTGCCGCTTTCATCGCTGTCATTCCTGGATGTTTGGCATGAAGCAATTGTAGTATCGTCCTTGTGGTTGACTCAGAAACAACTACTTTATTTCTCCACAGAATGCAGTCTCGATGCAAAGAAAGTCCTGTGTGTCTCACCTCAAAAGGTGCAAAGGCTCCACTCTGGTTTTCTTGTGGCCAACCAGCGAGTATCTATTGCTTGACCCTTGAAAACACGGGGTCTTGCTGTGTCAGCTTTGCGATGTCTGCGGCTTGCAGAGGAGGATACTCAACGGCCTCAAGGAGAAGTACGTCACCCGGTGGCATTGGCTCGTCGACGTCGCTGTGAGCTGGAAGGCGGCTCAAGCCGTCTGCGTTAGTGTGGTCGATGCCCGGGCGAAACACTAGCTTGTATTCATACGCTCCCAGCAACAAGCACCACCGCGGCACCCTTGGTGACAGAATTGGTGGTACTGGCTTGTCTGTGTCGAAAATGCCAAGAAGGGATTTATGATCGGTCACAATTGTGAAATCTCTTCCCGGTAGATATTGGTGGAAATGTTTAACACTGTACACCACGGCGAGGCCTTGTTTGTGGATTTAGGCATAATTACACTCCCTTGGCCCCAATACTCGTGACAAATATGCTATCGGTACATCGGCACCGTCATCATTCCTGTGGGAAAGACCTGCACCCACCCCAGCAGGTAAAGCATCACACGACAGCACTATTAGACGATTTGGGTCGTACCGTACTAGCACAGGCTCAGCACTGAGAACGGTTAGGTTCGGGAATGCACTCTCATGCTCTTTCGTCCAGGCCTATTTTCTATCTTGGTCCAGCCGTCGATGTAACGATTCAGCAACTTCGGCTTTCCCTTCAAGGAATCTGCTGTAAAAGTTAACTAATCCTCAGAAAGCCTGGAGCTCTTGTTCTCTGGACTAGGCGCGTTCTTAATCGCCGTTACTTTTTCTTCCCTTGTGTGAATGCCACTAGAAACTATGTTGTGCCCCAAGTACTCGATGTTTGTTTTACTAAACTCACGCCTGTCTCTGTTCACCCTCAACCGCGCATCTTGCAACCGCATCCTCACGGTTCTTAATCTTTCATCGTGCTTTGTCACTGGGGTGCCCGAGAGAACAATGTCATTATCCTTACACCCGATATCCCCGACAGCAAAATGTCTATCACACGAAACAATGCCGGCGCTACAGATACACCAAATGGCAGCCGACGTACTTTGTACAACCCCTTCAATGTATTCACAGTAAGCACTTCTGCTGACTCATCATCCAGTCCCAGCTGCTGATAGGCCTGAGCTATATCAAGTTTCGTGAATACTTTGCTTGATCCGAGCGTCGCAAACAAATCGGTGCCAGTACTTAGTTTCACCTTCGGTCCGAGCGCAGCCGATGTTAGGAGCCGAAGGGCCAATCAAACAGTGCAAAAAGCGCAACGTCATGGCGTGCTCTCTGCGCTTGATAGGACTAGCCGGCGGAGGAGCGCGCACAGAGAGACGGCGAATACCCGCTGGTCCTATCAACAGCAGAGAGCACACCATGACGTTGTGCCTCTTCGCTGTTTGATTGGCCCTTCGGCCCATTACATCGGCCGCGCTCGGACCGAAGCTGAAACGAAGTATAGGCAGCGGGTGCACGTTGCTCCTAACGGCTTTTTTAACTGTGCGACGACAATCGCCGCACAAGCGTAATGACCTACTTTTTTTTCTTACCACAGCGAGTGGTGTGGCCCAGTTTGAGTACTGTGTTAGCTCCAAGATGCCTTGTCGTTCCAGGCGGTCCAGTTCCTTGGCCACGTCATCTCGAGGGGCGAATGGTACTGGTCGACTCTTCAAGAACTTGGGCTGCACGTCCTTGAGCTCGATGAATCCCTTGAATCCGGGCAAATCGCTGCGGAAAACCTCGGAAAACCGCTTTGTTATCTCTCCCTCGGACATGCTGACGTGTCTGATGCCATGTAGCTCGATGCCTAACGGTCGGAACCAGTTTCGTCCCATCAAGCTTCTCCCATGTTTCACGACAACCATGATTGGCAAAACCGACGTGCGTCCTTTAAACATCACGTTCACCATTGTCTTGCCAACTGCAGGCAACGTTTCTTTTGACCACGCAAACAGCTTGGTGGGCGTTTTGTCGATAGACTCCTGTCCTTCGTTGATGTGCCAAAACATTTCTTCGCTTATGATTGAGCAAGATTACCCAGAGTCAACTTTTATGATTACTTCTCGTGCTTCAATATTTACTGGCACCAGAAAGTTCTCTTCGATCTCATATACTTCGCAGATCGAGTTGAGTTCATCAAGCTCGTACACGCTGTTTTCTCTTCTCTTGTCCCTCTCTTTTCGCTCTTTTGCGGAAGTCTTACTGCGGCATGCCTTTGCTATATGCCCGGTCTTCTGGCATTTGTAACAGACACAGTCTTTGAATTTAGACAAAAAAGGTTTGTGATTACCCGTGCAACGGTGGCATCCTCGGCTGTCTGCCTGCTCATGACACGTTGCTGTCGTCGCTTGAATTTCTTCGTCGGCGTCCACTTTGCCGGTCTGTAGCCGTTGTTTCCCGATATATTTTTGTTGCTGCGACATTGCCTCAGCGGTGACGGCCAGGTCATAAGCAAAGTCGAACGTCAAGTTGCGCTCAGCCAGAAGGCGTTGCTGCACCCTCTCCGACCCAATACCACAGACGAACCGGTCCCGCATCATGATGTCGAGTGGTAGTTGCTTGTCTCCGAATCCGCAGTCCTCTGCCAGTTTCCGGAGCGCTGTCACGTAGTCTGCCACTGTTTCGTCGGCTCACTGGTCGCGTCTGTAGAACAGCAACCTGGCATAGAGTTCCAGTGGTCTTGGGTGCATGCGAGCCTTGACTGCTTTCACTATCACAGCGTAGTCTGCAGCTGTTTGTTCTCGCTGGCTTCGCCAAGGGGACGATTAGAGAGTATATTTCTTCACCGCAACAACTTAGAAGGATGGCACGCTTCTGTTCCGGTGTAGCTAAACTGTTGGCTACGCAAAACATTTCGAGCCGCTCTGTATACTCGTCCCAGGAAGCGTTCGCGTCGTGGCGATCCACGATGATACCGCCCACTGCCATCTTGGGAAGCCGCGGAACTGGGCGCCACTCGGGTTTGTCGCTTCGTCGCCAATTGTTGTGTCGTGGTCCAGCAGACTCAAGGCGGCAGCTGCTTAAAATGGTTTAATCGTACGGTCTATATATGCAGTAGCATCGTCACGCCAGCTTGGCGCGCAACATGACAATAACAAAGTTCACGATAACGTCGGTGTCACTGCGTCACAGGGCCAAAACTGATACGTCACAACATTAGAGATATACAATTATTTAAGCCATAAGAAACATATCAAATGAAAGCTTGTATCGAAGCCTTTTTAAAATTATTATATTATAATTTAAATATAGGTTACATAGAAGAAAGAACAATTTAATATTGAGAAGAAAAAGAGAAGTACAAAATTCAGCGTCATTTAAAACGTATATATTCGTTTTTAATTATTATTTTGTATATAAAAATCTTTCTGTGTGCTCTTATATATGCAATAAAATCTATTCGAGATATAATTAGCGCATTTGAAAAGGCATATTTGTCCCTCCATTCTAAGAAGAAAAGATATGGCCGTCCTAATGTTTTGCGTAACTATTATATATAGGCCTGGAACGTGACCATAGTATTTATGACATTTCAGGTCATGTACCATTTAGTAAAAAAGGCGTTACTGGTATGTTATGATAAGTTAAAAAAGCTCATGCGCATGTCCAGTTTACTTATAGAATCTCAAAATTCTCAACTTTTCTTTAAATAAATTTAATTAAAGGGTTGTTTTCCTTTTGTCTTTTTGTTTTTGGGCAAGCCTAAAAATTAAGTTTCTCAAACTTTTATGTCAGAAAATGAAGTACATGGGGCGAGATAAATTGTTTTCAAAACCAGCGGGCCGAGTGCGAAATGTTGCTCCTTTCAATGAGGCGGCATTTTCACGTATAGTGGAGAAAAACTAGACTTGTTCAAACTTTCTTTACTTCCTTTTTATTTGAGCCATTAACAAAGTGCATAAACCAACACACGGCTCGAATGTCACGCCTCTGTGGTGGCGCTGTTTTCGCCACGGCGCATGCACAGCGGTTTCATCTCACGCGAATCTGGTTTCTGCGCCCGCGCAGTGCCCACAACTGGTGTGGGCCAACGAGGGTTTGTTTGGAAACAGTGTGTCGGTCTATAGGCAAACAAGGGAAGTGCCTAACATTACATAGCATCTCTAGCATTATAAGCTCACAGCAACGCTGATGGTGATGTGGGGTTAACGTTACTCTTAATAATTATTTTCTTCTTTTTAGAGCGCAGCTCTTAGGCGCCCGTTTCCGGCTTGATCGGCGTCGGCGTCGCCGTCGGCGTCGGCGTAACCGCGCGGTGCATTATGGGACGCGTGACGTCACTGGTGACGTCATTGATGGCGTCATTCGTGACGTCATGGTGAAGACGTCATCACGATGACGTCATCCTGACCCCCCTCGAGGTCACGTGACCCGCCCCCCAAGGTCACGTGACCCTCCCCCCACGTGACCCCCCCCCCTACCCTTCCCTCCTCCTCCTCAAGAGCTGCGTTCTAATTCGGCGTTACAGGGAGTTGTAAACGGCTTTAACTATTTTTTTATCCCAACCCTAAAAGACTCATTTTCATTTCGAGCCTTCCTCCACAAGTGGGAGGATTGGATGTTTTTTCACAGGACTCATATAATTTCGTTCTTTGTATTGTTTGTCATGGGCGAGGCACGCTGCTTCACTTCTGAGGTGTACAATTCCAGGCACTTTTGGGGCCACTACACGAGAAAAATCATCAGCATTTCCAGTGGTTTCTGAGCCTGAGGATGTCCAAGGAGTCTTGGGGCTTCAGGACTCACCCCACGCCATCACACGAACTTTTGCCGTGTCCCATAGCTGAAAAAAATCCATTTGGTAACCTGTTTTCTCTTCGCCATCTCGTACAGTAAAAACCTATTTTTGAAATGACTAGTCTCCCCGTCGGATCGAGATGTGGACAAGTTTTGTAAATATCGAATTGTTCTTTTCCAGACGCTCTTCAACTGTGCGCAGAGCGAACAGTGCGTGTGCTGCATGATGCACGAATGCGCGATGTCGTCGCTGACGACCCCGAAGCTGTAGGTTTTGCGCTGCGCTGTAGTGACGCAGGGGAAGGTGGACACCATTTGGCTCTTCCAATGAAAGCGTTGTACGGCTCGCGGAAGAACGACGCTCCAGTATTCCGCAAAATCAAAATGCAATACGATGGTACGAGTCTTGAGATGCGATCTTTTTTAGCTAATAGCAAGCCCTTAGCATGACGGATCAAGAAATGTGGCAGGCACATTGTTACGCACTTTCTGAGATCATTGCAAAATGCGTTACTTCCCATTTATTTCTTTATCGGTTCGCCAGATTCCCACCAATCTACTTCGATTTCTTCGTCTTCCTTGATTGACAACGATGCCAGGGTTAAACCATCTCCTTTTGGGTACACCTTGCAGGTCAGCAAAACGCACTCAGATGCGTTAGCGCACAGGCAAAGTTTCTTAATATCTTCGAGACAAAATTCTCGGCCGCCAACGTTTGATATTGCTGCCATGCCAATGCCGAAGTTTGCGTAATACATGCAGGCATATTCCTCGTGCACTGGGCGTTTCATTACCTATTTGTGTCGGACTTGGTAGAACTTTGTCAGCCCAATCTTGATGTGTGAATGAGCCGCCTTCATTTTCTTGAACATTTCGCGTATAGAAGTCCTTAAGAAGCGTATTGCCATGAGTCTTTTCTTTCTATCGGAATACACGCGCACAACATTTTTTTTTTTGTTGCGGCTTTCACTTGAGCAATTCTTATCGTCTGACATGTAGTATTTAATGACAAGCTGAAGCTCCTTGATGTCTGGGGAGTGAAGTCAACAACTGTCAATACAACTTTTTTTTTTACTTGTCAGGAAGGTGCATCGTTACTTCGGGAATAAGAGCGAAGATTCCTTTTTTGTTAGTCCAGGAGGAAACAGGTTCAAAATTCGACACCTTTACTGGATGGACGAGCTCTTCACGTAAGCTGTGCTCAAGTTAGCATCATAGTGAAAGCAGGTTCAACAAGGATCCGGCTGTTTAGCAGTGGGAGTTGTCTGGTAAAGGTCACTCAACTTGTGGCCGATCGTTCTTGAAAAATCTCTCGTTGTTTGTGCTTGTTTTTGACTGACGTATTTGTCGCAAACTTCTTTTTTTTACATGAATGGACGTTTCAAAGATGTCACACTCACGTTCGCTGCAGTAATGGCCTCGTTCACGTCTTGGGCAATTACTTCCTCGCGTAGAACTTGACTTGGTTTGGGGAACGTCTGATGCCATCTTGCTCTTCTACAAAATCGTGAAGATCACGGCTGAACATTGCGAAGCAGTTCACACCAACACTGTCGTGCTCGTTGGCGGATACAGCTTCTTCGGCGGCAGTACTGTTTCAGTAGTCCGATGTCTAAATCGGAAACTTTGCCAAGGCGTCGGTGGTATTTTCTTTTTCTTTTGTGCCTCTTGGTGTAATCAAGGCAAACGTTTCTGTCTATGCTGAAGATATCGGCCATCGCAACCGATCCGAAGCCAAAAATGACCAGCCCAAAAGGGGCTCATTGACCCTATAAAGAAAACAAAACTTTCTGTGGCATGCATCGCCACAGAACGTTGTCCGCGAGTTAGTTTCTCCCTCTTTTGGTTTTAGTAAACAGTTTGGAACAAAGTGAGATGAAATACCAGATACATGGACAGCATAGAACCTGCCAGAAAGAAAAACGAAAGGAAAAGGCTTCTCGCTATAGCAGGCGGAGGGTATCACAGCTTTAGCTATGGTAGCGTCTTTGATAATCACAGGTTGTCTATAGCTTCTTCCTTTCTTTCACGTGCATAGTGCATGACACAGTAATCGTTTCTAATCTTTATGTGCACTCTGTCTGTGCTATATAAACAATCACGACAGCTATCTAAGAAGGGGCTGCGACACTCCCAGATTTCAAGAGGGTGACGGCATGTCAATATCCCGTTCGGCTCGTGGAGTGCCCGTTCGTTCCCCCTTTCCGTAGAAGAAAAAGAGTCAATGCAGTTTATGAAATCCTTGAAAATACTTATATCTTAACAAGAAAAGGAAAATATAAAAAAAAATTAGGGAAGACGAGCACATTGCAGACAAGTGAAAGCAAGCGCCGAAGCGGCGCCATACTATCATAACTGATCGTTTCACGCCATATCATTCTGAGAGGTTTGGAACGTAAGTTTGTTTTGGCAAACATAGAAGTGCCAATAGTAAAAACAGAGATTGGGAAGTTTCAACGAACCTAGCTTAGCTATCCTGTAAATAGTGTTGTTTAAAGAAATAAAACAAAATGCACGCAAGCTTATCCTGTAGATTGACATGCTCTAGGGGCCGTCGCTTTGAAATGTTTTTCTCCATAAGTGCTCTATTATCTGACGGAAAACTTTTCAAACCTTCTAAATATGTTTGTTCATCTAATATGACAACGCTTAAGCATTATTTAAGACACGTTCTATATATATAGTTTACTCAGTAAGCATACTGAACGTGCGGAAGAACCCCTTACAATACTATACTATAAATACTTTTAATTTGCAAGTTTTACCGAACTGTGCGTGGATTCTAAACCAGTAAACAATATTGTCATATTAAAAAAATCAGTAATATTCAAGTAAAAAACAGGAAATGACAGAGCTATGTGTCGTAGAATGGTCGTACAAACATGTATTATTTTCAGACGAACTGCTTAACATGACCAAGCCAAATATGTCAAAAACCTTTTATTGCTTACTTCAAATCACAAAATGTTTTTTTTTTCAAATAAAAAAATTAAAATTAAACTTATTGATGCTGATTTTTACATTTTTGACTTTTTTTTTTTTCTCCTTCTGGAAAAAGTTATCATCGGTTGTGAAAAAAATAATTTAAATGTTGCGAGATTCCGAACTGTAACACTCGTGAAAGCTGCAAAAATCGCAAAACCTACCATTTCGAAGCAAAAAACTCAAGAACAAAAATTTTCCACAGTTATAATTTTCAGTTTTGTTGTAGTCACACATTTTTAACCGACATATCTTTTTACTTATTTATTTTTTATTTTTTGAGGACCCAATATTATTTTCTTGCAAGATTTGACACGAAACAACCGATATAGTTTCCAACACCCAAGCCTCTATATTGTGCTCAGAGCGTTAGGTCGTGCCAAAGAACCGCCCGAACTGCGCAAGCACCAAACTCCATTAAAAGAGAACAATCCAACGAGAGCCGTTAAGTTCTACTAGGGAGGTCGTTGCAGTCCAATCAACCACCGGGGGAAGCCCACGGCCGCGCTGCGGGCGTTCCAGTGCCTCTCATTTTCCCTTCCAGGGCTTTTGCGCAGCGCGACTTTCTCCGAGCCAGCGGCAACAACACACAAAGGAAGGGCACCGTGGTGTTGGAAGAAGGAGCGCTTAAGTGGGTGCCGGCGAGCAAACAGCGCCGATCTCATGAAACGCGGCCCAACACCAAGTCGAACGCCATCCCTCAACCGAAAATAAAGAGCGACGCACAAAGATCCGTCCCCGCCGGAGAGCGCCGCGGCAACAAAGCGCCAGAGAGGAAACAGTGCGACTCACATCTGAGCGACTTCCAATCAGTTCTGCGCAATAAGACGCACCGTCCGCTGGGCTTCTTCCATCCCCGTACACACATCGAAATATATATAGAGAGAGATCGTCGGAGGTTGTAAAGGGAAATAGTAAATAAAAGCACAAAAGCACCGGGGCAGGCCGGCCCTTATCACTCGGACGACGTGCACCGGGCGAGACTATACGCGTCGACGCTGCCGCGGCTATCGTAGCAACTCACCGGTGCCGCTTTACGGCCCCATTCCCTTTTGTTTCGGCGGAGTCCCGCTCGCCACCGGGACATCAAACTTTCCTGGCTGTGCTTGCACGTAGAGACGGGAGGACTCCTCTATACATGCGAGAAAAACCTGTTTACGCGCGCTCGCGCTCGAAGAAACAGCGCGCTGGAAACACGATGCAAACGCAAGCAGCTCGGCGTTTGCGTGTGAATACTATACTTGCTTACTGTCGCTACTTCGGGCTCATTTTAAGTCTGGCCTCGGACGAGGTCACGCGAAACCAATGTCTGTAGTCACTTTAGTGTGTTCGCGCGCTTTGTTCATTCGAACACTCCGAGGATTGCCTACGTATTCAAATTTATTCGCGAAGCGTAACCCCTTGGGTCGCTTTAATCAACCAAGCTGGTTTGCAGGTCGAGTGCGCAATTTTGCAGCCGACACCCCGGTGCTAGGCGGCATCTGTAATTCGCTTGTTTGAACTTGAATGGAGACATAAAAAAAATAAGTCGAAAACGAAGTTCCCAATCGGAATAAATTAAAAGCGATAAAGGCGCACTTCCATAACATGGCAAAAGGTCATATTCTAAAGTGCCCAACTCAACATGAAATCAGACCAGTGCCTTGTGAAGTCTAATACCGAGTCATAATCAACTACTACCTTACAAATTACCGAACCATCCTAATTTATCTTTACGTTTTGGCATCGATTAGAAAATCACTAATGATCACACTTAACTTCTTTTTAAACCGTAAGGAAAGATAAAGGACCCGGCCAATATCTAAGCATGTTGATATACAAGTCACAGAATAGACCGCGTGAAAACTTTTTAGGTAAGTACCATATTACACAAATTATGACCGACTCACGCCTGACCCTTGGAGACAGGCATCTACTTTGAATGTATTGTCTGTCTTTCTTGCGCTGAAATGACGTCAGGTCCGCCAACGCACTGATATTAAAATATTCGCGAGGTCTAACAGCTCTGGTAGATTTTCCAAAAGGAAGACGCGAAAAGATATCCTCCGGCTAAACGTGTCGTGTTGCTTTCTCTGTGGGACTCCAGGGATCTGTACGCACTTAGGTTGCTGGACTAGTGTGCCGCATGTCCAAACATGGGAATACAACAAAATTTTAGTTAGGCTTTCTTGTAGCCTAACTAAAACTGTCGTTCGCGCCTGCACCTGGCGTGCCTCCCTGTCCGTATTTCGCCATTCTCAGCGTGTCTTTCTGTCGCCGATTCGCGTGCATATTGTTTTTAGAAATGACTGAGGACGACCCTGGAGGATTACCGAAAGCCACTCTTCACGATACGGACGACTTTGTTCGTCTTTTTACCTTCAACGGTGGATAGGCCACCGACGCCGCATCGATTCCTAGACTCGTCGTCACTCAATCGTCACTTGAATAAATGGTATCTATAGTCCTCCCTAAAGGGAAGAACGCTTTTGTAAACTATATTCCTCTAGAAAGGGAGAAACTTTCGTCCTTAAAGCAGTGTAGCAAAGTTCCTCCATCGCCTGCATCTCATTATGGCGGTCCCGAATGTAGCAAATGAAGCTCAATAAGGCGACGCTATGTCTATTTTAGGGGGCGAGAAATCAGCAAATAAAAGCGTAACACGAGCTTTCCGCGAACTGTATTTATTTCCAAAGCCGGCTTCCCCCCGCAGGTAAAGAAACTTGCGCTTCAAAAGCAGTTACTCAGTCGTCTCGTCGTCAGACTGCGATGTTAAGTGAAGCCAACCGATGCCCAGTTACTTCGCGCACTTTACGTCTTACCTTTGGTATTCCTTGAGCCACAATTCCTTCGTCAACGCAAATCACGGGGGAGTGGTAAACCCTTCACGAAACCAAAAGCCGCTCTCAAAAGAGCAATTTCGAAGCAGCGGTTACACGGTAACCAGAAGTCATTGCGACGCGTGAAAGAAGGTTAAATCACTTGCCAACAGATGGCAGGGTCAAGCAGAGTAATTGCAGGTAGCTAGGCTAGGTGGCGCAAGGTACCGCCCAATTCATGTTCTACAAAAATATCTTAATTTTCTCAAGCCACCATTGCGATTGGGGACCTTCGGGAACCTTTATTATACTCACATGTAGATACATTACGCATACCACTAGCACCAGCTGAATATATACATTGAGCGCATACACATACACGGCACATACACGGAACATACAAACATCAATACAACAGCACACTAACCCGATCGCTAGCTCTGCGTTTCCGCTTTCTATACTGGTCGTTCTGAAGGTACGGATTATCTCGGTGGCCACCTAAGCAATAAAACATATTCCCAGCTTGTTGATCTTTTTTCCAGCATTGTCATACCTCTGAGAGCATTTTGAACGGTTCAGAGCATGAATCTCTTATTAAAACGTAAACGCTCATGCCGTAATTATTTATAGCCTATAAATCAAGCCGCTCCAATGCGGTGTTAAGCCACGTGTTTGCCTCCCTGTACGGCACGTCGTAACCAGTATTTCTGTTGTAATGTTTTTTTTTTTTTTTTTTTTGTTTTCTATTTGCGTGCGGCTGCAATTGTCCTCTTGAATTAATCTCTGTGGAGGGGGTATTCACTCAGGGCGAGCGAAGCTTCACGGGCAGAGAAATCGCTTTTCGATCAACTTGAATGCAGTCAAACCACGACTTGGGGCATGAACCTTCTCGCGCTCCTCCCAGCGCGCCACTCGGAGGGCAGTTTCTCAAGGAACCGTAGTATATTTAAACAGCAAAATAAAGAATAGTTTTTTTTTTGTCCATTTTATTCACTATCCTCCCCTAATGTTAAAATTTCAAACTGTAAATATACGTACTTTCCGTCATATTTTCATACTGTTCAGTCCTTTCCCCAGAGCACAAACTCTTTCGAGTTGGAGACAACAGGACATCGCAGACGACAGCCACGCTGGCCACTGTACGATAGGAGCAACGGTTGACCAGCGTTTCAACATGACTATCCGCAAGTGGATCGATTGCATCGTAATCTCTCAAGCGGTCTTAAATTCTTTAATGTAAATCGGAATGTGAGCCTGCGACACCCCGTCCCCCTGATCACGGCCCGACCGACGGCATCAATGCCCGCCAGGTTACGTCATCCCCTCTTGCTGTTAGACCACTGATCGCAAACACACGGTCACATCGGCGATAATTCCAGTCTTCTGTTTATAACGCACAACACTGTCATTGCGGTGTTGCTGCTATATATTGCTGACACACAGAAATACAGAGCCACGTTGATTGCCGGTTGGCACCCGGCACCAAAACCTGCCTGTCTTGGACGCAGTTTCCGCGATTTCTATAACGTCGTCAACGTTGACACATCGTTCTGCATCGTTCCGCGTCGGTTTCGCAATCCGAAGACGGCCGTCTTAGCCCAGTGTACGTAGCGCTGCTGGCACTTCTCGGTAACTTTGCTGTTTCTAGCGGCTTCGTTTGCTTGTTTGATAAAATTAGTGGTAAGAACGTCAATGCAACCGAAATGTTCTGCACGTTTGGACTGGGAGACGGAATTACAGGCGGCCTTTGCTGCCGCTGAAGCTCGATCAACTCAACAACATTTATTGAACAACTTGCTCGACGTGCTTGAAAAACGAAACCAAAAGAAGATGACGCGGGAAGGCGGAAGCTTTCTCCCGTCTGCCTGGAGAAGGAGAAAAACGTCTCGTTCCTCCCTTCTTCTCGTGTCCGCTTGGGGGCGCGTCAGTAGAAGGGAGAAAAACACTCCGTTGCTACCTTTTTACAGCGGAGCTGTTAAGGGCTAGTTTCCCCAGGATCGTGTCCCCCGCAAAGAAATGTCGACATAAAACTCTGGTTGCCGCCGTCGCTCATAGATGGCGGTAGCTGTCCAGAGTGTTGTGTTTGCCGGTTGTCTGCTTGCCGCCGTTGCTCATAGTTAGCGCAACCTTTCCAGCCTTTCCACTCTGGCTTGTCGACTTGCGGCCGGCCATTACTTCATTCCCACCATAGTACAGCTTCGCTGGTCTTCCTTCTTCACCAAAGTGGAAACGCTAAAAGTTGTTCCTCCATTTTTTTTTTTTTTGTAGCGTGAGCTGCACTGGCCGAGGTTGAGCAGTTTCGCGTGGCTCGCATAATGAGCCGTGCTTCGTGCTGCGCAAGCGCGAGGAGCAGTGATGTCACGCGGCGCACAGCTGGCGCGCCGGAGCCGCCGCCGTCGCGGGCTCCGCCGCCACCGCGCGCGCCTCGCCGGTCTGCGCATTCCAGAGGAGTGACGTCATAGCCGCGGCAGACGCACTGGCGCCGCCGCGTGCCCAGCTGTGCGCCTCTGTTGCGCGGTAGCCAAGTCTGACGCTGCACCTTAGCCGCTTGATAGCGCCTCTCATTTTGTGCGCATAAGCTCACGCTACGTATATCCTGGCATAGCCGCGCTAAGCCACCGCAATTTTTTCCTAGAGTGTATCTCGGTCGAGAATCGGCTTTAGTGTCCTCTCTTGATGTTTTACTGCATTACTCTATGGTTTTATACTACTTTATCAAACGAATCACAGAACTAAATTGATAGGGCATTCCCTTCTACATCAGTTCACTTTGACCTTAATATTCTGCATTGAGAACAATGATTTTTTTTAACCACTTGACAGCATTGCGACCAGTCACTGCTAACTAAATCAAGAGAAACAAATTGAATAATTTTGTGTGAACACGTGTCTGTAATTATAAAACAATCTCTCCACTATCTCTCTGCTGCACTATCTACCGGTTGTAGGACCACACGTTGCGTTTTCTGCAGCAAGTACCCATATTTAGTTTTTATTTATTCCAGGTGACCACGTATAAGCAGGCTGATGTCTTTGCGGGTCTTTGGTGCCTTCGTGGAATCAACCGCGAGAAGCATTGTTTTATTGTTTTTTTACTGAGTATCGACCGCCAGGTTCGTTCTGTTCGAAATGTGTAAAGTGAGTTACCCTATGAAATACGCTCCTTATGAACAACCTGATAGAGGATTAACCGTTTTCGGTCTTATTGGCTGTGGTGTTGCGTTGTCACGCGTGAGCGCAGCAAGAACGTGCAAATGTTGATAGCCGCCGCGCCAAAAGCGATATCTTCGGCATCGCACTTTTTCGTTCATTTGTTCTTGGCAGCAGCCGATAAAAGTCGGTCGCGCCGCCGCCGGTATTGTTCTTCGGTTTTCGTCTGTCGGCGAGCTTGCCTGGATTAAAAGGGCCGTCTGCCCTGCTTCCGGTGTCGTCTTCTCGCCGTGGCCTGGAGTCCTACTCGGCCGAACGCAACAGTGGGTAAATAGCGTGGTAATTCATCTCAGTCTATCAACAGCCCATAAGACATGAAGAAAGTTTGCCCTAGTAAATGAGTTCAACTTTCAAAAATCCGCACCTAACACCGACACCGTGCTCCATATGAAAGCAATAAAAGCAAACTGGACCGTCTTAAAAAAAAAAAAAAAGAAAACAAAAACAAAAACGACGTGGCAATTGGATTCTTCGTGCATATGTCAAAAGATGACTCAATTCTGAGTTTGTTGGTTCTACAACAGGCCCAAGGAGGCGCCACCAGCAGACGGTGCTTAGCAGGGTACAGCCGCACTCTGCCGCGTTCTTTTTACGAGCAGCTCGGCATACGAATTGCAGGATTACTTCTTTTATTTTCGGCCAGGTTTATGTAACTCCAGCAGAGGGGGCGGGAGGTGCGTATCTCTGGGCTGAAACAGCGCCAACACACATTCAGGTGGCGCGAGTGGAGGCGCGCGTTGCTCCCACTCACGCACGCCGTGGCATAAACGCATTCTTAGTAGTCTCCCCAGGCTTCGTCATAAAAAAAGGACCCTCACCTCGCAAAGCTCCCGAACCGGATCGCGCACGAGGCTCTGCTCAAGAGAGGGTGAGGGGATTGCGTACTTTATATTCCGTTGCGTGCAGTCGTCCGTCGGTCCCGACTAGGCTGTAGACATTGACACAGTCACGTCAAAACTGGAGTCTCGGGAGCTGGAAACGCCTCCGCGCTACGAAGGCGATCGCACCCTCCAACGCATCTGTAAGAGTGTTTAACTGGATAAATAGCATTCAAAAACAACACTTCCAAAACGTGCGATAATTTATTGTTGCCGTTTTTTTTTTAATCCTCTACAGTGATTTAGCGTTATTCGGCTTTTCTAGGGTCGCGTGGCACCACCCATCACGCGACGTGGTCACGTGGCGTGACGTCACGTCACACCACAACTTGACACCCAGCATTACCAAATCTAATAATGTTGTTGACACCGCGACGTCTTGTGACTCTGCGACTTTACACCCTGATTCACGTTACCTGACGTGGACTGACGCACGTCGGTAGTCACGTGACCCGTGGTGGCACCAGCTGCGTGACCAGGTGACGCATATTGGTACCAAGTTCCACCTGACCGCGTGACTCACACTTGCGTCCAGTTACATTTAGCAGGGCGTTATAGCCCGCTAAATTTACATTATGACGGCACGGTACGGCAACGGCGACGCGACTCAAATCCAAACTTCGCACCGGTTCAAACTAATTCTGCCTTTAAAAAGAAAAAGAAAAAAACTTGCGTATTACGAATTTGCGAACTCAGAACTACCACAACAAACTCGGGCCATTCTTGTGGCCTGAGGGATAGTGTTCCGACGCAAAAGTGCTCGTGAGTAACATGAAGCTCTTCTTGCCGGAAAGCGCATCAGCCAAGTAAATTTTGTTTTTATATATGCTTCGAGTTCACAAAGGTCATGCCACTGTGAATTCATATCTACGCTGCCATAATGGCACCGAGACAATGACATACTTGCACTGATAGGGCACCGCACACCCAATCCGAAATATTTGAGTAGCATTAAATATTTATTTATCCTTAAAAAAAAAACATTATGAGCAATGTTTTATTGATCGAATAACTGATTCTTTATTTTGGATGTGTCCACAAACATATGATCCCCTGTGTTGATGCACATTGTAATTAGCAGACTTGGAAGTAATCCGTTACTAGTAACGGACTTACTTGTAATTAATTACTTTTCTAGTAATTTTGTAATTAATTCGTTACTTTTTTTGAAAATGTAAATTGTAATCTAATTTCATTTCTTTTTCAGTAACGTGTTACTGAAATTACTCATTTACGATTCTTCCGCCCCGTCAAAGGAAAAGATAGAGTGGAAGGAGGGCGATGCAACGGCCTTCGCGCTTTTAGCATGGTAACACAAGACGGGGGTTCGCTCGCGAAGAGAGTGCTGGCGAGGGAAAGGAATTCACGGAAACCGCGACAGCCCAGCTAGAGCCCGTTTCTGGACTCGTTCGTACGGTCAGCCAGGCTGGGAGGATTCGACTATCTACATGAAGGCAACAAGCTTCGACTTGAAAACGAACGGACTGCTTCGAGCGCACAAAAGAGCAGAAAACTAATGGCCCATAAAACCGTCGCGTGGGGGTCGTGAAGAGTACGAACGTGGACACTGTGACCGTGGTGCATATGTCCGCTCGCCCCCCCCCCCCCCCCCTATCCGCCCAACCCCCTGCGTGTTGTCCCCAAAAAACCAATCAGCATTTTTGTTTTTGTCACACGAGACCATCCTTTGCTTGTCGATGTTCTGCCTACACACACCCACCCCGCAGACAAAAAAAAAAAAAAAAAAAAATTGTAACGAGACCTTGACCCTGTTCATTTTTGACAGCGCTGTGAAAGCTAAATACTAGCTGGACCAACCAGTTTTGTGGCTTCTGTCACTTGACTTTGCACTAGCGGATGCGTAAGGCACAAACATAAGGGAAGTGATGGCAGCAGCTCATTGGAACAGAAAAAAATGTAGCATCAACACTACTGTCAGTTCACACAGTAACTTTTGACAGCAGGCGATAAAGTGGCCGGGGAGCACAGCCACAATGGCTTGGGAGTTCGAAGCTGAACCCATATTCCAAGAAACGAGAATGTTGGGGTTCTCGTCAGCGGATTGTGCCTACGGGAACTTACTCCGACATTTTAGGGAAAGAGAACACAGCCCGAGTTTTCTGAGAATAAACAGTGGCTGACTTGGACACAGGAGTTAAGGCAGCGTAAGGCGGCTGTAAACGCGTGAGATACGTTGAAGCCTGCTGTTCACTGACAATGGTGCTTTTTTTAATTAATTTCTAAACGAAAAAATCAGCTTAGCTAAAAGATAGTGTATTAATATTTCGCGTGAAGTTTCGGTTTTGATTAGTTTGAGGATTAAGAAAAAAGATCCAGTGGGTCAAGGCCGGATAACAACCTTCGACAAGCGGGACTCTTTGAAATCTGCCCAAACGCAAGTACCACATGTAGGTCTCACAGCAAGTTGGTTTTAGTGGATAAACCAGCCCCTATTTAGGCAATATGCAGCAACCATAGAAAATCCACATCTTCTGGAGAGTCAAGTTTGCCGATGCCATATTTCGAATGGTCTGCGTGCCTCCGCCGCCCATGTGCATTCGTCGCATGTTCATGGGATTCAGTTCTGTCCCGGGTGGACAGCGCTAGATTCGTTTATATCGGACACCTGTTCCAGTCCTTTACAGCTTTATAGATCCATCCTCCTAAAATTAGTATCCTAAAATAATAGGTAGATATAGTACTGAATCTGCTTTAATATTGATGGGGCCCGAACTTCCGCCCGCAAACACGCAGTAGATATTGCGTGTTTGCGGTATTTTGCAGAAACACGCAAAAGGTATTTTGCGTGTTCCTTTAAAATAACGCAAAAGTAATTGAGCAAAGTAACGAAGTAATTAATCAGTTACTTTTTACAGGGAGTAATTTGTAACAGTAATCCACTACTTTTTAGGCCAAGAAATTGTAATTGTAATTAATTACTTTTTTGAAGTAACGGGCACAAGTCTGGTAATTAGTTAATAGTGGGGAAACACCCTAAACCTAAACACAAAAAACGGGATGAGCTTAACGGAATTATATTGGGTGACACACAGACGAGATATAGCAGGGGTTCGGGAGAAAAAAGAACCGAATTTTTCTTAACGACTGAAACTATCAACTATGCATCGCCCGACACACACTAGTGGTTGGGACCAGACGTAAAAGTTCAAAACTTGCCGTTATGTGATTCCATGGAAAGCGACTTTCGGAAATTTGCAATGAGAAAATGACTGCCAGCGAAGCTCACGAATGCGTGGACATGGGCGTACCAACCGGGGGGGCAAGGGGGGCGCTTGCCCCCCCCCCCCAGTTCTCAGAGTGGGGGGGGGGGGGCAATGCATGTGTTCCCCCCCCCCCCCCTGAAACAGCCGCCACTGGGCAGGGCAAATACTGTCCGTCGTCGGCGCCCAAGAGATACCACGGGCGCCACCCCCCGAGCCGGGGGGGGGGGGGGGGTCTGATTTGCCCCCCCATTCAAAGACAAGTTGGTACGCCACTGTGCGTGGAGATGAATGGCGTCTCCCATCGAAATAAAAACACGGTTCTTTTTTTTTCTAAAACACCCGGTAGATTAGTTAATAGTAGAGCAAACAAACTAAAAAAAAAACTAGTAAGATAAATATGATCCCGATGAGTAACACAATTATACAAATGACATAGACAAGACAATACTGTAAAAAAACTATAATTGACATCAAATTACGTTTAACATTAGCGACATAGAAGGAGTTAGTGATGTAATTGTCTTAAATAGGCGACGTTTACATAACATAATCTAACATGCAATATAAATATTTATTTAAAAAACGAAAAAGCGTAAGACAGTTCAGTCGATTCAAAGAGACGTAACGTATAACCTTTGGAGGAAATGGGAACATTCGTAGGTACAAAAATACCCAAATAACTATCAGCAATTAGGGTGATTGTTTTTAATCGGTACATAGTTTAAAATATGGTGCCCATTACGCGAATGTTGCCTTCGCTGTTTGACGGGTTGAGCGTACGGTGGATGGAGAAGAACCATAAGGATAAGAAGTCAAATGAACTAAAAAATGTTGAATAACGATTTTCAAAATGATTTTTAAATTTTGAAGGCAGTTATTCTTGGAGGCTAAACATTTCATAAAATTTGAAGAAACAAAAAATTCTGAGGACGCCTAAGCACTTATGAGTTGTGATTGCGAAAGCATGAATGTCGTTCTTCCGCTCCCTTAGTTCTTCTGCGGTGTACTGGCGTGGACGGCCACCTTTTGCTACTGCCGAGGTTGAGGCCGGCAGCGGAGCACGTGCTCTCCTGAAGCGTCAGCGCCCCCCCCCCCCCCCCCCCCCCCATTCCGGCAACGCCTCACACGAGAGCGGCGGCTGAGCGCGCGCTTTCGTGAAGCGGCCGCCAATGGCTATCTAGGAGCCGTTTTGCTCAGCCAATGGGAAAATAAGCATTTCTTCAGCGTCTTTTTTTTTTTTTTTTGATTGCAGACGCCGCCGGCTCCGCTCCATGGGGTAGGTAATGCTTTCGCATTAAAAAAAGACCACGGTCTTTGAAATACGTTTTATCCAGTTCTCGTATGTTTCTCGCCTCATTTGGAACTTGAACTTTGAACTTTGAACTTTGAACTTTATTTCAGCAATATTACGCCGAGGACAACGGACAAAAAGCTACCATGCTCTAGCTTGACTGGGTCCGATGCCCTTGCACTAAATGCAAACGCAGCGCTGCAGGCCCTGTACACAATGATGCGTAGAAGAGTAACGTATCCGTGACGAGCAACTCTCCGTTATCGCGGCAGCGTTAGGTCTGCGTTCGCACCAACGACACGCTGCTGAGATAACCACGAGGTGCACGTCACAGATACTTCACTGTTCTGCGCATCGTTGTGGGCAGGACGTGTAGCGCTTCTCTCGCATCTCGTTTAGGAATCATGCGTAGAGCTGGGATTTTTGGGACAAAATTAGTGCTGTAATCGGGACAAAATCGGGACAGGAAGGGCCAAAACAGCGGGACACTTTCCGAGGCAATGTACGCTTTTGTGAGTACGCTCAGAGTGTTTATTAGTGTTGAAATATTTATTCTGTATTTTTATTGTCAAAACAAGACGTTTTATTCTCGTGTGTTGAAGGAAATGGTCAGGAACATCTAAAGTGTTTCTTTGCTTAGGCTGTGTCTTTTCTCCGTTCCAAATTCTTAAAGTCGGAAAACGATCGATCCACTTCCACAGAGACAAGCGGCAAAAACCTGAGGGCTCGTTTGGCATCAAGTCATAAATTCCATTTGGAGTCTTTGCTGAACGTATCCACTCTGTGTCAAGGTTTTTCTCAGGCGACTTACGAAGTTTGTCCTTCGCAGAGCCGTCTAACTTCTCTGCCACTGAATCCAAGGTTTCAAACTGCGTCTCTACATCGAGCCCCGCGGTTTCCAGCCTTGCAATTGCGTTCCGTGTAAATCCGTACTTCTCGGTACGGTACAGCTCACTGGCAAGAGCGTCGCTGGTCACAATTTATTGCAACAGCTTCGCGGCAGCATTTGTCCCCTTTAATTTCTTCACAAAGTCTGCCACCTTGCTGTGGTTTTCTGCGTAGTACATTGCTGCTCTTAGAAATGTGCAACCTCGGGTTACCACTGGCTCCGGAGGTAAGGGTAGATTTGTAGTGGAGGCGAAGAGCGAACGTTGCTTTACAGATTTCGAGAGCACTTTTTTTCATCTGCAGACACAAATGAATTCACCGTAGGGTGCAACTCGCGAATCTGCTCTGCCACGCGATGCAGAGCGTGAGCAATGCAAGTAACATGCTTTGCAGGGAAGGCAGCCGGCTCATATAAAACAGCCCATGCGGTTTGAACGCCGTTGGAGCCGCTGGCGAAAGAAGGCTACGCTGGCTCCATGCCAATGCAGAAATTGGTGAAAGGCACATTGTATACAGGTGTTTCAGTTAAGTAACTGGAAACTTAATCTAAAATTGGGACAATCGGGACAATATTGAATCTTTCGGGTCACTCAGTGTAAAATCGGGACAATTCGGGACAACATAGTTCGTGAAAACCAAATGGAAATTGCTTGATAGATGTGTACTGGTAGCTGACACTGTTACCGGGACACTTTTCAAACTCGGGACATGTACCGGAAATCCCAGCTCTAATCATGCGACAGGAAAGAAACAAATCATCGTTTAATTACTCAAAGCCCGTTGCCCTTTCGCAAATTCATTCAATTGATGTAGCTTTCAAAAATGACTGCGTTCAGAACTGCAGTGGCAATATAACCAATAAAACCGTTAATTAAAATGTTAATTAACAAATGTAATTATCTTACTCTGGCGACCATATAATATACGCTTAGTCCGATAAACACCAAATAAAAACGCACCATATTTTTGTTTTTTTTACAACTAGCTTTGATTAAGTGCAATTCCCTTGTATATGTGGATGAAGCCTTTCTTAACATATACTATTTTATTCTGATTTATTATTCCTCGACAGTTCCAAGTAACTGAACGAAATGCGAAATTAGAGCGAAATAAAGAACTGAACAATTGCGTAAGACATATTGGGCTTGATAAGTCCTGTAGTGATTCTTGTGATAATACCAAGCCAACAATATGAGGCATTAACTGTATTCGCCGTGCGGATATTAAATGCATGACGAAGTAAATTCAAGAACAAGCTCTTGCATATACTTACCTCTTCAGAAAGAAGAAGCGTTAAATGAATATGCCTAAAACAAAAAACGAATTTCTATTTACTTACAGGGTTAATACTTTTTTAATTATATTAGTCATACTGTGTCTCTCAAATGAGTCATAGCAGGAGTAATAGTTAGTGGAAATATATATATATATATATATATATATATATATATATATTAAGACTGAGCAAGTGGTTTAAGAAAATATATTGTTAAGCGTGTTAGTAAAAGTCCCAATTGAAGTAATTGTGCCTATACAGTTTGCAAGTGATATCAGTCTTGTAACGCCCGAGGTAACAATGAAAATGTGAAACATTGTGTTTAAATCTGCATTGTTTAATTGATCTGGTGGGATTGATCCTGCATAATTCCGGTGGATGAAAGCGTGACATATTTTTGACGCAAATATTAAATTTTGCACTGAAGAAAGGGATACAAATATTTAATATATTTCTCCTTGCCCTAACTTCTAGCGTTTCAAGAAAGTCGGGTACAGAGCTGCGGTTTCTAAATGTGTTAAGGATTTTTTTCTCTCTCTCACCCATCTGCAGTGTGACGAAACCAAACGGAGCTCGTATTAACATCGCTTTAATTTTTTTTATGTTTTTGTGTCTGCAAATTAAAGGCTTAAATGGTTACTGCTGTTTTTTTATTTTTTTTATTTTTTGTTTTTTTTAATAACCGTTTAGGTATTTTTTACCTCTACATTCTAAGAGAACTTGCATCATCCCGAAGCAGAACTCGGTTTAAAAGCAGAACAACGTTCTACCGGAAAATTATGTTTTCTTGGTATTGCAGGATGTACAGTGCTCGACGAAACGAAATGGATCAGTGGAGCGCTTGGCCTGGCGTACCTGCCGCGACATCTGCCGGGAGAAGCCGTGTAATCTGGTGTAGCGCGTCGAAGATGCGCGTACCTGAGCCAAACAGGCAGCGGCTGTTCGCGCTCGGGGCCCCTGATACGTGATTACTACAAAGCATGAATCTCAAACTTAACTGCTTTCTTTTAATCATCGCGTGACACTCGCAATTTTTATCTGTCATTCAACATGTGAAGTTATATTGCCCCAAATATATATATATATATATATATATATAAAGAAAACAGCGAAAACGGAAGACATCTTATTTATTCAGCTTAAAAAAAAGGACAGACGTGCAATGACACTACGCATTTATGTAGTATGAACAGTGAGATCACTGTGAGGAGCAGTCACGTTTTTACAACTTTAGCCTTTGGAAACAAATAAATCTGTTTACGGTATACTGCAAAGAAAGAAAAAAACGATTTCATATTGCAAACTCATGGCCAGCGTTGATCAGCTATCGGGGGGGGGGGGGGGGGGGGGGGCGGGCTTAGAGCGTTAAACCAGGGTTCCGGTCTGCACTCGGAAGTAGGCGTGTGCGAATAGTGGTTCGAATCGAATAGCGCAGCGTCATTCTCTGCATCGACACTGCAAAAAGAACCGGCAGGTCTTGGTTTTCCCTAGCACTATGAAGGCTATAAATGACGCAACGCTATTCGATTCGAACCATTATTCGCACACCCCTACTCGGAAGTGACCCCCGCCCCCCAGGCCGCTGCCATTGCACGCAAATGTAACTACTCGTCACGTGATCAAACCAAATACGTGACGTTACAGGAAAGATGGCAGCGCTCAGGCAGCGGCTGGCCCCAGCTGGGCCGGAGCATTGGCTGGAGCTTGCCGGATTAGTTGTTTGTTGTCGTTGGTCTCAGCGAGTTGATTTCAGATGCTGGAACCGGTCGAAAGCGACTTCAGAGTACAGCGTGGTCTCTCACGTAGGTATAACGTGGAAATGCGAAGGAACGGTGTGCATTTCGCAGCTGGTGATAGACGGAGATATTGCCACGAAAGAGACAATCGGCCCTGCGTTGCTCTGACCTCGGATTGATTCGTATATCGCTAGGATAAATTTTAACTCGACGCTTTTGTGCTCTCGTTGACAATCAGAATCTTTGAGGTCTGCAGTGAAGCATGTGCAGTGTATTTGGACACACGCTTTAGCTACGAAAATTTCGTGTGTCGTGCTTGGCAATGTGCAATCGTGGTGACGCTTCGTTCAAATGAGCGAAGGCTGAGTTTGGTTGTGCGGCGCACCCAACTACTGCCTTGAAGCTGGCAGTTCCCGTGCTGCCGTGCTAGATGATGCTGTGCTGCTTCCTAAATTGTTCTGGCGTAGACGTGCAGTGTCACGGAGCACAGGTGTGGCAGCTGACATTTAATCCGCAGGTCTGCAGCAAGTTTAGTCGACAATAACGTTTCATCAACACTCGTTACACAAATTGCAAGCTGCATGGACATTTTATCGCACGTGTATCACTGGGGTGCGTGTTACCTACCCAGCCCACACGTTCACGCCACTTTGCGGCGACAGTCTGCAGCGGCTTATTACCAAAAACCTGGTCCCACATCCATTTCAGTTCAGTTCGTCCACAGCGGTCGTCAAAGCACCGAAGGAGAGGACTTATTCAGACAGAATGCCGCTGTAGCAATCCAGCTTCTTTACTGGTGAGGATAAACTCTCTTCTGTACTTTTTGTTATATTGTCACGGATGTTTGATCCAGTCCTTTCTTGTGTCAATCTTTGCTATACTGAAAAGTTCTAGACAATGCTCGCCTGTCATTGTATGTTCTGCTGGACGTGCCGGGTAATTTACCCATTGACCTTCACTCTCTAAGCACCCTGGCGGCTTCTCGGCCGAGGTGTCCGACAATGGGGCACATTTAGCGGACTGTTCCGCGTCTTACACCCCCGCGGAACCATGAAACAAGTCCAATACCGAGCCCGGCAGAAAAACTGCAAGACGAGCGAGTCCCACAAGAGCGAACCCCGCAAATAGACCACAAAGAACATGAATTCCGTGTCAGTCACTGCTACCAGAAAGAATCAGCGGAATTCGGTCTCCTGCCAGAAAAACAGAAGCGGACTAAGCCAACAATGACAAAGCCGTAGCAGAAGACCGCGTCTGCTCCCACCTTTCTTTCCATGCCCAAGCACCTCGCACTCCGACGCCCTTTGACGGAGAAATGTGTTAAGACGTCGAGGACTGGATTGACCAATATGACCGTGTCGCCGACACAACGGGTGGACAAACGACCAGCACTTGCAGAACACATACTTGTAGTGCAAGAAACCGGCAGGTTCTGGTTTGAGAACCATGATTCCTCCTTTACGTCATGGGAAGTTTGCAAGATCGAACTAAAGCGCTTGTTTGTCAGCCAACATCGACGAGAGGGAGCCGAATACCTGACTCTGTCCAGGACACGGCCCCAAAGAGAGCGTCGCCGCCTTCGTGAAGGGTGTTTTGCGCCTGATCGAGGGCCCACGCTGACCCTCAGGTTACACAAGACAAGAAGTTAAGAATCCCATGTCCCTCATGTGAGGAACAACATCTTCGGCAGCCTTGTCCGCAAATCTCCTAAACCAGTCGAAGGGTTCATCACCGAGGTTTCCAACATTGAACGTGCACTGCATGCCCGAGCCAGTCACTATCAACAACTCCCCGGCATCTCGACACTCGAATCATCCAGCTGCAACTTCGACGCCAGCCTCCCAGGCATCCGCGACGTCGTCCATGACGTTGTCCGGAATGAGATTAGAAAAGCTACTTCCTGCCATCGGTTGCCCGGTTTTTATTTTGATTGCGAGATTGTTCGGGAAGAAGTTCAACAGGCATTTCAACCGGAGACTTCTGTGAGCGAAGCAGCATCTGACGAACCGAGGGCGACTTACGCCACAATGGCACGACGACCGCCAACGGCTGCCAGTTAGTATGCAATGACAATTCAACGAGACACCCGAACGCCGCAGCATTCCCGACGTTGGGAAGAAGCAGTGTAGGTCCGCGCTGAACGAAGTACACCGAGGAAGACAGAGGTGTTGCGAATGGCCGACCGAAAACCACTCTGTTCCCACTGCATGAGGCCGACCACGTATACCGGAGATGCCCGTACCAATGAATGGCGCTGCGAGGGTTCATACCGAACGACCCTCGACAACGTCTCGAGGAGCGACCGTGGGACATTGAGGAGTATCTTCGGCGGCCTCTGTCCCAGCTGCCGACAGTATACCCCGAAGCTCCTGATCCCCATCACATCGACGGGAGGTAAGCACGACAAAGAAAGTGAGCGGCAATGCAATGACAGTTGATTTGGTGTCGGTTGTCGTCCAAGGTCAATATTAATAATTTGCCGACACCAATTATATGTGTGCACTCCACGAAGCACACAATTTCAAACTTTGAGGGAGAATGCCGCTGAGTGGCTTGAAGAAATAGAATGGTTGGTTGTTCTCAAAAAGTGGACACCAAGTATCACCCGACCTCACTCTGCCAAACGAGACTTACACAAGTTGCAATGGTCGCGGCATGCAGAAAAAATCCCCACTACGGAATGGAAGTGAAGTGGCTTGGATAGCAAACAAACATTGTTGCCATTCATCATGTCAACAGTACAGCAAAAGGCACAGCTGCGTAAGCAATTCATGCCCATACTTGCTACATTGACACAGAAAACTACCAGGAAAATTAGCGGATTGGAAGCCAGCACTGCAGCTTCAGTGCACAAGATGTCAGTGGCAGCACTTGACGTATGATCACAAGACGGCAGCAGTCAGTCAAAGTCGCCACTCGACCAAACTGAACACCGACGTACCAGGAGCGTTACCCGACAACAAGGAGCACAGGTACTGCGACTCAACGCCTGACACGAGACTGTCGCAGAAAGAACTCGTTAAGGAACCGTTCGATAAGAATCAGCAATTATGTATTCAAGTGGAAATAAACATATTTGACACACAAACCAAATACACATCATATTCTCACTCGCTTTTACGCCTTCAGAGTCCCAGTCTACACACCAAGAATTGTGTTCACCGCATGCGCTGGACCTTTTGAGGACACTCGCATCTATGACCCCTCAATATTAATAAATAGTACATACCAGACTGGCAGACTTGTGGCATGGGGCTGCACTCCTTCCACCTCTCATCAACATGTGGTGCATCAGAAAACCAACTCCAGTGATGTGAAAGTGTTATTTATTCCCTCCAAGGGCATCTGTAGGCGTTGCAGAGAGGATGATTGAAACTATACACACATGATAATAACATGATAGCACACTGAAATTAATTAGCACAAAACGGGCCCAGGATCCGGAAATAAATATTACATTGTAAGAAATAATTATTCCTGTAACTTGTTAATTGCAAAAACAAACACAACTCTGAGCATCTAGTTTAATAGTATGTTTTGATGTATTGTTATATAACAGGACATTTCATATTATTCATATACATATGACACAATAGACCCTTTGCAAAACCCCATTAAGCAACATTGACTGTCACAATGTTTTTTAGGCGTAAGGCAGATAAATGGGCCCCAGTTCACGTCGGACGCTAGTGCAGCATTCGAGTCCAATAGGCACTGAGCCGAGTTCACAGTGATTGCTGACTTAACATTCTTGTCGAACAAATGCCCAAAGTACGAAGGCCGCGGGTAATTAGCACCGTAACCGCTATACTCCGTTTCACGACAATTTGGCAAACGGCAAAGGCTACAATCCCAGTGAGCCAATATCCGCGTTGGAGAGAGGCACGTGACAACACGTCATTGGAGCGCTCTCCTTCTGCAGAGATTTGTCACATACCTTCATTCCCTCTCTCTGATTGGCTGGAGGGGGCTGTGGCGGTTGCCTTTGCCAAGTTATGGTGAAACGAAGTAAAGGCAGCACATACTTTTGAAAAAATCGATTGAAGAGACCGGAAGGAATGGTAGTCAACATTTTGCAACAAGACTGCTTCTTTGGGCAAGGGGCGAAAAGATATACAACTTATCATGTCCAGGTAATTAGAACAAGTAAATAATCGACCGACTGATACAAGGCACTCTTGACGAAAACAGTTTTGGCTGCAATAAATTCTAGAAAAGAAAATATGTGCAGTTAATGTTCTATTTCCGAGTTGCACTAAATTTAACGATTTGTTGAAATGACTGACCACAGAAAGAATAAAACAAAGTCGGGGCGAAGGACGACGAGCACTTCTTTCAACTAGCAACGACATGAATCATGTCGTTGCTAAATGAAAGAAATGCTCATCGTCCTTGGTCCCGAGTTTGTTTTATTCTTTCCGTGGTCAGTGAAGTTTACCAACATGCTCTAGGGTTGATTTGTTGAAATGTGTGGTGCTATCTCTGGATCTCTAAGGAGTGGGGCAGCATTTTTTTCAAGCTTCTAGGGGTTGAAATGATGAATTCGACAACCATCTAAGAGGAGTCTGATCATACACATGAAGGTTACTGTGAACTATTGATATCGGTCGGCAAGGTCGAGAGCCTACTAATTCCTAAGGGACGTAGGATGCAGTATTTTGTGCACTGATCAATCAAAAATGTGAAGACTGGCTAACTGTGTTCTGAGTTCAAAAAGGATAAATGAGCTGTTTTATGAACGTTAGTAAAGAACTTTTTTCCCGAATGATTGGTTCGAATGCTTGGTAACAGTTCGCGTGCACGTCACTTAAACAAATGCCAACTTTTTACTTAAAAAAAGAAAAAGGGCTCGAGATCGAATGCAAGCTGCGGTTATTCGGTGACCAAGGGCTGAAACAAATTCCCCTAGGCCCTACAGGCGACGTGTACCTTTCTCTTTGATTCTCAGACATTCTAACGTTCTAACAAAGCTAGAGAAATGCGAAAATCCTATGCTACAAATTGTATTGTAAAATGGTTGCTCAGTACAAAACGTAAAGATCGCAGGAGCTTCCTCGATAAACGTTGCTGTGATTATGCGGTTACATAGGGCTTTAACACCTTTCCCTGGGCCCTATGTGTGACGCATACATTTCGCATCAATTCACAGTCATTTCAAAGTTCAAACAAAGCTAAGAGAATGCGAAAATTTTATGCTAAAAGCACTAAAAGCTCTACCAATCCTCGGACACATCCGGGAATCCGAGCACCGCTACATCGATACGATTGATGGTGTATCACAGGTGCTATTATCCAGAGCGATCTTGCGCAAAAGGGGTATAAAGTCTCATTCCTTCAGATCTTCACGTTATATCTGCGTCAAAGAGCACAAAGCCCGACATCGTCGGCAAGCAGTGGCACATCACGACTACCGCGCACCGAACAAACTTGCATCCACCAGCCCTGGGCGCTGCAATCTAGCCGGTGACGACACGGCTCTTGTGAGGTCACATGGTGAGTAGTCACTTTTGCGTACAACATGGCGCCAACCGGGGGGGGGGGGGGTGCCGCTTTTTAACTTCCGGTTTATCATTTTAAGCTCCTCTATCTCGTTGTATCAGGAGTCGTGCACCAAGCACGAACAACCGCTGAGTGCTTGGCTCAACTGTGCGCATGTGCAACTCGCGACACCAGATAGACCGCTTCTCCTGGAAGATGGCGCCACAGGTACGTGAGGCCGAGCGCTCCGCTGGTCCATTTCGTTTCGTTGAGCACTGTAGGAGAAATATACATCAGAGCACAAGTCGTTTTCAAAAACGTTACACAATAACGAAGCAAGTATTAACCCCTGAGGCTGCAGTGTCCGGTAAAAATACTTTACCCCTTAACCCGAACAAAGGTTCTCCCGAGAAGATTAAAGGAATGAAAATAAAAACAGAAAATAACGTTAACACCATAGCACACATGTTTTCTACTTAACAGCGATTGGTTTATAAAGTGGAACGCTTTCGATAAATCAAAATCCACTGGGTCGAATCGGCCTCATTTTCGGTTTTTCGTTTCCAACTGGGCGCGACAAATATGTTCATTGAAGCGTTCACAAATGTTAGCAATATTGATAGCCCTTTAATAAACATTGCCGGTTACCTAGCAGTGAATGATATTTCCGTTATTCCTGTTGGCATAACTAAGATTAGTGATGGATTGAAGTTGTCTTCTTCATCGGGTATGGATGGAATTAACTCCAAGTTTCTTAAAAACACTAAAGCGTACTTCTTCCTAATTCTTCCTAAATTTTTTTGAACAGTAACTCCGAGAATGTGCTTTACATTCCGATTGGAGAGTACGGAATGTGGTTCTTAGAGACGAATAATTTCTTCACCACAGCACAGCACGGATTTCGTAAATGATTGTCATGTAAAACTCATGTTTCTAACTTTCACCCATGCCATGCATTCTATCGTTAATCGAGGCTCCCAGGTGGGCTCCCTTTTCCTAGACTTGGCCAAACCAATCGATAAGGTGTGTCACGAGCTATTGCTGCTAAGGCTGTGTAAACTCAACACCGACCCTAACGTTCTTGCATGGATCCAATCTTTTCTGACTAACCGTTCGCAATTTGTTACAGTCAATAGTAGCGTGTCTCCACTTGTGTCCGTTAATTCTGGCGTTCCTCGGGGGTCACTCTTAGGCCCCTTACTTGTTTTAATTCATATTAACGACTTGCCTATCAATGTGGCTTCACCTATCTGTCTCCTTGCCGATGATTGTGTAATTTACTGTGAAATCCAAATTCGAGATATTTCTGATTCGTTTTCGCTTCAATCGGACATTAAAGAGGCACTGAAAGGTCAAAATCTTTTTTTTCTTTCTTTTTAATTATACGAAACTGATTAAAACGATGCCATGACATTACCCTCAAGATTCGAAGCTTGGGAAGTGAGTATTTATGAAGGAAAAAAAAATCCAAAAAGCCGAATTTGAAGTTCCCGCGCGATCCGCGCCTGTGCAGTGACGTCAAAGATTGAGTCGTCCTGTAACTTAAATTTCCCTCCCGCCTCCGAACCGTCCCGACCGGAAGTGTAGTGTTCTCCCGCGTCCCGCGATCAACCGCGCTCCTCCGTGCGTGCCGCCTATCGCTGTGAGCAGACGACACATCACCTTCAAGTTTGAGGTTCCTTTAGGGCCCTTTCAGCGATCTCAAGTCCTTTGAAGCGGTGTGTGGTCGAAGTGGACGCGCATTGGACTTTTGTGCGTCGCGCTGGTTCTCCGTGAAAGGCTGCCCCGGGTGGATTCACAACCGAAACTACGGTGCACAGGCACCAAACCCAGTTGTTTTGACTGTTTGACGATTTCCTTTTCGAATTCTGAGAGATCGTCAGGCACCTAAACAAGACAACTTTGTCCGATTCCCCGACTCACCGATCATCCTCAGTGCTACATGTGCCGAGCGCCGCCATCTTCTCCGAGGGAGGATGAAAATCCAGGAGGCGACATCATTTCCGCATTTCGATTTTCGATATTTTAAAAGATGGGGCGGGGCGTAGTGCGTTCCCCATTGCGTTAAAAAAAATATGTTTGTTTTACAAATGCCGTTATTAAATATTATAGAAATGTCGCTTACAAAGCTTCTAAATTTCATAATCAATTACGTGACAAATAAAAGGAAGCTAGGAGGTGAGAAGAGGGTTAGAAAAACACCAAAGATTAAAAAAAGCGCGCGTGCACGTGGGACCTTTTTTGTGTTGGGGTATTTTTTCTGTCTATGACAACAACTTCCATCGTTTTAGACAACAACAAAAAAATACGATCTTTGGGGTGTCAGTGCCCCTTTAACTCTGTCTCTAGTTGGTATGAGTCGTGGCTAATGAAACTAAACACTAATAAATGTGAACACATGAGAGTATCCCGTAGACCTAACAACAGTCCTTGTTATTACCTTGATGGCAACTCTGGAACAAGTATCATCTTACAAATATCTCGATGTTCACTTAATTTCGAACCTTTCATAGAAACCCCCCATTCAGCATACAACTTCTCGTGCTAATTGCATGCTGGGCTACATAAACCGTAACTTCTCTTTGGCACTTGTTTCACTTAAATTTGTTTTATATTAAACATTGATCAGACCAAAGCTGGAATATTCTGGGCTCCTGGTTACAATACCCTCGTCATGGCACTAGGCCCTATCGAAAATCGCTCAGCTCCTTTTATCCTATCGAACTATCCTCGCACTGCTAGAGTCACATTGATGAAAATTAGTTTATCTTCGCCATCTCTGTCCCTGCGCCGTAAAATTTCACGTTAATATTTCTTTCACAAAATTTTGTTTTCATATTCTCATCTGACACCGTCAAATGATAATTCTCCCCTTTTACATTTCGTCCCGTGTTGATCATCAGCATAAAGTTGGAGTCCCAAGTTCACTAAACTGCATTTCACTTATCGTTTCTTCCTCGCAGAGCACAAGAATGGAACCACCTCCCCGGTTTAATTGTTACCATCAATGACCCTAACTTATTTCGAAATGCTATCACTAACCATTTTTATTCAATGACTCACAATGACTCGTGACCTGTTTGATTGTTTGTTTGTTATATTACTACTATAACTAATTTGCTACAGTTGTTTCCCCCATTTTTTTGTACCTTCCCTCCCCGTTCTAAAATGTCTTTGGGCCCTGAGGGTATGTTCAATAAATATATCAAGATATATATATAATCAAAATGTGGTGGTCAGCTGTAGTAGCAGCAGTGAATTCACTTACAAAAATGAAATGAACTCGACAACTTAAAAATAATATCTTCATCGTTTGTCTAAGTATTAAGTATGAGCGCGCCACAAAATTCAGCATTGTTTACCGTGTTTGCCCTGTGTTTAATCGAAGTTTCCACACTGCTTACAAAGAAGGACTGCGTGACCTGCGACCGACTCCTTACGATATACGAATTTAGCTTAGTGAATAACGAGCTACGGAGAATTGCAACAAAAGGGTGAGTTGGGCCAGTTGCTTCGTTACGCACTCAAAGGGCCAAAATATAGGGACAGAGTAAAGACGCCGAGCGCCTTGTGTGGTCGTCGTCTTGACGCTTTTAGTGCCTACGGAGAATGTTCGTTACAGGGAAAGCGCGCAGCGCTGGATTTTTGCCTCATGTACGTGCACTCCTCCTCAGGACTACCAGCTGTTTGGGTGCACGATGAAACACATGATTGATTGATTGAGTGATTGATTGATTGATTGATTGATTGATTGATTGATTGATTGATTGATTGATTGATTGATTGATTGATTGATTGATTGATTGATTGATTGATTGATTGTGCCTTTGAAGCAGCGTGCTCAGCATCACGAAAAAGATGGCAATTTACGCCAAGGGACGCTATTATCTACCTCGTCTTCCCCTAGACTCCTGAAACTTCTATGATTTACTTTCTGTATGCTCTGCAGGAAAGTAGGTGCACGGCCTGGTTCTTATGCAAACTATTTGAGTAGAATGTAAGTAACTGTGCACCTAGCGATTTTCTTTTGGGTGTTTAGCTTACACGTTTATCAACCATGCCCCAATATTGTTGGCGGTTGCAGACTCATTGGTTTCTCGCCCTGTCATTGTAGCCTGTGAACTAGAGATTGTTTGGGTTTGCGTTTCCTTTAAACATAAACAAACCATACTGGGTGTATGTTATCGACCCCCCACTAGCAGTTGTTCATTTGCGAATTTGTTACATAATTGCATTAACCAAATCACCGTCCAATATCCAGGAGTGCCAATCATATTAATAGGCGATTTCAATTACCCCAACATTATCTGGTCTAATGTATGTCCTGTTTCAACCCCCTTCTCATCTGAAGCTAACGAATTTAATGAACTCTGTTCTGATTTTAACTTTTCTCAACTTGTCTCGAAGCCCACTAGGGTTACAAACCTTTCATCAAACATACTCGATCTCGTATTAACAACGCATCCGAGCGTCATATCATCACTAACATACCTGCCATGTCTCAGTGGCCATTCAGTTCTTCACTTTTCCTTAAATATCCCATTCGTAGCGCCTAAAATTCACATAAAATTAATCCGTGACTACAGCAGAGCTGATTTTACGTCAATTAACTTGCACCTGTCTGAGTTCCTTAGTGATTACTTACCTGAGGTTTCAGAGCGCTCCGTTGAGTCTAATTGGATGGCGTTTAAAAATCTTGTTTTATTATTAATTGAAAAGTACATACCATCAAGGAAGATTCGTTGCAACACTAACTCGCCTCGGTTTAACTCTAATCTCAGGCGCCTGCGAAATAGAAAAAAAAAAAAAGACTGTTTCGCGCATGCCAAACGATCATCCGCTGATGCATGGTGGGCTGCGTACAAAACTGCAGATTAAGAAAATACATCAGCTCTTACGGAAGCTAAATCACATTTTTTTAATCATACACTAAATATTATGTTAGCAACTAATCCTAAACAATTTTGGAATGTCGTTAATCCCAAGTGTCAGTTCAACATTGTTCTTCAATCATCTGATGGTATAGATATACCAGTAACTGAAAGTGCAAGTGTATTAAATGATGTTTTTAGTTTGTCATTTACAACCTCTGATGTAAACCAAGTACCAATATTGCCATTTTCTGATTTTTCGCCTATGGACCCAGTGACAGTTGACGCGATTGGTATTGCTGGCATTATTAGTAATATGAAGCTTTCGTCCTGCGCCGGAATAGATGGGATTGACAGCAAGTTCTTAAAAAATTGTAATATGTATTGTTCAATAATTCTTTCAAAACTTCATATGCAGTATCTTGACCATGGCGTAGTCCCGAGCAATTGGGTGGTTGGGAAGGTGGTTCCTTTACATAAATCTGGGCGAAAAACAAAACCCATCCATTTATCGACCAATTTCTTTAACAAGTGTGCCATGTAAAATATTTGAACACGTCATTTACTCACAGTTGATAAATTATCTTGAAACTAATGACTTTTTCACAAGTTCACAACATGGCTTTAGAAAACATTTTTCATGTGAGACGCAACGCATGATCTCCATAATTCTTCACGCATGATCTCCATAATTCTCTTGATAATCATAATGAAACCGATTGTGTGTTTTTAGATTTCTCAAAAGCCTTTGACAAAGTTTTCCACAAACTCCTTCATAAACTACAATCACTTAACATTGACTCCTGTATATTAAATTGGATTTGTGCCTTTTTAACTAACCGCCTACAATTCGTTACAGCTAATAATACAAATTCGTGTACTGTTCCAGTAACCTCGGGCGTCCCACAGGGATCAGTGCTTGGTCCACTCCTCTTTCTTATTTACATTAATGATTTGGTGCAGAACTTGTCGTCTTCTATTTGCCTCTTTGCTGACGATTGCGTAATCTACCGGAAAATGACTGACATATCTGACTCTATTCTTCTACAATCTGACCTTAATCGGATATCACTCTGGAGTAACCAGTGGCTAATGGAACTTTACACTAACAAATGCAAATCGATGAGAGTGTCACGTGCTCAATCGGTGTATCATACTTATCATCTAAACAGTAATCCCCTCGCTTCAGTGTCTGTTTACAAATATCTTGGTGTTCATATAACTTGTAGCCTTTCTTGGAAGATTCATATTGAATACGTAATTAACAGTTCTAACCGCATGTTAGGATACTTAAAAAGACATTTTTTTCTCGCTCCGTCTTCATTAAAACTAACCATGTACAAAACCCTAATCCGTCCAAACTTAGAATATGCTGCTGCTGTGTGGGACGGACCCCGCTCACTCGTCACTAATTGCTCATGTTGATTTCATTCAAATCCGCTTAGCTCGTTTTATATTGACAAACTATCATCGCACTGCCAGCGTTACTACCATGAAAAATACTTCAGGTCTCCCGTTACCAACTCACCGCCGAAAAATCAATCGTTTGTGTCTTTTTCATAAAATATTTAATCAAAATGTTACCCTTCGTCATAAACTAATTACTCCACCATTCTACATATCTGCTCGCATTGATCATAGCCATAAGGTTGGTATTCCAATTTTTAAAACTTCATTATTTCAATATTCTTTTATGCCACAAACATCTATAGACTGGAACCACCTTCCCGCTCGATTGCTAACATCACTGACATTGTTATGTTTAAAAATGCTATTAGTAATATGTGCACTTTATAGTTAATATATTACAGCTCTCTCCTCTCTTCAGAATCAGAATCAGTTTATTTCGTCTATATGTACAGACGACAGGGGCATGGGCAAAAAGCCAACACATGTTGGCTTGACTGGGCCCCACCCCCGTTTTCATGGCAGAGGCGGATAAGCAAATTGTAAGAAAATGTAAACAAAATCGATAATTATATAGCAGGAAGACGAATAACAAAAAACATAAACAAAAAAAAACATGTTGACACTTGTATCCGGGAAATAGAACACTGATATCATAAGGCACTATACAAAGATAAGTGAGCTTACAGAAACATATTTTTGATGGCACGAGGTGTTAGTGTTTCTATGGTGAAGTTGTTGCTCCTTAGATTGTTCAATAATGATGGGAGGTGGTGTCTCAACATCTGCGTTCCGTAGTTTGTTCTGCTGTACGGTACCTTCCGGACGTCCTCATTACGAGTAGAATAAAAATTTATACTTCGTGCTAGACCAGCGATCTCTTGAAATAAAGGATTGTTCAGTTTAATGCCCGCTGTGTATCTTAAAATCATTGTGTAGTCATACAGGTTGGTAACTGGAATCATATGCAGAGTCTTAAAAAGGGGCTGTGCATGAGAATCATAGGGGGCATTGACGATACTCCGTATGGCCTTTTTCTGAGAGACATGAAGATTGTTTATATTGGTTATTGTTGTGGTTCCCCAAACCAGATGACAATAATTTAGATGTGAAGAAATCAGAGAGTTGTATAAAAGGAGTTTAATTTTTACTGGGAGGTCGAAGCGAAACCTGTTAAGAATGCCAACGGCTTTCGAAATCTTGCGAATGAGACCTTCAATGTGAAAATCCCATGACAGATTTTCCTGAAACATTACGCCTAGGGTTTTAGTACTAGGTACAATTTCAATGATGGAGGGCCCAAGAACAAGGTTGTAGTCGAAAACCATGGACTTATTCTTCGGTTTAAAGAGCACTGCCTTAGTTTTGGAAGTGTTAATAAGGAGTGAATTTACAGAACTCCATTTGTGAAGCGAGTCAAGAGTATGATTTGCGACTTGCGCGAGCTTTTCCTTATCTTGAGCGGAAAAAAATAATCTAGTGTCATCGGCATATATAACATAAGTTGCCTCAGTACTAATTTTGACAATATCATTGATATATATATTAAAAAGTAGAGGACCCAGTATACTTCCCTGAGGAACACCGGCAGTTAATGATTGTAAATCTGAACGCTGATTGTAGATGACAACACACTGTTGACGAAATTCTAAATATGAAGCCACAGCGTCAAGAGTTACCCCACGAAAGCCGTAAAACTCAAGCTTTTTAAGTAGAGTGATATGATTAATGCGGTCAAATGCCTTAGAAAAGTGCACACATATTCGGAGAGTGGTACACTTTTCTTCAAACGATTTCAAGATTATTTCTTTCTGGGATAGCAAGGCAAGTTCAGTCGAACGCCCCTTTCGAAAGCCATACTGCGAGGGGGTCAGAATAGAGAATTGGTTGCAAAACGAAGAAATTCTGGTGTGGATGAGTTTTTCCAGGCACTTAGAGAAGACGGGTAAAATGGAGATAGGCCTGTAATTGGATTGATCATTCTTGTCGCCACCTTTAAAAATAACCACCACCTTGGCAATTTGCATTTGACGCGGAAAAGTACCCGAAGAAATTGCAACATTGTAAATGTGGGATAATACCGGTGCTAATAAGTCCAGAACGTATTTGACAGGCCTAATTTGAATGTAGTCAATTTCCCTCTATTTACTATATTGGATGGAATTGAATGTATTGAAAACTTCGTATTTGTCAGTAGGATGAAAAAAGGCACTGCTTTCATTGCGAGTTTCTAGGTAGCTTGTCGACAGAGGGTTATGACTGCTATGAACACTGTTAGCGAAATAGTTGTTAAATGATTTTGCGAGTTCTTGTCCGCGCAATATTCTATCGCCAATTTTAATCTCTAGAATGCCATCGTTTTCAAAAGATCGATTTAGGAGTTGATTTACTATTTTGCATGTTTTGTCTACTCTTGACATTGTGGCTTCATTAAATAAAGAGTGCAAATAATGTTTCTTTGCTTGCCTAAGCATTTTATACAGTCTATTTCTTTGTGTCCTGAACTTTTTTAAATCACCAGGCTTCCTGGTATTTATGAATTTATGGTATAATTTATTTTTTATACGAATCATCTTGAGACATTCTTGGGTTACCCACGGCTTATGAGTGTTTTTCTTTTGTTGGATTGGTTTATAGTGAAAACTACTGTTATATGCTTCCAAAAAAAGAGCTAGGAAATTGATATACGCGTCATCAGCGGAACTTGAGTTGTATACTGGGTTCCAGTTTACGTCACCAATCAAGGACCTAAAGGTTTCGAGTTTCTGAGAATTTATATCTCGAAACACACGAATGCCTGCAGGAGTATCACAATGAATAACATTGAAGTTGCTTGCGATCATGAATATTGGCAAATGATCACTTACCTGGACACCAATGACACCGCCATAAGCGCTACCTAAATCGGTATTGGTTATGAATAGGTCGATAAGTGTGGATGAGACACTTGTAACATGTGTTGACGATGTAATGACGTTGACACAGTCGTTTGAATCAAGGACACTTTTAAATGAACATTGCACACTTGAGGTAGTAGGCATGTTGACATTAAAATCCCCACCCACAAAAAGATTATACGTGTTTGCACTTGAAAAATCAAGAAACTTATCAAAATAACCCAAAAAATTGTTAAAGTTTCCACTTGGGGGCCTATACACCACACTAAAAATATTTTGCGCACACTTCAGCGTCAGAATCTCAAAATAAGCACGTATGCAAGAAAACTCAGTAACAAGTTCGCAGTCGAAAGTAGCTTTTACACAGATCAATATTCCTCCACCCCTTTTGCAATCACGATTTAAGAAAAACGTTTTGTATTTATTCAGTTTCAGTACCTCCTCCTCATTTTGGTACCAGGTTTCAGTGAGCATAATTACGCCGAACGAGAATCCAAAGTCTTGGAACAATGCACACAGTTCGTCCTCTTTATTACGCGCAGAACGCAGATTCGAATGAAAGAAAGATATCGATTTTCCTTTGGTGGATGTAAAAAGAGTGGTTATTTCACTCGGCGTAAGATGTGCGTGAGCAGCCATGATGAAGAAATAAGACTACAAGAAAAGAAATGCCAAAGTTGCTATATCATCTTGGCAAGATCGCTAGTGCTACTGATAAGGACAACCCGTGACTCATCCGTTTTTCGTGCGTAGATTTTTCCTCCCCTCGTCCACGCAGTTCAATGTACTTACCTTGAGGGTATTTGAAATAAATAAATATGCTGCGAAACATTTTGTCCTGGAATTGGTCCCTCCTCCCGAGTTTTGCCCGGTAGGGGACACAGACGGTAGCAACAATGATCGAGTCCGTGTCGTTTTTGGGCTGGGATACCGATTGTGACGTACCGCGTATTCAGTCATCGAGAACAGACCGTATTCTTGAATGAGAACTTGATTAGAGTTGTAATAATTCATTAGCCTCCTTTGTATAGCTCGAAGTAATTGCCCATATTGGCGCTCCACTTTGAAGTGGGCGGGCAGGCTTTAATAATAGTAAGTACTCTACGTCACTTTGAATGCCAGTCCGATATTTTAATTCCGTGCTCCAAACATTTCGGGTGCGTGTCTGTTTTCAGTCGTTAAGAAATTTAATTAATTTTCACTCGAATGCTTTTCACTTTTTCAACAAGGAGAACGTCCTCAGGCAAACCAGTTCCTTGACGGCTGAGATAGTCAACCAACCTCGACACGAAAGCAGTAGGCGATTTGTTAAAAAAACTAGGGCTGGGCGTCGATTAAAAAATTTCACCCGATTAATCACCACCCTTTAATCGAGTAATTAATTGAGTAATCTGTTTCGTTGATTCTCATGCAAAATGCTAAAAAATTAAAAAAAAATAAATGTTTGGCTTTGCTGAATATGTGATAAACGGCACAATGTAACAATTTCGGATTTTTGATCAATGTGTAGTTGAGAACAGCCAAAAGGCACACACACTCAGAAATTATTACTTCAGTCGCAGAGGCAAAGAGGTTCATTGATATTCTCCGGCAATAGCGAATTCCTTTGGTTGTTCACATTAGTATCTGCTGGGCTAAACGGACACTCGCGCGACGTTGAAGTGGCTGGGACACTTACGAGCCTCGACCCCTACAATTACTCTAGGTCAATACTTCACCGAAAGTTTGCCTTCATACAGGTGTACTCGTCCACGTCTGCGTGGTGAAAGCGTTGAGGTTTTACTTGTTTTTTGTTCGTCAAAATTTAACTGATTAACCGGTTAAAATATTTATCGCGATAAACCATTAATTAATTAATCGGTAGGTTAATCGATCAAGTGCACAGCCCTATACAAAAACACATTGAAAAATTGCATAACACCGCCAGAACCTTTATAATTGCTGTATGAAATCCTCAGAAGTTTATTTATCTTCCAAGAAGTAACATCAGCTACCTTATTTAAAAAGGTTGTTCCTTTTCGAAAAAACAAAATTATTGAATTATAAATGGATATGTTCATAACGGATTAATCCGGAGCGCATTACATGTCAATAAAGCACGGGTGAAAATAATCCAGCGCCTTCCTCCCATCCACAAAATTCGAGCGCGGTTTTTCCATTGATGCAATTTGACTGGCATCTTTTCATTCTTTTCTCTTTTTTTTTAGGATCTAGTTGGCGCACGCCTTCATAGATGGCGCTGCATGTTCGACCACGCACAGTCGCGCTCCCGCGCGGCGAGCTCTGGTACGACGCTGAGCTCCATAATTTGAAAGTGCCGCCAGGTCAAACAGGCCCCTAGCACCGCTCAGCTTTCCTGGCTCCTGGGGAATTTCTCGATAATATGGGGAACACCAGCTTCTCCCGCTAGAATCGGTCTTTTTAGCGCACGTCGATGAAAGGAAAGGCAACCACGTGGTTTCGGCAGTTCGGGTGCATATAGGAATCATTGATTACTTGAACACACTATGCGACATTATTACCATGAAAACTAATTTTTATATTTTGCTCAGACAGGGCAATCAACACCAACTTTTACCGCTTACGTCGCTCCTTTTATGTCATTGCATGTCATCGCATGTCATCGCATGTCATCCCATGTCATCGTATCATCATTAGATGCGACGCCGCAGGCCCTTATGGTACAGCTACTTGCTTCTCTACGGCGCTTAGGCTCACGTGAGTCAAAATACATAAATAAATAATAGGGCGATTTCATTTAAAATCAAGTAGAAGTAAGGAGTAATGTCTCAAAAGCTTATAATATATATATATATATATATATATATATATATATATATATATATATATATCTTGTGGGAAACATATTCACTCTGGAAAAACTCAAAATCGTTTTTGCGTCAAAATTTTTTCTCGAGTTTTTTTTTTTCTTTTTTTTTTCTAAGGACCAAAGGAAGATTTTCTGGTTTGGGCGATTGTCACAGGTTGCGTTTTTGGAAGCTTCGCTAGGCTCAGATACATTTCCCACAAGACAACACGTTTTTACATGTTTTTTTGTTTAAACTGCAGTAAAAGCATCAAATGTTCATAAAAAGTCGTTTTGGTTTTAATTATTTTTGTCAAAAATCCAGGACATGGTCCCTGTGACGATAATTAACCTGGTTTGAATGACGATAACGTTTGTCACATTCAATTTTATGGCAACTTATATATGAAATGAAATTATAAACAAATACCTATTCAACGAGTACAATATAGTCAAATAATGTCCACTTAGCGAAACACGCCTTTAAATACGAGAGAAAACTCTATGAGTAGAAATTTCAACATCACTTTTCTCAAGAAGGTATTATTAATTTTGTTTTCTTCGTATAAAAGCTTTCGGAATGGTCTGAAACATCCAATAAAAATCTGATGCTTTGGATATGGTTTGAACATATACGCATATCCGTGCGTTCGAAAAGACAATATATTTGAAGCTCTATTTTATTATGCGAAAGCTGGGTCGTAGTCATTTGTTTCTGCATGATTGTTAATTATTTGTTGGCACTGACTCATTTAAATAAATACATCTTGATATCGTTTCAGTTTTAGAAACAGGGGACTCGAACAAAAGGCTGCAGTGACAGCTTGACGAAAGTGTTGGTCGGTTTCAACTTACAAACAATCAAGCATCTTATATATATGAAGGTTTTCATACACACGTCCAGCTTAAATATTTAAAAACAAACGAATTCGCAAGAAACAAAAATAAAAAAGACATTTCCCTAAATTGAGTAATTAAAATCAACACTTTATGAATATTTGCCCTCTCAAAGTCTCCTCCGGGATACTATGCCACTCGAGGGGGGGGGGGGGGGGAAGAGTTTTGTTGATGGCCCGAGAGGCCTAGTGCGAAATTTCCCACTTTCCCGTCTTCCCCGACTGCCGCTTTGCAACGTACTCGAAGTCTAATGAGAAGCTCGGCTCGTTTAACCATTTATATCTTCATCTATTCTCTTCAAAATTAAAAAAAAAACGGAAAGCTTGTTTAAACCATGGGGAAGTTTCGTGTACTCCAAACATAACGCACCAGTGAGATGGTCTGCTTTGAAAACTTTTAGTGATATTCCTTGACTTACCGGTCCAACTACGGGTGTCGTTTTCATCCTCCGATCACAGCCCAGCATGGTGAAGACATTCCGGCTACTGCAGTAACCAATTCAGTTTTGAGTAGCCGGAAATAGATCACTATTTGTGTAACCGAGTTGCGGCGTTAAGTTTGGGGTGTACTGTGCATACAATTACAAAAACAAATTGAGGATCCCTCCTTATTTCGAGTTTTCGTCCACAAGTAGTATACCGAATGTTCTTGACAGGAATAAAAGCCTTATGCTCTTTTTCTTTCTTTTCTTTTTTTCTTTTTGTATTTCCCCAGGCTTTATCTCAGCTTCTTTTTTTTTTGCTTTCTTTTTCCTCAAAAAGAAGAAACGAATATTAACAGGTTTAAACATACCTACATTCTTACAATGTTTAGCATGCGTCGAGAAGCGACAGTTGGAAAAGATTTAAATTTCGTGCAAGGGTTGTCGACTCATCGAAAATATTTTGTTTCCCCTAGAGGCAAGTACGTATCTACAAGCTTGGAGGCAAAAACATATCTATAAGCTTTGAATTCTCATGAGACAATTTTAGAAATTCTTCTATTGCGATTTCTGCTTTTCTTTTAGGTTAATAAATTGCACATGCGAAGGAATTCACTCATATATTAAATATAGCATCCCATCTACGCATCAGCGTTACTTTATTTAATTGTGCGTTAAATCCAAGCCAACGAATACTTTGACAAGGTTTCCAGAAATAATTAACAAATAGGCATTCAAATGACGGCGACCAAGCTTCGCATTTTAGTATTGCACCTTCAAATATATCGTACTTTCGAATGCACGGATCTATAAGTCCAAACAATGTGTAACATCTGAATTTTATTGTATGGTTTAGACCATACCGAGAGCTCTTCATACAAAAAATACGAAGAAAAATTAAAAATGGTACTTTTTTAGAAAATGGATATTGAAATTTGTACTTTTGGAGTTTTCTCTTATATTCAAGGCTTATTTTGCTAAGCTAATATTTGACTATAACAATATTGTACTTGTTGAATAGGTATTTGTTTACGCTTTCATTTTATATACAATTTATGTCCTAAAATTGAATGTAACAAAAGTTACATTCCAAACCAGCTAAATTGTCGTCAAAGGGACCAGGTTCTCGATTTTTTTACAATAATAAATTTAAAAAAAAAAACAATTTGTGGACATTTAAGGCTTCTACTCTAGTTTAGAAAAACATGTAAACATATTTTTGCTGTGCGGAAGGTATCTCTGACGATCGCTCAAATCTCAAATTCTCGAAAACTCGAGAACTAGAAGTATGACGCAAAAACGGTTTTCAGTTTCCTCCTAGTGAAAGAATTTGCCCATCATATATATGTTTTTCCACAGCTTTTGAGACATGACCCCCTTTACCTACATGATTTAAAATTAAAGCGAAGATATGTATTTGTAGAGCTAGTTCTTCACGTCGAGGCACGGGTCTGTCAAAGCCAGTAAAGGCTTGAGAGACAGCATCCTCCAGGTCATAATCAGTGTCCCGACACAAAAACGTTTCAAACTCACCATGTGATATCCACAATGCGATGCTATAAATTCTGACAAAACCCGGACAGACGCGCGCACACACATACAGTGAGTGTGTATAATAATAATAATTATTATAATAATAATAATTTATTTCAGAAGACTAGCATGTCCACGTCACAAGTCAGGTCCGTCAAAGCCATCCAGGGCTTGTATGACTGAACCTATCTGCAGTGGCCTGAAAAATAATTATGCCACGTACTAAAGAAATTTGTCAGTTCCAATAACATTTGTGACACTTAAAAAACTTAGACTCAAGGGAAAGCACGTATACACACACCTGCACATATGCACAAACACGCAAGCCGGTCATTGTCACTATTGAAGAAGGTCTTGATAGATGTTATGTCCTTGGTGTTGTGGATCTTGAGGCAGAAAAACTGGGTGGTGTAAGTCGTATTGGTTTACTCAAACATAAACCAAATAAAATATGGTGTTAAACACTCTTTAAAGAAATGCAAAGAATTGTGAAATAAAATTGTGACGGATTACAGAGCCTCGTTGGTAGATTAAAGATGGCGAAGCGCTTTTTTGAGTTTCTTTTTGGATGTGAAGTTGAAGAAGTCGGAAGGTAAAGAATTGAATATCTGAGGAACATAAAAAGATCGCAGGTTCTTGCCATAGCGGGTGTAATATACTGGAATAAGAAACCGTGAAACCGTTCTCAGTTCTCGTGAATTAGGTCGAAGTGTTTTAAAATCCTTTGTCCAATAGTGACTTAGTATAACTGATTCCAAAAACAGTGATTCGAAGGTAGGCATAGATAAGGCATGAAAAAGATTCACGTCTGAGGTTGTAGGTTTGTTATTAACCTCTCGTACAATACTTTTTAAGATATTATTTACTTTCTTATGCCATAATCCAGAACATTGGCCGAAGACTGTAATGCCAAACCGAACTATACTATATCCTAAAGAGTAGGCTAAGAGCTTGCGAATTCCGAATGGCAAAAACGTCTTAATCTTGTAGAGTAAGCATAGGACGCTTCTTAGTTTTGAGCATACTATTGTCAGATGGGAATTCCACGAAAGGTCCGAATCAAAGTGGATGCCTAAGTATTTCACCGTCTCTGAGTAAGGAATAGGGCTGCAATGACATCCTACGCAGTATGATGTGTGAAGAAAAAAAGGAATATTTGGAACCACAACTTTTAAAGGATTTCGAAAGCAGACCAGCTTTGTTTTGGAAATATTTATGTTTATCAGATTGATTTCAAACCATTCCATGAGTTTATGTGTACATTCCTGAAGCATTTGTATTGCTGTATGATAAGACCGATGGCTCGTTAGTAGGAGAGTATCATCCGCATATTGAAAGAGGGTACAGTTTGATACCATGGTAGACATATCATTCACATATATATTAAATAGAAGAGGAGAAAGAACGGAACCTTGAGGAACACCCGCTTTTAAGAAAACTTTAAATAATAATAATAATAATAATAATAGATTTATTCCAGCATTTGATTTTTTTGAATATATTAGACTCGGGTCTGTCGAAGCCAGGGTTGGCTTGTGTGACACGACCCAGCAATGATGTTAGCCAATGGGAGTGGTAGACGGGCGTTCTTGGTATAGCTAATAGCAGTCAGTATAGAAGTCCAAAATAGTTCACAAATGTCAGTCAGTATAGATATTTGAAATAAATTCACAAATGGCAAAAATAAGAAACACAGAGATGATTTCTGTAACTACACTATACCATCCTTCATGAAAAAGTAATATTTAAACACATAAATAAGTCATTGTACACTTTCAAAAGTAAAAAAAAAAAAAGTTTGAAAAAAAAAAACGGATATGTGTATACAGGCGTATATCACACAAAGATGCACCGAGGCATATATATATACCCAAATTTAGATCTACAGAAACATACACGGATATACAAATATACAGTACCTACAGCATAGACACAGATAAAGACACAAACAAATGCCTATGTGGATTCAGCACCAACTGAAGAAAAGTCCAAAGAGTTCAAAATGTTATTCGCAAAAGCAAATGCAAATATGATTTCTAGCACATTTCTTTCAGGCGCTTTTTTAAAGATCCTAGTGAATTGAGTTGATTAAAAACGTCTGGTAATTTGTTGAAGATGTCAGGCACGTAAAATGAACGTATACTCTTTCCGTAGTGGGTGTATATTCGAGGAATTATGAAGCGTTCACTATTTCTTATAGAGTGCTGAATAAAGTGAGGTGTTTTAAACGGGCTATTCCAATAATGCTTTAGGATAACACATCGTTGAAAAAGAGGCACAAAACGCGGTAGGCCCACTGATGCGAATACGTCACCATCCTGTATTAGTTTTGGATCATAGGCGACGTTCTTGGCGATGCTCTTAAGAATGGCATCTATTTTTGTTCTCCAAAGAGCTGAACAGTTAGCGAAGACTGTAATCCCGTATCGCAGGGCTCCATACGCGAGAGCATTAACGACCATTTTTCTGACGGAGATTGGGAGGAAGGTTTTGATGAGATATAATAAACATGATACATTTCGTAGTCTTTTAGCCAAATAATCCAAGTGTGTATTCCATGTTAAATCGCTATCGAAATAAATGCCCAAGTATTTTACTGTATTTACGTATGGTATAGGCGTACAGCTGCAAGATACACACGACGATGAATGCAATATAAAAGGTATGTCTATGCATGTCCGCTTGAGTGGGTTACGGAAACAGACAAGTTTTATTTTTTGCACATTCACAGATATTCGATTTGCTTCAAACCAGTTCATGACTCTTGTAGAATTTGTTTGTAGCATGTTGATTGCACTACGCAGGCTGATATGAGTAGATAGCAACAACGTGTCATCTGCATATTGATAAACTGTACATCCTGATGTTGATCTGGCGAGATCGTTCACGTAAAGATTAAACAGCAAGGGGGACAGAACCGAGCCTTGTGGTACTCCCTTCTGTAGGCATACTTTGGCGCTTGTTTTGTTGCAAACCAATACCTGTTGCGATCTGTCAGTCAGAAAGTTTTGAAGTAACGAAAAAAATGGACCCCGAAATCCGTAATTGCAAAGTTTCTCCAGCAGTATTTGGTGATTGATAGAATCAAACGCTTTCGACACATCGAGAAAGAGTGCGCACGTAAACTGATTATTGTCGAATGAGGTGTGTAAAGTATCAGACATATCTTCAAGTGCCGAGATGGTGCTGCGGCCGGCGATAAAGCCGTATTGGTTAGGTGATAGAATATTGTATTTGTCGAGAAAGGCGCTCATTGTTTTAAAAATATGTTTTTCGAGAACCAATGCCAAACAAGGAAGAATAGATATGGGACGATAGTTCTTTACAATGTCACGTGCACCATTTTTATAAAGAGGTCTGACAATTGCGCTTTTGAAATTTTTGGGGAAAACCCCGGTGTCAATAATTCCGTTTAGTATATATATATATATAATAATAATAATAATAATAATAATAATAATAATAATAACAATAATAATAATAATCAATTTTTATTAGGTGCCCAGGTACAACCGTACGGTCTTGGTGCTGGCATGGCGAAGCTTACACACACTGCAAATTACACATAAACTGTAAATACCAAAACAAAAGCACGACGAATACATTGACAATATATTATAGACACCTTCACTATTGCACACTCAGTAGAAACCACCGTCCGAAGTGCACGGCATGAATAAAGGAAGAAAAAGTATTTATCACATCTAATAATAATAATAATAATATTTATTATTAGATGGTTAGACTGCTACCGCCCCATTTCGATACTACCATGCATTGCGGAAATCTTAGAAAAACACCTTTTCATTGTGATGACTAGCTTTATTGAGAGCTCTGACATTTTATCGCACAGCCAATATGGGTTCGTGGCTGGAAAAGGCACCCAGCCGCTTCTTGAGGATTTTGCCGATAAATACACGGCGCGTTGGATAACAACCCATTTGCTTGTGCCATGTTCATAGACGTAGCAAAAGCGTTTGAAACAGTGAGCCACAGAGTCCTTCTTCGGAAATTGTATAATTTCGGCTTCCGCGGTCCATTCTTTAGCCTACTTGAAAATTTTTTTTCTAGTCGCTCTCAGATGGTATCTGTAGGTAACCTTACAAGCACGCCTGTAGCAATAAAAGCTGGCGTCCCACAGGGATCCGCTTTGTCACCTTTACTTTTTAATCTGTATGTAAACGACATTTCATCAAGAGTATCGAGTTCCATCATCTTTCAGTACGCTGGCGACACTATCCTTATCTCTCGTCATCTAAAGTACGATCAAGCCGTTCGTCTGCTGAGCCACGACTCCGCGCGAGTCATCGACTGGTTCGCCGAAAATTTAATTACAGTTAACACAACAAAAACAAAATTAATCTGCTTCAGAATTCCTCTAAAGAGGGTGGACCATAAGTTGTCGTCTCCTTTACACAGGTCAGGGTGTGTCAATTGCGCATGCACTATGTTAGAGTATGTTGATTGTGTTAAGTATTTAGGAGTTTTTTTTTACTCCGACATGTCGTGGAATTCACATTTATTTTACGTGTGTGGGAAACTTCGAAGCGTTAGTTGTATTATTTTTAAAAATAGAACCTATATGCCGTTTGCTATAAGGAAATCTGTTGCGCACGCCCTTGGCTACAGCATTCTTAGATATGGAATTACAATATTTGCAAACTGCTCCGAGCTGTGGCACATCAAAGCTGATCGTATTTTGAAAGGTTTATTAAAAGACGTTGGGTACAATTCGGTGACCTCATCTGAAAAGGGTATCTTCACATTTTTACGATTGCCCAATTTCTCTTCCCTTTTTGTGCAAAGCGTTGTACTCCGCCATATTTGGTCTAACGAATTTAAGCGCCCTTTCATCCCTTGTAGAAGTCTTCGTCGCACTGCGCGATTTGTGACCCCCCAATGTTTTACGCACTATAGGAAAAGAGTGCGCTCATATTATGTGCCTTTTATTTTGAACAAGCTTCCCGAGGACATCTTCAATACAAACACGAGGAGAAAGTTGAAAAAAATGTTGACAAATATATCACTGTAGTATCGCCGTATCGGTTTCCTTGACATTTATACTAGTATTGGTTGTTCTGTTACCTTTTGACCTTCTCTTTCCTGCACTTTTGTTCTTTTCCCCTTGCGCCGCGCGACTTGCCAGGCCTTGCCCTACAAGCCTCACTTGGCTTGGGCAGACCAGTATCTTGTATTGTGTTTTGAATGTTTGGGGAAATTAAATTATTATTATTATTATTATTATTATTATTATTATTATTATTATTATTATTATTATTATTATTATTATTATTATTCACAAAAAAAGAAATATGCAAGAAAAAGTGAATCTTCTTTTCAACAGAAAAACGGGAGCAGCAAGATTTACGTGCGCATGGGACTGTGCTATACATGACCCTGCCTGAACGGTAAACGTACATTACGGTGATGGTGGTGGCCTGTATTTAAAGTCAACTAACAGATCAACTACCAAGCTCCAAAAGTGCCACTTACCTTTATTATATTACAATAATTAAATTGCACGTGACTGAAGTTATTAATATAACTACCTACTTTACTGGAAGGTAATTCGCGAATGTACTTATGTTGGCTTAAACTGCTTCATTACGTTTGTCGCAAGATTTATGAAGCTTAGAATTTAGCATGCCACGCGTGGTAAGAAGAAATCTTCCTTTAGGTTAGAACGTAGCAAGGCTTAAATTTGCCGCACAAATTTAAGTCTTGCAGTCGTATGCGGCCTAAATCAATGTTTTCAGTTTTTTTTTTTTTTTTTTTTTTTTGCAAATACGATTAACGGTTGGGATAAGCTTCCCGAGCATTGTGTAAATCACAACGATATTTCAAAGTTTGAGGATGCTGTTAGACTTTTGTACTGAGTTTAAAACTTAAGCATATCGACTCGGCGGCGTTATTTTCTCTCGTTTCCCTTTCTTTGAAGTTAAATATGAATACATCGCGTGATACTTTGAATGTTGTATTGTAGTTTTTATCTTTATGTATTGTCTTCTCTGTTATCAGTCTGAATGTACACAGCATGTGCCTTCGATTATTGTTGAATATTGTTGTCAGTATATTGTTATTGTTAAATTTATTTATTTTTTCTTTTTTTACGTGCATTTAGTCCCCTTTATTTTTACTTTTCATTTGCGCTTTGGGGGCGTCTAGTATCCAATTGTGTAAATACGGTATTGTTCAAAGTTTTTATTGGAGGTATGAACTGCATTGTTTTGTTAAAGGTTGTTCCTCCCTGCCACGGCCCACCGGCAAGCGGCATGTATAAATAAATAGAATGATGCATTTGCTGGGTTTAATTTAAGATCAAAATTTTAAACAATCTAATTACTTTCCTGGGGTAATTTAACTTTCCGTAAAATTACCCGTCGTTTGCGGTAATTTGTAACGTTATTTATAAAGAGATGAAAATTTTGTTCATTTCAACTAATAACATATTTACAAAATAAGAGTAATCTGGGTATGACAAATGGTTTTAAAAAGGATATACGTTTGTATTCATTTAATTGTAGCTACGCTTTAGGAATTGTTTATATCACTCGCAGCCTGAATGAACAGAGCCATGCTTTGCCCGAACCACAGCCGTTTCATATCCACAACAGCTCTATATGTTTGCATTGAGTGCACCTCATTCAAGCCGCAAGGTTAGCTTCCATTGAAAGTAAAGACATTTTAGTGCGTGAATTAATTAACTTGAATTGAAAATTTATGAAAGCCGTTCTGGTATGCGGCACTCACTAAATGTTCTACAACACTGCTCTATACTAGTACTCGTCGCTGACGTTGCCTAGGCATTGGTAGCATGAGTTGGATTCCTATAACATTGTCAGTTTAAAGAAACACATTTTCTATTTCCCACCAACAAACACGATGAACAAAATCCCCATCGAAATGAGTACAAACTTAATGCGCCGGCAACGACCCGGTTCCCGCATCCAGACACGGAACATACTTGATGTTTTTCCTGTAGTTCCTCGCAGTCAGCATGTCGGACAGCAGAGAAAAACAGCTGACATTTCCGTTTCCTTGAAAAGCCTGTCGCGATATTCCTTCGCAGTATCGAAATTCGAGAGGTGGCAGCTACATTACCGAAGAGTGCGAGTGGTTCACGCAGTGTGGTGTTATTTAGATTAGTTACTGCTACCATACCTGTGGACAAAACGTGTGTTCTTCGTGAATTTTAACCTAAAATCCCTTGCATTGAGAGACAAACTAGAATGCTCAAGAAACCGCGAGAAAAAAAACAACATAAAACATGTCTTCACATAACGTGAATGACAGATGGGTCGCGGTGAAAGCATTTTTAAAGAAGCAGCAAGATTGAGCGATCAGTCAAAGCACTAAGTACTTATTTTATTAATGCGTTAGCATAAGTACCCACATGACAAAGAAAAGCTGACGGCGTCCGTCTGTGGACAAAACAGTGGAAAAAAAAAGCACCGCTTAGAGAGGAGGAAAGCAGTGAGAGACAAGGGCGAGAGGGAGGCGACGTCACGGGGCGGAAGCCAATGCGCGCGCAGATGCTGGGGCGGGTCTGAACTTGCAGGTGTGCGGAGCGCGTATGCCTTGGTTGATGCTACAAAATGGAGTGTGAACCATGTACTGGCACTGGTCCAAGTAGGCGGCAAAAGAAGACGGATTGTGATGACCGAAGGACACGGGCTGCCGAAACCGGTGAACAGCGAAAACAGCGTCAGGCAGTGGATGCCGCTGCTAAGCGTCCAAGGCGGGCGAACGAGACAGAGGAGCTGAAGCAGCGCCTAACTCGGCTGGCCGAAATGCGGCCAGTCGAGCTAGACACCGAGCGTCTCGGAGCCCGAAAGGAGATCGCGATACTCTGCTAGAGACGTGATCGACTTGAAGAGAGAGCATGTACTCCTCTTCTACCCATTCAGGCGCAAGGTAGACATTCTAGACGGCAACAAAAAATTAAAGGGAGATTCATTGGGGGATTCATAGGGAATGCGTTAGAATGACCCAAGCAAAAACCAAAAAGTGAAGGGTTCAGCGTTAGCGTTTCCCAAAGGGGAACGTGTGTGGCGTTTTCCAAGGGTCATGCTAACACATTCCCTATGGATTCACCAATGAATTTTCCTTGAGCTTTTTTTTTATATATTATGGGGCGAGCAGTTTTTGTTCTATTTTCGAACAACATCAAAGTATATCTTGAGAAAAACAACTAACTCAAATTTTAGTGCAAACTATAAGCAACAAGAACAGACTCTGCTGTTTATGTAGCTTTTCCTTCTAATTTCTTGTTTCTCGTATCTCACTTTTTGTACTCAATTCCATTTCATTCACTGGCGTTGTTTTGTATTGCACTAATTACTTTTGTCTAAGGAACTTACTTTTTTGTATTTATGCTGTGTATCTCAAGTATATTTTTCATCTTCGATCATTAATATAAAATAAATGGCACTGGTATGCATCATTACATGTGGCCGCTCAATTGTACCGGCGTCCGTGACGTGATTTTTAGCGAAAAACTCGTAAATCAAATACTTAACACAGAAAGTATACTCATAGCCGATTATTAGTGACTCCGCTAAACTTGGTACCTTCCAAAATAGGCTCTTAGGCTCAGCAAAAAACATGCGAGCTCTCTAATCCTAAAATAAACTCAAGATGATGTTTATAGAGGAGCTACGCATATTCAAAGTAGCATAAAAATAAGCAGGGTACATGTAAATATTGTTGTTTCCATTTCAGGAATAGAAACATTGACATCATGGCGCACCTCTGACTTCGTTTGTGTTTCTTTATTTTTAATTGCTTAAAAAGTATATGCGTGCGTATTAAAAGTGACTCATGAACACACACAAGCGCACCGATTCATACGGCAAAGAGGTGGCAAGGTCAAGGCTCTAGCGACGTGTGCAGTTGTCTGTAGCAGTCTGCAGGTCAGGGATGTTGGAGGCCCGCAAACGACTAGCAAATGAACGGTTGTGGAAGCCGACTTGCAATTGTCTGGTTTCTCGTTTTCCTTTCTTCTAGACTGCACCCCCCCCCCCCCTTTTCCTCCCTTCCCCGGCACTACTTCTTTCCCTACAGAGCTCTCCTCATGCCATCGTGCTATGGGCAGCTATAATCTCCTCCGTGGCTCAGCCTTGGCTGTTGTAATTTTCTGGATAAAAAAGAGAGATAGAGAGAGAGAGAAACAAGAGCAGAAAACAGAAGGAGTCCGTCAGGGCATCACAACTCCTGCTATAAACGAGCTTCGGGTATGTCAGAACAGCCCCTGTCTCGTTTTTGATTAAAGCATTACCGCGGGTTGTACATTTGTTTCTTGCTTTTTTATACTGTGTCCTTTTTTATATTGTCTCCGCTCTTAATGTGCTGTGCCAACAAGGTGGGCATAGTACAAACGTTACGATGTCGGTGCGTTTATGCAGACGCACCATCGTCGATGTCGGCATTACTTCACTGGAAGTTCATATGACAAAACACAATTGTGCCGAGGGACCTAACAGAAGAGAGCTGATCACTGGAGGCGGTCACGACTCACGACACCCTGCAGCGCAAGTTCGTAACTTTGCCGTATGCAGCATGGCGGGTTAGTGAAGTTATGGTGAGCCACCAAATAACGCCTGGCACCATTTGGGGTCTCTAAGCATGATGCTGTCTTTCTCTCAGACACCTTTCACTATGGGCCTTTTGATACATTTCTCCAATTTCTATTTCTCGCAAAGCACACCTTGAAGATTGTAACAATATCGAGCGACCGCCAACCGTGAGAAACACGTGTGACGTATGCCTTATAATGCCCCAAGAAACTATTGTCATCAGAGCCGGCGCTTTCACAAAGCGTATGCTATAGGTTCACCATCCCGGGAAACGCGTGCGATTGTGCCGTGAGAGGCAATGTAAAGGCCTGACCACACAAGCGACAACGGTGCCGGTTGGTGCCGGTCGGCGCCGCCAAACGGCACCGCCGTCCGGCGTCCCAAAGCGAGGAGGCCACATTGGCCTCGTTTTGCGGCGTTATAGATACATATGACAGCGGTGAATCCCATCGCGCGCGCGCCTCAGCCGGATTTCCCGCGCTTTCGTCGTCTGCTCTTCGTTAGATTCTTCCCTTTCGGCTCCCATCTTCCGCATAAATCAGCGTCGAAACCGCACTCGCTGCCTACATGGCGGGTGTCGATGATAACCTGGAGATCAGCGTGAGTGGGATCATCCTAGCCTGCTCGTTGATCTTGCGACGTCGCCGCGCTCTGAATGCAAGGAGGCGCAGGTTTTGGTTCCGACCGAGTTGGCGCTACCGAATCACCGAGACAGGCCAGTGCTTTGCTGCCCCGGCTGCGGTCCAGAGATGAAGGCTACTTTCGGGAATGAGTGATAGAATTGGTTGCGACAAGTGTCCACCATTTATACTGTCGCATAGTATCGAAGCATCGCACTGTTGGGAGAAAGGCATTGGAGAAAATAGGGATCGCAAACAAAATCACGCTACGCTCCTTTGCAACATGAGAGACGCGCGGCAAAGCGGCTTGCGCGTTGTATGAGTGAGTGGGCGTTGTAGAAGGATATTGGGAAGGAGAGTGGGGGGAGAGCCAATTGTGTACACGCAGAGGGCGCCTTTCTCGCTGGCTGCGCGTTGCCTGGACATCGGAACGTCACTATCTACGCCACCTCCCATTGGCCCCTTCCTTCTGCGGCAGCAAACCACAAGAAACTGAGAGCCGTCAACCGTGCGCGGGCCGGTTGCTCGGACGGCAAGGCGCTGAGGGCGAAAACTGGTTTGGACGGCAGCCCGCGGCAGCCGACGGCGCGCGGCAAGCCTCCGCGACGCTAGTGTGGCCGGGACTTAATGCGGCCGACATGTGTGATTAGTAAAATAGAGAATTTTCCACCCACACCCTGCTCACCTGGTACTCCGAAGTGAGGAAGAAACCTTCCAGACATCCAGTACACGCGCTTCCTCTCGCAATGATACATCCAATGGGGGCGACAAAGTACCCGGCGAAATTCAGCCAGACGCTTGATATATGGAGTTCAGCTGATTGTTTGCGCAGGCAGGGTATTGTTGCCGGGCTGATTGCCTTGCTGCTCAGAAGCAGCCTGATAACGTCAGGTGAACTTTTGTCGCGTACATGTTTTAGTGTTAGCTTCTTTTTTTTTTTTTTACGCTGCCGCGCTTTGAATTTTTACTCGAAGCTTCACACGTTTCCTTTGTAACTTTAAAATGTTCAGAAAAACGTTTCCTTTGCAGGGACGTTTTTTTGTAAATAACCTTACTAGAATATTGTTATCTAAATTTATGTTGTTTCTTAATTAGTGCAGATTAATGTTCCTTATTATAAATGTTACCTCTTTCAATATGTGAAACAGCTCTGAAAGAAAGGCAGAACACTTCAATTCCTTCCTACATTGTGTTTTAAGAACCCCCATTGCATTGCAATTTCAAGTCTTGCGCATCGACTTGGCACAGCAATTTAATAGTTCTCAGGATAATCGGAAACTATAACTGTCAGTACTTTATTGTCACACTTTTCCTCTCGGGGTCTTATTTTCCTTCTTTATTTATTTTTTTTTTTCATCAGAAAACGGCCCTTGTGTTAAAGATTTTGGAAAAATGTGACACGTCTGACTCAAACCTACCCTTTTCTGTTTGAGAAACTAAATAAACTATTTCCGTCAAAAGTGGCTCCTAGTAACTATCAATAATAAGAAGAAAAAAAAAGAGGTATCGGTTTGTGACTATTTCCACTGACAGGATAAGAACTGCAGGGCGTCTCTTTGGGACGCGCGGCCTCTAGCACGTACTCTTTGCCTTTCGTCGTGCTTTGGCTGCACGCGTACGTATGAGATTCAGGGGACGCCAAAGATTTTCGAAGATAGGTAGCTCGCGCTGGAGGCGGTACAACTGAAGGGCCTCTATGCCACTCTCATCCTATTCTTTTTATCCTATCAGGGACACCCCCCCAAAAAAATCAAGCGTTGCATTTTATTTCTCAGAAAACCACGCTTTGGAATCTAATTAATATGGACAAATTGCGTTCAAATGTAATTAAATTTATAAAAAACAAATAACGTTTTATACGTCTTCTTATTAATAGCCATTCTTGTAGCTAACGTAATAATGTATTGGGGACATCTCTGTCAGATTCGTTCAACAGCCTCAGTGATGGTTTGTAGAACGGGAAAGACCTGAAATGAAGAGCCTCAACACCCGAGCGTGTGCATACCAGGACAGCGTCCCCTCAACAGGTGAAGGATCAGCCAGCAGCCCATCCTGTCAATCTTTTCTTAGGATTCGAATGAAGCAGACAGAGACCACAAGACACGTCGAGTTGTTTTCCTCACATAAGACAGTTTATTTCAGAACTCCAAGCCAACTACATGAGCTGTGATGTAAAAACCTAGAACCCTCTCACCATCGTCAGCATCGCAAGAGTTATTATTGACATCATTATCATCCTTATTACGTCATGTACGTGACATACCAAAAATAGACCTGCAGTGGTTACGTATCCCAGAAAAACTAGTGACCAGTTTTCTTTGAAGGAAACGGTAAGGTTCGAATTAACATTTCGACGTTAGAACGTCAGAAACAAATATACGTGGCAAGATGTCAGGACCACAACAAGAGAGTATCCAAGAGAAACCATACTTTCTTTTAATTGCAAGGTAACCGGCATGAATTTGGTAATGCAGATGCATGGGGAAGGACAAACCCCTGCCACAGAAACAAAAACATAAAATACTGGAGCAAGGGTGGGTACGTTTTACATAACCAACAACATGAAACTGCCAACAGAACTCAACAATGAAATCTGGTCTTGAAATTGCGGAGCTCAAGCCACCACAATGGACCGTCTGAACAAATACCTTCGTTTTGTTTCACTTTTGTCTCGTCTCTGGGCTCGACTAAGCGAGTGCGAGCTTCAGCTGCTGCGTGTAGTTAGTTGGTTTGTGGCTGTAGTTCTCTGCTTCTGATATCAGACACACTAGAATGCAATTGGCTCACCACGAAAACTGGAGGCTATTTACAGTCAATACCGTGATGGTCATGATGAGAGTAAACAAAGAGGGCGCAGGGAACCACTGGAAACGTAACACGCAGCACGTCGGGCCGATCGAGGCTCGCATGCAAAACTTCAGTTGAGTTGACATAAACAGGAAATGGGTAACGCGGTGTAGTTCATCCCGCGCTCCTAACTTAACCTTACATTGAACAGAGCCCATGGTACTGAAAGCAACGAACACTCGAGAGTACGCCGCGGCGCGTCTATCTTGTATTGGTGGAAGAATGTCCATACTCATACGCTCTCAACAAAAAAACTCAAATTGACCTCATTCTACACAGTATACTATGTTGTTTTTTTGTATATACATATACGTATGTATACATATATACGCGACACATGTACATACATATTTTGATGCATATACATGCACATAGGAACTTCGAGATACTATTTTTTTTTTCTCTTAGGTTTGAGGTAGTAGAAACTTGCTTGGCGTTCAGGGCTTATGGACCCACAGAACGGGCGGAGGTTTCAGGCTCGAGCCCGACAATTAACTATCGCGAACTGAAAGCAAAACCGGTTTTCAACCGAGGGTTTTTTTTTTTTTTTCTCCCACTTCAGTTGCACTCAAGAGAAGCACTTAAGCCCAGAACGAGCACAACATATCTGTTTCAACTAACTCGACGATGTCCTACCGCAGGAACGGACAAACAAACACACGATGAAGGTATTTAGAAACCGGATGCATAACCTGAATCAACGTTACGTTAAGACAGGTGAATACGTATATAAGTTGGTTTAATGTCCTCTTCTGTTTGCAGATGTGTATACCAGTATGTCAACCGTATGTACACATGCACGTGTTTGTTTTGGTCTCTCGCAATCGACAAACCCAGGAAAGCAACGTTAACTTTGGTCGTGTAAGATACGCAATAAAACGGCTACGTAGAGGTTGGCGACTGCATGTACGCGCAAGAGGCTTAAACAGGCGCGTGTGTGTTTGTGTGGGTGTCTTGGGTGTTGTCGTGGAGCATGCATGACCGTCCCGTGTGCCTGAGGTATTGGCCGATCGTGGAACGCGCGCGAAGGCACGTGCGAGCTTCCAGAATCAGTGGTGTCTTGGTTTCACGTGGTTTCACTTGTTTTTCGACCCGTACGTGACACGCGCAAAAGGGCGCACAGAGGCTTCTATGTGTATGTGTGGGCGTGTTTGTCTACTACTGAACAAAGGCAATCGAGAGCTATCTGAACGCGAACAACTCAAAAACTTCCCTGAAGTGCTCTTGGAATGGCGGTTAAACGCCCTTCTAAGCAATTACATGTTCAATGTCCACCAGAAAATACGCTATATGTCAGTCACTGAGCAGCTCACCAACAGGTCGGGGAAAACGCGTTCTTTCCTTTAATTTTAGACTCAGAGAAACGGACTGGATTTGGGCCTGACAACGTAAGCTGGGATCGCCCACAAAGCGTCTCGCTCCCACGGGAGGCGGTTAGGGTTCAGGCAGGAACCGAAGCTCAATGAGGTAGAAATTGTATTTGGACTGTTGCTGGGTGGAGCCGATGGTCACGCAAGGAAGGGAGACGCTGCCACTTGGAAACTGCCACACTTACTCCATACTGACTCACCGCGACAATGTTACTCTTGGAAGCATTCATCCTAACAAAAAGCCAGAGAAAAGATCTAAGACTGGTGCCGAGGGAATGCCAAAAGCTCTGAAAACACGATCCATCCTCTTAAAGGGACTGCGATTAAAGCATTTGCTGGAAGACAAATTAGCGGGGTAATATGGTACTCCATGAGAGAAAACATAAAGGCTTCATCCTTTGCCATTGCTCACTAAAATTGGTGCTGATCTATAGGGTGTTCCGGAATCGGAATGTCACTTTTTTTTTTTTTTTATTGCTGTGATTTTTTTGTCCACATGCATGAGCGTGACTAAGCGAAACAAACGCAATCTAGGCTCTTTTTCACCCGGATTCCTAAAAACTGCGATTACTATAAACAATTGCTGTTTCTTATCAAGAATATTAGTTGTTATGTTCTTCTATGCGAGGCCAATATGTTTGGAACTATGCAAGGGAATTTCTGGAAAACACGACTTCGCCAGTTCATGTGGCGAAGTCGTGTTTTCCAGAAAGGCGAGAAAAATTCGAATATTTGGATCCCTATCTGTGACCGAAGATGGAAGTATGACCCTTTCTGCGAATGAAGTTGTTTGATTGATGACTGCTTTCCAATCACAGATGTTTTGCAGCGTTTTATTATTTACTCAAAACACGAGCACTCGTAAGGACGCGAGAAGTGAAATTGAACGAAATGTGTCTATATCACTAGCTGCCACTATTGCAACTAAGAACATGTAGCGAACATGAGCGGTCTAATTGCTAGGTTGCCGTTTTTTGAGAGCAAGGTCTGTTGGTGGAGTAATCAATTGGTAACTTGCGGTTCTTTAAGATTCGTTATATTATAAAAACAAAAATATGCTCAATGTAGCTTCTTCTAGCACATTCGTCTTCATAAACATTAACGCACGTAACTACGCCAAACGCTATTTTAAGAGATATTTCGTATAATGGTCTTACGAGCTAGTTGTTAGGCTCACTTCTTAATTCAATTTACTGTCCCCTTTTCAAACGCCGAATAAGCTACACCCTATATTGAACGCAGGCTAAGTGACTGCACTCATGTTGAAGTGTGTACCCATTGAAAAGGCGACCAATGTTGATACGCTATGTACAACGCCTTTTTTTTTTTTTTTTTTTCTTCTTTTTTTAGATATTCAACTTGCGCGAAAACGAAGCGTCGGCAAGATCCACCGAAGACCGGGACTCGTACGGCCAGTTAGGAACTTTCACAAGTGAAACAGCGCAGACCTCCCAACCCTTCCTTTTAGTGGAACAACCCGCCAACGTTTTTCCAGTACAATCGTAGTGAACGCCTCAAAGGACACTCTCGCTCAAACAAAACTGGGGAAAGAAATGTGTTCGTGCGACATTGCGGCAGACAAGCTGGGCCATGTCTCATCGTTTTCTTCTACCTTTTTTGTCTTGTTTTTGCAGATCAAGCAGAAACACCATCATCATGCGCACCCACACAGACATCCGTGCACACACATACAAAGTGGAGGAAATGACGCCAAAGAGGGTACAGGGGAGGAAGGTGATACAAGATTGGTTTTTGCGTCTTCCTGACTTCTTTTGTTTTTACAGAACAGGGTCTTTCGTCTCTTAGTCTATCCCAGGATGCAACGCGGCACGTATAAACAAGTCCATCCCTTCGGCAACAACAAGACAAATCACACTTTGCTCGCGTCAAACATAATCACACTATGTGGACATACAAAAACGCTTTGTTTGTTTGTTTTTGTTTGAGATAGGAACTGTCATCAGCACAATTAATGTGCTTGTATATATATATATTTATATATACTATATATTTTGCTTTTGCCTATTTGTCTGCCGACCTCCGAAGGTTGTTCCACCTTCTGCTTACACAAAACGTGAAATGATACGTAACGAAGAATTGAACCCATCAACTCGATATCAGAAAGTAAATACGTCTTGACAAAAGCGTAAAAAAAAATAAGGGAGTCAAATGCATATATGCGCTAGTAAACAATACCAGGGCAATAAATGCAATTGGCGAAGTTTCAAATAAAATAAACAAGACAGAACCACAAATAATGATACAGGACCAAAAACGCTTACGCTAATGTTTTGGTTACTGCTTTGTAATTATCACATATAATGGCCAATAAATCACAGCATAATGCCCGTTCGCATTAATTTGCAGCCAAGTATGATCAACTAGTCCTATCAGCAAATTAGCGAAAAATTCTACACCTCGCTGTAGCTGATATGAATTTTAGATTTACGTTTAACTGGGACAATGAAATATAATCTTGCACGCGTTTTGTTTCAAATTAAATGCGACGTTATCGATTCGCAGCCCTAGTACCTAAACGAACATATCGTGTGGTATAGCCGTTCACAGAGTAATTTTGCCGTCGGTAAAAATAAATAGCAAATGAGACCGACCACCATTTATTGGCGATCAATTTGAACGGCAGCCGTCGTTAATGTCAAGATGCCTGGACGCAATTCGCACTAAAGTACAAAATCGAACGAATAGCCGTGTAAGCATTTCGTGAGGTTGAACACGTGATCAGTGATTTTGTTTGCTTCGTCAGAAATGCTGCCCGCGAGTTACCGTTCCCTTCGTCATCGATAGGAGCCATGCCAGAGCGCCATGGTCCTCTCGGCCCCAGGCGCCCTAACCAGGCGCCCGAGGCGAGCGGGACAGCCAACGACCCACGCCCGCAAACAAGGCAAGCCGAGGTTCTTCTAGCAACTACCCACCAAGAAAAAAGTTATTGCAAAAGTTGTGAACCAACACTTGACCCAACACATCCTCCTGCTTTGTACACAATGAAAACATTGAGATTCGCACAAACGCACGTTGTACAAAATGCACATTGTGGTTCTCGCGACACGACGCTCGTCGGCCTTCCGTCAAACAAAAATAGACGCCGCTCGTTTAACACCAATGGTGGCCACCGAGGGTTGGCAGACCCATGGACACGCACACAGACACACGCAAGCGCAAAAGCTGGAGGTAGTCAGGAAGTTGTGTTTTTTTTTTTCTGGGGAGGCCTTGCAGTATAGGTACACCGGCGTCTTCGCGCGTGCATTGAGAGCGTTCCCTGCCAGGCGACTACCCTGGCGCTGGCAGTTGAGACCTCGCGTTACGAGACTCGCAATATGGCGGTCGTCAACTCGCAATAGCACGCACCTTCGCTTGGAATCGGATGCCTTCCTGTACAGACTCTCCCCTGAGGTATCTTGTTTTGGATAGGTGTACCTTCATCTCTCTCTCGTTGCAACCCCCAATCTGCATCGTACGCCTGGCTTATGGAAGGCCGCGCTATGAAACAGATCTATTTCCACACCGAACCCGCCTGCACATTCACATCATAAAACAAAAGGAAGAGAGAGAGAAAAAAAAAAGAATGGGAACGTATTTTACCCGTTTATCGCCGGTAGAGCAATGTGTGGTGTTCTTTTTTTTCTTTTTTTTTTCACTGTTGGTACCTATTTATACATGTATAGTATATTTGCGCGATGTATAATTAATTCATATAAACCGCCTCAGCTGCCCCTCGCGGTGATTCAAGAAGGTAGGGGAAGTGCCGAACGTTGAGGAGCGGGACAGACAAGAGGCCTACAGTATACTAACACAGTACTTTGTAAAGGGAGACTGTCGAAGCAAGAAGGGATACTTCCCTTTCGCCATCGTTATACCTAGACGCTAAGCTTTCGCGACACTCACCACCGACATCAAACTGAAGAGCAAACAGAACACATGGGAAAAGTGGGCCGTATGATGCGTACGAGCGGCAAGGACTGGCCCCCCTGCACGGCGGCCGACGGGCCCAGGCGGATTCGGGCCTAGTTATTATTGCCGGCCTGATTCTCAGCCGCCTTGGGATTCTTGCCGCAGTGACGTTCGGTGTCGCAGTGGAACTTGAACTCCCTGGCTGTGGGGAGTCGGTCCCGACACCGACGGCACTCCCAGGCACGCTGTACCAGTCTCAGGAAAGGCTTGAAATCGGCGCCCACGTTGGGAGGTTTGCCCGTCGCAAAGCAAGCGGCCCGCTGGTGCGCCGCCACCAGCGCCTCTGCCGGAAACACCAGCTGGCACTTCTTGCAGACGAAGCCCACGTCCACGTCGACTTCGGACGCGAGCAGCAGGTCCGTCTCGGAGACGAGCCGCCGCAGCTCGTCCCGAGAGCCCGGCCCGGGTTCACTGGACACGCGAGCCACGGCGGCCGCCGGGAGGGCCGCCTTGGCGCTCACGTCCGGCACGCACGCCGCCGGCAGGGACAACAGCGACAGCGGCGTGCCGCCGTACACGCTGCCGGCCGCCGCCGCCGCCGCGCTCGCCGCCTCGTAGAAGGGCGAAGCAGCGCTGCCGGTGGCCGCTGCGTTAGTGGGCGGGGAAGCCGGGTTAGTGGTGCACAGGAATTCGGGCACAGCATACACACAGCACGGAGTCCACGTCGCGCGAAGTGGAAGGAACGTTACTTCTGATTACACTTGTCGTCCTTATTAACACTGCTCCTAGGGCACTTGGCCCAGGAACCAAGAGTAAACACCCATCTGGAATACATTTCCAGGCACTTCAGAAAGCTCTGTTATGTTTCGGAAGCCTGTACATTCCACTTCACATCATTCACCCTTATTCACTCGATGATGAAGTTAGTAGGTTCAGATATTACTAGAAAATGTGCGCTCACGAAACTGTCGGAAACGACTTGAACGCCAACCCTTATGCCAAAACCGGCATGCGCTCGTGTAATCACAACACGGTGCTACACGTTAAAGACCTTAGGCTGGCATTCGTACTGCACTGGACAAACTGCTCACATAAAACGGGGGCATCAGACTTAGGTCACACTAACTCGCTGGGCGTGCTGGCGTTGCGAGTAGCATTTTTTTGTTTCAGAAAAAATCGAAAACAAGTGGCAGTTCGCACGTGCATCCGCAAACGCCTCTTCGTTATTATTTCTTTAAAATATTTAATACAGGTACGGCGAGCGAGCGCCGCGTGTGTAACTACGCTCCCGGCATGCTTCTTTATGCTTGGGTAATTTAGCAATAGGTCAATTGCATGCTTGCCAGGTATATTCGCCCGCATTAACACCAATCGTGACATTTCTTTCTTTTTTTAACGGCTTGAAAACAGCAAGCGTGCGCGTGCATACCGTTGATAGGCGCTAAAGATGCGCGAGAGCGGAGATCCCGAAAACTCGTTTTATGACGTAAAGCTCCGGGAAGGAGGGGGTTCAGCGGTACTTTGAAGATTATTTTTTGCAATCGCGAACCAAAACGTGAACGAGGGCACGTTTCTCGTTTCGACCAATCGCTGACGAGTCTTTTGTGACGTCGCGCTTCTTGGCCCCGCATCAGTCACGTGAGCTCCGCTTCTCCTGGCTTCTCCCGCAACTCTCGGGGCGTCGCCCCAGTCGATCCCGGTGTGATTATTACCGCGTCTGTTTAATTGATTTGCGCGGCACACAAGCGCCGGTTTCGGCTGAAATTTGGGCAACGTGTCCTGAGACGTGCCTGGAAGCCAGTTCAATTGCCAAAAAGATGTCCGAAATTGCCTTCATTGTCCCTTTAACACACTATGCTTTAGTCGCTATGGTCACTGATAGCAGCGGAACATCAAGGAGGTTTTTCGGTTATCCCGCCTCCAGCGCGAGCTTCTTATTTTCGATAACGCCTCGACGCCTAGTAAACCTCGAACGTGCACACACAGTCGGAGTACAAGGGAAGGTCACAAGGGCGCGCTGGAGCACGGGCATCGGAAAGAGAAGCCCTGCCGTTCTCACCCTGTCAATGACTAATAACAGAATAAGAACTGTCTTCAGCGCGACCTTCCTTCTTTCCGCTTCGGAGTCTCGTGGGCTCCAATCGCGCACGCGCAGCCAAGGTGTAGGTGTTGAGCGCGTGCTGGAGGCATTCGAAAGAAACGCCTGCAGAACGAGAAGCGCAGGATGACTCTTTCGATGCCTTCAGCCATAGCCTCCTCTATAGACCTTTCCAAGAAAGAGCGTATGGCCGGTGCCATTTCCAGTGTTCGTGCGTATGGCGCGTGGAAGGGTGGAAAGTTGGGCTAGTTGGTAGTTATTCATCTTGGTTTTAAAAGCGCACAAAAAGACGAGGACAGAGTAAGAAACACAAACGATCGTCCGTCGTTTGTGTTTCTTACTCTGTCCTCGTCTTTTTGTGCGCTTTTAAAACCAAGATGGCGCGTGCTTTGCTCGTTTTCCGGAGCGACGCACACGCGCGTGCTGAGCTGTGGAGATCGCACGCTGGGCTGTGGATTTGTAAACATTGGAAAGGTCTATACTCACAAAGCCTGGCAGCTCGACGACGGAGCCATATGGCGAATTCGCGTGGTTCTTTCTGCGCGCTCTCGAGCGCTCTTTCCAGAGCGCGCGAGATCGGGTGGTGGAAAGAGAGTGCTGTTGTCTGATCGGCTGGTTCATTCCGAGGACGCCTCTCCCTCTCAGAGCGCTCCCTAGCACTCCGTCGGTAGCCGTCGGAGTGCGGAGCGGCGCAGGCGTCACGTAGTACTTGGACGGGGATGACGTGGTTTTGTTGACGATGGCCGGCAGTGGTCTCTGCGGTGTGCGGGGTCCGGCATGACGGCGATAGATATCTAGTTCAACAAAGTGCTTGTGCATTCGACGGTGCGAGGATTACAACGGTCGGGACGACATTCGTTTGTAACCGTAACAAGAAAAGTCGACGTGTGAAGTATTCCCAGTGCTTTCACGATTTGCCAGGCTTTGTCAGTATATAGGAGGCTATGATTCAGCATTAAGTCTTTAACTTATACCGTGCATTGGCTGCGCGTGGAAGCTGGAAGCTTATGAGACGCCCAAGTGTCATCGAGGGAAGGAATTTCGCACTGGAGGCAGGACTGGTTAAGAATCTCCCGTGTTTATCCTGCCAGTGTGGCTGCCACCCAATGCGTGCGAGCACGTGCAGCCTGTACATGCTCTATCCGTGTATCTTCTATGGTCCTTCGTCATCGGAATTAAAAACAGCGCGAAAAGACGAGGACCAGACGAAGAAGTAAGACGGACGCAGTAATTCCGAAGTATGTACGAACTCGCCCAAGCCTCAACTTTTCCTTCGTCATGTTTGCGCTGTTCTTAGCTATTAACGATGCATAATCAACACGCCCAAAATTCTACCATTCTCCTGTACATGGAGTTAGTTTTTGCGTTTCTCGCACCAGCCGCAGCCAGATTCCCTGATTATAGCCGTGTAATAACCGTAGGTTCTTTAAAAAAAAAAAAAAAAAAAAGCACCGCACATTGAGCGAAAGAGCATCGTGGTCGTTTTTGAAAGAAAACAAAACCTAACTAATGGAACCCATGTGTATAATGGTGGCGGTTAGGCTCTCTGGCGTCATAGGAAGGTCTCTGCCTTTCACTGGGATGTGACAGTAGCGAAAAGACAAACATTCGAAAAAAGAACCTTTACCACCGATAGAAGCAACCTCAAGCAGACCAAGGGGGGACATCGGCTCATGTTTGAGCGCGACTGTCTGCACGGCAATGTCCCCGAGACTGAACGCGTCAGGCCCTTGACACGGGCCTCCCAGGTGAGCGAAGCATTCTGCGCAGGACGGGACCGAGAAGATGGAGTTCCAGAACGAAGCGACAGGACATATCGTGCACAGGACTCCCCGCCGGAGTCCCAGTCAGCCCCTTCTCGCTGCTCCGCGTCCCGCTGCGTCCCCCTTTCCCTCCACGTACATGACAATCATACGAACATGACAAATGTGCCGGAGATGCATCTTCTCTCGCCACCCCCTACGAGGACCGCCAGAGTCGTTTTCCATCGCCCCCCCCCCCCCCCCCCCTTCCTCCTCGCGGTACTGAGGTGGAACGCCGCCGGCCCGACGTCTTATTAAAACAAATGACAAGCTGAGCTCCGCAATACGCGAACGCACAACAAAAGTCCACGGGTCGGCCCTCGGTCTCTCGGCCGCCGCTGCTGCCGCTGCTTCTCGCTGCTTTCGCTTTTTTGGGCTGGCCTGACCAATCTTCCTATCCCCCCCCCCCCCGCATCTCCGCCCGGCTCTGTCGCGGCTTCCGAATAATAAGTCAAGAGCGTACAGACTCAAACTCGGCACACGTAAAAATAGGCGAACGGTTGGGAAAGGAAGAAACGATGAGATGACGTCACATCCTTCGTTCGACCGTCGCGCAATATCCCAGGGGGACGGTGGTGACATCTGTTGTCGCAATTGCGAGTTGCTCGGGGTTCCGTCGGACCCGTTAGGGCAGGAAAGGAACCGCGGCCCGAGGTTATGGGTACGAAAGCTGGTTCCTCGATAAGTCGCAGCCGGGAACGAAACCTTCCTCCTCCCATCGTCGCTCGAGGGAGAACGCCTACCAATCGGTTCTGAGTGAAACTCTGAGTTGAATTGTGTGGTGTGATATTGAATTTTTTTTTTTTCGGGGACATAGATTGTTTTTGACGATACATAAAGTTAGGCGGCCTGTTTGACGTAACAGAAATAACCCTACTACGCTTCCAATGTATTCGCGTAATTTACTCGTATGGGACGGGAAAACGCGTATGCAGTCGGACGCGTGAAATTCGTTATAAGGGTTAACTCGAGTGTGGTGGTATTGATCGAACCTCACCATTGGCAAAAGCCGTTAGGCTGAGCCTGAGACCCTGCGATACTTGGGAAAATTACCTCCGAAATGTAATTTTGAGTACAATTGCAACTACCTCGCTCCAAAAGTTCTTCATTACAATTAGATTTACAAAAATTAATTTATTACAATTACGGTTTAGTTGGAAATTACGTTCCTTTGAGAGCAGTCCGACTTCGATTATGTTGATATGATAGCATTTTTCCGCACCGAGATGCATTTGTTAATTTCTTGCTGGGCCGTTAAGGAATCATTATACGGCGTTTTACATGAGTCAATTTGAGTCCTTGTGATATCCACTTTATTATTGGCATGATACGAAAACAGAGTTTGGAGTTGATTCGAGTCAGTTGAGTTGCCATTCTTCAACGTCAAGATTGTTAGTGTTCATTCTGCCACGTTAGTAGGCGCTGAGATGAACGTTAAAATTATTAATTATTCTCGAAGTTGCCGGCAGGTGTCGGGCATCTTCTGTGCCCCTCTGTGGGTGCTTTAGCTTCGACAGTCGCTCGGCTCTCCGCCCATGGTCGGCGCCCTGGCGCAGTCCGGTGCTCTCAAAGTTCCCCGAGTTAGCAGAAAGCAGCGAGGGAGCACGTTTTCACCTGTCAATGGCTCGGTGATGGGATGTTTTGGTGGCGCCATTTACGTAGCGCGAGTAGACGACGCGCTACGTAGTCGCACGTAGTGGCTATGGTAGTTTGCACCGGTGCCCATTAATAACGGTTGACTTCTTAAATAAACGTGTAGTACGGTGCTTCCAAGCAGCTTCTCTTTTATAAGGTCACGCTCAAGAAGGAGACTCGAGCTTTTCATGGCAGCTTGCGCAGCGTGCGTCACAGCTTTTCACGGGGTCTCTGATTCTTGTCCTGTCGGACCTTAAACAATTTAGTAAAAAAAACAATTCTAGAGTCATTATGCTGTGCACACGCGCTTTGTTGTGTTGCGTGGAGTTGAACACGTTGAGCTAGGTTGCTGATACCAAGGCTTCCGTCTAAGTGTATTCGACAGTTGCTGACGAGCATTTGTAAGGCACCCTGGGGATCGAGTCTAAATTATCGTCGTTCTTTTCTAAGTAACGCTCTCCTCTCCCGCATCGAATACGTGTGAAAGGAGTTTGGCGCATCGCGACTTCTGCTAGAAGGAAAAGCAGCAATTTCCTATGGTGCTGTTTCCCTTGATTTTGCCAAGGCTTTCGGCAAGGTACCAAAGAATCGCCTTCTCTTTAAACTCACTTCACTAAAACTAGACCCCCTTGTGTTAAAATGAGTTGAATGTTTGCTTAGTCATCGCTCTCAATTTATTTTCGCAAACAACGCAGACTCATCTGTATAGCTCCTGTCTCTTCCGGCATTCCGCATGGAACGACACTTGGCCCTCTACTCTTTTTAACCCATACTAATGACTTCTCTCTTGACATTTCATCTTCAGTTCGTCTGTTCGCGGATGGCTGTGTTATTTACCGAATTGTAAAATCTCTCAATGACAACCTCCAACTCCAAAACGACGTTAACAAAATGACTGGTGACGTACCTGGCAGATGCCTTTGAATATTAATAAGGGCATGCACCTATATTTCACGCGCTCCTCCTCCCACCCGGTAGCAACATGAACGCTTGACGCCGTCACTCTTCAGGCTACTAACCAATCTATCTTAGAATGTTCATGTTGACAAAGCAATATCCTCAGCTAACTGCTCTCTTCGTTATATTCGTCGTTAATTTTAAAGCTGCCCCTTCCAACCTTGAAATGCTTCCTTACATCACTTTTGTTTGACCTAAACTAGAATAGGCTTCATCTATCTGGCATTCCCACCAATCTATTCTGCAACGCCTATGCTTTTTATATATTTCTATATGGCTTCACAATCAATGAAAGGCTGCTGTGATGACGTAGACGCACTTCTTCGAAGCGAATTGAGTCAATGTCTCCCTTAAGACTGTCTCAAACGTGTAAATTGGAAAAACATTGTCAAGGTTAGCGCACGAGTAAGCCAACAGGAATAAAGTGTAATCTACACGAGACCGCAGGCCAGCCCTGCCATAGACACTATAGGAAAGCAGCGTACGAACCATTTAGTTCAAAGCAAGTTCACTACAATCACTGATTAAAGAAAAACTTACTAGTATAAAATACATTTGCGTCTGCGTTTCCACTCGCTCGTCTTTCGGTCTCTCTCTCTCTCTCACTCCCCCTTCTTCCCTCTCTCTCTCTATCTCTCTCTCTCGCTTTCTCTCTCTCCCGTGCTCCTTGGGTACCGTCGCCTCTGCTCTATAGTGGCTCCAGCAGCGTAATATCCTACGTCCACAACCCCCCGATTAGGTCGCGCAAAATCAATCGATCAATATACTTCGACTCACTCTACAGATCCCATTTAATGAGAACAACATCCAAACAAGCCGAGAAGGGAAAACACCTAAATTGCTCGCCGGCAAGATAGAAGAGCATCAAGCAAACAATTAGGCTCTCTTTTCGTTATTTGTACATCGCCGGGAAGCGGTAGTAATGCGCATTAAAGTTCATCAAGCGGTACCCGTTTCACCGGCAGGCTGCCGTAGCAAACTCTGCAAAAGCATAATGGGCAGTGGTGGAACGCTGGACCATTAAGACGACCGTTAACTGCAATCCTACTGCGGTTAGATAATCAATTACGTACGCATTGAATCATTAGGGCGTGATCCCTAGGATATTACCTAGAAACGGAGGAAGAGAACAAAAAGAACAAAATCAGTCCGACACACATTCATCCACGCGCAGCCTAAAGTAAATTACCCGTCATGCCTCGAGTATGATCAGGCAAATGAAATTAATCGACATCAAACATACAATAAGGAGTGATTGCGCAGCGCGTGCTTATGAAAAAATAAGACCTACACACGTGGCATTCACCAAGGAAAGCAATTCGGATTCTCGGAACAAACATCACTTAGATGACGTAGCCTCACTCGCCTGTCATGGGCGTCAATCCGTGGGGACTTATCAAGACGCACTGATTAAACGCGTCTAACTGGCAGCTGAAGCAACTCGCGTCCAATCAGTGAGCTGCATTTCGGCCAGGCGTGTGACTTGTCGACCGAATGTACAGTCGACGGCAATATGAACTGGAACAGTCGAGTGTCCGCCTAAGGGGGAAAAATGCCTCATGGGGTGGGGTGCCTCCGGTATGCGTAAAATCTACTGTCACAAAGGGACAATAGAAAACGTGGCCGTCCGTTCTCACCTTTCTTTTAAGAAATTAACGATCCCTCTAGTATTTTGGCCGTTCCGGCTCGAACTCTGCGGTGCCGGTACATATTGCCGTACCCTGTAGGCGCCCTGTGTTACCTGAGATGTGTCACTGGTGCCCCCTATTCCTTCAAATAGGATTCATTGTGCGCCTACTCTCCGTAAACTACATAAGTTAAGTTAGATATTATGCATACAAAATCTCTTTGGCGTTTTATCACAATGAAGAGATAATTGCCGGACGAGGTGCTTATCGAACACGTGTCACGCTACTTTGATTTCACAAATCCATCAAATTAATAAAACGGCTGTCTGTTTTACCATGAGTTTTCCTAGATATCGATAAACTTTGGTATTTCTTGCAAGCATATACGATTCGAGAGCGATTCGAAACACTTAAACTTCGATAGGCGGCTGTGATTTCAGGCCAAGGATTTAGCGGGGATTTTCAAAAACCTTGGGGGTATGTGGGATAGGTTAGTGTACTTTGCGCAGGAAATTCTGCAGTATGTTGGATTCAACCCAAAGGGGAGGAATTGTACAAACGGGGGCGACATCACTGACTGAGGGTCATTCTGTACCCACGCATACTTGAATTTCTTAGGTGTTTCCGCGCAGCTATCCGCAGCTACCTTTAGGATATCATAGGTAACTTGAGGAGAGCGTGACAATTCCTTCTGACCGCCGCGTCCAACTCTCAGAGAGTGACCGAGCCCCGGGCTAGAGCCACACGAGGGCTCCGTGGACGAGCACAAGGCGCGCGCGGAAGGTGAGCCGGGCCGGGGGTGGAGCGCGACATGCGCGGCGTCTCGAAGCGGGATTTGGCCGGTCCCTTTCTAATCACGCGATGCGTCAGAGCACAGCAGTGGTAACGCATCCCGCCAATCGACAAAGGAGGGGTGCTGCCGGCAAGCCTACAAAGCGGTTCCCGAGAGCGAAAACCCACGCGGCGGCGGAGCGCAAAAGCCGAGCGCCAACGAGTGCAAGCAGTCACGGCGGGATGAAACAAAAACGGAGGCCAAAGATCTGACAAAGCCAGAGGCAAGAGAGAAAGACGTCCGGCATGAGCGTGGAGCGGCGGCGGATCCCGTGCAGGTCTGAAACCGGTCCTACGGACGGACAAAAGGCGGGGACAAGGGATTTTCTTCTGCGTTCTTCGCTTTCGTATAGGGAGCGTAATGAGCTCGAAATGATGGAACGGTTGGTGGCAATCTTGAAAAGTCGTGAACGAAGCATTTGCTTTAACGATGCCGATCGTCGGGAATGTCGTTGGCTGCTTTGCCTTTTGCTGCTCGCGATTATTTTCGCCGCCGTCGTGTTTACTTCTTCTTTCCATTTCGGGCTCTACCTCCCGCCGCCGGACGCTCGAAAGGCCAGCGAGACGCCTCCGTAATGGACGCTTCTCGCCGGCCAATTCAAACATCGCCTTTTTTTTTTTCTTTTTTCTTTTTTTTTTTTTCGAGTGAGGACTGTACGTGTCTGCCACGCAGTGGAGAAACAAAGGGACCAGGAGAGCGACACCTGCGTTCGCCACTCACGAGCTGTGGCCGAGCCGACACCTCTATCCCACGTCCGCGGCGACGCATCGGAGCATTGCGAAAGCCTTCGTCGGGTGCGATCGGACGCGGCGTCTTTCCTCGCTTCGGTGTGCCCTAATCGCAACCTCTACGAGGATATTAGCGCAACGCTTCCCCCCTTGCTTCCTTGCTTAATGAGCATCCCAAGGACCGAGCCTCTGCGCGCAACGCCCACCCACGACCGCGAGCAGTTCCTCCGTGCATACGCATCGCCGGACAACTCGACCACGACGGTTGATTGTGATCCAGGCGCCCGTCCCGATTCCCCACGTATACCACGCACTCGTTCGCGGTATAGCGCTTAATCCTTTCGACCTCACCTCAGAATCCACCGGCGTATCCGGCACGATCCATTACACCCGCCTGCGCGCCGCATGCGCTGCGTTCTACCGGGGGCAAACTAATGATCAAAGCGTTCCGTCCGGCGTCAAGAGCGCGCTCGGGCCGGCACTGGAGCGCGCTTTCGGGCAGCCTCTGGGGCAAGGCAACCGCCGGGCCCGGGCCACGCTTTCCCCCCGCCGCCGCACACGGGCCGGACGCGCACAGCAAGTGGGCCCGCGCAGTTGGTTTCGGAATGACAGCGGCCGATAATGGATGGAGCCAAGTGGCCCGCGGAGAGCGGATATGGGGACGCGAGTAGCCCAAATTCGTTACTATGGAAATGAGCGCCCTGCGCTAATTGCGGCCGATGCCGGAGCGCGGGGAGAAAAATTAAGGCGTCCCGTCGCTTTCAACGCCCCGTGTCTGTCTTGTTGCTGCTCGCTGGCAGACGGCCGAAGGAGCAGTCCGCAGGCTCGGAGCCAGACACGGCGATAGAGCCCTTTAGATTATATTATATACGTATGTGTGTGTGTGCCTTCGCATATCTCGTACGAACAATCTCCGGTGGCTCAGTGATGTGTCATAATCCATCACGCTGAGCCTCCCGAACCAAGATGTCTACATTTTGGAGAGTGACCCTCCCCCAACACTCTTCTCGCAACGCGGCCCGCTTCCGCCAACTTTATAATTATCTATAAGCTAAGTAGTTATTTAAATTCAGACGGAGTGTTGAGAGTGCCGGCCACGTTGCGTCCCGGAACTTCAAGTTGCAGGTTGTGCGTTACGGAAGAACGCGGGTCGCCCGGCGTACTGTCATCTCGAGAACCCAATACGCCACCAGAAAGGGGCTCCGAGTTTTGGGGCACACGTGGAACTTCCAAGCAAGGCATTGAGTACGTCCGCGGGACACCACTAATGGCCGCACCCGATCGTTTAGCCGACATCCGAATGTAAGATTTGCAATGCGATGGCCACTAACTAATTAAATCGCCGTCCCCGCCGCATCATCCTTCAATATTTTTAAAATTTCCCAACCCAACTTTATCGCATGTTAATTTTAATCAATAAGACCCGAAACAAAAAAAAAATTATTATTAAACGCTCTGTTGGTGGGTAACCGTTGGTTCCAATACTGAATCAGAAGATTAGTGATATTAACAAAAAAAAAAAAGAAAGAGAACTGTGAGTAAGTAGGAGAAATATTACGTCCTCTTTGTCATTAACAGAACTCCGCGACTGAGAAAATACACACAGGACAGCAGAGCACATGTACAACACTGACTTTGTGCGTGCTCCATGTGTCCTCATTCGGGGGATTCTGTCAAATATCTTTAACCTTCACCAGCTCTTTTCCGTTCTTCAGGGTTGTTCATTGTGCTCTCTGTCTCTAAACTTAAATCACTTTGCTTTAAAATAGCCTTAGGGAAGCTTAGGGAAGGAGTGATATTTTATAAATAGTTGTGCCACCCTTATGGCGAAACCCAGGGGGAGAAAAATGAAAAAAAAGGGGGAGGGGGGGGGGGGGGTACTACAATGAATAAACAAGAAACATAAAGAGATAAAAACATCTAAAACGTCACCCCAACCGGCTCGCTTTCATCGGTTACAAACGTGCCAAAACAAATTGCGAGAGAATAAACTGCAACGGATACAAGTCCTTCCAGCTCCTTAATTGCAGGCGACCTACTCATTGCGCGCGTGTCATTTTGCGCTAATGAATTTTCATTTCCTGGAATTTAATTAGAACCAAATTTTTTTTTTTTTTTTTTTTGTTCCTTGTTTGGCTCATGATCTCCTCCTCCACGTTTCTTGCCCCGCTGGAGAGAAGGCCAAAAAGAACGAAGAGCAGAGAGACGACAAAGGACGGGGAAGACCCTGGCACGAGTGGGGGGCACAAAGCGGGGGAGAGGCATAACTCGAGATTCACCGCTCCTCGCACCTTGAAGACTTCCGAGTTTTCCTCTTGGTTCACACACAAGGAGATCGTTAATTCCTGCAAATTAGATCGCCGAGCTGGGGGAGATTTGCAGCCAGTTAATGATGTCCAAACTTCATTAACTTGTTAATAGAGATCATTAAGAAGCTTTAGAGATAAATTCGCTGCGGGCGAGAAAGAAAGCACGCGCCGTTCGCACCGGTATTGCGGCGGCATTGGAGGAGAGGGCTTTCATTATCGAGTTCCTTTGTCTTCGCTGATCACTTCCGGCCTCTATGGCGGGCGTCCACATGACAGGACCCTCGGCGCAGGGGGTCCCTGGGGAGCCCATTTAGCCTGCCCGCAAGGTTGATCCACCTGCACCCTTCCCCCGTACCAATACCCACCTTCGGTGAAAACAAAGGGGGAAAAAAGATTGAAAAAAAAAAAGCGGAATATAAAATCGCGCAGGGCTTGGAGAGAAAAAAAAAAAAAAAACGCCCTACCACGACCTATACTAAAAACGTGTTAGACGGGCGCTTTGTTCTGCCTTTTTCTCGGGATGCGTGAAACTTGTAAAGACACCCACTACAGGCAGTTTCCAGAGAATAGAGCCCGTGAGGTTCGTTCACTATGAAGGCGACGTCAGCGCTTAGAGAATGTTTGACAAGAGCGTATTGCAGTAGCGCCATTTTACACCTAACGTGTTTGGGACTAGGTTTTCTTTAGAAAAATGTCCCCCAAAAGTTTGTAACGCAAACAAACGTGTAACACGCAATTTCCCCACTAAATTTAAAGGAAAAAAAAAAAACCTGAATTGGTATATAATGATACACAAATTCAATTTACCCGATAAATTTAGCGGGGAAACGTTTCTCCCTAAATTTGAACGTTGTAGCAGAAATGATAAATCAAAATGTAACAAGCGTAAACTATTTCCGCTTCACATTTTCTATCCTTTAACTTTACCATGGCGATCAAGCACCCTCGCGAATTTTATTATGTAAACAACAACAGCAGAAGAGCGTTACGTTTGCAACAGCCTGGTACGATCACATGCACTCCTTGAACTGCCATTTTTCCTTCAAAGTTTTCCCATTTTTTTTTTCTTACGCAGGCAGTTTTAAGAAAAAAATCCAACAATGTTTCTTTTTTTTTTTCAGCGTTTTAGTTGAGAACTTAGCATGCAGGGACAACAACGTGAAATATTTGTTTGTGTTTCCGACGCAGAGCTCTGCTTACATAGCCCAACGCTGCGCCAGAGTTCGGCTGGGGTTTGTTTTGAATCAGTGAAGCAGCGATCGTGAACCAGTCCCGGCCGAGTGCAGACACAGCACTTGTATCCAATCTGTACCCTGTGCTCGATCGAGAAAGGCGACGGAAAGAATCCAGTCCACGGGCCTTGTATTGGGTAAGCAGCGAGCTGTGTGGAAAACGACCTTGTTACGGCTGATAACAAAATATCCTCCGGAATCATTATGGTGGTCCACAAATCTCTCGAGGTGAAACAATGGAGCTGTTTCATTGGCAGTTCGATTCCAAAATGTGTGGCAGATCGTCCATGAGAACAAGAGTACAGGAATACTGCAATGACTCGTTGTAACTCGATAAGGCCCCATCAACACAGAATGAGGACGGACCGCCTGCGTGTAAGGATCATGTTTTCACACGCTGTGTGTGCGTGTTTCATTTTGACCCGTCCAAATTAATGTGGCCCCTATTCGAACCCCCGGATATTTTAAGGCAGAAGCGGTAAACCCAACTGGGAAGCCCAACCGAGTTCACGAAGGCCGGGCGGCAGCAAGTGGTTCGCTCGACCGGGGGGTCCCACCGAAGTGTTTGATCGGTACTGCACAGACAAAAAAGGCCGAAGAAACTTCGGGAGGCGAGTTCTTCAACGAAGAAGGGATGGGCGCACGCTGCGCATTGGGCCCGCAACTTAAAATCGATCAGAGCCGGAAAAGGCGTTTTCCGCAATTACGTTTCCACGTGCAGCGCCAATCCATCGCCGGCGGAGCGCGTACGCCGCCCGGTGCGTGCAGCGGGCGAGCGAGCCGAGCCCGCGTGAGCCCAGCCCACGCGAGGCAAACATGCGCGCGAAGAAAGCAGCAGAGGGCCCCGCCGGCAGAATCAACGGCACACCTTCGGACGGCCAAAGCAAAGAGGCACAGATGCACGCGGAGGGTTATCGACGCAGCGGCAAGGGGACCGAAGATGAAAATGCCGGTTGCTCGGAGAGCTGGTGCGGTGGAGGGGGGGCTACCTCAGCGGGTTGTTAATTGGCATGGCAGGTCGTCCCTTCGAAGGCGATACGGCCCTGACCCTGACTAGGCTGACCCCGACCACCGCTCCCCGAGGGACAACGCGGAATGCTCCTCGAACGCTGAACCCTTGTCGCGCTCTCGGACCGCCGAGATTTATGGACCACCCCTCGGCTCCGCCGCCTCCCTGCCTCCGCTTGTTCTGCGCGGCGGCGTCCCGTTTTGGAACGAGCTGCTGCGTACAAATATACCACTGCGAGTCCTGACGGACTACCCTCTCCCTCGCGTCGGGGACTGCGCTCGCCGCGGCCGCCTCCTCCTCCTCCCCCTGTCCTTCCTCGCGCGTTTTTATTTCCCGTTGGAAAGGACACACTTTCGTCCGCCCTCCTCCCATTAGTTACTTGTCAAACACACAAACGGCGCTGCATTCCATCCGGCCAAGGAGCCGCCGCCCCGGCAGAGGGCCACGGCGGCACAAAACGGTGTCGTCCCGAGAGCCTCGGCTGGCCACGCGGGATGAGTGATGCCTCCGCCTTGGCAGCATTCCTCACTTCGGACTCGCCTCCTCGCGTCGCCGCGTCCAGCGACGGAAACAAAAGACCGATCGAACCGGAGTGCCCGTGGCCGCCCGGCCGCCCGCGCCCCGGCCTCCCGGGTCTCGTCATCGTCACTGTTCTCCTCAAAGCTCTTGGGCACGTCACCCTGTAGCTTTCTGGCAAAGCCGAAAACAAAAAAACACGATGTTTTTAGTTTTGTTTATTTCTACTAAAAAAATGCTTTAGATGCGTCAAGAGACGGTCTAGAAGTAGAACGGAACATCTGTGCAACTGTAGTCATAAAACCGGCGTTAAATCGTTGTTAACATCAACTAACTAAGCAGATTTAGTCAAGATTGTGTGTGATCGTACGCAGCAAAACGTACGTCCCTCTGTCAGAGTGACAATTATTTCAGCCTAACAAAGAAGCTCAGGGAATAGTTGTGAATTCTTCTCCCATTGTGCTATCTACCCAAATCTGGAAGACACGAAGTATAACAACGCGATGTAATCGCTAACGAAAAATCATCAACAAAGTTACGAAGAGAGGTCTCTGCTTCGAACGAAGACGGCTGAAGGTAGCCTTCAGTGCAGAGTGTTTGAACTACACAGCCGTTTTGCGGTAGCTCGTCTTCAGGGCGGCATACTGATGTCGCGCATTGTTGGAATAAGCCATGGTCGCAATAAATGCAGGTGCCAAGAATTACTGTCGAAACCAGAGAAGGGCTTCTGGAGATCTACACTGCTGACAACCTACTGAGGAGGCAGAAATCGCTTCCGTTTTTCACATCTACAGAGCAAACCTATTTATAAAGATGGCGCCCTTTGCTCGGTTGTCGTACCCGATATGGCTTTCCTTAATATTCTCACAAAACTCTCGATGTGTCTCATTCATACAATCTAAGTAATAATAATAATAATAATAATATTAAGAAACACAAAAGAACGAAGCAATTAAGTGGTTTGATTCTGCGAGCACTACACGTTGCATATTGACGCATCAAACGAAATGATCCACAGACAAAAACCATCAATTGTGTGTACAATGAAACTTTCTCGGAAAAGTGACTACGCCCATCTACAGCCATTAGAAAATACTCTAATATGCCCAGATATTGAAGAGAACTTCGTGAGCGTGCCCTGATTCCGTAGATAAAAATGAGCAATATAGTATTAACATATTTCAATATCGCAACCACTAAGTTTCGAGGTCTGGGTGTCCTTTGTCTACGTGCTTTATCTCCACAACCAGCGTGAGTGTTAAGGAGTATAGAGGTAACGTCATATGTGTTGAGTTTTCATTTAAATCCTAACCCTCAAACGACGAAATTGCCAGTGATCGTCAACAATTAGGTTATATTAGCCGCCACTGCGTGTTAGCTATAAGTATATTAAAATCTAACGATCACAATTATCAAAATTCGGAAAGTCGAGTTTAAATGAATGTATCACATTACATACAGATCAACGGACCACAAGAAGGCAGATTTCAAAATGAAAATCTCACACAACAAATGAAGACGTAACAACGTTAAAAAATCCCCTAGTAAACGTTGAGCTCATAAGTCGCTGCTACACGGGTCACACTGGCAACACAGCGAGTGTGCAGTATAGACGTCGCAGAGTCTTCGTTAAAAGTCTACGGAAACTCTCTTACACTTCCCAAAGAAAACACATCTTCAGTGATCACTTAAGGCACGGCACTGCACTGCAAAGCGAGATGACACTTGCCAAGAAAATACTTGTGTCTGTGTGTGTGCGCGCGCGTTTGTGACTATCTTATGTGCGTAATTTGTGATCTCTACGCTATCTCCATTTCCCTTTTCGGTACCTTTGTCTTCGATGTCCTTATTTATTTGTTTTCCCTTTTCCTTTCGCAGCATAGCAAGCCGGCACAAGGTGCTGGTTGACCTTGTTGTTTCCAATAAATGCTTACTTTACTACCCAACGTGTTCTCCACTACTAAGGACCAACGTAGTAAAGCGAGTAAAGTGTACAATAAAGAAAAATCCTTCGAAATATTAAATGGTAAATACTGATGATGCCACCCGGATAGGTGGCAAAACGTCTGTGTTGTTGTTATATTTTTTGTTGTTGTTGTGTTAAGCCAGTGTAAACTTATTTCATTATGACTACCCCAGGCTTTTGGAACATATTTGCAAATGGTAACATGTTTATCAACAGCGTTGGTAACGGGAAAAACTTAGGTTCCTCAAGGACCGTCTATAAGTTGTGTTATGGATAAGGTTCAAAGTTTTTGAAATTATCTTTTGTCAAATTTGGTGAATGGTTTTCTGGGTTTATTATTTATATTAAAAAAAAAAAACGGTGTGTATCAGAGTTTAGTTATGGGATATTAGCATTTATTCGAAATTCTACATTTAATTTTGTTACTCCGTTACATTTTGAATTTTTCGAAATTCTGAATAAATAAAAATCTAACAAAAAAAAATAAAAGAAACGCCTACGCATAAAGGCACTGAAAAATTTTTGTTATCTTCTATAGTTTTACGGTTCACAACACACCCACCAATATACTAACAGCAGCCGCAGATGCCACAAAAAAAAAAAAAAAAAATGCCGTGGCCGCGCGTGTTACAGGGGACAATATTGGGGGGTATTCACTGGGCGCCATATTTGAGGGCGTTGTTTAGAGTGCCTGCTCAGAACGAGCTTAAATTAATAGGCTGCTAAGACCGGCAATCTTGATGGTGCAAACGGCACGTTCCAGAAGAACTGTAGAAGCTCGCCGTGAGCACGCGCTCAGCAGTCGCACGCACAGTTATGGCCGCCACTGAATACTCCCCATAGAAACTTCAGCTCCCCGCACCTCCCCAGAAATTTACGGGAAATCATAGCTCCCACAGTTATAAACACACTGTCCATCCGCCTTCTAAGGAGCCCTAATGATACAGTTTAAACTCGTAATCAGAACACTGGCTGGCAGAATCGTGCGTATAGATTGGCTTTTGTCTTGATCCAGAAATACAGCGACTCCTTGTCCTGAACTTACATTGACTCCTTTTGTCAATTCGTCCCGAATTTGAAAGGAAGCTGGAGTGACCTCACCACAGGACCGCCGACCCTGCACTCTAACCAGACTACTTATAATCGGATTTGTATTTGTTAGAGTGATCTCGAATGTCCAAGTTCTTCGGATAAATCCGAATTAAAAAGAAATCTAGTCAGCAAGATTTCTTTCTCTCTTTTTTTTTTTTTTTTTTACGGAATTTTGTTAGACACTTACCAACTCTTATTTTCTTTTTTTTTTTTTTATAGCCGTCCTCAGGTCACAGTTTGTTCACCGGAGACCAATCGGAGTTAGATAGCACAGGTTCCCGGTACTCCAAAAGGGAAAGCCCACACTCCATCGACGCAGTGGCCAAGCGCTAAGCCGTGGATGCCCTTCGTTCGAGACCCCAGGATGGCGCATGCTGTTCTCACCCCGGGCACTGCAGGCTCCTCTGCTGAGCGCGCCCTTTCGGTGGCCATGAATGAGTTGTATAGCGTACGAGCCGCTTTGTGGAGTGCGCAGCACAGAGTGTGTGTGTGAGTGTGAGAGTGAGTGTGCGTGTGCGTGTGTGTGTGTGTGTGTGTGTGTGTGTGTGTGTGTGTGTGTGTGTGTGTGTGTGTGTGTGCGTGCGTGCGTGTGTGTGTGTGTGTGTGTGTGTGTGTGTGCGTGTGTGTGTGTGTGTGTGTGTGTACGTGTGTGTGTGTGTGTTTGCGCGTGTGTGTGTGTGTGCAGATAGCGGCCTGGGCGCGCTCCCGCCTCGCCACTGCCCCTCTTTTACTTTTTTGTTTTTGTTTTCGGGAGGGTTAGGCGGCGCAGCGGCGTTGTTGTTACCTGGGTGGATCTGCGCCTCCCCAAAACGTCGCCGCGTTTGCGGTAATTTATGACCGCCACAGCGGAGCAAAAAGCAAAGAGAACGAACTCCAAGGCAAGGCGAAAGAGAGTCCGGAAAACACCACCCAACGCGGAAACCAGCTGCGCGGGATTCGTGCTGCTGCTGCTGCTGCCCAACGCCTTCTTCGTCTCGCTGGACGGCCACGCCACAGGGCAGTGCCTCGGGGACGCTTTAATTGCAGCAAATAGCGCTGCCCGATTTAAAGGCTGCTGCGTTCTGTAGCTTAGTCTTTAATCCTTCTTCTGCGCGGTTCTTCGGATCACTCTAGGGATGTACACGTGAGGGGAATCTGAAGCTTATTCGTTACGAAATTGTGGAAGAAAGCGTATTTGCGTACAAGTATTCTTTCACGTGTACTGCGTCACGTTCGCTAGCCCAATACTGACCCTTTTTCGACCACTGTTTTTCCTTCCATCATTTCCCTTTCTTTAAACACAAGGTGTCCCCCCCCCCCCTTTCCCGCCTTTCCCCCAAAAAATAGATAAATTACAAGTTTTTTTTTTTTTTTTTTTTTTTTTGCGCCAAATTAAACTACGCATCACCGAACGCGCATTCTCCAGTTCAAAGGGGTCTGAACCAGAAGCCAAAGTTTCAGCCCGAACCAATATCTTGTTCAGAAGTTACAAGTAATTTTGTGAAAATTGCAATGGTAAAATGGGACCCTTCTCGGCCGTTTTCGGTTTCTGGTGCCATAGAGCTCCATGTATTTTAGAGCTGCGTCGGCCGCTATTTTCCCATTGAAATGTTCAGAAAACCATTCATAACATTTGAATAACATATCGCTTCGGGCTGAAACTTCGGCATCTGGCTCGGACCTCTCGGCGATACGTAGTTTATTTTTGCGGCAAAAAAAAACAAAAAAAAACTGTAATTTGTTTTTTTTTCTTTTTTTGACCACCCGGTACACGGCCTAACGACACTGCGCGTATCCCCATCAAAGAAGCGGGCGCGAAAACGATCGGCTCTCCAGGATGCATTGTTTGCACGAAGTCATTCAGGGCTCCTAAGAAACGCAGCCAACGAGATTGCGGCACTTACAGATAAAAACGCCGATGAAAGAGTCACGAAGCAAGAAGCGCGAATATAGAAAGTTGCATCCTGTGTTTCTTCAGCTTTCATGAACACCAAGCAAACAATGCCCTTTCTACAGCTACGCGCTCACGTTCGTGCCTGCCACGGAGCTGCGCAAAACGTTTCATGCGAAATTCTGCACAGCTATATCGGGATATCTTCGTCTTGATATCTTAAGATGTCTGTGAAGGTTAATGCGTAAGACACAGAAGGCTGTAAATTGCACTGCACTCAATCCCGACGATACCAACGAAAGCACCTCGTAAACGCTGAAGGTTCAATATAGCCTTCCTTCACTATAGTTACTAATAAATATGTCTGACAAAACACAGGTTCCAGCTATCCGCGCAATGTTATATGACGTAAACGAAACAAAACTTGATATTCAACAAGGGTGTGCGTCTGTATGTTGGTGTTGGTATGCTTTTCTTTTTTCTTTTCTCTTATCACGTAGCAATGAGTTCACTCATTTTCGCGTTTTTAGACACTTATAGTGCTTTTCAATTTATTTTTTTTTTTTAAGAGGTGCCCAGGTACATAGATATCATTTTTAGTGGGCGCTTATTAGGCGCGGTGGACATTTCAAAAGTCACGTGCCGATTAATAGAAGGTCGAAACCACTGCACAACGGCGGAACAACTGCCTCGAGGAACGTGCAAGTCATTCCATAAGAGAGCGAACGTTGGAGCGCGGACAACGGGAGACGACGCGCCAATCAAACCGCGTCGAAAGTACAACTTCGCTGCGTTTATCACTTTTTTCTGTGAAAGCTTTTTTTTTTTTTCAGTCTGCAGTGACGTTGAGGGTTTAGTCCGCCATTGTGCAGAGATTCCACAGCTGCACCAAAGGGCAGTATTTCGAAAGGGAGGATAATCGTCACGACAACTAGAGCAATTAATTAAAGATCGTTGATTATCTTTTTATACTTAATCAAAAGGTCTTATTGCAATTGCAGTGTGAAAGCCCGGAAGTATTAAACATAAAACCAATTAAAACAAGCTGGGGAAACGCAACCGCGGTCCTCAGATATTCAACAGGCAGTTTTCGCGATTTCGACGGCTGATAGCTAAATTGACCGAAGAAAGAGCGCACCACGCATGGAAGAGTGACGTAGAAGTTTCGTGCCTCGTCATTATCTCGGAAGCGTGTCTTTGACAGATGTGCCAACGCCACGCCACCAAGATAGTGACGAGTGCCCAAAACGAGTACGCCCCTCTTGTACGCATTATTGCGGGCAGGGTTTGCGGCGCTTCTGCATCGAGTTTCGGAATCAAGGGTCAGAAACAAGGAAAACTGATCAATGAATATCTCGAAGCCCGCTCTCTATTCGCAGAACGTTGTAAACTCGTTTAGCCTCCAATAGTAATTGCTGTCAATATAACAATTGTAGCGTGGCCCATCAATCCATTAATCTAGAATTTAATTAAAAATGTATAGCTAATTGTCTTACTAATTGTGCCGGATTCTCACCCATTTAGTGTTCAAGTGTTCACTCTGTCCGGTAAAAATACAGTAAAGACAGTATTCTGGTAGAGGGCATCGCCATATTTTTAAAGGTTTGTTCGAATTAAGAGTTTCTATTTCAAAGAAATTCTTAGTTGTCCTCAATTGGTTGTTTTTGGTATAATATAATTGGCCATAGCCGTAATAACAGATTAGTCGGAAAAGGCGGTGCGTTGTCGGTAGATTTGTTGGTGACGATGAATAAATACGACAGGCACGATAAAATAATCATATAAGACACATGTCCTCAGTGCAGCTTCGGCTGCATTTATTGCCACTACATCAAACCGACATGTCCTACATTACAGAAAATAAAAAAGACACGCACAGAGCGTTCTTTTTAATGAGCACGGTAGCATTCGGAACCTTCATTTGGCACTTATTCGCGACATGTAACTTTTTTTTTTAATCCCTGTTGGAATCTTAATCACCCTTCCTTCTGTCAAAACTTTCAAACCAACACTCCGTATAAAAAAAAAAAAAATAAAAAAAACGACGTGCTAGAACACTTTTAGAGCCGCCTCTACGTCACATTAACCCGCCTCCCCCTCGTGGATTCGGGGTGTTTTAAGTGCGGCAGATCTGCATATCTACGTCCATAACGGGCCTACAGGAAACACAGCGCGGAAGAACGTAATGCAAGTCATGCAGGAAGCCGAGGCAGGCCATATATGGACAATGTATAGACGTTTCCTGCATGGGCTGACGCGGTACTTTTTCTGCTTTCCCAGAAATAGGCCTTCCTCCCCAATTTTCTCGATCGGTCCGCCAAACGGAAGAACAAAATAAGGGGATAAAAACTAAAACGGCGGGCTCCCTTTTTCCTCTCCTCTTCTCTCTGGGGGGAGGGGGGGGGGGGGGCGGGGGGGGGGGATGACGTGTCCTATCGGGAAGATAAATAACTTTTCTAAAACCGAGGCTCGCGAGCACAAGACCGACGTTACCGTGAGAATAGGACAGTTTCCTTCATAATCAAAATGCGAGAAGAAAAAAAGAAAAAAAATGTAGAAAATTTTATAAAGGGAGTATATTGGGAAAGAAGGGAAAAAATGGGCGACGGCACGGGGAAGTGCTGACTAAAAATTAAAACGGAGGGTCTGAATTGTGGAGAAATATGGGAAGCCGAGCACAAAGAGACAAGGACGCGTTGTCGAACGGGACAATGAAAGTAAATAAAATTTAAAAATAATCGTAGCTTACCCAGTTGTTTGCAGATGTTGTTTACATTTTTGTTTTCTTAGTATGATAACTAGCATTTCGACAGTCGGTGGCGCACAATCACAGGGCATACATTAGTGGAATAATTTTTTTTGAAGCCCGCATATGAAGGGTGGTACGATTTGATGTCGGGCATTGGATCGTAGAACATATTTCGAGGTTATACAAATAGAAATTGCTCTAATCTTTTTCTTAATATTCTTTTTTCGTTTGATTTTTTTCAGTTTTATTCTCACGCACGTACAGCATGTACAAAATTGCTTCCACTCTGATCCCATTGTTGTCATCTAGATATCCCACAAAGATATTGCAGAAAATAAACAGAATACAGTGGTGTTTTGTTAATACAAATTCCGTTATAGTTAATATGAATACCTCGCTATATGGACAATATTTTCGGGGACAAATTGGGTAATTACGTGCGTTTTTGCCTCGTAATTATGAACAACTCACATTATGACGACCTTTGAGGGAACGGAGGTGTCCATATTAACGAGACATCACTGTACAGTAGTTTCCCGATATAATCAGATTTCGCACGAAGCCACTTCCCAAGTCGTCATATCTGCAAAGCATTCTGGACTGATTGAGCGCAAGTGAGGCGTTAACATTCCATGACAAGTTGCCCGATCATTAATCTCGAATACGGGCAAATAGCAAATAGACGGAAGTTGAGAGGGAATATGGACGGTGAAGTCCAAGATCGTGCCTCGGAGCAACCCATCCGATTAAGCGTGCGAGCCCTATCACGACACCGGCACCGTCGATATGATCAGGTGACCTGCTACCTTCTTGTAACCGGCTCCAAACATACATATACCGCGTCGCGCTGCGATCTGCATAAGAGGGTCGCCGTTACGTCATGTCAATTTCAGGGTCGTGAGTCTAGTACCAGACGCACACTGTGAGTCGAAGCCCCGGGCCCACGAGCCGAGCCCGCCGACGGGAGCGTGCCCCGACGCCGCAGGGCGTGTGGGCGCGGAACCGGGAGACGTGACACCACCCTCCACTGTGCGTGACACCAGAGCCCGGGTGTCGTGACCGGCGCCAGCGCTGACGCAGCCCCCGCCGCCCAAGACATTGGGCATGCGGCCATTTGTTGAGCGTCGATCATCTCGGCGCAGAAAAAAAGGTTTCAAGTTTCCCACGAAGCAATTAAAACGAGCTAAACGACCGATCGTGGCGGGGCCCCTCCGCGCCGGAGAAGAGCGAGGGAGGACGCCCAGAGCGGCAGCCGCCGAAAGAGCATCAACAAAGGGCGCACCTGGGCTAATTGCGGGGATGCAAGCCGCATAATGAGGCAACCTGATTGCGGACACCGCAATTATCCGGAGCCAGGCAGTCCCGCGCGGGCTCCGCGGCGTCCCGCAGCGTCTAGGCGTTGCTTTTCGGCGGCCCTTTAATTGCCCCCAGACCGGATCTCTCGCTGTACGCAGCGGGAGAAGCGGCGGCAACGGCACAGCCAGCGCAGCGCCCACCGGGCTCCTCATTGTCGTTCGCCGCGCAAACTGACACATGCGGACAAGAGCCGCCCCGACGACGCGATCGATGCGAGGCGTGTGGACGACGCTGCGGCTGCTGGCCCGAGCACGCCGGCGTTCGTTACGGACGAATTAACGGCGCCCTCATTAGCCGACCGGACTCCGCCCACGCGCACACAAGAACAAGCGCCTGGGCACCCGCTCCTCATGAATGGTAATCCGCCGCGTGACACACGGACGCCCCAAGATTGCGTCCGGCGCCGTGGCGGGCCCTTCGGATCCCGCCGTTGCCAGGGCAGCGCCACTCGCGTACAGACGTCGAGGCGACTTTGTCGGCTGCAGGGGCCGAGGATCAAACCAGTCTGAGGATTGCGCTTCGCGACCCTGAAACGTTCGAGGGTGCGCCGAGTCATCCAGCCTACGACCTCTCGACTCCCGTCATGACCAGACGTTCAGGCGGCGCGCTTTGCTCCGTGTCTATTGTTGATATAGGCTATAGCCGCTATCATGCCGATGAACTCGTCTCCAACAGGTTCTGGGATTCTACCGTTTTCTCCACAGCCTTATCCGGGTGGTCCAAATTCAGGTATCGACTGCCAATGAGGCTACCAATCGTGATAGCCAAATAAAATGAACCGGGAAGCAGTTATTGAATTTATTCATAAAAATAAAACAGCTGATTTCTCTTTTTTTTTTTTTTCCTAGAGAGAGAGAGAGAGATTTACTGCAGTTATGGGGCAGAAATAACGGAACTGAGGGGAAACGTTGCAGGAACAGAGACGAGCAATTTGGTCTTCAGAATACTAAAGAAAATCTGGAGTATTTTCATTTGATTAGCCTCAGCGAAATCAGAGGCAGGGCTAAGGCACGCACAGGTTGTACCTGCTGCAGCATCCCCGAGCTGGCGAGCTGCCTTGACACGGGTTTCGTCGAGGCTGGCTCCAATGCGCCATGTGCTCATTTCATTTGAAGCAAGCTGGCCCAAAATGTTTACCTCGATCGAATAAAGATGCCATAACCGGCTGACGTTCACCTGCAACGGTCAGCAGGGGCTTGGACCGGTTATGGGCTGGGTAGGCAAACACGTCTTTAGGACCCGGGTGGGGCCGGATGCGAGCCCATTTCGCAGCCGGCGCCCACAGTGAAAACTCGCTCGTAAATCTTCATCAGGAGACTATATGTCTTTTGCTTTCTTTCAGCGCACTCAGAAAGTGCCGAGCGGGGCACATCCTTCTTTTTACAGCTTCCCCACCCACTCTTTCTGTAACTCTAGCACCGAACAAAACTAAAAGATTCGATGAGCCGGGGAGTCACTGCAGCCTGTCCAAGTACTAGCATCCTACGTGCTTATGATTTATTATTGCCTGTCTAATGTCACCATTTCTTGATTGATAAAGCTGCTCATTGACCGGACCTGCAGTGGGGATCGCCCAACGAGGAGAGATTAATTGAGAGTTTAATGGGTGTTCGTTTTTGTAAATGCTAGAACTGCGCTTCGATTAAACGTTTAACCAATTAATCGGTGACCTTTATTGGTTTCATGGCTCGATTAATCCGTCTAACGTGGAGGGTGCAAACATTGTTTTGAAGTATTGGGAAATAATAAATATACAGTTTAAGATTTGGGACTTGCAATTGGCGTGATTCATATTGCCTCAGCGATACTGGACCAATACGTTTTCATCAAACCATTTCGGTTTTTTTTTTTTTTTTTTTTTTTTTTTTTTTTGGGGGGGGGGGGGGTGCATTCAAATGCTATGCACTAATATGACAGAATATGAGGACAGGAAGAAAACGTATACTCATTTTTACTGACATCAAGTTGCCAGCTAGTAAGTACTATGTAAGTTTTTAAGGGTACAAGATACGGGATATTTACCTAGAAATATTTATTTGAGTAAAATATGCGACAGTATGCTTAAAAAAAAGAAGTGCGGTGATTTACTGGTTCCTCGTCCCCTTACCATGGCCAGTAGCAACAAGCAATACAAAACACGACGGTAATAGTAACCTTGAACTCTCAACCTTGACCTGAGGTCAAGGTGGTGAGGATATATTTACTAAAATACGTTTCAAACAAAACAAAAAAAAAAAAATAAGGAGCATTGCTCAGCACGAAGCTAAGCAGCAAATATAGTGGGTGTTTTCATCTCAATTCAGATACGGTTTTGAAGTGTTATTTTCAATTTTTATCAAGAAGATCTATGTTTTGATTGCGTTCTTGAAAAGAAAGACGGCGCAAACGGCAAGCATGGCGGTTGTGTTTGCTTTCAAGTTATTGAACATTGAAGCGGCCGAGGCAAAAACTGACGTTCCTCCCCCCTGTCAGCGATCGCATGTTTAACCGCTCGCTATTTTCTGACTTCACAAAATAAAACGGAAGGACTATTTTGTGACACTCTTGAAATAGATTTTATTGGGCTTATGGAATTTGAAGAACCTTCTTATATTCTGGAATAAAAAAAAATCGACCTTTGTTTCTTTGATGATTTTTGGCAAAGTTTGGCAATTTTTTCCGTGTGACATACTTAAGATATTTCAATGACCTTGGCATCACCAGAAAGCTCAAGTGTAGTTATTTTCAATAAAAGGAAATTCAATAATATATGGTTAAGATGAAATCTGTTACATACATTCAAATAAACGAATGTTCCAAAAATCTAGAAAACTCGGAATCAATTTTCTAAAAATGGATATGCATTTTTTATTTGCTTAAAATTTAGTAACAAGGTATGAGTTGTTTACTAAAAAATGTAAGTATAATATACAGTATTTTGGTTTTATGACCGAAATTAAAGCTTGCATTTCGTCAGATGTGCGTTGTTAAACGGCAAGCTTTGTTGCGAAGTAAAATAACTTTAACTCCGTATTACGCGCAATTTCACTTATTTTTAAGCTAACATGTTATATAAAGTATTGATATTAGGCAATTAACTATACCACGCCACAATGTTGGCCGGAATAGCAAGACGCAGTCAAAACGAACAACTGACAAGATTTAAGCTTCAATTAGTCATATAGCAAAAATGCTATGTTATATGTTTATATATTTCTGATTAACCATAATCTTACCTTGCTACTAATGAAACACACAAAAAAACTAAAAAGTGGGGACTTAAAAAAAAAAAAGAATCGATCCCCAATTTTCTGGATTTTTTAAACATTCGTCAGTTGAAATGTATGTGAAGAAGATTATTTTCAGCACATCATATTGAATTTGCACTCAGTAAAAAGAGCTAAGTTTAAGCTTTCCGGCAATAAATGTCTTAAGCGGGTCACACTTAAAAACTTGCCAAGCTTTGCCAAAAATCATCAAAGACACACAACGCGCTTTCTGCCACCCGTCGGGAATCCCATGTTTGACCCCTCGCTATTTTGTTATTTCTCAAAGCACTGCATTATATAGGACTCTTCTCTGACACTTCCAAAATAGATTTATAGAGAAAAGAAATGTTCTTTTTGAAGTAATTTAAATCAGGGACTCAAACCGAAAAATATAACGTTTCGGTTACGGTTACGGTTACCGTTTCCTCTTGATGTCGGTTTCGTTTCGGTTTTTTACGGTTTTAATTATAACGGTTTCGGTTACCGGTTACACGTTCCTAACAACCGGTTCATTTCGGTTTCTCCAATAATTTGTTTTATTGAAATGCTTGAGAGCCGTTTTATAATAGACGGTTTAAAGTAGTCCCAGATATCCAACAACGGGAAATTCAAGGAAGTTGGAAACGTCTTAGTACATCTAATTGGTCAAAAGTTGCACACGTTTCTAGCTTCATTGGTTGTTCACTACACCTACTGGCATTATATAGTTTGATTCCCGAGCTTACATGTTACTTCCGCTTATTGGGGGTCATCGAATTTGATGCAATAAAACTAAAAATAAGCATGGCTACTTTGGTGCTTGGCAAGTCAAACATAATGAAAATACAATAGCGCAAAAGAAGGAAGACTAAGAAGGAGCGAACAACACATAAAGTTGTAAAAATATGTCCTGTGTTGTCTGTTCCTTTCTCTAGTCTTCGTTGTTGTGCAATGTTACACCTACGTCACATTTGCTATTTCCAAGCAAACGCATGTGGTTATAGAAGCGCACGTCTCTCGCTGTCTGATTCTGTGACGCTAGAAATATTGTGCATTTATGTATAAGAAAACTTTTTTAAAAATGTGCGGACGCACTTCATATACTGTAAACGACTTAATTTTCGCGGGCTCAAATTTTCGCGAATCGGGCCAAAGCTGAAAATTTGAAATTATTCGCGGGTTCTAATTTTCGCGAATCGAGTGTAGCTTCCGTAGCGTTAACATATTGCCCGAATTGTTCGCGGGACGTGTTTTTCGCGAATTGTAGGCGATTCGCGAAATTCGCGAAAATTAGGTCCCCGCGAAAATTTAATCGTTTACAGTATATATATATATATATATATATATATATATATATATATATATATATATATATATATATATATATATATATATATATATGTGTGTGTGTGTGTGTGTGCGTGTGTGTGTGTGTATATATTGCATATTTGATATATAGGCAAATGTAAGGTGCGCAGACACAGCAGCCGTAGGATGATAAATTTTTGAAAAAATCTAATTTAATGGCGAATTAAGAAAAAAAGTCACACAAGAAAAAAGTGTAATTAGTGCCGATAAAAAGTTGTATTAGCTTAGAAGAACAATCAAAGCTGGACACAAGACCGCTAGATACGCGAAGAATGAACTTAAAAATGACAGAAATACAAGTCAAAGTTAAAACAAGAACTTACAAAATTAAATTCTTAAATGGAAAATAGAATAAATAATTAAAATAAAAATAAAAAATAACAAAGGACCCTGACGTCCGTCCACGTTTCGAAAGTGACACTGTCTTCTTCAGTGTATTCTCCCGGTATCTATAAAGTCTAATGTCCGCGTATCTTCAGTGTATTCTCCGCATATAATATATTGCATATATTTAAATGAACGAATGTTCGTCTTCATTTTTTTTTACGCTGTGTTCATATTCTATAAACCAACAAGCCCGCATCGGCACCTTAATTCATTAAGATTTCTTAAATAGGTAACACGTAAAAACTTTCGAAACTTTGTCAAAAATCATAAAAGAAACACAGTTCGACTTTTTTATTATTATTATTCCAAAATATAGAGTCCCAGTGTTTTAGTTTAAAAATTGAGAAAATAGCGAGCGATCGAACATGCGATCCCCGACCCCGACATGCGGGAGAAATGTCAGTTTTTGCATCGGCACTTTAATAATCAATAACTTAAAAAAAAAAATTCCACAAGCTTGCCGTTTGCGCTCTTTTTCCTTTGAAGAATGCTCTCAAACTGTGGCGTAACCAGGGGAGGGGCTCATGGGGCTTTGCCTCCCCCGCCCCCCGAAGAAATTCCTGACTGCGCCACTGCTCCCAAAACTTATTTTTGGTCAAAACTGCAATTTTAATCCCAAAAATACCCAGTATAGCTTTAAGACACATTTACATACTATATTCTTTGAGAACAAACAGGCTCTGAATGAGGCACTTCTCTTCCAAGAAAATACAAAACAGGGGCAAGCTTGTACTAACAAATTTTTACGCACGAGGTAAGTACTTTTGGACGCTAGGTGGTCGTAGGCCTTACATAGCTTGATGCACATTTAGATGTAAAAAAAACAAATAACTCAAAGTTGTGTATTTTAAAGACATGATGCTCCGAAGATTAATTTACTGATGCTGAGTTGGACAGCAACAAGGTGATGCCCGTTAAGAACCTAAATTAGACGGACATTAATGCGTTACTTGATTAATCGCTAGGATAATCAATTAATATCACATCATAGTAAATACCAGAAACCAGAAACTCTGTCACATCTTTCTTTCTTTTTTTAAAGGAAAGGTTTTTGACTATCAGACTTTGCTCATTGTATTCGACGCACCTATGTCATGGAGTGTGTTATAATCGGGCAACTAACATGACAACCTATTTATTAAAATTGTTTGTTATCAATGGCGTCCGAGTCAATGCCTTAGGTCCTTACACCTATGGGAATGTGTAGCGAGCGAATCACGGCAGAGGAATATGGAAATCGAGCTTAGAACAGCAAGTTTGAACCTTATCCGTATTTGCCGCAATCCAGTTAAGCTTCAGGCATCTTCTACACCAATACGTCTGTCTTCACAGTTGTGTTTGCAATCCGGGCTCCACTTTTTTTTAGATTTACGCAAACGCAAAATGAAGGTTAACAAAACGTATTTCACGGCCAAGTTATGGAGAGATTAGTGGTCCATGGTAGCGACTTTAAACGTGCAAAGATTAATAATACTCTCCAAACCACCGATTATTTGTGATTGGATTAGTGGTCTAAATAAAATAAAGGTACAAATTGAATAATCATGAAACGCCGATGAACGTTTAATTCGGAAATTTGAACTGAGCTGGAACGCTGAAGACCCCAGTGGCCATGTCCAGCGTACCAACTTAGAAGCACTTTCTGGTTCGAAAATCTGCCTGGGTCTCGCGTCCCTGTAAGCTGCTTCTGAAGATCGTAAGCTATTTGCAATAATTTACTCTCTGCAAAATTATTGCAAAAATATCTGGAATAATTCAATGGCGCAATCTTTCTAACCCTGAAAAAAAAAAAAAAAATTCCACCCTCCGCGTTTCAAGCAAGTTACCTGCCCTAGGAGATAAGATTCCCGTCAATCGTAGCGCCTATCAAAACGCACAATGCTAGTGTAACTGTAATTATACGAAACATATTATTCTGGATATGCACACTGGTTTCTCGTACGCGCGGAGCGCTACTCGCAAAGCACGTAGAGCTCCAATCTTAACCTATGGAGTAGCTCCACAGCTCCAACACATGTCAGCTGCGCATGAACACGGTGCACCGGCTCAACGTCAACTCGGGGATCCTACTGTACGGCGAGGAATGACAACTAAAGGGATTTGCGACAGGAACAAACATACTCAAAAGCTTCAGTGTGTCTTCCTTTTCAGGAAAAGAGGAACGGTGAGGAGGAGAAAATGGTCCGCTCGCTTATGGCCCTCGTGATGGGATAAAACAAGCAAGGCGAAGACGGCAAGTGGAGAAGGGACGACTTTCTTCCCTGGCCACTATTCCCAGTCGGACAATTAAAGGATTTTCGGAGTCTATGGGGGATTAGGAGGCCGTCGATAATTGGGGAGCGTCTCAGACTTCTCCCGCCGAACCGCCGCAGAAAGTGGCTGCTCAGTGGACAAATAACGTAGCCTAAAGGGCGATTCACCCACTTGCGTTGAGTGGGACCGAGTACGAGGGTTGCTATGACAACAGCTGCTTCGGCTCCAACAAAACCGGCTTTTACCCCGTTTTGCTGAAGCCGACGCAGCTTCCTATTAGTAAAAATGTTTTGCTAAACCCAATGAGAAGGGGTGTCTCAGGCTCACTGAACATCATGCATTCCAAGCGATGATTTCTTGGGCTTGGTCGCACAGCAATGATTCATACTATAGCACTAACACAAATACGAAGTCTAAGGATTCGCCTGCAGCAGAAACTGCTAAAATTGTAAAATACATTTTCAAGTTAAAACAAAGTCAACAAGCAAACAACCCGGTCGGCTAAACGTCTGACCGTAGGCCCAAAAAGGAATAAACTGAAATGTCTTTGAGATCACTTGCATCTGTTCCTTTTTCTACTCTGGGCAGCGATTCTTTTTTCAACATGAACGACCGCCAGTTGGCTCGTTTTGGAGTACCATAATCGTACTTCACGTTTATACGAAGTAAGGAGAATATTTCTTCCTCCTTACAGCAGCGAATGTGTCCCCCAGGTGTCTTGTGGAAAATTGTCTCCCCCAGGTGTCTCCTTGATATCCAAGAAGAAACTAAGACGCGCCCGGTAGAGAGACTAAGACACCTGAACGAGTGTATGTAACAAACGAAACGCTTAGAAAAATCTTCTCATTAATCTAAGAGATGAAAGTAGACGTAACATACGCACACCGGTGTGTTTTGAGTCTACCCGAATACATTTGCGTCTCAGTTAGAACCGTCCACACAAGTCCACATGCGTTACAGCGATAACTTTTCCCACGTCCTTTAGTTTCCCCAAGATGCAGAAGAAACAAATCGAATTACGTGCATGTATGCCACGTCTTAAGAACGTTTTACGACGTAAAAGTTCGACCCACGCACGAAGCGTGCTAAACCTTCCCTCAAAGGTATAACGTTGGTGGCGTGTTTTACCTGCGAACTTTAAAAGTCCAACCCCCTTCGCTGTAAAAATTAAAACAGCGGAAGTTTTAAGCGATGTGTTGCCGTTTAGAAAAAAAATTGACTGCGCTTCAAATGAACTCTCATAAATATAAACATGGTTTCATTGAACTATGTCATTAGCGCGAGTGTGTGTTCGGGACGTCACAAGCCTGGCTGTGTTTGTTAGGGAGGCAATCGAGCCAGCCAACATATAGTACTGGTGACGTGTTCCAACCAAACCCATCGCCGTGGTCAGCCTTCTACGAATGGCCGAACGCTCACTATGACATCGTTAGTGGGAATAATTGTGTCGTGTTGTTGAAACGAACTTGTTGACTGGAAAGGTTACATACACCACAATATGTTGGCAGACATCGTCCAATCGCGGTGGGGCTTTCGTCGACTGAAATAAGAGTAAAGTTGAACTCTCAACTTTGCGATGTTGGTTTAAGTCTTTAAGTACGCGATGACTCCGAGCTTACACCGCTCTTTTTGCACACACTACTAAACTGTCGCTCGCAACTGGTAATCTTGGCCGTGACGTCACTGGTAGGAACCATAAAAGTATGCCACCGGAACGTACCGTTGCCAATAAAGCCAACTGTCATACATATCGCACTCTCTCCCCCCCCCCCCCCCCCCAAAAAAAAAAAAAAAATCTGGTCGTTAAGGAATTTTTAGGGTTTTTTTCGGCTTAACCGTGTATTGCACACGCAAAAGTTATTTTAACGACCCCCTAATAGGGTTGTTCGTGAAAAGTCTCTAAGGAGTACTTTTACGCTCCTTTTTTGATGCGGAAAAGCTCTTCATCGTCCAGTTGTCTTTCTAGTGCGCCAGGGGGCGATAGTGCTTGCGGTGAAACCGTTCTTTGCGAGCTGAAAGAGTTCTTGGGGCGTCCAAGAACCTTTCAAGAACATTTTTTTGTTGCTGTTGTTTAGAGTGTAGCCAATTTTAGCAAGGGCTAGCGTTCACTCGTTAATTTTACGACCCTCTTTTAGGCTGGCGGTGGTGAACGCCATCGATAAGATCGCTGTTCATACGTTCGGCTTCCAGTGGCGGATTCAGAGGAGGAGGTCCGGATGTCCTGACCCCCCCCCCCCCCCCCTTCCCCTGTTCCCAAGCCCTAAATTTTTACATATGCCGAATTCAAGAGGGGGCTCTTGAATTCTGCATGTGTAAAAATTTAGAGCTTGGAAACAGGGGAAAGGGAGGGGGGGGGGGGGGGTTCCTAAACGTACGATACGCTGACGAACACCTGACCCTCCCCTTTGTAGATACCTGCGTCCGCCCCTGTCGGCTTCATGGACGTCGCGGGGGAGGCAGGTGTCCCCTGTCGATCTTTCGTGTTTACGATTAACATACAGAGGTCACGGAATGAGAACCTGTGGATTAAACCAAAAGCCAGAAATCGCCTTCATTAGAAATAGCGTTCAATACGGCTATTAGGATCTTCCCCACGCTCATAATATATTAGCTCTATTTAGCTGCTTGGCACGGCTGAACTCGGTTGCCTGGACGCGACATTGGGACAACCTTGACATCCATAATACAGCAAGTCATTGATGGGGGTGCAGTTTTGCGTTACAAAAAAAAAATTATACAAATTGTTGTATCCTGAACAGTTGCACCTTTTTCATGTCAACCAACCGCACATACTAAAAATAATTTAAAAAGAAAAGATTAAGTCTGGCGAACAATCAAGTCTCCCATTGACAGCCTAGCAGTGTACATGTTAATGAGTCTCCTCATCGATCGCACCAAAAATTAAAGTTAATTGCCACTTTTGCACTTTCTAGAAAACAAGCAGACAATTACATATTACAAACGAGTTCACTTTTTACCCAAAAAAAAAAACGCGTAGACCCTCAAGCCACACAGAAAATTAGATCAAGTCACTAGTAAAAATGAAGAACTACAAACATTTAGCACACATGAGCCAACTGGAAAATTGAATTCGTATCCTGTCTCAGCTTTATCCCCGTCACCGCGCTTCTTTGGTCATCATGAACAGTAAAAACTTCGTCAAAGTCCTTGATCTGACCTCTTTACAGAAACTCTAATTGCATGGCACCCTAGACATATTTAATTTGCCACGACGCTGGAGGAAATAAGAACCAAAAGAGAATTCTTCGCTAATGCGTTCCGTCTAAACTCTAAAGAATATCGACACTCATACTTCCGCCGCGCTGTCGGTCGCAATTTTCAAAAATACGTTATACGTGATTTTTTTTTTTTTTTTTTGCATCAAGCAGAGCAATTTGTAGCCGTATTCATGACAGTTTACAGGACTAATCGGGCTCGAACATTTGTTAATGGGGTTATACTCCAGCGTTTTCTTCATAGTCCCCGATTTGCCTGAAAATTTCCTAAACAGACGAAGAAATATCGCTCAGATAGTTACCCAAATATTGGGCCAACATAATGTTTTGCGCGGAGATATTGAATTTACAATTTTGGTCCTCACCGTGTTTCTCAAAGTGAAAGTGTCAACTGGCAACAATGAAAAAGTGACGTCAGCGGAAGGCAGAGGTGCACTCTTTGGACTGTAGACTTTGTTTACAACTTATTACAAGCAGTTCCACCGTGTGAAACCAATGCTTTCGAAGCTCACTTCAGCAGCCGCGCGGCAGCACGAAACAAATACTTGGCATAGTCCATTTTTAGACTGCCCGCTCAACCTGCAAGCCTGCCATCTACCGACGTCACGGCACTGAAAAGCGCGGGTATATTTGAATGTTGGTTTTAGCATCATGTTCACGTGCCGATTTGACAATATCTTAATTTCGCGATACTAAATATTATACCAGAAAGGGTAAAAGCCGGGGATTCCGAAAATATAGTTGGTTGCGGCCGTAGCATTTTAATATTGTAGGTATAGTACAGAATCACGAAGTCGTCTTCAGATAACAAACGAAAATAATGTAAGAATCAACTTTACCACGAAAGAGTTTAATTAGGCAATTATTTTTCGAAGTAGCAACGTTCACAATGGTCGGTGGACCTCTTCAATTTTATACTTATAATATTTTGTTTTTGTTTTTTCTCTTTCTTGTGTACCATTTGAAACGGTAATTGCATGATGAAGATGAGATACAAAAAAAAACACATACACACACACACAAATGATTTTAGGGGCACTCGTACTCCTAGCGTATTTTGCTATCTCTAGGATTTCGTGCAAACTACCCTAAGGTCTGTCACGACAGGCGTTTGAACGCAAAGGTATCGTCGTCCGTTTATTTTATTTTATGTTAGACTTGCTTTGTGGGCCTAACAAAAAAAAAAGAGGATCGATAGATTTGTTTGCGTAATAACGCACGTCAAATATTTCAAAAGCTACTTGACTTCAACTGACGTCACATCAGCTGTCACTGTGGTGGCCTTGCTGCAGAGCGCTTACCTTCTACAGCATACATTTTGCACAACTGATTTTTTTGGTATTTGCACGAAGAAGTAAGAATGCCCGTCAGCATAGTGCGAGGACGTCATGTGCAGCCATGTGTGCGTTCAACATCAAATTTTGTCCTTGTGGAAAATTACAACCCCTAGGTCAAAAGCTGCACGACTTGATAGAGAATAGCCTTCACTGGGAAGTCAGTACCAACATCTGCATGGGTTTTTTATAAGGCTAGGCATTTAATCGATTAACCTACCGATTAATCGACTAAGGCTTTAATCGCGATTAATCTTTTATACCGGTCAATGAATTAAATCTTGGCTCAAAAAAAAAAAAAAAAAAAAAAAAAAGTTAACATTCAACGCCTTTACCACGCAGACGTGGACGAGAACACCTCTATGAAGGTAAACGTTACGTGAAATATTGACCTAAAGTAAACTCAGGGGCGAAATTTGTAACTCCAAATAAGTTGATAATGTTCTACGTGTCCAAGCCAATTCAACGCCGTGCGAGTGTCCGTTTAGCGCAGCAGAGACTGTTGCGAACAATCAAGGAAGTTCGCTATTGCCGGAGAATATCAACGAACTTCTTTGCTTCTGCGGCTGAAGTAATGGTTTGTGAGCGTGGGTGTCTCGACTTTTCTCAACTACACTTCAAGGTTGATTGAAAATCCGAAATTGTACATTGTGCCATTTATGACATATTCAGCAGAGGCAAAACGTGTAATTTTTTACTTTTTTAAACTATTATGCACGAGAATGAACAAAACCGATCAATCGGTTAATTATTCGATTAAAGGTGGCGATTAACCGCGCTAAAAATTGTAATCGACCCCAACCCTAGTTTCTTACACTATATTGAGAAAAAAAAAAGCCTAAGGTCCATATGGCCCTCAAAAATAAGGAATAGAAATAAGTATCCTACTGAAGACCGGCACTGGGTCAACCAAGACTCCCGGAGAGGGCTCTGTCCCCCCAAAAAAGCTACCCAACACATTTACCGAACAGCGCCTACTCCAGGCTTAATGCCGGAACGAACCTCCGCTGAGACCCACCGTCCCCCAGCAGCTCACCCTTACCGGTTGCATCCTATTCGAACCCCACAGCGGCGACAAACAATGAGGAGCGGCAGCCTCTGACACCGACAAACAATTCGCTTTCCCATACTACCACCTGGCCATAATCCGCGTGATCCGTTCAATTAAGCGTACCGTCTGCCCTCGCCGCTCTTTTGTCCGCCCTTATCGATTGTCGCGGGCCCATTGTCTCTCACCGACCGCGAACCCGGGCAATTAACTGTTCGTAACACAACGCTCGCGCCGCAACGCACAACCCCCGGTTCTTCGTGCCGTTCGCACCGTCAAACGGTGTCTGCAGCGCGGGGCGAGGACGAAATCACGCGCGCGGAGAACAGAACTCGGGAGCATGCAACGATATCTAGCTCCCGCTATTAATTATCAGCCGCAAATTGAGCACCGACACAAACAAACGGCCAGGGGTTAAGCCGGGGACCGGTGGTAAAGAATGCTTGCAAAGGGGACGGCGCGACGTTCTGCCGCGGCGAGCTCGAAAAGCATCTGCAAAAAAAAAAAAAAAGAAATTACCGAGAAATGAAGCCAGCGCGTGTACTAAGGCGGCACGTGTTCTGTTTTGTGTTACCGCCTTCCTTCGCGCGGGCCCTTTCGGCCGTCCCGAACGTGGTGTGGAGGGCTTTCATGTTGATCACTTCCTCCGCCGCTCTCCTCCCTTTCTTTTTACGCGCGCTTGCTTAATTGCTCGGGTGCATTTTGAGCCGCTTTTCTTTTCGCCAAGGCGGCAGCGTTGTGTGCCTTGAAACCCAGTAAGCGTATATATCATCCCGTTTTGGCTGTCACAGAGTGTACCCGAGGGTTAACGGGGCATCTTTTTGTTGCGTAACACGAAGCTCCCCATTACGCTGCTTGCTTACACGCCCTTTCCTCGGCTCTCTTTCCACGCTCCAAGGGGCGGACTTCTATGCTCTTTTTTTTTTTTTTTTTTGCGAGCTTTTTTATAGTGAATGATGCTGGGTGAGCTGGCGCGAGCGTGTGTCGGCGACGCTGGTGTCGTTGCATCGCCATGGGAATTGGACAAGCAATATCCGACCTTTGTTATGGAGTATTCCGAGGGTACTGTTTCCAAAGGCCCCACTTGCCTGTACGGCACACTTTTGGTGTCACACGTACAAGGCGATTATTTGCTTCTTTAATGAGTGAAAATATACGGAGATGCTGACGCCGTCAGTGCAGTGTCAACTAGAGCGTGACCGTTAGTTTATTTATGCATGAAGCTAGAAACTACTTCTGTCGTACCCAAGCAGATTAATATGTTTCTGCGTAAATAAACTAAAGCCGGCGTCTCTCTGCTTATAAATCACACAAAAGACCGTCTGCATACAAATTCGAACGCGAGACACCGCGAGATCTGTGCTTCGAATGCCGCATGGCAATGAATTCGATGAGAGAACTTGGCACGTGGCATTCGAACCACGGATATCGTGGTGACTCGTGTTTCCAGACTGTCGTTTGTATGATGATGGATGAGCAGTGCGACCCCGGCTTAAATGTTTTGGAATTATCGGACAATGTTCGGGATAGTCTGGAAAGAAAGCTCCGTTCAGCTTAGATCGGGCTTCGATGTAGAGATGTCATATTTGATGCTGGAAGATTGCACATCATCGGAGGTTTCGACCGTTTCCTGACCTAATTCGTACTCTCAACTTTGTCGGCTCTAAAGAAGAAACTATATTAACTTTTCCAATTGCTATTTATTTATTTTTATTTTTTTCTTCTTCTTCTTTCCTCAGCTTAGATGGGGCTTCGATGTAGAGATGTTATATTTGATGCTGGAAGATGAGCACATCATCGGAGGTTTCGACCGTTTCCTGACCTAATTCGTACTCTCAACTTTGTCGGCTCTAAAGAAGAAACTATAAAACTTTTCCAATTGCTATTTATTTATTTTTATTTTTTCTTCTTCTTCTTCTTTCCTCAGCTTAGATGGGGCTTCGATGTAGAGATATCATATTTGATGCTGGAAGATGAGCACATCATCGGAGGTTTCGACCGTTTCCTGACCTAATTCGTACTCTCAACTTTGTCGGCTCTAAAGAAGAAACTATATTAACTTTTCCAATTGCTATTTATTTATTTTTATTTTTTTCTTCTTCTTCTTTTTTCCTGCACGTTAGTAATTCTTACGACTATTATTGGTCAGACAACATCTCAGAAAGCTCGACATCGGTCCAGCATTCAGGATTAGCTGTTTGGCGCTCGTACAGTTCCGAATGGTTTTTCAACTAAAACAAACAAACAAAAACGTCGGTAGCCAATATAAAAGCATCCGCATTCGAGGGATTCCTCTGGCACTCATTAAAACTTCGGAAGAAATGTTTCTTTGCCCGCCGCCGTCATCTCGTTCGTTTTTATCATACTAATATTACGAGGCTTCGACACACCCAGCTTGCGAGAGAGGGTTGTGCGCAGGAACGAGTTGTACCGCGAGCGAATAAAAGCTGGGAACGGAATCGGTGAAGTAACGAGCCTATCGCGTCGGCACCTTTCAAGTCGTTGTCAGCACGGAAAAGGCGCCTAATGGAATCAAGCTGGGTCATCAGTTTCAGAAAGAGAGAGAGCAGTCCCACAAATGCGCGATCCAAATAACCTTGACACCGGAAACGCCCAGGATACAATTTGTTTTCAGAGGAGTGGATTCCGCCGACGAGACGACGACGTCCTCCGCTCATGCAACGCTTCCGAGAGAGTAGCACATTTTGAAAACGGATATCTCCTGAGCAACTAATCCGACCAGTTAGCCACGCAACGCATGGTGCCGAAGGCAAGGTCCCACAAGCTTCCCTCTCGCTCCCCTGCCTCCTCCCACGCTTCTCATCCAGCCAACTTTGCGCGCTCTCGTTTATCGAAGTGCCCATAAAACTGCTCACGCACACGGTGGAGGAACAGTCTTCCTAGAACACGGGCCGCTCCCGTGGCGCTAAGTAAGGTAGTTCATTATCAATTCTTCCCTTCCGCTAATAGACTTTCGCTAATCGCCAAGACTGCAAATGAATTAACGGCTTCTGATTGCCGCTACTTAAACAGAAAAATCCAGCCTAGCGGCAGAGGACCATAGTCACCCGACTCCGATGAAATGGAAAGAAAAACTTAGGAGAGAAGGGGAGCTGGGTGGGGAGAAGCGTATGAATGTATACAAACACACACAAGCACACACGTTCCAACTCGGACCCATAAAAGCAAACATAAGCGCGCGGGCACTGAGCGTGGGAGGGCCTGCGAGAGGCTAGCAATATATTCAAATTAACGATCGTCTTCTTTCTTGCCCTAATTCGATTAATTACCCCCGAAAGGCGCTCCTGGGGCGACCGGGAGAACCGCAAGGCCCAGGTGTCGTCGGCGCCCACTTGCGCTCCTGCTTTCCCAGAGTGCGGTAATTAGAGAAATCCGGTTAATTAATGCAAATTGGATAGCAGCAAAACGTACAGCGTCGGAAGAATCGGGCACCCGGACACGGTCAACGCCGCTTCCTTCGCCCCAAGAAGCAAGGTTCAAGTGCGCTCGGTCGCATTCTCCGGCTGTCTCGAGAGGCGGTCGCCAGATGCAGTTGTCGACTAATTAATGCTCACTGCATGTACAGCCCAAGTGTTAGTTTCATAAAGTGCATTAACGCCCAAGGGGTCACAGGGTCGCGACCAAAGTCCCCAGAGGCGAGGTGATTGTTGGGGGAGGTGAGCCAGGCGAGACCTGATACTGGTAAACGTATACTCGCTAATTTCATTATTTGTGGTTCGTTAGCTGATGACCCCCTACGAGAAGATTGGATACCGCGGCGATAAACATAGATCGACTCAGTTTGTGTCTATCTATTTCGTTTTGCGTTAGCACGATGAAAAGTGTACTAGAAAAAAATTTGAGAAATCAAAGCATAGCAACATGGAAATGCCACACAACCGACAGTGACATTTCCATCACTACACTTTTTCCGCTTACACAGAGAGAGAGAGAGAGAGAGAGAGAGAGAGAGAAATCCAATGGACTACACTAATGCCAGCTGTATGTCGGCAATTTCTGTTGTTTTAAATCCTCCCCCTCCTCCTCCTACTACACTACGTGTTTCAACTTCCATGAGACCATAGCAGACAGTGTGTGAAAAACATTTTGTAATCCCTCCTAATAATACCTGTCCTACAATGATATTCGACCTTCGTTTATGGAAATACTGCCTCTGACGCAGGTCTACGTTTATAATGCCATAATTGATCCTAAAATCTGCTTATATGTGTCTTAACGCCTAAAGAAGTGTCGATAGAATGTATCGCTACCTGAAACTAATGGTCAATTCCGCTCGCAGATTTGAAGCGATCTAAAAGCGCCCCTTTTGGAGCGTGCATCTTCCGCCAGGTGGGTTAACATTTTTGTAATGTGCCGCCGCAGACTGTCGCCGCAAACCCGCCCCCAGTGATGCACGCTCGAAGTACGGGAGCCTTTTTTTTTTTTTTTAAGCAGCGTCCCCATTTTGATAAACGGCATTTCTCTAAACTGAAGCTCCGCTTTCTCTAAACCGAGCTTCGATAAAACAAGCCCGTTCTCTAGAACGTGTTCCGGTGAAATGGCGTTTGATCAACCGTAGTAAGCCCGTAAGCAGAAGCAAGGTTAGGCGTGTTCATTTTGCCGCCATTGATTGTTTACCTTTGTACACTGCATGCCGCCGGTGTCTTCTTGTGCAATAAAGCAAGACCAAACTAGGCAACGACCGTTCAAGTGATGGTTTGCTACCTTTGCTTGTCTTTAAAGGGACCCTAAAAAGAAAAAAAGAATGTTTTTTTTTTTTTTCAACACTCTGGTTGGGCCACGCGTGTGAAAAAATAAATTTAACACGAAAAAAAATTTTTAGAGCAATATTGATGGCGCGAGACGCGATTTAGTCGGTAGTCACCTCCTTTCCACTTGTTTTCGCTCTCAGCATTTCGGACGCGTGGAGGCAACACCTCCTAGAAATAAGGCCGTAGCGCTCCGAGTGGTTACGTCACAATGTCGGAGGAAGGAAGGCCATGGCGCAACTACGTGAGAAAATTTCTGCTATATCGACGCATATCGACGTGAAAAAAAAAAAAAAATGTTTCTTCTCGAGCGGCGCGGTGGTGTTCGTGCGCGTTTATCCGACATTAATATATGTTCTAAAAGCGCAGTCTTGTACCATTTATTATATATATAATATAAACGTAATATACAACGCGTTGCCAAGGTTGAAAGTACCAATTTTATATTTATGATTATCCCCGTAACCGCGGGACTACGCGCAGTCCCGCAGCTCCCCACACTTTTCGAATGAGCCGGCTCCGAATTTTCGATGCGGACATCTTCTTCCCTCGTACGGGCTCCGATTCTGGTAAATTTACGTTGTGCGTGAGCTGCTGACTGTCTGAAAAGGAACGCTGAGACATTTCAGAAGGGAAAGGAACCGAAAAAAAAATCCAGTCATAGCCGCAGGCCGGGAGCGCACACGAGCAAGAGATGAGTCGACAATGTTAAGCCTCTCGTCCCACACTGCTGCTGCTGCTCTCGTGTGTGTGTGTGTGGTTCTTTTGATCCTCCTACCCGTCGTTTTTTTGTCGTCACCGCAGTCTCGGGTAGTTTTTTTTTTTTTTTTTTTTTTTTTTTTTTGTGTTCGCTTCATACTACGGCATTTACGTGGATTCGCGAAGCAAGTCCTGCTACGGTTTGAGTGACGTGTGTGGCAACTAGTCAACGATGACACTGGTCGATGACCTCTCTCTGGACAGAGAGAGACTTCTTGAAGTTCGTGTTCAAATGTTTTCGTGATGGATCTTGTGGGACGTATGGATACGATCGACAGGTGAGAAACAACTTATTTACGGGCTTTCTTGGTCATGTAAGACGCAGGTAAAGTGCTGCAGTCGATTTTTTTTTTAATCTCGTGTTAGAATGGAATTTTGTTCTTCGTCGTTATCCGTTTGCTATTGCGTCGACATTTGCAAATATGCGTGGTAATATTCTAGTTTTTACTGGAAGGTAAATAACAAGTTTCTGTGATTATTGAAAGTGCGTTGTTTGTGCTTATGTGTTTATTTATACTAATCTTATTTTGTTGCCTTTACCCCGTTTATACTAGAATCTTAACGGTATTAAGGTAATAGTATTATTGTATCCAAATATAAGTTATATTTTGTTCTAAGGCATCTCGAGCCCATAGGGAGAAGTAAATTAGTTGGCTGTAAATAGTAAATTTAGTACCCCTGCCACACGAAAAAGTTAATATATTTTGATTAAATAATACGGGATTTAATCAGCTCGCTGTTTTGGAGTGATTATACGAGCATCGCAAGCTGATTTGTCGACCCCATATTGTCATTTGATCGTAATAACATTAATTTTAATTCAGTGACTGCACGCGATAACATCGCTTACATGATCGTAAGTGACACTTGCCGAGCCGAGTCCGCGTTGGCTACGTCTACCTGATTTTTAACTGATCTGTATTGCTGTGTCCAATCACTGCGTGTCTCGCCATTTTGTCGAAATATTTCTGTATAAAATATGCATTCCTACAGAAATAATTGTGTGACTCAATATTTTCTACTTAAAATAATCAGATTTTTCTATAGACGTCTTCTACGCATACCTCGTGCCATTTTGTATCGATTATTAAGCGGTGTAATGTTTTGCCCGTGCAATAAAGTGTTTCTTAGACCCGTTGCAATGTGTAGCTTTGATTTTAGCTAATAAGACACGCGTATGTGACGAAAAGCGCGTTACGACGGTCGATCCACGCGCGTTGCCTTCGCTTCGACGCGCGCCCCCAATGGCCTTCCTTTGCGACGTCACGAGAAGAGCGCTACAGCCTTATTTCTAGGAGGTGTTGGTGGAGGGGAGGTGGATCGGCTTCGACTTCACGTTGACGTGGAAAGAGCAAATTACCATCTCGTTGTGCGAATGACCATTCCGTGACGTCATGGACTTTGCGCGCAGAATTTCAAATAAATCTCTCGCCGTCAATATTGCTCTAGTTTTTTTTTTTTTTTTCGCGTAAAATGTATTTCTTGACACGGGTGTCCCAACTAGACTTTTTTTTTTTGTCCGATCAACTTTAGTTTTTAGGACATACAATTTCGGCGGGGAACTATCCAAATTACTTTTTCCCGTTTCATGATTGAACTCCACAAACACCAGTAAAATGGATCCAAAAGAAATCGAACGAAGCAGGGCACACCTAACAAGGGGTACGCTGGGAGAGACATAACTTCCCCGTGGCGGTATGATCTAGCAAGTATTAATTAGCGCACAAGACACGGCGTGACATGGGAGGGAGGAGCGCTTGAGCGACGCTGGGGCAACGCAGGCGTCGTTGCCGCGGGGTAACGGTCCTCCACGCAGCCGCCGAATAATACGGGCGGTGACGGCTGTCAAGCGCCGCCGTCGCCGTCATTCCCGTGCGCGCTTTCACCAAAAGATGGAGAGAGACAACCTAGCAGAGCACCGGTTTTAGTCGCTTAAAAACGAGAAACCTGTAAGTTAGATTCGTCAATTATTTGAGTAACTGTGGCTAATCACCCCGCGGGGTCCCTCGTCGCTGTATAGATGAATGAAAAATTATTAATTTAATGTTTGTAACGTTTCTCGGAATGTAATATTTCCCGAGCTCCTAAAAATAGGCACGCGGTGCCAGCTGGAACTATATACTCATTGCCAGTTCAAAGGAAAAAAAAAAAGGTTTTGTGCATAATTATACGCAGCTCGACAACAAACAACCGACGCATTTTGCGCTTCAAACATGCACATTGTTTTTAATAGAATAACAAATAATTGATCTTCGATACGGATTTAGTTACCTTAATAAGTTACATAAATTGGGAAATTCGTAACGCTCTGCGAGGAGCCATACTTGTTTTACTGCGGTTCTTGGGTGGAAAACAGTACAGCGCCGGTCGTCAAATACCGGTCACCACTCCTGGGTCAACACCCTCTAGAGTCTAGACACAAGGCCCTATAGCGATAAACTTTCTGCGTCTTTTTGTTTTCTTCTCCGACATCATCTACTGTCACAGCGTTTATAACAATGTACATATTTGCTGCAACTTTAATGTTTTTTTTTTTTTTTTTTTTTTATCTAGGTACCTTTTCTTAGCGAATCTGAACGGACAATATTGGCTCCAGGTTTAGTGAACCTTGTGTTACCATCGTTTTTTTTTTGTTTTTTTTAAACAAATTAAAAAAAAAAACACAAAACCTTGAAGTGGTGGTTTAGTTATGTTTGAAAGAAATGTGGCGTTGGCGTCTGGATACTGTTCACTAACGAGGCCACTATGTGGGCTGTTTAATAAGGGGGAAACATCAGGCACGTAGCCAGAATTTTGTTTCGGGGGGGGGGGGGGGGGGGGGGGCCGCCCATAACAAAATGCTGTATGAGGGGGAGGGGGAGAGGAGGTCCCAGCAAAATGGAAGCTTTTGGGGGGGGGGCTAGGCCCCATGGGCCCCCCCCCCCCTGGCTACGTGCCTGCGAACCACACATATTTGTCTATCGAAACGCATATATATGGCGCCAGTGGTACCATTCATGAGCGACACGCATTATAGTGGCGGCGTATTTAGTACGTAAATGGAGATAAACCAGCTGGCACGTCAACATCTCAATCAGTTTTTTTGCGTGTTAAAGCAAAAGCAGACCGCTGACTCATCGTACCGGCAACATCTGTAGCTTCTCAAGTTGACAGCAATCGCCGCGCGAGCATGCCTAGCACACAACCTCCCTACGGTTCTTTATTTCTAAGGTATAGCTTTGACAGACCTTAACAGAAACAAAAAGCTAAGAAAACGCAATAAAAGGAAGTGAAAGAGGGAGCCAGCTATATACCGATCACCGCTCTTTTGACACTGAAAATTGCCAAAGGCGTCCTTTATGAGCATCCCCACAAAACCGCAGGGGCGCGGCCCTGTCGTTCCCCATTCGCCGGTACGTTTCGCTCTAAGATCAAAAGACAATCAGCTAGCGGCGATTATTCCCCGCCTGCCTCAACCGATAGCAAACATGACGGAAAGGCAGTCCTTTCTCAAAGTCCCAACAAAAGCCATGTCTTCTCCTGACAGTCGAAAACGGACCCGGGAGCTAATCACATCTGCTATCGCGCTCTAGCGTCCACATGCGCCAACATACGGCCCCGTTAAACTGATTTTTTTTTCCTCCTTAATTCCGAAAACCTTCATTTCAACTTTAATTTCCGTTTTCGTGCTGCTCTAATTTCATTTCTGCTAAATATCGCACGGCTCAAACTTGCCCTCCGCCCGTGCTCCCTCCAGCGGCAGTCCCTTCCTCGATTTATCTCCCTTTCTGCGTCCCTTCCTCGTCCCCGCAAGAAAACCTCGTCGCCAGTCTTTCTCATTATGTCGTCTTAATTTCTGACATCTCCTAAATGAATCCCGATGGAAGAACCGAACGTAGAGACATCACATCATTCCTCGTAAGTAAGACACGGCGATTGCAGGCATGCGCGTGCAATTAAAATTAAAAGAGAGAAAGAAAAAGAAAAAAAGAAGAGGAAGAGAGAGAAGGAGAGGTGGTGAAAAGTGCTAACCGTCTCCCGGGCCTGGTAACAAATTTGCTTGTTTTCGATTCTAATTATAAAAGACCCCCCAACCTCCTCTCCGCCTCAACTGTTGAATGGTGGTTCCGCCTTCTCTCTCGGAGCGTCTCTCACTCAGCATTCCCTGCCTTTTTCACCCGCACACTTCCTAATCAACCCGTCTTGAGTTTAATTAAGAATTGGATATCAGATTGCGTCGCTGATTACCGAACGCCTCGACTGCTCAGAGCTTCTTTCGCTTCTTTCTTCTAATCACGATACGAGCACAAAAATATGTAACGCCTCTTCTTTCTTTTTCGATGTTGTCTTGCACCTTTGCCACCGTTTTTTTTTTTTTTTTTTTTTTTTTTTTTTTATTTGCTTCTATTATGTGTCCTCTTTTAATTACGAAACTTTTTTTTCGGTAATCTCCCAAGGTTTTTTTTTTTTTTTTAATTCTGTTTTTTTTTTTTTCGGCGTTGTTCTCTCGACTACTCCGAGCATTGTTAATTACATCTTGGTAGCAGCAGAGACATGGGATCTTGCACGTATGTATGAATATGCGTATGTGTGTTACGGCAGCGTGAAAGCGTTAAAAAAAATAGCCTGAGGGTGAAAATCTTAGTTTGCGCGTACCATGAAAAAGAGAAACGAACGCAGTCCTTGATTGAATTAATTGGAATGGAGCGAACCAGCAAACTCGGGATGCAAGCAGGAGCGATGTGCAAATCAAAGTTTAATTAGAAACATCGATTTGAGGATTTCGCAATGTCATTGAGATTCTCCGCACATCCTCACTAAACTCTGTTCACCCCTGTGCTGACAGTGAGACGGAAGCTAGGAGCTCCCCGAACCAATCAACGGCCTCCCTTTCATCACCTGACCCCGGTCTCTGCGCACGGTGTTATGAACGGGAGAGTGATCACGTGGTGGAAGCTGGAAGTACGACTGGTCGAACCAGCGCCTAGTTTCCACTGCATTGTCAGCTTAGCAGTGGACGGAGTACACTGTGCTATGATGCACTTTACCTCGAAATCCAGAAAAATAGGCTTCGGCTTGAAAATAGTCTTTACAGCGTGCTATAAAAGCAAAAACAACAAGAATGAAAACCACCAAAATACACCTTCCCTTAAAAAAAACAAAAACTGGCACCGACTTTTATTTTGGAAGTCCTATGATACATGGAATGCAATATCTAAGGAGCGATCATTTAAATTTGTTTAGAAGACATAACGTCACGTGACGTTTCGGTGTCAAATCGTGGTGTCACGGGACACCGTGACGTCACGTCAGATAACGTGACATGGGGTAGGTGCGGGCGCACGGACGGACATTTTCTTGGAGTAAGGGCTTCCGTTATGAAGCGTTCCATACTCTTTAAAAAAAATTAAAAAAACTGTTCGTAAAACAAATTTTAGGGGTTCTTCGAGTTGTCCATATTTTGCACTCTAGAAAGTTATTAGTTAAAGGTTTTTTTGTGAAAAAAACTATAAGGGGTGCTTTTAAGCTCCTGTTTTGATGCGAAATAATTCTTCATCGCCCAGTTGCCTTTCTAGTGCGCCAGGGGGTGATAGTGCTTGAGGCGAAACCGTTCTTCTCGAGCTGAAAGATTCCTTGAGGCGTCAAAGAACCGTTCAAGAACTTTTTTTTTTAAAGTGCATGCTTTAAAATACTGGTGGACACGTATTGGAGCAAATCATTTCTTGGATCGCATCAAATGGGTATGTTAAACAATGAATGGAGTTAATCTCAAGTGTCCATCACTCACAAATCCAACCCAAGAATGCGTAATGTAGCGGCTCAATGCTATTCTCGCAAGATTCTTCTTTTTGTTTAGCCTGATTATATGAATCTTTCGGGCACGAAAATAGACGAATAAAACGCGTCAAGCGCTTAACAATCCCATTCGAAACAATCCCTCCTGAAGCGCTTACGAGCAGGTGCCGTCGACTATCTCTTTTGTATTAGGGGATCTAGCAGAGTACAGTAGCGATGCGTTCCTCATAGCCGGGGGCAGACATTTCACTCAGCCGGAGCCTGCACCCAAAATTATTTAAAAGGGCTGTTCCGGGAGGGAGCTTCGGAAGCAGAAGGGCACCAACAATGCCAACGCCATGTGCACCAAGGCGAGCGATGCAAATAAGAACAAGGCATGTCCAAGGGCTGGCAAAAACATAAAAAAAAAGAAACCATATATATAAGAGAGAGAGAGAGAGAGCGCACGAAGGAGGCGCCCACGGGGAGATGGCCGCTGTCCCGCCGTGGGAACGAGCCCGGCTTCCAGGTCATGCGGATCGCTCGATCGCTAGTTTCCCTTCCAGTGATTGTCATTTTCTTCTGCAACGATGCGAAATCAGGCGATTCTCTCGGTCTTCGGCCAAGTCCCGCGTTGTAATGGTCAAAATGGGGAAGCGGCGGCGGTCATTCGCCCATTGTGCGGCGGCCGGTTAAGCAGAGAGCCGCGATCGGCCGCAGATCGTGTATGCGCAATTCGAGGTACAAAGACTTCATCGCGCCCATCATACGCGTGTGCAGGACGGACATCGATTACGGAGCTTCTCGGATAGATTCCGAGGCCCCTGATGAACGCCGCTGCTGAGGCACGGAGCCACGGCACGGAAAAGCGGAAACGTTCGCCCGGCACAGGGGGAACGGGCGTGCGCATTTGCGGCCAAAACCTCGCCGTTCCCTTGCTTTCTGGGCAAGCGTGAGCTGCTTTGCGCTTCGCTTGATTCCAGTTGGCTATTACGATTATTCGGAACCTCGAGTTCCTCGAGATCAAACACGATTGCGCACACATTCGACTTGGTCGACTCGAAATGTACCTCAACGCTGCCTTCGTTTAAAACTCGTGTGACGTGTTGTTATTCACCTGCACGAGCTTCGTCTGAACAAACCTTCTAAATGTTGTTATGCTCTAAACCTCAGTTCTGTTCTTGCCGTTGTTACAGTCTACGGCGCCTTAATGTGTATGTGTATGTCTAAATGTTTTAGGTTGCAGACATCTGGTCATGCTGTGGTAACATGTTCCTTTTCTTTGCTTTAGAGCCCCTCAAAGAGCAGGAGGATCAGTGGCCGAGTGTGTTAGCGCCCCGCAGCTCGGAGCACATGAAGCGAAAGCTTGCGCTGCAGAGTCCAGGGATCCTGGGCTCAATCCCCACCCCTGCCCGTTTCCATCTGGAGGAACATCGTATCGGCGTGCGGTCGTGTATCAGTAGCTGCGTGATGCGTGATACTGAACCAACATTTCAGTGTCCATAATAAGTGGCGCACGATCTTTTCACGCGGCAGCAGCCACCGGTATGATCGAGCCCACACAGCGAAATGTGACGTCATAGTCCTCCATTCACACTTAAGATGACAGTAAAATGTATGGGCTCCAGGAAAAGGGAGAATAAAGACAGACTTTTCATCTGCACAAGGGAGAGCTACTGCTTGTTCGACCAATTAATCGCCTACCTTTTATCACCAGACCCCACTGTGGAGATGAAAAGCCTGTCTTTATTCTCGTTTTCCCCGGAGCCCACACATTTCGCTGTCATTTTAAGTGGACTGGAGGACTATGACGTCAATTTCATTGCGTGTGCTAGCGCACACCGGCGGCCGCTGGCGCTTGAAAAGATCGTGCGCCACCTTTTACGGACACTGAAATGTTTGGTTCATCATCCCATTAAATACCCCAGGCTGGCAGTGGTACTGCACTGGTTAAATTTCTCATCTACAGATGACACACCAGACGTTCATTGGGGCTGTCTAAAGACTCTAAACATACAACACAATTATTTATAACGTAAAAGAGCGCTTAGTTTTGAGTTGCGTCCACCCTTTTATTGCATTTTCAATGCCCCCTCTTTCTCTTTTTCTCTTTCTTAGTTCTGACTGGCGCTGCAGCGCCATCATGGTTCACGCTTTTTGAGAAGTCTGCTCATGGCATCGGATGTTACAAACATGACCCCACGTCACGTGTTATATACCAAGTTGTGGAAACCACGGGCATCCGTGCGTAGCTTTGGCAAGGACTTCATACGCAAGAACGCCTGTGCATGCACAGAACCTACCCAAGCGCAATTATCTGCGCGTACACCTATTACAGTAATGCAAAATATTGCTGTCTTGTCTTGTTCCCCATGGCAGAGCTAGCGCATATCAAACAACTCGGCTATGCGTAGAGTCATTATGATTGTTTTCCTATCAAAGAATATCACCCCTCTAGTGTCCGAGTCCCACTAGAGCGACAAACAGCGATCGCCGACACTGACAAGCCTCAAACACGAGCATCATGCACGCGAGGGAATCTCTGGCAAGGTGCTTACTTCGGAAGCACTGAGAGACTTCCAAAAGTACTATCGCGTGGATGTTGCACGTGTTTGAGGCTCGTCGACGACGGCTGTTTCTGATTGTCGCTCTAGTGGGATGGGTATAACTGGTTCAAATAACCTCGATACTGCAACTGTTTTTTTTTTTTTTTAATGGTAGTGTGAAACGATAATGAAAATACGCGAGGAATGTCTTCAGAAATATACAGTATTGTTCACCTTCTGATGCCCAAACGTTTACTCGAATTGCTGGCAACCCAAAAACACTGACGTAGTTTTAGAAAACACAAAATAACAAAAACATGTCTTAAAAAAATTACGTGTTTACTTAAACATGTTTTTTTTCTTTTTTAAACGTTGCTCGTGAGAAACACTGGACATTTGCAGCACAACTTTACATCGAACGATTGAAAGCAGTTACAAAGTGGGAGAAGGCACGAGTGCATTTCGAAGAAAGGTGTAACCGTATTCGCAATATTTGAGCCTGTTTTCTTCTCGCAGTTTTTAAGTCAGTGGTGCACGCCATCATACCTCGCCCCCACAGTCGGTATTGGCTTTAAAGCACGAGTTATTTGTTTTGAAGATGCATTTCTATCCTCCACTGCTAAGCGCAGGTATCCTCGCCTTAGCGCCAGAGGGCACTAAATTTATCGAGGCGCGTCTGGCGCGAGAGAAAATAAACACAATTTTTGAGTCGTTGCTCCTAAGCAACGCTGAGCATCAAAGACATGGCAAATCTACGGGCACCGGTCCATTCGTCATTGTGAGTGGAATGAGCGTCATAAAGCGAGATTCCTGCCCATTGACGCAAGGCGAATTTACCAGTTCAAGATGCCAGCAATAATGAGTTTCTAAAACAGCCAAAAGCAAGGTGGTAACGTTTTCAAATAAATAAAAAAAAGAGACGCCACACGACAGATGCTCTCTCCTACAAGCACGCTTCAACCCAAATTGGAGGACGGCACGTGCGCCCAGGAAATACTCGATCCAGGACGGTAGAGGGCGCTAATGTCAATTATAATCATCCCTAAAGAAGGGAGGGAGGAGAACGAACGAAAACGCACCGAACTGAGGTGAGGGCCAAAAAGGAAACGGATGAAAACCTAAGAAACGACACAGGCCAGGAAAGCGAGCGAATCTAGGCGAAGCCGCAGCTTCGTAGCGAAAGCTCCAGGAAACGGAAAGAAGTTCCTTTGGCGGAAGCAGCCGTAATCTCAATTAATCCTAATGCGTCCCTCCGCGCAGGTCGCAGACTCGCGGCAGCTCGCGCTCCTCTCGCCGAAAAACAGAATCGTCGGACCGGACGAGGCGCTAATCCCGATCTTCCCGGATGTTCCACGGATGCAGATGCGACCGCTTCACGCCTAGCTGCGACGTGATGGGGATTCTCCGACGTCTGCCGAGATCAAGCTGCTCGCAGAGCCCTCTGCGGTTAACTGTTCGAGCCACGACGGTGGCCCAAAACGCGCGAACACTCTTCTACATAGCGGGTCTTTACTCTTTAGTGAGATAAAGAAAGAAAAAAATCACAGAAAATATCTGAGCACGTTGTCTGCTTTTAAATGTCGAGCGAATGAAGAAATAAGACGACGGACAGTTCTCGCCTCGCGATACTGTCGCTTGTGTGCTATCATTACGATGAGTAAAGCCATTGCAGCAAGCCTTTTCTTTTTTCCTATTTTTTTGTAGTAGAGAAGGATTTGGATCTGGGACTTTTAAAAACCCAGACACATTAACAATGCCAAATGACCAAGAACTGCTCTTTTGCGGGTTTCGTTTCCTTATAAAATAAATGTGATCCAAGATAAACATGTTCTTGCTGAAGGTAAACCACAAGCGCAGTCACGGCTCAAAGAGGGAAAGCCAAAGAGGAGATCCTGTTGAGAAGGAACTTGCCTCCTCGTCTTTACCTTGGACGAAACGAAAAATAGAAGTGGGAAGGAAGCCAATAGTGTTGTGGAATAAAACTCGTAAAGATCACCCTCTCACTTCTTTGCGCATCGAATGTATCTCAAGTCTTTGTGGTATCACGTGCCTTCCGGGGCACCGATGCTCGTAAAGTAAGGTATTTTCGGGCTTCTCAACCAGGCACCTCAAGTTGGGTAGGCACCGTGCGGCTCGAACGCGTCCTGCTTTCGTCCTCCCAGCGTCATTTCCACGCTCTCCCTCCGGGACCCTGTCGTGACGAATAGACGCGCAAGGCGTGACTTCACATGCAGCGGGGAGCACGCTCGATCAGAGGTCGGTGTGAATACAACAGCGAGTGTGACGGAACCGCATTTCTGCGTCTATTTTCGACGGGTTATTCCTTGCCCTTGGAAGCGAGAGACTCTGGTCCACCTCTTAAATGTCAGTGACACAATGGTCAGGAACCATCAAGATATGGCTGGTAGTTTTACACGCTTGTTCTGGTAACGAAGGATGACTGATCATGGATTTACGTATTATTATCCCAATGAGCAAAGAAATACACGTAAGTCGTTCGCAAGAAACTGCTCTGGCGAATTACCTATCCGCAGCGTTTATTTTTACTGCGATAGCGGTTAGTAGGACACTTCGCGGGTTTCGCGCCGTCAACCGCGCTCCATATCGACGCGGGCCCTCTTCGGCACTCCGCCAAAAGATTCGAAATTGACGTCACCCCTCTGACGTCACGCCGCTCGACACCACTCTAGACGTCACGCCGCGCATCACGTCACCTGTTACCTGGCGTCAGCTGACACCATGGTCCATGACGTGACATTGTCATGTCAAGTCAGGTTGCACAGTCACGCCACGCGACTTGATGACGTCACGTGACACCGTAGGTTACATGATATCATGACGTCACGTGACATTCAGACATCACGTGACAATACGTCGTCACATGACACCATGACGGCACGTAGAAAGATCAGACTTGTGCCTATCTCAAATACTCTACTCAAGATACTGTATCTTAAATACTTTTTGGAGTATCTTGGTATCTTGCAAATACCTTTGATGGAGAGTATTTAATACTATATTTTAATTACAATTCTGAGTATCTTGTACTCATTATCTTAAATACATTTTTGACATTCCGCCATTTTCCGAGTTTTTCGGTAAGAAGTGGCGTGGGAGTGGCACGAGCAAACGTGAACATTCTTTCGAGCAACCGAATCCTGTTGCTAGCTCCGATTAGCTACGGTGACTTTAACTGAGCTCGTGAAAATATCGCTTTTTTGCCGACTGTGACTCATTTTTCGGCCCAAAGTTCGTACAATGAAGGTTCTCCCCTCGCCTTTCCAAAGGCGCCTTTTGTTTCTATAAAGTTTCCCCCAAAAAAATCCTGAAACAAAAGGTGTGGTTTTACGGAAGTAAACATGCCACCCTGACCCTGAGGCGCAAGCAGAACGGGAAACGACCAACGAGAACAATGCAGACTTGAGTGTCAAGAAAATAACAAATAGAAGAAAATGAGAAGTGGACACACACAAAAAAGTAGACATTTTTGTTTCGCTTTTTGTATATTTGACCCTGCTAAGGCAAAACATCGAAGTTTTTTTTTTTCTTTTCTTTGTGTTGTCAGTCCGGCACTTATTGATCTCGCGAACACTGTCTGTAAGCGAACATTGATAAGCAGAGAACAGTATAGGAAACGAACTAGGAGCTGGATGACTCTCAAAATGCCAACAAAGTGTCCCCCGACGTTGAGTGCTTTTCTGAACGCAACCTACTTGAAGAAGGTGCGACCACTGCTGCGGCTATTATGTGGGTTCTCTTTGTATTCATTCACTCATATCCATGTCCCAAGTTCGTTTATAGTGAACTCCCCGTATAGGGAATATGGATTGTAGTTAAACGATGCGTCTAAGGTGCGCCGCAGGATGTGATATTCAGCGATGTCACTATTGGCGAAGCGCTCTGACCCGTTTGTCACCCACACACCTCGGTGTTTACCCAACACAAGGCCTGTGCACATGCCCACTGGCCTTGTGGGCATGTTCGTGTCATCTTTGTTAATAGAGCGCAAGGCACAGTAATGAAAAAAATACAAACAAGTAGTGAAGTGACGTTAGGTGCCGGATCTCCCCCGAAAGCAGTCGTGAGGGGATGCGAAACTTGACCCACTTGGGCTTTTGTGCTGAGCTGGGCACTGTGCATGCTGCATTGTTCATGGAGGCCGAAGTGGTAACAAAAGAGCCCATCTTTCCCCTCACCGGAGAACACGAACTCCAGCCGAACGCTGACGCCGCGTTCGGTTAAGTCAGCCGAGCGCTGAGCCATTGTATTTGTTGTCCCCATCCATCTAGTTCTAAAGTTAACCGCTTGGGGCGCCACGGTCTGATCTCCTCCCCAATAGCTAAAGCGACCTCTTTCTTGTTGTCCCAGAAATGTTTTGTAACATCTATCAGTGATATTGCCACGCGCGTTGCCCAGCGGCCGCATGGTCGAAAGGTTACCGCGCTTGGCTCTCGCGCGGACGCTCTCGCGCGGAGGCTCCGGGTTCGATACCGGAAAGCCGACTTCTCTTTTATTTATTCCTTTAACTTGAAATTCTGGTAAGTTCGATAATTTTGTCGTCTGATCGAGTTACGAAAGTTCAACGCGCCGAACTTTCTACGCCGAATGTTCCAGAAACCCACGCGGGTACAAAAGGTGCTCCGAGTAGCGGTGCGGAGTCAGTCTCGCCCCAGCGGTCGATCTTGCTGTTTCGCCGACATGGGCGCCTGCGACGCTAGCCTTTCTCTATTTTGTTTTGGGAACAAGTTCGCCCCTTAAAGGATTAGTTTCTTTAGTTATTCGCCGCCTCATCATTTATCATTCGTGACAATATTTTGCTCTTTATAGTCGGACTGCATAAAATAGCCCTACGATACTTTTTTTTCTTCCCCGTTTTGTGTTGTTGCGGGCTAATAAACTATTCTGGTAACCCAGATTTGCGTAGCTGCATAATTGTCGTTGTCAATGACGTCGATACAAACTAAGCAATGCGGAAGTATCTTCAAAAGTAACTAAAATACATTTCTAAGTATTTGTACTCTACTCAAGATACTTTACATTGAAAGTAACTTGAGTAGTATTTTAAATACTTTATGAAGCAGGTATTTAGTAACTTAACTTAAATACTTTTATCGAGTATTTTGTCCAACACTGAGAAAGATAGACATGAGACTGCTGGTAATAGAAACAATAAAAACAAAGCGTTTTCGATAATTCTACCACAAAGGTTCTCGGGCGATAAAACGAATAAAGCTAGGTGGGTGTTAAGCCGGCGAAACCACGGGCGTGAAATTAGGTGGAGCTATACACTTGAAACTTGAGTGCGCGATTTTGGAAGTGTTCTTCAGTGACCGCAAGGAGGTGTAAGTTTGTGTCCAATGACATAGCATAAGACGTTCAGGCAGCCACAGCAACGACATGGAACGGTTCATACATACACAAGCAGTATCGTCGTTCCCTGCATTTCAAACTTGGGAGCGCGATTTTCGAAGTGTACTTCAATTACTACAAGACAGTCCTAGTTTGTGTCCAATAAAATTGTTTAACAAGTTCACGAAATGCTCTCTACTTAATACACCCTCATTGGTTCCAAAAGGCCCTGGAATTTTCTTCCGGTGTGCTCCTCGGTTTAATAGGAAACGCCTATGCGGACTCTACGGTGTGCGCACGCACCTTTACCGTTAATTCAGTTCACCTGCTCCAAAATGACACCTTAGCGGCTCTGACGTCGCACCTCAGCTGCCACAGGGTTTCACCTTAAGGGTAGCGTAGGTCTTTATCAATTTTTTTGTCTTTTCCGCTGCACAACTATACAGAATAGTCATATTGTTGATTGGTTACAAATTTCAGATCTCATTCGATTGTTATTTTTCCTTTAGGAAGGCTGCACTACAAACCCTTCGGGAACTAACGTTGTGGCACACGGTGAACGCTGGAAAGCAATTTACTAATACCAAGTTGAACCTGGACTGCCAAGAAACAGGTTTATTAGAATACGACATCAGGCTTCGTGCCGGTTTGTTCGCGCGGACCGAGAAGGGACGTTTCTTGATTGCAATGCGTACATTGGCGCTCAGATCGAAGCATGCAGACGCCATTAAATGCGTCTTCCCATAGTCAGTAAACCTGCCTAGCAAGTTCAGTGCCAACTGGGCGCCCATGCCTGCGTGTCATGCAGTTAAAACCGCCGACGAGACCGCCGAAACGTCGAAGGAGATAAACCTCGGCAACGTCGCCAAAAAAGCCTCAAGCTCGCAATCAGGGCTCTGTTTATTGCTCGGCGCCGCTAAAGTGCACCTCACGCCACGGTTGAGTGCACGGAAAGAAACAGGAGGCCTTTCCCCGCACAGCGGCCCCGGGTATTTATATAGTAACACATAGCGCACGCGGAGTGACCGGCCCGGCGGCCTGCGCAGCGCTCGACTTGGAACCGGTCCTTTCTAATTTCTCAAGAACGCCTCCGAGTGTCCGCCCACTCAGCGCTGCGGACCAGCTCCGCTTTCCGAAAATCCCTGACGTCTCTGACAAGAAGGCATCAAAGCCCCGTCACGTCCAGACTTTGACCCAGACTCCGCTCCTTCTGGACACGAAATCGTGCGCTAGGCTACCACGCATGCGAGGCGCCGGTGGGACCTCCGCGCGTAGAACGGACGGAAACTGCTCGGCGTAGCGAACAGGGTGTCCGCGAGGAGCATCGAGTTCACTGGTGAGAGGAGAGGCCCGCCAGGCCGTCCGTGTACACGTGCATCGCACCGAGGTGGTGCGTCCACCCAGCGCAGCCCTGAAAATCGGGCGCAGCGCTTCAAGGTGGAGGGAGCCAGTGCGCCGGCGCGCGCGTCACGCGTCAAGGGCGCTCTCCCGCGTCTCGCGAACGAACGCGGAAGCGTGAGGAGGACTGTCAGAATCCCGGTAGAAGTCGACAAACCAGCCCGTACTCGAAACGAAGAGAAGATGACTCGCTGAACTTCTTAGACGCCACTTTTCTGTCGGCACCTTAAGCTTTTCCGCAGTGTTGGGACGACCCAGAATAACACGTTCTCTTACAAAAGAGGCTGAGACATATAGCCAGTACTGCACACGTTACTCAAAAAAAAAAAGTAATTAATTATCATTACTAATATTCTTGTTTAAAAAGTATTCAATTAGATCACTCGATTACTTGAGACGAAAACGTAATTGGCTGTTACTTGAAAAAGTAACCATTATTTCTTTGATTATTTCACATTTTTAAAACGACAAAGGTTTCTGCCGCCTTGAAAACTGGTCTTTCGAACCGTCCATTATTGTATTAGAATCACCGAATTTGGAACGACTTATCTCCTCAATCCAGGAATTTTGGCAAACGATCCTCCTGTCGAAGATTTTGCTCGAGGGTTCCTTGGTAGGAAACTAGTACGAACAAAGGCCGCCATTAAAAATAGTAATAGTCACTAGTAATTTTAGTACTTCCGAAAATAATCAGACTATTCTTATGATTACTTCCTAGTAAATGTAATTAATTTATTACAAAAGTACCCCAAAAAGTAATCGATTAGACGTAATTTGAATACTTGCAACGAGTTCCGCCTACAAGTCTGCAACAACGCGCTAACCCGCTAGTTCTTCATCCGCGTATTCGCAGCAATTATAGTTACAGTTAAACCGAGGAAACCGGTAACAATCATAATTAAATTTATGGGTACAAATCCCGCATTTAGTATTAAAAAGAAAGGCCCCATTTTCCCGAAATTCCCACGGAACGCTCGAAAAGTAAATTCAAGCATTGGGACTGGCCCTCCGGCCTTTAGGAATAAAAAATATCCATCACGTCTGCACTAATCATCTTCGTCTGTGCAGTTTAAAATTAATTAACACGTAAGCTCTACTGAGTAAGTTGAAATAATATGTCGTTGGATATTTGTCCGTTTGTAGCCCCCAAGAAACCCTCACCACCGAGTCACCCATCGAAAACATCAATGCGCACTGAAGCATTGTTGCACTCGGAAACATTTCAAATTGGACGGTCCGAAAAGTTCTGATAGTCTGTATCCTGACTGACTGGATGCCTTTACGAAAATCTCGAAAACTTTTAAAAAGGTTTCGAGATTTTCGGAGAACTGCGCTGTCATTCGTTTTTGTGAGATAGCGTTTTCCTCTTGAAAGAGGCCCCCACGGCCTAACATCCTGGCACTTCTTTCTTTCCTTGCGTTATCAAACCTGCAAGTGATATTTTAAGGAGGTTGGTTTCCTCCTTTGTCAATCATGCACATTGTATGTTGTCCCAACAGAATCAGATCTTGTGTAGGTTTTTTTTGCATAACGAAATCGAACATCTTAGTCCCAGTAATCCAGATCAGTCAAATTCGCTAGCACCTCCAAGTCTTTTCTCCACTGCCAAGCCCAACATTCCGCTCTCTTTCTCTCTCTCTCTCTCTCAAAGTATGGAAACGTGGCGTGGACGCGGCAAACCAGCAAAAGCGGGTACAAAGAAAAACCGCCAAAGAAGAATCAATAAAGCTCCCCAAAACGAAGAGTTTTAGGTCCCTGGTTCTTTTTATATTGGGAGCTTTTTGCTCCTTCCCTTGCCCCCCTCGCCGGAGCAACAAGTGCGGATCATTATGGAGAGATGCACACCTCATTGTGCATCGCATGCGCGTCTCCTGGCAGGTCGGTTTGCCTGAAGGCTGGGCCACTAACTTGCGACAACGTCGAGGATTTCACCCCAAAACTACCGGCAAGTAAAGATAAATCCACGTAGAAAAAAAAAAAAAAACTGAAATACAGCTCAGGCAGAAGGCTACGCAAGGATGTTTCCCCTTGTTCTATTGTGAATGAGGAAAAATTTCGTTCTCTCGTAAGCTCCTCTTTCCAACCCCTCACTTTATTTTCTATCTTTCTCTCTCTCTCTCTTGCCCTTCTGCGCTTTGAGCAAGAGACCAGAAGTGAGGGGGAGAAGAACAAAAAAATGGCTCCGAACCCCCCCCCCCCCTCCCCCCCCTGCTTAAGAGGACAGAAGAGGCGTCCAGAGCCCAGAGCTCCCCAACAAAAGTAGCCCCCCACGGCCTCAATATGGCACAAAACAAGGCAGAAACTTCCCCCCCAAAAAAAGTCTCGGGAACCCCAGGACGAGGGAAGGAGGGACAAAAAGGGCCATCGGAACCAGCATCAGGGAACGAATCTGGCGAGCAACACCGCCCAAGGCATGCGCGACTCTTCACTGAAAGAAGAACCCGCCTTTGCAAGAAAAGAAAAGAAACTTTTCTTTCCCGCTTTATTTTTCCACGTCTTTCTGTCTCCGCCCGGAGCGGCTCGGTCGAGTAAATCTCGCAGCTTTTGTTCTTATTAAGAGTTTCTCTCCCTCCCCCATCACCGTTCAGTCGTCGGTCGGTCCAGCAATCTGAGGGAAGGAGAGGGAGGGGGGGCTGGGGGTCCACCGCCCCACGGCCATCTTTCTCTCTGTCTCTGCGCTTATTTCGCTTTCTGTTTGTCGGCCCCCGCTTCTTGGCCTGCCTCCCCCCTCCTGTCCCGGGCTTTCGCGACGACCTGACAAGTATTAGCGGGCGGGTGTCGGGTCCGAGAGCACACAAACAGCGAGCGGCCCGCGGGACCCCTCCCGACACCAACCTTCGGAAACCTTTGTTCACCGAAAGCATTCTGAGAATTTCGAAGGTGCGGTGCGTTGTGTTCTCCCCCCGCGTCCGTCTTTCTTGCTTTCATCTGGCGCTTTCTCTCCGCTCGGTTCAGAAACACATGTACGCCAATGTGTGCGACTCGGCTCCGGCGGGACCCCAGAAAAGTAACGGTAAAAAGCGTTTCAAAAGAGGAAACGCTGCAGAGCTCGCCGCAGCTCAGCGTGGGGTGGGCTCGTTTCTAAGCGGGCTCCGCAAAAACGGAGACAAAGGGACGACCATGCCCGGTGCGCCCGCCGAAGACAAATGTCCAAAACCGATGTGCCAAACCACTGATGCACTTACGGGAAAGAAGAAGGAAAAAAAAGAGGAAGAGTCGCTAGAAAAGAAATTGGTCTAACATAAAATAGATTTTGAAGATTATTTACCATGGAGTGCTGGACCTGGCTTTCTTTCTTGTGGTTCATACATAGTAGTAGGTCGGATATAACGACAATTGCATATTCATAAGCGCAGTTTCCTCTCTGTTTAAAAAATTTGTAAACTCTTTATCATAAGAAAACACTAACTCAAAAAGGCAGTCGGTACTCATTTTTGTTTTTTAATCGTGAACAAAATCGAGTGAAAAAAAAAAAAAAAATACTTATTACAATTTTCGGAAAATTTGTTCCTCCGCAGTTTGTGGTATATATGAGCGCCTGAGTTGTTTTATTTTCATTTTTCTCGGATATATGTTCAATCCCTGGGATCCGGAAAAAGAAAAAAAAAACGTAAAAAGAGAACAAACACACACAAAAATCCAAAAAATGTGCCAAACAAGATGTAGCGTTAGACGAAAAATAAGCGAAATGTCCCATACAGAGGTTTGATGCTTCTTGGGAATGATCTGTGCGAGCATGAAATTGGACAAGGGTTTCGGGGATCAAATGTCTAAGGCCGATGTCCAGGAACGATTATCCAAGGGCAACTAACGCCCAGTTCAGTTATGATAGCCTAAAAACACTAATTTCCTTGCAGGTCTAAAACCACATTCGTCGGGCAATTATGTGACCCAGATTAAATGGCAAGAGCAAGGGATCGTGCTTTGCCGGCATGTTTGTATGTTCCATCCACGCTCCTTTCGACAAGTTATTGCGCATCGAGATACTCCCCACGCCGGCAAGAGCCGCGTCACGATCCCGAAAAAAGTGGACTGGACTAGACTACCGCCTGCGTTGTAAACAAAACAAGCTACTTTTCCTCTCGCTCTTTCTGTACGTTGGGACGTGGAGGAAAGGAGTTTGAGAACAGAAACAATATTTTGCATTTGGCAACGCCCGCCTCATGCGGCGCACAGCACGACCCTTCGTAATCAAAGGCCGGCGCACGCCAAAGCTCTGTTGAGTTTCGCAAAGAGCACCAAGAACGATGGCGATGCCGGTCATGTAAGGAGAGGAGGGCAGCGAAATAAGAGAGAGGAGGAGAGTCAGCGGGCGCTTATCCCGCGCAGGTCGTGTATCTCTGACCACGCCATTGACAGCTGAGACGCAGGAGCCGCGCCAAGGGGCCGCACAGGTGGGGAAGCCACAAAAGGCCATCAAATAAGGCAGCAACAAAAGGAGGCCCAGAGAAAGAACACAGGTAACTGCAGGAAAGTTAGTGAGGGGGGGCGCCCAGATCGTCTCCTTTCTCTCACCATTTTTTTTTTCCTTTCTTTTGCTTTCTCTTCCAAGCCGTGATTATAAAGGATTGTGTCGAGAGAGCGGTGGACCGCGTTTAATAATTACACCTTCGACGAGGTCCGCAGCCTGCAGGCTCCCCCTCATTCCGTGGCCTCCCCCTCTCCATACGCGCCTGTCTGTCGGCGGGTAAACTGTCAGGACGACTGAAGCAAGACCAACTGTGCTGTTGCTTTTGCTTTCTGATTAACTTTGCATTCGTCTCCCTGCTTGTGGCGTTTCTTTTTCTCTCTTTCTCTCTCTGCTTATTTTTATATGGGTAAAATGGCACCTGCAGATGCGTATCAAACCTTTCTGAAACGCTACATGTATAAAATAAGCACCACGTTACAAATAAGAACATATAAAGAGAAGAGGCGTCATTGAAAACAGCTTGGAACCTCTTAGGATGGAATCCGTGAGAATGAGCCCCCACGCATCCTTTGGTCGGTTGCCGAGCTGGACGCGAGTCACACGGCACCATTGATGAGGACTCCGTCACTCCAGCACAACAAACAGCACTGAGCGTATGCAGTACACATGAAACGCGAAGCGATCCAGTGAAGAATATCGCGCCATTTGGCTGCATTGTAGCAACCTTTCCTTTGCGTGGCGATCCAAACGTAAAGCCCTCGCGTCAGTTATTCAAAACGCGGGATTAAAGACACGAGAGCGGGTACGATCATGATTTTCCTACCACTCCGCTTTCTCGGTACTGAATAAATCACAAATTCATTACTACCAAGTAAACGAATAAAGTAAGTATGACGGTGCCTTGCTCGCGTTCAAAGCGGCAAAGTGACGCGTTGCAATAATCGCGCGCTCCGTGCTTCCTTCTTTGCTGGTTCACCTCACACCTAGCCCTAATACTACTAGCGACCCCGGAGAAGACAAACAAACGAACAAAAAAAATGCATTCAGTTCACTTGAAGTTTACGGTATGCGCAGGGCTCCACCCCGGCGGGTGACTGTAGCGGGAGTGCCACGAGACTTGACGCGGTGTATCAGGGAGCGAGCCAAGTTATAAACTCACGAATCCCTCCCCCCCCCCCCCCCGCCCCCAATTCCTTTACTGAAGATATTGAAGGTGCTTCAGCAACGTGGGCAGGAAGGGCGCGACAAACTACCTAATCGGAACGTGTAGGCGTGGAGATCAAACGGACGTTGTCCAGTTTATTCAAGTTCAAGAAGCCCAATGCCATTGGGCCCGACCCCGCCACCGCCCAGAAACCTTCTCGCGAGCTATCAGCTGCCAGATGGCACCCCCACTTACCGACCAAAGTCTCTAAGTGAAACATATTTCTAGATTGTAACTTGTAAGGTACTTTATAGGGCAGGAAACGAAAGCTTGCCATTCAGGGCATGAGCGTACGTTGAGTGCGTGTGTAATTCCCTTACATGTGCGTCGTCTTTCCCTCCGCCAGCGTAAAGTTGATAAATGTAAACGACATAAAACAAAAAAAAAAAAAAAACAAGCGGGTGCGGTCCCAACGCAGGTACGATCACAGCGATATGCTCACATAAAAAGAGCTCTTTGTGTCAGAGTATTATGCGGCAGCCCAAATGTGCACAGACAGTGAAGAAGTTCGCTAAATTATGATTAAAAACAAAACAAAGTGGAAAGACAGAAGGCCGAACCTCGAAATAAACAAAAAAGAAAATATTAAAAATGCGCTATATTAAAACACGCACAACGAAATGTTCTACTAAGTGATATCGAATTCTACTTTCACCGGCTCGCTTTATGTTCGATTTCCCAACGTCTACTTTGTGTTTGATATTTTGCGAGGACTTGTTTGGAGAAATGTGTCCCATTTATAGCGGCAAGAGCGGATTCCTGAAAATTGCAAGTAATTTGGTATGCTTGCGCTTACTTGGCGAATGTCTTCGCAGTAAGGGCACAGGATTTAATAACGGCTGGTGACTCTTAGATGTGCAGTCAGTGACCAGAGCAAAAGCTACCAAGAACGCTTTTCTCATTTGTCAACACCGAATGACCGGATGCAGAATAAATCAGCCATCAAGCGATTACCGAATTCAAACTCGTCGAAGTCCTGATTCCTGTACTTTGCAAGTAACTATGCTAGAACTCTATTCTTAGTGCCTGTGTGATTTACAGATGGGGGTGTCGGCCTTGCGATCATCAGAAAGCAGTTGGCGCCAAACAGCCCTCACGTTTTGGCTCTGAACTATTTGTTAGCTAAAAGCTAGCTTACAAATTGCATGCTTGTCTTTTAAATCGTCAATTTGAATCGTATGACAGAAATTTCGAGCCCAAGATTTTTTGTTTGTTTTTGTTTACGTAATAAATGAGAAAACTTAATTAATTTAACGTAATTCCTTACCAGTTTAATTACCCTCTAATGCCATTAGGCTGCCTACGTAGGCAAAGACGCAAACGGTTCAACCACACGGAGCGAGTGGCGGTCATCAAGGCGACCCGGAGCGGCTCGCTCAAGTGCTTAGTTCGCAAATAGGCCGCTAGAAGTGTCCCCAACGGCGCCACGACCGCCGGGGGATGACGTGCGGCCAATTTCGCTGCGCGCCGCGTGGTAAGAATTAGCAGCCGGCATGAATCACTCCGGAGCGCTGCCCTCCCATTACGGCGTCACGGCCGGGGTGCCGTAGCACGCGCCGTAAAACCAGCGAGGCAAAAGTAGAAGCTGTAAATTTTTTGCCGGCCAATATCGCACGCCGGAACGCGATGTGCATGTTCGTGCGTTACAGTGCACGCTTCGCGTACCACAGAAACCTTGATGAGCACGCGAATTTATGCTGGCCATAAGAACAAACGGCGTTGGAAAGTGGCATGTTCTTTCTTTTTCCTTTTATTTTTATGCTTTACGGCTTATTTTGTAGGATGCAGTGATTGGGGGACATGACGAATATTTCTTTACCCTCGGGCGCGTCGCTTTTGATTGGTTTCTGGACCTCGGCACTCTACCTCGACTTCCTGTAGAGCTAAGCGTGAGTTGCAGAACAGACTTGGAGGTGGTGACTTTGATAGTTTCGATATGCATGGGCCTTGTACTGGTGTCCATTGGTTTAATTCGCTGCGGGCTGAGGCTCTTCAATAACTCCAGGTTCGTATAGTCGTGCTTCATTGACCGATTTACTCGTCCATCGCGGAGATATAGGGTAATTATTTCACGACAGATATATATTTTGTTTTGCGAAATCAAAGAATCCAGGACCATTACAATCGAGCCGAATGTTTAAATTCCTACGAAAAGTATTGTGGCATAAGGCCTTCATCGATCACGTCTGTAAACACTTGAGTAAGTGCAGCGAGTCGTAAGTAATCCTTGTGGTGCCTTAAGATCCGCCTTGATTAAAGTTGAACAAGAGGCACAAAAAAAGAGAAAAGCAAAACTAAAGGCCCAACGAGCGTTTGGCGCAGGCCAAATGTGATCAGAAGAAACATAGGTTAATGTATACGTTTAAAGGGGCCATGAAATTATTTTTCGACTTCTCCCTCCTTAGTTCTCCTTCTCAACTAAAAAAAAATGAGAAGTCACGTGGCCGTGACTCGGGATGTAGTGTTTTATTGCAATGACTGCAAGCTTCCACGTGTTTTTAGGCACACAATGAAACTTGTCATTCGCAAATGATGATAACTGCCGTCACGGCACCCAATGGCCAGGAACGCGAATCCTAATATTCGTCAACGGATTGATTGTTGACGAGCGCATATATACGTCCGAGTGACGCAGTGCCCGTGTCCAATGCGTGAGCTGGGGTAGGCTGACGTGCTTTGGGTACCGCGGATGCATTGCAGTGAAAAGGCAGAGAGACTTCGAATGAAAGGAGGAATGAAACAAATATATATATATATATATATATATATATTTTTTTTTTTTGCGATATGATTTTTGGATATGTATAGAGTGCCTAATGCTACCATATATTACACCCCATTTGTTCATCATTACGCGACTTTCTTTTAGTAATACGACTTTTTGTGATATGCATAAGGCGCATTATGCCACGTCCCACCATATTCGTTCATCATTCCAGTAGGCGATTGGAACGGTCAACGAACGGCAGAAGGTTTCCTATCAGGCTCCTTTGGGCCGAACCAACGGCCCCAAAGCTCCGGGCAACCAGCAAGCGAGCGACGGCAGTTGCAGCGGCAAAATCAATCCAACGCGTCGCCACACCCCAAGTCCCTGCCACGAGGGAGTGGAAAACAGTAAAGCACCAAAGCAAGTCGCCTGGAAGCGAGGGGGAAGACGAAGCGAAAGCGGGGGTGGCGTGGAGGGGAACGCCAGACACACTTTAATAACAACTCCTCGGCGAGTGTTAACGAGCTGTGGAGGAAAGGGGGCAAATTTACGCCGCATTAGTCGCCTCGCAACAAGGAGCTCAGCGGTTCCCTCCAGCGTGCTCGCCGCCATCGCCGCCGACAGCCTGCCAGCCTGCCTCCGTCGGACAAGAAGAAGGATTTCCATCGAGCAAGTCGAAGCAAAAACCGTTTTGTGAGAGTTTCCTTTATAGAAGAGAAATGAAAACTCGCTCCCATTTTCGTTTGCGAGATGTTCTCTTGTTCCCCTTCTTGGTAGCTTCCCTTTTGCTCCTTTGTTGTACTTACGGAGGAGCAGTTCTCGAGGCGACAAACGTATCTCCCGAGCTCACGAAAGGACGCTGAATAAAAGCAAAATAAATATTTCCACTCTACTGTGCGTATGTGAAACATACGAGGCTGTAAGTACGCTACTCGAACCAAAGTTGCTATCCTAAAGAAATTAACTAAAACCCACATATTAAAAATCGTAAAAAAAAAATAAAAAGATTACTGCAGGATTTCTTGATCGTATAACAGCAATTCGCAAAATACTACGGTGCTCTGACACATAGATGGAATTCTGACTGATTGGGCTGGATGATTTCATCAACTGAAGCCCAAGGGTTTCAAACTAAAGACAAGGTCGCGGGTGCCATTTCACGGCTCATATACCATTAGCGACTTTAGTCGCACCGAGAAAACGTCACGCAATAGGTACACACACAGACAAAAAGAAGGAAGGAGAAACACAAGGTTGTGCCAACAGGAAACACTGGATATCATTCACAGACAAGCGACAACAAGCAAATGTTAAAAACACAAAAGCAATTGTGTTGCGAGAAAAAAAAAGCCAAATATGAAGCGAGCAAACAAAAACGCGCGGGTGGTTCGGACGAGGCAGCCCAGCGTCGGCGATGCTGCAACCTGCGTACGATCGAGCGAACATTATTCCCGGGACCGGGCCGAAGAGACCTCGTCGCGTTCACGCCACTGGTCCCTTCTCCCCAGCCTCATCCAGGATGGCAGTGCAGTGAAGAAACTACGCTACTTAACTCACACCCGGGGAAGGGGCATTAATTTTGCAGGAGCTATTTTTATGAGCAGGGCATATTAATGTTCCCACGAGCACCCGAGTATCCCAACCAGCATCGGCCACGAGAGTGGCGTCGCCGGGGAGACGAGGCAGTTACGCGACCGCGCTACGGACCCACGGACGCCAGCCGCTTTGAGTCACGGACTGGCAGGCCTCGCGCGCCCCCCACCCTCGCGGGGACTCCGGGACCCCCCCTCCAAAGGTCCCTTCGGAGAGTGGGGACCGTCTCCGAACATACATTCAAGGCGACCCTTTCAAGGGGGCAGTACCTGGCCATCCCGACTAAGACTGAAAATTAGCCAAGTTCTGACAGAGCCGGCCTATTGTCGATTTGGTTGCCCCGCTCGCATTGAAAGTGTTGCACAGATATTGTTGCTAAGCCGAGATTCAGTTTAGGGCAATGTAGGGCATCGAAATACTAACAAAGAACTCGCTCCTTAACTGCTTATACAAATCGGCTCCAATTTCCAATCGATGCCCGCTTCAAAGGTAAAACACACGGCGAGCAAGCCAGTCTACACGGTTTGCCTTTTGTTTTATTGTCGCCGCGATGAGTTGTCGGCAAGGCTCGTGTGTGTTGCAAAGCATAGATGAGCACACTGCGAGGAAGACGTCAGCGCCCACGTGACCGCGGCCATACGCGTCGTATCGGGCTCGTAGAGCGGAGATGCGGCGGGCATCTTTGTGTTCGCTTTTCGGGACGGACGGAAAGCGGCGCCGCGGGCAACAAAAGCCCGAGGCCGTCGGTCATCCGCTGCTCCGGAAGCCTGGACTAAGATGACGTACTTACTGCCTTCATCTCGGAGCCGCGAGCCCGGCGAAACGCGCGAGTGGCGGGAACGTAAAACGACGGCAGTAAATAATGAGGAATGCTTCTAGCTTTCTGTCGTTATTTTCCTCTCATCAGAGTTCCGGGTTAGCAAACAGACACGGCTCGGCTGCTCGTGTTACGAACCGCAGTGCACGATGCATTTAAGGGCATGTCAACGCGCAATGTTAGGCGAGTCCACCGAGGGCGCCGTAAAAATGTCGCAATATTCGAGTGGCCTCTATAAATTCCGTTCCTTAACGAGTGCTCCGTTAGTGTCTTCACTTGTGCTCTACTCACTGGCCTTGACAGTGTGGCCTGCATTCGTGCGAAGCTGCGCTCGAGTCGCGTCGGTGTGGCTTCGTCGGAGGCGACGCTCCACGGAGCGCCGCAAACTTAGAGCGAGTCGCGAGCAGTTATTCATCGATGCAATTTTTTTCTATGTTTTTTTTTTTCTTTTTAGGGGGGGGGGGGGGGGGGGGGGGGGCTTACCGAGGCCTTAGTGCGTTGTAAAACGGCGCCAGATAAGCAAACAATCTGCGGGATGTACTTATAAGCTTAATGTAACCTTCATTTGTGTTAAAAACAAAATATCAAAGATTTAAAGTAAAAGTAAAAAGTAATATAAAAAGTAAAAACAAAATATCGACCGTTTAATTCAGAAAACGTTCGATTTCGGTAAGCCAGCTGCTGGCAGTATTTTGAAACATTGGGAATGCTTTGAAGCTAGCCCTTTGTTTTCTCTCGTCTAGTTTAATTTGTTCGCGCAGAGCTGCAGTTAAATTTCCTCACAGATAGGTTAAATGCGCCATGATGTATTCATCGGGGTCTCCTTCATTCAGAACGAGGCAGGAAAGAAACACAAAATTTTACAATAAAAACGCCCTGTATAAGTTTTTTTTTTTTTTTTTTTTTTGCGTTTGTGACGGTTTTAGCAAAGATCGAACTAAGCTCTTTTCTCAATAGGATTAACATTGAAGCTTGGCCGGGTTTTCAATAGGTTGATTTCTGATGACTGCAAGAAGTGTTTTCTGAGTAGCCGCCAAAAAGAATTGGCTCTAGAACAGTAAGTGCCGCTGAAACCGACGAGGAGCATTTATTTAGAAATATACCGTGAGAACGAATTCTATAATATATTATACACTGTGCTTTTGAATGATAAGTTCTAAAGAGGGAAGTGCGAAACGTCAGGAACGCGCATCTACGGTATCCGCGTAATGTTTTGCATGAGTTTCTGTGTGTGTGCGCGCGTGTGTTCGTGCGGGTTACACGTGCGTGCTTTACAACGTATAGCCTGCACAAATAATAAAATTGTGATTTTTAGGATTGCGTATACGAGCGAACGCAAGCACTGTGCGTTTGCGTTGGCATTGCGTTTTCCACAGGCCGCGCGCGCGGAGCCCAAACTGCAGCCTTTAATTGACGCATGGATACGACGCGCATGCGCAACGTGGAGCACGAAGCGCTAGCGCAAAACGCTTTCGTTTGCTCCTATGCGCAATACTAAAACTCTTTATTATAACGGGCGAGCACACACACATACAACAAACTTGGTAGTGACCGTGTTATTGTGTTCCTCGATTTTGTCTCTATTGTTTCCTTTCGATTACCTTCCTCAGCAGACACAATAATTAGAAGAAAACAGAAAAATCCCAAGAGCCCGTTTATTCGACCGCAACCTAGATCTAGCATTTCAGCGGATGCTAATAAAGACTATATTTTTAATTAGCAAGCAAAAATATGCATTTATCCTACAGTATAGTTGCCGTTATACGCTTATTTCAGTTTTTTTTTTCCCCATCTGATTATGTCAATCAGCAATAATTGCTCAGAACATTCAGATGATTGTTAAATATTAACGACGTGAGCAAGAATGGAGCTCGCTTTTTGTCGGACCGATGCAGTCGGGGCACAGTTTAATCTCACCGATAAATCATCCTCACAGTACGACATGAACCGAAAAAAAAAATAATAAACCCGATTCCCGGCACCTTTCGCCGTGTTTGTTTATGACACGCCTTTTGGAGTGATTCGTAACGCTACTATTTTTTGTTTTTCATTCGTTTCGGGCAGAGTTTAACATCGAGAACAAAACGAGAGCGGACCATGGCTAATAGACACGTGATTTGTGAGCACTTTGCCATTGCTATTAGAGTGCATGCTGAACCTATCCTCACTGCACTATTCGACGTAGTACCTTTTTCACAAGTACTTGAAAGGACGAATTGAAACTGCATGTCAAACATACGAAAGCGTCAGATTGTTTGTACTGCATTAATTTACAAAGGTGCTTATTAGAATCACCCCAGTCGTTGTTTACGTCTGCACTATGTTGTGAATTACGTCCAGCTCAGGTTCTCGCAGTTGAGAGCGTGTTAAACGAGCACTGTTTACAAAGAAACAAAGTATCGCCAAGAATATGTGGTGCGCATTGAACGGATAACGAGTCATGACGAATATAGGTTTTCGCACACGTCAATACAAAGATACATTTACGAGATGTAGTCGCGTTTTGAAGAACGACGTGTTGTAACAACAATTTTTTTTTTTTATATTCTCTAAATTTATGAATATACCATTTACAAATCCGATAGTTCAGCATATAGCTACTTACACCTGTTCACGTCTGAATACCAACCTTACTTAACAACAATCGCACCTTTTTTATACACTCTTAGAAATGCCTGCGTGTCTACTTACCCCCAAAACACTCGAAGGGCCAATTTCTGCGATCTAGGAAATCAGCTCAGCGAATGATGAGGCGGAACATCTGTTTAGACCTCAAAATGAAGTCTGCGCTGTGGCATTATGCAATTCAAGCATGACGCTTTGCATTGCGTAATGCCACAGCGCAGACTTCATTTTTAGGTCTAAACGGTTGTTCACCTCATCATTCTCTGAGCTGATTTCCTAGATCGCAGAGATTGGCTCTTTGAGTGTTTTGTTGGTAAATAGATGCGCAAGCATTTCTTAGAGTGTAATATCATGTGATAACATAATATTGCTCAAATCGCCACTATAAACTCCTCCAAGTGATCCTAACATGAGCGTTAGAGTTTAGTACTCTTCCAATTTGTAATTTCTTCCGTGGTTATTACTTTTTTTCATATACCCAAAGACACGTTTTCTCTTCACACTTTGATAATGCGACTAAACAAAACACACACACACACACACACAATATTATCCTTCATCGCTTTAAAACAATATTTCGTGAGTGTTTTATTTTCTTTGTAAAAAATATAATTAAATGTAACTGCATGCCTACCGACGAATCCCCTAAATATTACAAATATATCTGATTTTAGTGAGAAAAAAAATATTAGACATGTTTCAGTATTTCAGTGTTTTATTACTTTGAACGCACTTATCATTGTGATATAGATTCACGGCTGGCTGTAAGTTCTAAATAAAAATGAACACAATGTTAACGAAATACTAATCCCGTTGCACGCGGTGCACAAATATGTGCGCGAATATACTAATTTTGTTCCATTCAATTCATTCGGATTCGGCTAATCGTTTCATCGAAAGTGGTGTTTTTTGTTGCTGTTTTTACGCAGACTCCGCATGTAGCCTAATTGTGCCGCTTTCTCTCTCTCTCTCTCTCTTAGTTAGCGCAGAATATTAATCTTTCTTGATCCCGAAAGGTCGCTAACCTAGGGAATGTATTCAATGACGCTTTTCTTCCTCCATTCAACCGGCCTAACTAGCCAGCAAGATTTGGCATGCCTCGTTCGCGCCTATCATGCTTGTGCTCATGGCGTGTCCCCTGCTCCCTCAAATGTAGTCTGGCAACAAGTAGAGGGGCCAAAACGAATTCCGTTGTGTATGGAGGGAGAAAAAAAAGCAACAACAACAGAACAGTGCGTACGTGTGTGTGTCTGTACGTGTCAAAGGGGGAGGGAAAATAGAAGGAGGATGCAGTTCAAAGCAACCTAGGATCGGCTCCGAAGTGTAGCGGCGAAGGGCAACAAGACGCCGCTGGATAGGAAGATGATGCGGCCCCCGTCGCCAGTGGTCCGGAAAGTTCCGAACCAGCTAAAATTGCTATAGAAAAACTCCCAAGTTCGTGAGGAGTCCGGGCAATTAGCGTTCTTCGCGCATGGTAATTTTCGGTCTTTTTTCCCTCTGCTGATATCTTTGCCTGCTACGCCCTTTCTCGCCTATCACCCCCCCCCCCTTCCCACCCCTTTCCCCCTGTCTCTCTATCTCCCTTTCTTACTGACATCCCGAAGTCGACGTGAAACGCCAGTGGTGTGAAGGTCTGCGAAACGTACGTTGTTTTTTTGTGTGTTTTTTTCCGTTTTTTTTTATTATTATTATTATTTTGTAGGACTATTCATTCCTCTCTCAATTTTGGAGAAGGTCGTCTTGGCGCCGAACGCGACGTTAGGGGCTATCGCAGAGGATTCTGTTGCAGTGCCCTCTCCCTCTCATTTTCCACGCTTGCCTCCATTCTTCCGATGCTGCAATATGCGACCACATTGCGGTCACACTCTATGACTGGGAGAGGAGGGAAGAGACCACGCACAGGCATTCACATTGTAGCCCCTTCCCAAAACCACCGTACCCGAAACGCCGCCACTCTTAATCCACGAGTCGCCGTCGGACCGTCGGCGACAAGAGTATCGAAGGTCGTATACGTGGCCGACGTTCCCACGGGGCATCACAATTTCACGCCGTCTCTATTTTGTTTCAGTTCCAGCCCCGAAATGACAATAGCCGCGTATGCGACGGTCCGTCCGTGCGCAGTCGAACGCGACGGTTCATCGACCGTCCAAAGCATATCCGGAAATGTATATCGGACCGCCACTCCAAATAGCAGGCCTTTGAGTCGGGTGCAGGTTGCTATGGCTGCGAATATTCAATTTGACGGTAATCTAAACCAGAACGCATTAGACGAAAGCGCTTGCGAGATTTGTTTCGTGCTTGCATGGCTGAGCGGTAACGTATCATGGCGCCTTCCACATTAGACGGTAAAGATCTGAGAAGGGAACATCTTCAACGTACTTCCGCGTTTTAGATAATTCGCTTTATTTATTCATTTTATTTCTTTGACAGATATCGTGCGGTGATGAGGAAATTACCCGGGTGGAGGTTAAGCCGCCTGTGCAATATGCTCAGTGACCTGTCCTTCGGTCGCTTCCCAGAAGAGAGCGAAACAAAAATCCAACTCGCGCGCTAGAAACGAGGTTCAATAACTTAGTCACACTCCCTTCCTGGGTAAGGCCGTGAGGGTGACGTGCCCAAAAGGCCGCACCGAAGACGACGTTAGAAGCAATTCATTTCTCCGACGGTAGGACGATACATCTGTGTTCACTGAATTTCGGCACAGCTCTGCAAAATACCGAAGAGGCCGAAACGTTTCATCATCATTCTAACAGCTGTAACAAAAACAAGAGTGAAAAAAAAAAAAAAACCGATGCAAAAGATGGAAGAGATCTCGACGACACCGAAGCATAGAAAACTGCACTTCAGCTCATTTTCTTCTTCATAGCCCATAGAACTACAACAGACGAAACTGGTTTCATAGCAGGTGGCTTGGAGCTACTTCCTTGTTATAACTTTTTCTGCGAATGACGATGCCGAAACATATGTTTAGACCAAAAACCGCAGTCTGAGTTGTGACATTAAGCAATGCAAAACGTCACGCTTGCATTGCTTAATCTCACAACTCAGAGTGCGTTTTTTGGTCTAAACATATGTTTCGGCATCGTCATTCGCTGAGCTGCCTCCGTAAGTTGCGCTGATTGGCTCTCCGAGTGTGTTGCGGGAAAGTAGACGCACGGGCTTCTTTTAGAGTGCACAATCAAGCATGTCGCAAAATTTTCCACCGGGCTAAATAAAGCTGATTATTCCCGGTCGTATTTGTCTTTCTTGGAGTTCGTGAATTCGCGTGAACACAGACACGGTTTGCAAGCCCACCTTGCGCTCAAAAAATGGAAATTAAATAGCCCTCATGCGACTTTGAAAACATAAACAAATAAGCACAGCCTGCAGCTCCTGAGCATCCCGTGGCGCAAATCTTATTCTAAAACTTTGAAGGGATAGACGGTATTCGTCACATAATTACGATCTCAAATACAAACATTTTAATAATATTTATTTTTTTCATACAGACTGGGGAAGTTAGGGTATTTTAAAAAAAACTTAACCGCGTTTTTTTAATTTTTTTTATTAATCTAGAAAAGGGTAACAAAACGTTCCAAAACTTTACTTTGTTGTTGTTGTTGTTGAAGAAATAAAGGATTCTTGCTGTGGCGTCGAATGACTGTCGTGGAACATCCTTTAACAGAAACATGCGCAAGACCTCATGTCGAGTCAAGCACTTCCCAAAAAAGCAACTTCGCGTTCCTTGTCAGAATTTCACTTGACTGAATCGCCACGGCAGCTTTCACACGTAGGCTTTGGTAGGGGGACGTGGTGGACGTGGCCACTAGTATTGATGCAAATTCATCACGTGTCGTCGACTTTTGCTGCTGTGAACCCCAACTCGAACATAAGGTTTTGTCAAAATTTAGATTTTGCCATACCTCCAAACAAGAATCGCGAAACTAAAAAAAAAAAAAAAAAATAGATGTTTGTCTCTCTCGATGAGTTATCTGTGCTCGAATTATATACCGTCTTCATCCTCAACGAAACATCAATTGTAAGCAGATAACGTTATTGCTAATATAAACTGGTACTATAATATTAATTTGTTCAAGCGAAATCTTACAAGAAAGCTGCCTATTTAAATGCCTAATTTGTTTTGTGTTAGGTAGGCCCGAAATATAACATAACCAAGAAAGCCACGGCTTAGGGAGAAATTACATGTAGACATTTTTAAGAGAACGCGGTATTTTATATTTATATTTTCTATAGTACAATGATTAACCTTGCCGCGATTCAGCCGGCTCAGTCGTATGCAGGTTGAGGAGAAGCCAGTAGCTTTCCACCTTTGATAATACTTCGTCCTACCCGCAGTCAAAGTCCTGCGGAAGGCAAGTGCTGGAGGTGGAGCACCTACTGGGCTCTTCACCATCGGATATAGAGCAGGGATCCTGCAAGTGAATAGAATAATAGGCAAGCCTTTGCGTGTCTGATCACCACTAAAGAGAAAGCAGGAGAGAACCTGATCCGACAAAGCTAGTCTGAACACGAAAATTGATATTTTATATCACTTTTTACTCCTACATATTAGCGTCGAACGCACAAAGCCATCGCTCAAATGTTGGACCGCACATGACTACATTCTACAGCGATTTCAGTGAAACGCTAATAGATCCTTTTCCAAAGTCTGGTCGCCTTTTCTGGGGCCCGAAACGTGTGAGTGGGTCCGAGTTCTCGCCCAACGCTGACGCATCCCTCGTGACCAATACACGAACTCATCTCCGTTACGTCACGGCGCGGTGGTGGCGCGTCGGTCGCACTTCCGGTCTGGGGCTGTGGGCGGAAGGCCCCATTTGAGACGTGTATTCCTGCGTTGTTTTGAAAGGAACCAGACAAAAACCTGCCTTACCGTAAAAAGCCGCGACTGGGACTGTACCAAAAGAGTCGAGAAAGGTTTGAAGGACAGTTTTCATGTGTTCGGTTCGTCCAAGAACGTGGATTCGTGAAAAGAGAAAACCAGACGCCGTCGGACCACGATTGCTTGGGCGGGAAGCACTTTGAGTTGAATTCACGGATATTTGTGGCCAACACATTTATTTGTTTTGTTCCAACATGAACGCCGGGAAACCGTCAAGTTGTACGGACCAGCACCAGCAGCGGACTACGTTCAGTGCGTCTTCAAGTTCAAGTTCAAACGGCCGCCTGATCGTTCGAACTGTCGTCTGCTCTTTCAAAAGTTTCTCCTTGTCGTCTGCTCTTTTAGACGACACCGGCCCGTACGCCAAATGTTCGCCCGGTACTTGCGATAAGAAGTAAGTGCAGGCCTCAAAAGGCTTATGCTTGAAGGGTGGTAAGCAGGCTCGATGTAAACAGTAGATACAAGGAGACGTTGATCATTGTTACCAGTGGCCATCACCGACTTGACTTGTTATGCCTGATTCACTTGGTCCGATTCTGCTTTCGATTTTCAGTACCGACGTCGACCATCTCAGCTACGGTTCACGCTTTTGCAGCTCCAGCAACGTCGCGACTGAAAATTGCGAGCGAAATCTCATCATGCGAATCAGGCTTTAGCGTACATTCTGCGGCGTACACGCGGAATGAATCGCCGCATGTCACGTTATTCACGCGATGTTTTGCGGTGTAACGAGCCCCGGTAATTTCGCTGACGCCGCTCAAGTAGTCAGACATTGCCAGGACGACGTAGAATCAACAATTCGAACGCGAAAAATTGCAGGGAGACTCACACAGACGCCGACAACATCGCATTTCAATGGTTTGTTTATGGGCGACGGCGAACTTCTTGCCCACACCCCCATCGCGCATGCGCGGCGCCGGTGGTGTCCGCTAGGGGCGCTCCGGTTTGTTTGTAAACATGAGTTGGTGTATAGACGCTCAGGGTACGTGACCCACCAATGACGGAGAGCCAATGGTGTGCACTTGGAAAAGAGACTGTAGAATATGAACCGAAACTGACCGCAAAGACATATTATGGTGTGGGTGGTAATAATGTAAAAAAAACACTTATATTGCCTGGCTGCTGAGCAATAACGAGATAACGCTTGAAACGCTCGATCCAACAGCTTTATACCTTCGTTTTTTTGTTGTTTTTTTGCGGGCAGTCTAGTTGATTTTTCTCGTTCCATCGCAGCACAAGTCAGCGAGGTCGAGAGAGAAAGAGAGAGAGAGAGGGAGAAGGAGAGACGGGGCGGCCTCCTTCTAATTGCCAAAGCAGAGTTTGCTGGCCCGCCGTCATTCGGCGTAATCGCAGGAAAACACAATAGCGGCGCGGGCCGACGGGGGAATTCGGAACGTCAACCGCAGACGGACCGAATTCACGCGGCCCGCAAAAGCATTCGTGACTGAATCGAAATAATTGCGCACGTACACAAAGAGGCGGCAGGAACCAAGTTTCCCGGGCCAGCCCTTTCTATAGGCGGCCATCTATGTATATATTTATACGCGTAACTATCTCTGAAACCCTGCGTGTTTTTTTATTCTTATCACTTCTTTTCCGTCGCTTCATTCGTTCTGGCCTCTTACATTTATGTACGAGAGAAAGAGGTTCAATCCACCCGTTCCCCTCGCCGCAATCCTTTTTGATTCCTCTTCCTATTTTTTTTTCCCCCTGTTTGTTTCTTTCTGGCGACTCCCTTCAATCAAACAGATTGTTGTTCGCCGCGCCGCCAAAGCTGAGGGGTGTAGGCGTAGCTGACCTACCGCTTGCTACACGTCCGCCACCGATTTCAGCCGGTCTTGCCCGGGCCCCGCTCGGTACTGGGGGGAGAGGATGGGCCCACAACTCGCGCAAACACCTAGCTGCCAGTTGTCGACTCTTCAGCACACGCTCGTCATGTCCGTTAAACAGGAACCCTTGGCCGATGACCGATGTGGAGCAAGGTCGCGTCCAGATCATGTTCGCCACTAGAAATAGCTCTTAACGTCGCTTTTTGGTGCCTCGGCGAAGACGTTAGTGCACTTACTCATTTATTATTTGACGTCTCACGTCCCGAGAGTCAGATAATTTGCGGTATTTGTTCGCGGTGGGGAAAAGATGTCCGAGTTCACGAGTTCAAAACTCAATGTGCAACGCTTCGCTTGGCGAACCATTTATGAAGAGTCACTAAAGATATTCTGGAACCGAAGATTAAAGTGACCTAAGATTATAGTGACCTAAGAATATTAAAGTGACCTAAGATAGAAGATTATAGTGACCTAAGAGTATTAGATTATATAGATTTCGCATGAAGCATCCGCGTTTAATTTATTATTGCGCTCAAGTTGTAGCACGTTGGTAAGCCACGGTTCTGTAATGATAGCCCAGCACTCAACTTTGCGTTCTTTTATATTTAAACACTATTGGGGTCCGAGTAGTCTAAATCAGGTTGGGAAAAAAAAACATGATTAAAAAAAAATCATAATAAATCATATTTATTTTCTTTAAATCACTGTAGCTAAAAAAAAAGTGCAGCTTTAGCATTGAATATATTTTAAACATGGCAGATTGATTAAATAATCCGTTCGATTACTGAAAAAAAAAATACGGAAGACAATATTCCAGTACATTTAAACTTTTTTTTTTCAAGTAGTAGAACTAACTACTTTTTATTGATTTAAACCCGCCACAATAAAACAAAAGCAGCTTTTTTTTTTTTTAGTTAGTGAAAAAGTTGTATTTTCTTTCTCTTTCGCGTTCTGATTCGCTTGCACAAGGACATTATTTTCTTCTGATGGTTTCATTCTTTCGAGTTTTTATTTGTTGCAGTAGGATAGGTTAGATACCTGACAAACGAAGTGGAACGTAAAGAAGAAAGCTCAACGCTCTGATTTGCTCAGACAAGCTGCTCGTGTTCAACTTGCTATAAAGTTTTGTTCCCTTGGTTATTCTTTTATTTTAATACAAAACAAGTGCACATAGAAAGCAATAAAAACGAACAAGGAATAAAAGTATTTTGAATTTTTTTTTTTTATTTTGCGGGTAAGGTTTGACTTAGATTATCGCAGTAAAACCGGTTTGAACTAAATTATTTTTAATTGTGTTCTCCACCCCGCTCTAAATACATTATCCATGCACTGCCGTAAACATGAAAAATTATTATCCTTGCTTGTCCTTCCTCGGCGCAAAAAAAAAGAAAAGACGGTCTTCATTCAATTTAGCATACGGCCTTGCTTTGATTTTTACCCTCTCAGGGTGTTTATTCCGTGAGAGACTACTACAAACCATCATTTCCTAATATTTGGAAGCCGACCTAGGGTACATACGTTCACGTTGTTATTTTTTTTTTTTTTTTGTGCCGCAATATATAAAACAAGTCATTCTAAAGAAGGGGAATTTGAAGAAACAAAACAAAGAAAACAAGTAATTTATTTTTTCAGCGCACGACCCAATGAGTTTCTATGAGACATGCCTGAATCTATGAGTAATATGTGATGCATTCGCCATAGAATGGTACGCCTGATTTATATAACATTTATTGGAATGAAGCAGTAGTATGACGACCAGCCACCAATGTCTTTAAAGTTCGTTTTATGTCAATAAAATAGATAGGGCATAGGTGTCCAGACTGAATTGCATAGACTCAGGTCGCCAAACAAACATACAGCGCATTTTATGTTGTGAAATAGGAAAGAAATACGACAGACCCAAAGCATACGCGGAGGAGCATAGACGGTAATTTATATTAATAAATTGGATCATCCTTGGGGCTTTAAACCTAGCTTGTTTTGACTTCCTTTACGCAAGCAGTGAGCGGCCAAATATGGCGACAGTAGATACGTAATAAAGCTTCTACTCGTACGGCACATTCTAAGATATCCAATCAAAGTTGTCAGGAAATTAAGACTAGAAAAAACAATTCAATGTAATGGCGAATAAAGTAGAAGACAGCTTTTTTTTTTTTTAATTGTCCATCTTGATCAACGAACACTAGCTACCGTGCTTCCTGAAACTGTGAGATGCAATTATCAACATTGAGGCCCCCGAGTTCAGATAACATTGGGAATGTCAAAAAAAAAAAAAAAACCGCTTAAGGCAGCTGTTTTTATTGGCATTCAAACTTGCCTTAACAGTGCCACGTGTTATAACTTACCTAAGCCATGACGACACTCACAGCTTATTTCTCCTAATTGTCATATTGCAACGAAGTGGTCACTACGACCTATTTTTATCGTATTTGGAATAGGCCTGGTTCACGCGTTATGCTTAAGAAAAACAGCAACAGAAAACAACACTGCAGATAGAGCAAGCACCATCTCGGAGCGCGCAAAAAACGCCCCCAACGAAAAGCGGTCATGCGTGAGAAAGGTGTTCGCCAGGTAGACGCACTTCCGCCGCAGCGTTTTTGTACAGAGAGGCCGCTATTATTTTGTCGTAATAAATCGCTATCATACCCCAAGAACCGCACAAATTACGCAGGAATTCTCCGCTCATATAACACTGCCGGAAGTGAAGGTCCCCTCCACACGCGCACAGGCGGCCACTTCGGTGCTCTGGTCTGTACTTTTAAAAATAAAATGAAACTTTTTTTTTTTTCGTCGTTGAAACCTACAAAATTGGGTGACCCAGCCTTTTTGTTTTCTTCTTTTTTTTTTCTTTTTTACATGTCGGAAGGGGTCGAGCGTTTATTGTTTTCAAGCCGCGTGAGCGCTCCTCGTGAATCATGGTATAGAAGCTAACTAATCCGCCTCGCCGCAGGAATACAGGTTTTCTAGGATACAGCGAGGAGCGTCTCACTGGGAATGTATCCTCATCCCTCGGCCTGATCCCGGCAACGACCCCTAACGACTGGTTTTCGACAAATTTGTAACGTGACCGCGGTTATTGAACTAGAGTGAGTACCCGCGGGGAGAGCTAAAATAAAAGCGGGGACTCTGTGCCGCACAATCACCTTCCAAATGCCCAACTAGTTGGTAATTCGACTAGCGTCGGCTGATCGCAACCTATCTCCTTCAAACCAGTATGCGGGAAGACTCGATTACATCAAATGAGACGTGCTGACTTATATCTCGGAGACCGTGAGCAGGAAGAGAAAAGAGAGGGACAGGCATAACAAAAGGTTTAGAAGACTTTAGGTATCGTCTTGTGTCTGTCCGTATTGCATTTTTCTTCCGTCTTGGTCCGTTTACAAGATGACAATTATTGTCGTCTGTGAGAGCACGCTCTACTCTATAATGACCTAAACAGATAGCTCAGGGACATCCAATAATAACTGGAATCTGATATTTTTCCCTTAACGCTCGTATGCATGCTTCGTGATCAGACCTTTATCAATGACATAAATCATTTCGGTTTTCCTTCAAGACTCGGCCCTGGAATAGCCGAGGCTGTTCCGCGCCAATAGAACGGATCTAGACTTTTTTTTTTCTTTTTTCCCCAATGAGAGGGCAACTTATTAGAAGTGACATGACCTGGGAGAGTAAACCTCCCAAAGCATGAGTATTGAGCGTCAACTGGGCATTGAAGGGGTGGTGTCGGGGCAGCCTGCCCTTCCACATAAACCCGCCCACACTCGCAGTATATTTTAGGAACAAGAAGTCATCGGGGTGAGAAACAGAAGGCGGCGGCACAAAGTATTCCATCGGCGGCCAATTTTCACTCGGCGGTCGTGTCGGCCCCGATCCGCGGCCACCCTCGCCAACTTTCCTTTCCGATCCCGCAGTCGTGGAGGAGTCAACGTTCAAAAAAAACCCGACCGCAGTTCCCTACTTTATGTCCGTAAAGTATCCAAAGCCTTCTCGCAACATTTAGCGCTCCAGATACCATGCGGCTAGCCACGCACCTTCAAAGACTGAGTTGCGCCGTGGCGGAAGGGTCCTTGAAGAGGCAGCCCTTTTATCGAGCGATCGCGGGCGACTTTATAATCCGCTCTCGGCGTTCTAATGAAACGCATCGGAGCGAGGTCAAACACGCGGCGGCGCACCTTGATTCTCGGCGACGATTTGCATGTCGCACGACCCGAGGCCCGTCGGCGTCGATTAGGCCGGGCAAAGGGTCCTCCGCACCGCGACTCGCTCTCTCGCCGTGATTAAACGATCAGTCAGTGTCGCCCTATAAGCGGGCCTCCCAGTGTCAACATCCTCATAATGACGAACTGCCCGGCTGCTGAATAGGTTCATGTCACGACTTAAATTTACGATGATCGATTAAATTGCAAAGGACGTGGCTGCTGCCGGTGCCGAGACGCCTATTTTTAAAACACACGGCGAGGGCTCAGGGAAGAATCCGTTGCACAATAAAATTTGGGCAACACCCGGGCCGCTCACCGGCCGACGGATGTAGGGCGACACCGACGTCGGCGCCCTCAGGATACTCGCGTCTACGCACTATACACCACTCTTCGGCAAAGCATGTGTTAAGTCATACTGTGCTCTGGTGTCGTTAGAACTTAATAGAACCCACTAAAAGTATTCACGTTACTGTATGCCTAGATAATATTTCAGCAACTATAAATACTTTCCAAGTTAAGACAAAAATTTCGTTCAAAATATCCTAGCTGCATTTTCGCAGTAAATGGTAACGTAGTTCAATTGCAGTCAATCCTCAAAATTCTGTTGACAAATACTCAAAATTCAGGTTGATTTAATGTCATTTGCAGCGCTGCGTGTTCTCACCATTTCGCACACCAGATTGAGTAGAGCACCGAACCAAAACGGAACTGCGCCGATATAATGTCCGCGTTAGAAACTGAACCTTTGGTCAGCAACTGCGGCCCACCTCCACATCATGGGGCACTTGAAAAGGTATTTGGAACGTACCTTAGTTACGTTTTAACTATACTTCTTACTTGATTACATCTCTAAGATATTAACAGTGCTTGTTCCTTGATTTTACTTCTAAGAATGTAAGTGTACTCGTTACTTGGTAACATTTCAGCTGAAGTAACTGCAGTGGTAACAATTAATTTTAAGAGTAACTGTTACAACTAATGATGATATTGTGAAAGTGATATTCCTCACAAATATCTATGCGAAACAATTGTACTGTGAGAAACGGTGTGAAACCAACGTTAATCGTAACAAGAGAAAAAAAAAAGTGTTATACTCCCTCCCGCAACTTATGCGCAGCGCTAGATTCAGGCAACCAAGCGTAGCTCTAAAATGCGTAATGGTTGTGCAAGCACTTGCGCCAGGTGACTGCTTCAAAGAAGACCGCACATGTTTTTTTTTTTCAGTTTGACTACAGGCGAGCAAGCCATAATCAACATCTAGAACGCTGACTTTTTTGTGTTCATTTTGTCTTAATGCAGAAAACGGCGATGGGCATACTTTAAAACCTAAATTCTACGTAGGCTAAGCATTACAAATTTGAAGAATACCCAGACACTGGAGGCACAGCCATTTCCGGTTATTTCTCTCAACAAAAACAACAAAACAAACAAACAAAATTAACAGGTACGCACGTAAAGTGTTGCCGCACATACAAACACAAAATAGCTGGAACTCGAGAAAAGTAGGAGCTGCGAATAGTAGGTCCAGTGACGGCTTGGTCCGGTATATAGGATGTCAGAATAAAAAAGGGATAAGAAAATAACTGGATTCAAGTGTGTAAATCAGCTGTAGGAATCAAAAGGTATGACCTAAACCAACATTTACGACATACTCCTTAGAATACAAAAATGTGCACCAGAAACGGTCTTCTTGATTACCCATTGCTAAGCTAAACACACTTTCAGGATTATATGCAAAGTAAAAAAAAATGTAATAAAACTGCGGTTTTTGCTTATTGATTGGCAACATTCCGAGCTGTGTGGTGGTGTATTGATGTCATAACCGAAATAATTACGAAAGAAAGCCCTTAACACCATGATCGCCCTTGTATTGAGGTCGACATACTCTCAGGTAACAGGAAAAAAACCGGAAAAAACATGCATTTATGTAAAATATTAGTAATTAATCGTCAGAAAGCCCTCAATCTAGCTGCATCCGAATAATGCACAGTTTAAATTACTTCAGCTTCGTGTCTAAACTCAGCAGATCGCTGGTAACTACCGTTGATACAGAGACGTAGCAGTCTGTCGAAATCAGCCGAATCGTTCCATCGTCAAAGCTCCAGCACTCATAAAAAAGCGCCGGATTCGAGAAGGTCGTCATTAAGCGGGCGTTACAGCGTATCACGTAATATTCGAAGAGCAAGAACAACATGCCGGAAACGAACGTGAACACTTTGAGCCAGAGAAGCGCCGGCAAGAGAAAACGCCTCCAAAACATCGAGAAAATTGCGGCGCGCGCAAAACACAGCTCACCCCTCTCCGAGCGAGGCCAATATAAACGAGAGAACCCGGCTTACCGGGGTTCGCTACTGAGCCGAAAGCCTCCAATAAGTAGTTCCAATGAATACGCATTACGAAACAGGATACGATTGGGCATCCAACGGAAAAACCGCTCGTATCAGCCGCCGAGTAAATTAATATAATTTTTAATCCCAGCCGGATTCATCCGTGCCATTTTATCTGTCCGCGGAATGAGCGGGACAGGTCGCGAATTACGCGATCGGCTGGGAAAATAGTAATAAGCCGAGGGAAATTAAGCCCGTGGAGGAAAATGCGCCAAATTGCGAAACGTGTTTCGTTCATCAGCATGGGTCTGTGGGTGTGTGCTTGGGTCATACATCTGCACCTACTCGCGCATCCGTGTAAGTAACCTCGTACAAACATGTTTTTTTTTTTTTTTCTGTTTTTATGCAAATATATTTTTGGCTTGGACGGAAAACCCCACCGTTTTAGACTCGTGTAACCAAACAGAAACGCAAATGCAAATGCAAATGCCAAAAAAAAAAAAAAAGTGGTTTTCCCATTGTGCGAGCCTCTCTCGAACGGCGTCGGTCTTTGCCACCACGCATTCCCACTCAAGCTTGAATTCGCGTGGCTAGTCACACACATTTAATCGTGTATCGGCGGCACCATCGTCGTTTCGATGTTTAGAAGAAGACAACTCTATAAAAGGACAACCGAAGTCTGGGTTACGTTTACGGGCCACCGTCTTTATGAACTTTTGTTTCCCCCAAAACCTACAGACGACCCAAATTCAACGCTGAAACCCACGCGGGTACCTCGTAAGCTCTTTAGCCTCTCCCCCTTTCCCCCCGTATACCTAGGTCTACAAAAACAAAAGTTTCCAGGAAAGAAACGAAGCAAGAGAGACAGGGGTTGAGAGGGGAGCCCGAGGAGTCGATAGGTCGCATGCGGGGTCACCCTGCCGCTTTTGTCCAAAGGGTAATGCGTTCCAAGCAAGCACCCTGCGTGAACAAGATGGCTACAGCGTTTCATTTCATATTCTAGGCATGCACACGCAGGGGCACGGAGCAGCGCAGAAGCGATCGGGGGGAGGGTGGAGTGTTTGTGTGTGTGTGTGTAAGGGGGAAGATGGGAGTGCAAAGAGGCGGCAGCTATGGCGGAGGTTATTCAGTTTATCTCTTCATCTCGAGCACCTCTCTTCCCCCCAGGGCATCTTCGTGTGCATGCTACGCTGAAACTAACCCGGTGTCCCTTAGAGAGCTCTTTCCCAAATGTGCTATTTGGAATTCTTCTTAACTGAGAAATCAGAGCCTCGCACGTCGGTCGGCTCCTTATCTGCCGTTCGTTCAGTTCCTGATTTTTCCGCCAACCTTTTCGCGTTTTGTGCCCTCGACACGCGGGCGCGCACTTTGCGTCCGAGTTTTATTGCTGACGTCTCCGTAAAGCAAAATGGTAGGAGGAGAAGGAAAACGACAAAGAACCGAAGAGCTGGTTATTCAAACGAGTCGTTCTAACGAAAATCAAATGTATAAACAATGAAACGTGAGGCCACAGAGTCGTTTCTCCTTCTCCTCAGCCGCTCTCTATTCTTGCTCCCTTTCTTTCCACGGCGTCGAGGATTGGTTTTGTGTGTTTTCTGCGCTCCGACGCGACACCCTTCGGACTAACGAACTCTGGAAAGGTGGCGAATCTCTTCCTCGAGTGTAACTTACCCGAAGTTCGCTCGGAATCTCGGGCAATGTTGCTACACTTTGTCCCGCACACTTCCTCGACCACCTCTCGCGATTTATAAGAGCCCGATTTCCTGATACGGCCGTGTTCGATAAGGAGCCCCACCTGAGTACCGCATTAGGCAGGGTTTGCATGCACAGAAGGAGCAACAATATAGCGGCTAGTGGAAGACATAAATGTCTCGTCGCACAGACGTTTCTGCAGTACCGGTTTCGCTCTGCATTTGCATCCGAGCGTATCAAATAGAATGAAGACCAATCGAACGAAATTTTATTGACATCTTGATTCTTTAATAGAGCCTTGCATGGATGACAGAAAACTCGCGAACACCGCCCGATCAGTTTCTTAGGAATCGACTTTGGACGTACTGAATCATCATAAACGTAACAAGATGGACATTCCCCACAGCGCATCCTTCTAATGATACCAGAAGCTACGGATCACAATGCAAACCTTGGATTTTGAAATGATATTCAAAATCAAATCAAATCAAAGCTTTATTTACCAGAAACACTGGAAGGAGTCCCAGACAAAAAGCTGTTGAGACAGCTTGACTGGGTCTGGGACCCTTATTACATTGGCAGCAGCTTGGTAGGGCAACATTCACCTATCACAACATTTGATGAAACAAAAAATAAATTAAAAATCGGAACTTTGTAAACATAACACTATGTTAGGGAACAACGAAGATATAAGAGCGCAAGTCTCGTTTGCTAATTGTGTATATGTTTATGTTGTTTGTGAGGCATTTATTTAAAACAAGTGGTACATTATAATGTAAAGTTTGTAAGTTGTAGTTTGTGCGGGAATAAGGGAGGACCATGCTTCTCTGCGGCGTATATTGACATCATTGCTATGCCTTACGAGCTCAGAAATAGTGAATAAGAAATCAATGAATAGTGTGGAAGAGAAACGAATGGAACAAAGCAAACGATACTCATACATGCGTTCAACCGGAATTATTCGATATTTTAAAAATAAAGGTTCTGTGTGGTCTGTATAGAAAACATCAGCAATATATCGTATTATTTTCTTTTGTAGTAATAGTATGCTTTTAAGGTTTGTTTTTGTTGTAGTAGCCCATACAAGGTGACAATAACTTAAGTGGGATTGAAATAATGCGTAATAAATTTACGCACTAATTTATATTGATAACTATTCACGCTTTATCGATGAGAGAGCATTGGTCCGAGTTCATTTATAACACGAGGTCAATTTCACCTTTTTAGACAGTCGAATTGCGGAGGACTTTTTGCATTGACAGTTCATTACTTGGAACTTCACAGAAGAGGCTAGAATAACAGCATAAAAATAAATTGGCTGAAATTCAGACGACATTCAAGTTCCGAAAAATAGAAAACGAAGAGCAACCGGTCTCACGAGACTTGTCAAATTCGCAGCATTCAGGCCAATTCAAGTCAAAAACTGTCCGGGTTTTAAAAACTGAGTTTATGCTCTCCTCGACAATTCCAGGCACTCATGCGTAGACGGGACAACTGATTTCGCTGCAAGATATCCGATGTGTATCACGCATGACATGACGCATGCGCATGTCGTCAATATACGCAAACGGTATAAACGGTCTTCAAACTAAGCCTGTCGCGTTTCTCCGCCGAATCCTACACGCGGAATATTGAAATAAATTATTCAGATAACAAAGTCCGATAAAGAAGCGTTGATCACATCGTTTCCGACAGTATCAGTTCGGTGAAACCGATATGCACCTTCCTATTTTGGCGGATAAACGGCACATTGCTCAATACATGTTGCAATAAACACTACACAAGCTGCTACTACTAAGTACTGAGAATCCAACTCACTGGGGCTCCTCGGCTTTTCAGGAAGAAAAGGTGGTGCTAAGGCTAAAGTAAGCGTACAGACAGACTAAGGTAACTGCGACACTTTTCTCGCAAACTTATGCATGAGCGCCCCAAACTTTAGTATGCGGTCAGCTATCGCGTGATCTCCAAGGACGGAGAATATAAATAACAAGCTCCATGTAAAAAGAAACCAAAAACAACAAAAACACAAGAAAAAGAAACGCCTTGTGCCTGGAGGCACCTAAAACTCTCTAATTACGTCGCAACAGTAAAAAGATTGCTGGAGCTAGACTTGGTCGGTAGCTGTATTAACCGATCGGCACTAAGATTATATACCCCAAGCGCGTATTTATTTCTCGTTCATCAAACGAAGCGACAGGACATGTCAGGCGTGCAAAGTGCGAGGTCAGACGCATCACACGACGTGTCTTGTCCCACCGAGATCCCTTAGACTGAAAGACCGCAAGCCAATTATATACCCTCGTTATATTTGCGATGCAAATGAGTTAACAAGTTCGCCACGCGGTGTGCGTTCGAGAAGCCCGACACAAGTAAAGCACGGAGAAGCATTGTGTTTGCTTGTTTGGGAGACAAGCGAGGGCCTTTCGCCGTCTTTCAAGTCGAGAATTTTGGAGCAAAGTTGGCGAGTGCCGCCGACGCGTTGGCCGGACAGCTGTTTAAAAAATACCGTGGAATGTGTGTGTGTGTGCTGTTTGTTTGTTTGTCTTTTTCTCTCGCAGGCGGAGGGAGTGAGAACCTGTCTCTGGCGTCTCCGCTGCTGAAATAAAACGCGTCTCCCACAGCTCGCTTCCAGGGTTTCATAGAGGCCGCTCCCATGAAAGCCTCCGGCAGCCGAGGAGATGTTCGGAACACCTGTATCTGCGAGCGCCAGCGCTGAAACACGCCACCGTAGATACGCCCAAGCGAAAACAGCGGTGCTCGTCGAATGTCCCGGGGCCCCGCGCTATCGGCTCCGGGAAATAAACTATGCACTCGTCCCCCGAGCCATTTGAAAACCTGAAAGACTCGTCAATTCAATTAGCCACAAACTTCACGTAGTGCGAGATTAAGCCGCAACCCCGCTAGCGCCAATGGGAGAACAAAAAACAAAAAGAGTCCAAGGAGCGAGACAAGAGAGGGAGGAACAGAGACGACATCAGCAGCCGGAGCAGAAACGAGCATTTATGGCAAGAGATGAGTTTTTCCTTTTCGGCCGAGAAATGTTGCTCGGGTCAACCGATAACGCGCGCTGCTTTCGAGGCTCCGATCAGGCCGGAGAAGGAAAATGAAATCTCTCGATCTAATTAGACGAGAAACGCCTCCGGAATACCTTAGTGAGTGCGGGACCTGGCGCTGGTTTTCGAGGATTTATGACTTCTTAAATCAGCTCTTGTTTCTTTGCGCAAGCCACTTCCTCGCCTCGCCGGGGCGCAGCGACGGGTTTCAGGGATCCTCGCACTGGCCACCGATTCGTCACAGCAGTGCCGATGGCCAACTTGCCCCGTCGCGACCGGCGGATTGTTGGGGGACCGAGATTGCGTTCTCCCGGGACCGGGCGGCCGAAGCCTTTCATAAAGGACGAACAAAATGGGAAATTAGGGCCCGCACGAAAAAGGACGTTTTTATCGAGTAGAAATGGGTTTTGTTTTAGTGGGTGCCTGCCGAGTATCTCAAAGAATGATGAGACGAAAAAAATCTAAAGGAAAACTTACCAAGTGGAAAAACAAAGTAATTGTTAGCACGGAAGTCGCTGAGCTAATAATACTGTGCACGGCGGTGCGCTCCGCGGAATAAACTTACCTCCTCAATGTATTTCACCATCGGGTTTAAAATGTAATAAATTTCTTCCGACGAGAATATTACTCTTTCGTTCGAGAAAATGTGCTCAAACTGTTGGATATATTGAGGGAAATATAGTTACAGTATTCAGCTGACTCTGTTAACCCAAACTTCGCAAAAGAAAAAAAAAAATTAATTTTCTTTAGTAGATGACGGGTTTCATTACAACTCATTGGACGGCTCATCCTAGTGATAGCTCGGCGTGCATATTTAGGACTAAGCAAATCAAATGTATAAAAAAAGTATTATTCCATTCATCCTTAACCACACACGATATTTAAAAAAAAAACTGTTAGCTCCGTACGTAAATGTCTTTCTGTTAATAATAATTAATGTATAAAGTAGAATGTGACGCAAACCGTGTACGTTATGACACGGTAATAATTTATTGACAATCAACGAATATTGTCTTTATGTGGTGCGTAAAACTAAAATATTAGCGCGCGTAGGTTTTATCGCCATCGGAAACCTAAGCTCAGCAGTTATGAGAACATTGCACACAAATGGCCTATACGGACCACAGTGAAATAATATTTGTTAATTTTATAGCTTGAAACAACGTCTAGCTAAGACTATTATGGTACAGGTTTCTAAATCAGGCAAGATGGTTGAAAAGTACGCACCTTATTTGGTTCGCTCCAAGCGTTTCCCACTCCAAGATTCGCTTATGACGGTAGCTTCTAAGTAGGTACAAGACTAGCGAAGGACGATCCGAATTAAAGAGCGCCCTCATTAATCTTTTGCTTCGTTTTTTTCCTGACATTATTAAATCTGATCGAAGCTGCCGAACGTTTCATCATTTCAACTGCCAAAAAAGAAACCCTCGATAGCAAAAATTTCTTCATCGTGTATCGAAATCACGAGCTCGGATCAAACTTTTTTTTTTTTTTTTTTTTTTTTAGGCAATGAGCCTCGCGACACGGAGCTTTAATTATCTAAATTACTCCAAAACTGATTACCCTAATTATGGGAAACACAAGTTGGCCGAACTTTCCGCTCCTCTGCCGCCTTTTTTCCGAAGCGGCTCACGATCTTCTGGTCCGTTAGGGTCATTTCCCGCTAGATAGTAAGCTAGCGAATACCAAAAGACCCCGTCACTAAAAGCGTTTTGTAATAGCCGCAAATTAAACCAAAGTTATGCACCGCGAATGGACAAAAAGACGCGACAAAAAGAAAAAAAAAATAACATAATAATAAAAACAGCACTTATAAAAAAAAAAAAGAAACTCTTGGATACAGTTTTGAGTTTGAAGGTAAAAAGACAACAAATAAAAACGGCACGTAAGGGCGCACAAGAACACAGGTAACACCTGCGCTTAACATAATTAAGCTGTGAGACTAGTCTGTCTAATGTAAAATGCCACAGATCACCACATTTTTGCAAGTCTCGACCGTATGCTTGGGTTTAAAGAGAAGCTGAAGAGGTTCTAAAAAAAAAAAAAAACGAGATAAAGGTGAATTCTTGCGAATTTTTCTCCCAGGAATTCGAATATCGCAAGCATTTGACCCGAACGTGAAGCGAGAGAAACCGAGAAACTAACCGCCGGCTGTGACGTCATATCCAGAAGTTTCAACTGCCTTGCACGTGTCGCTTGTGAGGGAACGTGTGCAGCGCTTTTGACTGCTCGGTCGGGTAAGGCTTACGGAAGGCGCGGGAATGTTGAAATATCTGCATAACGTCACGATTCCCTCCTCTCAACGAACGCGTCCGGAAGGAGGCGGGGTTTGAGCGCTATTTTCAAAGCGCTGTTGTGGCTACTTGGCACATAAATCTGAAATAACATGTTTTTTTTTTTCTATATTCGTGATCCTGGAGGCCAAGTGCACTCTAAAAAAAAAAAAAGCCCGTGCGTCTACTTTCCCGCACAACACTCGGAGAGCCAATCCCCGCAACTTACGGAGGCAGCTCAGTGAATGACGATGCCGAAACATTTGTTTAGACCAAAAAAGAAAAAAAAACTCAGTCTGAGTTGTGACATTAAGCAATTCAAAACGTCATGCTTGCATTGCTTAATGTCAAAACTCAGACTGCGTTTTTTGGTCTAAACATATGTTTCGGCATCGTCACTTGCTGAGCTGCCTCCGTAAGTTGCGGTGCTGGCTCTCCGAGTGTTGTGCGGGAAAGTAGACGCACGGGCTTTTTTTTTTTTTTAAGTGTAAAAACAATTTAAGTGTTTTTTTTTTTATATACAAAACCTTTTTAGTTTTGCTTTAACACTTCCTGACCTTCGTTTTGAAAATAATATTAAGTCTGGTCTGATGGGGGCCAGACATCTGCACGTGGTCAGTGTTCCAGTGGTTATTATTTTTTTAGGCACTCTACCATTGAGTGAAAATGACAAAATTTTCACGCAAACTTCCTTTCACAAACAGAACAGGCATAACGCTTGAATCTCAGCGTTCAGGTTCGGTTTCGTTTCCCTAAATATTTATCTTAGTCGACCAACAATTCTAAGCTCAGGTAACATCTGAGAATACGATCGTTGGTGTACACGGTACAAGAGTACCATATGCAAGGTACATAAGCTATAGTGGTTGACTGTTTGGTCTATACGTCATTACTCGTGTTTCCAGTTTTGGAATTTACCAAAAAGAGCAGTGGATATATGTCGCTATTGTCTTGACAAGTAGGTGAAATAAAGCGAAGATTAAAGGAGCACTGAAAAATCGATCGACTGATCGGCGTTTATTCATGCCCAGAATTCCGTCCGCCAGTTCTACAGAGCTAATATTATTCTACACACCTGTCATGCAAACACTTTCTCCGTGAAAGTACATGACCAGAAAGACTCCAGCAACTGAGTTAAATTTTCAGTCTTTATAATATATACTAGTGCTGCGCTCACGCTTGTTCCCGGTAGAATTTGCCGATTGTATTTGCTTGAGTTGATTTTATACAGTATGCGAGTAGATAATGTTAAACACATATTTTATTTTGATGGTGGAAACAATAAATTAAACACGCCAAATTGCGTAAACAATATAATAGAAAACGAAAATTAGAAACCTTAGTCGGGCCTCGATAAGTACTTTGCGCGAAACGCCCTGTTGCGGCGATTCTCAGCGGACATCCATATTTGATGATAGCGTGGCGTACCGGAAAGGTCTATCTGGACAACAAGGAAAAAAGAAGAGGAGCGGGTTGACGCGAAACGTTGCAAGCCGCACCGCGGCCGAAGGGGCAACCCGACGCCGCCAATGGTAATAGAGCAGGCGGTCGATAAAATCGCTTACACGACGCCCAATCGGCCATAGTGACGACCGCCAAAGGGACCAAAGACAATGAGTAATTGTCGACGCTTTACACTGTTAATCATCCTGCCTAAGCGAAACCGATGCACACCGAAACTTAAAAAAAAGGAAAAAAAAAAAAAAGTCGGAAGAGGTAGGTGTACAGTGTCCAGACTCACAAGTGGCGTAATGATATTGGTGGAAAGAGGGGACGCAGAGGTTTGGAAAGCGTACATAAGAGCGTGGCTGATCTTGGCCGTTACGATTCATTAGTTGGGGGGGCTGTGCGGCGACGGGACTATGAGGCGACGGCCGCTTGTAGCGAATGAAAACCGTTCAAAGACGTCGGCATCGCGCTGGTGTCCCCATTGAGTCGAATGATGACTTTCCACTAAATGTTTATTTGATGCGGGGAAGAATTTCATCCTCTATTTTGAAACGGACACCTCGCAGCAACGACAGTGAATGCCTGCCACTAACGTCGTTAACTCTTTCGTCCAAGTGTTGGAGAGCAGGTTCGTGCTTAGAACTCCCCGTTTTACTTCCCCTTTCCTTTTTCGTCGCTCTGCTCTCACCCCCGATTACCTTTTTCTTTCATGAGATACCGAACCAACACCTCAAGCCGATTGACACACTCGTGTTTTTTTATATTTTTTTCTAAATAAGCCCACCACTACTACTCATCTACACAGCACGACACGGTTACCGCAAAGAAGCTAACAGTAAGGTACAGTAGTGTACACAACACTAAAACGTTTAACCCCGCATATTTGGACTTAGAAGGAGTCTGTTGAAATGTAAAGCGCTGTGTACCTTCGACCTCTTCCGATATCCCGATTGCTTGCAGGCTTGTAACCGAAAACTTATATAAGACTCACCTCGTCGAAAACACAAAACGGACCCTCCTCGGCAGGAAACAAAAGCAGGAACGGTGAGACAACTGCAGCACTGGACGGGGCGAGACCCAAGCGCAACTGAATTAGACGAGACATCCCTTTCCCCCGGGAGAAAATTAAGCCGCAAAGCGTGTTTGTCAAGTCGGCGTGACCGGACACCAGCGCGGGCAACGCGCAGGGCAAAGGAGGATGAAGCTATGGCGCGCGCTCCTCTTGCCGCGGACCATTAATTGCGTTTGCGGGTGAACGTAACGGGGGGAGAAGGAAGGGCCGGCAGAGCCCCGCCGAAGCGGGCAAAGGAAGGCACCGCCAGCGAGGCTTAACTCTTTTAGCGGGGAGCGGACGGACCGGACACTGCGGACGCCCAGATACCATCCTCGTCAACAGACGCTTAATGCTGTTAAGCGACCTTCCGCAGCCGCAATCAAACTATTTCCTCTTAAAGGTTCGGGGTTGCGGCTTGGGGGAGGGGGGGAGGGGGGGGGGGATCTTTCTTTCGGTCGGTCTGGCGAGAGGGTTGTCCGAGACAGGGGCCCTCGGCATGAAAAATGAATCGGTGCTCCTCGGCGTATCACAGGTTGGACAGAAGGCTGGCTGTACGCGCGAAACAGTAACAATTTCGATTGCCTCTAAGCAATCGAAATTTGAGCGCTGTAGTTCTTTCACCTAACTAAGAGATTGTAGAATGATGAATGATTGCGCTTGAACCGTCCAAATTGGACGGCGGCTTGCGCTACCTAACCAGTGTTTTTGTTTTATTTTATTTTTTATTTCAGCATTTAACATTGGTATGTAAAAAAAGAAAAATGTTAAACTTTTCAAGAGAAGTATTAATAATATTTCAAATACGTGTGCCGAATGGGCCTAACGCAACCGGGTGCCTTCACATTCTGCCCTGTGGATTACCAGAATAAAAATCCTTCATGGTCCGCTTAAAATTAATCACAATGGGTTTGACAATTCTGACACCTTTCAAATCTCTCTTACCACCTCATACCTGTTGCAGATCAAAGTGATACATTGATCTACCACTAGATACTTGTGCTGAACCGCTTTTTCAACCGAGCACATATGTATCCTGAGCTCTTCATTCTCATCATCATTTAAAAAAAGTATTATTGCTGATTTGTCACTAATCAAACCAAGACCTAACCTTCTCCTTCTGCATCACATATCGTTCAACTCCACACTATTGTCAAACAACAGCTTTATATCATCAGCATACATCGGTTTTGGTATTTATTTTTAATTTGTTTTTGTGTGTGTCTCTAGTATGAGAGGTCAGAGTCAAAGCGACTCTTTTTTAACCTCCTCTATCATCCTCGTATGTACAGCATGCACAGTAAAAGCGACAAATAAAATCCCTGTCGAAGGCCTCGTTTTATCTTTATGGGTTCTGTTGAACTTCCTACCCCTGTGATACGTACGTTATTATTTTCGTAAACATCCTTTAACAGTTCCATAGTTGTATCTCTCAATTGTAACCTCCTCAGTACGCCCCAAATATCCCCTTGACTTACATTTCAGGAAGCATGCTTGATATTCAAACATGCTAGAGAGTGATCTGTTTTCCTTTTCTGCAACTTTTATACGAGCTAAAAAAAAATAAAAATAATAATTTGTTTTAAATACTTTTTCCGGGATTCATTTTGTAACTCGCCCAGCACAGCCTTGTTCTATACCCATATCTGTAATCCATTAAAATCAGCATCACCACCATTAAACAACTGCTGAGATTATTGGGCGAGGGTGGTTGCTGATAGATCTCCGTTCTTTCTGGGCAGTTGCGCTTATAATTCTGCTAATTACCTTACAATGTTGCCTTAGATGTGGAGCCTAACATAGTTATCAAGGTAAGTGTAATGTAATCTGGACTCGTTGATGTGCCACTAACTCGGCGACAGCTTTCTGTGATATTTTTGAAGAGTGTGTGTGCCCAGGTGTAATCGTATTTTAAGCATGTGCTCTCCTACAGAAAGTTCTTTTTGTCTAATAGCAGCGATTACACTCACTTGACAACGATTATCCTCCGCTGTATTACCTCCGGTGCAGTGTTAACTTTGCTCTATCAAATTCTTCCGTCACTGTTTCTATATAATGCAATGTCTGATACTCTTGCAGCTAATTATCCTCAAGTGTAACGAAGAATTGCTGCTCCGATTGTCACAAATGAAAAGATGAGTGTAAAAAAAAAAAAAAAAAATGTTTAAGGAGACGAACTTGCGCCTACAAAGTGAAACAGAAGGTATCGAGCATCCTGCGTCGGTGACAGAAGAGCCACTGATTCAAATCAGCGTGTGACCGCTGCTTTTAAGGGCTGTTTATACTCCAACGTTGAGTGCAGTGAACGCAGCGTAGCGCAGAACGCGCACCTTTTATTGGCCGGCAACCAGAAACTCGATATCTGCGACCAATCAGTATCTGTACGCGCTGAGCTACGCCACGCCCGTCGACGTTACGTTGGAGTATAAACGTACCTTAACACGCGCGGCACGTTCAGGAATGTTAAGAACCAGAACACTCGATGTCAACCGAGAATGGACTGCAACTTTCCAGAAGAGCACAAAATAATAAAATAAAGAACCGTGCCGAACGCCGTTCCTACACGTGGCAGCCACGTGCGTTGCCCACACTGCCACGCACATGGCAATATATAAAGCTCCTACGTTGCATGTGCACGTATAGCGACACGGATCGTGAAAAATAAAAAGTACTTGCTAAAGGTATCATTGAAGAGAAGCATTAAGACGACATATTAAAAGCTCAGATTTGAGAAATCTTAGAGAAACAACGTTCGTGGTCTTTAATTAGCTTAATCTCGGTCGTTCACATATTGCGGAAAGCTGTTTGTTTTTGTTTGTTTGGTTTTGTGTGGGAACAAGGAGTTTTGAATTGAACAACCTGTTGCTTTAGCAAGCACTCACCATCAGCTAAACTAAGTATTCATTAAATTGAATAGCTTCCTTAATCGGATGACGTCACCCCATCGTTATGAGCAAAAAGCTAAGAGGCAGAATTTAATATGGTTTGATCTACCGCATTTATTCGAAAAGAGGTCGATCTCTTTATGAACAATGCCTGCGCGTGTATTTCTCTGCAACGCTCAAAAAGAGTAAATCCTTGCATTTTACGGAAAAGGCCCGGCAAACGACGAGGCACCGATAACGCCGGAACGCAAAAATGAGATTTGTCTGGATCGCTTTTTTTTTTTAAATATTTATTCCAAACGTTATTTATGTTTTGCCATTCGCAGGCTCTTTTCGTAAGCCTTAAAAATTGGTCTCCGTGGGTTCTGTGCGAACGTAGACGCACGGGTCTGTTCCTAAAAAGGTCGAACTATTTTCGAATAAATATAGTACGCAAAGTGTGTCCTGCAGTTTTCCCGAACATGTCATGGGCCACACTGTTGCAGAAACCGGTCACTGCTTGCACCCTTTAGTCGCTACTGCCTTCTACAGTATGCTACATAAACGTTTCGTGTGATAATCTTGAGCCAACCATAGTTTAACTATTTGTGCAACCGTGACGCCATTTTCAAAGTTTTTTAATTGTACACTCAGAACATTGGCGAGCCATAAAAAGTATAAATGGGGCTCACAATTTTTTTTTTTCTTTACGAAAGGTAAAAAAAAAAAAGAAGTGAATTACGGCCCCCACAGCGTACGTGTGCGTGTCGTACTTGACTAGTGGTGTGACTACTGGTTAAATAATCACAACTGCGCGAACAAAAGAAATGCTTAACGTTTGGTTAAAGCTTACCAGAAAAGACCATCATGCCTACGATGATGTTTCAATGAGAGGACCAGGTTACCATGTGCCGACGGTGCATGCTGGCAATACCACACTTCAGTTGTGGGGTACTGGTACCGGGCGATGCAGTTTTCAAGAGGTAACCTATGCACTCAGGTTTCCTCTTCGAAGCGTACTCTCAAGATCCCGAACACGTCTTTGTTTGTCAGAGCCGCCATGGCGACGCAAATAAAGATAAATCATCAAGTCCTCATACCCCGATATGCACCTAATATAAATTATTTTTGTACAAGTCAAAAGTCAAGCGCACCTTCTGGCAGTTTCCCACAACTGGCAGAAATTGGCCACAAAATAAAAAGTTTGTCGATATGATGACAGTCGTCCGACCGGCACCGCCGTGCACCGCTCTGCTGGCCGAACAAAGCAAGCCCGCAGCGCCCCGGCGGTCAAGGCGCCAAGAAGTCTGGTCACGTGATATTACGTGTCTAAAGCTTCGGAATCCGTAACACTAGAAAGCTGAACGAACTCACGCTCTCGCTTCTTATGCCTTTGTGCTTGGAGCGCTTTTTCTTTCTGCCTCTCTCACTCTCCACCCTCCTTCACAGAGGCTGTTCTTTCTTTTTTTTCTTTTTTCTAATCACCGCGCAAAGATTACGAGTTGCTCCTATCGGTTAAATATTAGAGGTTATAATGTCCAAGCCGCAGAGTAAGTAACCACTAAATTTGAGCGCGAACAATAAGATTGGCTCTTTTAACCTCCGAAACAAGCTTACAATGAAGAAACATTCAAAAACAAAGCCCGTCACCTCTAAATTAGACGATACATCCGTTTATAGGTAGCTATAGAAGTTACATCGTAAAGAATGTACAGACACCACACGGTGCAACGCGACTCACGCGTGACCTGATATTGCTCAATAAAACCGCCATCGCATCACCCAGCCCTTTCCCCAAAGCCTGAGAAGTTACGTTCTTACTCGCACGAACCTAACTCTGGCGTCACGAATAGCCTCGCAGGCAATATGGGGCAGTCTAGTGACATCAGCTTACTGGACGTTGTGCTTTTATGTGTACTCGGTTTCTTTTTCATAAAATGTAGGCCAACGCCAGATAAAATGCGACCACTCTAAAATAAAGCCCGTGCGTCTACTTTCCCGCACAACACTCGAAAAGCCAATCACAGCAACTTACGGAGGCAGCTCAGCGAATGAAGATGCCGAAGCATATGTTTAGACCAAAAAACGCAGCCTGATTTGTGAGATTAAGCAAGGCAAGCGTTACGTTTTGGATTGCAATGTCACAACTCAGACTGCGTTTTTTGGTCTAAACATATGTTTCGGCATCGTCATTCGCTGAGCCTACTCCGTAAGTTGCGGTGATTGGCTCTCCGAGTGTTGTGCGGGAAAGTAGACGCACGGGCTATTTTTTTTTTTTTTTAGATTGTAGGATCTGATCTTGTACATTTGTGGGCATGTCGATGTCAAGTACAGGAGAGTCAGACCGACATTTCGAAGCTAGAGGTCAGCAGCGCGATCTTGTACTTCAAGCTTTAAAATTCAGGGCATTCATCTTTATATATCTTATTCATAAAGGCACAGCTGCTGGTGAACACATCACAACTGTTTTGGTATTTTCAGATCAAGTTTCCTTATGGTATACGTTTCTGTACGAACTTTGATTAAAGTTTGTACAGAAATGAATGCATAAATAACGTCCTGAGTCGAGCAAGCCCTTCCCGGCGCCACACGACTGACAGAGCCCTGCTTCCGCTAAATTGGGCTGAGCCCGCAAGCCAAGTCCTCGAGTCGAAAGGAAGAAAAGAGGAGGCCAGTTCATCCACCCGACCTTTTCTTCTTCGGCGACCTGTCCTGCGCGGAAAGTCATGACGAACAGCTCAGCCGCCTTTTGTGCGTCGGCCACAGAGAACAATTTGAGTCCCTGCCATTCTGATTTCCAATTCAGAGGGACACGAAGTTCATGCACCGAACAGGGTAGGAGAAAGAATAAACAAAACGAAAACAGAGAAGAGACAGGGCCGCGAGCCGCCACAAAGCCCCAATCTTTGTGCGTCTTGCCGCGTCTCTTGAAATGTAACTTCAATGTATATTTCTAGAAGAAGAGATGGATAGATATGGAGTGTTTAGGTTCACGCTCTCGGCCAATACAAAACCAGTTTCTACACAGGGGAACCAGGGAAGGGACAGTTTGCGAGTAGAGGCCACTTTCATGCCGAGAACGCTAGACGTGTAATTTAGAAGTCGCTGCTAGAAAAAAAAAAAAAAAAAAAAAAAAGAACACTTGCACAAAGGCGAGAAGATAAAAAGGGTGTTCGAAACTAAAAAATCCGCGCCGCTGAAAACAGCAACAAAACTAACAATAAACAGAAACCGAAAATCCGGCAGTCTCTTTGTCTGCTCCTGTAATTTCCTCCTCTACCAGAGTATAGTTTGCGCGAGTGACAGCACTGCAGTATATTCCCCCCGCCCGCAGTTCGCGAGCCAACGTGGTCGTTATATCCGCTCGATTGCACGCATGTACGTTTTTCCGCGCAATCCAGATACCAACTTTGTTTTCGGACGTCTACTGTAACCCGGCGGGGCGCACTTGAGGCTAGACCCCCGCATTTATGTGCCCACAGAGGACGAAATACGAGAGCAGCCCCAAGCCACCGTGGGCTCCCAAACCGCAGCGCTGCCAGAATGATGCTCGCCAGTAGGTAGCTATGCCTTCCTCGTGAGATAACGTAGAGTCAGCCAGCGGCATTATGAACTCCAAGCACACACCGAGAGGGCGAAGGCGACAAGGGGGAAGAAAAAAAAAGAGAGCGACATAGAAGTAGAAACCCACGCAAGCAACACGGAAAGACGTGGCGTATCCGCTATCAACGCAGTCCATTAAAGAAAGAGGAATAGGTACAAAGAGGTTAATGCAATGATATCTCGGACTGCTCTAACTAAAATCTCGTTGCCGAGGGAAAAAGAAGAACGAACAACTAGACGAAAAACGAAAGAAACCTCAGATAATCGCTCCTGCATAGTACCAGAAGTTGCTCCAGACATCTTAACGCCCTTCCTTCTTGCGATCGTTTTAATGAGAAATTCACCCTTCCGTGCTCTACCGATGTCCCCTCACAGAAGCGAAGATGCGGTGCTCGACTGAACTGCGATGTTGGGTTAATGCAGATGTGCCTTGCTCGGTGAAATTTCGGCAAGGCATAGCCCGAATATCTTGGCTAAAACAATCATTACATAAAAAAAAAAGAAAACAAAATGCTAATCTTGCATGCAAGGGTTAGAGTCTGCGGAGCGGAAGGGAAGTCGGCATGCAAACACAGCATTTCAGTTAGATGATTTTCATCGTGCGAAAAGAATAAAAAAAAAAAAAAAAATGTCACCTTTGTTTGGCGCGACGGTGCTGTTACTTTTCAATTGAAGTTTAGATTGTCCACCAATATAGACTGATAAAATAGTGAAATAATGGTAGCACGATTGAACAATCTGTCCCAAAATGTTGCGATGTAAACTCCCCCCCCAACCTATTTCTCTTCCGAGCTCCGTATTCGTGGAAAATCTCAACAGACACCATTCAGTAAATTATTTATATGACCCTGTAAGTCGACAGGAGCCTAAATATCGCTCACCCTCTACTTTAGCTATCACTGCCAATCAGTGTTGCAGGTGTTGTAAAAACAAAGATGAACGTTACTCGTTAACTGGCTGATTGGTTAACGGGGAGGACATGTGACCAGGTGTGGAGTGAGGTGGAAAGATAGGCGAGGAGGCGAGGTGCAAGAGGAGGAGTGGGTTAGAAGGTTCTGGAAGATCACCTGGTTTATCCTTTCAAGTGTACACAAGCCACGCGTTAAATTATCCGATGAAGAGTGCCGTGAACGTTGGCGTCTGACTCAACAGGTTGGACGTGCTGCTAAACTATGATATGATCGTTTGCGACGCTAGAACGTTCCACGTATGCCACGCAATTGCCAAGCAATTTGCCATACACTTTTGCATATTCGAACGAGTGTAAGGATTACCAGACTGCTTTATGAATGCTTACCACTTGGCGTGCGGAAATACCGAAAAGTTTGAAATGCCATTATTTTTGTATCCTATGCAAACCCTTGCAGAGAAATGTAATAAGTGACGTGTGTACGTTATTGAGAAACAGTAATGGAAGTGCAGTACCCGTTAGAATTCTTAAAATGTAACAAGTACGTTAGTACGTTACGAAAAGAAGCGTTATTCGTAACGACGTTACACATACGCGTTACCACCAATACTGCTGTGTCAGCAATATTAGCTTGCTCAAAGAGGCAAATAAATACCAAGACAGAGTATCGTAGCTACCTCCAATGACGGTTGCCTCCGAGGATACTGTCACAAGAAGGCGCTACCTGACCCCACAGTCCCGTATCATTATTAAATTCTGTTGGGCGACACAGTCGATAAAATGGCGTGTCCTTCGTAAAAAAACAAGGAGCTTGTCCCCTCTTCGCTCCTGAGTTCCCTCTTCGCTCATGAGTTCGGGTTCACCCTAGACATTTCATCTGGAAAAGAATTTGGTACGATAACAAGGCCTAAAATATCCTCAGTCAAAGAAAGCAAAGGCACAGTTGACCGAGCTGTGACGACGCTACACTCCAGAAACCTCTCATGTGCCCCGTTTCCCGTTGTGCCCGCGGAGAACCAGCGTCTACGGAGGAGTCCGGTGACTGATGAGACCGAAACAAAACGCTTCCACCGAAATATGAATTTCGCGGTGGGACATTAAACTATTCGGCATGAAGCGAGCGTGCAAAGCGTCATGCTGACATCCTGGGTGTCACATTGTAGACATAACAATTCAATTAATGTTTTTTTTTTTTTGCCTCGTCATCCTACGAGTTTCCTCTAAGATAAATGCTATTGCCTCCCCGAGTGCACTGGCTCTCGATCAAGTTATCAGCTCTTCAAGAGAGCTCGATAACCAAACAGTAAAATATCTTTTCGTAGAGCTCATAGACCAGAGCCGTGAGTTAAAAAAGTGGCCACTCGAGAATACCTTTGAGGAGGCCCTTCTCCTACGCATGTACACGAAAATAAAAATAATGCAAACTAGTCTGTACATTTGGCATAGAGCTTTTCTTCTTTTATTTTTGTCTGGATTATTCCTTGCTGGATTTATCTTATCTAGGATAATCCATTATTCCACAAATCTGGGTACCTCGACCTTTGTTAAGGCTGCAGCAAGGTTACTTAAAGTTCTTTCATAACCAGACCAGTCGCCGGAAGAGAACTGGACTTCACGGTCGGTCCGGGAGATTGGAGGTGTTCAGACTCGGCGGAGGAACCAGCTGGCGGGTGGACGCCCCCGACGTAGCGCTTGGAGGCTCGCCGTCGGGACGGCAGTGTCTCCGGAGGATCGGGGGCTCCCCGAGAACTGCCAAGTCGAGGAGATTAGCCGCAAAGCCGAGTGAGTCCTCGCGACCAGACTTGACCTTGGCCCGCCCCCTCTCGGCAGATATGCCGAGGTGCGTTCCATTTACGGCTCATCATTAAAGATGAACACGGCCCCCTCGCTCCCAGGCGGGTAATGTACGGCGCTGCGGCGTCGGCCTCCTCTCCTGCCCGATAGAGAGGCCATTGAACGCGCGAATTCCCCCCACCGTGACATACCGGTCACCCTCCTCCGGCGGCCTGCCTCCTCGCAGAAAGCCAATCTGATCGGCAGGCCTGCGCGCTGAGCCGCCGCCGCCGCCGTGGCTCGCCGGGGCGAACCAGGCGGCCAGCCGACACGATTGAGCAACGCCAGCGCGCTGCCCGCGCGCCGCCCGCAAGACGAAACAAGCGGCCAGCCCCCGACGGGCGGCCGGACCGGCTCGCCGCCGCAGCGCCGGCCGAACCCGCTACAACTTGTTCCCGGGTCCTCCGTCTTGGTCCCGGCGGTAAAGCGCGCCAAACACCTGCTGATCGGATGGGTCATTAGCTCGGCCGCGATCCCTCGCCAATGGCCGCATGCCCAAACTCAGCAAGCGGACGCCGTCGGAGGGGGCTCACTGGACGCGCCGGATTACCGGATCCGGTTAGGGTGCCCAGGGGAGGGGCCTCACTCGGCCGACGAAGGGCCCTTCTCAACCGCCACTTTCCCTGCCCTCTTGCCGCCCGCTCATTTGCAACCAACGCGTACACTTCGCTCGGGCCGCGGTCTGTCGACGAGGAAACGCGACACAAGACATCGGGTTCACCCACAGAACCCTTGGGATCTTATCGGCATCCAGACGAATTCGGCTCTGAAATTGCGGCGGGCTCTATCTTTCCGCAACTAACCAGTAGAACAAACAGGTTCTATCAAAACACAGAATGGAGGCCGGTAGAGCCAGAGCAGCGTTCACGAACCTGCCGAGAGTGTCGTTGTTCGAAATGAACCCTACAAACTTCATAGCAAAGGTAGCACCGACCTGAATTTTCGTGTGTCGTGCAAGCAACCGTCGAACTCAGTCAATGTCTTCCCTCGACACACAACGTCCCGATTGTCAAGTTGTCACAGCTGCCGACGTCGAAAACTGCCTGGTGCCACGACGCACGCTGTATTCACGCGCGCCAGTCAGCGCTCCGTGGTAAACGGCAGCGATGGACAACGTACTGCAAACCTCGTCGCCGTTCCCGCCTTCGGTCGCACCCCCGCACTGCCCCTCCTCCACCAAGTATCTACGGACAGAGCGGCTTGTTTCGCCGATTCCTGGGCACCCGCAGTGACTCCTCACGGCCAGACAGACATACGCCGAAATAGAGTCGTCTTTTACCCCAACTCTGTGGCTTGGAAGCGAATGGTTCATTTTCAAATCTTCGTTTTGATAGAGACACACCTAGACGCCTCGACAAACCTAGGAGCAGCAAGATCAGGAACAAGCTCGTCCCCTTTCACAACGCGGAGGTCAGTGGTCACGCGCCTTGTAAAAAAAAAAAAAAAAAAAAAGCACTCAAACGTTTTGTTTTTTTCGTTTTTTCTGCATTTCTTTTTTTTTACTATTATTGTTTCCACCTTTACGCTGCAAATATGAACAGGGCGACAGGACCCCTAGTATCCATCATAAGAAAAAATATCCGGCGGCCGATTACAATGGCTGAGCTCATAGGGTGCAGGTAAGGAAGCTCGATATGAGACAGTAGCAAACTAAACCGATTCGCCAGTAGCCATTAGCGCGAGACGTTATAACCGCTTGCGGAAGAAGCGCTTCGATGTGAGTCGTGACCAGACTGCATGCGACGCGTCTTTTTCCCCGCCAGCAAAGACGACCTCTCAGCCGATCAGGGTACGCCCGGCGGACACGAAAGTCGTCGCCAGGGCAAGAACTGTCCACGACCCTACTGGCTAGCATGGGACTCAAGAATTTCATATCGGACAAGTCATCGAAAAGGGCCTCGCTAAAAATCGTTTATCTTTATAACGCCCATTTAATAAAACTCAATAAAACAAAAAAAACAAAAAAAAAAACATATAAAGAAGTTCCCTTTTTACGTAGTTTGAAACGACTTCGGTCCATTTCATGCGGTTGTAAGATATCTCTATTTCTCCAAGGTAACAAGCACATTTCATATCGGCCTCGCTCGGAGATGTATTAAAAGGGAAGCAAAACACGACGTAGGGGTAAAAAATAGGACTTGTCACGAAGAAATGACCGATCGCGCAAACCATCGCTAGGCGGCCGAAACAGCTATAAATAAAGCTTGTTTCTTTTATCTTTGATGCCACAGAACACCCCAGCCCAAATTTACATTCGCCAAATAGCTAGACGGAGCCACCCAATCGCCTTAAACAGATAACATTTCTTAGCAGCCCGTTAAATAAAGAAAGAAGGCCAGAGAGCTCCCCATAAGCAAAGCTCGAATGACAGTCGCCGCCGACGGCGATTAAACAAAAAGCTAATAGCGCTCCAGCTAAGCCCGCGATAAGAAGCCAAAGTCAATTTCTTGCCGCAAGAAACAGTTCGGGTTGATCAACTTCGGCGTGCCTTTGCACTTGTTGCTTTTAACACTGGCCTCGGACATTAAAGCAACCACGTTCAAGCTCAAAGACCTATCCGCACTTTACGACCGGTGCCTTGGCCCAAAGCGACGCAGCACATCTTCAAAGTAACTCGTCGAAAAACGTGCTCCGGCCTTTTCAAGTTGCCCTCCCAGAGGCGCCAGAGTCATTCACGTACGGCGGAACTTGGCGACGGGAATGCAAAGCAGACAGTCGGCTCTTATCTTTCACCACGCGACTCAAAAGTGCGCCGGACAATAATCCATGGAGTGACATTAGCCCCGAGAAGGAAGGCCCTTTCATGGCAGCCTAATGATCCGTCTCGCTGCAATGGCGCGGGCACGATTCCGCGACTTCCGCTTTTTTAAGACAATAGGAGCTACAGATTCATTAGGTCATCCATCCAGGGTGGGGGAAGACCAGAATAGCCCAACCATTTTCCAAAGTTACGCTTGCGCCTCGACGGACACGCAGCCCTCCTCTCCTTGGCCGTGAGATGATGGACATAGAGAGGCGTGAAGCCAAGCGAGGCGTTTATTTTTGAACGCGCACATACACGCTCATGTTCACTGACCCGTGCACAGATAAACACACCCTTCAAAAAAAAAAAAAAAAAAAAACAAGTACGAATTGGGAGGTTTTTTTAGTTTCTGATTCCGTTCCATTGGCAATCGCAGAATCTTCGATCGTCCCTTGCACGCACAAAAGCCGCGACTGTTCAGGAAACGATAGCCATGTAAGATACACGTAAGATGCATGGCTACCACTGGCAACATAGTGGCCGACACGGAATCCGGGCAGCGCCTGAGACGTGAACTTAAAACCCAGCGCAAGCCTCGCAGGCGGATCAGCGCCACGCCACAAACGAGCACCAGACACCGAGCACACGGCGTCAGTCTGCGGGAAGGTGCCGTGGCCTCTTTCGGGTTCACAGCACGCAGAACGGGTCAGCCACGCGCTGTCACATCGGCCTCGTCAGCGCACAAAGTTCCGATTCGTTCCAGCAAGGCACGGGTATATTTATGGCAATCGCCTCCCCCCTCCCTCCTCGCACGCCAACCGCCGCCCTCTTCCGCGGCAGGCATCCTTTAAATGTTCTTGAAGGCTTACGTCAAAATCGGCACTAAGAAAACCGGCGACTAACGAGCGGTACAAGCGAGTCCACCGCTGGAAGCCTCACGACGGTGCAGAGAGTCTCAGCTGAGCGGCCAACCAGAATCTCCGGTGATCGATCGCAGGTGGCAGGTGCGAGCCACACCCCGCTCTTCTGCATTCCCGACCAGGGAACAAACAACGCGCCAGCTCGGGACCCCGGGCAAGGCCTTTGAACGCGCCGCAATTACCATAAAGCAGGATTTCGCCCGCGCCGAGCGCGGCCGCGGGTGCCATTTAATTTCGGACGCTACGTCGCACTGCGCGATTTGGATCAAAGTGCGCGCGCCGGTTACTGGGGCATCGCTGTTCGCCGGGCACCGCAGAGCACCCACAGCGCCGCTCTTGCCCATAAATAACGGACTCGTGGCGGAAACCCACCGCAGGACCCCCGGGGACGTGGGTCACAGTGCCGCGAGCCTTGCATGGCCCTTGTGTCGCCGACTCGCGCGTGAGGCCGCGACAAAAGGGAACTAAAGGTGCTGATTCAAGACGACTACCTGGAGAATGTGGATACAGTTCAGGGGGGAAAGAGACTGGAGTAACTTCGAAAAGTATACAGCACTTTGCGCTTGGATTGCCTGTTAAGCTAAATTTCAGCGGCAATAATATAAGAGCGCTGTTTCCGGAAGACGGAGCTAGAATGTGAAAGCAGTGTACCTATTTGGCTTCCAAATCCACACCGGCGAGATGGTTAAGCAGGGTGAATCAACTAGGGCGCCTCGCTAACCCAAACACTAATTTAAAAAAAAAAAAAAATCATACGGACAGCATTTCAGAATTTTAAATTGCAGTAGGCATGGAGAACGCCGACAATTGCAGAACAAGAAGTATTTCTGCGAAGCGCACGACAAACCCGATGACTTCCGCTGCGTTTCCCTTTATCGACGCTCGTGTGATATCATGAACGCATAAGACGCATAAGTGAACAAATCTGAAATAGAACCTTCCGAAAGCTCGTGGATCGGGTGCAATAGCGAAGACGGCACGCACAGCTCGACGAGTGCCCGGAGAAGCATTCCGCCGTTGCGGAGGTGACGCAACCCAGGCTGGGACGAGTGACCTCCGTGGAGAATGGTACCCGCGAGGTAAGCGATGCACACGGCCCTCCTCTCCCCGAAGGTGGCGAAGACAAACAGCAGGAGGCGGATAAAAAGGGGGGGTCCGGGGTGCTAATTTCATTCGGGGCGCGTGTCGATCGGAACAGGGAACGGAAATGGGTGTGTCGAGCTGACCTCTGATCTCCGCGGCAAGGTGAGCGGCGGCACTGTGTTCAGCCCTCCTCGGGGCCCTCCCCTAGCGCACACACACGCTTGGAGCCAGCCTCTCGCGAGCCATCCGGCTCCGTCTACACCTGGTTGTATTTCTTGGGGAGGCCCGCGCCGAAACCGGCAGCCGAGAGGGATTGCAGGTAGGCGGGCGGGCGGGCGGGCAGGCAGGCACGGCAAGCGAGCACAGCTCCATAAACAAGTCATGTTGGGACAGATTTAGCACCTCGCAACCGATTCTTTAATTGCCGCTGCTATGGCAAAGAAGGGACACCGGCATTCCGAAAGGAGGCTCCGCTTTTCTCGTCAGCAGCGATCTCGGCGTGGCGGCTGCACGAGCGCTGTTTAGTTAGGTGTCGGGACGACAAGAAACGCCGACACCGGGACATGCACGTCACACCGGCCCTGCGGCGACGATGTTGCTTTTCAGCGGCATTAGCAGCGGCGGCGGCAGAAAGAACTTCGGAACGAGAATATGCACCGCCAAGTAGTGTCACCGCCCGGAATGTCTCTGCTATAAGTCAACCGCAGCGCCGATAAACGTGTCGGCTTCCCGCCTCTGATCTCCCGACCTCGACTGGTGGAGGTAGCCAAACCTTTATGGAGCACCCCGTTGCGCTGCATACGCCTTTCATTCTGCCACCACCGGCGCATTCGAACAGGTGACTACGCGAGCATGGACTTCGTGCGGCCTCCTACAAAAGTACTGGCTTACAATCTTGACACCAACAACAGTTCAAAGGCCTTTTCCAAGGTGGTCGGTGACGAGAAAGCTCGCGCTCAGCGGTAGCACAACTGAAGCTTTGCTCAGCCGCCATACACCATTTTCACGGGTCAGTCTCGCCGCTACCGCATAAACATACACCGTCCGCACATACTGCATATAGGTACACCATAGACCCGTGGTCAGCTAGGGACACATACCGCCAAGATGGTGGATCAAGTAATGACAGGGCACACATTCTGAATTGAAGCTATTTCCCATCGCCACAGGTGGTACTGCGTAGCACGAACGCTATGAAGAAGGGCAGCACTTTAGAAATTTCTCCCCCGCTTACCAAACGGTTCTGTTACCGAAACCGTGGCCGTTCCCCCCTCGCTTAGAAAATGCTTCTGTCAGCGAAACCGCGGTTGCAGTCTCAAGCAACCACATCTGCTCCTCATGGCAGCGTTCGGGGCATCATCGGAGCGTCCCGTCTGAACAAACCGCGTTTTCTTCGAGCAGTCTCGAAGAGCCCGTGCAGGGATATCGACCCCCCGGTGGCGCGCAGCTCCCCGCGGGATCAGACATCAAATCACCGAGACCCGCGGGCGCGGGGTAGAGCGCTCGCAAATTTCGATTAGCGAGGAACAAACACGTCTACAGCAGGTGGACAAAGGCTGCCATGCCGCCGGCGCGGAGGCGAAGGTTGGTCAGCAAGGAGAACAAAAGACCGCGGCAAACATCAATCCCGAGAAGAAGAGCTGCTCGCACAGCAGTGTGAAAAGATCGCGCGGCCACTGTTCCCTCCGAGGACGGCTAGCTTTCGATCACTTGTGTTGCCGACGCGATCCTCGAACTCTGTTCCATACACGGGGTTAGGCTTAAGCCACTCCAGCACCGCTAATACACCATAAAAAAAAGACATTTTCCAGACGCAGTATGAGCCGTGCTTCTTCCCTGGATGACGGCCATGTAACATTGGTCATACAAAAACTGTCTGCAGAGATGTACGAACACTTGCATGTAACAGACATGTTTCGAAGATGCTTGAAGCGTGTTCGCAGAGGATTCTGTCATCATGCCTGCAGAGAAACTCCGTGTCTTTTGTATGTTGTACGAGCAGTGCGACTAGGACTTTAGGTGCCGGGAGAACCTGCTCATGAGACGGCCATGTGTCGGTGGCCCCTGGAATTAGTCGCGTCGTGCCGTACGCGATCTGATATATACTTGGCCTTCCCCTATTGGCCAGCGTATCAATGTCTATGAATGCCTGACGGCCGAGCCATTTCTTGAAATTTTAACAATAGTATCGCTCTGTCCTTAGGTTCCAGTCACGCGTCTATATTCTTTGTGTATCTGTCAAGACTTGCAGAAAGATGGAGTTTTTCCTAGTATGCTCTCTCCAAGTAAGCCGATGAGAAATTGTCTGCTCGTTGTTTATTCGACTGAAGACTGCGTCCTTCTGAGGTGCAGCGCTCTTTGACAGCCTCTCTAATTGATAGTAAAGAAAGAGGAATGAAAACTGTCTATATACAGCGAAAATGAATGAATTCGCGCAACTAGCAAACACAATCCGCGGGTTGCTCGGAAATAATTTACGACAGTAAAATTAGGCCGCCGATTCCCATTATTAAGAAGCGTTGTAACTCGCGCTGAAAGATACAGATAAGAAAGTAAGTGAGACCAATAGACCCTTTCCGGAATTCAGTGCCATCTGGTGAGTCAAATGGGAGTTTAACTTTTACCGTACTGATGGCGGCAATGAACCTGTGCTCTGAGTATTTTATGGGGCACCGTTACTTTCGCAAGTCAACGGTAAACGAGAATGCGCGCTTCACTGTGCAGTTCTTTTTCAATCTCTTTCAGTGTCGATGGCGACAAAGATGCAACCAGTCAGAACGAAGCGCCAACCCACATAGACACCTTGATAGAGTTCTATACATCAAGGGGCTTTGAAGCCGAGTGTGTGCTACTAACAGATGGACTGGGCCCGAGTTAGAAATGAACGCTTACGCAGCTCTTGCATCCAATTCCTGCTTCACACCACGCTAATCAACTGCTTAGGAGCATCTTCAACTTCTTCCTTCATCACTAAACAGAAGGCACCATTTTTCAGATGATGATAGTGATCTAAGTTGCCAGACTGAATTCCGGAAAGGGTCTATTTAGCTACGAGTGATTAACATATCCGGGAAAGGTATTTCGTGATCTTTCAATACAAAATAAACACTGATATTCAAGTACCTCTTTTAATGTGTCTATAATACCCGAAGATTAATTATCGACGCAACGAAAATGTTGTACAGTATACTAGTATACTATAGTAAGGCGCATATTAGAAAAGCATATTAAAAAAGAGCATATTAGGAAAAGCGCACGTTAGAAAAGAAAAACAAAACGTCAAAGACAAGCATACGGTGGAAGTAGTAGGTAAAATGGTCCGCTCATGGAGCATAGTTAATAAAATGAATAAAAATATATTCGGGCTTGCATAGAGAAAACGAATTAAGATGAAAAGGAAATTAATTTTCGGCTTTATTGGTATGCCTTTAGCTCGACATAACGCTACGCAACACGTTGGATATGATGCCACCTGCAGAAATACGAGCCTCTATGAGGCATGATGCAATTATTTCCGCCTTAATATGCGCAGAATCCGTTAAAAAAATAAAAAGTCGCACGAAATAACCAAAATATCTGCTATATAAGTACCGAATTGTTTTTTCGTTGATATGAGATGTTTTGTTCCACGTGTTTGTTTCCTAGGTTGCAGGAACCGTGGTTGCTCGTGAAGAAGGACAAGCTTTCGCTTACTAATATGACTTCAAAACCTAAAGAAACTAGAGGTTTGTCGTATAAGACGGTTTGCCGTTGCCGTCGGTGGAGACAGAGAGGCCAGAAAAGGACGCCACCCCGCCCCGGTGACCGTCGACCTTGGCCACGCCGAGCGAGGAGCCCGACCGCGACTGGGGATCTGCCACACGAAGTTAAACATCCGATTCTACGAAAATCGCTCCGATGCGTCGATCGACGGTTCGCCCGGCCTGAGGAGTTGCCCTCACCACTTTGGACGCGGAGAGCCCTCCAGGAGGGTGGTCTCGCCCGAGCTGCAACTGAGGGGCGATAACGAAAATCCGAATACCGGAAGGGAGCGAGAAGAGAAGAGCTATTCCGGGGAGGGGAAACGGGCGAAGGGCAGCCGGAACGCACAAGCCTTCACCAGATCGAGCGAGTCGCGCCACGTGCACGGCCGGGCAGCCAGCTTCTTTTTCTTGGTGCCGCCTTCGCCGCCGCTGATATCCTGCAAGCGCATCAATGCGTGACCCACAATCATGCAGATCGCGTCAAGCATTGACGGGCAGCCGACCACGATGAATTGGGCCCTCTTCCTGATTTCCAGGCGGGATATTCAGACTGTATCCTGGTTATTATGAGCCGCACTCGCCCCTTGCGGGCACGCAAGGCCCGTGCTCGGCCGGAGCGGCGTGAATGTGCGGTGCGCGTTGCGGTGAACCACACTAGCTCCCGTTTCCGCGTGAGTGCCGGAGAAACAAAACACCGACACCGGCTAAACAACGGAACGCCTCGCCTTTGTCCCGCTGGCATGCGATCCGGAAGGCTCAGACACTCGGAAACTCCCGGGACGGCCCCAAAACATTCCTGCCCAAAAGGGGACCTGCCATGCCTAAAAGGCCAACGCACGCGCAGCGGGGTTATCGTGACGCGCAAATCGATGGAGATAGAATGACACTTTTTGACGCGGGCTTCTGGCCACTGTTGATTCTTTGTTTCGTTCAGGAGACGGTGGACCGAGCCACGAAAGAAATGTCTAGAAAGTTGTGTTTCGCTAAAAAATCTCCGCTTGGCATCGGAGGTCTAGGGTCAGCTGCAGCTAGCCTGAGACATTTATTCCATATTTTTTGTATGGGAGTGCTTGGACGCTTATCTGACGTCATTGTTGCTCCCCTTCCCACGCACCGTTTCGTGCAGGCTCGTCGTCTAGATTTATTGACCCGGACTTTTCGGCGGCTGAGGAAGACTCGAAACACGGTACCTTATACGAAAGCGGAACCCAAAGACATCAAGTACAAAATCCGACAACCCTCACAGCGATATCGTGCCCGTCGGGGACGCTTTCAGTCAAGCGGTTACGAAGGTAAATCTTGCGCAGAAAAAGGCGGAAGCCCTCCAGCCGAGGCCAGACACCAAGGAGATGCCTACCGACGTCCTTCCAACACCAGGGACTCACAAATCAACCAAGCAACCCTATCAGCGGTGCACCATCGCACAAAGGGAAGCCACCGGCAAAAACCGCGCTGAGCTGTGGCGTCGGCATTGTCGAAGTGCAAATTACCCGCACCCGAGATGAATGCGGCGCGGCACGGCTGCATTCGCAGGATACGATGCACAACGATTTTTCGGGAAACTGGTGGAGGAAACAGCCGCGCGAGGAAGCACCCATTCACGAAACAAAACAACATGCCGAAGGTGTACGCGCTCGGTCGCCGGTGTCCTTTTTGTGCATCTGCGCAGCGTAGAGACAAGGCATAAATGGGAAGCGGGGGGGGGGGGGGGGGGGGGGTAAGGGGAGCCGCGGTACTTGTTGAAGGGGAAGCGGGCTGCCCACCGCTAATGGACGTATTACGTGACAGGGGAAACAAAGGCCATCTCCGCGCAGCTGCCCCTCGAGCCAACAACACGGGACGGACGCGTGCGAACCGCTTCACCAGACCGTGCCCGGACGCGAAAGAAGACAAAGGCATCCCCGTCGCGCCCGCCATGCGCGAGTCGGACGCACGCCCCGGCGACTCAGCCTGTGAGCCCTCGGCCGCCGCCACTGCATTCGATAGCGCTCGCTCGGAGGCGACAAGACGCGCAGCCCGACCGGCCACACTGCGCTCTCCGAATGACGGCGTAGCTCATCCCTCAGCCTCGAATCGAAAGAGAGCCGTTCACTTAGCATCGCTGTTCCTCAATAAATAACACTTTCACGACCAGCTTTCATTGCAGAGACTTTGCCTTTTCCCCTTCACTTAATCCCACCAGAGTAGCCGGCTAAGAGAAAGGACTAAGAACTTCATCGACCCTCACCGCATTTCATTCCCATACGCAGAAACGCGGAGGAAGAGGTTTATTTATTTATTTTATTTATTTATTGCACTCTTAAAGGCCCAGCAGGGCATTACATAAAGGGGGAGTGGGGGCAGAAAACGAGATAAGTGAATATGTAGGAAGCGCTCACTATGCACTACAGCCAAATATTCATCTACAGAAGAAAAATAACAGAAGGGGGAAAAATATACGTCTTACCTGTGCGGACCACATTTGTATCAACTTTGAAATCGGGGACGCCCCCAAATAAACACAACTGATAATGAAACTGGAGGCAAGTTCCCAGCACCCATAAGATTAACGCCTCGTTCAGAGGACGACCCAGAATAAATACGCCATCCTGTGTTTGTTTGTTGTTTCCGTTCTATCTACTAGCCAACTGGATGGTTTTCATCAAGTATATGTTATACTCTGTTTCATCTTAACAAATAAAACCACGAAAAAGAAAAGAAAAAAAGAAAAAGAAATGAGATTTACTCTCGGTATGAAATGCTCACACACCTATTTTCGCGATGTTTAGAACTCTAGGAATTCCAAGGATCAATTTCCTAATGTCGATTATTTGCATTTGGCGACGACCAGGAACACCCTAAGAGAGGTCTGACGTAAGCACACCAGTCACCAGAGTAAAGATGCGAGGGCCCAGAAAAAAAAAAAAAAAAGAAAAAAAACTTTTGGGGAAAAAACATTTTTTTTTTCCACCTGACGTAAGAGTCGGAAATAAAAACCGAGAAGTCGTCGGAAACGCGAGCAATGCCGTAAACCCCACCGGCTCGAATTGCGGGAGGGACACGAGGTAGCCGAAGGCTGAAGCAGCTCATGTGCCGAGAGAGTCAAATCTGCGGGTGCATGCACGGGAACGGTTGGAGTTGCGTCCCTAGGGATGCATAAGATATATGGGGAGACGAGGCAGACTACCTCACTGACCTTTCAAAACATGGCGGTCTTCATGAATAGACAGAAGCGAGGGTTCCGCGATTACATTAGTGCTCGAAACTTTACGTGTTGTTTAAAAAACAAATTTAGCACAGTTGTAGTACTATCTAATGAGTTCATCAATATAGTTGCCTGAGTGTTGTTTTCTTTTTACGTGTTTTTACCGCTTAAAGGAGCCATGAAACGATTTTTCTACTTTCGGTAAATACTACTTAGAATCACTCCCGAACATTAATAACTGAATAAACTAACCTCAGCTTTTCTGTCCACACAATGGCAGTCGCCAAGAAATTTTCGAGAAATATGAGCATCGTTCATCCCCTCAACTCGTAGCCACGACAAGCTGCCACGCGGCCTGGTGCTTCTCCTATGCCGCCAACATTAATCATAGCCACGGGCTGGGGTTGGCAAAGTAGAAAACGCGTGCTGAGCCCCAGGAATCGTTAGAGTTAGGCTATTCTCATCACCGCAATGGTTGGACACAAGCCACTACCCGAGTGTCCGCCCGAGTCATTGATTGTTACGAGCCGAAGTCGAGTGCTCAGACCGTTCTCGTGTCCAATCCATGAGCCGTGCTCGAGTATCGTCAGGCGGGTGGTTTCGACCCCACAATTACGCCATCGAGCATTGCGAATGCAAGACCTAAAGAAATAGTCCCCTTTTATTATCGCAATTTCACCGCGACAAAGAAGCTTATGAATTAGCGGCGGTCTGTGCGAGTATACTTGGGCAAGACTAGGACCAGTACACCTCTGAAAGGTCATGAACATTCCAACCCGATATCGTTTCATGAGCCATTTAAGAAGTAATTAACAAACCATGTGCTAGAAGCACGAGTATGTAGCTTTGGAAACTCGTCTTGCTCCGTGAGAGTTCGCGCAGCCGAGGAGAATACTGAGCAAGGAGATCGTGCCTGTAGCTTTCCCTGCGGTACATCTTAAAATGAAAACGAGCATTACTATAGGATAGTAGACTGCGCTGATATCGGTATATCGGTACGGTATATTGTCCAAACTTCCAAAACTGGCACAGCACTCAGCATCAAAAATATTCAGCGCACTTTTCTAACAAAGTCTAAACTCTGCTGACGTACCAACTGACTGGCGTTTCGCCCGAGTTCTACCTTTAAATCAGGCGACAAATCAAATCCATCCAACTAAAGACCTATTTCGCTCACCAGTGTACCGTGCAAGCTCATGGAACATGTTATCCTTTCTAATATCATCTCATACTTGAATCAATGCAATTTTTCCCCCAAACCAGCACGGTTTTAGAAAGCGTCACTCATGTAACAGTCAACTATTTGACTTTGCCACGGATCTTCATTTTAATAGTAATTCCTCACTACAAACAGACGTGATATTTATATACTTTGTCAAAGCATTCGATTCCATCCTTCACCAACGATTACTCCTAAAGCTTTCTCTTCTCCAGATTAACCCTTTAGTCGTAGAATGGATACCCTCGTTTCTAACAAGCAGACAGCAGTCAGTCTCAGTGAATAGTTCTTCATATAACTCAGTCCCGGTAACTTCAGGTGTCCCCCAAGGCAGCATCCTTGGCCCTCTTTTCTTTCTCATTTATATTAACGATCTTCCTTCTTCGAATAACTAAACTATTCGACTATTCGAAGATGACTGTGTTATTTAAAGAAACGTTTTAGATCCGACAGAACATTACATCCTTCATAATGAACTCGACGCTATAACTTCATGGTGCTGAGAATGGCAGATGGCCATTAACCCCGACAAATGTAAACAAATGACCATTAATACGAACTCGAACAAATCTTCATCCAATATTCATTACTAATGAAGCAACTAGAACCTTGTCATGGGATCAGCATATTGACAGCTTAGTCACCAGCTCAGTAAAATCGCTAGGTCTCTTAAGGCGTGACCTACATTTGGTCTTCCATTTCAACAAAATTGCTAGCATATAAAACAATAATTCTACCTACTCTAGAATATGCAAGTATCATAGGCATCCGCATAAAAATTATGTAGCTTCTAAATTAGGATATGTTCAAAACAAAGCAACCCGGTTCGTATATGGTTCGTATCAAACGACTATTCGCTTCTAACCAGTGTCTCAACTTCAAAAAACGAATCTGGGACTCGCTTCATTATCCACCAGGCGCAAAATTAATCGAATATGTTTTTTTCATGACGTATACAAAACTCAAACTTCAATAACACCCATTTCCATTCCGCACATTATATTTCTCCTGAAACTCTTAATTCGTGTAAGACACAGCAATTCCCGTCATACACAAATTCCTTCCTGTTTTCTCCCCTCATAGTGTCCATCCCAAAACGGAATAACTTGCCAGGCGAGATAGTTTCTAACACAAACCACGTTGAATTAAAAAAAAAAATGTACGAGCGTCTATGGTATGATTAGTTCAAAGTTGAGAAATATTACTGTAAAATATGCAGGGCCGATTGCGCTTATTTTGTAATGTAGCGCCTGTGATTAGAAAATTATTGTGGTCATGTTGTTCTGTGTAACGAATCTGTTTACCTCCCTCCCTCCCCCCCCCCCCCCCCCCCCCTTTGTGTAAAGACGCCCCTTGAGGTAAATAAATGAAATGAAATGAAATGAAATATGGATCCCTAACTCAGGTGGTAAAAGTTGTTGTCCGACACTCAACCGCATGAGTAAAATGCGTAAAATCAAGGATGTTGCGTTCGAGCGCGCCAACTGTGTCGCGCAGTGCGGAGTAAACCGACTCAATTTCTACGGACTTGCGATCGCCCTGAACGCGAACGAAAAACGCATTTAATATTTTATGGATGACTGCATAGGATGCCTTGAAGAAACAACTTTCGAGCGCGATCATCGGACAATTTGGAACTTTTGAAAGATACTTCAAGAGCGGGCTTTTATTCTTGAAAGATGTCCTTCGACCAGAGTCTTCATGCACATTTTCTACCAATATATTTCAAGTTGGTGAATTAGAAATAATTAAAATAAGACGAAATCATTCAGGCCTAAGTTATTCTGCCGGGGCGTTCACTGCGGTACAGTCCAGCAAACTGAACTTGAAACTTAGGAGCGATCTTTGCCGGAATACTTTCTTTATGGACTTGACTTCCAAGAACTTTTCATTCTCAGCAGCAACAGGAGATCATTAAAGTCACGTTGAATTTTGCGTGACTCTTGCAACAACTAACAGCGAGAGCGTAATATGCAGCCTAACTATTTCATCCCAATCGTTACGCAATGTCTGTCCTCTACGTGACGTGAATTACATTCCTAGATTTAAATTAGGCAGTAAAGGAGGTGGGAATGAAACGTGCTAATCGCCTGCATTTCTGCCTAGTTCGAATTTGGCAATGTAAATCGAGTGACGTGCAGAGCTGACAGGGTAACATCCGAAGTCTTGAAAACAAGGGAAACCAAAACGAAGAGAACGGCAAATGCGATCGATCTTTGCTACGGTCCTCCTAACCGAACATTCCAGACTCGTCGCTTTTGAAGATAAGACACTGAGGATTCCCGAAGGAGGCTAGTAAGGTTTCGCACCAAAACATAAAGAACACTGTAACAGTTCAAAAAGCTCGCCGCTCGTTCGAGCGCAAACTCAACATGCAGTTGGGGGATTAGAGTTTTGATGATGTCCATCGGGCAAAGATATCCCATGGAGGAGTTACCTGTTATGAGCACTAGCGCCTAAGCACTGTGGGCTTAATGAAGTAAATGTCAAAGACGTTCATATTGCTCCTCTAGGAATAAGAATAAAAATAAGACAGGAAAAGCCGAACTGATGAATGGATCCAGAAAGTCATCAATTACACGACAAAACCAGGGGATAAAGAATCCAGAAAAGCGGAGCATAAGAAAGAAAAAGAAAACAAAATGCAAGAGGGAAAAAAATAAACGACGGGGACGAGCGGGAAGAACCTCAAAGGTCTTCCAAGCTTTAACCTCGCATCGCAAAAGCACGGGCAGAGAATACTAAGCAGTCCGCTTTCTCTGAACGTGAATGAACTTGCGAAGCTGACCTCATTAAACCCTTTCTGCTGGATCACCATGCTATCTGCAGAGTCTGTCGCCTATAATGGGCTGCAAACGATGGAACTGTTCGAACGTCTGTGGGTAAATTGAGCAGTTCCAGTTTGAGAACGTGTCACTCAATTTCAAGGTGGGTTTATCGCGTGTCTCTGCGATGATAGTGGTGCGGAAGACACAAATAGCAAATATTAAAACAAGAATAGTAAAAAGAAAATGGGACGTTACGTGTTTCATGACTGTGGTTCTGCACGCAGTCAAAAAGGTGTCATAACTTGCATTAATTTCAACTCGTCTGTGCTATTCTGACCAAGCACGTCTTAGCCACACCGCGTTAAAAAGGTTGCGCGTTGAAGTCAAGGTGCGAAAAAAACGAATTACCGAAAAGCACGTGAAGATGTGAAGGTCTCCCGCCACTGGAGTTCAGTCGACGTTCAACAAAATGAATACTTGTAGCGGGAGAAATTCTACTCTTTTTTTTTTTTTTGCTACTTGATTGGAACAATGAGGTGCATGCTGGGATCGTAGCTACACACGCTGTACATGACGGCGTCCACAGAAAGTAACAGATGCATTTTTTGCAGATAAAGGTACAGGCACTTGAGACCATAGCAAGAGAATACTTTAATTGTAGAATATGCCAATAGAAGGCAGTGTCCATATAGGCACACGCGATCACGCTCCATGTCATTGTCAGCATTAGAGATGCTTGTTGGATGGTGTCTTAGCGCCGAGATTAGGCCGGGATATTTCGGTGGCGCCCTCTTATGGTTCGCATCCTTGACGCCACGACTATTTAGCCTCACTGTGACGTCACAAGTTATGTCCTTCGCCAGAATCCTAACTCGTGACAGTTGCGAACGACGAATTTCATGGACAAAAAGCACGTTGGAAGCTTGGACTGACCACGTTAAACCAACACCGTCGAAGTTGATAGTCTGACAATTCTCTCATTTCCGTCGCTTGATGCAGAATTATTCCCACTAAAGACGTAACGATGAGCATCAGTCAATCGCGGAAAGTCGACCACAGCGACTGATTTTTGTCGCGCACATCGCCAGCGGGTGCCATTTTCAGGGTTTGTTTTGCGTATGGCACGTGCTTTGCTCGCTATCCGAAGCGACGGACATGCGCGGGTTTGGTCGTGATGATCGCACGCTTGGTGTGATCCTGTAAATATTGGAACGGTCTATAAAACAAACGTGACTTTGAGCGTTTCAATTTGCTAAAATTTCAATTTTCAACGCGCATTCGCCGTCGCCCTATTTTAGTCTTCGGATCTCTTTTGCAGACAGGGCGAGCCCGTGCAGCTCGTGTACAGTCGGCACGAGAAGAGAGTACCAGAAGGGTTCGACAGACGGAGCGGTGAAATCGTCATACGTGACGCCTCGGGGTCGCGAAACGCGAATTCAAAACTTTCACGACCTATAGGGGGCGCTCTGGCGCCTATCAAAATGGCTGTCATCTGGATGATAGTCGTAGAACAGCACTACGAGGCGGGGTCTGCGACGCGTAACTAATTCTAGTTTTGCTTTATGAGAGCAGTATTGTAGCCTTACTTTATTTTTTCACGCCAGGAAGGTGTACGCAAGCACCTTTATTGTGAAGCAGATCATCCAGGAGCTAGGGAGCGTGATTCTCATCCCGCGGTCCCACCATCGCTGAAAGTTGCGAATACCCCAGGAGCGAGAGTGACCGGGCCTTCGGAAACAGTAATCAGTTAGCAACTAATCTCTTTTTTTTTTTGCTTTGTTTCCTTACGAGCAGTTTTTTTTTTTTTTATTGGCTTGTTGGGCATTTGTAAGAAAACGTTTTTTGTTTATATTTTTTATTACATTTGTATTTTCCGGTTGCATACATTTTAGTTCCCTTTTCTGGATGTTAATCGAAACTTCAGTCACGCCTACAGGTTTTTCTTCCCTCTAGCCAGTTGACATGCCAATAGAGATGTGTTCAGGGAAAATTATGCTTTTATTCAGAAGAAAATTATGCAATAAATTTTGGAACCGCACTCGCTTTTCACTTCGTTTTGGAGACAACAATTGTGCTGTGTGCATGTTTATACAGCCTGAAGTTAGTCTGTCTCAACGGGCGACTTTTCCCTTAAATGTAGATAAGCAATTTAGCCAGTGCAGTACAACCGCTAGCCTGGGGTCTTTAACGTGCACACGCAGTAGTGATACACGACCACACGCCGGTACGATGCTCGTCTCGATCACAACAAAAGTCCTATTACAATGGCGTCGTGCATCTTCTCTATATGAGCCTTACCAGTGGAGCGCCTTAGCAGCTGCAAAGGACGGTAAAGTATTATTTAAAATAAATGATACGACGTACTCCAAAAACAAGCTTAAAAAAAATAACACCATGGGCACTGTTGCGCCTGATCGAGGCACAGCACCAGCGCTTCAAAAACACCCTTCGGGAACTGCTGAACCTCGCCGAGCCGCAAAGATTGGAAGTGACCAGCTATCTCGCCGCCCCCCCTTCCCCCCCCCCCCAGCCCCGCCCCCCCCCCCCCCCCCCCGCCCCCCGGTGTGTTTGCGGGAGTGCAGCGCTACGTGTCACCCTTTCGCCGGACCGACAATTGCTCGTGCGAAGCTCTTTCCGTGCCGACGGTACTTAGAAACCTATCATACTTCTTGGCGTTCCAGTAATTTAGCGAAATCTCCATTGACGAGCCGACAATAATAGCCCTGGGCAACGCCTGCCAAAACACGAGCCGAAGCTGTTGAACGCCACGAGGTTGGCTGTGAGCGTCTCTGCCTCACAGCACCGTCTCCCGCCACGTGTTTTGCACACCTGGGGCGGTTACAAACTCACCGCCCCACGGCGCCACCAGCCTCATGAAAGCATCACGTCCCACCCTTCATGGTTCGGTACATGCTAGCTAAAGCCATCTCTCGATTTTTTTAGGGGCGAAGCTCCTTAGGGGCTAGCCATGTCCGTATGTCCGTCTGCCGTAGGCCCGGCGTCGGGTGCTCGTGCTTCTGCTCATGAGATCACGTGCTCACGAGCACGTGAGCACATGCTCACGTGCTCGTGTAGGGCAAAAAAAATTGGAAAAAAAAGAAAAAAATTATGAAAAAAGAAAAAGAAGAAAAAAAAAGAGTAGGGGGTTCTGAGATGCCATCCCATCTGTCTGCTTAAAAAACGAAAAAGAAGAAAACCACACATTCTCCTACTGACATGAATGAAAAGGCTCGGCATGCTGCGGCTCCGCGTCTACGCAGACAAGCACCACCAGAGCTTCGCCCCAAGCAACATCATTCACCACGTGGAGATGCGGTCAATTTTTTTTTTTTTTCTTCACTACTTGTGCGGTGGCTAAATTGCTGCAGCACGGCGGAGTTTGTATTATGAATCTTTAGTGCTGGAGGCCCATAGGTGCGAAACAGCAAAACGACACGACGTTCTCGTGCTGAACGCCACGTGTTTGCAGCATTTGGCCAATCGTGCTTCTGATCTTATACCTACACCACCTAGAGACGTGGCATTCTTCCCAGACGGCTTGGATTTGAGAAGGTGCGGCCCCTTGAACGCCTGGGAACGGAGTGTTTGCCAACACCACTCACACTAGCAAGGCCTGTGCACTCGAAGTTTGGCGCCAGTATACTACGATCGAGCGTGGGCGTTGATTGGACAGGAGCGCTGCGTCAGCGTTGGGATACAACTCGTGTTCGATCCGTGTTTCGGCTGACGCTTGGCGCCCAGTCGCTAAGTCGGCGCGTCGTCGTGTGATGTCGATTCACGAAGAAAGAGGTGACGCTGAACAGGCTTTGACTACAGGCTAGGTGGTATTGACACTGCTCGGCAAAGATGTGCGAATAGATGCTTTTCAGCAGCTATATGCATGGGCCTCAGCCATCCATACCTGACCTTCATTTCTTGTTTTCTTCTATTTCGTGCGCTTCGTGTGTTGCGCGACAGCTTACGGACTTTTTAGGTACCATAGCGTTCTCGTCCTCGGCGCAGTCCTTTGTGTGAATTCGTCATTACCGATTTCAGTGCCTTGGCATCTCGGCGAGACAACAGAAGGTCAGTAATGGCGGCTCTATTCTGGCGCGCGAGGAAAGGTTCTGTGAGAGAAGTTCGAATTGTAAAGCGCGGGCTAATTTGTAGCCTCTGTAGCGGAATGACGGACGACAATGTTCGGTTTCCTTTGGCACAGTGGCCGCTATGAATGACGCCGCGCTGTCAATATCAAACAGCTGTTCGTATGCCTCTTCGTCTCACCTTGCCATGGAGTAACCGCTACAAGCTCGCGAGCTCCTTGCCCTTGATCGTGCCTCGGGTACACGGACGTTCGTGCAGATGGAGCACAAGTCGAAACTACACGCTCGCGCTTGTAGCCTTTGCCTGGACACCATATTTGTGGGTGCAGTTTAGAGCGCATGCTCAGAACGAGCTTACATTAATAGGTTGCTAAGGCCGGCAATCTTGATGGTACGGAATGCACATTTCAAAATAACTGTGGTGCTCGCCAACAGCACACGCCCAGCAGTCGCGCTCACAGCTACGGACGCGAGTGAATATCGCAGAACGGCTGAATGCTCTAATGGCCAACACGGTCTGTCGCCGTCATAGGATGCCACATTACGTTGAAGAATCGAGTGCCGGGAGCCATGCTCAAGTCAAGGATAGCGTAGGACTCAAGGTCGTTCGGTTTTTACCGAGGGAAGTCAGCGGAATACCCTTCCCTAATTTTTGTTTCTGCATAAAATAGCCAGATGACGGGTATATGAGAATCCGTAACTTCCCTTTTTCTTTGTTTTTAGTTTAATTTTGTTTTATGCGCCCCAGCAGACTTGAAACACTGTTTCTGTTTCATTCAGCGATTGTTATTTGTCTCATCTTCATAAAATACTAAGGATATTGTTTTCCTCTGATATATGCCAATCCGAAGTTTGCATAAAGACCTGTACCTCCTTTCTTCAGTTGCACACACGCTGCATTGCACAAACGCTGCGAACATGCGACAAACCGCCGTTAGTATACTCAGTTATTCGAATTGTACTTCTTAGATATGCTGTAAGTCCGAGAATAGAGAACGCATACTCGCACATCTTGGCACGTGCATGCAGCTTCGGCTAACACATGCCAAAGCCACATGCGTTTGACATATCTTGTCTCCTAACATTGATATGTGTCGGTATAACGAGACATGAATAATGGTGTGTAAACTTTAACCGTAAGCAAATAAAAAGAGAACAGTAGGTGCACTAAAGACACAGGCCAGCGGATCCTATCTCTACTCTAACAGCGCGAAAACTGGAAACCAACGAAACACAAAAAAGGGACAGAACACACACGCTAAAAAAAGCCCGTGCGTCTACTTTCCCGCACAACACTCGGAGAACCAATCACCACCACTTACGGAGGCAGCTCAGCGAATGACGATGCCGAAACATATGTTTAGAAAAAAAAAAAAAAAAACGCAGTCTGATTCGGCATCGTCATTCGCTGAGCTGCCTCCGTAAGTTGCGGTGATTGTTTCTCCGAATGTTGTGCGGGAAAGTAGACGCACAGGCTTTTTTTAGAGTGCAGAGTTAAAACTTAAAACCATTAGTCCTTTTTCTGCAGTTCGATGGTCTAGAGTGTTCGCACAACCTAAAAAAAAAAAAAAAAGTTAAGATAATTAAGTTGGAAAGTCTTGTTTGACCTCCAAACTGTGATAGTCATCTTCATGGCCATTTCCTTTCAAAGGTGGAATAATATGCGGAACGTGGCAGTCTGAACATTACTCGGATTTGTGTATTTCCTTACAAAAATCAACGAGTTTAAATTGAGTTTCTAATGTATTTTATAAGAACACATTAGAAACTCAATTGAAACTCGTTGATAATTTTTGTAAGGGTTAGAAACCTAGTACAATATGAATGGAAGATACGGAGCAAATATTCTACCGATGATCGACGTTTCGCTAAACTAGACAGAATCTTAGCGAAACGCCGGTCACCATTCCACGTTATCGAGATTACGATGATTGTAATACCTCGTTGAGACTCTGTAGCACAGTCTTGCCCTGTTGAACCACCCGTCGGAGAAAAAAAACGTTTATCCTTCTTGCACGAAAGTACAACCTTTTTCTTTTCCGGCGGAAAAATAAAATACACACTGCCAAACGCTCACATTCCAAACAACTCGATTCTAAACTCAGGAATGCCCGAACCTCGTGGGTCACGAGAAGGCATCCTTCAACTCCCTTCCACCCCAATGTGCTGCCACCTGCAGTAAGAAAACTATATCAAGGTTTCAGAACTTGACAGTGTCCGACTAAAATGTTGGAAGCGATTTTCTGAAATTTTCAAGAAAACGGAATCCGTCTTTGGCAGCAGACGCCATTCGTTTTTCGTGTACTCTCATAGACTGCAGGGGCCATTTTACCGATTAAACTTTCCTAAAATCGCTCTTAAATTTTGAATGAGAGAAAGCTAAATTGTCATAATTTTGGATTTTATCCCTCCTGCTGGCGCCACATTTATATGGAGACAGAGCGTCTGGCGCTATGTATCTAAATTTTAGCGGAAAAGAAAGTGGTTCGCTTTTATCAGCGAATGCCCTGTACTTCTTTTGTTTTTAATTATTTTTTTCGAACGCGTGTGTTTCGACCAGTTACATCGTTGGACTTCAAAATGTCGTCTCGAACGAATCGTTAGAGGCAAAACCTAACGGCGTATTCTTAAACAGCTCAACGAAATACCGCTTTCGAAAAGCACCAAGGTGTGAAAGCACAGAAACAAAAAGTAAAATAAACGTGGACGTGTCCGCATAACATATTCCGAAGAAGTTCACAAGGCGTTTCTAAACAGTTTACAGAAATCTCGTATAGGAACCAGATTATAACTTGGAAAATGATCCAACACAACAGCCTAAGCGTAGTGTACATACAATTGAAAATAGCTAGGAGTTGCAGTTATTCTGTTTAGATGTAGATAATGACCGGGCCTAAGTAAACCAGAAAACGAAACCAAAGAAAAGCTGTCAGGTTAAAATAAGGCCGACAGTTAGAAATAAAGCAACGAAGGCAGGTGTAATGTAAAAAACAAGAGAAACACTTTATTTTTGCTTTTCTATACAAGCAAAGCTTTACAGAAACACATTTTATTCATGTAACACTCGTTATATATATATATACAAAACAGAATAGAATCACTAGCAGTGACACAAATAATAATAATAATAATTATAATAAAATAATAATAATAATAATGGGAGTCGGAGAGGAAACTAGTATAGTTGTCTTTGGGGAAGGAATGATTTTGGTATTCAATTCCTAGAATGGGACACAAACAAAAAGTAGGTACCAGAAGGCATACATCAACTTGCACATATCTTAAGAGCAAACATTGCAAAAAAATCAAACAAAAAATGCTTTCAGTCCGACTTAGAGAAGTCACACACGCCATAAAATAAGAGACAGTGAACACAGACCGAAAGAAATGAAATGCAGACTTAAAGAACACTCTCACTTTGGTAGTAAATGCACTTTCATTGTGTCACCTTGCTTTGCAACCAAACAGTTTAGGACAAAGCACAGGATTTACGTGCCAACAAACAAAATGGAGAACATGATCCAGCAGTCCTTCTACATTCAGAAAGAAAACAAAACAAAGGCACTAGTGACACGAAACTAGAGAAAACAAATTTCGGGAAGGGATAAAACCTACATGCATAAACTGACAAAAACACTAGCACTTGTAAGACAAGTTCATACTGTACAGACAGACGGCGCGCCCTACCAAATATGGTAACCATCACAACAACAACGAGTGCAGTCATAATATGCATAAATGCCAGGACACTCTCACATCAGGAGAAACGAACCCAAAAGTAGAGAAACAGTATTTATATATTTATATCTACTAAAGTTCACTTGTGCGTCCGCTGACGTGATTCCAGATACACGCTATCTTCGTAATAATTATAAATGCATCCACCCGATTCCAGAACGTGTACAACCGAAGAATGAAAGCTCGCCATCGGCGACCAACAGAGCCCATCGGAAGCGGCAGAGTCGCCGAGAGATAACACTTGCGCGGAGCGCGGAAAAGTGGCAAGCGGCGCTTGCGACCTATCTACAGGCAGGGAGAGAACCACCGACCGTCACCATCACACCATGGGTCCGCAGTGGGCACGCGCTTCTTTAGGAACTGGTCGAGCCCGAAACGGGCTCAGAATAAATACGAAGAGGCACGGTGCAGTACGCGGTCGGATCGAGAGCGGGTCCAGAGCGGCATCATAGCTTGTTCCTACCTGAGAACAAGGTGGGGTGGATGAAGGCGGCGGCGCCGGGCATCCCCGGGTAGTAGCCCGGCAGTCCCGCGTACAGGTAGGGCACCAGGGCGCCGGCGTCGCCTGCTTGAGGCGCCTGGGGGGGCGCCTGGGGCGCCTGGGAGGTGTCCTCCTTTTTGGGCTCGTCGAGCACGACCTTGCGGTCCTCCTTGGCCGGCGGCGCGGCGGCGTCCTTGGGCGAGCTCGAGGGAAGGGCGAAGCTGGGCGGCAGGCCCTGGCCCAGCATCTGAAGCTGCTGCACCAGGCTGGGCGGCTTGTCGTGGTCGGCGGCGGCAGTCCGGTCGGTGCTGCTGTCGTCAGTCATCTTCTTGATGTTGTCGATGTGGTTGCGCAGTGCGTCGATGTGCCGCTTGGAGAAGAGGTGGTCCTGCATGGAGGTGTTGCTGAACTGGTGGTTGTACTTAACGGCGCAGAGGGAGCACTCCTCCGGGGGCTTGGGAGGCTCCATCTCTTGACCGAAGGTCTTGGCGAACGCCAGCTTGGACTTCTTCTCCTTGGCGCGGGCGTTCTGAAACCACACCTGGACGACCCGCTTGGGCAGTCCGATTTCGCGGCCTAGCATCTCGCACTCTGCCATAGAGGGCGTCTTGTAGTCGGCAAAGATGGACTTCATCACCTTGAGCTGGACGGTGGTCATCTGTGTGCGAAACCTCTTTCCGGAGCCCGAGACTGGGCGTGACGGTTGCTGCCCCCCTCCGCCGTGCATCCCCAGAGGCGAGGTCGGGTTGGACTCGAAGAACGAGTCGTCGCCATCCATGTTGTCCGTAGACTCGGAGTGGGTCTCGGAGCGCGCGTCGTCGGAGACGCCGATCCTCAGGTCCATGCTCTTTTCGCTGACCGACAGGTGGTCACCGGACCTATCCGAGTCCAGGCGCAGGGGCTTGCTCAGGTCCAGGGGGGCCTCGCCGCCACCGGCTTCTCCCTTGCAGGCCTTGGGCTTGACACTGAGGTCTGTCGGCGCGCCCGTCATCTCGTCCAGGTACTTCTTGAGCGAATCCTCGTAGTATTTCTTCATCGTGTTGTGCACAAGGTCCGAACCCGCGGAGGGCGAGATGGCCTTGCTCTCCTCGGAAGCGCTGCTGGTCGGAGTTCCCGGGTTGGAGTCCGCGTCGCCATCCGGAAACGAGTCGATGTTCAACTCGCCCTTGCTGTACAGGTCCGCGTGCCGAGTCGCCAGGTGAGACTCGAGTGCCGAGCGGGCTTTGAAGAGGGCTCGGCAGAAGGGACACCGCTTGTGAATCACCTGCTGGTGCGCCCGGAACTGACCTTTCCGTTCGCGCGCCCGCGTATTTTGGAACCATACCTGCACTACACGCTTCTTGAGGCCCACGTCTCGCGCGATATTTTCTAGCATCTTGCGGCTTGGGTTGCTCTCCATCTGGTACTTCTGGTACAGGTAGTCCAGCTGTTCGGGAAGGATTGTGGTCCGGAGCCGCTTGTCGCGCGGTGGGTCCGCCATCGGATCCTTGTTGTCCTGTTGCTGCTGTTGCTGCTGCTGCGGCTGGTCGTCGTCCAGCTTCCGCTTCCACGACTGCTGCTGCTGCGGCGACGGCAGTGAAAGTTGCTGCTGCTGCTGTGGCTGCTGCTGCTGATGTTGCTGCTGCTGCTGATGTTGCTGCTGTTGTTGCCCCTCGTACTGCAGGATGCCAAACGAAGAGTTCGGAGGGTAGTTGGGGAACAGGTTGGGGTTCATGATGTGCACGATCTGGTGCTCGCGCCAGAGGTCGAAGCGTGGGAACACCAGACTGCACTTGTCGCACCGGTACGAGCCATTCTGGGGGCTCTTACTGGGGGGTTCTGGGGTCCTTGGGGAAGCGGGACTGGAGACGCTCACCATGCTGCGGTCGTCTCCACTTCCGCCGCCCCCGCTGCCGCTGCCCCCTCCAGTTCCACTGCCGGTGGCAGCAGCCTTGAGCTGCACAGCGAGCGGGTTCTCGTCCTTGAAGCAGGAAGTCTTCTGGTGCTTGATCAGCTCGTAGTAGCGCTGGAACACCTGCAGGCACTTCTTGCACTGGTAGTTGAGCCCCGGCGTCCTCTGGAACCTCCCCGAGCCGTCGTCCTCCGGCGCAGACGGCGGCTGGTTCTCGTACACTTTGCGGGCCTTCTGGCGGGCATTCTGGAACCAGACGACGATGACGCGCGGACTCAAGTTCAAAAGCTTGGATAGGTACTCGAGGTCGTCGTCCTTGGGGTAGGCGTTCGTCTCAAAGAACTCCTGAAGCACCTTTATCTGGTAGTCTGTGAACCTGGTCCGGTTGGCCCGCTTCCCGGAGGATCCGGCCGTGGGTGTCGACGTCATCGGCGTGGGCGTCGTGCTCGAGGACCGCTCCAGCAGGGGCGGTGGCGTTCCCAACAGCATGCCATCATGCACCGGAGACGCCAGGTCCAGGGGCGGGTCCACGGACAGCCGAGACGTCAGGGAGCGCAGGAACTCGAACTTAGCGAGGCTGCTGTTGTTGTGCTGCGAAGTGTTAGAAGCCGGGGTCTCCAGCTTAGGAGTTAAAAGGGCGCCCTCCCCGTTCTGCGTCGTGTTAGACGACGCAATGCTGTCCTGGGTGTCCGTGTTGGCCGCCTCAACGCGGGCCTCCTCTTTAATCACCTCCTTCTTGACGACGGTTTCCGACGACGTCGTCGACGAAGACGGCGCCTCCTTGCCAGCCGAAGACACCGGCGCCGGCTTTGCAGCAACTGGGGTGCTGCTCTCCTCGGCGTTGTTGTTCTTCTCGGACAGCGCAATCACCTTGGCCTCTCCCGTCTTCTCGTACTCTTCGAGGTTGAGGTAGGTCGACGGAGGATTGTTGAAGTTGTACGGCGAGTCCTTGTTACGCTGGCGCTCCTTGAAGAGGGTATTGCGGAACCAGTGCTTGATGACCTTGAGAGGCAGCCCGGACTTCTCGGACATTTCCATGAGCTGCTCCTCTGTGGGGGAGTTGTTGATGTCGAAGTAGGCCCGCAGGATGCGTAGCTGTTCGTCGCTGATGCGCGTTCTAGCGCGCTTTTGCTGCTGGGCCTGTTGCTGCGCCTGGGCCAATTGCTGGTGCTGTTGCTGAAGCAGCTTCTGCTGGGCCGCGAAGAAGCTGGGGTCCATGGCGCCCGGCATCATGGGGTGGTTGAAGGCGGATGACATGAGCGGGTCCATGTGGGGCGGCATCACCACGGGGATTAACGGCGGGTGCATGTTCATGGCGGCCGCGAAAGGCATGTTCATTCCCATGGGCAGCCCCATTCCAAGGCCCATGCTCATTAGCAACTGGTTGAACTGAAGCTGAGCCGCCATCTGGTTGGCCGTCACGGCGGATGCTTCTGACACTGGTTGTTGCTGCTGCTGGCTCACTTGCGGGGCCACCGACAGCGACACCGGCGGCGTGACCGAGGCGGGTGTTGGAAGCTGCGGAGACTGTCCGGGGGTGCCGCTACCGCCACTGGCAACATTCGCCGCTGCAGCGGCCGCGGCAGTACCCGGCGCAGCCGGGTCGTTCTGGCCGCCGGCGGCCTGGCTGCCTGCAAGGTCCAGCATACCCTCCTCTGCGGAAACCTGCGACGCATTCTTCTTGTCGTACTCCGTCCGGAAGTCGTCTGCAAGCTTGGACACGAAGTCGAGGGGCACTACGTCGTGGTGGACCTCTTCCCGGTGAGCCTTCAGTACCCAAATGCTCGAGAACTCCTTCTGACAGAGATTGCAGACTGACCGGTTGATCTCGGGCATCGTGTTCTCCTTCTCAGGTTCACTGTCCAGCACCTCTTTTTTTATTTGCACCGCATCTGCCTTCGGAGACGTTGGCCCCTCCACATCTTCCTTCTTTTGCTGCTGATGTTGGAGAATCAGCTCTCGCTTCTCCGCGTCCCTCCGCATACGTTTCTGGTTGAACTCGTTGAACTGCATCACCACGTCAAATCCAAAACCCTCGAGGAGATGTTTATACATTGGTGGCTTTGTGCGCGGGTACGGTGACCTCAGTCGAAGCAGTTGTTGGGTCGCCGTTGCAGCCGCCTGAAGTTGAGGGCTGTTCAGCTGGCCCTCCGGCATCAACTGCTGCGGCGCGTGGTGCTGGTTATGGTGTCCATGAACCGGGTGCTTCGGCGCCACAAGCATCGGAGACGCTGACTGAGTTGCCGAAGACATCACGCAGTACAGCTGCTGATGCTGAACGAGGGCTTCCTGAGACATGAAGATAGCGTTACATCGATTGCATGTAGCCAAACCTTGCGCAGATGCCATTTGTGATGAAAGCAGCACTGGTTGTTGACCAACGTGTGGCATAGTAGAGTTCATAGTGTGGTGCAAACAGCCGACTTCGGTGTGTTCTTTAGAGGAAGTGGTCGTTGAAACACTAACGGACACTGACGTTGTTGGTACGGAAACACCTAATGGAGCACTCTGTGACGATAGTTCTGCATGTTTTGATGTTAGTTCTCGACTTGGTGTTGTTGATTTGCTTGAAGAGAGCATATCCGACAAGCACTTTTGCTGCGATGCTTGGTGAGAGTCCGATGGAGACCCCAGACCGGATTCTGGTTTCTCGATCAAGGGTGTACTCAAATCAACCTGCCCGGTCATTGCGAGTTCATGAAGCTTGGACGCCCTCGTTTGGTGGAGCACAGACCTCATGTGAATGTCCAGGGTGGAGCACTGCGTATACGCCACTTTGCAGATGTTACACTTGAATGGTTTCTTCTCAGTGTCATTGTTGTTGTTATTGGTTGGTGACAGCGCCAGGACCTGGGAGGAAGTTGGAGATGGTGGGGGTGCGACAATCGTCTGTACTGTGCCAACATTATTGCTGCAGTTACTGCTTGGTGTAATTGTAAGCGCCGTTGTATTTGCGCTTGCAGTGGTCTGCATGGGAACACCTCCATCCTTGAGGCTCAGCTTGAGCTTGTGCAGATGAGACACCGAGTTGTAATGAACCAGCAGAATGTTTTTCTGTGTGAACGATTCCTTGCAGATGTCGCACTTGTAGGGCCGATTTGGATCCAAGTATTTCTCCATCGGATAGCTAAGCTTCTCTTCCTTCCGGTGGAGAAATGTCTTGTTGTGACTTGTGAGGTAGCTCTGGCGTGTAAATGCTACTTTGCAGCGATGACACTTGTATTTACGAGTGGGATCGTTGTAACTATCCTCAGCAATAGCCTGGCTGTTGATATAATCCTCAAAGAACTGCTCTTTGAAAGTAGCACCCTCGGTCAAAGCTGCTAGACCCGTGTCCATTGCTTCAACGCCACTGTCGTTGTCGTTCAGATGTGCTACATCGTCTGTGTCCATCAATTCGTCCAACACGCCGTCCTCTTCCCGGTTGCTTTCCTTCTTGAGCAATTCAGTTGTTTGTGGATCTAACACAGCACCACCACCACTGGTGAGCAAGGGGTTGTTGACTAAGCTGGCCTTGTACTGCTCCAGTTCTTCCGGCGTCATGTCGATGTGCGACGTCTCCACGTGTTTCTGGAGTGCAGCGACAGAGCGAAAGCTCCGTCCGCAGAGGACGCACTGTGTGGCCGCTCGGATCACATGGTACTGGGAGTGGAGCTGCAACTTCTCCAGCGTCTTGAAGGCCAGACTGCACTGGTTGCACCTGTACTTGTACACGTGACGCTCGGACACCGCCAATTGGTGCTGTTGCTGCTGCTGGGTTTTCTTGGAATGGATCTCCTTGAAATGTACCTGGACAGCATGCGGCGTCATGAAGTACTGGTTGCACGCTTTCTTCCAGCACAAGTAACCGGGTCCCCGAGGAGTTTGCTTCAGTTCCAAGTGGCCTGTGTCGATCTGGTGACTGAACAAATCCTCTAAAACGCCGAAGCTTTTTCCGCACGCACTGCAAGTGAGATCCTCCGCGCACAAGGAGTCGTCAGATGCTGTCTTATCCTTGCTTTCGGAATCACTAGCGTGGCAGTCGGCGTCAGCGCTATCAGAGTCTTCGGTTCCTCCGTGTACTGTTGCGTGACTTGAAGCTCGAGATTTGCTTCGTTTCGACGAGGTCGTTGCCGTTGCCCATACTGATGTGTCGACAAGGGCGAGAAGCCGCTGCATCCCTTCTGATGTCACGTTGTGGGTCTCAACGAGGTGGGATTCAATTTTGTTGAGCTCTTTGAACTGCTCCTGGCAGAGCGGACACTGCACCGACTTAGGCTGTTGTGCTTGCTGCTGGGAGGAATGCTGGGACACGACATGCGCCTGTAGCAGCGCCTGGTTCTTCGCAGAAAAACTGCACATATTGCAGGCCTGCCCTTCGTTGGCCTTCTCTTCTTCAGAACACTGGGAGCTAGCGGAAGCTTCGGCTTTGGCGGCGTTTTCGAGCAAGGCTTGCTTTAGCATTGGACTTGGACTTGACGGACCTCCTGACTTGGTGACTGATTCGTGGTCTTCCAGAGATAATACTGGTGGCGGTAGGTCCATTTCCATTGCTTCCGTACCTTTGTTTTCTGTAGTAGAAAATGAAGAAGAGTAAGACAAAGTACAAACAACAATTGCAAAGGGGCACGCCAAAAAGTGATTGTGAAAACGAGAGTAAAACTCACCGAGGTCGACGTCGAAGCTGACGTGCTCGTTGCCCGCGAACTCCTTGACGACGAAGAGGTCCTTCCAGGTGTCGGCCGCTTCGTCCTTGGGACGTGCATGCTGCAGGTGACGCAGCGAGTGCGCGTGGCCCACAAGGCCGCTGCGTGTGCGCGAATGGAAGCCGCACGCGGTGCACTGGTAGTGGCGCGCCGCGTCGCCCCGGAGCGCGCCTTCGGCCGCCACGAGGAAGAGGAAGAGCCTGGCGGCTAGGTCGTGTCTGGCGCTGGCCGCGTGCAGCTGGAGCTTATGCACCGAGTTGGTGTAGTAGTCGCACGCGTTGCAGCGCACCTGGACGGGATTGCTGACGTTGACGTACTTGAGCTTCCAGTCGTTGCGCGGGCCGCCCTCCTTGATGTGATTCACGTGCTGCAGCCTCTGCAGGTGCTTGTCCGTTTTGCAGTGGAGCTGGAAGTTGGCCCTCAGGTTTGTCTTGTAGGAGCAGAGCTTGCAGACGTAACTGCCGGCCACCGCCATGAGGACCTCGTCTTCGCGCTGACGCGTGCGGTCCTGTTGGAAGTGGGCGCCGAGGGCCTCCACCGAGTCCACTGAAAACAAACCGCAGACACAGCATTGGAACAGCTGCGACGTGTCGTCGGTTGAGAGCTCCAGGCGCAGCGTTGGGTCCGGATGCTCCATGTCCATGGTCGGGGAGGCGAGCGGTGAGCCTGCGGCGGCCGCGGCCAGGGCCTGCTGCTGCTGGTGCTGCTGGGAGGCCATCATGAGCAAGGCATGGTTGTAAGCCATGTCCGCGAGCGCCGCCTCCGGTTGCAGCTGGCCGTCGCAGGGCAGCAAGAGGCCCGGGTGGAACTGGAACAGCGGGTCCAGGGCCTGGGCCTGCTGCAGAGCGCTCAGCTGCTGCATGTGCTTCACGTTCTGCTGCAGGACCATCATGTTGTGCGTGTGCTTCTCGCTGGTCATGTGGATGCGCAGGTTCCGCGCCACGTTTGTCTCGTAATTGCACACGTCGCACCGCCACGTCGCCTTGGGTTTGGCCGCTGGCCCGGGCTTCTTGACGGCCTCCGGCAAGGCCGGAGGCTGCTGCTGCTGCGGCGGCTGCTGCTGCTGGAGGAGCTGCTCGGGAGTGGCCTGCAAGTTGCCGTTCTGGAGCTCCTGGATGTTGTTGATGTGCTTGTCGGACTGCATGTGGATGCTCAGGTTGCCCTTGGTGGTCGTCGAGTAGTTGCAGACCTCGCAGCGGTATGGCTTGTAGCCGCACGTGTACGTCTCGCCCCGAGCTAGCCGCGGATGCGGTTGACTCGTCAGGCAGTAAATGCAGTTAAGCTCGTTTTCTGGGTGTTTTTCCTTCATGTGGATCTCTAGGGTCTCTTGGTACTTGTAGTGCCAGTTGCACTTTGGACACTTCAGCGTCTTGCACGAGTTACGCGAGTGCATCATCGTCATGTGGCCACCCAAAGACCGTGACGAGCCAAGAACAGTGTCACACTTGGGGCACTCAACACCATTCGTCTTCCCATCTGGATGTTGTGGGCAGGACACCACGGGCGACGGACACGCGTTCATAAACGTGGCCTGCGGGCCCGGGATCAGTTTCGGCGACACGCCCGGGGACGACGAGCTCCCCGCGCTCGTGGGCCGGTCCATTGATGACGGCGACGTTCGCGGTAGGAGGTCGCCACTGCTGGGTGGCTGCAGACCTGCCACTTCCGCCGCTGCCGCTGCTGCCGCTGCCGCCGCCGCTGCAACCGCCATTGCTGCCGTTGACGTTGTCGTGACGGGTGGGTTTTCAACGACAGCCGCAGCAGCTGCAGCCGCCTTGGCGATCTTCTCGATGTTGGCCAAGTCCTCGAGCTCGGGCGCTAGCGTCTCGTCTTGCCGATGACTGACGTCCGATGAGGCAGGCGGTGACAGCACCGGTGCTTGGGGGCTCTTGCAGGTGCTTTGGGAGAACATGGCGTTCGGACCATTGGTGTTGGCACTTTGGAGTGGCCCGACTCCAGCCTCGGCCGGTACTACGGTTGAAGATGAGCTACTGGCGACGGGTGTTTTGGAATGGAACTTGCCACCGCAAGGGCTGCTGGACCCCTGCGCGGGGAGGGGCTCGAGAAAGGACAGCAGAGGCTCTTTGTCCTTTCCCACCCCCTGGATGATGGCAGAGATGTTCTTCTGATTCATCATGTGGCGCTCCTCGTCAGTGAGCGTGATACCGTGCTCCCCGATCGCGTGGCCAACGAAGGACTTGGTGAAACCGAAGGACAGCTTGCAGATGAAGCACATCAGGATGGGCTTGATGGGAACCGATGGATGATCAAGAACAGGAAGGCTGTTGCTCAGCAGACTATTCCACCCGGCTGGCCGGCCGGGCTTTTTGACATCGCTGGCTTCGTCTGTGTCGTCCTCGGCAGTGCTCTTGTCCTCCCTATCCTTTTGGTCCCGTACTGAGAAGACTCGGTAGCTGTGCATGATGGGAACTTCTGGTACCTTTTTCTTTTCCTGGAGCAAGCTGTACGCCTGGCCATACAGGGCGCTGTATAGGGCCGGGTTCCGCGATATGTGAAACGCGTTCACCACTTGCGGGATGACCGGTGGTGGTGTGACGCCCGGCCCGTCCACGATGCTACCCTCCTGGTGGGGCAGATCCAGGCTGCAGTCCTCGTCGCTGACCCCATCAGAGTCCCCCGCGGTCGCAGTCTCGATGATGAAGGCAGACCCGTCCGGGTTATATACGATCTTGCCCGTGAACGTCTCCACATCGCTCAGCGATGAGCTCTGATCCGACGCGTCGGCCGGGTCCTCTTTGAACTGTTGGCTCGGGGGGCTGCCGCCGTCGGCCGACTTGTCGCCGCGCTCGGCGGCGGACGCTGGACAATCTTCCGGGGTCATGCTGGCCACTACAGGTGGCTGCTGGCCCGTGTCCATGCTGCGCTGGGGGGCTTCCATGGCTCAGTTACGTCATGACGGTCGGGCAGTTCTGCAAAGACAAAAGGGGAACGTCTTTGTCAGCCCCACAATTCCATGTTCACACTTAAAGGGGCACTGGCACCCCAAAGGTCCTTTTTTTTTGTTTGTTGTCTAAAACAATACAAGTTGTAGTCAAAGACACGCAAAAAAATACCACAACGCGAAAAAAACGTTGTCCCACGCGCGCGCGCCTTTTTATTTTTGGCGCTTTTCTCTCCCGCTTCCCACCTCCTCGCTTCTTTTTATTTGTGACGTCAAATATTATGAAATTTAGAAGCTTTGTATGCGACCTTTCTATAATATATTTAATAACGGCATACGTAAAACATGTTTTTTTTCACGCAATTGCGAACGCACTACGGCCCTTCTTTTTGAAATACAGAAAATCAGAGTCTGTAGTAATGTCGCCTCCTGGCTTTTTTTTTTTCCTTGAAAAACACGTAGGCGCTCGACGCATGTAGCACTGAGGATGATCCGTGAGTCGGAGAATCGGACGAAGTTCTCTTGTTTAGGTGCCCGACGACCTCTCAGACTTCAAAAAGGAAATCGTCAAACGGTCAAAACAACTGGGTTTGGTGTCTGTGTACCGTAGTGTCGTCGGTTGTGACTCCGCCGGGGCAGCTTTCTCGCAAAACCAGCGCGGCGTGGCCCCTCACGTCGCTCACAAAAGTCCACTGCGCGTTCTTTTCCCCCTCACACCGTTTCGAAGAATTTGAGAACGCTGAAAGAGCCCTAAAAGAACTTCAAACTCGAAAGTGAAGTGTCGTCTGCTCACAGCGATAGGCAGAACGCAAGCGGTTGATCGCGGGACCCGGGCGAACACGACACTTCAGCAGTGGACACATGAGCGATGAAAACGGGCGCCGCGCGGCAGTATCCATAGCAACCGGTGCAGGCGTCCCTACGTCACTGTGACGTACGCGCCTTGCGGCCCGGCACCGCTCCGACCTGGGGCCCAAATCAGGACACTTGGCGAAAAAGTCGGCGAGAAATCCGGCTGCTCTGATTGGCTGGCGCCAAGGTCCAGTGCGGCGTTGGCTAATCACGGCCGCCAGATTTCTGGCCGACTTTTTCGCCACGTGTCCACTAGGGCTCCTGATTGGCCAGATATTTGCGCGCGGTGCGCTTAGCGGCGAGCAGCGGAGAAGCAGATATGGCGACCGTTTTTTTGATCGGTTCGGTTCGGTTTGAGTTTGGTGCTGTGTCCGTCTCAAACGTTCTCGTGAGAACGTTCTAGTTGTCTGCGAAGTTATTCGAACTCCCAGGGGTGACACGGAAGGTGTTGTGAAATCACCATCTCAACTAGCAACAGGAGGATCGTCACGAACAACAACGACGGTGCCGAGAAGCGGCGGTATGACTTCGAGCGAGATTGGTTTGGTTTTGGTGGTTTGAAATCAAGGTGCGGAATCTGTTTGCCGGAATGTTACTACCACAACCGATGAAAAAGTTAGCACGAGGGGTGTAGAAAGGATGCTGAGACGGTGCATTTTATACAGGAAAGACCTTTGGCGTAGTCAGGTTTGTCGAGTCAGCCATTCGATGCCGCCGTGAGACGAAGAAACGTGTTGTGTGTTTTGCAATTTCTCTGCTGGGTTAGTATTTTGGACTGCGTTGGTAGGTATTTACTCTCATGCATAATTTTTAAGATTCGCGGGGATAACGCTTTGTCACTGTTCATTTCAATGTCACGGTGAAAACACCTCACAATTATTGCATTCGGTATGACTTCCTTGGCATAAAGTCAATAAAGCATCTCCGTGTACTTTCGAACGAAAGCGCCAAGTCTGATGAAAACTGGTCGCGTGTCATACAAGCGATTTGCGCCAGCTTTGAATTTTTAAATGAATGTTTGTACAGTCTACACAATTATTCATTAAAAAGATTTCGATCTTTTTTTTTTTTTTTTTGTCAGCTTGATCGTGTAGAAAAGAAAAGCAAACACGGCGTTGCTAATGTTGTGAACATATGTTTTGCGGTAATGTTTTCTTCTACATTATTGCTTTAATAGTAGGATAATGGTAGCGCAAGAACGTTTGCGCCTGTTTTATTTGTTTTATTTTTAATCTGAATACTTTAATTTACGTTGTGGGCATAAATAGTGCGGTTTAAAGCGAAGTACTGCCAGTCGCTCGACGTTCGGTGCCAATGGTGGCCCAGCAACTATAGTATGTGCGTCACACGGCGGGCCTTTGCGTGCGTGTGTCTGGGACACACGTAAATCGCCGCGTATCGCCAGGTGGTGCGTCATGCGTAGCGACACGCGGCGTCCAGTTTCAGCGCTCATGTGTCCCCTGCTTTCGGGTCGGTTCGGAGGCGTGAGCGAAACGCGAGTTGCTGGACCAGTCAATATTTGATGTCACTGCACTGGACAGCATCGCGCGGGGGCTTCAAATTCGGCTTTAGGAAATTGTTTTTTTACTTGACAAATATTGAGTTCCGAAGTTTCGAATTTTGAGGGTAATGTCCAGGCATCGTTTTTAATTGTTTCAGATAATAATAAGAATAATAAAAGATTTTGATCTACCAGTGCCCCTTTAAGGCTGGACTCCATGAAGCGAAATAAGCAACGAGTTTCGCACGGCGGTGTTCACTCTGCGCGTGGCATAAGAACAGTGGCCCATGCACCGAAGTTCGCCAGTTCTTCGCCGTATATTCGCTCTATAAAGTGCAGCCTTTACGCGACGCTTTCAACTTCGCGATGCCATGGTAGCGCATAACAAATTTCAGCTAAATAGGTGAGAAGTAAAAACAGTCCGTGGAAAGTTAGAAAACAATGAAAAATGCATCGTCACTTCCGAAACCCTGATGCGCAATACAGCAAAATGTGCGGGTGAAATAAAGAACGTTGCATTGAAAATAATAATAATAATAATAAAGTCCTTTCAGACACTTGATTTTCAATGCGGTCTAGCGCGGCATGACGTGGTTGATGACGGTTGCAGACGCACGCCGTTTGCAGCACGGCAATGTTCGGAAGTACTGCTCAAGTTGAATTGAGAACTTCCGAGTGCACGAGGCTTGCAGAGGCCAGCGGCGGACAAATCGGAAACTTAGGGATGATTGCTTTTCAACCAACCTGTCAGTACAGGCTTCGCGTGAACCATCTCCGCAGCGTTCTGCATCCACCCTTCCTCTAATGAACTTGGCAGACTCAAACGCCAACACACGGGTGGGCCTTTACAGTTCAAATCGACCTGTAAAGGCTTTATGCAGATCATGAGCAACTGCTATAAAGAAACTGAAATATGACCATGTCGTTGGGTATGGGCGCATTCAACCTCCCTACACGGAATACCAAGGGCATGAATAAAGGCCGTTTCACATGGTGCGTTTTCCCAGAGGTACCATGTGTGCAACACCGCACAAATATCATCGTCATCATCCGCGTTTCCAAAGACAAATTATGACGACGCTTGCACACGCCCTGTAGTCATGCAAGGTCTCGAACAGAAGAAAATATGGGGATGCTAAAATTCACGTATTTCCATGCTGTGAAACGTGTGTTTGTCCGTCTTTGCCTTCCGTTTCTTTTCTTTTTTTTAACTTTTGCAGTTTTTTTTTGTGGTTCGTGAAGCCTCAACAGCGGTGACACATCAATGAGTGACAAAATGACCCCATTTGATTTGTCACGCAAGAAAATCTGCTCCTGCAGTGGAGATTGACAGGACGAAGTGTACTGATGACTTCAACACTAGGGCGCTACTACGGTATTTTAACACAACACCATGGTCACAGCCAGAGCGATGATCCTGGCAGTAGGATCCTATATTTAACCAGTGTCGTCGATATGTCTGTGAATCCAAACACGAGCTGACAAAAGAAAGTTCCTCCTTTCGTCGACCCCACGGCCCACCCGACGAATCCCAACCTTCCAACTTGCGAATTTCCCTTAATTACCGGAATGAACCCTTTAATTCGTCGCAAAAATGCCACGCTTGCTCGCTTACATGGTCGAAAGCGAAACGAGGCCTGTAATGACACCCTAATCACCCAACTCCAAAATTCCCCAAGAAACGGGAAGGTTTCCTTAATTTTGGCGCCTACGCCGTCTCCTTCGTTTTACCGATCGTAACAGGTCATATACTGCGCCCGGGCCCTCTCATTCTTCGATCGACTTCAACTCCCCCTCGCTGTCCCATTTTCGGCCGCAATCTCACACACGAAAAAAAAAAAAAAGCAACACAAAAATGTGAATTCCGAACTTTACGCACTTTAATTGCAGGATGTCAGATCGAACTGTTCTGCCCTCTAGTTCTGGTCGCGGGGTGGACCTGAAATTGATGCTAGTGCCTAATGTTTTGGCGAGGAAAAGAAGAAAAAAAAGCACACGAAACAAGACACGCGACGCTCAAAGTTGTACTCAGATGTTCAACTCAGTGAGCGAAAAAAAACTCTACATCAAAGAAAACGCCTAGTTCGGACTAAGCGTCCTATATATTATGACGCCGCAACAAATGCAGCGTTAAATTTCCCCGGATTTCGTCTTCATAGTGTTGGTATATCAATGTGTCATTTAGTTCCGCAGCGAAATGCTCGTGAAATTCGGAGGGTGTTTTTTATTGTTTATTTTTCGCTGGAAATTCGGGGTTTATCCGAGTTTATTCTGCAGTGTTTCCAGTTTAAAAAGAAATAAGTAAAGTTACCGTACCATGAACCGTTGTCCTGAACGAACCTTGAAGAGCTAAAAGACAAACCTCTTTTGTCAGTAGTTCAAGATTTCAAAGGAAACTAAAGTGGCATCTCCTAAGTACCAGAGTTGTTCCCGTTACTTCAGAAATCGAATGGATTACAAGTACAAATTACCGAGCCCAAAACGTAATGGATTACCGTTACAAATTACTTTCACGTCACTTTTCCCGTACACTTAACAAGAAAACGACAGAAACAATTTTGACGTTTTCAAAAATGTTCTGCAACACTACTTGCCATTTCTCATATGCCCACATTACGGTAGTCCTTGTAAAAATAAAGCACTGTATTTAAGAGAAAGAATGCAGGTGCACTCCATTCACCTGTAAGCTGCCAAGGCAGCGAAAGCTGCAACCACACCTGCGATCCCGCTAGCTTACGGCGACCGGAAATAGGGAGTTTTCGTAGACCGTTCTCCCACTTCCGCTACGCTCTCCGAAACGAAGACTCCACTACAGCGCATGCGCGGCGCTGGCCTTGCCTGCAGAGTCCCGGATCTTGTAGCGGGTTGCGGAGAACGTCGCGGGACAGCCGAAACGATCTACGAAAACTCCCTAACGATCCCTGGAATTCTGCAGACAAAGCTAGCGGGGCGCATGCTCAGTAGCAGCGTCTACCTCCGCTAGGAGATCGTGAACGCCTACTCGGCGTTCTTCTTTCTTCTTTTCTCCCGCATATTTTATTTGTATATGCCTTGCACGTTTCTCTAGTAGTTCTAGCGATCGGTCATACAAACGATCGTGTCTTCTTTTCGGTTATTCTCCTCTTCACGATGTTTTCCATTTTGTTGAACTTGCTATATTTATACTGCTGAACTGCCTGTTCATATTGCTCCTGTTTCTGTATTATGAAACTTTTTTTAAAAACAAAAGTAACGAATAATTGAAGTAATCCGTTACAAATATTTTTTCTTTAACGAAATTACGTTACAAATAACTGCCGCAAAAAAAAAAAGTAACGTGGCATTAGGAAGTTTTCGTAGACCGCGTTTCCCACTCCGCAAAGCCCTTCGCAACGAAGAAGCCGCTACTGCGCCTGCGCGCCTATGGCCTTGAATGGGGAGTTCCGGGTAACGTAGAGGGTTGCGGAGAGCGTTGCGGGAAGGCGGAAACCATCTACGAAAACTCCTTAATTAAAGAATTATTGAAAAAGTAACGGATCATTTCCCAAGTCTCCAGTGGTGACCCCGTGCTCTTTTAAATTTATTTGGAAAACACCGTCTTCTTTTGCTTTTTATTTTATCTTTTGTGACCTGAAAATTAGGAGTTTTTCAGATGAATCCGAATTGACGAAAACTTTACCGGGCAGTGTTTTTTTATATTGATTTATTTTTTTTTTTTTTTAACACGGAACCTTTATTATAATAGAAACGCCGGCCTCAAGGAAATTCAAATTGGAAATTCAAAAAAATTATTCTACATCATTTTTTTTTCACGAACCCCACGTGGGTGTTTCCGTAAACAAATACTTTGAACGCAATCAGATTTGCAATTTTCGTGCAGTAAATCGTTTGTTCAAAGTAGCACTGAATGATTTCTAGCGTATTCCGACATTTTCGGGCGTTTTTTTTTTTTTTTTTTTTTTTTTTGTGCACGTGTTCCAGCGTCCGAGAGGAGACTGCAGGGCTGCCACTACTTGTAAGACAGCACTAAGCGACTACGTCCGCAAACACGTGCGGGACGATTCTCACAACACTTGAGCAGGCAAAAAGGTTTTAGACTACCGAGGATAGAACTCTTGGTGTTCTAGACCAGGGGTCGGCAACCTTTTTTTCTGCACCGGACGAAACCGCCCCAAAGCGCAGACGGAGCGGGCCGGACGCAGAAACGGATATTGGGGAGGAAATAAAAAGATATAAAAGCTGTCACATACTCAAAGTTATATGCAAAGTTGTTCTCTTGAGTCAGGCACACGTAACGCAAGGTTATTCGAGCCCCCTCTCAGTAAGATTTTGGGTGTTCAATATTGCTTGCCAAATATGATTGAGAGTCTCGAAATATTTGGAAGGTGCTTATCTGACATTCGCAAGACTCACGTTTGACCTCACGGTCTTCATCTTGAAAAAAAAGTATGTTCGCAGATACATAGTAGCTGCTGTAGCGAAAACTTCAGTCACGACCGCTGCGAGATTTCGTAGATTTTGAAAACTTTTAATTAATTAATTTATTTATTTATTTAAGGAGGCCCGCGGAAAATTTAACGCGGTCGTTCGCTGCAAATACATTATTCATCTCATTGTCTATTTGGGGATCAGCTGATCCGCGAACTGTATCTGGCAAATCTCCGGACTTAATGCGTCCGATTATACTGGGTTTGCCACCAGAGTGTCGAACCGGAACCGAACCGAACCGAAAACCGGAACCGAACCCTTATTTTTAGCCGAACCGGAATGGAACCGAACCGAAATCTTTGCCGCCATCTTGAAACTGAACCGGAAAACATTATAACGGTAACCGGTTCACGGTAATTTTTTTCTTTTATTTTAGTATCACAAAATGAATATTTCAGAATAAAAAATTTGCAGCTATATTTCTATGTATTCATCAAATCGTAATATCAGAATTGCTTTGTATTAGCAACTGTGGGTTTTCATGGCGCTTTTGCATTGGCACTATGATAAATCATGTGTCACATGGTAACGTGACGTCAAGACATGCTGTTAAGTAATGTCACACCACGTGGCCCCGTGACGTCACTCGATGTACTCGCGTGACTCACTGCGTCAAGTCGATTAAAATTGAGAACGTCACTAGATTTATTCGCGTTGTTGACACCATGACAACCCATGACATCACGACTTCGCACTGCAAGTCATGTTGTAGCGTGCCGTACCCGATTGTCATGATCCCGAGTCGAGTGGTCGGGTTCATGACAATCAACATCGCCAAACATTCGCGTAATGGCTCGTGTTCAATTAAAGGTTAGAATAGCCGAACTCTAGCAATGTCTGAAGCTCTGCCCATGCCCTATTCTTTGCCAACCCCACCGCACGACTATGATGAACACTGACGGTATATTATTAGCGTCAGTTCACGTGTCCGCTTACTCTAATTGCGAGTTGAGAAGGGAAAGCTGTATCTTTTTTTCTTTTTTTTTTTCTGCGTCTGCCATTGCGCGGAGAAGAAAACTATCTAGAGTTGTTGGTACAATTTATGAATATCGTGGAATACTCCTCCTTTTGGTCTTGCGGCTCATGTATAATTCTCCTTTTATTTCCAGTACAACTACTGCTTTTTAGTTTGGGGAAACACGGCGTACACTAATCTTAAACAAATTCAAAATCTGCAAAAAAAGATAATTCGTATTATCTACCACGCTCCTTGCGAGTCACTCGAGGCCACTGTTCAATAAATTTAATCTAGTACACATTCTCAGTCATTACGACTACAAACTTGCCCTTTCTTACAAAAACTCTTTTCAAAACAATGAAACTATTTACTCAACAATAGCCAACCTTGAGCGAAAGGAAGTGCTCCATGAAACCCGCTGTGTAGAGAACTGGAAGTGCCGCACTCCAGAACAAATTTCGGAATTCAAATGCTAAGATATATGCTTCCTTCCCCATCTTTTAAATCGTCTAGAAAAACTGAACAATGATATCATTTGTGCAACTAGGACAAAAATACGCACGCTATTTATCTAGGAATCTGTCAGTGTTGAAATACTTGATTGCAAGCTGAACGTATGTTACTATTATTGCATGTGAATTAGTTTTCTTATATTTTATGTCTGTGATTCTGTTGAACTGGGTGTTTCCTTATTTTTTTTTTTTTTGATCTGCTGTTGTTGTTGGGGGAGGCAGAGACTTTCTCAAGCAACTACTAAGTTGCTTTTTTCTCTCCCTCCCCTCTTCCGTTTTAAAGACAAATAAAATATTGAAAATAGTAAACTTTGGTTAAGCGGGTACTGACAGTTAGCGCTCGCCAGGTTCCTTTGGTGTCATCCCAATTCGGCTGAAGCCTCAATTCGCCTATTGCCTCAATTCGGCTAGAAGTTTAGATTCGGTTGCACGCTTCCAAATCGGCTACATCCTCAGTTCGGCTACATCCTCAATTCGGCTGCATGCTTCAGTTTGGCTAGATCCTCGTTTCAATTCGGCTGGACGTTCCAAGTTGATGAAGTGGGACATCGAAGCATAAGGTGCCCCCAATTTCGTAGAGACGTTAACAATATCTGCATCTCGCTTTACATTGCAACCTGCGAGTTAAAATCAATAGGTTCAAGCAGCTAAAAAGGCTTTAGGTACAGAAACATTTGTGTTTGTGTTGTTTGTCTGTGGAGTTGCTTCAAAATAAAATAATTTATTCACCTGCACAAGAAGAAGCAATCTTTGGACCGCTGTTGCTAACTCTTTTTGCAAGTGAATAAATTATTTTATTTTGAAGCAGAAATCTGGTGCTTGCACAGCAGCTCTACAGACAAACAACACAAACATAAATGTTCCTGCGCCTAAAGCCTTCCTATCTGCTTGAACTTATTGATTTGAACTCGCAGGTTGCAGTGTTAAGGCGAGATGCGGATATAGTTAACGCCTCTCTACGAAATTTTCGCACCGTTAAAACCGTCGTTCATGAGAGACGATAAGTCGCTTTACCCAGAGCTTGTGCTGATGACAACATACGAAAAACGCCTACAGACCATTCCAGAAACGGGCTTCTGTCCGGTGCCATTTTCAGCCATTTCTGGACAGGTCTATTGCATGATTGCACAATTCCAACCTGCCATACGAGCCCGAGAAAAGCGTCACACTGCCACAGGAACAAATGGATAGACATAGGCTAGCGAACAAACTTTTGGGTGTATCCCTCTTAGCTGCCGCATTTAATGGCACCACTGACCCCACCATCACGAGTGTGTAGATTTTTTTTTTATTTATTTTCTCAACCCTACTAGTACTCGTGTAAGAAAAAATAAAACTCTTGCAAAACTCCATTTCTGGGCTCACAGCTTTCAGTCCCGCTCGCGCTAAGACGAAGCTCCATACAACCGTCTAAGTGTTGAACAAAACTAGATGGGGTACTTATTTTGAGTACACCGCTAACGGCTACAGGCTCCAGAGATTTGGGAAACGGCACACATAATTTCTTACGTGGCAAGGGGATGAAGCAAAATCAGAGAGAAAAGGAGAGGTCATTCTATTCTTTATGGAGGCAGGATTTCTTTCAAAGGAGGATTAAGGATTATGCCTTTCAATCAGCGGTCCGTACAAAATACAGCCGCGTTTATAAATACAGAGTTTTATAAAGAGGAACGACGCAGCTTCAAAGGAGCAGGAGGAAAACGGTAGACTTTCCGTTCAAACAAAGACCGCGGGTCCCGAACCCGCAGTCGTTATGTGTTTTAGGGGCGATAGGTGGGAAACCGAGGACAATGCGGGTACAGAAAAGCTCCCTGTAGCAGCTGCATCCAAACAAAAAGGAAGCGGAGGCAGGGAGCAAGAGACAAAAGAACGAGTGAATTTTTCACCGCGTGATCACGTCCCCGAGATGGATTTTGCTGTTCCGGCGCACGGCTTTCAGCGCATTTTGGATCTTTTTCTTTTTTTGAGAAAGAAAGGAGGACTTGATTCTCCTCCTCGTCCATTCTTTCTATTCAAGCAACCCCTTCTTCGGGACTGGATAGAATAGAAAATGTTTACACTTGGGAGAGGCAACATGATGTCCCTCAGTACACACATAGGGGTGGCTCATTCGCATGCAGATCCGCCAGTGCCTGTATGGGCTGTTTCAAGTTTACGGGCGGCTGCCCCGCCAGCTCTTATCCGCGACCTCAATGGGTCGGGGCGTCTGCCGCAGCCCCTTTCGCCCTGAGGAGCCTCAGAGAGCTGATTTGAACCGTTATCGCTCCATCTTCGGTAATGGCACATAATAACCACAAGCTAAGTGGCATCCGAATCAAGATTGCAAAGTCCAATTGCTTCACCTTGGAAACGCACAACAGCCAGAGACTAAAACAGCAATCGTCCGTACTGCATTAGATGAGGCAACCGCATCTCCGGGTCAAAAATGCAGCCAGCAGACTTATCGCGGCTCGCGACAGCGCGTTCATTAATCATTAAGCGAAACAGATATAGCTAAAAGTACGGCCCGAAAGATCTACCGGAGCGTCGTAGAACGTGCGTTCTCCTTTATGCAAACACGCGAGCCAAGAGTAGAGCGCGGCGAAACGGTAACGCTCGGGGTCAGGACAGGAAAAGAAGGCGGCGGTTAGAAGGCACGAAGGCGTCGCTCTGGCCCCAAGCGAGACGGCGGCAATCTGTATTTGCCGACGAAGGAGGGAGCGTCTCCAAAACCGGAAAGAAGGAACGACACGCCGAAGGCACCTCCGGCCAGCGCCGAAGCGACGATAAAGACGCCACAGTCGCGAACTGGAGTTCATATATCGAGGCATCCCGATTCTATTCGGATCACGCTGAGGTAGCGCCGAGCAGGCAGTGGTCGTGGCCCGCACCAGCCTGACTTCCAAAGGCTGGTGCGCGCCACAAACCCCTCGCGGGGTTTGTGGTGCAGACGGGGCCGTTATCGCTAAGTGAATGCCTGCAAAGAGACGGCGCGGCGCATAGCCGAGTCTTAACATCCTCTCGTTAAAAGTGATGGCGCCTCGCGCTCCATAATATATATATATATATATATATATATATATATATATATATATATATATATATATAGCCATCTTGGTCAAACTTGAAACACCCACACGAACACGCCGTGCCTTAATCAGGGGGCATCCTTGCCTATCACGGTGTCGGCAACCGCGCAACAGCAAAACGCGAGACGCCGGAGAGACAGGTCGGGGGGCTTCTCGAGTCCACGCGAAGCCAACACGTTGGGTGCACCGCGCCGAGACACTCGTTTCGCTGTCCGCCGAGAGGAAGGGCCTCCCGAGGGAGAGCACCCGCTGAAATCGACCTCCCCAGATTACCGCTTCGACTATAGAAGCTCTTATTGGGACGGCGCAGGGCAAACGGAGTCACCGTGCCGACTTTCAATCGCGCACCGGCACGCTGTCGTTTTGATTCGTCAAAGCTTTGGGGAAAGCGTTGATATTGGAGGAAGAGTGATAGAGTGGCCTGATGCTCCCGGATCCAATAAATACTAGCCACATCTTTGACTGACCATTTCTGGACCAATGCCCGCGAGTAAGCGCAACGTTAGACTTGTTTACGTTACGTTGTTTTTTTTTTTTTTTTTTTTTTTTTTGTGATGCTTTATAATGCGTGCAATGCAGTATTTAAAGAGCCCCTGAAAAGAAAAAAAAAATGATTTTTTTTTTTCAGTAGCTTTTTAAGGAGCGAACGTTCAAATTTGTTTAGAAGACTTGATATGGTCGTTTCGGGGAGTGAAGAAGAACCTGTACCTTTATCAATTTCCCTGCTAAATGTACGGGCGAAACTTACTTGGTGCATAGGTCACATAACGTCAGATAACGTGAGGTGAAGTTTCCCGCTAAACTCAGCAGGGAAACTGAATTGGTGTACAGGTCACATGACGTGAGGTCACGTGACGTCAATTTCCCCGCTGAATTTAGCAGAAAAACTGACGGTGCATATGTCATGCGACATCACTTTCTTCGCTCAGTTTAGCGGGGAAACAGAAATGGTGTAGGTCACGTGACACCAATTTTTCCGCTAAATATAGCGTGGAGACTAAATTACTGCTTAGGTAACGTGACGCCAGGTCATGACGTGAATTTTCCCACTAAATTTAGCGGGAAATGGACGGACGGACACATTCTTGCGGTTAGGGGTGTTCCGTAAAAAAAAAAAACACATTTAGTGCCTTAAAACACACACACACACACACACACACACACACACACACACACACACACACACACACACACACACCCACACACACACACAGAGACAGACAGACACACACACACACACACACACACACACACACACACACACACACACACACACACACACACACACACACACACACACACACACACACACACACACACACTCTTCTGTTAGTCTCAGTCAATGCTCGCACCTGTTCAATTTAGAAAGTAGTCTCACTCACAGAAAAGACTGTCAGAGGGTACTAGCCTGCGATCAGATACCCTCTCAGAGTTCTAAAGCTGCTTGATTTTAGGGGTTTAATTGATTCCCTGCGTTCGGTGTAGTGATCAGCGGGGAAGCAATGTAGCCGCCAACAAAGGACGCAAGCTATTACACGGTGGGTACGTAATGTTGCTTAGGAGGCCGGGGTCCCCCGAAGTAAAAAGTTAGATTCAGACACGACCGAGAAAATTAATTAGACAAAAGTAAAGCGTCCGCCAATCACGCCTTCCGACAGCTCGCGAATTTGCGTCATTATTGCAGATCCAGTAAACGAGCAGCTATCATGACATGAGACGGAATCTCCTTACAAAAGACGACCAAAACCAGGTCCCTGACACGCTCGTTTGGGGGGTGACAATGGCCGCTAAATACCGCATCGCCTTTCACGGAGGCACCCACACTTTCAACGCCTTCCCACAAGCAATTAAGCGGCATATACAAAGCCGGATATCCAGAACGTCAGCTCAAGCGCCCAATTAACAGGGGCGGACGCCATTAAAAACGGCAACCACGACCGACCCGAGTCCCTCGCCTGCGCGCGTGCGCGCGCGCACACACAGTTAAAAGGAAGAAGCGGGGGACAATGAAAACAAAGTGAGGCGGCATCAGCGCAGGGGCGAGACCGGGCACACGAGGGGATGCAGAGGATGAGGAAGCCGTTTTATTTACACGGCTACGAGCGTAATTAACTTGTTGACTCCCCTTTTTAAGGAGATAGTGTTTAATTAATCGCAGGGGGCGTTTCTCCGCGCCCGAGAGCTGCAGCGAACAGAAGAAACAAAGCAAAGACGGGGCCGGGCGGCCGCGCTCAACAGGCTGCTTCCAGCTCGCCACCGTCGCTCTTGCTTCTTCCTCTATCGCCGCTAAACAACGCCCCGCAAAGAGGAACTGCCGTCCTCGCTTTTCGGCGTGCTGCCGATTCGGCGCAGACAACTAGAGGAGCCCAAGCCTTCTTTCTACCTTAGAAAAAAATTTAAAAATAAATTAAAAAAAAAGCTAGAAGCTGGGGTTCTGCTGCGATTTGTAGCCGAATTGAACCGTGTGGTCCCAACGAAAACGATCTGTTAGAAGGCCAATGGCGTGGGTGTACGGCGACTTGGCGTGCTCATTTCGCTTCCGAAATCTCATTCCGGTAAAGCGATGTTTTACTTTTAAACGCTTAAGCGCAACTAGCCCAATCTGTACTGAACAAGGTGCACGCAAACGCATACATTTACTAGGTGCACTGACATAAAACAGCGAGTATACTACTCATCTCCTGCCTTCACGCCCGGCAGTACCTATATATAAATAAATAATCAAAATATGCAGATGGAATAATTATACTGATCGAATGGAAAAAAAACACAAAAGGTTTCTTATGTTACCCCTAAGACGACTTGAAGGCGAAAGCCCAAACGCCGATGCATTAAAGACAAAAACATGATTTACTCTGTTTCACGTCCCCTTTTTTTCCCATTCTCTTTATTTGTTTCCTATGTTATTTCCAGATTTCACGCACACAATTCCTTACACCACGTGGTAAACCTTCTTAAATCGCTTTGTCATCCGTACTAGTTAGCCACGCTAATTAGCCACTTTAATTAGCCAGCTTAATTCGCTGAGCCATCCCTCTTAATGTGCTGAGTCATCCTTCTCAATGTGCTGAGTCATCCTTCTCAATGTGCTGAGTCGTAATCTTAATTCACTTAGTCATCCACTTAACTTGCTTTAATTCCTCTTAATTCACATTAATTCCTCTTAATTAGCTTTGTCGTCCATCTTAATTCGCTTTGATTCCTCTTACTTCTCTTTAATTCACTTTGATTCCTCTTAATTCACAATGATTCTTCTTAATTCGCTTTGTCATCCTTCTTAATTTAAATGCCTCTAATTTGCCTGAGTGGTCACGTAAACGTTTGGGTACCTTTCGTGTCGCCGACGCGTTTTTTCTCAAGGACTTTGAAGGTCGACTGAACTATGAGACATATAAGGCTTCGTGACCTTAATAAAGGTCACGAAGCCGCTAAAAGATAAAATAGTTGGCGGCGCCGGGATTGGATACGATTTCCAGGTCTTCCAAGTTCCAATATAGCTAAGAAATGAAGAAGATATATAAATACAATTTATTTTATTTTAACACGAACTGAACCGAGCGGGCTCATGAACGCTAAATCGTGTTCCCAGTTAGACTAAAGCCGACATCGTATGCGAGGCTCGATCAGTTCGCATATTCATTTTTTCCATGTCAGGTATTCTTGCATCACGAGTGATTACTATCGAACTCGTCAAATCTCTTTGGCCATAAAAATGCCTTCGACATGTGAACAAACCTGATACAAATTATTACGTCAAACATGCCGTATATCGCCTTAAATACCGGTATACGTCTTCTGGTTTCCCATGTTGTCTTGACGTCAAACAGTGCAGAAATTCACCAGTACTTTCTGCTTGTTTCGCAAACAAATATTCTGATAAAGATGCAAGATTCCCAAAGAACTAGCAAATATTTACGTTGACCATCTCGTCGCCTGCATTGCACGTACCACCTTCAGTTCATTCACACAAAAAGAGTAGATCTGCTCGACATATAAGACGCCGCGCCACAAGACGTTCTTATAGCCACGAAACATACATTCCATGAAACGCCTCACCATTTCGAGGTTGGTTATGGAAATTTTAAGGTTTTTCGCGACTTAAAATTCCACAACCAAGGATAAACAAAAACTGAAGAAGGGTGAATTGAAGGGGAAATTTTTTTGTCGAACAATGGATTTATTGTAATATTTAGCTTTTCGCGTCGCCGTGATGCCACTCCTCCATTCCTAGTTTCAATTTTGTTGCCATTGCAGGTAGTACCATAGTCAATTAAAACGGCACAAATGATAGCTTGAAAAGGGCAGCTAAACAAACCTCAGTACAATAATGGGAGTGGTGACTGTAGCAACATCATAGGCTCCATTTGAATGATTTGACGCTGACGTTTGTTTTCGCCTAAACCCTACGGCATAGAAAAAAGTAGCTTATGACAAAATCTTCTCTATCTCAGATAGAATTTTGAAAATAAACAAGTAAACAAAGAGCTAGAATCATGTGCGCTCTTTATTTACATAAAACGAATATATTTTTTATCGGTTTATAGCCCATTACCAGTGCCCTTCAGACGTTCAGGTGTCAGGTCGTTTCTTAAGTAACAGAGTTGGCAAAGGCAGTAGTACTAACCACGAGGAGTGTTCTAGATACTAAGCGAAACATAAAACGGCCAAATACAAAATTCACAAGCTCTCTTATGTTATCCCTAAGACGACTCGAAGGCGAAAGCTCAAGCGCCGATGTGAACGTGATAGCAAACCTCCGAAGACAGCGCGCTCTCTGACGACGCACTTTTGGCGCCGTTTCATTGGCTCACTCGGATCGTGGTGTCGGCTGTGGTCCCGGTGATAGCGAACGTCCGAAGACAGCGCACTCTCTGACGACGCACTTTTGGCGCCGTTTCATTGGTACCTTTCATGTCGCCGACGTGTTTTCGTACTTTTCGTGTCGCCAACGTGTTTTCGCTCAAGGACTTTTAAGGTCGACTGAACGATGAGACATATAAGCCTTTTAAAAAGAACTAAATTTACAAGACAAGAAGAACATCCCAGGGACCAACACCGTCATAAACAACGAAATGAGAATGAAAAATTTTAAATTCGATAGGCAGAACATAAACTTTCGTGAAATAGAAACTGAAACTGGATTCATCCCACTATACCATGGTATAATTAGTAGCTTCTAGGCAAAGCTTAAAAATAGAATCGAACTCGGTGGAGTAGGCTAAAAGGAAGAACAATCGCACTTTAGCAATCAGCGTGAAAACCTAAACGGCGTCCTTTCGTTAAACATCGGTATACTTATTCAAATAGTGAAGCTGAATAAACAACATTACGTAGGCCATTTAGACAACGACCGATAGTAATCCGCGACAATAGTTTATCGGAGAGCGGAGCAAACTGTCGCCCAACAGCAGTGCAAACCAGACCTGCCATCGTGTAATGTAAGAAAACACAATGCGCGATGGATGGAGTGTTTCCCAAAAGGTTAGACGACCGTTACAACTGGAGAAAGACAGACACTCCACAGACGCCAGGTGACCATACGCGCAACAGAGATACGAAATAAACTCTTGCACCTGTATTTTATTTCGCCTTCCCTATTGGCCTGGATGGTCGTTTCTTGTATATCAGGAACTGCGCCTCGGTGAGCTCGAACCTCGACTTCAATCGACTCAGTGATTTTATATCGTCCATGATTTTGCGATTCAAAGATCTGCACGACAGGCTATTTTCGTGGCGACCGTAATTATTGTTGCGAGTATGACCGGTACAAACTAAACTAAACTAAGTAGATATCTGTGATGGAGATGAAAAATATCGTAAATATTGAATTTTTCTAATAAGCGAACAACGAACAGAGTAAATTAAAATATAAATCTAATCAAAATCGTGCCATAAAATTAACACCACCACTGAAATAGAAGCCTACAAAGTTTATACAAAATTTAGCCTTTGGTTGAGGAAATGTTGACAACTGCAGATTAACATCCCTTCGGGACCATATCAGATAATTTTATCGGACAGTATCCACACAAACTGCTTCAAAAATACAGCGGAGCAAAGATAACTCGAGCCCACAGTCACAAAGCAGTCCAAGGAAGAAAACGAAATGCGAACAATTGCACCGAGCACGAGGAATCGCACCGAGCACATGCCAACATGTGTTCGCTGCCATCCCCAGACTCCCCAACTTGTCCCCAGACATTTCCTCCGACAACACAGAATCATTCCCCAGATTGTACCCCAAAACATCGCCGTGCTCCGGCAGCTTCGCTGGCGCAGTCAGACCTGCAGAGAGCGGCTTCCGCGACCCCATTAACCACGCTCCCGATCCAGGGAACTAACCTTTGGCAGACATTGGAGATCTCGCTGCGTATCCTCAGAGTAACCGAGCAAAGAAGACCGGCCCAGGGTGGAGGGGAACACAAGCGCGAGTCGAGTTGCCGGCGCACAGGGCGAGGTCACTACGCGAAGCAGAAGCACGGTGGCAGCCAGCGGAAGGGTTGCGAGTTTGCACGGGACACCAGGGGCAAGAACAGCGCTCGTGCTCCAAACCCCACGTGAGAGAGAACACCCAGGTACTGTTAGAGGCGGGACCCCGTTTGCATGCGCTTTCGGGTACCCATCTCGCGCTCGGACCGCCACCCCTCTCCGGTCGCCTCCTCTCCCACCCCCCGTGTTTCGCCTGGCCAACTAGCCCACGCTGGGTTGCTGCTCTCCTCCTTTCTCCCTCAGCGCCTTGTTCCCCACCCCTCCTTCGCGGTCCCCTCCAGGCCCAGCTCTCCCCCTTCTTTGGGCAAACCGCCAACCAAGCGCTCGTCCTAGCCCTTTGTAATTGAAATGAACCAAACGGATTCCCCCATAAGACTCCCCATCATGACCCCCCCCTTTTGGCCGCTCAGAACCTGCGGATCACACCGAACAGAAGATGGGTTCAGTGGAGGGGACGCCGAGAAAAGATCTTGGAACTCGTTTTCTTGTTTCCCCGTCTTAAAAGTTATTGTTCGCTCAGGTAAGTATTTTCACGGAATATCGGCATGTCGAGACATTTAGACTGCATACACCACCGGTGCACTAAAGTAGGTAAATGTCCTACCAGCCGACGCGCCGAAGCATAAAATATACGTCTCGGCAGGTTGAGTAGCTTGGGGCTACTCAGCGTTTTCCTCTGAAAGCCTACAGCATTGTATTTAATGTTTCTGTATCTAAAAGCGCGACCGAAAACGTAAATAAAAGGAGCCCCGTCGAGGACACTGTTTGCAACAATGAAGGAACTTTGTTACGAAAGATTCGTTTAAAAACAAACCAGCTGACCATCAAACTTCATTCCCAATGATTTGAAAATAGGCATTGCCCGTAAAAAAATTTGAGCATCAAGCGTCGCCCAGAATTGCAGGAGAAGTGAGGCCCCGTTCCGCTCTGCTCGGTTATCCTGTCATCGTCATTGCTGTAGCTCGTCGCGCGATTGAGCCGACAGTCATGCGTCATGCATGGAAATTAAAATATAATAGTACCGCGAAGTAACTACTTGCAACGGCCGCCAGTCGACAGTTCCGTTTGTTAAATAATAACCAGCAGGTTCTAAGCACACGTTTTCCTTGTTTTAATCCTCATTTCCACTTAACCACGGCGTAACTAATCCATATTCATTGTGAAGCCACGTGAAGATGATGTAAAAATTTCCTTCTTCGATAGTGCTAAAAAAGGTGATTGCAATCGCTTGTCCATATCCAAGATACCCAGACTTTTTTCTTTTTTTTCGTCCTTTGACACGTAAGGAGTAATTTTAAATTAAAATCGAGAAGACGTCTGACTCCCTGGAGGCACATCCCGTATGAAAATGTCAGATCGAAACTGGGATGGAAAATGCGAGATCCGGTCCAGATCCGGCCTGACATTTGGTCATGCCCCAAACTTTGAATCCGTGTCGGATCTCGCTTTCATTCCGGACCGGCATGCTTCCAGGCCTCCAGGTCGAATCCGGCTATGGATTAGGGCTACGATTTACCGATCGAGGTCCACCCGCTAGCAGCACATTCTCGCCGCACGCCGCCGCCTCCCACTCGAGATCCCGGGTGGCAGCCAGCGTCGTTCGGCGGACGGCGCCGTTCGACATCGAACGAGCGGCACCGGAGGGAAATGGAAGTTGCCACAGTATCGCACTCGATAGCGTCCGCTGTGACTTCTATTTTCGATAATATAGTAAGGGTGCAGGCGAGCTGGTGAATGTTAACCATGTTGAATAAACTTGAGACTGGGGCAGAAATGAACACAAAAGTCCTGTCCTTTTCTGTTCCTTCCACTTGTGTGTTAATTTCTGCCCCAGTCTCAGGTTTTTTCAACATGGTTTCTATATTAGCTCTGCTCGACCATTTTGACGCCGAAACAGATACGGAGGAAGGGGTTATAGGGGTGACAAATACCGTCTCCCAAGCGGACGCACCACCGATTATCACCGAAGTTAGACGCCCCCAGGTCGGGACGTGCTACCTGAAATCACCGGTGAGGCATGGTTGTATAAAAACAATATTAATTCTGCCGCAAAACCTTGTAAACTAAAAGTTAATGAAATCATAATGCTCCTGTCCTTCTGTACTAATCTCCAATAAAAGTACATACAAAAATAACTCTTTCTGTTTGCTTTTATTCAAAAAAGAAAAACAAAACGTGTTTCTAGACGTTGACATAGCCGAAAAACGCTTCCAGAAAAAAGTAACGCAGACTGGATAGCTAACAAGCATGTTCAGGTCGTACTGGAATCACCGGAGTGAACATTGAAAATGCCGGAACACCTAGATTGAGTCTGGACTGGATACCCAGGCCGGGATTAGAGTAGGAGACCTCGGATGGAGCAGGGATTCAAGTGGGACACCAAGTGATCCAAGCTGAATCACACCGGATTCGACATTTTCATACGGGATACCTGACGCGCCTATCTGAAGCCTGGTACAAACGGTTAGCACACCAAAATTCAAATTAAACACTACCATCACGCTATTGGCCACCGAGTGCTAACCTCACAATCTAACAAAGAGTAAGAAAACAAATTTGACTTCTCGGTGTCAGTACGGAGAGAGACTTGACATTGCAAACAGATCGTCGCGACCGACCACACGTGTTTTTCTTGGAAGGCAAAAAATCAACGCTGCGATGACAAGCCCCACCATCGCAACGCTGCGATGGTGGGGCTTGTCTGAAGCTAGAGAAGAAGGGACGCTGAAACACTTAAAACCGACCCTATGCTCTATATTGTTATTGTTCTCGACACTGTGGTTAGGTTTCGAAACAAGAAAAGGGCGCTGCTCTAAATGTCAAGTGTACGTTCTTCAAGGCGCCAATGCGGTATTGTTCAGGAACACGCTGGGCCCAAAATTTGATATTTTAAAACAACACTATTATAGCTGTCCAGGCTTTCTTCATTTGTTATTTGTGTTAAGAAGTCATGGTTTCACAAATGACGACTTCAAGTTCTTGGTATGCTTAAAGTAGTGAACGAAACAAATAGATATAGAGAATCTACGCAAGGGCGAGTACTCTTGACAACCTTGGCATTAAATCTGTCTTATCATAAAATAACAGTGAATTAAAAAAAAAAAAAATACGTAGAAAATGAAAATACAGTTTAACTGCTGCCGAGCAAATCTTCAACAATTCAGATATGTTACCTAGCTCAGCAGACTCAGCATGAGCATTTTTCTCAAATTTTCAACGTCGTGAGCTGCGAATCTGCGAGAAGCGTTGCACAGTGAAAACGTCCCCAGAAGTAAAAGTTCCGTAACAAGTTGCGGAAATGCAACTTGTTACGAAACCGATTTCTTTGAAGACACATAATTAATTTTTGCGCAGAAATGACGACGCACATACGACGCGTGGGCGCAGTTTTGTGCTTGTACATATATGTGTGAAACGCATGTGAACTGTGAGCCAACACTGAGAAAAATGGCCTCTTGCATCGTTGTAGCTATTTCGGCTGCAGAGGAGGGCGATGATTGCGCCGAAAGATCGCCTTTACGGTTTCTTTGAGAACTGAGCAGTGACCTTCCTCGCAAGCGAACGTTTCACCTCAGATCCTTAAGCCCACGAACGGTGCTCTCTAGTGTCTGTCGTGTCTATCGGCGCCACGAGAACTCAAACTCGCCTCTCGGGGTCTGCGATGGGAGAAGTTCAAATCGATGCGAACCGGCTCGGGCGTTTAACCACTGATGGCTGCACCCAGAAATAAACAGCTCGGTGCCACAGAACGCGAGCAGAAAAGACTATGAAGTCGGAGTGGCCCAAGCGTGCCTTTACACATCTGATGTTTTATTTAGCTCTCATCGGCTGCTTTCTTGGAATGGGTACGCGACTAAACAAATATAAACAAAGACAAGAAAACAAGAAAAAGAAACAATCGAAGCCCTGTCGTCTTTAAGAGTGTTCGAACCATTACGAAAAATCGTTCCTTGCCCTTTATCGCATTCGACTGTAGTTTTATGCGGACGGGAATGTACCCACAAAGTCCGCATTACCTCTGGCATTTCCTCCAAGTCAAAAGCGCGAATCTGCTCTCAAGAGATAACCTACCGAGTCCGTCAAATTCAGGCCGGCCCTTTTGCCCCTTCTGACAAGAAAACTAGATCTCTGATTGCAATCACAAGACGACTGACACTCAACCATGCTCCTTCCGCGTTCTGTTCGTTTCCCGCTTGCTTCATCCGCGCCTATTTTATCCATTTATTTTTATCGCTCGCACGGCCTACCCTCGCAACAACGCAGCGGTGAGACTGGACATTCGGAGGTCGCCAGCCTCACCCGCTAGCCAATTCTCCGGTTCCAGTTGGCTAGTCAAAAGACACCAGACAACGAAAGACGAATTCCCCCGTGTCAGGCTGGGGGGAGAATAATAAAATAACAACGACCTTAAATACGGTGAACTTTAGACGAGAGACATCTGATAGTGGGTAATTTTATTAAACAAAAGCTTACGTTTTCTGAGCTCCGAGTGCTCTCCGAAATGCTGCAAACGCTTTCGATAGAAGTTAAGTCGTTGTTCTTCCCCATCACACGAAAGCCAATCAGTTCCAAAGTTTAACTGGCATTTTTCTCTTTAGGTTCAGTGAAGATAAAAAAAGACAAAAAAATTGCGAAGTCTTTTTCGATGTCGATCACCGCGGGAAACCCGAAAATTTGGACAAGTAATCTAAAATCTGCAAAATAAAACGAGTGGTCGGAACATGCAAGCAGTGGCACGAGTGAATTCGCGGTGATCAAAAAGCACCAATACAACCGTCACTTGCCCCCCCCCCCCCCCCCACTCCCCGTGGCGATTGGTCGAACCCTCTCCGCACATTACAGCGCGAAATGCTCGCCTTGGACCAGTTCTAAGACCGTCGGAGCCGGATTTGCCGATACAGAAATAATGCATTGCAAATATTTCAGCGATCGCACGTGGCTCTTGCTAGAGCGGTCGGTGTCATAAATCCTCAAGCACAAGGTCAAATGTCCGGCGTTGTGCGCATGTTAAGTGCAGCGCAGACTGTCAACCAAAGGCAAGAAATCGTCGCATTCGTAAGTTTTTATTTGTTTGCTTGCACTCACTCATGTATTTGCGGTCACCGTAAGACGCCGAGCGCAAATGTAATCAGAGGCAGGCAGCAAAACACGACTCAGGAAGAGAAGCGAGTGGAGGTTAAATGCCGACGCCGAAAACGGATAACCATCAATGCCACAAGGAAGCAAGTGCGTGAGTTCACATACCAGAACGTGCGGACGCTTCTCCGGGCGCAGATGCCGAGCAAGATTTTGTCAACGCAACAAAATAATATTTATGGTGTCACACCAAGTTCAATGTTCGGTGCAATGGTGGCGCACTTTATCGTGTAAAAGGAGATATGCAACTGTTTCTTTTTCGTTGTTTTCGCTCAATTGAGCTAGCAGCTTGTTGCATTTTTTTTTTCTTTTTTAAAGACATTTTTACCAGGAAATAAAATGTCGTTTGATTGGAATGGAAGTGCCTCCTCTCTTCCCTTACTCCCTCTTTTATAAGAGCATAAAGCAAGCGCTGTGTCAGCACTTCGGCCGGTCTAAATTTGATCTGCGTGAGAGAGAGAGAGAGAGGGAGAGAAAAAGAGAGAGAGAGCGTACGATGACAAAACATTCTAATTTCCCTCGAAGTACTCCGGGACCCTCCCTTTTCGTGGTTTCGAGACTTCCAAACATATATTTCAGATCAAACTTGTGCTCTTTGCACCTTACAGTTACGAAGAAAGTTTGTGAGCCGGTCCCATTGGCGACAATTCATTTTCCGCTTTAGTGGGGCCCGCGGGCAGCACCAAGCCGGCGAATGCAACCAACGGCTCTGGCAATTAGGGCGATTCACGTTCGGCCAACGGATCGCCCAAGACACGCACGCTCGACTCCAAAGTCTATACTTCAGACAATGAGACCCCTCCTCAAGTTCCGCGTCCATCAAACAGGGTCATAGCTGGGCGGCCGGCCCTCTGAGTGGAGGCTCGATTCCCGCGCCAGAAAGGGGGACCGCAGGCCAACCTCCGCACACCTAAAGCCACTGCCGCGTTCCCGCTCACCCGGTGAGGCCGACCGTTGGTTGCCCTCGCGGGCGCCTAAGTAAAGCCCTTTGTGCGATCATCATTCCTCTGTTTCTTGCCAGAGGAGAGCAGGCCGCAAACAAAGCAGCGCGTATACCGCGTCGAGTGTTGCCAGGTGCTGAGTTTGATGTTTAATACCCCCTTCGTTCCGGCCCCTGCCCTCCACTGAATCTCGCGGCGCCCCTATCTCTCCGCCTTGTCCGTCAACCCCATCAGAAAAATCAGCCGCTCCTCTCCACCTCCCAACCAGGGCAAAATAGGTTCTCCCGCCATTATGACACCCCCCTTTGTTTCCATGCTGGGACGCTCCTACTCGCCCAGAGCTTCAAACATTGTTCCTCCAACGTCTTTCTTTTTTTATTTTTTTTTTATTGGTCTCTCTCCGCGGCACCTTTCGCATTTTTTTTTCCTCTTCTCTCTTTAGTCCCGTCTTTCCCTTCGTGGTCTTTTGTAGCCCATAATAATAATATGCATAACGCGGCGCGAGCAAGAAGCGGAAGCTATAAAAGCAAGCGCATAACTAGACGGAGGCCAAGAACGAAAAAGGGCTCCTCTTGGAGTGTACACTGGGCATTATGTTATAATGGCGATAGATTCGGGGCTTGGCCACGCGGCTACGAGGCAGGCTCCGGGGTTTGCTTCGCGGGTGAGTCACGCGGTTCGCGCCGGCAGCTGCAGTCTAACAAAATTAAAAGGGGCGAGGAGGCACCGGGCCCCAAAGAGACTCCACACTCGGGCCGGCCGAAAGCTGCTCGCTCTCGGACTTTTTGTTGCGCTCGATTACCAAAAACTGGTTCAGGCACTGGTCCAGCCCCTCTCGGCGCCATTGTTGCAGGTTCCGCACGGGCCCATCCAGTTAGCAGAGCGAAAACTGCATTGTGCGCTTCATTCCACCGTCCCGCGGCAACATTTGCTCGCTTATGAGGCGGGTTTATAATGGTTTAACGTCATCACGAGTGCATTAACTACCGCGACTGTTTCGGTGTAGGCCGGATAGGGTGGTGTGGTCCACGCTAGCTGTAACATTGAAAAACCGCCCCTCCCAACCGTACCTGTTTCCCTTCTGCCGCGCTGACGAAGGCCCGTATTGAGGACCTGTTGCCGCACCGCATGTTGTCAACGCATGCTTCGCAGGTGACCATCTTGTGAAGGTACAAACGATAGCTGCCTAGCTTTATTAATGTTCAATGCGTAGAGAACCGTGTGGAAAGACGTTTCGCCAACCAGTTTGTTCAATGCCTAGCACGAATAACAGAATACCAGTACAACGCAAATAACGCAATCTTGACAAAACGCCGTGATGTCACTTTTATATATCTCCTCTTTTTTCTCTCTTTTTTCTTTTCAATATTGTAGTCACAGAAATTACGCTCATTGTTTAGGATCCACCGTCGAAGACCACGCCAGGATTACGTTTAAGACTTCTTGGGAAATCAAACGTTACCTTTTTGTTTTATTTCTCCAAGTCACTAAACAGGTATATACATAACTTAGAATCCTAAGTAAAAGCTAAATCAGTCTATGACAAGGGTCCGGGCATATATAATACGCACGCTTTATACCGGAATTATCCAAAACCATTGTTCACAACCATGAATTGTACGTACATAGTTCACGGCAATGTATGAACTTGCAATTAATGCAATGGTGCAAGCGAGCTAGACAAGAATGACGAAAAATATTTTCGGTCAATAAACCAAATTAACAGGTTTTGTGTTTGCTCTTCGTTCGCCTTCTCTTTCCTTCACGCAGTCCGCCCAACAACGATGCCGAATCCCGCAGCGGCGCAACCGAGTTACAAGAACGAGAAGGACGACGGCAGAGGAGGAGGCCTAATTATGACCGGTTTTCGAGTCGTCGGCAAAGAAGAAAAGAAACCAACGCTTCGAAGCTTGCAAACGTCCCGGCGCCCAATGAGTGACAGCTCAACAGTTGATTATGCAACCCAAATCACAACACGTGTGCGTTACATCCAGGGGACCTCTTAAGGCTCTTCAACGCCGCCAAGTGGCCAAACCAGATTCCGGGACGCAAGTTCCTTTCCATTCGTCAAACAGAAGGAAACGAAACACGCGTGAGCAAAGCAAATTCGCCTGAAAATATTTTGGTCGCCACTAGACACGTATGGAGGGGAGGGGGGGGGGGGGGAGGGGGCAAAAGCGAGGCAACACAGACAGCCCGACAGAACAACGTGCAAGCCGGCACATAAAAGCGAAGCGGACGTCGAAACATGCGAGAGAGGAAAGAAAACCAAAAAAGAGAGAGAAAAAAAAAAACTGCGTCATAAAAAAGGATGCCGCGAAACAACGCTAACGTGCATATGACAGGAAGCAAAGATTAAGCAGAAGCGTTCTTATAAGTTGTCGGGTTTCCCCCCTAATTGTCGTCTTCAGCTTTCGTTGAAGCCTTACAAGTGAAGAAGCCCCGCACAAAGGAAATCGCGACCTCCTCCCCTACACTCCCTCCCCTCCCCCCCCCCCCCCCCCCCCGCCCACCTCATTCCTGTCCAGCTAATTTTATTTGCCTACCATTGCGGGCACCCCATTCAAGACGCCAATAGAAAATAAGGGACGTCGCTTCCCCACCTCTCCAAGAGCCCCATCAGCCGGCCAAAAACAGTTCGCTTAGCGCCCCCCCCCCCCCCAAAAAAAAAGGGGGGGGGGGGAAAGAAGAAAAAGTATGAGAGAAAAGAGGAAGCAGGCGGCAAACAGAAAGACGGATTCCTTCCAATTCTCTTTAGATGTTCTTCCCCAATGACGTCCACCGATACCGCTTTGTCTCAGCATGAAGCTGGCTTTATACTTCTGTTTGTCAAGAGCGAGATAATAGAGCAGCCTTTCGAAGCGCAGGGTCCACGCTGCAGCGAATGTGTGGGCGAGTGCACGTCATTTCCCGAACCCATTTCCCAGGTTTACACAAGCGCTCGTTCTACCTGCTGGCTTCGACAACCCGGATCGCGCTCCGCGAAATCAAAATATTGACTTGGTCCAATTAAACCGGCAGACGAGCTCTCGGTAGCACAGGCCCTCAACATACAATGTGTCTCGTAACACGCAGAGCGCGAGCCACTAGAGGAAAGTTTTGTTCTCTCAGATAAAGCGTAAATTCGGCTGATCCAAAGTCCTGAGATCGCGATATTTGCGATTTCAAATTTGAGGGAAATGCCACGTCAAACTGCCGCTCGGTTCATTACAAACTGACGCAACCTTTCGTGCTGAAACAAGTTATGTGCAGTAGGGCAATGCAATAAGGACCATGTGAAGAGGTACGGCGGAGCTGCCGGGTAATAACGCAGTAAATGAAACAGCGGCGAATAAAATAAAATTGCATGCCACGATAAATAAAACACAGTTTATAAGTTCGCACGCACCGGCTAAAGACCGATTTGCCTGGTGCGATTTTGCCAGTGATTTCACAGGCGACTTTAAGCGCCGCAGCTTCCACCACGCTTTTCTTTTTCTTTCTTACCGCATGAGCAACGTCGCAATGGCAAACTAGCAAGTAAAATCGCACCATGCGAATCAGTCAAAAGGCTGCAATATTCTTCTAAGCTGTATCTGGTAGCGTTATTACGAAGAAAACCAGAATGATCTGACGAAAGACCATCCACGGCTCCGAGGTCCGCTTTTCTCTCCCAAACTGCCTAGACCATCCTGCAAGAAAGCAGACCAGCGCTAGTGGGCTATCAGAGAACAATATCGATGGCTGCAAATCGAGGAGATGTCCAGGACGAAACCAAACCGCAGGCGTCAGAAGTCGCCACAACAAAGGAAGTGTCTCGGACGTGGCCCGGTCCCGCACCAGGCACCACGCCCGGTCGGTCGGTGTCCTAATCCCGCTTCAGCGACAGCCAAGAACAGCGCCGACCGTCGCTTTGTCGTGCCGGCATGGAATGCGCTCCTTGGCCGAGCAACAAGACGATGCCGAAGACGCCCACCCCCGCACGCGATACTCATGAGTCACACAACGGCGGCCGACCATTAACTAGATGCAATAGCCAACGAGAAGGAGGCGAGGGGTGGGAAATAGGCTGAGGTGTGGGGGAGGAAAGCGGCCGTTAAAGGAGGGGGGGGGGGGGGGAGAGTAATCGCCGGTAGCCATGGCAACCAGCTCGCCGACGGCGACGAATATATTTACACGGCATTGGCATACGCGGGGTTGCCTCGCCGGCTGCGAGCGGCAAGGCCGACTCACCGAGCTCTCAACAGCGCTCCGAGCCCGGGGCTTCCCTCCCAGTCAGAACAAGATCTCCGACCCCCGTTCCACCCTCCCGGGCCGCGGAACCAAAAAGAGACGGGCAGCGGCGCAATTAAACGAAACAACTGCCGTGGAACGCGCGCGTGCGTGGAACGCCTAAACAAGGCGAGCTTGTAGGCCCTTGGCTGCGGTAATTAGTAATTAGTGCTACGCCACAAACAAGAAGCAGCGAGTAAGGCGACCCGCGAAAGTGAAATAGGAGCAGCACGGGGGGCGGCCAGCGGTGCGGGTCCGGCTGCTTCTATTAAAGCCAGCACAATTCCATCTGACCCTGGGTTCACCGCCGCCGCCGAGCTCTGCAGACGGGGAGAAAGCGAGCCGCAATTAGCGAGAAAAATGACTGGACAACTGCCACGTTGCCTGGTCCATTAAACGCACCGAACAAGAAAGGACGAGCGGTGGAGAAGGAAAAGTTGGGAAGCGCGGAGGGCACCACCCCCGGTTGAGAAAACTCAATCGACGGGGCGCACAAAGCCGTTCCGAGTGGAGCTCGACGCGGACGCCGCCGGCGAACCGACAATGAGCGAGTGCCGGCGCGACTGCTGCGCAGCAGTGGCCATCAGCATCGCCCTCAAGTGCGACTCATCAGTGTAATTACTCATCGCGGTAATTGCGCGGGCCAGGGAACGAGCGACATTCACGTCTCAGTGAGCCACGCACACCCACGGGCGCCCACGGGGGACGTCCTTTGCCCGGAAAATCCATGCCGCTCCCGCACAGACTGCGCCCGCTGCGTCGCGCATGGGGCAGCCAGACATTAGGAAGAGAAATAACAGTAGGCGCACCCGTGCACTGTCCCTCTGTCCCGCGACACCGACGGGACAAGTTTGTTCGAATTGATGGCCTGTTCAAAACATACGAGCAGCTGACATACTGGGAGTCAGAAAGCGCTAGCGGCACCACGTAAAACGAGTCGCAAACGAGCGATCGCTTACAGCACCGTCGATCCATACGCGATAGTACCGGTTCGCCTTTTTCCCGCCCGGTTTGGACTTGCGTAAACGGCGGTAACCTGCTTGTTGTCCATTACGACCATTTAAGTGACCTGCCAGCTATTTCCAGGGGGCGTCCTTCAGTGCGGCGGCGTCCAACTCCTCGCAGTCCGAAGCTAAGCAACGCGGCTCGCTGCCGCTCCCTGAACGACGCGCGGGCGAGAGGGGGCACCCCGGCCGCGCGACGGGCACGCTTCCGTCCTCGGGACCAGCGTCGGTGGCCAGCCTTGAACTCTTTGGGTCCCGCACGACGAGCGGCGGCCCCGTGCACACACCCGCGGCGCGGAGACAACGGGAAGACGACGAGCAAACCTGCGCATAATTCCGGGGCCCCCACGGGGCGACCGAGCGGCCGGCCGAGCGGCCAGCCGAGCAGCCAGCCCAGCCGGGCGCAGTGAACACGCAATGCATTAATCACGGGGGCGCGCGTTCCAGTCGATGGCCGGCCGCAATTTGGCCGGCATCAACAGCGAGGCGTGGGGGCTCAGGAAAACGGTGCCGGAGTCGAGGCCGACAGAGGCGCTCACCGCCGCAGCGCTCGTCTCCGCGCAGACGCTATTGGCGAACAGATCAAGTCCGGAGCACAAAACCTAGCGGCTGGTGAGCCGCGCGCAGCCGACGGAGACACGAGCGCAAAGAAAATCACAACCTTTGCGACGGCGTCAATACCCGTGTACACGAGGGCCAGCTTTTTCCAGTTTTACTTACCGGCCGTGTACACCAATATATCGATCGGCTGCTGATTTTTACTTGCCCTCGCTTTGCCGCTTGCCCGGACTGCCATGGCTGGCTTGCTTCCTGGGCGTTCTTTTCGCTTTCCCCCCGTCTACCCCACTCGCCCCGCTCTCCCCGCCGCCCCCTTCTCGGCCGCGTTCCTGGCGTCCCCTCTGTTGACCACTGGCCGGGAATCAATTCATTTATCGATTATGAAACAGTAGGAGGAGGGAAGCCAACGAGGAGGAAGAGAGCGGCCAAGCAACACACCAGCGCAAATTATACGAGGGAGAGGGAATGTAGGTGAAGCGAGGGGGCAATGGGGGTGGTGGTACTCGGCGGAGGGGGCTTCCTATAATTGTGAGATGGTGTGCCCGGCCAGGGTGGGGACGCCGGCGCACGAGGCGAGAGACGTGCATAGACGCGCCTTGCGTGAGCAGGACCCGACGAGTGGGCCACCACGAACCGAGCGGATCAAGAGGGAGGACAAAAACACACGAGAGGTGGGCAAGCACAGCGGCCAGTCAAACGCCACGAACGTTTTCTGGCGTGCGCGGAAGAATACAGATTAAATAGCCGGCATCCGGGAACTAACGAGACGAGTATCGAGCGCGCGACTAAAAGGGGACGTCGGCGCGACTGCGGCCGGCCAAAACAAACGAAACGACCCATTATTCTTCGGCCGACGTCGAGATCGAGTGGCCCGATGGGCTGGCGCACGGAGCGCGCTAAGAGCGCTCAACGCGTCTTCGACGCCAATCCGAGAAAGCAAAGCTTTGAGGACCGGCGTGAAAGACGCGCACACACGCGGAAAACCCGGTCCGGTGTTAGTCCGGTGTCCTCGCGGCTGGGGCGTACAGAAAGGAGCGCGGATGACACCGAACCTCACCGAACACCTCATTGAATTAGGGACCCCATTACAACAACCGGGATATAAATAATTTTGATAATGGACGTGTCGAGCATAGGCACATGTAGCAGCGCGTAAGCAAACAGGAACATTTTCCTACACACAGAACCGCAACGCTGATTGCATTATGCAAGACCGCTACGCATGAACTCATGAGGTTGAATGTGGCCAAGCGTGACCTAGCGGGAAAAAAAACTAGGAGTAAAATAAGGACACATTATTAAGCCCCCCCCCCCCTCCCTTCCCCTCTCTCTCTGCCCCCAAGGCCCACAAACTTTCAACGTTTCCTAATGATACCTTTTAAGTGTTTCTTTCCTCGTATAAAACGCCGTCACGTAGAAAAATAGATTCGCGAACATAGCGAAGTAAGCAAGATACAATTTAAAATGCTTCCTATTCGTCATACTTTCTTTTTGCGCGAAGTGCACAGTGCGACGTATATGAATAGAGAGTTTTAGTAGATCGTTCCGATGATACCCGATACTCTGCTGGCGCCTTTGCGTGCGCATCGTATCGTCATCGGAAGTATAGGAACGCTTTCCGCTAATAGACCTCTTTCAAAAACGTGACAACTCTGTGCGCCACTAGCAACAGTGTGAGCGCTCTCCATGGTGAAGGAATGTTGTTTATTCGGCCCGCTGGCTCTGCGTGAAAAAGCGGCATGGCAAATGCAAGCATTGCAGTTCTGTTTCCCATTGCCGGCTGGAAAAAATAATCCTGCTAGCTAGCTTGCTATGTAGGTTTGAAACCTGAAAACAAAGAGCTCTCATCATGATGTGTCTGCAAGTCATATTTGGAGTCCACAAAGCGTCTAGCCCATTAAAATTGCATAAAAAAGATGCCTTCAAGGGGAACTTAATGCGCTGCTGTCCCAATACTGCATGACAGCATAAAGTAACATGGTGCTACTGGATATTTCAGTACAGTGGCAATCAGTTCATCGAACGACGCTTCATCGATACGCGATGTTTCATCGACAAATCGATTCATCGACAGCTCATATTACCCTTTTTCTGTAATAAGCTGCATGAGGCTGTCGACGAAACGTGTGTCCATGAAACGTTGTCCACGAAACGTAATTCCACGAAACAAGTTACGACGAAACGGTAGGGACCCGTTTCAGAAACATAAAAAAGATTTTCAAAAAAACGCGTCTACAAAGCGTTTTTTTTTTTTTTTCCCCCTTTTGCACGCGTAGTTTGTTAAAGACCAGAAAACGTTCGCACGACTGATATCCGAATTTGACTGCTCGTTTAGCCATGCCAATGATATCTGTCTATCGAACAACATGAAGTAAAGGTACAAAGAAATAACAACGTAGTGTATTAAGCAACTGCATGCGAAATCGCGAGGCTGGCCGAACGGCAGCGATGCGCCGGGTGAAACCGAGGCTCGTTTATCCGCATCAAACGTATCTGTCTAACATCAATAGTAAAGAAAACGAGAAGCAGTATAATGCAGAACCAATATATTAACCTCATTAAGCAAATGCATGCGATTTTGTGAGGTTAGCCAAACGGTCGCGGCAGCGGACGGTACGATATGTATATGTACCTATTCTTTTTTGTCCGGATTTGTCAGTGTATTCATGCCTGCAGACCGGGACACGTCAATGGTACCGCATAAACTGTCCTTAAAACAACAGATGAAGCGCCGAAAGTTCGATTGTCACAAAGCGAGGAGTCGACCTGCTTTCTTTCACAATAGCACGCTGATGCTGAGCGCCTCGGTGTTGCCATAGTTACCATGCCGAGACACACTGTCGCCGGGTTTTCTGCAAGGGGTCTATTTGAGCGGGCAAATTGTGACATTACGTGATATAGTGTCACCTGACACTGTGATGTCTCGTGATCATGTAACGTCATGCGACTTCACAGTGTCAGGGTGTCGCCACGCCACGAGATTTCAAATGACGTCACAATAGGGAGCTGTAGTAGATCGTTTCTCTCCTCCGCTACGGTATCCGTAAAGAAAACGCCGCAGCTGCGCATGCGCGCCGCCAGCCTTCTCTGCATAATTCAAGATCTGGTGGCGGCTTACGGAGCGCTATGCGGGTGCTTAGCGGGCTGCAGAAACGGTCTACTAAAACTCCCTAATATCCCCGCTGTAGTTAGCGGGCAAAGGATTTACGTGACGTCACAATGCATGTGACGTTATAATTTGCCCCCAAAATTTTGCAGAAAAAAACTTCTGTGACGTCACAGTGTCATGTGACGTCATAATTTCCTCGCTAAATTCGACGACAAAAACTTTCCGCGTGACATCATGTCACGCGACGTCGTATGACGTCCCGATTTCCCTGGTATACTTAGCGCTGAAATAAGTCTATCATATTGTCTGATATAAGCCACTCCTTTCGTAATTGAGTTAGTAATGCTACCACCATAAAAGCCCAATATGGTCACTTTTTTCTTTTCTTAAGTTTATTCAATGTGAACATAACGCCTCCCTCTCCACGTTCTACCAATCAAACAGACGCAACGTTTATCTTGAAGTTTAAACAAATCAAATGTTTTGGCCGTCCCGTCTACGCGACGACCGACGAAATGCTGTGAAACTCGCGGAGCCTCGGGATCCATTCCGACGTGTTTGCTTTGTGAACATGGCAATAACGCCCTAACTGCAAATAAAGTCATTGCGCGGAGACATCAAAGAAAGAAAAAAACATTAAAAAATCAGAGGAAAGCGAACAGACCAGATTTTAGCTTCAACCAGCCCAAGGCCATCCCAGGGCGTATGGTGAAGTTCCACTTAGCCCCCGACTTCCTATCCGCGCTGTCTGGCTTCCCTGGGGGGAGATTTCCTCTCCATTTCCTGGAACCGATACCGCTCATCTTTGAGGCTGCTCAAAGGGACTAACGAACAAGCGTGTAATCCAAACTCTGGCTCGCACGTGTACAACGCGGAAGCAGCATCTATGTGCTCCATACGTGCATAAACTTCCCCGAATATTTGCGTCTTTCAGTACGAACCTCAGCATGCACCCCGACCTTTCGTGTGTCGTTTAGTGTGTGTTTCTTTTCACCCCCTCCCCTCCCCCCTCTAGACCAAGCCCTGCACAGAAGGGGAGTGAACCTTGATGCCCTAACTAGACTGAGACACACACAATAAAACAAAATTTGCTCCCAGAGTAAGCACAAATATACAAGACTGTGACCCTGGCCTGAACTCTCCCCTCTCTCTCTTTCTCTCCCTTTGTTCAATGATTCACCGATTTTCGCTTCCTTATACTCGATCTGCCGAGGTTGCCCTTCCTTATTCTTCAACCCGAGGCTTTATTTCATTTCATATATGTGCTTGTTTACTTGTTATTGTAACGCTCCGTGCTCTTCGTTCAACATAAGGTGCCCACCATCGACACCACTCTAAGCTGTTTCTTTTCTGTTTGCATTTTCTGTTTTCTTTTCTATTTGGAGACGAAAAAAAAAAGAACAGATAAGGGAGTTGAGGGAGAGGCAAGAGAAGGAAAAGGGGAGTCGAAGGACGGGTAAAAAAATGCGCCCGAAATTCATCAATTCTCTAGAGAACTCTCAAAGTGTGTGCATCTAAGGGGTCGGCAGCCTTTAAAGAAGAAAATGGGGAGGTCGCTTTGCGGCCTATTCACAGACTCACAGATGCATGCGAGCCGCATCTTGGTTTACGGGGTCTTTGCTTTTTGTGGTCGGCAATGAAGAAAAGATTACTTTCCAGAATCAGGTCACGGCTCGGGGAGAAAAGCGAGAAATGTGATCATACAGCACGAAAAAAACAAAAAAAAAAAAAACAGCACGTTTCTGCATTTTTGCTTTCTAGTAATTATCGGTTTTAAATGTAGAAGCGCACAAACGTCTGCCATAGCGCGCGAAGAAGAGGATTTCTACTACGTGTAGCGTCCTCGCTCAGGAACAACCGCAGCCGTTGTGTGCCATTGGTCTTCTATTTCGACCTTGCTTCCTGTTTTCTTGTCTAAAACGTAGCAAATACCGTAGTGTTCAAAGCGGCTTACAGTCTTTAAAGCTCGCTTTCAGCGCTACTTTAAAGTCTTGAGGATATACGACATCAAAATGGGTGTTCGTCCCACCAAACCGTGAAAGAAATAGTGATCAACATTCTGTTCGAATTCTCACACTACGTGTACGTGATATCAACCTCTGCTAAAAGAAACCAAAAACGTAGCGATTAACGTTTTGAAGTAACTTGCGACACCTATGACGCACTTTATTTTTTTTTTTTATGTGATTTTATGATTTAAGTAACACAGAAATGCAAGTATATGTAAAATGAGCTTTATGCATAAAACAATATCTAACTCATGTGAACTGCAACGGAGACTCCTTTAATTAGTACAATTCACAGCAAAGAGGACCATTGTACCGCCTGTCTCGGTGTTATAAAAAAAAAATGAATGGAATGGCAGGTGTGCGAGGAACGGTTACATGTATACTGGAAGCAGCAGTATAATAAATGCAGGTCCAGAAGCCACGTTAGTACGAGACTGGTATATTTGGGAACGTATATCATGCCACAAAACTGGGAGACTTCGACTACCGTGTGCAGTACACCCAGTTCAAAAAAGCGTCTGTGCATTGACACCAGCCTTGTACGTAACTTAAATACTCTACTCAAGTTACTGTATCTTAAATATTTTTGTGAGTAACTTGGTAGCTTCCAAATACTTTCGAACGTCAGTATTTAGTACTTTAACTTAAATACTTTTTTCAAGTAACTTATACTCATTTTGAAGTCACTTTAAAAGTACTTTCTATTTTTTATTTTCTTTAGAGGCGGGAAGCTTGGAAAATATTGAACTCCAGTTATTTTGGCTAGGCACCCTGCCATTGCAGAAACATTTCGTGCCAGGTAATACAGTGCACTTTTGTGCTTCTGCTGAAAGGAAGCAGGTGTCGCAGCCTCAAGCCGAGCGGACGCGTGTCGTGTCTTCTAACTGGGAAAAACGTCAAAGCACATTTTCTTACAATTTGTTTGTGGCCAAGCCCAAGAGCAACAGAGATTCCGAAGCTGAAGGGCATGCGGGTGAAAGCCTAAGATGTATACAAGGCTACAAGCCAGAGGAAGGGCGCTTGTTTCGGATAGAGGGTGGGTTCTACAAGTGTCTGGTAAGAGTCGACAGTAAACCGGAGTTTATTTTTCTATGTTATGGAGTGAAAGCATATAAAAGAAAGCCATCCAGCTTCAGAAATGCCTCTGCATCCGCACGCAGTCGCACACACCGCTCGTTCGTTTCACTAGGCTCTCTTCACACACAAGACTCGTAAGACGCGACTACACGGCTCCAATCCGGCGGCCCATCGCTCGCGGCGTACGCAGCATTAGCGAGTTTTAGTAGACCGTGTTTCCTCCTCCGCTAAGCCCCTCCGCTACCCGCAACTCTACAGCCAAGGCCATCGGCACGCAGGCGCAGTGGCGCTTTCTTCGTAGCGGAGGGTTAGCGGAGGGGGAAACACGGTCTACTAAAACGCGCTATTATCAAGTTTTAGTAGACCGTGTTTCCCCCTCCGCTACGAAAAAACCGCCACTGCGCCTGCGTGCCGCTGGCCTTGGCTGTAGAGTTCTGGGTAGCGGAGGGGGAAACACGGTCTACTAAAACTCGCTAGTGTCTTCGGTAGCACGAATGACCGCCGGCGCCCACCACGGTGGCGCCAGCTCCGCCCTGGCATGGACTCCCCGACCCCCGACTGCACGGCACCGCCAGTGCACTGACGGGGAAAGCGGAAATGAACACCTGACACAAGGGGAGCGTCGGAGGCGAGCCTCTGTGTAGAAACTCCCTCCGCAGGCGAACGTGCCTCGCACTGCCCTCGCCTATGTCCTCGCCATAGCAAGGGTATAAAAGAAAAACATTTTTTTTTATTTTTCTTTCATTCGTAGTTACTTGGGACCTCCTAGAAGCCTGAGTGGCAGCCAAAGTCTAGCTAAGAGATTTCCAGGAGATTCCATAGTAGCTCGAAGGAAGACTTTTTATGACTTCGGTTGTGCTTGACAATGAATTGCAGAGAAAATTGTAACTTGAAAGTATCTTAAAGGTAACGAGTTACTTTTTTGGAGTATTTTGTACTTTACTCAATTACTTTACAAATTTGAGTATTTAGTACTCTACTCAGTTACTATTTATCGTGGTACTCAGTAACTTAACCTAAATACTTTTAGTGAGTATCTTCTACAAGCCTGATTGACACCGACGCTTTCTCGCAAAGATTAAAAAAATAGTAAAACAGTGAAAAACGACAACTTTGCTGAAATTAAGCAACCCTATTTACGCAACTGGCATTGCCCGAAACACCACAATTTTGAATTGATGCTTCATTTGATCTCCGATTCACGATAACCACTCAGTGGTTAAAAGAAAAACACAGTTCACCAAGAGCTTACAGCCGGAGCGATGGAGTTCACAAAACTACCCTAAGCAGACCATGAAAATTCATCCCCTGCGCAAGGCCCTTCATTTAGAGAAGAAACTGTACCGCTCCAGGTGCAAATAAAAATACACTGAGATTTCAAAGACAAAACAGCACACCTTCAAAGTAGCGCTACGGGAAACCATCGAGACAAAACCTAATCCCCTTCCGGCGCTACTCTGGAATACGACCTCATTAATTCCAGAGCACAATTGCGAAACACCAAACCGAGGCCCCTTCGAAAATAACGCGTTACGTAAAAAGAACACCTGATTAATACCCAGAGATGGCCTCGACATTTTGGAAATCTGAGAATCCTTAAGTTGAGTAAAATTTAAAAAAAAAGACATTATTGTATTTTTTTTTTTTTTGCTTTAGCCATATTATTACTATCTTTCCATGAGTAGAACACGGATACCAATCAGAAGGGCCACCCGAACCGTTGGTATTCCAGAGTAGAGAATACAAGATGGCGTCTTTTCCGGTGCATGATGCGCACGTATCTGGCAAAGTATCACGGGGACACCGGTTAAGATAATCGAGTGTTGACACACGTGAAGCAGGGCGTACGCCTTCGGATCATCACCTACAACCTCAGTCGAGTGGCGAAGCAAGTCCCATCACTTGCCGCGTTTTACCTCGGTGTCTGCGTTTGTTCCTAGGGCAATGCAACTGCACGGTCAAACTTTATAGAAATATTTCTTGTAACATTTCTGATTGTTCGTATTTCGTAAAAATTAATGGCGGTCTAAAAATACTATCTTCGCGCAATACCTATGAGGTGCACTACTCGATCGCAGCTCCATCTGGTGAGAACGATGACGTCGAGAGCAGGGCATAGAGGCAACAAAAAGAAATCCGGGACGTACTTAATACTGGCGCGATCTTTGCCTCCTTTCGGTCCTCGTATCTTCTTCTCGATCCTTTTTATCGGCTCATGCCGATATACATTACGTGGCAGGGGCGACGACGCCGGGGCAGGAGTTGGTCACGACTGACGTACAATCCGCGGCGGAGCCCTCGGATCCCCGAGGACCCGAGAAGTGTGACCAAAAAAGCCAGGACAGCCCAAGTAAAGAGGCAAACCCAAAAATGCCAAGAGGAACCAAGATAAGGCACGGTAGACGGTCGGCAGAAGGGCGGCGGAAGGGACCCGCTACATTTCCGCAAGGACCCAGCGGACCTCGGCGACTCGCGTCCTGCATACTAAACAGACCGACTTCCAAGGCGCGCTTGCGCGCACGCACAGACGCGCTTGGCGACGTCGGCCTCCTCCGAAAACCAACCCTGCCGTCGTCGGAGACAGTAGTTCAAGTGCGGACGTGGGCCAGAGCAGTGACTCACGCCGGCCGCAGACCGGCGAGTGCGCGGCGGGCAAGCCCCCTGGCTGCGCTTCGGAACCGGAACGAAGCGCGTGCCGACATCTCGCGGCGGCCATCGAGCGACCGCGATATGAACGCCCCGCTCAATAGGGAGTGGAGGTTTCGTAGACCGTTTTCCCACCTCCGCTACGCTCTCCGGAACGAAGACCCCACCGACTGCGCATGCGCGGCGCTAGCCTTGCATGCTGCGGTGTCCCGGATCTCGTGGCGGATTGCTGAGAACGTTGCGGGACAGCGGAAAAGATCTACGATAATTCCCTAATGAGCCGGGCTCACAACATTGCGCGCTAGCACGCGGCATGTTTACGATGTTTCGCAGAACCAGACGGGGACATTATACGATTTGCTACAGCTCGCAAGTTTGACGAAACTACTTGACGGCACGATTTAGAGTTGGACACGATTCTCAGTGATTCGGCGAAGCGAAACTCCGTAAGTGAAAAGGCGATTGCCGAAGACCTCCTGAGAGTTTTACCTCACCGAGAGCAAGTTTTTGGTAAGCAATATCTATACCTCTGAGGAGGGAGTCCATGCGACCAGCAGCAGCGCGGTTAGCTAGTTACGGCATCACAAAGAAAACCCCGACGTCACGACGAGTTTTGGCAAACTTGAAAAGGCGACCACAATGTGCTAATAATCGTTCTCCTGTATATTAACCTCGTACGCGCAACTTTCTTCACATGAAGTACTCCATCGGCCAAAAAGCGCGAAAAAAAAAAAAAAACGAAAGAGAACAAACAAAAAACACGAGACTTGAAATGTGGTACAACTGAGAGCAACTGAAAAAAAAAAAAAAAGTGACCATATGAAACCTTTAACAATTCATTCCTCCGCGCATTTAAAGCACTTTGAATTAATTTTTTTTCCCATCAAAATAAAAAAAAAAAAAAACTCTCCGAGTCAATGTTTCCAGCCGCACCACCGCGAAAGTGTCGGAAAAAAAAAATAATAAAGAAAGGAAGCGGCAGAAAACGACACACTGAGCCTCGCGTCATGCTCCATCGTAGTACCGAAACAAAATCCCCTTCCCCTCGGCGATCGGAGCCGGTCGCCAAGCCACCCGAAGGGCGGGAGAATCATCGCCACCGCAGCGATCTCTAGGGAGACGGACCCGCAGCGCCAGAGTGCGGTCAGGGATCGGGAGGGGAGAGGAAACGGGAAGGGCAGCTGACGATCAATCGAACGGCTGATGTTTCGTGGTCACTGAGGGCCAGCATTGTAACGGGCCATTGGTGCCCTGATTGCCGGACAAGGGATTACAGGTGCGGTGCGCCGGGAGGGAGCATCGGATGAGCGCCAACACCAAGACTCGGCGAGGGCAGCGTCACTCTGCCTGCCCTAGCCAGGCCGGTGGAGAACATTGCCGTCTCCTGTGTTACCCAAAGGCGCAAAGAAAAGGGAGAAAGCTCTCTGTATAGAGGGAAACGCCAATGTACTAACGGCGTTGTCGTTTCTTTTTCTTTTTTTTAAATTTCGTTGTGTGCTGTACGACACAAAAGTCATAACGTTTCTCGACATTCCTTTTAGTCAGTTCAAGAACTTGTATATGCACAACAGCGCCGTAAATATCCAATATCGTGATTTACGAAACAGACCTGATCCAAGCGAGTTTTGGGCCAAATCGTGGCTCGGTCGAAGTAGAAATGACTGATCCAATACAGAATGTCATCTTCGACAACGTGCAACGGGTAACGAGACAGATCCAAACTAATTAGGCACTTCGCCGTCTTCCCGAGAGTCAGGCAGTCACCTCTTAACTCCCGAGTCGTTTAGAAGCAAAAAAAAAAAAAAAAACTCGTCGAAAAAAAAAATAATAACGACTAAAAGCGCAGTTTTTCCAACCTTCCAAACTTCTCGAGACTTCACAAAAGGATAGGGAGGTGAGAAAAAAAAAAAAAAAACAGGGAGAACGATAAAAAAACAAACACGACTAAAAAACCGGGATTTGGGGGGGGGGGGGGGGGAGGGGGGGACCCGCTCTCATTTCACTTCTCATTGTCTCACGTTAAGGATTTTCTAATTACAATAACAATGGGGAAACTCCCGCACACTCGGCGCTCTTCATTTTTACACTTCGGCCCGCGGCTCCCTTCCCTCCCCGAATCAGGGCTAAGAATGAGGGCGAACTGAAAGGCGATATGCTCGGCTCTACGTAAGAAGGAGAGAAATGAACAAAAACGGATCACTAGAGCCGAGGAGGCGTTAATGAAAGAAAGTGTCGCACCGCAGGACATTTCCCTTTTTTATTTTAATTACCTCCCGCGGATTATTGCATAATTAGATGTTGAAGACAGGCTTCTTTATTGCTTCTTTCGCCCCAAACCTAACACTATTGAGAACAAAACAGTATCCGTCAAAAGAAGGAGCCCAAAAAGAAACGATAAAAGAAACTGGGTTGTTGGAGGAAACGGCCGAGGGTACGCGAAGGAAAGTATCCGCCTTTTGTGTTCACCTCGGCTCGTTGTCTCGCTGGTCTAGGTGGCTAATGGACGTGTCTAAAGGAACGCCCAGATACACTCGACCTCCAGAAGAAAGGAACCGTTCTCAAAAAACGAATTTGCATAGTTTAAAAGTCAATATTAAGTCACCCCCCCCCCCCCCCCCCGTCCTTTCGCTTCGCGCAATATCGATATATATATATTGTTTTTCATAACTATCTGAAGAGACGACTTTAGTGAGAAAGTAGTTTCGAACTATGACCGTTGTTTACAGTTGTCCATTTTGAAAAGCGGAAACCAAAACCTTCCGAATAGGCTATAGGATATAGGATAGGATATAAACACACACACACACACACACACACACACACACACACACACACACACACACACACACACACACACACACACACACACACACACACACACAAACTAACTAACTAACAACTGGTAAAGCTACTCCACGATTTTTAGCAAGCCCAACTGAACAAGGCTTGTGTCAGCGTGAAGAGACAAAAAGAAAACAAAAAGAGAGAAAACAAAAATTCGAGCTTGATTGAGGAGCAAAAAAAGTCAAACGCTAATCATTCGAGCAAGACATAGTGACGTTTTTCGTTCAGGATCGCTGTGGGCCGCCTGACAGAACTCCCTCCCTTGACCAGCTGCCCGTCCGGAAAGTGAAGTCAGAATCGAGGCCATCATCCCAAAGCATGCCGGTGCAAGCAAAAGAAGCGCTGCCCATCACTCGCGAGAGAGGGCGCCAAAGCAGCGGTGCGATATTAGCCAACCAGATCGCGGGGCAGCACCCGTGTCACCTCGGCTCACCTGGCGGCGGAAGGCGTAACTAATCTCTCTCCGCCATCTTCTGCTCGGCAAAGCAAAAGACCACGACACAAGAAAAGAGCAGCGGATGCAAAAAAGAGAACCTGTTCTTCTGCGGAGAAAATCGTGGCATTCTTGTCACAGCGGGAGTAGCGGGGACGAAGGCAGGACTAATGCCTGCTGGCTAATCCCGCATCTCCCCCCTTGCCCTCATACACCCCCTATTTTATTTGGTTACGTTTTCCTCTCGAGTGATTGATTATTATAACAGACAATTGAAATAGGCAAACAAAGAGGAACTCGGGACTAAGCCAACCGGACTTGATGGACACGAGGCCAGAAGGGCCGCCTCAAGCAGTGCAACCCCCGGTGCTTTCTTCCCCCGTCCCGCTGAGCCCAAGACGACAACAACAGCAGCGAAATAAAACCCTCCGAGCCGGGAGAGGAGCCTGAATGGCCGAGAATCCTCCGGGAGTCCCGGGACAAAATTGTCCCGACGGAAGGTCAAAAACGTTGATGAGAAAAAAGAGAAGCAGCAGCAGTACTTTGTCAGTGTCTTAGCACTTGGGCTCGCCTTTCTATTCACCGGCCCGGGTCGGCCCTTCGGCCGCTCGCTGGGAGCGCTCCCCTACCCGGGGTCTTGTAAGTGACCACCCTGGGGTGACAAACAATGCGTGCCCGGTCGAGGGACGCCTTCAACGGAAGAAAGAGAAGGCTAAAGACGGGCTCTGTCCTGCCGCCCGACTAGCCACTGAGTCGACAGAGTCCGCAAACAAAATAGGCGACACCTGGTCATCGTTGTCTGTCTGTGAACCTCGTGTTTGTATGCGCGCTGCAGTGAACGGCAAGGAAGCTTGTGATGTACCCCGTCTGTGCTCGGGTCCCTTCCCTTTTGTTTGACAGCGGGGGCGGAAGGAACAGACGCCGCGCTTCAAAATGTAAACAGATTTAAACGTGCAGTCTCTAAGATATGAGCCCTGTCTCGCGGCAGGTTAATTCCCATGGGAACGGTAAACAACGTGCCAACACTTCTTTCCTTTTGCGAAACCTTAGACCGTCGTATGTACCCGGACGAGGTGAAATAGAAACGCCGATAGTTTTCCTCCTCGCAGCGAAGTTTATATTTGCGCCACTGCAAGCCTGCAGATAACAGCTGGATTGCGACTATCTTCCGAATAGACGTTTACGCTTTCACAAGCAACACAGTGTCGGGAATAATCTCCATCCATTATACACTGCTTCACCATCCCACATCCCTAAGTTCCTCCTCAGGCAACACAATTGTCAAATGGATTTTTAAACATCCTTGCAATAAAATACAACGCTGCGCAATTTATTTCGCAAAATGAAATTAATCAGACACGCTGAACTTAAAAAAGCGCGTCTTGACACGCATAATAAAATACGAAGTTGAGATGTCGTAGAATTGCTATTGAAAAAGTGCCAGTGAGGCCCACGAGTATTTCCTGAGAGGTCTTGATAGCCCCTTCAAGATTTCCTTAGAGGTGTGAGAGGTCCGTCATAGTTTTCCGAGAGGTCTGTGGGACCTGTCAAGGTGTTTCCCGGGAGAGTATGTGACCCTTCAAAATCATTAAAAAGGGTCCGTAGGGGGCAGCGCCTGACCCTTGTGGGCAACCTGGGGATTCAAAGCGTTGGACCAGGTGGCCCGTATGCCAAATCGTGCATAGTCATTTCCACCGCGAGGGGTCAAAGAGCAATTGGCCACACGAGCGGCGCTCCGCTGCTGATAAAAGGCCGTCGCAGCGTATGCACGGGGGGTGGGGGGGGGGGGGGGGGATCTTGGGATCGGGGCGCGGGCGATAACGGTCATTAAATGTCCACGTGTTGCTGAACCAGTGCGTAGTGTCATTCTCCGAGACGGGTAGCAGCAAGGGAATTCCTACAACCTTCAGGGTCCTAGACGTCGGGGAAGTCGTTTGCCTTTAGTATCGGGTGGTCACACCGAACGTCGCTCAGTGTCGGCATGGGGAAGGTGTACACCTTCCCCCTTCCTTGTTTCTTTGAAGGCACCGCTTTAATTCGCAACGACTCTTCTATATATCCTTAATGCCCCCCCCCCCAGGCCCTAAAAATTTAGACCCCCCTAATTTCAATTCTTTGTGAAACCCCTGGTGTCGGCCTCTCGGACCCCGCGAGGGATCGATCCTCTACATCAACTCCTGTACCCCCGTGTGCATCTCCACGAAGAGGTCTTTCAGAGCCCCGTTTCTCACGGCTCTTGCTCCGTCTGACCTCCGAAGCTCCTTCAGCATGCAAGAGGGACGCTGGGGAAGCCACCACCAACATGGCCAGGATTCAGCAAACGGGGACTGGTGTTGGTGTCGTGTTCCTGGTTCTGGCTAAACGTGTTCCCGATACTGTGTGTTTGTGTGTGTGGTGCACCCACTCAAAGTTAAAAGTTTGACTATCGTACACCTCAAGTTATTCAGTGGCATTGCCCTATTGAAAAATCTCATTTGTATGAGAAATTTTTGTGTCCAATAAACACATATGAATCACACAAGATATATAAGAACATATAAGAATCATATAAGAAACTTTTGAGAAGTTTTTATAAGTTTCTTATATGGCTCTTATATGTTCTTATATATCTTATATAGTTAATATATAGTTCTTATATGTTATTATATATCTTGTATGATTCGTGCGTATTTATTGGACACAAGAGATTTCGCATACAGATGAATTTTCACTAGGGTGTGAGCATATTGAAAAATATTTTAAGCGCCAAACAACTCAGTAACAACTATTTGGCCTTATCGCTTCTGTCAATAGTTGCTTGCGCTCGGGATTGAGTAGAAACTGGTCGTTATCGTCTTTTAGAGTTTCTACATGAATAAAGCCTCAAGTGTAGAATAAAATAAAATTATGTTTTTAAGAACTACATTTCCTGTCGGTGATTCACAGTCATTTGGGCTAGCCATGCTGCTTTTTATTAAGCTCAATTTCTTGCTTGACAGGTCTGTGAGCTAAAGAGCTAGATAATGGCAATTAAGAGCTAAAGGGTTGAAGGACTGAAGGATTTGAAGGGCTGAAGGATTTGAAGAGCTGAGGAGGTTTAAAGGGTTCAGGAGGTTTGAAGGGCTGAGAAGGTTTGAAGGGCTGACGTGGTTTGAAGGGCTGACGAGGTTTGAAGGGATGAGGGATTTCAAGGGCTGAGGAGGTGTGAAGGGTTGAAAGGGTGCCTTAGGCAGAAAGTTTCATATTTCCCGGGGGGTGGGGCTGGCCGTACCCCACTCCCGGGGTCCCTGAAGCGAGGGTACCTGCTTTCCCGAGGAGCTGCTCGGTGGATGGAAGGGGAGAGGCAGAGCCCCCCCCCCCCCCCCCCCCCCAACCCGGGGAAGTTTTAGGAGGGGTGGGGGGCTCGTGCCCCCAAGCCTTCCATAGTCGGCGCCTATGTAGGGTTACATAACGAATGAAGGCTGAAGGTTATTTCAAATGGGACTGTTAGTTTCGATGAACTTTCAGATCCCCGCAACTGGCGGAAATAGTTAAATGAGCATTTACGCCCGCATATCACAGGTTCGTGTCAACGTGACTCCGTCACAATGTCCAACTTCTTTTTACACGGCCCAAGTTGCTGGCCGCATGAGCTGTTTCTTGTTCTCGCAGCGGACCTTAACCTTGAGAACAAAATGCGCACGTTCTCAGCGTGATAGATCCTGGCTTTGTAACGTCACGACAGGTGGAAATAATTAGCACCTCGGGCAACAAAATGAGAGCATTTCAAGATGGAGAGAACGGCTGTACGGACAAAGACCCCGTGACGAATGCTGCAGTTGGAAAAGGAAGGAGAAAAAAAAAAAAGAAAAGAGGAAAGCTACGGGACGAACACAAAAGGAAATGAAGCTAATTACAAACAGTAGACGCATGCCAACGTCCAACCAGTCTGTCGCAAAGCCGAGAAGGAGAAGAAATGCTTGCCCCCTCCCCCCCCCCCCTTATTTTTTTCCTGGCCGTAACGAGAAAAACCACTTCCTGGGCAGTTGGTCGTGAAATGACGACGTCACGCACCGCAGAGCCCAGGCCAACAACTGGCCGCTGCACCGAAGCGCATATTCCACGTCAGCCAAAATGTTTTGGAGTATACGGTTACCAAGGAAGCGGCTGACTCGGAACAAAGGGGAACCCTTGAAATGAGTAATTAGCACGGTTTGAGTAATGCGTGCGGGACTGTGGCGAAAAACACCAAGGGGACGTTCTACTGAACTCGCCGGAACAAGCAGGCGAAAGTGAAATCCGACACAAATACACGCGTCCTCGATAGGCACCCAAACTGTTCCCTCTCCAGATACAGCTGACTACTGAATGAAGCGAGAAGCTAGTCCACACACATTTGCGAAACAAAGTGCCAACCCTCATAGCCTAAAAATAGACAGGTCGATCGAACGCGTTTCCGGAGTCTCTTCGATCAGACTCGAGCAATTCACCGAACTCCCATTTCATACCGATTCCTTGATAGGTGCGCATCGCCATCTGATCCTAAGATCGAATCAAAAAGAGCCTCGAAGTTTCATTGTTGTTGCCATAGAAGAACAACTCAAAATGAAGTCGCAGTTCCGGCAAGCGAACGCGATGTAAACATAGCCTGACCGCGAAACTATTACCGGGGGGCTCTCATCGGCGTGGTCCTGCAATTGTGCCATTCATTCTTCTGCACTCGCTTGCGGTTCAAGAAGCGAGTTCAACGGACTCGCATCGTCAGTCTGGTATCATTGCGTGCGTTTAATCGAGCGAAGCGAGTGAGCGCCACAAAAGCGATCGGCAAAATAATAAAGAACAAAGCGGTGCTACCCTTTCGGCGGAGGAGACAAAGGCAAAAGCGACTACGAGTAAAGCGGAAGAAGCGACAACCCAAGTCGTAAAGTAACCGCAAAAACAGAAAAGGAGGCAGGTGGAAAGATGCGAACGCAGAGACTGTCCAAAGTACCGCGCAGCAGCGAGTCTGGAGGCAAGAGAACCTGAGGGAGGGTTTGAGGCGGCAACGTCGGAGGCACCAGCGCCGCCGCCGCCGCCGCCACCGCCACAGTCAGCAATTACAGGTTCCGCGTTGCAAACCGAAAGAAAAAAAAAAAGGGCAAAAGCAGCAGGCCACAACCCCGGACCTGGTAATCGCCCAATAAAACAGCACAAGAGAAGAGAAAATACGAACATCCCTTCATTATATTACACGCTTTCTGTGGATAGGTGTATTTATACCCCCGCGCGCTTTTTTTTTTTTTTTTTCGCCAACCCTCCTCCTCCTCCTCTTTCCGGACGGGACAGGACGAGCCAAAAAAGGCAGCGCCAAGTTAAAACAGCCTGGGCTTATATAAAGTATTATGACAGTTCGCCGCCCAGTGGGTCCTTTGTAATCTATGTGTGCGTGCGTGAGCCCGCGCACATCGCTTCGTTTTCAGGGAATTCATGAGTAACTCACGATTCCGACGTTTATGGAAGAAAGTGAGGTCAAGGAACTCCCCCTTCTCCTCCGTCTTTTCCTTCGACAATCAAGGTCGGTACTCACCGCCGCCTCGCGGTCGTGGAATTACGGATATGCGACCAGTGCTACGGATGAAACCGCGCCATCGTTTGCGTATCAAGACGACGGCCATTGCCTGGGCAAGAGCCTTCATTACGCGCGGTCCAAACATGCGCTCTAGGGTTCACTACCCTGCCATCGAATGCTGCGGCAACGCTGTGCAGGACCCACTGGACTCGTCAGACATGGACCACATAAGACAAGGATATAAAGAGAAAAATAGAGCTGCGCCCGGCTTTGTAGGCTAAACCGCGCCGCACTCCTTATCGGCAAGCTCGTGTCGTGTCTTTCTTATCGCCCCAACAAGTTAATTACAATGAAGTGGGTTTCCTTTCCTGGAAAAGGAGGCTGGCCCTTCATCTCCATACTAATGCACCCAATCGCTCATTCAAGGCGTTTGTTTTGTCAGCTGCGCGCGGGAAGCTCTGATAGAGCCATCAGGACCGAAGGAAAATGGCCCAGCGAAAGGAGACGGGGCTGAGGAGGAGGCACCAGACGAGAATTAGCCCAGTTACTCCCATGTCAATCATAAACACGAACATGATTATTTTCAGATTCCCAGCGTGACTAAGCTGATTAGCCATGCTGAGTTACATGAGCTGGAAAACGTATCCCGAAAGCAAGAAAAATATTGTGACCTGGTCCGTTCAACATGCATACAATAAATGACACGTGAAGAGATGCTTCTCCATCTGAAATTCAGAAAACCCTAGTGTCCCGCCAATTCAGCGTCTCTAGGAAGGATGTCATATGCGCGCACATACGCGAGGGGCGAAAACTGAGGAACATTAGCACAAGTACACGAGTAGCGAATGCTGGTGATTCATAACGTTCAAAAGCAAATCACAAAAAAAAAAAATAATAATAATAATTTGCGTGCAGTTAGGTTGGATCCTGCTCCAGTGAAAGATACGTTATACATAACGTATCGGAACGTCTGCCAAATTGCTCCTGTAAAAACTACCCATCGCACAAATAAAAGATTGGTGTTATATAAATAACAGAGAAGATGCAGGCAAGCTGGTGAACTTTCAACCGCTTGAACACCCGAGAAGAGGAACAAAAAGAGTGTGTTGTCCACCTTCTTTTTTATTCCTAGTCTCGGCTGTTTAATATACTACTCTCATATTGGTTGCTGTTAAATGTCCAATTCAGGAAAAGTAATAATGTTCGCGATAATTAAGTTAATTGTATTGAGTAGTTCACGTCTTAGTTAGTAAATAAAAAAATAAAAATAAATTGTCAGCATCGTCCAAAGTCACCAAATAAGTCCAGTTTATGAAGCTTTATCCAAAAAACGCTAGCATTTTACAGCATAAAAAAACAACAAAAAAAACATGCATTGGGACGCGTTCTTACGTTTCAGTTTTCTATCGCAGCTAATCTTCTTCGATAGCGGTCCTGCTCCCCCGTGGACAAAGCCCGCAAGTAACGTGCGCCGCCACGCATTCTTCGCGTGGCGGAGGTGAACTTAAGAGTCAAAGCTCATTCTTGCAATGTCATTTAAACAGCATAGCGTTTCACTTCGCTGGCTCGCGCCACACATCCTTCTCTCCAACGAGGGAGTCAAGGCGGTAGTTGCCCGCTCTGGCCACGCGGGGTGCTGGCGAAGAGATGCGTTCTGCCGCGTAACTATAAACTGAAAAGCGCGTTCAATTTAATGATTTTCTTGGAACGCCTAAAATGCTATCAGAGACTCATATTTTTATAAAATGAGTTGAATGATGTGATTTTTTATGACGCCCAGAAAGTTTGCAATCGAGGCCACACTGACCAATTAAAAGTTAATTATTAAAAAGTAATTAAAACCCGAAGTGTAAAGCCAGGGTCACACTGCTTATACGTCATACAAAAGACAGTCTGCATACAGATTCGAACGTGAGTCACCGCGAGATCCGTGCTTCGAATGCCGCATGGTAATGAGTTCGAGGAGGAAACTTGGCACGCGGCATTCGAACCACGGATATCGAAGTGACTCGTGTTTGCAGACTGTCTTTTGTATGATGTATGAGAAAAAGACCCAGGCTTTAACCTTCCTAAATGGGCGCTTTAGCCGAGACCAAGAGAACATCAACATTTTTTCTGGGCAATGCGTATGAACGATTTGGACGGCGTTCCGTGAAACACCGTGCATAAAAAAAAAACAATATATATATATATATATATATATATATATATATATATATATATATATATATATATATATATATATATATATATATGCAAGGGGTAAAGAAAAAAAATAGGCAAAGGTTAAACAAAACACAACCCAAGCACAAAATAACCTAGAGCGAACAGCGAATAACGGCCACGGAGAAGCTCCCGAGGTTGCAGCACCGCGTGCTATCTCTCCTCGAAAGAGCAGTGCACCAGAGACCCCTCTAAAGGGAAAAGGCCCAATCCAGGAGTCCTGTTCAACGGCGAGTCTCGCTTCCTCGACCCACTGGCGGACGGACATGACAGTTGGGAGTCGTCAAGATATGAGCGCCAAGACAGAGGACTTCCCAGCGCTGGCAGCGCGTGCCCCGGTCTGCGGCCGTGGCATGTGCCGGGTAGCGCGGGCGCAGGGGCCGCGGCCAGCAAAGATTGGGGCGCGATATTTATAGGAGCGAGGGCCCCGCAAGTGCGAGCGCGCCGACAACGGAGTGGCCGCCTGATGGATGACGATGGTAGACAGTCGGGCCCGCCTTTCGCGCAAATACGCCTCGCACTCGGGGGTCACGGCCACCATTTGTAATGCGCCAGACGCCGCCTAATAGAGACAACTGGCCGACTACTGGAACACGCCCCCTCCTTCCCCGACCGCCTAGTGGAAACACGGCACTGCACCCCCCCTCCCCCCAGTACACGACAAGGGCGCGCCGCCGCTGATCCCTGGCTCGGCACCCGGGAGGTGCGGAGTTCGAGAAAGGCGGCTTCTCACCCCCCGCCCGCTACCGCACGCGCGCACTACGGGCAAGGGCTCGCCGAGCTACCAAGTCAGCACTACATCCAGTCGCCGCTTCAGCTTGGTCCGTGCGTTGGCCAAGAGCAATGAGACGGCATGGCTTCGATGGGGCGAGTTCCAGCTCCCATCTTTTAACTGAACGTAAGGAACGAACACCGAATGACAACTCAGCTGAATGTGGGGAACTGCTCCACCGAGTGTCACTTAGTGCACGACTGTTGAGCTTGCAGAAACATCACAGTTGACGTATCCATGCACCCTCAAAATATACCCCAGAAGCGAACAAACTTAGAGCAAAGAATGCCCTGACTTGGATGTTTTCCCCCGATGCATCTATCATTAGATCGAACACCGCAAGCGATGTAACTAAGAAACACTTTGAAACAGCCAACTATCACAGAGCAGTTCGCGTTGTAACGAGTACAAAGCGGCTTGCGAAAAAGAAAACAAGCACCTAAAAAACGCTGTCAAGATCACTGTTATCCAATTCATATTGACTGTCGGACGCGGGTTTGTTTGCAGGTAGAACCGCGGTGGTAGGAAAGGTTCGCACAGTCGGGGGAACGACGACACGTCAAACTCTAACGGGATTTACTCATCATCCTGAAGAAACGCGACTCAAAAGACTAGAAATCAGAAGAAATGTACTCAAGAATTGTGATCGAACGGGTCAAACAAGCCTTGCGAGTACGTTGTTTTCTAGTCACTCAATCTCGAACCCAGTCGAACACCCAGTTGTGCAGATGGCCCGATAGATGGCAGCACTTATTTAGAAAAAAAAAAGTAGATTAATATACATTTTCCGAAATGCAGTGACATCTAGTAGCTCAATCATCCCTAACTTTTAGCAAGCTAAACGTGGCAAAAAAAAATGTAGTTCTTTATCAGGCACCATCAATTTAGTACCGCCAATATTTTTTTTCTCGATTTGTTTCAGGTTTGATTGTGACGAGAAAACTACCGCTGTGTACGAAGCATTGACCGGAGCAGACCCCTTGATGAAACTCACCACGTCATGGCATTTCTGGGTCAAGTGTTTGCCAACTGATTAATTAGACGCGAGTCCAAACTGAACGTAATTCGAGCATCACACCGCGCTAGCGTCTAGAATTTGCTTTCTAGAGATTAGCACAGTGCACCGTCCGAAAGCTTTGTGCTATCCGCTCCAGTGCGCTCTGCAACGCGTTCCTGCCTTAGCCACCAAAAGTGGCCATTACCACGTGGCAGATACCGTGCACTCAGTTGATGATAGTGATCGTAGTAATTAAAGTGTCAAGAGTAAATTGCGGAAAGGGTTTATTTATAAATGATTGTTTTGGAAGTTTCTACAAGGATACCGACATGGGTTTCTATGAGTAACCCAAGCCGGAATTTAACCATAATTAAAATCGATCAACTGATCTGAACGTAAACCGGAGTAATAATAATTGGGTTGTTTGTATGTTTATACAGCCTAGAACTTGGTCCGCCTCAACGGGCGACGAGTCTCCCAGCCGTAGATGAGAAATTTAGCCAGTGTAGTACAAACGCTAGCCTGGGGTCTTTAAGGTGCACCACGCAGTAGTGATACACGACCGCACGCCGGTACGATGCTCATCCAGATAGAAACGGGCAGGGGTGGAAATTGAACCCAGGATCTTGGGTTCTGCAGCGCGAGCTTTCGCTCCAGGTGCTCTGAGCTGGTGTGCGCTAGACCACTCGGCCACCGATCCCCCCTTAAAACGGAGTCAAACCGCAAACCCCGCATGCAGGTAATCCTTTCACTTACAAGCGCCATCACCCTCCGGATGATGGCGCTCAAGTCAGTGCTATTTTACCATTAAGTTCCACATATACGGCCTTCTTCGTGACCGATATTTAATTACCAACGTCCTTTCGTGAACCAGTTTATTTTGGGCATGAATATTTTGGAATGCTTGAAATGCTCAAGCACGGCTACGAGGGAGCTGCGATAGGCTCCTCAGTTTATTGACACCTCCTTACATGAGCTAATTGTTCGATTAATTAATGTTGGTTACATCATTTACCCGAAGAAAGCGAACCAGTCGTGTAACCACCCTACCTTGTCTATCTGCGCGAGCGTAAATGTGTTCATACGGTAAGTGGAAGAGGGAGTACAAAAACCACGCAATGTCACTTCGTCTGCGTCCGTTCTACACAGTGTGCATTCATGAAATAAAGCAAACAAGAAATTACGTATACCAGTCAAAACGTATTTCCTTAATAAATTAACACTCAAGGGAAGCCGTGCCGAACCAATATTCCACGTTTTTGCATTGACAAAAACAAAACCGGACCGTAAAGCAAAAAATAAAATAAAAAAATAACCCGAATTGCACCGTAAAAATTTCCGATTCGACACCTTGGGTTTTAGGGTAATGACGCAGTCATTTTATACAACCACAGCCATTGTTACGGCACTTAAATTAACAATGCCGTAAATAACGTTTCCCGGTAGCTTATTGCCCCGAAATCCTAGCAGCCTCCATATTTAAGATACCCAAATAGTGATGCACAAATAGGTGAAGAGATGGATCTTCATTATCATCGTCGCACGAAGACACCACACGACCTAATAATGGATTCTCTGAAGTTCCTTTTTACAAATCAAGCACGTCAAAAACTAGGTACGAAAAAAAAAAAGTGAAACTATTGAAGAGAACAGTGAAGAGCGAGGTTACGAGGCAGTGCAGTTACACTGATACGTGATGCGGCACTCGTCCAGAGCCGACTCGGAGCATTGAGCCCCGGTGAGAGAAAGAAACAGCAATCTGCTTTTCCAGATGTCGGTCCCGTACCCACGACGGGTGGACACTGAATGCGGACCTGCTGCGCCCAGAATTCGTAATGCCGCAAACAGAGTCGCAAACGATCGGTCGTTGCTGCGAGTGCGCGCAATTTTAAACACGTTTTTATTGGCACGAACTGCCAGTCAAGCGCCGAGTCGGCATGCTACGCCTACCCAGCGCGGCAGCGCTCAATGCAGACCCTAATTATACCTCGAGCGGGTACGAAAACTTCAAACGGCTCCCCTTTTATTTTTGCCTTCAACAAAGGGGTGTCACGAAATCCTTAGACGCGCCGAAAGATAAAATGTAAGTACAAAAATCTGTTCCAGAAACCACTGCTGTCCTGAGGCGTCAGCAAAATGCTAATACAAAAAAAAAAAGCAAGCAATTGCACGTATGCGCTATATCTTCTAAACCAAAATAAGGAGAGAATGAAAAATTATTTGTATGGAAACAACAAACAACAAAAATGTAAGCACAAACAAATTTGTATGCAAAACAAATTGTATGGAAACAACCCCCAAGTAGTACATCCCCTCCGCAGTCACACACACAAACGCACGGCCACTTCTGCTTTAACTTTTAATGGAACTTTTTCGAGTAACTAGCGCCGTCTGAGGAGTTGTCTGCGGACGACAAATGAAGGGCAGCCTAAAATGCCTCCACCGTCAGGACACATTAGCATCGTGCCGATGTATCCGTTTTCATTGTTTTTCAATGCCCCCATACTACCAAAACGCAAATACAAAATCGTAAAAAAACAAAAACAAAAACAAATACGCGCTAAGATAGGTGCTGAACATGTTGGCGACAGCAGGAACCAAGGTCAGGGGACTGACTGTAGGCGTGCGCAGAAGCTTACTGAATAAAGGTTTAATGAGTACCCGATCTACGTTTTTCTTTTTGTTTAGCCCCCCCCCCCCCCCCCTCCTTTCATCCTTTAGTGAAATCCACCTTCATTATACGCGGTCCGAAATAGGGATTGCGTGTTTTGGGTTCTTAGGAGAGAATCCAGCCAGCTCACCGCAGTGGTGCCAAAGCCGGTCGACAGCACCTCTGAGAGGCAAACGGATACATCACTGCTGCAGCAATTGACCACCTCCCCAGTCTTATCCACGTTACTCGAAAAAAGTAATCGATTACAATTAAAATTACTCTCGCTTAAAAAATATTAAGTTAGATTACTTGAGAAGAAAAGTAACTGGCGCTTAGTTCAGAAAGTAACCATTACTTTTCCGATTAGTTCAAATTTTCAAGACAAATTTTTCTGCCGGATCGAAAACGGCGTTTTCGTGATGTCCATGATTCAATTCGAATCACCGAATTATAAACTGCTCATCTTCTTAATCCGCCAATTTCGGTAAACTGTCCTCCCGTCGGAGACTTGGTTCAAGGATTTATTGGGAAGAAATTCGTAGAAACAAAGGGCTCCATTATGAAGGGAATGGAAAAACAGTAACGGTTATAAGTAATTTTAGTACCTCCAAAAGTAATCAGATTACTCTTGTGGTCACTCCCTAATGAAAAAAAAAAACAATCAAATGATTACATAATTACTCCGAAAAGAATTCGATTACAAGTAATTTGATTATTTGTAATGACTACCGTACAAGTTTGCCCCCCCCCCCCTTTTTCTCATCTTTTTCCGAAGATGGAAGAGCGACGGTTCTTTATATATTTGCGCATGCCTGCTCTTATCGATATATTATGTCCTAAAATATATCGTAAAAACGGTTAAACCTTGAAAGGCTCACCGTCAGCTCGACATCTACGAAAGGAATTACGATGCATGCCTCAATCAAACAACGAGAGAAGGTAGCGACGAGAGAAAATGCAAAATATATATATATATATATATATATATCCTAGTTCAGGCACGTATCCAGGGGGGAGGCCCATGGGGCCCGGGCCCTCCCCCCTGCCCCCCCCCCCCCCCGAAATCTTCCATTTTGCTGGGACCTCCTCTCCCTCCTCCCCCTCCTTCAGCATTTTGTCATGGGCGAGCCCCCCCCCCCCCCCCCCCCCCCCCGAAACAAAATCCTGGCTACGTGCCTGTCCTAGTTGCCTGCAAGACATACCCGATCGTTAGTCAGTATGAGTGAAAAACATCCAGCACAACATTTTTTTTTTTTTTTGGAAATGTACATTCGGAGGGGCGAGATTACACAATTTGCCACCGGTGAGGTAAAGTGTACCATGGCACATAATTACGCAAGTATAGAAGCAAAAAACCAACGGCAAACGCCGAAAACAACGACCTCAAACCGAAGAAGGAAAAAAAATATTTTGAAGGTAAAAGAACCATTGTACACGATTAATTAGAAGTTATGAAACCGCTTCACGACTGCGTACCACTCCGATTACCGTTGGCTACTGTTCAGAGACGAAACATAAGCAGGCTAAGAAAGGGAACCTCAAACTTCGCCACCTCTTCGCGTATAGGGTGGTACATCGTAAACGAGAGCTCTCCCCCCCCCCCCCTCCCGCCCCCCCCACCCCCCAAAAAAAAACAAAAAAAAAAAACAGGAAAAGCAGAGGAGCAAAACCGGAGAAAAAGGCGAGAGGGCCGTGGCAACACGAACACACGCGGGCGCGCGCGCCTATCCCCCCAAAAAAAGGAAAGCTACAAAGAAGGTGCGGGCAAGTAGGAGACCGAAAGGGGAGGAGCGGCCAAGGAGAGGGACAGGCCGAGAGACAAAATATCTTCATTAGCGAAGATTAATGTACCGCAGGGCAGGAATATTACGCGCAGTGGTGCCCACTTCCGTCTCAGCCTTCTTCGCTCCCATCTTTGTGTATCTGTCTCCCCCCCATCCACTTAAGCTGCTCCACTTCTGGGGTTGCGCAAAAAAAAGAAAGTAAAAAAAATAAGGCGTTATATTAAAGGGTACGCACACAGCGCCAACAGATGGCTTCGCAGACAGTCTAGCGCGAGTGCTCGCGCGCATACCACACGCAGGCGCGCTCTCACACCCGAGCATGAACGGTACCGACGTCCGGTAAGAATTTGAACCGGGACGAAATGCGACTTCGACAGCCATCCGACGTATTTCAAAGAGTGGACCCCCAGTACCGCCGCCCAACCTAAAACGCTAGGGAAAATAGCGTTCACTTTCTCGACCCGTGCGAGACTGGAGGCACCAGAGACGACCGTGAACGGTGGGGGGGGGGGGGGGGGGGGGGGGGGGGGGGCAAAACGAAGGGCGCAGCAGAGAGATGGGAAGGACGAGTGGCGGCGAGGGCTTCACCAAAATCGCAGGCTAATATATACAAGTCGCTGTACCGCCACAGTTGCCGACGCTATTTTTACCTGACACGCATAGCACGTGTTCAATAGACAGTTTTAGTGGATCGTACGCTAAAGCCTTGCGTACGCAATAAAATTGCGGGTCGGGAGTGCGCGTGCGCAGAACGCAATAGAAGAGCTAGCGTATTGCGTACGCACGCAACGCTGGGGATTTTGCGTGGCGGGCTAGCGGGCCTTGCGGGACGCTCTCGAGAGATCTCGGACCCAACGAGAGCGCCAGTTTCAAGATGGCGGTTACCTCGACTGGCGCAGCAAGGGCGACGTGGTGTTTTCGAAGTTCTGTGTTACGTGAAATTGCGTGGTGTTCAGCTCGGCAATTCTTTCTGGGACCTACCGCGGTCGAATCAGTTCGCCGTGCAGCTGAAGGAGTGCACAGTGACAATGTTCGCCGCTCGCAATGTGCGTCAACGCTGCGATCTGCTCAACGCTAAGCCTATTCGCACAGTTCATTGCCGACGGACGAACGACTCTAAAAGAAATCGCCGAAGTTCTCGCCGCTATGCACTGGACATCAGTAGGTCATGAATTTCATTCCGCGGTAGCATTGATAAAAGCTGCCGTTTCCACGGGACGACTGACGGAGGCTCCGTGATCGAATTTGGCTACGCACTCGTACTCGTAGCCTCTGTACCCCGCAGAAAAGCGCGCTTGACGAGGCAGCTGCGGCTTGGTTTAATTTGAAATAAAATGATTGGACACGTTTTCATTTTCAATATTTCTTTCCAGGAGCATGGTTGCGCTATAAGCACGCGGAATTCTACGGCTCTAGCAAATTTAACCAAGATCATGCGCGGTGTTCACTCGAAAACGTAACGCACAACTAAATTCGGTCCGAGCAGGTCATTTTTAGCGTACGCTATACTATTGCGTATTGCGTACGTAAGAGCCAGCAACGCTATACTAAAACTGTCTAATAACAGCGCATGGCTCAGCAGGGCCCGTTCCCAGAAGCGCTCTTGCAAGAGCTGTCCTTAACTCGAACTAAATTCATGGGAGCCCACCAGGCATGCCGGAATCAAGGCAGCCAGCGAACGATATCAGCGACCGGCTTCTTGAACAATACATAACAGAAAGTTTGGCTAGATTGTTCCGACAACACAGTTAATGATACATGCATTTTTTTTTTTTTGTAAAGGCGTTTAATTTACCGCAAATATAAACTACGCATCGCCCAACGCTCAGTCTTCGACCAAATGTAGCGCTAGCGATCTGAACCAGATGACGAAGTTTCAAAACTAACCGCTATCTCATTCAAAAGTTGTAACTGATTTTCTGAAATTTGAAATAGGAAGATGGGGCCCGTTTTTATCCGTTTCCGCTATCTGGTGCCATTCAGCTCCGTATAGTCGAGAGCTCCGTCGGCCGCCGTATTTGCCATTTAAATTTTAAGAAGATCACTTACAACTTTTGAACGAGATAACGGTTAGTTCTGAAACTTTTTTCATATGAATAGGATCACATGCACCACATTTGGGCGGAGAATGACCGTTCGGCAATGTGTAGTTTGTGGCTAAAAAAAAAAAAAAAAAAAAAAAAAGAAGGAAAAAAAAAAACTAATTCTGTATACGAGTGCGTGCTGTGAAGCGCCCTGCCAAGGTTGCTTTTGACATTTGAGCTCCAGTGTTGACGAGTGCCCTGCGCCCACCTGTAACCGCTTACGACGACAGCAGAGCCGATATTCGGCTCTGGACGACAGATCACACTGGCGCCATCTATCGCATAGCCCTGAAACCCTTTGGCTCTGCCTATAACTAGAGTGAAAGTTTTGCAGAATTTGCAAGATAAAATCTACTCACTTTTGTTTTATGAGAAACGGACCCTTAGAACGTTTAAATAATTACTTGAAGTCAACAGTGGAAGAATTGACGCGTAAAAATATTTTGAGGCATAAACGCAGATTGGTTTGCATTTATCTTGCTGTCCGATAGGTGGCAGCTGTGTACGATTTTTTTTTTTTTCGTCGTAAGTGGTTACGAGCAGGCGTAAGCGCACTCAAACGCAAATGGGTGAACCAGCCTGCAGAAATATAGTTGGGTGTGTAGGGTTTATCCGCGCTGTTTTAGTTTATTTTTATTATATTTATAGCAATTTCAGAAGGAGCTCTAGATATATGACACCCAACTTGACAGTCTCGTGCTTTCGCAATGAAAGATTCGCACAGCCTTCGTGAAAGTTGACGCGAGTAGACCATCTGACAACAGAACATGCGATTGTGAATGAAGACGATGATGAAACGTATACATCCCATCACAGTATGTGCCATGTATTCATTCCCCTCCCGCTATCCCCCTAAATCGGTTTAAATAGGCGTTTTCTACTACTGTGTATCATAGTCCGCGAGCGCACCTCGCGCAGTCGGCATTAAAAACACGACATTCTCCATATCAGGTACTTCTCCTTTTTAAAATTAACGATGCTAGAAGACTGTAATGCAGGGGTCTCAAACACGTGGCCCGCGGGCCGCATGCGGCCCGCGACTCTTTGGGATGCGGCCCGCAAGCCTCCCTCAAATTCGAGACCGCGTTCCTATGCCTTGTGCGTTATTAATAATAGTTCTATATTGTCGATTCATTTTCGCTCGAAAAAGAGCTCTGCTCATATAACATGTCCACACATTTTGTACTATTCTGTTTTCTTTTGGACGGAGTACTACTTCGCCTAAATATCTGCTTCTCGGCCCTTTCTCATGTAAATAAACCGGAGCGGTACTACCACTACTAGGCCACAAGTGCGAGCTCTTTGCTCAGGGAGGCATCCCGGGCGCACAAACTCTTGCTCAGCAGGAGCAACTGCCGAAGATAAAGATGTGAGCTCGGGCTCTAGCTGACAGGAATACATTTAAAATGGAAGTAGTTTCTTAGAATGCAGCTATAATAATCCCCAGGAAAGAAAAAAACTGCCATATGAAGATATTTCTCTTATGCCTCCCTATGCCTGTTAAGCCTATAGTGATTTGTGCGACGGGTCAAGGACGGTGTGCTTGTTCTCGATCTGTTGAAAACTGCCAGCAAATTCGTGTTTTAAATATTTTATAACATCGGGCGTGGGCCCAAAGCAGTCATATTTGCATACGAAAGCTAAAGATGGCAAAACGTTGAGCTTCAAAAAAAAGAAGAAAGCACAAGGTTCCTTCTCTAGAAAATATCTGGGGTGTTACTGGCACAGTCGACGTTTGCAGCGTGAAACAACACTGCTGTTTGTTTATATTTTTATCCCAAAATAGTAAAACATTGCCCCGAAAGGACGAGCGCCAACGGAGCGAGGGGGGGGGGGGGGGGGGGGGGGGGGGGGGGGCTTCTTTTGGCCCTTGTCCTTTTGGGGGTGAGCAAACTGGCCCCCACACTTGAATGAGTTTGAGACCCCTGCTGTAATACATATGTCTACGGGGGACTCCACAACTTTCAACTGGGACCCTGAGCTGAGTGAACGTTTAGAAAGAAAGCATTGGGGCAAAAAAATTGACATTCAACAATCGGAAGCATACCTGTTTGGAAACTTGTAAACGACAACATAGAGCAGTTACAGGGAAACCGAGCGAGTGTATGTTGAAAAAGAGCGTTGGGAATGACCCCCCCCCCATTCTCTCTCCTTCCGCAAATTCCAAATCCGCATTCCCCCCTTCGGGTCTTCACATCCGAAGGTGCCCCCGCGGAGGAAATTGCGAAGGTAAGAGACGAAAGGCAATTAACTGCTAGACAACGAAGGAGAGGCGAGGCAATTAGCAGCCAGCTCATTAGTTCCGTTTTGAACTGACTCATAAAAGAAGCTCCCGCAGAATGCGTCAGGCGTGACGGGCTCAAGGAGAGGAAAAATACATGTACGCACAAAACGCGAAAGAAGAGAAAAAAAAGTATCAAATACACGCAGGCAACCTTCGCGGGATTCACTCCGGCAAAATAATGCAGGTAATAATTACGAATGGCACCGCCATCGTTCTCCTGTCCGTCTGAGGGTGGAGGCGGCGGCCGCATGTGAGGTTCGGCGCCGGACGACGCACAAAGGCGGCGACACCTCTCGTCTCCATCACCCCCCGCCTATTAAGGCGCCCGAGAAATGAGGATCGCACAATGAATAAAACGTCAGGGCTAATTACACGGAAAACGAGAAGGCGACGCGGACCTCAAAAGCATCCCCGCATGCACCGCAGACGGTCTTCTCTTCGCCATTCGAGAAAAAAAGAAAAGAGCAACGCGTGCGACAGGACACCGCTGTCTCAACAGGTAGCTTGCGCGGCGAGAGAGAGACAGAACGACAACACGCGGTAAACACGCTGAAGATTAGGGCCCGAAAAATAAAAAGTAAAAAAGAAAAACCAGAAAAAGAAAAAGCGACTCTGCATGCGAGTCTCCTGCGTGTGATAGGAAAAGCTCGCAGATTTATGTCAAGACGTTCGCACGTCCGAGAAAACAAAAAGTCGGCAGACTTTCGACGAATCCAAGGTCTCTCGTCGCGCGTCATTGTATTTTGTTGCGATATTAGGGAGTAGGCTTGACGCGAAAACCCAAGTACCATAACGAATGCCTCGCTCAATGGGTCGGATGCTCCGGGATTTACGGCCCTGCGTGACACTGCGGGAAGCGTGTTTTATTATCCGTAGCCGAGTTGTTTACTACGCTACTGTCCACTTTCTTAAAACGTTTTAGTCACGCCGACACACAGGAAAAAAGGTAGTGCCAGACAATGTAACGAAGGCAGCAGGCTGGAAATGGGTGAAAAAACAGCATCAAACTCAGACATGTCCGAGAGTTTCCTCATCGGTCTGAGCTATTGAAGTATTTCTACGGAATGTTTTCACGGAGTTGGCTTCCTCATTTAATGGCACCCCCAGCTCTCGGCATTACGTTCGTGGCTGAGAAAAGGAAGGATGTAGAGAAGGGGAGGGGGGGGGGGGAATAAACTGGAGCCGGCAATGTCTTTCCCTAAAGCCAGGCGAAAATAACTTCCCGTCGCCCACGCAACCAGTAGAAAGCGAGAAGTTGACAACAGTAACAAAGATCGCGACAGCAAAAAAAAAAAAAAAAAAAATTAAGCCAAGTTGACCATTACTGTCGACCGGAAAGGACCGGAGGGGGAAGAGGGAGCCACTAATGGCATGATGAAAAGCTACGTATGTTTGGTCTGGATCTTTGTGCGCGGCCTGTCGAGTTTGCGCCCCTTCTCCGACCTTCGGTTTCCTCACGCTTTCGGCCACTCGTGTATGTCTAGTTTCCCTTTTTGCCACGTGGTGGCGCCTCCCACTCGGCGTCAGCCCCGTCGACGGCCACAACAGGGGAAGGGACGCCATCTTGACGAGTGCGCCCGTGCGCTGTCCGTGTGTGTGCACATGGAGGCGTCCCACACGGAGGGAGCCCCGCAGCCCGACCGCGGAGATCAATCACGCTAAAGAAGAAAAGCAGCCCCGAGGGGGACGGGGAGAGAGCGAAACCGGAAGCGATGGATGTTGGTCATCGGTTGAGGCCAGCGCCCCAACTTCCCCTTCAGCGGGTCCTCGCGGGGTCGCAAACAAACGCGAGCAACAGAGAGGTCCGCGCCTCGGCACTCGGGTTCTTGTGCGGCCCCGCTGCCCTCCCTTGAGTTTGGAGCCAGAGCTCGAACACTGTCCCCTTCCAAAGTCGCCTGGGCTCGCGAGGTCGTCCCTTTTCTTTCCCCGTCTTTCTTTTTTTTTTTTTTTTTTTTTTCGCGGGCCGGCTGTCAACGTTGGCGTTTTCTGGGTTGTCCAACGCCGCGAACTCGTCAACACAGGCATGTTGGGGTGTTCTCAGTGTCACGTGAGTCGTTGTAAGAATTTCAGCGCAACTGAGAGAACTTTGAGTGAGGGCGATGTATCGCGGTGAAGCAGTGGGGTTTCTTCATAGACGGTAATGTTATGATTTTATTGTGAGACATCGCTGTCAGTTGGCTCCAACTCCCTCGCCACCCAAACACCTTTCAAAAAAAAAAAAAAAAAAGAAAAAACGCGGCATAAGAATACACGACATTAATTCTGACCGCAATCTGATTGAGAAGCAGTTTAGCTGACGTAAATAACACCAAAAAAATAAATAAATAAGGGTACCGCAAAAATCAGAAACGACTGAGTTCCAGTCTGCTATCGACTATATCAACCATAAGCTCGACTGAATTCAACCATTCAACATTTATCAAATCAAACACTACCAATGTAAAAAAAAAAAAAAAAAAAGAACGAGGAAAGAAAGACTGACAATAGCGTCAACAATTAAAAAAAAAAAATCCTTTCCGACCGAAAACAAAACCAAATGGAGGAAATCCGACAGCGCCTGTGCACCGTGCTGCGCTCGCCCGACTGTTAATGCGATGGGTGAACACCTCGGCGGCCGCCCACCTTTTCAGACCTGGCACCCTCGAACCGCGGGAAAGAAGAGAGGGGGGGGGGGAGACACAGAAAGCGGCGAAACACGAAAGCGATCGAAAACTCCGACTAATTCAACTTCCGAGAAAGTTGGCGCACCTCCATTCCTTTCAAAAGGCACGAGCGGCTCCATCTCGCCGCCGGCCTCGGACCTCTGGGTCCCCATGAGGCAATCAGTGGCACATATATTTAAGGCGCCGTAAACTAGGCGGCTTGCGACACGTCCCGGCTTTTGTGCGGCCGTGTTTAAATACACGTGCGCGCGATCCGTAAAGAGCGCGCCGAAACGCACAGACGTCGTCAGACAGCCGCCAACAGCGGAGCCGCTCTTCTTCGCCAGACAGCGGCGCTACTTCATTGCGCCCCTTCGCGTTACAACTCGCGAAGAGCCTCACGCCGACGATTCTGCCGGCAGGTGGACGGACGTGTGGGGCTTCAAAAGAGGGCTGCTCACGGCTACGCGACGCACGCAAAGGCAGCCGAAACACACAACGGCCGCCGCGGACACGCCGCCAGGGGGGACCAGTGAGGCGAGCAGAAACGCCAGCCTTGAAGCACGGAACAGCAATTAGACACCGATTATGAGGCGAATTAATGAGCTTACATTTCTTCTCCTTACCCGTCGTGTTTTTTTTCCTCTTTTATCTTCTGTCGGCGCTGCGTGCGCGCCGTTCGCCTCGCCACTCCACCCTATTGACTTTATGCAAAAGAAGGACTTCTCTGCGCCAGCCGTGGCAAAGAGCAGGGGGGGGGGGGGGGGGGGGGCTCTCAACAAAGCGAGGGCGGCAACGGAAAGCCAAGTTGGTTCGCACAAAGCCACCGTCGACTCATCACCGGAGCGATTGGGCATGCCCGTGAAGGTCACTCGTTCGCCGCTAATTACCATTAATGCATTTCCTGTGGGCGAGAGAGTAACCCCCCCCCCCCCTCCTTCCCTCCTACGCGCCGGCTGCGGCGAGCGGCACGCACCGCCAAAAAGCGACATCCCGTTTCCTTTCTCAAACCAGAAACAAATCACGCTTCCCGAGGCCTTCGCGGCTCAGCCGCCACGCCACGCCTGGACTGCGGTCGCGCCCGTGCCACTCGAAGCTCGACGATCGGACAGACACTTTTCCAGCATCCTTGCCCCCACAACGACGGAAAGGAACATCTGTTGTATCGATTGCAAAAAAAAGACCGAGAACGCGCGGAAGTGCGCAGAAAGAGTGGCCCGAACAGAATGGTGCTGCACACCGTGCCTTTTCTCGACAGAAGACGGACTACTAATCCTAACGAGTGCGCACAGTAACCAAGCTAAATAAAGCCCCTGGACAAAATTCACGCATCAAGGGGCTTGAAATAAAAATGATGGACGTCTGGGTGGGCTGCGTGGTGCAGCAGTAGCGCGCTGCTCAGTGTGTGACCTGTACATCTACCATATTGTTTTCTTCAAATTCCCCGACTTTTCCAGGTTTTCCTCGAATATTTCCAATAAATTAATTCACCATTACAAAAAAAAAATGATTTTGTTTTTTCCCGCTTTTGACCTATGACGATGCGTGCGCGCTTGGCTGCCTCGTCATCGCGCGTTCCCTGTGCCTTCTCTGTGTTGCCCTTTGATTGGCGTGCTCCTGCTCGCATTCCGAGGCGCGCCAAAGACGCGTTTTGGCACACTTGGTCGTCGTATACTTCGTTTCAGCTCAAGTCCAAACGCAGCCGACGCTGCATCAAGCAGCAGCCAAAAGCGCGAGTCACTAGGCTCCTTCTGTTTGTGATTGGTTCGGCGATAATAGAACACGTACAGAAACATGACGGACACCGTGAAGGTGCGCTTTTGAAGCCGTCTGATTGGTCCTTTCAGCTCGTAGCGTCGGCTGCGTCTGAACTTGAGATTAAACGAAGTATAATGATGCCGCGAACAACAGTTACTCAGCACGAAAACCACCCCCGCCACTGTACGCCACACTCCCCCGTCACTACGCCACCCACGTTGGTCATGTTCACCGACTTCCTTATGATTTCGTTGACGATTTCCCGACTTTTTCAGATGCTCTGAAATCCCCTGACAATTCCAGGTCTTCCTGGTTGGCAGACACCCTGGTGTAACTACTCCTAATTACGTTATGCCAGATGACAGCGACGTTAAATCTCGCGTAAGCAACCCCCCCTCCCCCCCCCCCCCCCCTTCTCAATAAGGTGGGGTTATTCGAGATTTAATAAAAAAAAAAAAAAAAACGTTCCCGCGTGTGCATGTGTGTATGTGTGTGTCGCGTGCGTGCAGACACACGCCCACAACACATTGACAAAGTGCGCGCCACTTTTCCTGATTCTGTTTGTGATAGCCGGCAGGCGACAAGGTTGTTTAATAGCTCATTTTTTCTCATTAGGCAGGAATATTCTCCGCACCTTGCTGAGTGACCGAGAGCCTCGAGCAGCGGCGTAATTAAGAGAAAATGTCCGAGTAGATTTAATCTCGAATATGAAGCAAGCAAAACAACGATGGCGTTTCCTGGAGCTATGATGCGATTATTAATTCTTAACGACTTAGAAAACGTGGAAATTGTTTAAATACAATGTGTCACAATCCCGAAATTATAATTCTCTTCAAAATATAATAGCTTCCCGTCGTTCATTTTTTTTCACTATACTTCAGGCAATGGGAGAATCGAATGTAAACTGCATGCACAAATCTTTCTCTCTCTCCCCCCTCTCTCTCTCGAAAATGCGTGGTTAACTTAACACATCTCTGGCAATCAGGACGTTTCAATACTAAAACTCAACTTTATGACATACTCTGTCGCAAATGCCGGGTCAAAAGGAGAAAGTAGCCTTCCTAGTTCGCTTTTTGATCGGCGATATGTAATATCCACAATCCTGTAGACATGAAGCGTAACAAAACGAACCGGTGCGGAAGCTATACTTTGAAGCGGTGAAGCATTGACGGAGACAGAATTGTGCAGCACATTGCTGATGGCTCAACGCAAATGAATAATAAATAAAAAAATTCTAAATTAAAAAAGAATTGTCCATGGGGGGGGGGAGGAGGTTTTACGCCTAACTATTTTTGAGACTGCGCGAATAGCTCGATGGATAACATAATGCACTAATCTTTATAGAATTTATTACAACATTCTAGTAATAATATAATATAAACTTTCGATTTGCTGATCTGGCTGCAACGAAAACCATAACGTATCTCCAGCAACGGTCCCCTAGTAGCTAAGCCTTTTAGCCAAGACTGATGGCAGCTGGAGTGTTTGTCTTATCGGCAGTTGGGAAACTTTCGGGTTAAAATCACGCAGCAAGGAGAAGCAAACACACACATAATTGTGTTTGTTAACATCAAAAAAAAAAAAAAAAAAACGATCGATATTTTCTTTTTTTCTCTCTAGTTTGTTCGTCTGGCGCACGGCGTATACCGGAAAACCATAGTATATCGTCACTGCGACCTCCAAATTACGTCATCCAGTTTTCTGAAGGATAGATTGAACGAAAACGTTCGCTTCTATTTTTGAAATGTTTGTCAATTGCGTTGCGTGCGAGTATTCGCAACTTTCAGCGATAGTGGTTCCGCGATGTGAGAATCGCGCTCCCTAGCTCCTGGATCATTGACCTCATAATAAAAGGGCTTGCCTACACCTTCCTGACGTGAAAAAATAACGTAAGGCTCTGATACTGCTCGTATATAACAAAACTAGAATTACTTACGCGTCGCAGACCCAGCCTCGTACCGCTGTTCTACGATGATCATCCAGATGACAGCCATTTTGATAGGTACCAGTGCACCCCCTATAGGTCGTGAAAGTTGCGAATATTTGGCTCCCACTAGTGCCAGTAAGCTCGCGTAGTAAAATACAGTCCCACTGAACATCGTTCCACCGCCCCTTTACTAAACAATTATCACTCGGGATGTCTATGAGGCGCATATATATATATATATATATATATATATATATATATATATATATATATATATATATATATATATAAATGCTTCGTATGGTCTCGAAACAATTTGTGCGTCGATGCGTCGACCCAAGCTGAAACCATGACACTCCACCTCGTGGCCAGCTGGTTCCCAGAATATGCAATGTTGCATGCAGGGATTTATGGAACTGGTCTCGAGAAGATCGCCGCCCGCGTTCGCGACCGCAGACGGGCGACCAATTACAGCGTTTACCACAAACGGAGCTATTCGCCGTTCGCGGGCATGGAGGCGCAGGACGTTAAACTCTGAGTCAATCACACGGGCCCACGCCCGACCAGGGACCGCGTCGTGCGGCCGAGGCGGACCGGATGAACCGCTAACTGACAAGCGCCACCTTCACGCGTCGGATTATAAACCCCCACGTGCGGTCACCCCGATCGCGCCAGGTGTGCCCCGACGGTGAACCCCGCCGAGGTGTGAATCAAGGTGTCCCCCCGTCAATGACGGATGAATCTCCCGAGCGCGGCCGCTCCGAAACGAATGGATGCCACCACCAACGGCGCACTGCATCCGGCACCACGGCGCGTTCCCGTAGCGTATATACCAGCGTGGAAATTAATTACGCCTGAAAAACGAGCGCCAACAAGGGGGCGACCAAAAACGAAAAGAAGACAGGCGCCCAAGGAAAAAGAAACAGTTACAATCTTACGCGCGCGGGCGCCTCTCCCCTGGCCGGATAGAGGGGAGCGCGTCGGGAAACTTGCTGCGAGTGGAGTCAGCCAGCCAGCCAACCAGCCAGCCAGGCAGGCGGTCGGCCGTGAATTTCGGATTCGACACCACGTTTGATCTATGGCAGAGCGCCATTCCTCGAAACACCTCCCTCACAGCAGTGGGCACACGCTTGTCAGGTGTACATCTATCTGCAACCAGCGGCCACGTGGAACGCCCCCAGCGGCCCCCTCATCGCGCAGCCGGAGACCCCGGGAAAACCCGAAAATGCGCGCCCCGACAGCACTGCCGAGGGCCCCAGACGAAACTGGCCCGCGTATGCAAATGGCTGCAGCTCTGCAGGGGTGTGGTGTTCGGTTCAGCCCGACGTCTGTCTGACTTCTCGTTAGGCATCTATCACCGCGTCCTGACCGTTCCATCCACGAGACGGAGGAGATGGAAGCAAATTTGGCGTTTCCTCGATTCGCACCAAACTTCAGGAAGGGCGTGGCAACTGGGCCTTGTCGAGAGCCCGAGTGTATCTGACGAAATAACATCATCAATAGATTGAGCCGTCGTCTTTCCAGGAACCAAGTCCTTATTCGAACCCACGGTATCGGACAAGTGGTACCAGCAACGTAACCCCCTCGGGGGACAAACCACGGTCTCCGAACGCGTCTCATGCTTGTTCGTCGGATGCGTGGATGGCGCTGACTGACAGTGGCGTTGAACGCTTCAGACAATTTCACTGGTTCTGAGCGGAATTAAGTGAACACAAAAGCGAAAAGAAACCCGTGTGAGGGCTGTGAAATTAATTGATTCAGTATCAATTCATCCATTATTGTATTAATTCCGTTACAATTTGTTAACCAATCATTCGATAAAGAGTTGGCTGTCTTACAGGGTTGTCATGGGCCTCTGTCGCTGTCAAGCTGGACATCAAAAATCGAATCACTAGCGAGATTTTAGGTCCACCCTCTCGCATAGTTTTCGAACTACACGCGAACGTTTTTCTTTACACACGTAGGTACGCACCGAAATTTAGAAGAACGAGAGGACCATCTATACTTCGTCTCACTTTAGGACTGACTGCGCAGGCTGTGCAAGGGCGAGCGGCTAGCCTTGACTGCCTTGATTGAAGCAGTCGCTGCACGCGTCGGCTGTGCAGCCGCCGAGGCTTCGTCTAAAGCTACTAGGTCGTGCTTTTAACATGCGCGGCTTACTATAGTCCATGCTAAGGTGAGACGAAGTATAGAGGCAACAGCTGGAAATGAAAAATCAATAAGGCATTATTTTTTGTTTATTGTCTCACATTTGAGTAAGTACGATATTTCTTCGTAAATTAAACAGATCTCAACGAAGAGTGACGTCAGTAAAATAATGTATAAATTTCTTTCGGTCATATTTTCCACTTTTTCTATTAGCCCATAGAATTAGTATTTAGGCCAAACAAACGAATAAACTAGCATGAAATGAGTGCCTCAAAACACGATGTTCCTGCATCACTGAGGATGATGCGAATCCTGTAGCAATCGTCTTATTGAAACGTAATGTTGTTGCGTTGTTGTTGAATAAATTGTTCCAATACTTGGAACAATTTATCAGCCTCCACATGAATAACACCGACTAATTATTCAATTAAAGGTCCCTAATTAACCGATTAGAAATTCTTAATCGGCGCAGAGCCTTCAAAGCCACTAACTAGTCAAGCGCGTCCCTCTTCCCTTTCCCTCCCTCTACAAAACACAACGGAACTGCCCGAAACGAGAAGCATCCCAGTCATCGTTCAGAAGGGTGCCATGGTCTGCCTCTCACGTTGCCCCAAAAACGTACTTTCGACAACCGCCGAGGTTGAAGATGACGCGTTTTCCTCGATATCCCGTATGGGAAAGCTCAACAGGCTACGAGAGCACTCGAGGAAAGACGACCAGACAGTCGCCTTTCTGGCTGGTTGCTTCGGTGTCCCTCCATGTCTCGAAGGTATGAGCCCAGTTCGGCGGTCGACGTCCGAAGGGGACTCGTTTCGCTTTCCAGATGCAAAACAACGCCGCGTCACACCAGCGGGACGTCTGTCGCGCGGGGGCATGGGGACAGCAACAGTGACAGATCGAGAAGCCAGACTTTCTGAAACGTGAATAGCACCGGAGGGAAACGGAGGCCCGAATCAAACCACTCCGAAAAGAAGCCAAAGAAAATGGCGCAGAGGAGGCCGCGCTGGACGCCGAGCAGTAACAAATGTCGAGAGGCCGAAGCGTGACGAATAGTCATGCGAGCAAGGGAAAAGAGAGGGAGAGGAGGGGGTCCGCAAATGGCCGGGAAAGGGATGCCAGTTGTCTCCGAACGGGGCGGTTGGCAACCGGGGCCGCAGACGACACACGAGGAGGGGGCGACGCCGAAGGAACTCGCCGGTCCTGGGACGCAGGGAGGTGTCGGTCGGGGTCGCTAATGGAAGGACGACCGGAACCGCGGCATTTCCCCTCCTCGGAGACTCCCCCGCGTGAAAACGTCCCCTCTTCCAGGCGCAACGCTCAGACTCCCGGAACCGCACGAAGCGCGCACGGCGGCGGGCCCGCAAATCGCCGTCTGGCCACGCAGGCCGGCGTCATAAATCTCGGAGCCCGCCGCCACCACCGCCGAAGGCAAGCAAAGCACACGAGGGCGCAAGACCGGAAATTTATTATTAGCCCCGGCGAGAACCTCCAATTCCATTTTACGAGACGCACATATCCGCCCCGTAGCATTCGGTCCTTCCAATTGTGGCGGCGGCGGTGCTTGTCTTCACGTTGCGCCCTGTCGGTTGCGGGGACGCGCCTTCTCCTTCGCCATTCTCCTCTCCTTCAAGTTTCCGCAGTACCCCGTAGCGCCATCTCTTGCCCCCCCAGGGAAGCCACAGCTCTCGTAACCAAGAATTTCGACCTTTAACCTCCCCGAGGTCAGACTCCAGCAGCCGTCGACACCAAATTACAACAGAGGTAACTCACGACATACTTCACTGCGGAACTCGCTAGAGATATTTCAAGAATTTTCCCAAACGGGGAAATGTGCTGTTCCTGATACACGCATTCCTAAACTGGTGGTGGTGCCGTTTTATTTTGAGGGGCACTTCTCGGCTATGCAACAGATGGATCGTCTGAAGTTAAGCGAAGTTATCCGCATCGCGAAGAAAACAGTCAAGAGCGTAAGAGGGCTGGAAAATCGAACATCAATTTTTGGGCCAATCAGATTAACAGGAACATTGCTCTGGATTTTATTTTCTCTCAGACAAGAGATCATTCACCAGTGCCCCTCCCCAGCAAGGGTCAACTGGAACTACGACCCCTCAACTACCGCAATGAAGGCAGGCAGCTATGTTAAACAAGTTTCGTGAAAACGATCAAGGGAGTGCCAGGCACGTCAACTCCATCGAGAAAGTTCAGTTCAGTCCTTAGAAAACGACAGGGAAAAGTGCTCGCGTTAGACACTGATGAGTAATTTTCTATGTAACAGGGCTAACACGCTGGATCAGTGATTGGCCCCGGTGTGTTCAGCACTTATCTTGATAAAAAAGGTAGAAAAAAGTCTAAAAGGAACTCGCACGTTACACGTAAATGACGTAAAAATTAAACATTGATAGATTTTTGGCTCCCTTTCCAGATATTATATTCACCGAACAACGAAACAGACACAAACTGTGCCTACCAGGGAACTAACATTGCAAATGCACTGCAATCGTGTGATTCACAACAGACACACCGACGCCTACAAACTTTATGCGTGCTAATATAATACCGGTCACACTGACCTGGGCTGCACAAAAACCAAACCCGCGGAGGACGTACAGATTCGCAAATAAAAGGTGAGCAGAAGACACTGTACCCCGAAGAATGCACACAGAAACCATTTCACTCCCAGTCAGACAAACAGTAAAGAAAACGAAATAAACCCTAAAACGAGAAGCAACTCGCTCTAGATCTCGATGCTCTTAATCGGGGTCATCGAGTTTTACTCACCCGCTTACAGGTTTCTATTTTATTTTATTTATTTATTTTATTAAAGAGTCAGGGGTTAACCTCCTGCAACACATTTGACGTACGGTCGACTACTGTGTCCCGTTTAGAACAAACATTCGAGGAACTTGCGCCACGCTTATCAGCAAGAGCTGTAGAATTTCGGGCATGGTATCTTGAGATCGAAGTGGTACTTAGGAAAACGAAAGACGGCAAGTAGGATAATAACATTCCTAACAGAGAAAAACAATGAAGCAATAAACACCGAGCAAGTGGGACACTAATAAAGGTCTACTGTAAAGAGCACACAGGACACTATCTTACACCATCGTGATACCCGTTTTCAGAAGCGCTCCCGCCATTAAAAAAAGATGTTTTGTTTTTACTGCTAGACAAAGTCCTGCGGCATGTACTAAACGCACTCATTGAAAGCGCCGTCGAGACATTTGGGTCATACAGTACCACACATCATTAACAACAAAACACAAGCGTAAGGGTGAATGCTCTGAGGGTTTATTTCACGGTGGCGCTTTGTTTCGCTTCGCAAACTGTTGCAGCAGGATGATCGAGAGTTCCGAGTTATTTGACACCAGGTATAGATTCACTCCGCAAATTCCGGAATGTTTACGCAATCCTGGCGGAACCTCGCAGCTCAGAGAAAGAGAGGGGAAAAAAAAGAAAAGAATACGCATTTCAATAAAGACGTCGAAAGGAAACACAAAGCTCGACGTCAACCATTTCGACGAAGTAACCACTTGGAAAACAGAGCGGCGCCGACGCAGAGTTCAAGAAGCTGACCGAGACGCCCCACACTTGACACGCAGACGCGCTGCTCGAAGAAAACCCGCAGATGGCGTGCTCCAAATTGACCAATCAGCCATTTTGTTCGCTGGCCCCACACGGTCCCCCCACGACGGGGACATTAGCAGGGAAGGCACGTGTCCATACGTGCGTCCATAAAACACGCCACTGCGGCGAGCATTGCCGACTGGAGTGTCCCCCCCCCCCCCCCCCCCCCCGGACGAAAAAGAAGCAGCGCCAGAACCCAAACAGCGCCGCCCCGTAAATAAATACAAAGAGCGCCGGCACAGGAGGGGGGTTACGATATTGATACGGGGCGACGGAGAAGTGGAACGATCCTGAAAGCAGGGAGAGGCGGGGGGCCCCCTTGCAATCGTGACTGCAATAATTACGCAGGCCCAATACGCAAGGCGCCAATTAATCCGTCCACCGACGCCCCCTCGTCTGTCCTCCCTCCCGCTTTCTCGGGCTCCGTCATTTGGAATGTTAATCGGCGATATTTCAGCGGAAAATAACCCTTACGCCCAACGCTCCTTTCTGCCTTCGGCCCCTCGCCGGCTAACGCGAGGACGCTCCTGTCTTCCTCCTCGCAGGCCTCGTCTTGCTCATTCGTCATGGGCGCGTTTATTATTAGGACGATTGTACCCGTGCGCGAATGGCTGCCCAAGGGAGGTTACATCTTTTCGTACCGGCTGCTGCTGCTGCTGTTGACCCAGTGCGGTCGCTCGAAAGGATTAGCGAGCGGCGCGGCTATGAACAGGAACGTGGTAGGCAGAAATAATCCGAGTGACCAATCATCCTTTGCAACCGAGCATTCGGCTCAAAAGACGGCTATGTGACACAGACCGCGGCTACACGATGCACCAACGTGCGGGGTGAATCGACAAGTCGTAACCAATGGCACCTTTTAGAGCTTGAAAGTGATAACGAATGACAGAGTTATGATTTTTTGTCTTTAAAAGCGGAGCTGCAGATACCCACCCGCCGCTGTCCCTGCGCTATACTTCGTTTCAGCTTAGGTCCGAGCGCGGCCGATGTTATGAGCCGAAGGGCCAATCAAACAGCGAAGGAGGCACAACGTCATGGCATGCTCTCTGCAGTTGATAGGACCAGCCGGTATTCGCCGTTTCTCTGTGCGTGCTCCTCCGCCGGCTAGTCCTATCAAGCGCAAAGAGCACGCCATGACGTTGCGCTTTTTGTGCTGTTTGATTGGCCCTTCGGCTCGTAACATCGGCCGCGCTCGGACGTAAGGTGAAACGAAGTATAGTTCAACATATTGAGTCACTACAGGTACAGTTCGTGGGAAGAGTGGTACAGTTAACGCAACGCCCTATTATACGAACGGAACGGAGAGGTCGCACCAACTGTTTGTGTTTGTACGTTGCATCCGGTTTGAACGTATATAGCTCCTAGCTGCGAATTTAGGGCTGCAATAGCGCTGGCAAAGCATCCAGGACGTCTTCGACATCGGACAAGGAAAAGATGAGGATCCGAGCCCCTCCCCGGGAACGTGATTTACAGAATTAGGGACGCGAAACAAGAAGAAGAAAGAAAGAAAAAAAAAAAAAATATATATATATATATAACAAAAAAAAAACTATCCCACGGAAAGGACCGGCATGTCTAATTAGAACGCGGCGGCGCAAGTTTCGATGGAAGTCGTAAATGAAGATGCTCGCGCCAACCACAAGGGCAGGGCGGCGAGGGCGAGCCAAAAAGAGCGCAAGCGGACGCCGAAGTCGGCAATAATTTAAAGCGCCAAAGGCCACATTCGCAGAAACAGGGCCCACCCAGACACAAATAAGCCGTCCATGGAAGCGAGGGCAGAGCAAAAGCCGCGGGGGCAGCAGCACGGCGGGGGAGGAGGACGCGAGAGGGTCTTCCACCCGAACGGGCAGAGAACGCCACCGAACAGACCCGTGCACAGAGTCGCCTCTTTTTCTCGGGCCGTCTCGACGAGATCTGTTTTCGGAAGTCGTAAAAACAATAAAGTTACACGAAAGCAAAGGAGAAGAAACGGTAAGCTATAGCCGCAGTCGTAAAATACTACCCGGCTCGGCGCGAGGTTAAGCTTTCGGTCGGAATTTATTCTTTGCTTCGTGCGCCGCGGAAAGGGTGCCTCGACGTGTTCTCACCAGTGCCGCCACCCCCGCTCGACACTCGACAGAACTGTGGAGGCCCGCGCGTGAGCCATTGATTATTACGCACCTATATTTATTGAGGTTCAGCGGAGCTCAGACTCGAGAGACTAGGGCGCCACCATGTTATTCTTAGGGTGACGTGAGAGCTACAGCATCCTAGGCAACTCGACCTAACATCGCGTTGCTTCCGTTCCTCTCGTGCAAATCATTTCAGAGTGACTCATGTTTTCCAGAACGTAACTGCCAGCGCGGGACGAACGACACCAGAACAATACACAGGGCGTTTTTTTTTGTTGTTGTTTTTTTGTTTTTGTTTTTAGTTGAACCAGTTTTTAGTTGAACCAAAAAAATAACTCCCGTTATGGGGCTAACTAGAAAACAGGGTAGTCAGCTACCTCACTAAAAGATTTTCATTAGGAAGTTTTCGAAGACCGCGTTCCCCCTCCGCTCAGAGCTCCACAACGAAGAAGCCTCTACTGCGCCAGCGCGCCGATGGCCTTCACTGTAGAGTTCCGGATACCGTAGCGGGTTGCGGAGTGCGTTGCGAGACGACAAAGACGATCTACGAAAACTCCGTATTTACTTTTTAAATCTTTATTTGTTGAGGCATAATGTGGTTAGATATTTGACGCTCGACCTCACAATAGTCTAGCCGTGACGCGAAATTTTTACGAAAACAATCCGCAGTTGGCGCTACGGAGCGAGAGACGTCATCCTCGTACATGGCTTCAAACCGAAACCAAACCGGCAAAGAGCGCCCGTGACATCGATCCTTCTACTCCGCGCTTGCGTCGCATTGCTGACGTCACCTGCCGCGCAGACACGTGGGTTACGAAGCCAACGCAGAACGGGAAAATCGACGTCGCGGGTGCCCTTTCCAAGCTCAGTTTCGGTTTGAAGCCGTATACAAGGATGGCATCTCTCGCTCCGTAGCGCACACTACGAAGTTTTTAATCAAAAATTCACGTCACGGTGGCGCGTCAAATCTCCAAACACTTTATACCCTCAAAAAAATAAAATTTGAAGAAGTGCATTAGCTAGTTCATTAACCATGTTCGCCTCTTCCCTAATTGCCCCCATGACCCCCGGCTTGGCCCTAGGGATAAAAGAAGTACACTAACGCAAGTTAATTTTTTTATTGTGGTTTCACAAAAAGTATACGGCACAATTCTCCTGTGAGAGCAAACCGGTAGAGTATCGCTCTGGCACACCGCTCCCGGTCTTTAGTGACTAAAAGCTGTCAGCCGCATTGCACCAAACAATGGATCGCATAATATGGCATGCATGCCTCGTAGGGGATGTTATTGACCATGAAACAATCTTGTTTTTCTACGTTTTTTTTTCGTTAAATGGACTTAGATGTAACTACTGAGGTCGTTATTATGTGAGTAGCACGTTCAATTATGACTTCACGAGCAGTATAATCTAAGAAAAGCCCGCGCGTCTACTTTCCTGCACAAGAATCGGAGAGCCAATTACCGCAACTTACAGAGGCGGCTCAGCGGATGATGATGCCAAAACGTATGTTTAGACAAAAAAACGCAGTCTTGAGTTGTGACATTAAGCAATGCGAGCGTAACGTTTTGCATTGCTTAATGCCACAACTCAGACTGCGTACAACCGGCGCTGCGTCCCGGATGTACGCAGCGCCGCTGCGTACATCCGGGATCTTTGCACTCTCGCCGCTTCACGGCAATGCATGGCGCGCGTCGGTGCCGGATCACACTACCCCTCCTCTAGTTGACTGCAGCACAGCTACGAAGGCGAAAGAACCCACATCATCTTTCACGCGCTGCTCCACAGTGGTGAGCGACGACACAGCACCGATGCATCGCTGGTAAACCGACAACTCGGCACAACATCAGCGCCGCATCGGCGTCCTTTTCAGCGCCGACTCGGCACCGCGTTGTATGTCTGAACAGGCCTTTACGATCAGGACATCGTTACAGTTAGGCGATTGCCGTGAACGGACTAACTGACCCAGAACGCGAGTCCCAATGTTCGCCGATGGATTGAATATTAAAGAGTTTTAATAGATCGCTCCGATGACTCCGATACGGATACTCGATACTCCGCCACCGCCTTCGCGCGTGCATATCGTATCAGGAGTATCGGAATGATCTACTAAAACTCTCATTTACCCGGTGCAAGCAGGCCGACCGATAAGCATGCTCCTGTTCAGCACGTGAGCCGCATTCTTCCACTGAGCGCCTCGCACTGTCGCCGTTATTGTGACCCGGCGGATCACAATAAAGTCAGCAAACTTTTCCACGTGAGAAGCTCCCTAACTTTACGTCCCTATCCCTTCAGGGACCCTTTAATTAACCGTCAACAATAAGTGACGGGCAGGGTGAAAAAAGATGAAATCGGATTTATTTGATTTAAATTACTTCGGCTAGGAAGGCGGCTCCTTACCGCTAGATGTATTTTGAAACATGTCAGATTGATTGATAAATTCGTCCGATCACTGATAACAATGCGTAAGAAAAAAATACTGTAGATAGAAAGCATAGTTCATTTTTATTTTATTTTATAGATGTAATCCCCACCATATTAGAACAAAAACAGCTTGATTTTTTTAGTTAGTTAAAAAAAAAAAAAAACTTTATTTCCTCTTTCCTTCGCATTCTGACTTAATTGATATAGGACATTACTTTCCTAGTTTTGTTTCATTCATTTTGCGTTCTGATTTTGTTGCAATAGGAAGTCACGTAAATCGAACGAAGTGGAAGGCATACATTAAGCTCAACGCTCCCATTTGCTCAAAATCACTTTTTTTTTTTTTTTCGGGTTGAGGCTTATTAAATTTTTCTTTCTAGGTGATTTTGTTTAAATCGAAACCAGGTTCACATAAAAAACACATAATGATAGACAAACGGTGAATAAAAGTGAATAACCTTTTGTTTCGCGATTATTGTTTGTTTGTTGATTTTTTGTTTACGGCAAAGTTTTGATTTAGATTAATTATAGTAAAATTGGTCTGACTTAATTCACAAATTAAATCATGATTTAAATCACGATTTAAATCACACTGATTTGTATTCTCCACTCTGGTCGCGGGCCACGGCCGCTCGATTGTGGTTCTCGCTCCCCGTTTCTACGCATCTCCTGGCCAAGCGGCGGACCGTAGCGAAACGGTAGTACTCAAGCGGCCGTGCACGGGCATTCTATACTTGCTGCAAGCTGCGAAAGACAAGCTCGCCGTTGTCAAGCAAACGTAGCCCGAAGCACAGTGACAGAAAGAAACATCGTTCTGGCCGAACCAGATGACACTCAACTATTTCAACTTCTCGCGCAACATCAAGCCAACGCAACAGTCAGTCAGCACCCGCACGTATGGTTCCCGCGCTCCCCGTATAAACGATTTGTCTATGTTTATAAACACGGAACATCCTATCAGCGCTGTACTCCGTTGACCGCCAAGCTGAGACTGCGGTGGAGGCTACGTCCTCGTTGGACGAGTCACACGTCTCTCTTTCGCCACGTGATCACGCTCCCGCCCATACCCCATGCGCAGAAAGCTGAGTCAGGTGACGAAAGGGAGGCGGCTGATAGGACCGAGGAGCACGTAGCTCCCACCACAGTCTGAGCTTAGGGGTGAAGGAAGTATGGCTTGGGGCACAAAACAAAGCGAGTCGCCGAGTGGCTTGTTTTGCAAGCAGATGGGTCGAAGTTCGCGCTGACGGGCACCAAGAGAAGGAAAAGAGATGTTGGGCGAAGCGCGTGCTTTAGTCGCGTCTCTCAATCAGCAGGCGCGCGATGATGACATAAAGCGGGAGCGATCCTTATGGATGTTCTATCTTCACTCTTTACTCTTCGCTCAAATGCCGAGAACCTGATGCGTTTGCTTCTATGGCGGATGGTAGCGTGCGCAGACAAAACAACTGGGACGGCCATGCGGAGTCAAATGACGCATCCGAGTGCGGCCGAACGTCAAATGCGAGGAGGGTCTGTTAACGCGGGAAGCGCGAGCAGTCCCGTGGGATCAACCAACTCGGCTCGGCGAAGGAACGTGACGCTGTCGTATATAAAGGTGAGCCGCCGAAACCAGCTCACATGTCGCAGAAGGCGTGGTAAGTCGCTATGCCTACCGGAAACCGGTTCAACTGCGCCTAAACAGGTGTGAATACGGTGCAACAAGGCACTGTGTGTATGCCTTGGAGAACAAACTCGCTTCGCAACCAGTTTCTCACGTCTTCATCGCGGGACGAGTGCGCTGCCTTCACGTCGTTCGGGCGGAAGAGGAGCCTCTCTCAAGTGAATGGACAAAAGCTCTCACCAAATTCCGAATAATGTTACTACGAGTGAGGCAGTGAGTATGTCAAAGGCATAGAGTTAACTTTCACGCAATGTACGCTACGACTAACACACCCACTAGTTCTCCACCCCTGCCCATTTCGATCTGAATGAGCATCGTACCGGCGTGCGGTCGTGTATCACTATTGCGTGGTGCACGTTAAAGACCCCAGGCTAGCGGGTGTACCGCACTGGCTAAACTGCTCATCTGCAGCTGAGTCACCAGACGCCTATTGGGGCTGAATTACTTTCAGCTGGATAAACATACACACAACACACACACACACACACACACAGGAAAAAAACCTAAAAAACAAAATAAGCACACAAAAAAAAAAAAAAAAACTGCACGAAGGTTTAATTGTGTACTAGAAAATCTTGCGTATATCGGTAATTTATTAGTGCGTTGAAGATCAAATTACACGTTCGACGTTTTAGATAGTTTAATTAGCCTTTGTGGTATGGCGATAATGGTTCACTCTTAATACGAGAAACGTACCCAGGGTAGTACGAGGGATGGCCCGAGGTCTTTAATGCGCATCACGCAGTAGTGATTACACGAACACACGAAGGTACGATGCTCATCCAGATTGAAATGGGCAGGGTGGGAATAGAGCCCAGGATGCCTGGACCGTCCTGCAGCGCGAGCTATAATACCTCCACGTGCTCCGAACGGGCAACCGACTGCCACCTAGCAGCGTGTGAGTGTGCGTTAAAATTCGGAAGACCATAATACGAAGAACGACGTGGACGAAATTATCTTTCATGCTACGTCCATGTCGTCTCAGACGAAACAATCTTTGGTGTTGCGTCTTCCATGTTTCGCATCTGCGAAACATCGGCTCCGAAGAACACCCTTTAGCACTTGCGGAGAGCACTTGTGGAGAGCGTAATAATTGCACGGTTAGCCAACCATGCAATTAATACGCTCTGGCGGCCTTTCAAATGCGATGCATTACGTCGAACTCGTACATTTCAAATGCGTTCCAAACCGCTCTACCTAAAAAAAAAAAAAAAATAAATAAAAGGGCAAGACTAATTGTGCACGCAATCTGCTAGGCATCTCGTGCACCCTCCGAGCCGGCGAGTTTGAAACTTTGCGTGCCCTGGCTGCCAGCCCCGCACGGCCGTCTCCCCGAATTTCTTCGACAAACACGCGAGGGCGAGGAAAAGAGTCCGCCGGCACCCGAGGGAAGACGAGCCGGGGGAGCGGTTGGGGCAGTGCGGGGATTCCGCTCATCTGCCGACGCATCTACGTCCGTCACTAAGTAGACGTTATTAGCCTACGAAGAAAAGCCGAAATAAGAGGAAAGCCGGAGCACCAAACGTGGAGGGAAAAAAGACGAGCGTGCGGATCAAGAAGAGGAGCGCCTTAAAAACGAAGCCTCACAGAAGCAGAAAGAACTGGAAAATGGGCGAGGGCTTTGTAATTATAAACGCTCGTAGTAATTTTCTCCCGACCTCCTCGCCACCGACGCGCCGTCGGAAAAAAGAGAAAGCGAGCAGGAGCGCCACGCCGCCGCCACACTCGCAAACGCGAATACTGTAATTATATATAGGAAAAAACGCAAGCCATATTATAACCAATTTGAGGCGCCAAATAGCAGAGGTAGCGGCACAGAAATAAGAAAAGCGAGGAACAAAAAGCAAAAAGAAATCGTCTCGAACCCGCACGACTTTCTTCTCATTCTCATTTCTAACGTCGCGCCTCTTCTCCCTCGCCTTCGGTCCCGCTTCCTCCGCGCACTTGCGCCGGAGAGACGCACGCACACCTCCTTGCTCGCCCTCAATGCGAAAAATAACGCCGGAAAACGAAAGAGCGCCGATAAAAAAACTAAAGGGCAAATAAATTAAGCTCTGATGATGATGACGCTGGTGGTGATGAGACTGGGTAGCTGGCGGGGTGAGAACGTTTGCGAGGGGGGAAGAGGAGGAGAGCCCGCGCCACTGCGAAGCTGAGTATCCCGGATGCAGCATAGAAAAGTTTTGACGTGGCTCGTCACTGTCATTAAAGTAAAGAAGATGAGCAAAGGTACAAATAAAAAGACAAGGTCGGTAAAGTAAAGAGAGCCAGACTCGAGAAGGGCAAAGAGAAGCACCCCCTAAGAAAAATGCACTCCGCGTGAGTCCCGGGCGAAAGAAGGCGGAATATAATGGGAAGCCCGTGGATGTGGCCGGCACCGAGACCGCCACGACATTTGAAACGGGGTTATCACTAGCTCCAACAACCGCACTCTGTTTGCAGGTGGAAACGGACGCGCATAAATGCAGTCTTTGAGCGTCGTCCTCCGCACTCCGCTCAGCGCCGGACGGTCATTACGAGGCCCTCGACTTCGACTAACTCTTTGTTGGCATTAATTTTGTCCCGCCTCGCGTTTCTTCCTCCCGCGACACAACAGTCGAGAGTTGTCGAGGATGGAACGTCCGCTCTCTCCCCGGACGCCAACAATACGGCCCAGTTCTTTTCAAGCAGAACACCACGGCCAGTGCCACGCGTTGAAGTTCAAGGACAGCCTCTGTCGTCGCCGTGCTAACATAGCTGCGGGCCACAGCACCGAAAAACACCTCGTTTTGGATGCTTCTAAATGTAGAGAGGACAGGAGAGCGCTGCGAAGGCTCGATAAAATGGTAACCACCAATACCCAAAGTGCCTGATCAGGATGTGCTGTCGTCTAACTTTCGTTCGGCACTCCTGAATTCTACGGGACTATATCTCATGAGCAGTGGCGTAGCCAGGGGAAAGGCTTATTTCAGCCCCCCCCCCCCCCCCACCCCCCGAAAATCCAGCCGACTCAATAATATACACATGGATTTTGACCCCCCCCCCCTCCCTCCCCCCTCCGCAACCCAAGTCACGCACTACCCCCCCCCCCCCCCCCCCTTACAAATATTCCTGGATACACCACTGCACATGAGCGAATGACATTTTAGCGAACAGCAGTCATTTGAGCGAATCGATGCATTAGCGAATTACTGGGGCGCGTGTTAACCAACGAACCCCCCCCCCCCCCCCCTCCCCCTCTGCTGCGTTCACGCCGCTTCGCGGCGACACCTTGCAAAAATGTTAATTAACCTCGCCCACCGGTAAACGCCGCTTCGCGGCTGCCGATCATTCGCTAAAGTGTCTTTCGATGAAACCTCGGCGTTCGCTAAAACTTCGTTCGACCAGCTGAGTGCCACGCGAATTCTACAACCAGTTTGCTCGCGTGATTTTTCTTTTCCAGTTTCTTCCTCTGCCTCCCGATCCCTTTTCCTCGCGGTGAAGTAGCCATTTGTCATTTTTTTAAATGTAAAACTTTCTACAAACACAATTTCTCTCTCTCTCTCTCTTCCACTCGCGCTCCGTGGTCAGTTTTTGTCTAGAAGTTGATCAACTGCTCCACGATGTTTTGTCAAAGTCGTCAACTGCTTGCCAATGTGCTAGTTGAGGGCAAAATGTCACCTGACCAGTGAAGCGCGGCATGCAGGCAGAAAACAGTATTGTTGCACGATAATACATATAGATTTTTTTTTTGTGACTCACTCTAGGGCAAACCGCATTCTGTCAGGTTGTTAAAAGATTCCAATGAGGTCTTTGGAAGTGTTTCACCAGATGATTGTCCCAAATGTAATTTTACAAAGCTGATCTCACCGCTTCACTTTTTTTTTTCTATTTGCCTAGCCTGCATAGTCATTATGTGCAATACGGTACCATTCACCTCGCCGAATTGATTACAAGCCAAGAGTGAGAAGAAAAGAAACGGAAAAAGAAAGGCAACTAAAAACCATAAAAGAAAAAAACAAAACCTACGTGGGTGAGAGCCACCCATACGGAGCTCCCTGCTCATTTCGAGTGAAGCAGTTTTCCAGTTGCACAAAGTAAGTGTGTGTGTGTGTGTGTGTGTGGGTGGGGGGGGGGGGGGAACAGAAGCTCGCCCAAAAGCATGGTGCCCAAAAGTCATCGCCACTGCCCGAACGCCAGGGGGAAAAGAGGACGCTATCGGAGCCATCTGAAACACCAAAGGCGACTCTTGTTCCTTGGCGATGCGTTTCGCAGATCTACTGGACCAATTGGCAAGTCCAGTGGTGCGGAAACTGGAAAGCCAGCTGGCGCCTCCTCAGCGCATATCCCCTCCTCCCCGACCCGGTGCTTGCTCGCGCGGTAGAAAAAAAAAAAAAGAAAAAAAAAAACCACTTCACCCTCATTTTGCTGTAATTAGAGAGGCTCGCCATGCTCACGACGGCACCGGCAAAAGTACAGGTGGCCCCGATTTTTCCTTGGAAACAATCGGCGGGACGCCCAGCGTCCGTGCAACGGGAAGGAGGCACGGACGACGAAACTCCGGAAGCCGGCGAGCGCGAACAGCGGCTGCCTGCCACGCTGACGTGTCGTGACCGAGGCTCGCATCGAGCGGGGTGCATCCGCGAATCGCCGGGTCCGTCCATTGGGTCGCAGTGACCGATACACGCCGCCGTGAGCACGCCGCAATCTAGCGCCTGCATCTGGAGCCACGGCCTGCTCCCAAGGCGCCATTAATCACAACGACGCTGGACGAGATACGCATCGAGCGATCCCGCTCGGCCAAGGCAAACAAAGGAACGAGCGGAAGTTGCGTGCAAAATCAAACTCGTTAAAACCAACGTCGGGCCGCAAATACGGTTACACGCCGTCTCTGCGCAGCCGGTTCAAGTGGGCTATTCAATGAGCGAGTAACGAAGCATTCTCTCGCGATCGTCCACTAGTGCTCGCCGAAGGCGAAAGACGAGAAGCCTTAGCTTAGGGGGCAATAGGGCTTCGTACGCGAGGCCCTGTTTCACCGTCCACAACGGCTCGGCCGGGATCCCTCAACCCGCACAGGGGTCACGGAGGAAATCTCGAAATCGGCAGCAGCGGCACGTCCCGTCGTCGAGCGGCGGGCCATCTCCAATCCCAATCAAGGTCATTGCAAGCCGCACGCCGGAGCGTCGCACGGGCAGTCGTTCACTTTGGACTCGTGTCTCACGTCCACAACCTACCCTGAAAGCCCCGCGGCAGCGCCCGGCGAAACAGTTCCAGCGTCGCCAACATGCCGAGTCGAGAAATGGCCTTTGGAAAGTCCCTCAATGGTATCCTAGGAATTCATAAAGTGATGCTTTAAAATTAAAGAAATCGTTACAACAGACGTAAGACACTTCAGAATTTGAGCTCCGAACACAAAGCAAAAATATAATAGAACAGGAGACTCATTTGAGTAGAGATAATGTAGATAATTACTAAATAAACTTTCAATCAAATTCGATACGGCAGGTATTGGCATCTTAGGAAGTACGGTAAATACGTTAGGCTACGTACTGTCAGCAGAAATTCCTTGCCTCTCCTGAAGTTGCCAATTTAACTCAGACGGAGTAGCGCAGCTGAATCAATTAGCAAATAAAAAAATAAGAAAACTAAAAAACAAAACAAAAAACATGATGGTGGGGATTTCTGTGCTGCGTTATCCATTTAATGCGGGTATATCTTAAAGAAAACTTAAATCTTTAAAAGGTTTCCGCTAACCTTTCACATTGGGCACGTTAAGCGATGTCAAGAACGAACGTCAAGCGAGGATCCAAACCTGGCCTTTGCTGTCAATAATTTTTATTTCATTCCCAAAGGGAGCCAGATCGAACAACTTGCTCGGTCGGCTGTATGAATAGAGCAGCAACGCTGTACTCGACGCTCGAGGTGTGAAGTTCATATTTATTGCGCCGCTTCTCAGATGCGAGATATCTCCGCTTATGGTGTATTCGGCTGATCGCTTTCCAGCGCCCCAATCCTCTGAATCGTCGAGATTTGTGAGCGCCTCCAAATCCGAGCAAGAGGAACGGCGCGCCAGCCGGACGCTCGGCAACTTTTCCGAGCGGCCAGAGCGCCGACACGGGACCGGATACCGAGAGTTCAGCAACCGCTACACTGAGATGGCGCAAGCTACCGCCCGATACAAAGTCTTAAATGCGGACGCTGGTTTTTGCTGCAAAAGTCCCCCGTCAAGCACCGAGCACCTCCTGTACTCGCAGCACAGCGGGATCGGTGCGGTATTCAAACGTGGCGGCGTCCAACACTCCGCTTCTCGGTCGTATCGGGTTACTTTGTCTTTCAACAGCGGAAGTGGCTGGAGTTACGTGACCGATCCTCTCGCGCGCGCTCCCACCGGAGTGGCTTTCCAGAGCGATCCAAAACGCCGGAAAGCGACAAGCCGAATATGCCATCAGTTAAGTCATCAGGTCTAACTGTGAAGCAATTCGCTCTCTGCTGAGATCACACGAAAAGCCAAAGATGCCAGCTCTTTTAAACGGTCACCGTCAACCGATTGCGCGAAACGCGACTTTGGGTATTGTTTTAGTACTTTATAAAGCGGCCATACTGCGTCGCTTAAGCTGTTGAAATCCGCAACAAATCCACAGACAGCGAAAAAACAACAAAAAAACACTGCACTGCAGTAAGGGCGAAGTCCATCGCTTCTAAATATAGCGGCCGTTACGCTAAAAGGGCGACACTGAACAGTTCAACATCTCGAGTCGGCGGGGACGGTGCGCAGGGCGCCGCCGTGCGACGTCAGGAGAGGCGCCATCCGGTGCGAGCTTCTCCTCGACGGCCGCCTCGGCGGCACATGGCCCGTGGAAGCGAGCAGCCGACGGCACGAAACCGCACACCGAGGGCCCCCGAGACGGCCGATCGTATAACCACGGCCCGTTCCCACACCACATTCAGGTGACGTCGGCGCGCCGTCACCCTCGCGCTCTTCCTGCCTTCCGGCGACGCTCTCTCGCCGCCGTGATCTCCGCGCCGGCGAACGCGTCCTCGCCGGCGATCCATTTAGACAAATAGGCTCGTTCGTCATTGGGGCAGCGCTCGAGCGCGAACAAATACGCGGCCGGTCAAAGAAGAGCCGAAGAATCCAAAAAAGAATCAGCCCAGGTACCGGCCAGACACGCGTGGGCCTCGCTCCGGCTGTGAAAACAACACGTCTTCGGTGGCCTCACCTCGCCGGCCTGCAGCCATAGAAACCTTTGCGGCACGCTGTGCAAGGAGAGCTTTAGCGGTCGCCGACATGTACCGCTCGCACAACTCGTTCTCTTTTATACGCCTTAAGGGGTCACTGACCCGTTCGGTTTGTTTGCTTGTTTTTTGGCTTTTTTTTGCCCCCCCCCCCCCCCAAAAAAAAAAGAAAAGAAAAGGAAAAGAAAACACAACATAATATTAAAAATGAATGATGTTGTTGTTGTTGTTTTTCATTAAACGCTAGAATACGGATCCAAAGCGCCACCTAATTCACGTTTCTCTACAAAATCCTGTATAAGAAAAAAATAAGAAAGGAAGGTAAAACCAAAACTAGATTGAACAGCGCGAAAAAACGTGGAGTTACAGACTCTGGAAGTCACGTGCGTTGTTTGAGTCCCGGCTCCCACTCGTTTCTTTTCTCTACATCAAGGTATTTTCGGTGTTTCCGTGGTCGCAAAATAATGCGCCTAGCGAATTTAATGATTTTCAATACGCAGACGGCTTATTACTTCTGAAATATGGGACACGTAAATCAACGACGGCAACCGGTTTTCGTTTATGAGAAATTTTCTTTGCGCTCCCGAATTTTTCAATCTAGGCACTTTTTTTTACGATACACTAATCGATTTAAACTTGAGTGCGAAGCGTCCGTCTCAAAACAAGTCCACACGTCTTACACATTGCGAGTATCATAGAACTGCAAGTTCGATGATCAAACCATTAAATGTTCATTACCGTTCCATAATCCCAATTCACGTAAACAATACGGTCGCAAGTTGCTCTGCAATTGTGTTGAAACGTTCTTGGTTTAGCGCTAGTGGTGCTAAACCCCTAGGGCTAAACCAAGTGTTTAGTGGAGTTAGTGTTAGTTAGAGCTAGAGTCAGTGTTAGAGTTAGTGGTGCTAACTCCAGTTTTTACGTGTCAATTTTCCCGCTAAATCCAGGGGAGTAACTGAATGTGTGCGCGTAGATGTTCACGTGACGTAAATTTTTCCGCTAAATGTAGCGGGGAAACTTTTCTACTTTATGCTTGTGCCACTTCCCGCCGTAATGTCGTACGCACCACATGTAGCTTTCCTCGGGGTACATAAGTAAGAAGACAATATGCGTTCTGTTTCGTCATCGCACCTGACTAAAGAAAGAAAGAGAGAAACAAAAAGGTGAGACGGGCAGCCGGAAGCAATCGGTTTTTGTGAGGGAAGAATTCGGATTTTGTGCCGTAGAACTTCTTAGTAACTGGGCTTTTGAGTGTAGTATTTTGTAAACACAGTGGTTGTACGTTTTTGCGCCTCCAAGACAAGCTTTATCGGGTGCAAAAGTAGAAACTGTACTGTTTTATTTTTATTTTGTCGTCACGCTTACGAATACAGCCCGCGAGAATTAAACAATATCAAATTATATGTAATTTTAAACACACGGACACCCATTTAGGACACGACAATATTGTTGCCATCTTCGTTAACTGCGTTCTAAACCTGCACACGTGACTTGATTATATATTAAATAGATTTTAGTGCGAATGAAAGATAACGAACTGATGACCACAAATTGAAAATTTTATACTTTGATCGCACGTTGTATACAGAAAGTGAACCACTCTAAGTTTAGACAAATAAATTGCGTGAGTAAATTTATTTTAAGATAGTATAAAAACTAGTCTGCCACCACACCAAGCAAATAGCTGTTACATTAAGACTAAGGATGTATAGATTTAATAACTGTACGTGAGTAAGCACGGCCAACGTACAGAAATCGAATAAATAAACGTATCTGAATTAATCGACAAACAGCAAACTCAAAGAGGTAGCACAGCGGCGGGGATAAGTTTCGCAAACGGATAAATACATCCAGCGTCAGTATTTACGCGCTCAGCTGATGCTACCAACAACGCGGCACCATGCATACACCCCCAAAGCGCACGGCATCCGCCGATACATTGCACACTCGATACGCCTGATGCTTTACGATAGACTGAAGAACCACTTGAGAACGGCGAGATCCCCCCACCCCCCCCCCCCCCTAAAAAAAAATTAAATAAAAATATACATAGAACGTTATTTGTCTGAAACGCGTTTTCTGCGACCGAATGCGAGTTGAAGTCTTTCTCCACACACTGTAAACGACTTAATTTTCGCGAGGACCTCGTTTTCGCGAATTTCGTGAATCGCCTACACTTCGCGAAAAATAGGTCCCGCGAACAATTCCGGTAAAATGTAAACACATTGGACCGCGTCGCGAAAGTTAGCACCCGCGAATTATTCCAAAACTTCAGCTTTGACCTAAATCGCGAAATACTGAGCACGCGAAAAATAAGTCGTTTACAGTATGACAAGCCGAGAGGCTCGATCTACATCGCGCTCCAGTCGGTGAAATCGAACCAACGCATAAAGTGATCGCAGCTGCTCCTACGCCCAGGCGCCGCGTGAAACTCCCTCCTCCTCACAGGACACTGCCATGCGTCTCGGTCGTCCGGTCGTGACGTCCTCGTCAGTTTGAAATAAGCATCGGGACAGCTCCCCCTCAGGGAAAGAGAGAGAGAAAGAGAGAGAGAGAGGGACAGAACAGAGTGAGAGGACGGGGCGCCAGAGTTCAGGGCCAAGCGCGTCTTTGCTCAAGCACCGGTGGGGCAGGTTTGAGGCACGCGAGCCGCTCAGCGGGGGCAACTCATCGCCATCATCTGGAGAGTGCGTGTTATCTGGAACAACGATTCCGATAGCGGTGCCGCAGGCAAGTTGGACGCGCGACGGGAAAAGTTCGATCCTCATACACGAGCCCGAAACAATAAGCCCCGACATACGCGGAATTTTGTGGCATGTTTCTTGCAGTCAGCGCCTTAATGAACCTCTCAGGAACCTGGCTGCTGGCTGGTGCAGTTCTTCCACCTTCTCCCGACGAGCGCTTCCTTTCCCCACCCACTCTCGCTCGAGTAGGCTACAGATATATGTGATTGCGAACCCATTCCGTCCACTGGGCGTTGATGGACGCAGATGGCGTACAAGCGAGCGTCCAGTCCGCGCAGGGGCCGGACGTTCATAAAAATCCACCCGTTCCCATAGCGTTCATCAGCGCGGCAGGGGGGAGGGGTGCCAAACACGACAAACAGCTCTGTCACATCGCCGCAATTTGCGCGACTTCGCGAAGCTTTTTTTGTTTTTGTTTGTTTTGTTGTCATAGAAACGCAGCTGCGTCCCTCTCCTGTGAACACGCCGATGGCCAACTGGTCGCCGGGACACGTTTCGGGGAACACAGGTGCGACCCGGAACTGACCACAGGGCTAAGACGCGGACGGCTGGCGCCCGAGGAAAAGAGCGACGTCGGCGCGACAGCCGCCGGAAAGACCAGCCACTTTCCCGGACCGCGTCCAACATTTCATCGACAAGGCAACAACCACCCGTGGCAAATCGCACAGCCTGCCTCTCGCGACAGGGTGACACAGGGCGCGGAATATCGCGCGCTGGGGCCACCCGTGCTCTTCCTGGAGGGTGCACTCGACACTCGTACCAAAAAGAGCGCAGGAGGTGCCATGAGCCCTAACGCTCGGAAACTCCGCAAACCCCACGCTCCCGACTCAGCTTCTAGCCCAAGCTTACAACTCATTCCCTCGCACACAAGCGACAACGGCAGAAGAAGGAATGAAAAAGATACTCAACAACGCTAAAGAGAGTTCGTTTCACGGGAAACTAAGCACGGTAACCAAACGTGACCACGTCGAGACACCGGTTTGCGCAAGCGAATAAGCGCGCTCTTACGCAAGTCTTGATGAAACAGAACCAGCCATTCGAGTCGATTGGACGCTGCAACCTCTACCGCGTTGCCTGTGATTCGACGCGAATCTGCTGATTCAGCTTATTTCTTGGGCTCCTTCCAGACATCTTTATCATAAGAAAGGTTTTGAGTTTATATTTCTGAGGGTAAACCTTTGAGTCATATTTGGCATTTTCGTCAGATTTTTAGGTGCACCAAAGTGGATTGAATATTTAACAACGATAGTTTCCGTAACGTGATTCATCCGGCAGTAATTTGGTCTTGGATTAACCGGTAGGGAATATAGCTTTGTGGATATTTCCTATATTTGCGTCCACTAGTTGGCCGCGTGAGTTTTCTGCGATACTTTCGAGGGACCAGATCCTTCCATTGCACAACTAAAAAAGTCGGGTATTTAGCGCTAGAATGGCAGACATGAAAACTCCTGTCACAAGTCGTGACACGAACGCAGAGCCCAAAACCTAATAACGACGGAGTGACTCGCGGAAGGGAGCATTTATTCGTGTTGCGCAATCGGACTTACACGAACACAAATGCGCTCATTAAGCTAATCCTGTCTAGAAATTTCAAAAGAAAACAGCGTACTCACCTAGCATGTTGAGAGGGCTTCAAGAGACTGCACCTGTAAACAAAAGAGAGAGCGTTGAAGAAAGCACATGACTCAAGCAAAGAATGGAACCAAATTGCAGTGTACTGCAAAGAAACTGCTCGAAAGCTTCAGACAAAGGAAACTCATTGTTCCAATATGGCACCTTATTTAGCACATACAACGTGAAGAATCTGACTGGTAGACATATAAATAAATTATACCACGAATAAATATAATTCGCGTTCAGGCCTAAAGAGAGCCGACCATACTCTATGTCAGCATACCTTGGCAAACTGTAAACGCTACGACTCCCGGGAGCCAATGAAAACGTTCAAACGAAGCACGTGACAACGTACTATCGGAGCGCACTCTCGTTGTGGAGAGCTGCCATGTGCTTCGCTCCGTCGTTCTAGCTGGCTCCCGTGTGCCACAGCGTTCGCCGTTTGCCAGATTATGCTGAAACGAGTAGAGCATGTTGTAGCCGTAATTTTTCGGGAAAAGCGAAAGCCAATACAAAGATGGTTTCGCGCTTTCCATGCTCACAATTATAATAAAACATCTACAATTACAACGAAATGAACTTATATCTCTCTCGCAAAAAGGGCGCTCAGCGACAGAGAATGATGCCGCTAATTTACAACAATTTTTCTTCACTGCATCCTGCTTAACGTAAAATGATTATGCACATGCGCAAAAAACAGCAGAACACTACACTTCTTGCTCTGATACAGAGTCCGAAGAGTTGCATGCGGTAAGACAAAGAAACCATAGGTTAACAAGCACCCTAATAAAACATAAAAAAGCGTTCTTCAAAGGTGAGCTTGATGTCAGTGTAAATAACTACAGTAAATCAAAACCTACTGCACAAAGAGCTTAATACTTCACGAAAATACGCGCGAGAGAAGATATTGCAGAAGCCGCTGTATGTTGCAAAAGGTTCAGACACCAAACAATGAGTACGGAACAATGTGCCATGAGCGATGCTAGACAATGAAGAGCTACAACAACGAAACAATAATACTTGAAAAATTCTGCGCAGCACTGTTGCTTTCGCCGAAGCGAGAAATGAGACGTGACCGATAGGAGGTTTAATCTCCGCCGCGGGACAAGATTTTACTGGATTCTGCTCAAAATTCGCCAGCACTTCACACCACGGTATAGGGACGTGCAGAGATTTTCCCAATGGGCCTCCGCATTATACGAACAGCAGGACGACAATCTTAATTGCTTCCCCTCCCCATTTTTTTTTTTTTTTTTTTAAGGACACAGCGAGGTAAGAATTTTCCATCAGAGCTTCACCCTACGAAGTCACTATCTTAAATACCCTAATCTCGTCCGACATTTGACACTGTCGCAAACACTATGTCCCAGTGTCTGAGACGTAGTGCTTGCGAAAAAACGACATAAAAGAGCCAGGAGTTACGAACGTTTTCGCTTTTGTTTTCTACCCGTTTTCGGCGATAAATGAATGGAAAATGCGGGGACTCGCAATTTTCGTTTGAATACACTAGGAAGAATGTGTCGAAGGTAAGGATCGATAGAAGAATCACGGAAACGTAATAACAAGCATATAAAAGCCTCTATGGTCTCACTTTACCGCTCCCTCCCAGATATTAGCCAGTTTTTTTCTTCTTCTTTAATTGATGGCAGTTTGAGTTTTGTTTTAAATAACTTCGGGGGAATTCGGGTGATTGCTCGAATGCCTCACCCCACTCCCGCCATGTGCGCTCTCACTTGGATCAGAGATAGGCACGGAATCTACCTAAGTTAATCAAAAGTGTTGCTACCGAAGCCCTCTGGAGTCTGATGTCCTCTTATTTGCTGTAGGGAAGTAACCGAAAGAGGAAGTACCGCGAATGTAACGACTGTAGTTCCGTTAAAAAGGTTTCAGTTTTCGCTTTGTTCGTGGTGAGACAACTGCGAAGTTGACTCTGCATTTTCTGCGATTGTGCATATGCTCTCCGGTCTATACATCGCACCGTTGTAGAAGTCGTATCCCATCCCCTATCAATGGTCGTTTTCACAAAAAAAGTTGCTATATAATGTTGGTCGACGTTGCAGCGCACTCAAAAAACTGTCAACATGAACAACCAACTCGCCCAATCTGAGGTTCTAACAGTTGGTATATAAGTCGCACGTTGCACGGTCGGCGCGGCGAAAGTGCACTGATAAGGCCACAGATTGGTATTGTGATCGCGATACATGTGCGAGCGGGAGCCAGTTTTAATATTTTCGCCCACAAATATATATATAACCACCGCGGCAATTTTGTTCGTTTGTTTTAGTTTTTACGTGCTGGGCCGTCATTTCTACAAAAAGAAAAAGAAAAAATCCGTACAAGCTGCACCGTTGTGTAAAAGGCACCAACGAAAATTAGGGGGGGGGGGGGGGGAGAGAGAGAGAGAGAGAGAGAGAGAGAGAGAGAGAGAGAGAGAGAAAATACGGTAGTCGTTATGAGCATTTTATAGTGCGTCTTGAGCGCAAACGTGACCTGGAGAGTTATCCCATAGTTCCGTAGTTTATATTGTCGTAATTGTCCCATCACGGACCAAATCTTTCTCGTCTGTCGTACTCAACAATTACATAGTTGTTTTTTTTTAGGCTTCAGTAAGATATTTTAGATTCACAAATACACAAGTCACGGAATAATAAAATAACAAAAAGATAGACGATGATTTTTTTCCCTTGCCTGTATGTTATCCTCGGCACTACCTTCGGAGAGACACTAGAGAGTTTTAGAATAGGGGCAGCCAACGCCTTGGGTGACCCACGCAGCTTGGGAAGTCGTACTGCGCATGCACAAACACCTCACGCTGCTCGGGGGCTTCCAAGCGTCGGGGCCTCTTAAGGCCCGTTCACACTCTTGCGACTGAGTAAGACCGAGAGAGGCCAGATAGGTTTTTATGCCTCTTGCGATCTCTTAGGACCAGCTCCGCTGCAGCGCATCCGGTCCTAAGACGTCGCAAGAGGCTTAAAAACCGGTCTGGTCTCTCTCGGTCGTACTCGGTCGCATATATGTGAACGGCGCTTTATTCTCAAACTTCCTGCTGTTTCAAAGGGTATGGACTTTTCTGTCTCGAGGAAACCATGCCCTGGACACGGCAAGAGTGGATCGTAGTCATATCAACCAATCCCAGTTCCCAGCACGCTTTCGCGAAACTATCTGCCACGCCAACGTACCTCAGGTAGCTAAAAGTACGCCGGCAAAAGAAGCCTGGCCTTTGCGCGGAGCTTTCCCTAACCTTCCCGTGACAGAAGAGGTTTTCGAACGGATGCCCTTGACATGTTGCTGGGCCCGCAGAGGGGTGGGAGAGCGGATGCCGCCGAATCGGCCGACATAAGAGAAGGAGCCTCCCCCAACTTGATTTGCATACCGTAAGCAGAACGGAAACGAAACCACGTCTTCCGTTGGCATCCGGAGAACCTAGCGGGAGTCACACGCGAAGCTTTCGAGCAGTTCCCTTTCCCTCTTCCAAGGGTCGAAAACAAAAAAAAAGAATCTACCTTCCTCACCCCAACGGCACGGCCAGCCAAGCTTCAGGAAAGCGGATTCGGTCGGTTATCCACAGACTCGAGGCAAAAGACGGCGCCGCGAGAGTGCCGCGAGAGGTCCATTTGTCACCACAGCGCTATTGTTCCAAGTGTCGAACAAGGCAGGTCTTCGACGTACAGCCTACAAACATTTCTTATCGGGCGTCTTGGAGTTAAGACAGCGACCATTTGCAGTATTTCAGAAGGGTCATCGAATCAGCGGCTGCCGCTAACTGCATCACCAGCTTCAAGCCATGCCTACGCTGCTGATCGGCTCAAATGATTAGGAAAGTGCGTGTCCAAAAAGGTCGGCTAAAGGGCCGTTTACACACTTGCGTTCGACTACGAGTCTCCGACCGACTGAGACAAGACCGGTTTTTACGCCTCTTGTGACGGCTTATGACTGGCTGCGCAGCAATGCGGCCGGTCCGTGGCGTTGCCGTCGCATATATGGGCACCCATGTAAACGGACAGGTACTGAACTTTGGACATCATTACACCGCCACAAATAAAGTACCCCGTAAAGAACAGAGAAAAAAAATCAACTCACTCGAAAAAAAAAAAAAAGAAACTGAGCGAAACATCAGTTGACAAGACCTCTCTGGCTTTATTTTTCTTTTACAATAAAAGCCCATGGCATAAAAGAGTCAGAACCACGATTACTTGATAATGGTTTCGAAGAGGCACCAAAACGTAATCGCCCTATCCGCTGCTTCATCCATAACCTTGTTTTTCTTTTCTTTTAACACGGACATGTGTATTTACTGATGTCGAGTACGTTTTGTAGTAGTCGAGGGTAGGCCCTACACTCGACTCCTAACCGCGGTGGTGACAAACGTATCAAGGAAGGCCCAATGATTGAGAATCAGTCCTTTGTAAATAACTTACGAGACTACGATACACTAAACCTCTCCGGTACGATACAATTAATACTATTTAGTATTAGGATACTACTTCAATGGCATCTATTGTTTCTTTTATCTCAAAAACAGTGTGTCGTGTATCCCAGAACTTCGGGGCCAAGAAACAGGTCGACAAAGCCAACCACCTTACCGAGAACGCCTTTTGGGGAACCGAAGCGTCGTCGCTCATCCAAATGCGCGCTCCCAGGCGCAAATGACGGGGTACCCACACTAGCATACGGTATTCCACGAGGCAGTCCGTTTCCGGTCGGCCCAAATGAGAAGCGCAAACCGAGTCGAAAGGCGCATCGGTCCCCACAGCAGAGGCGCGCACAGTCAGGGAAACCGGCAGACTTGTCATCAGGCAAACCGCCACCATTTTTCACAACGCTCTCAAGCGCGTTTTGTTTTTGCTTGGGTATCGACCTAGCCGAAGACGGGGAGAGGGGAGGGGGTACGCCGAGAAGCGGCCCCCCTCCCAGATAGGGGGACACACCTCTGGCACCTTTTTCTAATGACGCCCGACGGAAAGAGAAGACAGCCGAGGGCGAGAGAGGGACGAGCACGCGAGGGGAACGATGACCAAGGTCGGGCCCGAGTGCGTGCGTGCGTGCAGACTGATCCGGGAGAGGAGCCGACGGAGGGGAAAGAAGGCCGTAATTATCGCTCGAGGAACTAATTACGCAGCCCTGTAAGAAAGGGAATTATGAGAAAGCTCGGGCCATTTTAGGCTTCTGGCCCCCCCTCGAGTTGCCCCCCGGTGGCCGGTCGGTCGGGGAGTGGGGACGCGTTTCTAATTCAGCTGCGCAGTTGGTTCCAGCGCGAAGCAACAACTGCTCAATGGGTGCGCTGGGGCCCTCTTTGAAAGCGGCGAAGCGCCATCTTCGCAACGAGTGTTTTCGGCCTTCCCGCGCCCCCCTCTTCCTTTCTGCCTGTTTCAGACGTTTTCCAGAAACAGAAAACGACTCCCCCGAAGACGCACAAAGGATAAGTAAATGGGGAATTCGTCGTCTCGGTCCGCGATGGCCTTGAGGTGACGAAAGGACGAAGGACAGAGATAAAAGCGAGGTCGGAGGACGGAAAACCAGGCGGACTAGGGACTGCACGAGTGAAAGGAAACAAAGCCAGAATGTCAGCCTATCCACAATCTCCCTCAGGGATCTGCCCATTGTGCATGATCTGTTTTACGGATGGAAAGCTCAGAAGTGGGCTCAAACTAGTGTGTCCCCCCCCCCCCCCCCCCCCTCCCTCCCTTTTTTTTTTCTTTAAGCCTATTTTCGTTCGCCAAAGCCATTAAAATACGGGAGGAAACAAAGCGGGAAGCGAGGCCAAGGACAGAATGTTGGAGGCACCCCCTCATTGGTAATTGTTCCCCGAATACGGGACCCGGCGACAGGGCCAGCAACGTTTCCGAAGAACAGGATCCACGGCGCCGTGTATGACATCCAGCTTTCCTCGTCAAGGGGAAATAATGGTGCGCTCTGTAGCACCTGCCAATAAGTGTCGCCTGAGAAAATGCACACCCTGTACGCGTGAATAATGGTCAAATGCTCTTAGCAATGCGGCTCTGGCGACACTCCCGTGCTTGTACATTATAAAAAAAAAAGAAAAGCTGATAGACGATATGAAAGCAATTTGTTCTAGCAACCCCTGAGACGATAGCACGAGCGAGATCGCTGTAGGCTGGCCTTTGCACTGCTGACAGAAAAGAAAAACGGACATTTTACACGGGCATCTGTCTACAATCTGAATGGACATCGTACCGATATGCATTCGTCTAATTACTACAGCGTGTTGTACGTTAAAGACCCAAGGCTGGCAGTCGTACTGTATTGGCTAGATTCCTCATCTATCGCGAAACGAGTATCGTCATACCTCGTGACAGCGCATAGACACGTGTACAGACACCATCCGCAACACAGAGTTGCTCGAAATCAACTTATATGTCAGCTTTTAGATTGTCAATCTGTCTTGTTTCATTCCCATAAGCCCGTCTGGTGGTTACTAGCTGGAATAGCCTACTATTATGTTACGCACAGTGTGCTCAACTGTCAAATATAACGCAGGAGCGGTGGCCGAAATAAAGCCCCTTTATACGGAAAAGTAGCGTCATGCTTTGAAGATTGCCGCCTGCTATCTTGGACCGATGCAGGCGGCGCTACAGTCGACCGCGAGTGTAAAAAAGCAAAACATGATGATAAAAGGTGTGCGCGTCAGAGGAGGAGGGAGAAGGAATGCCTATGTTGTCGGAGTGCAGTGCATGTTATGAGCTCATGCCGCCAATCAAATAACGCCGACTGGGCAACGTCACGGCTTTCATCGTCTTTCTTTGAGCCCATCCTTCGAGGCTGGTAGACCGTGACAGTGCGCTTTTAGCCTCTGTGTATGTATTTGCGCGTGTCTTTCAGCCTTTGACTGCGCTCTGACTCAAGTAGAGGAAGGCCGTCTGCTATCTTGGCCCGATCCAGGCGGCACTACAGTCGATGCGCGGGTGTAAAAAAGCAAAACATAAAGACAAAAGGTGTGCTCGTCAGAGGAGGAAGAAGAAGATGGCACTACCCTTCTTATTCAGGGCGTTAGGCCGAAACTGATATCAGAGCTGTCTAGCGACTAAATCAATGATGCGGCAGAGAATGAGGCGGCTCTTCTTGCGATTGTCTCCACTCCCCGATACAATTATCGCATGACCTCCTTGTTTCCTTCTTTTGACCCACGCATTAAATGTTTACTTGTTTGTTTTGTACTGTTTTTCCAGCTGTTTTTTTTTTTTTTCTAGTCACACCTACGCATTTGTTATGCAGGGCTACCTCGGTGATCTTGCAGTTTTTCTGATAAAGGCCACCTTCTTTAAACAACAACAAAAAAATCAAAAAGTGACATTTTTTAATTTTTTTTTTTTATAGCCGATTGTTTCGGAGCTGGGAGTCTTACTCCAGAAAATACCAGCGGCATAAGCTGACAGAGTGAGCCGGTAGATGACGCATGCAGTCTCTCCGGCCACAGCTCCCGCGTTATATTTAACTTCGGACGTACACTGTACTACGTCCGAAGACACACATGCGGCGACCATGGGTTGTGAAAGCGAAGCAACTGCCCGTATACCCTCCAGCCATCAGCTGACAAGAAAGCAGAAGCTATGCAATGGCTCAACCAGTCAAGCATCGACCCTGAGTCACGTGACTGCACACCTCGTGTAAGTGTACACATGCGGAATACGCTTTCATGTAGCACGCACACGGCTCGCGGTTGATTAGTTCAGCAAACGTGTAGGCTACCGCTATACTTAGCTTAGTGCTGAACAATATAGTATAGTTCGCACTAGCACATTTAGTTAGAAGAAACGAAGTGGTAAACACTTATTCTTGAAAATTTGTTTTAGCACCGGGTTTAGCCAAACCGGCTAAACCCTGTACTTATACCTTTTCTCTGATATACGACAACCCAAAACTTCAGTTCGACGTACAGCGCGTTGACGTCCAACCCACGCTACCAACTTTCACGAGCGGCTTGACAGCCGTGTCGTAAAACTTATTAAAATAGTTAATGTACGTGTTACTGACTACAAAAAAAAGAGAAAAAAAAAGTAATGGGGGGTTTTCTTGGCCCTACCGTAAAACCTCAGTTTTTTTTTTTTTTTTTTTTTGTCTTTTGTAGTCTTTGATACGTACTTTAGCCCCGACGGCACCGCGCCCCGTGGAGAAATAGTGCAACCAACCTCTGCTGCGCTGTCCTCGCGCAACGCAGCAGAGGATGGTTACACTATTTCTCCATCCACGGGGCGCGGTGCCGTCGGGGCCGAGAGGCGATCCGATTGCAAACCGAAACTTAAAAACTCGTCGAATTTGTGGGGTTTTTCAGAAAGCCGTAAAATGCTGCGCGTGCCTTCTATCGTTCTGCAATTTGTTGACTTGGTGTTTTTCGATGATGCTCAGCAAGATCCTAATTGAAACCATGCCCTTACACACAATATTAAAAAAGTTAATTACGCAAAATAATTAACATAATTATCCCAAACTTTAATAATTTTATTAAATGGGCCCCTGGGCCAGGACCAAAACGACACAAGCCTAGCGGAAGTATATATATATATATATAGTTCCGCTGATTCTAGTACTTGGCTACCAGGCCGAATCATGAAATCATGCTTGAAACAAATGGACCAACCAAAAAGCGTTCATTAGTGTCAGACAAAAAAGAGAAAGAGACTTGCCTAAGACAATGTGAGGAGCACATTTATCGATACGAGACAAAAGCTTCTTTATTCCTTTAAATGGTAAAAACGTCGTACACCGAAAGGTATTAGCCTCGAATTGGGATCTTATGTGAGAGCGTCGTTTGGAGAAAAGTGAGAGCTCCAAGACCTATGAGTCAGGGTCAGAATTAAGAAGCGAAGTGTTCTACTGCGCTGAAGTCAGGCACGTAGCCAGGATTTTGTTTCGGGGGGGGGGGGGGGGGGGGCGCCCATGACGAAATGCTGTATGAGGGGGAGGGGGGAGAGGAGGTCCCAGCAAAATGGAAGATTTTTTTTTTGTTTTGTTTTTTGGAGGAGGGGGGGCATGGGCCCACCCCCTGGCTACGTGCCTGGCTGAAGTGTTAGTATTATTTATTTCGATTCAAGAGACCCGCAGCACCGCAGAAAGGCAAGTTGCCCATCAATCCTGTCTTTTTAAATATAAAAAAACTTGTTTCTGAAAGGCAAAAATCATTTGCTACTATTTCCTACTATTGCAAGACCCAGACAATCCCCATCAGACCCCTTTACAAACGTCGACCGACGTACACTGTTCACGAGGCTACAGTTGGAATGATGTCTTGTATTGGACATGAATCTAGCAACAAGCAGTAATGCAAAACAGCGATCGATGGAGCGCTTTCTCGGGCAACGTGACTCCAGAAAACTTCGCGCGAAATTTCTGCATTGTACAAAGTCCTAGCAAATACTTTCTATTTTTTTTTTTTTTTTTTTTTTTAGTGTATTCGGCACGTAAAATATTAGCCGATCGGTGCGTAATCGTCGTGGTGAGCAATCGTCGTCGGGTTTGATCATCGTAGTGGCCGACAGCTAAATTTAGAGGAAAAAATTTCCCGCTAAATTTAGCGGGAAAACGCTTCTCTCTAAAATACCGAAAAGCATTTATCCGCTAAATTTAGCGGAGCAATTCTTTCTGTTAAATGTTTTCCTCTTACTTTAGCACTCATAAGCCCCTCATGTGTGTTGAGCGATAACTTCCCCAGACGCTGAAAACAGTGATGAATGCGTGGACTCTAGTGAACTTTACTGAACATACAGGCCTGTGATGTGTGTGTGTGTGTGTGTGTGTGTGTGCTGCGGGAAACATTCGAAGATAATTCAAGCAAGAAGTGCATCTTGTTTGAAACTCAATGGTAGGAGTCCTTGCACGGTGTGAATGGATGATGAGCCGGAAAACACCACGGCTACCGCCGCCACCACATTTGCAGGATACGGCAATGAGCCTATGTTTGGTAAGATATGTACCACACATCGCTACTTTTCAATATATAGGGTGTCGAAGTCACCATACTCGATCTAAAATGGACCGTAAAAATCGAGGCATGCACGAAGCTATCTGAACATTTCGTCGAAGGTGTATTTCACAGGCCCGTTTTTTCTTGTATAATTACAAAGCGTAGCTCCCTTTCTGTAAAAAAATAGGGCCAAAAAACTTGCCAGGGTCAACGGCGGGCGGCGACGCAGACGACTGGGTTGAGCGGCGGGGCGCGTTTGGCACACGTATTGATAAATGGCGCTACCTCCTTATCAAGACTGCTCGCGACGACCGTGATGTACTAAAATGAAGATAATCTTTTTGTGGTGTACCCTTGGCTTAAATATAAATGCAGACAATAAAAACAAAACGTAAAGTTAAAAAAAAAAAGTGGTTGCATAGCGACGGCATTCTTGCTGCTAGCGGATTTCGTCCGCGTGTCGTCTGCTTTCTTTCGCTGGTCGGCTACACCTTCCGACGCTGCTTCCGACGCCATTATCAATACGTGCGCCAAACGCGCCCCTCCGCTCGACTCAGTCGTCTGCGTCACCACCCACCGTTGATCCTGGCAAGTCTTTTGGCTCTATTGAAAAATTGAGATTGTTTCGTGCAGGCGTCGATTTTTACGGTCCATTTTAGATCGAACCTGGTGACTTCAGACACCGTATACAATGCCGAGTGAAGCGTGTTTGGGCGCACCATGCGTACGATGCTGAAAGGAGCAGAAGGCGTCGACCCCAGCAGGGCTCTGCCTGTTAGGTCAACGGCAAATTCCCTAAGCGCCCATTTCGACTATACTCGAGCATCTACGCCGCATGTACAAAGCGTCAGTCATGCCACCTTTCATCCAAACCGTCCACACCTACGTCCCATACAGACACGTGCTGGAAACTACGAATTCAACAGCAGGTTTCAATACGCTTATCGACGACTGCCATCTCTGTATACACTTCTAACCCCAGGACGTTCAGGCATTGTCGATTGTGACTCGAACGACTCAAAACTGAATTTCAATAAACGAGCAAGATGAAACAAAAGCCGAAAGCGCGTCGGCCGCCGTTGCTACGGCGGCAAGCGTTGTGAGCGTCCACACTCACGGGCTACACGAGTCGCAGACAGCAGTTCCACATCGACAGATAGCATCGCGCGGTAGCGGCTCGATTGTAGGCGCCGATAACGCGCCCTGTCCAGTTCGTGAATCCATGGACGACGACTGTCACGCGGGCGCCGCAAGATACGCGAGCTCGGGCGCCGAATTGATGCACTATGGACTTCCTGCGGCGACATCTGCCATATGGGGTCACGAGCCCGACGACAACTGCAATGCGTTGCCGCTTTCCGAGCCCAGCAAGAACAAAACCGACATGGTCTTTTTTTTTTTTTTTTTTTTTCAACGGTTGAGCGTTTTTTGGCGCCATTGTTACTTCCACGGGAAGAAATATGCGCGAAAGGCAAAGTGATAACTGCGCAACTAAGCACAGAAAAAGAGATACAAATAAAGGGAACGAGCCCAATTACGTGATGTTTACGTGTCGTCGGCTTGTTAAAACGCGAACGGGACGTGTTCCTGATCAAGCGAATCCGGTTTCGCCTGGCGCTGGTCATGCAGCTGCTCGCGGTGCTCGAACTTGTTGAAAGTTGCGCTGTCAGAGAGAGCAGGCATCCTTCTCCCTCTTGCCCCTCTGGTATCAACTCAACAGTCACAACCAACGCTCGGTGACAAGCATTGCCTATAAACTGTCGACTTCAGTTATTATAACTCCCGCTGTTAGACATCTGTCGACTCGTTTTTTTCTTTCCCTGTTTTCCTTTTTTTTTCTTTCTTTTTTTTTAATGAATTGTGGCATCTATATCAACAGAACGGAGTTATATGAGGAGATGCAGAATTTAGAAACAGAACGAGAGGCACAGCGATGACTGTTAGTCGTGCTCACCTGCCCTCGCCATTTTTTTTTTTTTTTTAGTTGTGACGTAATTTAGCGACTGCTTTAATTACCTGTTTGAAGGCATTTAAAATCAGAACGTCTCTGTTACTGTTACCCCCTGTTTGCAAGGGCCGTTAGTTTTTACTGTACTCATTGCAACTATTTTAGCTTGGTCGCCAGCACCAATCGCGTTTTCCAAGCTCCACTGTTATAGCCTTTTTACGCGGGCACCCTTAACCGCAGTTAAGTCGCCCTTAACTGCAGTTTCTCTGAGTCAGTTACCACACTATACTTTCGGACAGCTATTTGAGAAGTGAAAAGTGCGCGTGCACAGCTTTGATGGGCGCTCAATATGCGCAAGCGGAGGTGCGCCCGTAGCTTTGACTGCGTAGCCACAGAACGTTGTCCAAGAGTACTGTGTGGTAACTGTGGCTTAGCTTAAGTGCAGTTAAAGGCCGCCTAGAGGCCAGAAAAGAGGAAACCATCTTCCAATTCCTCTTTTTCATTGAGAAAGAGGGGGAACCTCCTCTTTTCTGGGGGGGGGGGAGGGGGTAGCTCAGAGTACAAGAGGGAGTGGAGGGAAGGAAACTGAGAACCGGTTTTCTCCCCGCAGAAGGCGGTTCTGTACGCCGGCCTTTAAAAAAATCGCTTACGGTCAGTGAACTATAGTGGGTGACAGGTGAACACTTCAGTGGCAGCTCTTCAACCTTTTTCTAAGTTTAGCAGAGTGAACGCTGGGGAGGAGGCGACCTCCTCTCTAGCGTTCGCTCTGCTAAAGTGGCAAGAGGCGGGCGGAGCTTCTCCTGAACTATTTTAACCTGTCACCGATTATAGACCTTTTCACAGGGGCGCCGCCATCTTTAATTTCGTCACTTCTGGTATGGGCAAAAACATTGTTTTGCCATCGCCACGCTAATAGAATACATTTAGGATATGAGCGTAAGCGTTACCCATTCTCGTTTTGCCTCTATATTTTTCTCTTTGCAGGTTGAAATGTTTTATTATTTTTTCGTCACCCATACCGGATATGCTAACCAGGTGGCTGGGGACGAGAGAAAACGAAAAAGGTCTATAGACCATTCCACTAAAAAGAGCAGAGAGGGAAATGTCCTCTCTCCTCTCACCCCGGCGCGTCGTCTGCTCCGTAGACTGGGCAGTACCCAACATCCGACTGGCGCGCAAACATGCTCGAAAATCGCGTTATTTCGGAAATATCAGAAGCAAAGGTGCGTATTTAGATGTGCAAGTTATCGTACATTGTTATATCCAATAACGAAAGACTAACAGAGAACAATCCTGCAGCCCCCTGCCGCGCAAATAAATAAAAAAAAAAAAAAAACGAAATGTGAATGCAACCCTGTAAACAAGGTGGTCGGTCTGTCGTCTCCGGCAAAAAGTAAAGGCGCTTGCAGTAGTTTTTTGAAAGATAGAGTTCGCACTAATTTAAGAGTTTAGCAACTATGTATAAAAAATCTAGACTAACAAGAAGAAAAAAAAGAAGCCGTGCTCGTTAAGCATGCAACATCCGCGCGATATATATTTTTTGGCGAATCTGCATATAATTCATTACCCGATGGCCTTAGATATGAAGACCATAGAGGGCTAACGTTATCGCAGATGTTTCTAGTGATCTGTTAGTAACAAAGATAACGTTTTCTTATGTTTACGCAAAGGTTGTACTTGGGAAGCGCCTAATGGATGTGCAACTGACTTCAATGCACCACCGAAAACCTAACGACGCAGGTGAGCCGGCAGCATGGTTTGTGAGAGAGTTGTTTATTGATATATATATATATATATATATATATATATAAACAGCTAACGTCGACGTGACGGCGCTTCCCTGGCTTACAAAATTCTATCACATTTAACTGGGAACACGTAAGGAACACCGCTTTGGGTTTTAATGTTTCTAACCCCGAAAAATAAAGTTTTTACGTTTGCATGGCGATTCACAAAAACCAAGCAAGGCTTTTTCGAACCCAGTACTGTACAATCAGGAATTCGTTTTCAGCTGAAGCAATAGAAGCAGCGGTTGAGGGTAGTATACTGCCGATGGACGTCATTCCTATTGAAGCAACCGAACGAAGATATGCTAGCTGATCATTTTCGAAAATAAATCAACAGAGCACAACAGTCTGATCCTAGAGTAATCATAAATGTTCTAGAAACGCGAACCACTTCACAGCGATATCGGCTAGCGAGCGTTAACTGTTCAGTACACTCAACGTGCAGCCCACGGGTACTGCCCAAACATGGAGGAAAGCCGGTTTGTCATCTGCTACCAGTGTTGAAGGCGTTACCGAAAAAAAAAAAAGGAACGAAACACGTAACTTGTTACTTGCAAATAAAAGGAACGCGTTACCGCTACCGTTAATAAGTATGAATTAATACGTTTTACTCTTTGACATTACAGGTATGCATAGGTGCCATTGGTCAAGAAACATTATGTCCATCCAGAAACTGAACATAATTACCTTATCTTTTTTTACGGTTCCAACTAAATACTCAGTAAAAAAACGCAAAGAAAAAAAAAAGAAATTATGACTTGGCGCCCAGAAATACCAAAAAAATTTAAGTGCCATTTTTTTAAGCCTTGGGAAGAATATGTAACGAGTAACGTAACTACTTTACACGTTACTCGAAATAAAGAACGTAAGTACGTTGCCCGTTACGGTTTTTAAAAGCTTAACGAGTACTTTACGACGTTACCGGAAAAAGTAACGCGTTTCCGCCAACACTGTCTGCTGTCGAGATCGTACGCGTGCCTTTTCCCTCTTTTACTCGCCCGAAACCTATTATAATGCCCGGATGTAACAAAATGGCGCCACCCTGAGAGCACTTAGCGGACTGGTCTATTCGCTCTTTCTCAGGCAAGTTGAAACGTGGTGGCGCCAGTGTGCACATAGCCCCCCAACCCTTCCGGTTCTGAACTAGACGGCGGGTTTCGCAGTATTTGCGAGATCAAATCTACACGCTATTTTCGGGAAATGGTCGCTTATGTCACTGTTACACAGCATTCACTCTTACGGTAAAACAATGAAGCGTAAAAAATTATAACATATACCCGAACCGGAAGTGTGCCAGTGTTACCCCATAGATAGCGCTACTGAGTTTGTTGCCAAACATAAAAGGGGCGAATGCAGCTTGTCCTTGAGAGACACGCTTACTGGCATCTTCCAAGGCGCCGTAGCGGGACGTGCACGACGCCAAGCAGGCGTGGAGGACGTCCGTGACTGGTCGCGAAGTTCAGGAGGGAGTGTCGTTCAGTTGCCCCGCCCTCAGCTCGTTGTCTTTCGCGAGGCTTCGGCGTCACGGGAGCTTCGACCGTGCAAGAGCCTCGACCGTGATCGATGATTCATCGAAGACAGCGAATTCCCCGCAAACGCGCCTTGTCCCTTCTGGTCTAAGGTTCCATAAAAACCGCCTGTAGCCTCGCCAAGGTAATTCGAGTATATATTTATCTTCCCTCAAAAGCCCCAAAATGTATCTATTAAAAAAAAAAAAAAAAACTCGGTTTTTTTTGTCGTTTTGTAGAAACATGTAGGGTTTCTTATTTCAGTTAACTCACTTTGCCGCTAGAGCTATACAAATTAACAACGTTCCGGCAAGCGCGGTATGCAAGCGTCGTCTTTCCTTCCTTCGCAGGTTCCTTCTCTTTTGTGCCCCACGGCCACATCAAGGGTTCAAATGCTGAAGAAGACACTCAGTATTTGATTGGTGCGAAGTTTCTTTAGGATAATACAGCGCGCAATAGACCCTCACGCTCTGTTGTGTTTGAGTTTGTTTCTGTGTGTGTTTGGTGCGATTGAACTGTAGAAGGCGCAATGACACCTGAGTGTGCACGTTCCATGGCTTTTTGGCGGGATCAGTTCTGGATGCTAGTCTAAAATAACAATCATTATTCCCCCAAAATATTGTTCCCCAGTGTTATTCACTGATAATCGTTAGTAGCTTCATAAAGTTCCGAATTTCTTAATGTTATTTACTATAGTATAATACAATGCGGTACGTGATCGAAAAGGAAGAGGGAAGGACGACATCAGCAAGTGAGACAGTCAACATTATTATGTAGATGGGCATCCCAAACACCTAATAATGTTGCACTAATGTCCTATGAACTCCCGCATACCTATATGTTCTGTCTGGGGAGAGCCTCGCTGATTTTCGAGAAGCAGTAAGATGAAAAATGCGAAATAAGTTTTTTTTTTTTTTTCTATCAACTTTGAAAAAAAATGGGGGGGGGGGGGGCGCAACTGCAGTTCTTTTGAACGCTTACACATAAGCTGGACGCATTGTTTTAAAGAGAGAAACTGAACCCCACTGATTTTCAACTACAAGAGCACAACAAAACAAAGCCTGGGAAAGTGCCGAGTCAGTTGGCAGCTTACCTCGAGCAATTAGTTATGAGACGCGTTTGGTCCTCAGAGGAGTGCAGCCACTCTGCGCAACACAAAAAGCGCTCGCTCTACGGGTGACTAAAGGCTCGGTTATACTCCGGCGTTGAGCGCAGCGAACGTAGCGTAGCGCAGAACGTGGGCCTCTGATTGACCGGCGAGCAGGAACTCGATATCCGCGAACAATCAGTAGGGAGTTTTCGTAGATCGTTTCCGCTGTCCCGCAACGCTCTCCGCAACCAGCTACGTTAGCCGGACCTCTACAGTCAAGGCCATCGGCGCGCCGGCGCAGTAGCGGCTGCTTCGCTGCGGAGGGCTTAGCGGAGGGGCAAATGCGGTCTACGAAAACTCCCTAATATCTGAGTGCGCTGCGATACGCCGCGTTTGCTACGCTCGACGTCGGAGCATACCAAGCTGAAGTGGCGTTGCATATTAGGAAACACACTTAAATGGTCTTCATTTAAGCTCCAGGATCCAAAATAACAAAAAAAAATTATTATGGTGTATGGAGGCTGCAGAAATATTTTTTTTTTCAGAGGCCCTCCTTCCCGGAGCGTGACGTCACAAAAGAAGTTTTGGGAATCGCCGCTCTCGCGCATCTTCAGCGCCTATCAAAGCTATGCACGCGCACTTTTGATATTTACAAAAAGGTCAGAAAAAGACGTCACGACTGGTGCCAGTGCGGGGGAATATACCTGGCAAGCGAGCGACTGCACGCGCGGCCCTCAAGCGACACGCGATTGGCGGCCGCAAGATTCCCTTATGACGCAACGACTGGTCGGAGGTTTTTCGTGGTTTTACGCGTTTAGTTACATCTTCGGGGTAAAACGAACGCGATATTAAGATTCACGAGATAAAACTACGCTAGAATCAATCTCTATCTCATTTTATAAAAAAAGTATTTCAGCTTCTCTTTAACAGGAAACACAAGACACAACGTGCGTTTCGCAAGACGAAAAAAAAAAAAAAAAAAAAAGAACTCGTAGTGGTACGTGGTACGGTAGCTGTAAACGACTGGACTCGTGAAGGTCACTCTGCAAATCTCATAAAGCGAAGTTGGGGCGATTCATAAATGCGCACTTCCGCACTGCTTTCAAAATATGCTCTAAACTAGCACCCCGAAGCCCAGGAGGAACTCCGATTGGTGCAAACGACGATGAGCCGATTGTATACCGCGCGCGGCGCCGCGTTCCAAGTGGGAGGAAAAAATAACATTAGCACGAAGGTTCAGTCACCCTCAGTCGCCTACACATTGTGTTGAGCTAAAAGCAAGTCACACCCTTCGTTTTCCATTCTCTTTGTCAACTTAGCAGCAGCCGTTTCGGTTTCCGTCTTTTGAGCTTTCAAGTGGACTCCTTTGTGGAAGGCGTAGGCATCTAAGAACCTCGGAAACAATAGGGAACCTTCGTAGATCGTTCGCAAGAGCTTTGCGTTGCTAGCGGGAGCTCGTGCCGTCACGTTGAGCACGGATTGAACACGCCCCAAAGGGCCCGCTATCCGCTGCCTACGATCTACGAAACTATTATAATAAAGCAGTATTATACGGGTATAAAAACTGAGAAAGAGAAAGAGACGAGAGCGGGCGGGGACGACCGAACATACACTGTACAAAATGTGTGTAATACAACGGGAAACATCCGGAAATTTTCGGTCAAAATAAGAAAACGATTATGTTAGATTAATATACAGCCAAGCTTATCAGTAAAAAAAAGAGGGGGGGGGGGGGGGGGGGGGGCTACCTTATTCGTTAAAAATACAAGTTTTTTGTAAATAAAAGCTAAAACACTTGATAATAATGCAATTAAATGCATAGGTGCAAGCGAGCTGGACAATAATGACGAATATCATCCCTGGAGGAGGGATTGATTAGCTGTCTTTTGGAGATTTGTGTTTGTCCTTTGTCCTTCTTGTTCCCCTCCTCCAGGGATTATATTCGTCTAAAATACTTGTATTACCGGTAAAAAGAAAAAAAATTATTACACTAAGAAAACGACGTTTTTCCTTAAAGGGATGGTGAACCGAAATTTGGATTTCAAAAAAACAAAAAAAAAAAAAAACACAGGAGATGCAGGCGGGACGCTACAATTCCTACAACACTACTCGTAAGGCGATATCTCGAATGGACGGCCGTGTTTTTGGAAAACAAGGTCGAGATTGAACCAGGCCGACGAGGCGCGTGACGTAGAGATATCTCGTTTCCTCCTCTCTTCGCTCCGCTCCCTCAAGGCGGCGAGGCGGAGAAGACGCGAGGCCGTTCCCTCTCCTTCTCGGAGAAACATGACGTGAACATTTCTGGCAAATGCGCCTCCTTTTTTTGAAAAGTACGGTCATCCGTTCGAGATATCGCTGTATGCGTGATGTTTTGGTGTTTGTAGCATCCCGTTGCACGCTTTTGCCGCCGTGCTTTGTGGAATCCAGATTTCGGTTCAGCATCCATTTAAATAAACAGTCTACCAAACGTACCGTTATCTGTAAGAAAACAGAGCTTATGTTATTCCCACATCCCAAACATTTTTGGTGAATAAACAGGGTAAACAAAATCAAATTACTGTAAAAATACAGAAATTTCCTCATTCCTGCAAAACGGATGATCATTAAATCAGTGAACGAAGCCATAGTTAAAACATTATTTTATTAGAGAAGGTCGGTTCGCAATACAAGGTACAGTGCCTAAAAATTTAGCAGTCCTCTGCTAATGCACAGTACAGTCCCACAAAGCCGTATATCGGGAGAGTTTGGCCAATGGGAGGAGCAAAGGCCGCCGCCAGCGCCGAATACTCCTCCCGCGGTTAGAGCGTAAACTAGAAGTGCGACACAGCGTCGCCCAATCAGCAGACCGCGACGTCACACTATTGGAAACGACATTTAAAGCGTGAAATAGAAGCGTTCAATCTCGACGTCTCGGTGACAGTTTGCTCTGGGCCGGCTTGCTAGAACAGCGTCTCAGCTGAGACTGGCCGAAAGAAAACAGTGCAAAGGGTGGGGCGTGCGAGCGTCTTGAGAAGCGGCTTTAGTCCCGCTCAGCTCGTGCGCTGGCTTTGGCAGTGCTTTCTTTCCCCCAGTCTCAGTTGAGACGCTGTTTCTACTAAGTCGGCCCTGGTTTGGAGCGCACGCTCATTCATTCTGTCGTTGAATATGGACGTGACGAAAACCTCACATGCGCCAAGTTTTCAGTCACAGAGAGTTACAACATTTTACTCTGGCGACGCTAAAACGGCTTAAATTAGTCGAGTCGCATTTCTAGAGCTCATGATCACCGCTAGGGGCTGTTTCGCGGCCTGTGGTTGGTTGGCCCCGAGATGCTCGCCTATTCAAACCAATGTATGGCCAAACTCTCGTAATACACGGCTCTGCAGTCCCACCGATAGCTGCGGTACATCACGGCGAAGTCGCTGGGCATCGGCGTCGCGTTCTCGCACCGTAGGCCGCGTAAACAAAAGCGATCGAAAAAAACAAAAATCTGAGTATTTTGCTTTTAACGCCTTTGTTCCTTTTCTTTTTTCTTTTTTTCTGGAGCGCGTGACAGTGACATTGACAGTGCTACGACGGCATTTTGTTATCGGCTATTTATTTATTTATTTTAAGAGCGCTTGCAGTGGAATAGCCTTCTCTCACTCACTAAGCCTGGCAATTCGACGACGGAGCTACAGAGCGCCGGGTCGCAGATTTGGAGCGCGAGGATCCGGTAGCACAGAACATTTCTCAAGGAAGCTGGTAGTGAGCGGACAGCTTTTGCAGCGGCGAGGACGCGCGAAGAACGCGAGGAGCGCGAGCGGACATTCCATCGCTCGGGAGAAGTGTGCTTCGGCGCCTCGCCGCAGCGGGGCGCCCGTTACATGACTCTCCTCTCGTCCGTTGTCTGCAGCTCTACCTTTTCACTTTCGGCGGCCGCGTCTCATGGCGATCTGCCAGGCTTTGTAAGTATAGAGGAGGCTATGGCAGTGGGCATCAGGTACTACAAAAATCGAGCATTCCTGTGCTAATCCACAGTAGAGTCAAAGCGATAGCTGCAGTTTCTACTTTTCTGGTATATTCGTGGCCCATTACAGTTCTCCGGAAGTACGTGTTATTTTTACGGTAATATAAGGGTAGTTTGATCTTAAATCAAACAGATTTTGATATAAAAAAAAGAGGGTATGGGGTTCGGAGGACTTTAGAAGGGGGAGCAATCGTCGAAATGTTTTAATAATTACCTAAAATCTAATAATTCGCATAGCCTCTCATAGGAATCAGCGTCAATATTGCATTTTTAACACGATTTATCGAACCAATATTCAGAGTTAATTAATGGATTGTAGTTAATTAATCTGCTGTTTCTTTTCTGAAGGCGCTGGACAAAGAGATATAAACTATTCTCTCGTAAAATTTCAAAGAAATATTAGGTATGAGTAATAATTGTTCAGCTTCTGCGTGTTTATGCGACAAATGTCGGCACTAACCGGCCAGTCGAATTCGAAAATAAGACTGTCATATATACACGTTTGCAAGTCCGGGTTCAGGGCGCCGCCATCTTGCTTGGTTGGGGTGCGCTTGGACGCGTAATCCGGTTACCGAGACTTGCTCAGGCGTCGTAATCGGACTATGGCCGCAACCAAGCGCACCCTAATGAGCAAGATGGCGGCGCTTTGAGACCGGACTTGCAAACGTGTATAGACATTTTTCCCAAGGGCGCCACCATCTTGAGTTGTCACTTCCAGTATGGGCGAAAACATTGTTTTGCCGTCGCCACGCCAATATAAGACATCGAGGATATAAGCATAACCGTCACACATTTTTGTTTTGCCTCCTCTCTATTTTTTTTTTTTTACTATTTACACGTTGAAACATTTTGTTATTTTTTCGTCGCCCATACCCGATATGCCTCCAGCATACTGATAATGCCTGCCCAATCGCCAGTTGCAAGTTATCATAACAAGGGTGCGCAACTTCCCCATACAAGACAGAAAACGCGACGAACTACGTGAACGAAGTGACTAAGCGTCTCTCGTGCGTTCTTGCACTCTTGGTGCTATTTTGGACATTTGGCGTGGTAGCTGTGGGTCACACTAAGGCAATTCGTTTTTCTTTTTACCACGCTTTTCGCCACGTTTTAGGTAGACTCGCAAAAAAAGGCGCCAGGGTTCTCATTTCCTGAGACTTCAAGCAGCATCCGGGACCATGAAAAGTGACGAAGCTGATTTTGAAATGACTGCATCCCAAATTCTACCTCCTGCTACTCAAAAGTATCCAGTAGGTATCTTTTTGCGACGGGCACTGAGGAAGGCCTGTCCAGACAGGCCTTCCTTAGCGTCTGTTTGAGTGAAGTCTCAGCATCCTGCTGTTGCTTCACTCAAAGCCCAGCTGAATCAGCCCATGTACCCTTCTACGACCTCTCTGGGTGCTGCTTGACTGGCTGACCTGCCCAGCTCTCGCGCACCTCGAGGTAGTGACAGGCACCTGACGACAGTACGTCATATACGCAACGTGAGCCACTGCTAACACTTTCCATACTGCTTAGGGGACTTCGTAGCGGCTGTAACCTTATAGGACCCTGACCGTTGCAGTTCCTCGTCACCTTATCATCTTCGCCTGGCCCTTGGTTTCAGCAATAAAAACTTTCAGTGTTCGCTGTTTCGAGATTGTGAAAGTTTACCAGCTCGTCCCTCTGGCCTGTAATTCGCGTTGGGTCATACTTACTATCCCCTACATTTATTCACTTTTGTAAACTGCACATGTTGCTGCTCACCCGCTATGAAATATAAGTGCCGAAATTATTGGAATTACGTACGTTGGGCTAGTAGCCGTGCGCAGCAGACAAGCATCGTCTTCATTGTGTGAGGAGGTGGCGCCCCTAGCGGTGATTATGTGAAGCAGGCGCAACGGCGCCAAAGTATGGGAAAGCCAAGCATGGGGCAGGCATTGTCAGTATAAAGAAGGTTATGACATGGCCTTCGTAGAGGACGGTGTGTGATTGGTTCGGCCGTTTTACTGCTCTTACTCGTGTGTTCTTCTATTTGTATATCTCAGTGCATTGTATTGTATTTGGAGCTTGAATGGCGAAATAAATACCAACAACGCAGTTCGCTGGTATTTATCGCAGTAAAACTTCTTTTTCCAACCTGGGAAAAACAGACTGTTTTCCCACAAGCTACCAAACCAGAAACCCGTCTTTTTTTTATTAAAAACAAAAAACAAAAAGAAAAAACTTTTGTTTTACAGAATTAAGAACATAAAGTTTTTATACTGGCTGGTCAAGAGGAAGTCAGTCATTTTACAGAAAGGCCAAGAACCGAAAATAATATTTCTGTAACAAAAATTACGGAAACAGAGAAACAGGCGAAAACGTTTTTTGTGGCAAAAAAGAAAATGCCACGCATTTGTTTCTTTTTTTTTTTTACGCAGTTACTTTTTACAGGGCACAGCTCTGGTTGACGCCAAGCTAGCTGCCCTTGTCTCTACTACACTTGACGAACGCGAAGGCTGTCGTTCAAACGCGTTCGAAGAGTTTTGTAAACACAAACGCAGCTAGCTTAGCATATACCCACTAATCCTTCACCAGAGCTTTGCGTTCTGACACGACCGCGCGCTCGTCTCCTACGCGAAGCCACTTGAAAAGCGAGAAAGGACATATTCGGAAAACTCCTGTAGTTTGCGTCAGAGTAACTGCAGTGTGTGCTCCTTACGGGGTGCTCCTTACGGGGCAGAGTAGCGCATATCACAATGAATGGTGCCCACAGGGTTGCCAGCTTCGTTCCAAGCACTGCAGGAAGCAAGGGGGGGACCGACCATTGTTTCTGAAGGAGGCGCGGCGGCGCAGTTTTGAGGTAGCGTGCGGGCGGCGTGCGGCGCGCGACGTCGACAAAATAGTGCAGCGGGGCGCCGCGCATACGCCGGCGATCGTCTCCTGCCGTGGTGTTGCACCGTTATACGGCGTGCAAGCTCATCTGCTAGTTGCGCAGCTCAAGGGCTTGCTCACCGCAGGCCTCCATAATACAAGTCTTTTTTTTGTTGTTTTTCCTGTGCGCGACGCCATGGCTCTCCTTAGCCAAAAATAAGTATGAGTGTTATGATTACTACCCTCGAGCGCGCTCACGCGCTTGTTCCTTCCCAGTATCTACGACTCAAAGATCGTATTTGGCTGCATTGTGAGCGCGCGTTCTTTGCGCACTTTTCATCGTCCCCGTTGATTGGTTTGCCTCGCGTTTATTGATTTACCGTCTTTCTTTGGCTCCTGCAAACGTTTTTCTGCGCAACGGCGCATTTCGGTACACTCGCACGCCGAATAAAAACATCGTAAATGCAATGACATCGTTTCTTCACGCTCCGTCGCTGGGCGCTGCCATCTTGGTATCCCGTGACGCGGCCGCCATAAGGTAGCTTCAACTCGTCGCTCTTTTCTTCCCTCCGCGCCCTGGCGAAGGCGTTGTATTCGTTTTTTTACGTAGCGCTTTACCGGGATTTCTTGTCTTGGTTTGTGAAGTGTCATTTGATATTTATTGTTGCTACCTAAATGCATGCCATCATTATGTGCACAACGTCTGCACTTTATTTTCTAACAGGTTATGCCTATTTGTACCGCCGGCATATACCGGATACGTGCGAGGAAAGGAATCAGCGTTAGCACTGGCGAACATTGAGTATGTATACATGTCTCTAAGACAGACGAGGGTTGAGAGGCCAATTATTTCTGACAGCACAAATTTGCATAAGTGATAGTGGCTAAGTGTTGGTGGCGCTTGGAGAAGCGCAAGGTATATTTATGATCACGCATTTGATCTTAAAGATGAAGGCACATATATAGACAACGTAAGTAGTCACTATGTGTGTTTCTTGGAAGCATCGTGCTCTGCTTTCGTAACAAAAACAGTAGGATTTTGAATATATGTGGGAATCATTTTTGCGGTTAATACATTCGCGTGATATATTTATTTATAAATTAAAAAAAAAAAATATATATATATACATTGTTCTCGGTCTCATGTCTGCAGTCATTCAATTTGATACCCAACTCAATTAATTTATTTACTCATAGAGGGTTGGGCTCCCCGGGTGAAAAACGTGTCGAAGAGAGCTTGTGAGTGCCTGACGAAAGCGCCTGAGGCACGTAATATGTGACGTCGAAAAGAAGCCATCTGCATGGCAGTCACTCAAGCGCAACGTTGTCGATGCCGGATTTACTCTCCACGCTGCTGAAAGTTCAAAAGCGTACCTGTTAAAACAAATAAATATCTGTCTACCCAAATTCATAAAGTGGTGCCTGGCATTTGACTTGAGCCAAGCTTGCTGGAGGTCAATTCTCTTGCGCCATGTAATTTTATTTTGCAAATTATACGAAAGACAGACTTCAATTGACGGGTTTGTCCTTTATCTCATTCTCGGTACAGTCTAAGGGAATGTCGGTATAACAAATAGTTACCTAAGGTAAACATTGTGAAATTCTGCTAATGAATACTGTAGTAGTAGGGCTGACAGTTGAAAAAATTTCTCACTGGGCCTAGGATGGATCATCAAAACATCTCTGGAATACTAAATTTCTTTAGAGGAACCGGTGGAGACGACATCGCTTCTCTTTTGCATTCCACGCGTCATTACATGGCGGTTTCCCGGTCGGCAATTTTCACAAAACGTTGAGTTCTCGAAAACCGAACAATGAGCACTAAACTTGCGAGTTCATATGTTCTCTGCGATTCGGCACATTGTTCGTCAAGACGACGACCTGCTTTTTCTCTGTGCCCCCATGCATTCGTATGTTCATTAGTTTATTTTTATGGAAACTAGTTTCAGCGGGTATGTCCAGTACGGCCGTAGACACCCATAATCCTCCCCCGGCGTCATTTCAGTCGTTTCGCCGCCGAACCATGTCCGAACGAAGAATACGAGCAGATGAAGGTGTTCGTAAAAACGCCCACAAGTTAGGCTCGTAACTACGTCGTAGTTCTCACTGGTGGCCCATTACCACTGCACCATTGGTTTTGTACGACAAGGGATACATTTATATCACAAAACTAAGCGAAAGCAAAATAACACACCAACACAGCCGGGAGCCCACTGAAACTGAAACCAACCAAATTTAACCCACCTTATGGCACCGCGTGTGTCAGCGCCCTCTGTCCACCGGTTAGGTAACTACCGAGATGGAAAGTTCTATAAACCTTTGCCACCTTCCGTGCGATTAGTGCGCTTGTTAACAGCGCAGCTGGTCATTTTCACGGGACACTTTCTATGCCAACGCAAGTCATTGCGGCAAAAAAAACAAAAAAACAAAAAAACAAGGGCAGATGAAAATGACGTCACTTTCGTTTCGGATGAACAAAATGAAGGCCGCTTGCGAAAGCAAGCCAAGCAAGTGCACGTCTGCGCGGTGCCGATGTTCCGGTCGCGTATATCGCTTCGCGGGAGCCGCAGACGCGAGGGACGTGAGGAAAGCGCCCGAGGCGAGTGGCGTTTCTGTCGTCTGGTCTCCAGAACTTTGAACGCTATTATTACACAGTGCCCAGTTGCTGTCCCGAACTCAGAACGCTATTGCACAGTGCCCAGTTGCTACACATGATGTTTAAAGGTTTGAGAAGCTTCAGGCTCGTTTGATTTCAGTATAACGTTCATAATTTGCGAACACCACGCGAAAAATACGTTCCGCCCAAACCTCGCCTCCTGCCGGGGCCACTTCCTCGCACAATTCCTTGGAGCGAAATCAGCGCATGTGACCTCCTCTCCGCCAATACGGAGTTGGTGGCAAAAGGAAAAGGAGTGCGATACTCTTGCTCTGCAAGCAGAGCATATACAGTTACTCTAGTTTGCATCTGCCTCTCCAAATTTTCTATAAATGCAAAAGTATTTTTTTTTTTTTTAGCTTTTAGCTGTCACGAAATCCCGATGTTCCCGAGCTAATACTTTTGCCTGGACGATGAACAACTCGCGAGTAGCTTGCCGAGTAGGTACACACACACAAAGAAGGTACCGACGGGCGACCCCGTACGAGTTCCCGGTTTCGGGTTACAAGCAAAAACGCGAAGAAAAAAAAAACGAAAAGGAGGGGAAAAAGCTGGGCGAGACGAAGCTTTGGAAGATGGAGCAGCCAGCTCGTGTACCCTCCCCACGTCAATCGGCATCGCCCAGAGCAGAATGAGGCCGACGCCGTGGTTTGGAGGACGCTAATTACAATTCTGCAAAACGCTCACGATGCCGCCACAGCTGCCAAGGTATCACGCTCTTGTAATTACCCAGGTTGGGTTGCCACGCTCATTTGTGTTTTTCCGTAATGAACGTGGATGACTATTAAAGCGCATCGATCAACGGAGTGCCCGTGTATACGTGCGTGTCAGAATTGATTTTCGAGCGCCCGCGGGACGAGAGCGCGCAACGCACAAGCTTCACGCGGCCACAATGGAGCGCGAGATCCGCGTCGTGTCACGAGGCCATCACCAGACTCGTCAGCGATTGCCGCCGCGTCACAGGGCCGCGCGGGAAGTTCCCGTCAAAATAACCCGAGCTACACCACTATCAAAATAAGCCGAGTTGCGCAACTACCATGTTTATTCGGATCGCGCGGCTAGCCATACTAGAGCACTGAGAGCAGCCGGAATATACAGAACGCCAGACTGTCTTTGAAGGCAGGGGAGCGCAGAAGAGCCAAACGCCACCAGAAAGGGAGCCCTCCCAGCACCTTCGCCGCTCAATTCTGATGAAAAGTGGCGGCGATATAAGCGATGGAGTCAAGTGTTTCGAGAATAATTTCGGCGAAACTCTCGTTCAGTCCAGCCGCTTACCGAGCGCTCTCACATAATAGCTATGATGAAGCGCTTGAGCGCCGAACGTCTTAGTTTATATTCGCCGCCACCGATTGTTGATATTCAGAGGGCGCAACTTTCCCCGAAAGCGCCCTCACATCGCTCCCAATTAAGTTTAATCGCGGCCCCCCTCCATTGCTGTTCCTCGCAGCCCTATAAGCTCGGTGTTTGAACTTTAAGGGGACCACGCTGTCGTTTGTTGAAACAAGAAGCCGAGTTGCCCATGTACAATGCGTGCGCACACTTCTGTATCTTATTTCGAATGGCCGGAGAACGAGTAAATAGCCAGCCGTGAGGAAAGACTTATAAACTTTCGCAAACAGTACGTAGGTAACAAGCACCCTTCGGACGCCCGTATTCTACTGGCGTCGATGGTAAGTTGAGATTCCGGCCGGCTCCGTTCGCGACAACACGATGAATGTTCGCTTCTCAGGCGTACAGCGCGGGGATCGATCGCTCGACTCTTTTGTAATATTCACTATGGTCAATGACAATCTAAAGGGCATCACGCTCACGCGTCTTGCTTTGCAATTCCTCCTTCGGCATTGTTCTCATCGCCTAATACGGCAATCCCATTGGCTGTGAAGCAATAATAAGAGGATCGGGGCTCGCCACGTTCTGCCGTTCATTAACCGTCAAAAAAGAAAACAAAGAAAAAAAAACAGATGGCGTTTTGCAAAGCGTTATTATAATTCTACCTTTATGTGGTGAATTAGTTTTGCATGTGCATTTAAGATCACACTTTTTTGTTATTTTATGAAAACATGCATGTCCCAAACACCAAATCCGTCGTTTTCTTTTTTTTTTTTTCGTTTGACAAACAAATTTTGTGACTTCAAGCAGCGAATGAACTACGCGCTAAAACATTTTTACTGACATTTAACCATCGTTATTACTAACGGATTAAAAAAAAAGCACTGCGACGAAGCGCACGTATTGTTAATCGTAGACGGGCTGGACAGTCTCATTGGAGTGAAGTTGGAGGCCTAAAAACAAGAAATATCAACAACACTTCGTCTTATCTTGGCCCGACCGCGGACGACAAACAACAAACATTGCAGTTCCTTAACTTTGCATATATACCAGTATCTTACATGACCCCCCGACCCCCCCCCCCCCCCCCCCCCCCCCCCCCTTCGGAGTCCCACAGTTCTTTTATTCAGTGTCAGGTTTTGTACAGCTACGGGCCGCTTCTGGGGACTCGAGCCACGGTATAAGTTCAACGACTCTTGAAGACTGGGCAAAGAGGAGGCGGTTAAAATTGCGCTATCAATTGTTTACAACGAGCCTCAGTCGCAGGTGGTCTGCAGTCCCTCCTTTCACTATGAAGCAACAATGAACATATTGCAGTTTCTTCTCTACGTCAACGCACGACGAGAACAAGGAGAAAAATGAACCTTTGGAACATACATTGCTTAGAACACGAGAAATTATTTCCACGTTAAGTGAGAATTTGTGAAGAGGAAGAAGGGTGTGTGTGTGTGTGTGTGTGTGCGTGCGTGCGTGCGTGCGTGCGTGCGTGCGTGCGTGCGTGCGTGCGTGCGTGCGTGCGTGCGTGCGTGCGTGCGTGTGTACGCGTGTGTGCGTGCGTGCGTGCGTGCGTGCGTGCGTGCGTGCGCCGGGGGCCGGGGGGGGGGGGGGGGGTGTAACAGCATCTGGCGGTGCCCTTGCAATGAAATACGCGGTCCTTGGGTAATCTTTCTAGAAAATAGTGAGAATAGAGAGATACCGTCTCCTTCGTATTATTCCGAAACAGACAAGACGGCGGCGTCACCCGAAACCTAAAATTTTTGGGGTTTAGGTGCCATACCAACGAAGGCACACCTCAGGACGTCCTACAAAAACATACAGCTATTCAAGCAAAATTCAAAAAGGAAAGTAGGATAACTGTCTTACACATACAGACGCAAAGTAACAGGTAAATAGGTAAGTTACCCCTCGGCACGCGCTTGTTGTCCATTTACGAAGTGTTTTTTTTTTTTTTTAATTTTAAAAAGCAACATATTTTTGTAAGCAGTGATAAAGTGCAGGCGAGCCGGTAATTAATCGACATCTTGTAAACCCTGAGATGGGGAACGACAAAAAAACGGACGCCCGTTTTTAAGGACACAGGAATTAAAGAACGTTTTTCTGTATTATTTATGCAGAATAACGTTCTTGTCAGCGGATGACGTGAGGTTACGAGTGCAAAGTGACAATTAGCAAATGACTCACCTAAACTCCACTAATTCATTTTCAAAATAATAATTTTAGTAGTAACATTTCAGTTAGAGGTGCGTTGCCCGTCGTCAAAACGTGTTGTGAGAATTCAAACAACTAAATCCTGCACAGCACTATTCTCAGGCAAATTTAGGCTATGAGCAGACGACGAAAACTAGACAGAAAAAGAACGGCGGAAGTGCCAGCCGGAAGCGACGTCAGCCTCCGCTGCGGGTGCGTTTAGCCAGTCATTGCGAGCCAATAAGGGTCACGTGGCCGTAGAAAAGGCGCACCATACTTGGCCATACTCTGTTGTCTCCTCGCCACGCAGCTTTAGGCGCTCGTTTTCTCTTATGGTGAATTCCACTGGTAGATCCGGAGCGTTTTCCCAAATCCGCGAGGGAGGCAGAAATCTGCTCCGTCAAACCCGCTCCAAATAGACGAGCGGAAGATGGACTCGCATTTTTTTAGCGGCCCGCCGTTCAAAATGGCCGCTGCTCGAACTTGACAAAGAAATTAAAAAACAGTAAAAAAAAGCATCTACAAAGCAATAAAGTTTTTATTTACTCTCAGGAGTAAATAAAAACTCTACTGTCCTGTAGTTTCTTTTTACCCTTTTAATTTTGTTTGTTGCAACTACTACAGTTGCAGCAAATGAAGAGGCCTAACCTTGCGTCTGCCTCCTTCCGGTTTTTTGTCGTTTTTTTTTCTCGTTCTTCCTCTCAGTATGACGTATGTCAGCGCTTACGATCTGCGACGCTCCATTCCCGGCTCTGCAGCCCTAATCCACGCGAAGTAGGAGCGTTCGAGCCGTCACAATCCCGCGTCAACCACCGGTGCGTCCGAACAGATCAAATTCGACGGTCCGGCCGGTCCGGCGACCTCGCCGCGCATGCGCACCGCCGAGTAAAAGGAAATGACGCAACGCGCGCTTCTGTCTACTTCCGCCAAGCTCCGTGAAATCCCACGGATCAAGTTCGGCGGGGTTGGAGGCGCTCCACGGAGGCGAGTACTAGCACAAATCTACGAGCAGATGACCAACTTGAGCCGGATCTGCCACCGGAAGAAGCGCGCTCCAAAGGGGCCGCTTTTGGAGCGCTCCAAGTCTGCGAGCGGAATTCACCATCAGTTTCGGTGTGGCGGACACTAACAGCCTAACTTCGCCAGAGAATGGCGCGGAGCAGAATCTAGTTGTCAGTATTCTAGCAACTGCTATGGCATATTTTGACGAGAAACATTTATAATTGGAATGTGCTATCTGAGGCCAATATTTCAAAATGTAATCAGTAAGTTTCAGGTAAGTAATTTGCTTATTATCACTTTCCAATCTCTACCTGACGTCTGCCGCGGTGAATACCGCTATTCCAAAAGAAACATTATTTATTTACAGTGTCCCATTTTCCCAAATTATTTCCCGTCTAAAACAAAAAAAACAAACAAAAAACCTTTTGTAAATCTAACGAACCTGAACATCGAATAGCTGACATGAGAGGCATGACTGAATATCCAGCAAAACAAAAGGCTCACTTGGAACTGAGCATTCATCAAGTCTGCATAGTCATCGAGACGGAAGATGCAATCAGACTTAGAAATTGAGTAAGTTTCAATATCCAACGAGACAGAAGGTTCAATTCAGACGATATGCCGAGCGAGTCTCGATGTCCATCGGGACGAAAGATCCTTTGTGTTTGTATATGCAACGGGACGGGAGATTCAATCAGGATATTAGGTGTGGCGTTTCATACCGAGGAGTAGAAATGTTCGCCATATTCAGGCGTATATAAAATATCCAACGAGTTCCTATGAGCGATCAGCCCCGCCGTTATCTGAAGGGTAGAGCGTACAAACACAAACGATCCCTCACTTTTCCGAGATTGCAGAAAATTAAAACAAAAACTGTAAAAAAGAAAAATTTTGTTTTTTGCTTATTGTTGGCATTTTTTGGCGGTTGCCCAGCTGCCCCTCGCTGAGGAGTGGCAGTTGTGGGCTCGCATAGAATAGTATGGAAGCGCATGCAGCGCCAGCACGCGCGGAAGGAATTCGTACCCTTGGGGACGGGAGTAGACCCCCGTGGGATGGGGTTAGAGGAGTTTGGCGGGATTCGTAATCTTAATACTAAGGACACACACACAAAAAAAGTATTAGGTGCGGGGAAAAAAAAAAAGCAATCAATTAATCTAGAATTTTGTCATTCACAACAGCCATCGGAAACTAACAAACACTGAACGCCCATGTTTCCTGGCTTCACTCAATATTTCTCAAATAAGATGGGTCAAACGATTTAAAAAACGGGTTACTGTACATGTGATCACCATAGTTTGTCCTGGAGTGCGGCACTAACCACGTGTTTACACAGCGAGTATCATATACCACATCCCTTATTGTAATGTTGGGTATCGATAGGAATACGTTTCCGTTATTACCAAGATATTTCTTGTATGCGAAAAAAAGTTTATAGAGAGTGATTTGAAATCTGGATTTGGATTGGGAGCAGGTGATGCACACCGTCAAATTCTTTAGTAACGAATTTTTTTTTTTTTTTTTAATTATTGCATCAAACTTGGGCATAATAGTTATGGCAGACCTTGCAGGATAGGCGTTGCGAGTCGGATTGCCATCCCTGCCAAGTTCGACCTCAGAAGATACTAGTTGGTGACAACACACGTAATGGTAACTGATCCTGCTGATTCGGCTTATATTTCTGTGTTCCTGTTTTGCTACTGTACAAAAACAAAACCAAAAAAGCAACAAAAAAAAATAACAACAGCAGTGGTGTTTCACGTTGCACAGCAGCCCTGTCCCAGTGACACCCCAGAGATGTTTTAGACAAGGAACCTTGTGCTTTTGCTTTTTGTAAGCTCACCGTTTTCCCATTTTTAGCTTTAATTTGCATGTACGACCACTTTGGGCCCTCGCCTGATCTTATAAGGAGATTTTGAACACCATCACACCAACGTACCGGCAGTTTTCATTAGAACGAGAGCAAGCACACCGTTCTTGCCCTTTCGCACGAATGTCTAGTTTCAACAGGCATATATATATACAAACAATCTCTCTTCACAAGGCATTTTTTGATTTTCTGGCAATTTTTCTAGCAGTATTATAGGAAAATACTTTAATTTTAAAGGTATTATTTGAGAGCTAGAAGCCCGAGCTCATAGCTTTATATTTGGCAGTTGCTCCTCCTCAGCGAGAATTGGTGCAGCCGAGGTGCCTACTTGAGCTAAGAGCTCGCACTTGAAGCCTAGTAGTGGTATTAAAGAAAAACAGAATATTACGAAACGCACGAACACGTTATATCAGCAAATATCCTTTACGAGCGGAAATAAATCGACGATATAAAACTATTATTTATTGCGCATGTGGCGTATGAACCACGAGAACGGGGGCTCGCAGCAGCAGCGGGCCGCGTGTTTGAGAACCTTGGCGTATAGCAAGCAAAGGATTCTCACGCCGCCCCCGACCGCTGGAACCACGGAGTGATATCTCGAATACGCGCGGCTAGTGGCCCATACCGCCCGGACTACGATTCAACCCAGCGAGCGTGCGCTCGAGGGCTGACGACCGGACACATCACTCCCGCGAAATACAAAAAAAAAAAAGAACATAGTGCGTAGTTTTTTTAGACGATTATTTCAGTACTATGTTTTCTCTCTGCGAAAAAAAAAAAAACATTTTTGACTACTCTTATATGGTTTTATCATCTACAAAAGCATACCCATTATCTAATAGCATTTGCGATTTCAACGAAATGTCGCGCTTTAATAGGTCACATGTCGTCTTGGCTGCCGGAACAATCCTCCTCCCCTCGCTGGAGGTGACCTCGGTGTGTTCGATCTTTGACTGCTTTTTTTTTTTAGTAGGGAAATCAACCGCGCATCGTAATGATTTATAGATTTCTAGGATGCTTAGAGCCCGCAGAGTGAGTTATCGCCCTATTTAGGCGATCTGAGAAACCTCCTCAGGGCACCTTTAAAGGGGCACTAACAGGGTATTTATGCTCGCCAAGGTTTTTATTCGTACGTGACATATGAGAGCACAACTACCCAGAACACAATTTGCGGCTCGAAATTCGTTTTCTTTCTGCCCGAAAACCGCCGATCGAGAACTGGCCGGTTTGAGTCGCGCTCACTCTTTTCCGTGGTCACGTGCCGTTTTCTATGGTTTAGACACAACGACCAAATATGATCAAAGTCGTGGGTAATCGAAGGCACACAGCCAATACTTGAAATGGAGAAAAAATATAATACCCAGTTTTTGTGGCTTCTAAAGAACTGCAAATACGTTCATTGAAAAAAAAAAAAAAAAAAAAAAGAAAACGTTGTGCAGCCTCGTGATTTTCGGTATCTTTCTCCTCCTCTATCATTCTTCTTCCTCCCAGTCCAGTTTCGGTTTCGGTTTAGAGGAGTTGCGTTTTTTTTACTTTATTAAAAATGTACTTGACACTGTAGCAAAATATTTAACGTAGCCTTCTGACACTATATTAGATCGCCTAACAAGAAATAATAAAAAAAAAAATTGAGGGGGGGGGGGGGGGATATGTCAATGTCCCTACTCCATGGGGCAAAAATGGTGGGAAAAATCGACGAATTTTGCCCGGTGGATTTTGCCCTGCGCGTGGCATCAGCACGGCGGCTGCTACGTCTCGCGCAAAGTCAGCGTGTCGTCGGGCGAAGTTCGTCAGTTATTTGTGGCATAATTCACTCCATGGAATTTATTTAGCCTCTAGTTGCATACTATCGAAACTTATATTTTTCACAAATTTAAAAGCCTTCATGAGTTCAGTTCTTCACTTTGCCTAAACGCGGGGGTGGGCAGTATTCCAAATACAACTGCTTGAAATGCGTATTTTAAATACTTTGAATATTTTGTATTCACCTGTATATTGCGGAATGTACGAGGGGCGTTCATAAAGTTTGTATTATTGACACAAAAAATTTAAAAAAGGGAACAAAACAGGCATCAACATGAAAGCGCGTCCCTCTAGTTTCCGCACAGTATAAACATCGCGTTCTATAGTAGCGCGGAACGCCGCTAGGGAGTCGAAACAGAAAGGGCACCGCCCGTCAGTGCCAAGCCCATGCAGTGATCACTTTTTTTTCCGTTTGAAGGGAAGCAATGCCAAAGATATTCATTCCAATCTAGGAGCGTTGTTCGGGGACATCGCCCCAGTTTAGAACACTGTGGTTAAATGGAGCAGACGCTTCCAGTGTGGCCAAACTAGAGGAAAGCATTTCAAGGACGACGACCAAGTGATTGCTGAAATGGAGTGATTCCTGAACATTCAAAACGAGGAGTTTATAACAATGGTTTCCAGCATGTCGTCCATCGCCGGCAAAAGTGGGTAACGTTTGGTGGCGAACATTGAGAGAAAGTCTCAACTCCTACTCGATTTTGACAGCTGAATTTCTATTCCTTCGTGACAATGATACGAACTTTATGAACGCCCCTCGTATTTGTCGATTGTATTTCAATGTGAAAAAATTGGTATTTCAAATACAATGGCAAGTAAATACAATATCGGGTCCGCTTCTTGTCCATGTGAAATCAAATAAAACGTTTTGATGTTTGGACAGCTAGAGGTCGGTCCGCCTTTGAGATATGGCAACACTGGTTCTCGCCGCAGATAAGCGATTCGCCAGTGAAATACAGCTGCCGCGGCTTTTACCTACGCCAGGTTGATGTAATTACATGAGACGATGAAGGTACGACACGCTCGTCTAGATCGAAACTGGCAGGAGGTCTGATCCCTGGGTTCTGCAGCGTGGCCTTCCGCTCAACGAGCTCTGTGCCATTATGCGCTACCAGAGGGCGTTGATCTCACCTTGGCTATGTGAGTTGTATGTCAAGTGCCTCACTCTTGCACAGTTCGATCAGAATAAAAACGCAAGAAAAAGATAAACAAAAGAGGGCAGGCATGGGCGGAGTTGAACTCAGCTTTTATGGCTGACAGCCTGGCACCTAGCAGTTTCTGGTTTCGCATTCAAGTAACGGAAGACCATCGCACGAGTTTTGCGTCAGAGGTTCGGCTGAAACTCGTGCCTTCCCCAGCTGAACACGAGTTCCAGACGAACGCTGACACAACACTTGCGTTACGCTGACTGCGTTCCAAATCTTAAGGCCGGTTCAGACACTTGCGTTTGAGTGCGTTTGACTGCGTTGCGGCGAGAACCGAAAGCGAGTCACCGGCACATCTGTGCTTCGTATGAAGCGTGGAATCCAATTCAAGGAATCTTCTTGGCACGCGATATAAGCAGCAGGGATGTCCTGGTGTCTCGCTGCCGCAACGCAGTCAAACGCAGTCAAACGCAACTGTGTGAAGCGGGCTTTACTCGAGCAGATCCGAGTTACTCTCGCGGGTCGTATCACGTGATAACACGGAGCGACGCTGAATGCGAGTAGATTTTCGGACGCCAAGGCACACAACATTTACTCTAGAGTGACATCGAGTAAATCTGGAACACGGACCAATTAAGGGATACAACGGTCGAGTCAAATTAACCAAGCACCGAGGAGAATGCTCGAAACGTAAGGCCCCTTCATGTTTTCAAGTAGCGCAAGGTACGTCGATGCAAGAAGCACGTGCAACGCGCAGCCCTTGGGAAGATCATGGCGGCACAGCGCAGCACTGAGCTAGATTTCGGACGCCATGTTCTTCCCAGAAGTGGCGCGCGGCACGTGTCTCGAGCATTTCCACAACAATGAATGGCACCACTTTTCCCAGGCTAGAGGGGCTTTAAGGAAACGTAGGTATACGCGCTGCACACGCTTGCCTTGTCTAGAAAAAGAAATGAAGTAAATAATCGAATTAGGGCGTTGACGAACGCACGTGAAAAGTGTCACTTGTCTTAAGATTTTTGCTTTAGGACAGTTTCGACTGCACACGACAGCATGCGCAGCACGTGTAACTACACTCGCGGCACGCTCCTTGTTCTTGGGATAGATAGGGTAGTGTATCAAAAGGTCTATTGGTTGCAAGTTCCATGCGAAACGCGGGTGTTACAGAGGTTCTCGGTCGTAACCCGACGTACTCCTCAATCCGGTGTCAAACGTAGTGAAAGAGTACTGCGTCAATGCGTTATTCTTATCGAGGGGCTGAGAGAGCGCGCTATACGGGGTATTCACTGGAAGCCATATTTGTGGGTGCTGTTCAGAGCGCATGCTCTGAATGACCTCACATTAATAGGCTGCTAAGAGCGCTAATCTCGATGGTATGGAATGTACATTACGTTTCAACAGAATTGTGGAAGCGCACCGTCAGCACGCGCTCAGTAGTTGCGCACACTGCTATGGTCGCCAGTGAATGCTCCGTATACACCTTTTCCACAAGCGCGCAGCCATCTTGAATGCCGTCACTTCTTGTATGCGGTAAAATATCGTTCTGATCACTCTACACCGCTGGAAGGTGTTTACACAAAATGCGTGATTGTCACACATTCTTGTTTTGCCTCACCTATATTTTCCGGCATATTCCAGGCTGAAATGTTTTATTATTTTTGCGTCCCGCATACCAGATACGGAACCTACGTGACTGAGGACGAAAGGAAATGCTGGGAGAGTGCGCAGAAGGAGCGGAGGAAACGGGGAGTCGCGAAATAGCTGGGTGATAGCTGGGGTTTGCAAACGCAAGAGTCGCGAACTTCGCGTTCTTCTCTCACTGGAGGACGCAGGGCTTTATTTCAGAGACGCTACGCAAGACGATGTTCGCGCCGTCGAGGCATAAAATGAGTACTAGGTTCCTCTACGCAACATCACTGCGAAGCAGCACACAACACATTATGTGTTACAACTGCCTTTGTCACGACAGTGCGGGAAAGGGGCGAACATTTTGTTTTGGGTTGTATTTATTTTCCTTTTCATGCGGCTTCTAGAAAAAAAAAAAAAAAAAACATTCGAAGCAAATAACCGAAATAAGGCGTTGACCAACGCACGTGAAAAGTGCCATTTGATTTAGAGTTTTGCTTTAGGACTGCTTTGGTTGCACAAGACAGCATCCACGGCGCGTGTAACTACACTCGCAGCACGCTTCTTTTAAGCAGGAGTGTCAGCTTCTTAAAGGGGTACAGAAACGAAATGACGTGAGCCGCGAGCTCTCTACCCCTCGCTTCAAAGCCCGCAAGCGAGAAGCGCAGTGCGTAGCGCGCTCGTGACGTCAATAGTTCCTGCACGGCTAAAGGTACTGTAGTTGCGAGCCTAGCAGCACACTTACCCGGCTCACACTTAGGCCAGTTTGGTGCAAGCTTGTGCCAAGCTTCAGCCAAGCTGTCTCTAGCTCGCGCCAGTCTGGCCCAAGCCTGGGCCAAGGAAGTGTGCTATTTGGGGAAAGTTGTTGCTTGGTGACGTCAGTGCGTGACAATCTTGCCTAGAAGCAATTGGTCATTCGCAGCCATGTCTTTATTTTATGTGCCACAACCATTCGCTTCACTGTGTTAGTTTCACACCGTACAAAAACCAGTAAGTAGAAATAACCGTCAGTATCTAACAATGGCGACAACTGCAAGCTATGTATATAATATAAGGTATTTACTAGGTGCCGTATTTGAGCGCGCTATTCACAGCGTATCCGGAAAACCGGAAAAGAGGGGGCGGGGGGGGGGGGGGGGTATGATCGTCCTGGCAGAGGTCCCCGCATCCTCAGATCAAGCTCCTACCTGACGTCTGCGAAGATTAGAGATCTTGATGCACGCTGCGGAAGCACTGTGGAAGTTATAACATATAAAACGTAGTAAGCGCGTTAGCATTCTCCGTCGAGTCACATTTAGTACTGAGTAACTCCACGAGCGAGGAACTCATGACGTGGCGGCATTCCAACGGAGCTTCACAGACCGCCCCCCACTCGACGCAATTTTGAAACCTGTTAATTCGTTTTAAAATTAGTTGTCTTGACTTTTCCGCCGGCAGCCCAGAAACACTAGTCTAGGCTAGTGTTTCTGGGTTGCCGGCACGACATAGGCCATATCTAAACAAAGAAATAAGTGCAAACATTTCGTTTCCGTACCCCTTTAAGATAGAGCTCATCGAACTCTGAACCACTTGTTTAGCTCCTCCGTGTAGCTTCCATACTGTCAAACGCAAACGAACCATGAACAGCCACGTGGTGTCCTTGCCTATTGAAAACTTTGTTTCTTCAATATATTTGAGAGCACTACAAAGAGTTCCTGCCCTGCACGGGTTGTTTTCTCCTGCGCAAGATTGCTTCGGCATTATCGTCTAGTTTACGTCATAGAAATTGTTCCACTAACTTTTCTATTAATTTAGTTTGTATTTTTATGTTCTCAATTGACATAATATGTCGGCTCCATTTTTATTCAGGCTTTACTCCGGCACTTATTCCGGGTTGCTCTGCGTGTGCGTCATCGGACTGCGGGTGGCGTGATACGCAACTGTCCTGGTGGATGACCGCGTGTCGCAGTTAGATCCGCTCTATATAGAAGTTAGACGCTCGCTGGAAGTGCTCCGGTCGTCTTCACAAAAAAAAAAAAGGAACCGATTGAAAGGGTATCTGTAGAGGTGGTCGACTTTTCGCGAACCGCCAAGACGGCGTTTCGTTTTAGATCATTGTTTTTATATGTCACGGTACGTGCCGAACCTTGCTTTTCCACCACGCACGGCGATATGTCTTTCCCAGAGAGGATGATGATGATGAAAGCATTGTAGAAGGGAAGACAAAGTTCCCAAAGAGGGATATGGTCACCGGTCTTCTCCTGGCCCGAGGACGAGAGTTCCCAGATACGTGAACCCCACGCAGCCAGCAGAGCCCCGAAGTGCTCCTGTCAGCGGCGACAGGTGGTTTCGTAGACTACTAGGTAACGTGGCCGCGTCTCGAGCTTTGACGACGTCGTCGGAACTCTCTGATCATGTTCAAGTAATTGTGTTACGTATCAGTGAAGATTTATCAGTTGTATTTATTACAACTTGGCCTCCAAGACGGTTAACTCTCCGCCGTCGTCTGCAAGAGGAAGCAAGAAGTCTACTTCAGCAAGTCGAACCAGTAGTCGGCATCCTCGTGGACGTTCCCCGAAGGTAGACACACCAGAGTGCCCGCGGGACAAAACAACCTAATCTCCACTGTATCACTGAACGGTGGTGCACTCAGGCTCAGAGTGTTCGTCGTGCCAATAAAACGCAAAAAAAAACAAAAAAAAAACAACAGAGCAGCGTTTTTCTAGTAAAAAAATGTTATATTTATAAACAATTTCTTGCCCCAATAAACGCACATGATTAAACAAGATCATATAAGAGCATACAAGAACCCCTTCAAAGGGGCAATGAAATAAATTTTGGGCTGGGATAAATAATTTCAGATTGGAATCTTACTAATCGCATACCATTTTAGTGGGTCAAAAGAAAGAGGGTGGAAAGTCAAAAGCATGCTTTTCGGTACGAAAATTCCAAACTATAGCGGACTACTTCGTAGCCCCTTTCCCTTGAAAGCTTTCCGCCTTTTTACTGTGATACACCCGCGGTACCCAAAGCACGTCAGTCTACCCCAGCTCACACATTGGACACGAGCCCTGCGTCACACAGGCGCAGGCGCTCGTCAACAGTCAATCCGTCGACGAATATGTGAATTCGCGTTCGTGGACATTGAGTGCCCTGAAGGCACTTATCATCGCTTGCGAATGACAAGTTCCATGGTGTGCTTAAAAAGGACGGTGGAAGCTCAGAGTCATCGTACCGGTGCCCAAGCACGTCACGACCGTGTGGTTTCTCATTTCGCTTTTGAGTTGAGGAGGAAAGCTAAGGAGGAAGAAGTTGAAATATCATTTCATACCCCCTTTAACTATATCATCGGGTCTTTCATTTCGTTTAACATTTAGGCTCGTTGGGCGTTCAGACACAGACCCCTCTGTGCACAAGCCCAATTTCCCTGTTGATGTTTTTCTTAGAGGAAAGCTTCAGGAGCCTAAGTGCTTAATACCATTCACTTGGTATACAACCTAACAAACATTCAAAACATAAAAAAACACAAGGCAGGAAGACGTTATTCCGGAAACCCCACTTGTTTTCGATACTCCGGTAGAGCCACAGAGCGCTGGGCGTGTAGACGAGACTGAAAGGGTCGAACTGTGCAGACCAACTACGTCATGCAGAAGGAGTAGCGACGCTCGGGTCACCTGAAATCCGGTTACAGAGATAAACCTCTAACTTCCGTGGCTCTAGTAAACATTTCGGGAGAATATCAGAATACTATTTAAAGAGACAATAAAGACAATTTTAATTAATTTTTTAAATGTTGTTTTTAGGCTTCCTGGGAACCTAGCACACTGCCCAATTTTTTATAGACTTTTTTGACCCGTATTTTTGTGCCTACGAAAGAACTGAAGAAACTGAAACTGAACTATCTCCATGACTCATTTTAGGGCCTCCGAAAACGGAAGTGACGTAGGGAGTGACGTCAAGTGTGAATAGTCGGTATCGGTAGCATTTAGGAGATCGAAACTCTGGTTACCGCGGTGGGTTATAGCACCGCGGTGGCGTGGTCGTTTTGTCGGACCTGTCAACATGGGCGACAATGCCGCTTTCGCACGCGAGTTCGGGCTCCCGTTCAGTGACCTAACACCAACGGAACGGGAGAGTCTCCTAAGGACGCGGGACTCTGGAATGCCTCTTTACGAGGACGCCCCAGAATTGTCGCCGACCTCTCAGTAGCCGACCCAGTGTGATTCGTCGCCGCCCAGCTCGCCTGCCACCGCAACGTCATTACGACGAATCACTTGCCGTGATTTGTCGCCGCTTCGGTGGGGACTCATCGCGCGGTGCAATGGAAGGAATAACGTCCTTCCTCAACTGGGGTCGCTTCGCACCTATGCCCAGACTCCGGCTAACTGGAAGGTGTTGTTCAAAGTCTTCTGAGCGAAAATGTAGCGAACGTATTCTGACGCCATCACCGAGACCTCTCCGCAAGACAACGCTGTTCAACCAGCGACTTCGCAATGCTTCATCGTATGGGAGTGCGTGAAAACTAGCGTCGCCCGAACGATCTCAGGTCTTCAGTCGACCATTTGTACAGCCTTCTACAGCGCACAAATTTGGCATGACTACCGCTTTGCAGAATCCTTCGAGTGCAGTGTTGGCCGTGTTACCAAAGTAAACACGACACCGACATCTGGAACCAAAACCAAACGTCGCCCGCGTGCTCACCGCTGTGTTCTTTTTTTATTTATTTTGTTTGCCCATAGTTGCTCGTTGCCCGTTTCGCATCCAGCGTAGCAAAGAGAAAAATAGGTATGCGGTTTTATTTAAGGTTTAGAAATCATTTCCGGTCCGATTTATACTTTTCATGGTTACTGAAGTGGAAAGTGGAGCAGTGTTCATAAAAATCGCGAACCCAAAACGTGACCGAGGGCACGTCTCTCGTTTCGACCAATCGCTGACGCGTCTCTTGTGACGTCAAGCTTCTTTGCCCTGCAACGTCACGTGAACTCCGCTTCTCCTGGCTTCTCTCACAACTCGCGGAGCGTCGCCGCAATCGATCCCGGTAGGATTATTACCGCGACTGTTTAATTGATTTGCGCGGCACAGAAGCGCCGGTTTCGGCTGAAATTTGGGCAACTTTACCTGGGACGTGCCTGGAACTCAGTTCAATCGCCAGAAAAATATCCGAAATTGCCTTCATAGTTCCTTTAAACAAGAAAGTTCTCATCTTGGCTAATTTCTGAAAGCAAAAATACATTTTATATATATATATATATATATAACTTGCAAGAAATAACCAGAGACGAGAACAAGAAGATCTCCAGTGTTCCAAGGCGACCCCGCTAAACTTATATCCGTCTCATCTGTCTCTGCCACACAATATACAAAACCGGTAGACCGAGTATACTTGTGGTCGTGGCCCAGCGCGAACCACCTGCCACAGAGGATACGGTTGACACTCAAAAGTGTCACCAACGTTCTACGAACTCGGGGAGCTTTCTCGTGGAAGGTGCATCGGTCAGACCACCAACCGGGAGCTCATCACGCACCAACGTCGACAACAGCAAGGGAAGCCTATGTTTGCGCTGTCGGGACATCTTTCCCCCGACGAGGCTCGCACGCTGAAGTATCTCCCGTTCAACGGGAGCTGGAGAGACAGGAGTCCTCCCATCCAAAGAAAAAGCTTGCCGTTCGCACGGTTGTCATCTTGTCGAGAGACGTAGTTTTTCGAGTTGACACCTGGTCATGGTAGCGACATACACCGGCGCTCCCGACGAGCCGTGTACGGAGTAGAAGTATAGTATAACGAATGGAGGGAGGATCATCGGAACAATGTCAGCTGCCTTCAGATTTGGCCCAAGCTGAAGTCGCGGCCCACCTCAAGGCATAAGTCATGTGTCATGGGCAAGTAATGCCACTACGTTCTTCGACTACACCAACCGATCTCCTGAAATCATTATTGATTTCAGGAGATCGGTGAAAACATTATCGAAACGCTTGTTTCGTTAATGTTTGTTGCTCGTTTTGTGTCGCCGTTGATGGTACACTATAGACCCGTTCAAAAATTACGTCCTCTTACGATCACTCGGAAAATACTGCAAAGTGGCGCGCGCAAAAGACACCGTATAGATGGCAAGTCTATCAATTGCATACAGTCCCTTGGAAGAATTCTATAAGTTATAGACTGGCCAAATTGACGCTTTCATTTTCCTTTTCGCGCATGTTACTTTGCAATATTTTTTATTTTTTTTTAAATCGACCGTGAGAAAGCGTAAACTTAAAAAAAAAGTACAAATTGAAGGCTCGAAAAAAAAAAACCACCGGGAAGCTACATCTTCTTACGTCGTGATGTGAATTTTTCATGAGCATTATTTCAAAGTAGTTTCGTATCTTGCATGACCAATACCTTTCTCCATCATGAACAATAGTGTTTCTTTCATAATAATTGCTGCGTCAGCGCAGCAATCATTATGAAACCCTTGCATCAGCGCAAAGCCTCAAAATTAAGACAAAGGAACTTAAAGGGAGGACACGGGAGTTTAGGCACTACTGTTAATGCCATATATAAGAGGTTCCCGGGGAAGGTGCACTGCAGTTTTCAGAAAATGACAATAGATGACTGCCTAAACGTTTCCCTTGGAGAACACAAAAAAAAAAAAAATAATAGTACCTACACTATTTAAAAAAATGGATGTCATTGGAGTGAGATAGTCACTCACTTCTTCAGTAACTTCCGATAAAGGATCTAGGCACAGAAGGGAAACATCGGAAGAAAAATAGCGGGAGGAGTCAAGAGTAGGTTTTCGCCAGTTGCTGCAGCAGTGCCAACGGATTGCACTTCCCAATGTTGACCTCTCTCTCAAAACAAAAAACAAGAAAAAAAAACATGAAAAGTTACTTGTGGAATTTAATCTTTACTTCCAGCCAGTCACTGTGCGACAGAGAAACACACGAGACATTTACGTCGCCATTCTCCCGAAGTTTCTTCAAAGCGGAGTGGTAACCGGGAAAGGGGGTCATGTATGGGACATAAGCGGGATCACCCTGATTCATTCTTCTCTCGGTGCGCAGACAACAGCACAATGGTACACATTAGTGCTACTCTGTCGGAAACAGCCCCATCAAATACGATACGTATCACACGCACCCGCCTATATTCCCTATAACCTTAGGATGGAACAGAGATGATGCTACGAGCCCTCTCAGCCAATCCAATGCCGTGTTCACGTGAGCTTCGGGAGAGGCGTCACGTGGTGCGTTCACAGTGCTGGATTGGCTCGCGGCGTCCGCTCCAGTCCATCACAAGATGAAACGGAGAAAAAATGAACCCCGACGATGCGCAGCTGTTCACCCGTGCACACCCGCTTAGTCTGATGGCTCTTCGCTGCTCTAGTTGCTAGACAGACAGACTTCGAGTTTCTAGTCTTGCGAGCCCCCCCTCCGTGGAAACAGCTATACCTGTCGACCAGAAGATGACTGCGAAGCAGTTTCTGACACTGGCAAAATATATGGACAGGCACCTCCCAGATGTGAGAACTCCCGAGTTTAGAGCGAAGGAGCGCTAACGCAGATGGGAGAATTAGGGCCGCTCACAGACGCCAGCCCTTTCACACGCACACGGGACGAAAAAGAAGAGCAGACATTGTCCTTCGCCGTGATAGTGTTGCCGACGTGCCTCTAATCAACAAATGACTCGTGCGTGCGTCATTTCCAATTGCGACTTGCACTTTGTCGACAGGCTGCTCTATTTTGCCGTCGAAGCAATTAATGACACGCCAATCGTTAATTTCGGTCAAGTAGACGGCACGAAGAAGCCGTTGGAGCTAACCGGTCAAACCGACGAAAGCACACCAGGACTTTCAAACGTGATCTTTTTTTACCGATGCCCTAAATGCCGAACGAGTCACAGATGATAATTGTAGTTTAAGAAAAAAAGATAATCACTCGTGATTACGACTATGCCTTGTGCACTCTAATTGCCGTCTCTGATAGTGACGCCAAAAGAACGTTACTTAATCACGCGAGCGCGGCGCTGTCGTTCTAGAGACGTTTGCAGCAGCTTTGCAGTCGACCCCATCTACTCGTACGTGCGAAGTGCAGACGTAGACACGTAGGCCGTCAACAACAACAAAGACAGTCTAACTCTGATTCGAGTCTTTCAGAGTGGAGTATTCTAGAGCTTTAGCCAGCGCTGTAGCGAGGAAACATTTTAGCTGTCACACGGCTTGACGGGCGAGCAATTTCCAGGTGCAACGGCTGGAGAAAGAAGCCATCCAAGCAGACACCGAGATGACGGTGCCACTTCGCGCGCGGTAGCAACGTTACAACTACCAAATTACTCTGGAACTTGCCGAGCGCCGAGCGATTAGAGAAAATAAGGAAGAGCAATTATCAGTAAACCCATAGTCAAATCGTCAAATGCGTGTCCGGCATAAACAAAAAAAAAAAAAACTAACACAGACAGGGCAATAGCCCAAATAATGTCAGAGCGGAATAGAGGAAAACATATTCAGCGATCATAGGAACAAGGCTTGTTTCCCCGGCGAAACGTTTGGATAACAAAATTATATTTATTGCTTCAGGGTGTATCAGCTAACCGCGACCCATGCATTCTCTATGAGAAATGTTAGAATCAAGGGACTCGAAATATTTTTCTTTGTGTCGAGAAAACCGTAATCCATAACATGTTCGGAAAAAGAGCGGCTGCATTTTCGTCCACCAGTAACTGAAATGTAAGGACTGCATGATCAACACAAAATCTATGGTGAGATTGTATAACTAAACCTCCCAAAGGTGTATATGTTGTTCTAACGAGAATCATTCGGTAAAATCAAGAACAGCGCAATTCTAAAAATTGTGCGGTTCCTCGAAACTGTACACAAGCCGTCTCTCGGCCTGTACACTAATCCTCGAAGAGCCCTTACAAAAATGATTTCAGACTTTCTGATGAAAATGTGTTGACTTCTTGTCGACTCTGGTTACTTCCTTTTGACTTTGACTTTCTGTTGACATTGTCAACAGGAAGTCAACACACCTCTTGAAGACTCCGTGGTGAAAATTTCTGTTGACTTCCTGTAGACATATTTATCAGAAAGGCTGCAGACTCTCTGCTGCCTGCATGTTGAAAATATATGTTGACTTCTTGCAACCCATTTCAACATAAAGTCTGCAGACTTTCTGGTGCTTCCAAGTTAAGTCTTTTTGTTGACTTCCTGCAGCCATAGTTATCAGAAAGGCTGCAGACTTTCTGCTGCCTGCATGTTGAAAAATATATGTTGACTTCTTGCAACCCAGTTCAACATAAAGTCTGCAGACTTTCTGGTGCTTCCATGTTAAGTCTTTTTTGTTGAATTCCTGCAGCCATATTTATCAGAAAGGCTGCAGACTCTCTACTGCCTGCATGATGAAAAATATATATTGACTTCTTGCAACCCAGTTCAACATAAAGTCTGCAGACATTCTGATGCTTCCATGTTAAGTCTATTTGTTGACTTCCTGCAGCCATACTTATCAGAAAGGCTGCAGACTCTCTGCTGCCTGTATGTTGAAAAATATATGTTGACCTTTTGCAACCCATTTCAACATAAAGTCAACATAGGAGCCGTATTTGTGGTTGTTGTTTTAGCGACTGTCCCGAATTATTATTAGATGTACCAATGCTTTCTTGTAAGAGATATCGTCCACGGCCTTCAAAACACTGTTTTCCCTTTGATGGACTCCCGAGGAAAAGATCAAATACTTAAAACCTTAATAAGTGTTGAGGTGGTCACCGGCTAAATGAATTCCTTCAATATGTAGGCTATATAAGGCTCTGGTGCAGTCAATGGGACTGTGTTTCAGGTGTTCAGTGCTTCACGGTGTTTGTGTTTGTGTTCGTTTCTAATGTGTAGTTCTTTGGAGGAGGCTCTGGCGCTGTGTTTGTGTTCGTTTCTAATGTGTAGTTAATTTGGAGGAGGCTCTGGCGACACAGAGACTACAAATGGTCTGGTGCCAATGAATCGCCTTGGAGTCACAAGGTTGTCTTATGCTAAAGGTATAGCTTTTCAGTGGAGTGTCAACAAAAAGTTGACACCTAGGCGCCAAGAAGTCTACTGCCTTTCTAATGAACTTTGGGCCAAACGGCTCCTGGAAGTCAAGTCAAAAGCTAAATACAATCTGCAGAAAGTATGATGGAAAGCTGTTGACATTTAATACCTGTGTTGACTTTTTTCAGCAGACTTTCCACAAAAAAGAATTACACTTTGTTGTAAGGGCTAGAAGAGAGCGGACGCGCTTAAATCTCCCGAAAGCGAGAAACCCGACGAGAAGAGGCGACGAGCAGCACACGATTCTGCAGTCGTTGGATGTCAAGTTTGAGCCACAGAGTCCACGACTAACCCCACATGCTGAGGAGGAGCGACCCTGCACACATTCTTTCCGTAAACATCCGCCATGCCAGACGCCTGGCTCTCGAGGCAGGCGGTCGAGAGACGGACCCGCTCACGCGAGGCGGGGAGGCAACTGACCGCGTGCATAGCGGGGGCTCGCGGGTGTGGAATGGCAACCAAAATGAAGGGGGGACCACGAAAGAGAGCGAAAAAGGAGGGGGCACAGCACGCGAGGGTGAGGCAGAGAGGGAGCTGGCCATCTGTCACCCCAACTTCTCCGCCATGCGCCCCGTGGAAACCGTACTCCAGCCCCGCCCGCGAAATCAATGGTTTCCCGGGGTAAGTGGTCCGAAAACTACTTCGCCACTACTGCCATTGGGAAGGAAAATGCGGCATGCTGCTGCCCCACCTTACCAAGAAAGTGGAGGTTGTGAATGAGCCGCCGAATCACTGCACGAACGACTGATAAAGTGTATTGCCGACTCTTCATCCGTTAAACCCAGCGTTGGCGGTTTTATACGGATCGGCTACAGAACGCTCCGCTCAATTAACCGAAACTGAACCTACGCAGTCATTTCAATACCACCGTATGCCCGTGCCTAAATGTTGGTGGCTCGTATTGACAAAAAGTGCAAACGCAAAAATTGGACAGGTCGCCCTTATGTCAACGTGGTTGAATATAAAACGGTGATGACACCATTTTATATTCAACCATGACACCACCAATCGAAGCTGAACACACTGCAGTGTGTTCACCTTAGATTGGTGTAATAGGTAGACCTCACAAAAAAGTCCCGCAGCATTCAAGAGAGAATTTTCAGCTTATCCAGCGCAGCAAGGCATTGTCACGTCGTATTTTCCGCAAGGTTGACTACTTCCGCTAAACTTAATTTATGTTCGGCGAGTAGTGGCATGCCTGGCAACGTTTTAGTGAGTGATATTTCATAATACGGCAAGTCAAATAAATTATTGACGGATTAAATAAAACTACAAAATTGAAGCCGCTGGAAGGAATAGTCGCTCCTCCTTTCCCAACACGCGCTGAACGGAAGTTCGCTTTAACAAACCGGTTTTGGCCGGGAAACAATTATGCATAACGTTCCGAGTCGATTAAATAAATAATTCGACACCCCAGAGCTCTGGGCAAGGGTCCAAAGAGTTTCGAGGAAAGTAACGACTGCACAAACAGCCGACGGAGTTTAGAAGATATAACGTTACGGGAAGCTTACCGAAATTGAGCCATGACGTCTCGCGTAATACATTGCCTTGTTACTGCTATATGCTCGCAGATGTCGCATCTCTATCGCACATGGTGACGCGGCACAGGTAGGTCAGAACTCAAAACGGACATGATTAGCGACCACGGAGCATGCAAATCGCACAAAAAGAAACTCCCGGTCAATCTCGAGCACGGTACGCGACACGATGTAGCACACCCTTTCGACAAACGTACGCGGCAAATCTACAGCGAAGTCTCTTTTCCTTTCTCCTTGTAATGCTCGGGGCCTGTGGACACAGGTAATGGTCTGGTAAAGCAGGGACTAATTTGTAGACATAGCTGCCCCGGAGAGCAAGACAAACTGCTCGTCGGCGCGGTGCAATGAGAACACTATTGAAGCTGAAATGAAGTTGGTCGTTAGAGGCTGCTCACAGTTGCCCAACGCGCCGCCGAGGGGGCGGCACCGGCCATGACACTAATACCGGCTCGGTTCCTCTCAAGGCCCAGGGCAACAAAAAACTAACGCACGAAAAAATTAACGAGCCAAAAGAGCGGGCAAAACTATACTGTCGGCACCTGTCGCCAGCCGAAATCGTTTAAATTAGCCACTATTTATCGGACGCCTATGAAAGAGCAAACCGCATCCTTGACGTGCGCTGCATTGAGAAAAGGGATTGGAAGAACGATGAATATAAAACAAATTCCGTGGTGTGAACGCATATATCAAAATAAAATAAAAAACAAAAAGTTTTGTTTCTCTCTTACTAAGTGTCAACAAAATTGCACTAGACAGTTTGACTGGACTGTGCGCTAAAGCTTTGCGTACGCATAAACTACGGGTCGGTAGCGCGCATGCGCAGAACGCAATAGAAGGGCCAGCGTATTGCGTACGCATGCAACGCTGGGGATTTCGCGTTGCGGGCTGGCGGGCTTTGCGGGAAGCTCATGAGAGATCTCGGGCCCAGCGAGAGCACCAGTTTCAAGATGGCGGTTACCTCAAGTGGCGCAACAAGGGCGACGTGGTGTTCGCGAAGTTCAGTGTTACGTGAAATTGCGCGGTGTTCAACTCGGCAATTCTTTCCGGGACCTACTGCGATCGAGTCAGGTCTCCGTACAGCTGAAGGAGTGCACAGTGAAAATGTTCACCGCTCGCCATGTGCCTGAATGCTGCGATTTGCTCAAAGCTAATCGCGCAGTCCATCGCCGACGAACGAACGACTCTGAAAAAATCGCCGAGCTGTCACTGAACACTGGACATCAGTAGGTCGTGGTTTTCTTTCCGCGATAGCATCAACAAAAGGTGCCCTTTCCACGGGACGATTGACAGAGGTTACGTGATTGTATTTGGCTACCCACTCGTGCTCGTAGCCTCCGCGCCCCGCAGAGAAGCGCGCTTGACCAGGCAGCTGCGGCTCGGTTTCATTTAAAATAAAATGATTGGAAACGTTTTCATTTTCGATATATCTTTTCAGGGGCATGGTGGCGCTATAAGTACGCGGAATTCAGGGGCGGAATTCTACGGTTCTGGCAAATTTAACCAAGATCATACGAGGCGTTCACTCGGAAACGTAACGCACAACTAAAATTGGTCCGAGCAGGTCGTTTTTAGCGTGCGCTACACTATTGCGTATTGCGTACGTAGGAGCCAGCAATGCTATACTAAAACTGCGTACTGTGTAAATAAAATCAACAATCTCAATCTGTTTTGTACGGTATATAACCTGAGTCTTTCATTAAAGGTATAGCCACCGGGTCGTACAAAGAACAAAAAAGAAAATTAAAAAAAAAAGCCAAGCTTGTACATTGCTTCTCTTTCCGCTGTGCTTATGTCTGGCGAATAAACGCAAGCCGTCCAAATTAAAACGCCTCCAGAAATAGCAGAGGCCGATGAAGAAAAAGGGGACGGCACACGCACACACACACACGCACACAGGTCTAAAGCCTGTATGTCTTTCGTCCCCTTTTTGTTTACGCGGTCTCGGGTTTTCAAGATGTTGAAAACATCCATATACAAACGCTACTACAAAAAAAAACAACAAAAAAACTGTATTAGTGGAATGACGACAAGGAACCACTGCAATGTGTGCAAAATAGTTCACTAAAAAAAAAAATTAAAGCGGTCATTTTTTTAGAAACAATTCCTCGCGCTTCTTGAACCGATAGAAGCGAACAATATCAGCGTGCACACTGCCCTCATCACTGCCCTATTAGCTCGATGAGAGCCGGCTTGCTTAACATACCCGTTAAGGGGCAAAGGAGGCGCATATTGCTCGCAATATATTGTTCGTGAAAGACGTGCAGGCACGATCTCTATCTCTATACGACGAACGAGATAGAAAGTTCAAGACAACCATCACCATCGGAGTTTTCGGGCAGCCTGGGGGCATATTTCATGCTTCCTCTCAGGAGCGCTACACTTTTACGACCGAGATTTCAGCGACTAGATTTCCTCCGAAAGCCAGACACATTCTCTGCGTGCGAATCTCAAAAAGAACTCCGCGCTCCGCTGTAGTTTATTCCGTGACAAACCCCGCCATGTCGAGTCCTTAACCCCCTCGGGCCACGTACAAGCTTAAAGGAGCTGTGCAACGATTTTAACGTTGAAAGAATTTGCATCTTCTATTTTTGACATTGTTTACCTTGTCACAAAGAACAAAAAACACATCTCCTTCCTTCTAAATGTTGCGATTCCACCGCGTAATCGCGAGGCAAAAATCTGAATATTTTCCGACCTGCAGCCGCGAGCGGCGGCCATGAGAACCACGCGGCATGACGTCAATGGGGGACTTGTAAAAATATGGGAAGTCGTGCAAATACCTGCTCGATAAAAGGTCATTTTTCTATAAATCTAGTCGCTCAAACATAAAAATGAAGGCGTCAAAAACCTGGTATCATCGACAAAACTTTTATTATACGGAGTTTTAGTGGCGCCATCTATCCGAGGTCAACAAAACCGTCAGCTCTATCTTCTACCGCGAACAGCAAGAAGCCGGAGGGGGACGGGGCCAGAGCCGGACGGGGATGGCCGGACCCGGACGAGACTTTCCTCCTCTGCCCATGTTGATCGCGCTGCGCAAGCACGTGGTCGCGAGCGGGTGAGTTCTCGCTGCTCACTGATGGCTCTAGAGAGAGAGCTTCACCGGAACCCTGCGCGTCCCCCATTCACGTCACAGCGCACGTGACTCGGAAGATGGTGAAGGAGTTGAGAGGTGCCGAAAACCTTAATCTTTGTCAACTGTTAAATAAAAACGAGGACGTGCAGGCAAAAGCGTTTTTTTGTTCTTTACTTCAGAAAGGTCGAGACACCACTAATATTACACAGCGCACAAAACGTCGGCGGAAGAGAAAAGGACAGTAGAACGAAAGAGCGCTGTCCTTTTCTCTTCCGCCGACGTTTTGTCCGCTGTTTAATATTAGTGATGTACCAACTAGCTCAAATTACCCCTTTACTACAGTCGAGACACCAACTCCCAAATGATTTAAGCAGAACATTGAAATTGTTGCACAGCTCCTTTAAGAAACGAAAGGGCGTGACGACTTCCCGAACATCTAATTATCGCTCCTCCGCCAATGAGATTGCGACATCCGATAAGAAGGACGATGAATCAATCACAAACCAAGACGCGTGAGCGTGAACACAGTACAGCCCCACCTTTACGTTCCTCGAGCTGCCAGGGGCTCTAAAAGCCGGGGTTACACTGCTCTTATACATCATGCAAAAGACAGTCTTGAAAACACGAGTCAACGCAATATCCGTGGTTCGAATGCCGCGTGCCCAAGTTCTCCCCTTGAACTCAATGTCATGCGGCATTCGAATCTCGCGGTGACTGTTTTCTACGAGGTAGCAAAACATGTCCACACAACGGGGACTTAACTTACTTTTAAAAAATACTTCATTCTTTTCGTGTGAAAAAAAAAAAAAAAGACACGTCTGATGGTACGCTTAAGCGCAGACCGCATGGCGCGTTTTTCTACACGCGAAAACGCGACGCGCTATGAACGCTCGCGCGGAAGCTGACGCGGGAGCACCCGCATGCAGGCAAAGCCAAGCACCGCCGGCCGTGCGTTATCAGCGTTGCCAGATAACAGAATTCTCAACACGCGATGTAAATGTTGACGCAAATACTACAAAATGAGAATTAAATGAACAAATAAGTAAATAAAACGGGTTTGTGTGTCAAAAGAAACACCTTTTCAATTTTTATATGGAAAATAAAAATGCTTTTGAACACTTTGAAATGTGCTGAATACGAAACAGCGTGCTGTGCAGGATCACGTGATAGTTCGACCGACCCTCATTGGGCGAGAGCCGCTTCGACGCCTCGGCGCGCGCGTCTTGTTCTGGGTCGGCTAGAAACCAACGCACCCGCGAAAACGCGCGCCCGCGCGCAGGAAATGACGTGAGTTTGACGCCGACGCGCCTGAATCGCGAGCAAAAACGCACCATGCGGTCTGCGCTTGCGGATCCGCTAGCGAATCCGCCCAGCTTTTGCCGCTGGGGCGAAACGCTGGGCGGAAAACGCGGCGGCGAGCCGTTTAGGCTTCGCTGACCGGAAGTGACATTCTTGCGCAGCGCGACGCTGCCTACGTCATGAGCACGCGTAGTTCCGGGCGCAGCAACGCCCGGGAGAGAGAGCCGAGGCGAGAACTCTCGCGCCTTCTCGTCATATTTGACGAGATGTTACGGGAACCGCTGCCGCAGCTGGCGCCGCCGCCACTGCTCGAAGGAAATAGATGTAAACGCAACCCGCTCGTCGCCGCCGCCGCCGGGAGCGGATCCGACCCGCGGCAGCGGATCCGCTCCCGCGGCAGCGGATTTCTTCTCAGATGTAAACGTACCATGAGAGAAGGTGGAAACAAAAACTTCCCCAATTGCTCGCCGACGCAACTTTGAGGACCACAGCAATATAAAGAATACAGTTTTCTAAACCATAAATATGTGTAACGTATAACTCACTCAAAGTGTTCTACTTGAAATAATAAGTTACATTTATTTTATTTGAGTTTATAGTAAAAAATAAATGCAATAACAAAATTGGCTTCTTGAGCAACTCTCCGTATCCAGACAATATCGCCGATTTTTTTTAACATATCTTAAATTTATGTTTGTGAGCTGAAACTTTTTGAATGTCATTATTCTTTGTAAACTTCTAACAGAAAAATAAACATTCAATTGTAAGTGTTTTTCTGCTTTTTTTTTCTCATTGCGCCAGGAATTTTTCTAAAAATCTAAAATAGCAAAAATTATACCATGCTTGTGCGGTAATTAAAAAAAAAAAAAATCATTCTCCATTTTCTCCAAACTTCACTCGATGAGCCCTTAAAGACCGGTAATTTGAACTATGTAAGAACGCGTTGCGTCATTTTATTTTAAATGAAAAAAATAAACGTTTAGCCAGGTCTATGCTGCAGTCACTTAGCGCGGGAGGGTTTCTGTCCTAGCGACTAGTGGTACTCGCGCACTGCATGCCACCGTGGCCGTACTTGGTCGTATTATCGTCCAGATAGCCTAAAGCACTAGAAATCAGTGACTTTTGTTTATTATTATTCGTTAAGTGATGTGGCTGATAATGATCATGAAAACTTAAGAAGTTCGGCGCGATCGGTACTGAGGGAGTTGTACTTTGTTGGTTATATATGTTCAGAGAGCATACCTTGCCGGGATAGTATATACATACTTCAGTGTGAGTAATCTGCTCACAAAATAGTTTGATTCGTTTCTCTAGACGTCGTTATACTCCGTTTCTAATTACGATGGACTGTAGGGGACGTTACAGGCCATCGCGGCCAAGTCAACGTATAAAGGAACAAGGTGTTTCTGCGCCTCTCTCGAAGATCACGCGACACATGGCATTAGATTGACTTGGGTGGCTCGCAGCATCCTCCGTGGTCCATCGTAAGGTAAAACGGAATATAGGAACAGGCGACGTTACGGAAACTTCTGCCATGACCGATGGCGGGCGTGGCGAGGGCAGAACGATGGTAGGTTGCGTTTCGAGAAACAATAAAAAGGCGAAGAAGTAGAAAACTGGGTAGCGTCTTCAAACCGGCGTTGCGCCAGCGCGCAAGTGATGCCTCTGGTGTTTTTGTAACGTCGCTGCACACTGGGCGATGTTTGAACCCCGCGGAGGGGTCGGATCTCCTTTCTCAATTATATAATGCAGCATATTTTTTTTTCTTCATAGGGATGGAAGCTCATGTAAAGTAACATAGGTAATAAAAATGAAAAGAAACAAGAATGCTTAGTTAATCACTGTGAGAAACTTTCATTTTAAGGTATCGATCACATGTTTGAATGCCAATATCTCACAAACCGGCATTTATAGATGCTTGATACTTACACCATTTTATAGCTGTGTAAAGTAAATATTATAGAAAACGTTCAGCAATGTGATAAAAATATCTCACAAGATAGAGGCCGGCAAATTTCCCAGACAATCGCTCAATATGCATGTCTGAAAGTTTTTTTTTTTTTATAAAATACACGTAACCTAATGAACAACCAATATTAGCTGGGACAATTTATCTTTCCCAAGATATTTTTTTTTTTTTTTCAAAATTGTTAGACTTAAACCCTGCGTGCGGAAAAAAAAAAATAGCGTCGTCGTTGTTTGTGTTAATCCACAACCTGGTTTGGGCTCGGCGCATGCGTAGTGATGACGACGCTAGTTTTAGCTCACGCAAAACTTCTGGGTACACGATTCTGTAATTTCCTAATGTCATTACTTCAGTTATTTTCTACCAACATTACCACACCGGCGCTGCACGTAAACGCGAGTCTTTATGACCGACGACTTTTTGTGTTAGAGATTTTTTATGTTCCATATCTTTCGATTCGTCCATACTATAAATTAGGCAATGACATACAAAAATATATAGTTCATGAAAAATGTCAACCATTTAATATCCGGTCGGTCTTATAACACCAGCCTATCCTTCCGCCACGCCCGCCATTGTGGAAACAGAAGTTTCCACAGCGTCACTTATTCTTAGCGATGCCTAAATGCCTAAATAAATGATCAAACTAAAATGTCGTCAAACAACCCACATTAAAGTGCTACCCTGCAAAGGTGGCACAGCGTACATATATTCAACCAAACACAACACCACTGTGGCCTAGCCAGGGGCGGGAAGCGGGCTGAACGTGAGATTTAACTTTCAGAACAGCCGATTTGCTGCGTAAAAAAACAAACTTATTTTAACAAAACCAGAAATACGTTGGAGACTACAGTGTCCCTTGGCTATTTTCAATATTTGCTGTTTTTTTTAACCGCTTATGTGAATGTTTTCGATGTATGCGTCTATTCCTTCATTTTTCCCGCAAAACGCAATCAAAATACAGCCCGTTAAGTAAACAGGAAAAACTTGCTTATCCGGCCAATAAATTGACGGCGCATAAAATAATGGATTCCACTGTATGTAGGTAGCGGCGTCCATATACTTTGTAATTAAAAGTGCAGAGAGCTATAAGAGACACGAGAATAATGGTCGCGCTGATTATATCTTACCCCATACACATTACTGGAGGTAAAAAAAAAAAAAAATTCACTATCTCATCGAGACGTAAAGAAAGCGTAGGATTGCGCGACGAAATAACTGATTACGACACACAGCGCAGCAAATTAAAGCAAGATAACTTAAAAAAAAAGTGGTGAAAAAGTAAACGGACATAAAGCATGCAAAACTAATCACGGTAAACTTTGTGACGTTGTGACAAATAAAACAAATATCGTCGAAAAACGAACGAAGCCGGGAGCTGCACAGGGCCAGAAGAGTATCATCGCCTCACAAGGAACGCAGCAGAAAGACCCCGATTTTCAAAGGCGGAAAAATGGAAAGAGAGCGAGATAAAGAGGCCGCTACAAGTGATACATGTCTCACTTGGGAGGAGAGCAACGGGCGCAGAATATAAGCCGGGACAGCGGGGCGGTCTGAACCAACCAAGAAATCAGAAAGGATTCGATTTCCCTGATTAGCCACACAGGTTTCAAAAGAAACTCGATGCGGCGTCACGCAACAGCGCGCGAGTATTGCCCCCGCGGTATAGGGAAAGAAAAAACGAAACAGCAGAGGGCGTTGCGTGGACTCCGTCCGCTGTCGAAAGAGCTTCCTGGTGGCGGCCTTTAGGCGCACCTACCCCGAACCAACGTCGCGAGCAAAGAAACCAGAGAAAACGAGGGAACGCAACCCGTCTTAGCGACGCACAGAACCCGCACTTCCAAATGAAGAAAGGCTGGCTCGGACATTTTTGCCTTTCAGCGTGACCGCCCTGTCTCGAGGTTTAGATTACGACGTTCCCTAACCAGCCAGCCTGCATAATTGCGCTCCGAGCGGTATACGCCGGACTGCAAGGAGCTCGGTGCCCAACAGCCATCTCGCCGTAAGCTGTCATAGACGCTGGTAGTGCCACAGTCGATAACTCAGCGAAAATGTCTGAACTAGACTTAAGAGTGAATGATGTAGCTTGTATGATATGACTGGGTGATCAACTGGCAGCGGCGGCTCTTCGCACCTTCACTGTAAACTTTCTAAAAATAAACACACGGACATAAAACGATTAAAAAGAATGCTTACAGCGCACACGGTATTTGGTGCGGCACGGTACCATGCTGGCCACATGCATAACCCGATGCGCACCAAACTTTTCCGCTGCTGAATGAAGTGATCCTATCATAGGAAAGTGATCGGATACAGATACGATATTTTGCACTGCGGTGCTTTGCGAATCACGTGAGTACATAGCAAAAACCTCTCCGCGGCCATCTTTAGAGTGCATACTCTGCATATTAGAATAGACGGAAGCTCGCCATTCGGTAACATAGCTAGTTAGCTATAAAAAAAAAAGGAATGACCGCCTGGTAGGGATGATGATTAACATGAGAAAAACTGCACGTAGAAAATAAAGCTTAAGTGTCGTCTAACGCTTTTTTTTTTTTTTTTTTTTTGCGAGTACCGACGAAACTCGCGCGCTCAGTAGTCTCAAGGTTCGGGAATGAAGCTTATGTTACACAATCCTAGCTTTTCTTTTTGCGGCTTGTACGTCCGTCTTTCTCGATATTTATCTTCTTAGAGACGTGCAAACGGATTCACGCGTACACAGACTATCGACGTAGCCGACCCAAAAGCTCGAAAACATGCTCGACCTCGGAAGGGAGTCACGTGAAAGCGACAAACTTGTTTGAAATCGGTAATGAAAGGAAAATTGAGCGAACGCAGTTGAGAGTGCCATAAAAGGGGACGTTGTATTTCAATCAACAAGCACAACGTGTTCGTCAGTATACTGAGCCATGTTTCAGATTTTACATGCCAGTATTACGTTGTGGTCTAGCGTGGTGACCATTACTCGTCGAGTTAGGATTACATCATTTTAGCTCTTCCAAAATAATTATAATGAAACTACACTAACCAGCATCACTTTGAGAGCTTTTCTGCACTGCAGAAATGTCACAAAACAAAAATGGGTCACATATAAAACTGGAGGCATAAGCAAGCTGAAGACTTCCTCGACATTGCGAAAGCAGAGAACTGAAGAAACAAGAAATGGCGTTCAACGACAATCAAACAACTCTATTTTTTACTTACGCCTGTGCTTGGGGCGCCATAATGGCCATTTCACACGCCACAGAAAAGTGATATGAGGAGTACATAGTCAAACAAAGTACGTTTATCATGCTTCAGTTTATCTGGCACTGACTCCGCTTTAATTGATAGCAGCTTGTGCGATGCACAAGTGAGGAGTTCTGACAACAACAAAAAAAAATTATCTGCCGCTGTTTTTTTGTTGTTTTTTTTTTCTTTTCTTTGTGTGCGCCTGGAACCGCAACGATACCAATTCGGAGACATCCAGGTGTCTCAAATACTTAAGACGGTATCGAGAAAAAGCCCAGAGCCACTCAGAGATCCCCAACAAATGTGCCTATCGTACACAACCTCGTTCGTATACCCACAACATACCTGTTTTTATCGCTGCCGCCAGAAGTCATTGCAATACTATATATAACTTTTTTTTCCTTGTCGTTTTACCACTACCGTACGACCGATAGCATCAGGAAGGATCGTCTTCCCAGTACAACTGCAACCGAAAGAATGTTCCTGGGGGTCAAAGGGTGCTGCCGTTGTTTACTCGGACCGTATCCGACGGGTTGTCTCCTTGAAACACCTACTTGAGCATTTATACAGGAACGTAAGGAAAAATATAATTTCTAACTATCCTAAAATTCAGTCCAAAAAACCCTATAGTAAGAGAACAATGCTGATAATCATTTGGCGTCAAAGAAATTGCGAAGTGAAGTCGAACCAAAAGCACCGAGTGGCCTTGTCAGTTGGAAGGGAACACTTCCTTTTACCCAACGGGAGGAAGGACTGCATTGCAGTGCACTTATTCCCACTCTAAGAGCAATTCAAAAATACCAGTGCGTCCATCAGTAAGACACTATTCGAGGTTATGCGTCACCTTTTCAATAAAACGATAGTGTTATTGAAAAGATGACGCATTGAAATTCGTGGCTATCAGGGGAATATATATATATATATGCATTACGACGCATTTATAAAACAAATGGTATAAAAGCTCTAATTGATCAAATCTATACTTATACCTAGCAATCTTCCCAATAAAAACAAATATAAAAATAACCACCTGTTCATGTTTTCACCACGTAACACGAGAGGAGAAAGTTGATGTCAACTATCCACTTCAGGTTTGGAAATACGTCAAGTTACCCTCTAGCTTATCAGGTACACCTTTGTTAAGATATAACTGATACGTTTACCAATCTTGAAATATAAAAAAAAAGAAAAAAAAATGTGACATTTTTTTTGCATAATTTCTCTTAGATGGGTAATAATAATAAATGAGACAACGCAAAGGACGCGGACAAGGCAAGAAAATGGTCTTTAGGAAAAGGCCTCGCTATCTCTCGTGTGATCAATGTGGCAACTGCGTCTGAGGGCCAAAGAACCAACACTAAACGTCGTCCTATGAGAAACCTCAAGATAATTTTAAGATAAAATAATAATAAAAAAAACGGAACGCTGGCGAGACAATCTACACAAGGATGAACGAAACCTGATACAATATATTGCGGAAACACACGAAATAAACGCTCGCGGCAAGAGAAAAAAAGAAAAGAAAGAAAGAGGTAGCGCCTAATTAGAATTGCGCGCCACACTATACGACCGAGCAACACTGAAAGCCGGAACCGGCGCATCAATGTGTACGCTATGCCAATGGAACTCCGGAAGAGCACTCTGTGGCTCCTATATATTACCGGGAGCACAGCACTCTGCTAACAGGTTGCGGTCGTGTGAGAAATACAAACGACCGTCATTATCAACCCGCAAGTTTCATTCGAAGAGACGCGCTTCCAAAGCCGCAGCGATAATGATGAGCACCTCGAGGGCCCTGTTTTCTTCCCCGATGATATCGAAGCTGCGAACGCATTAACTCGGCAGAGACGGTATTAATGCCAACGACGTCAACAAGCTTGGCCCTGTACGCAACTCGCTCGAAATCGACCGATTGCGCCTCCACAGCTTTCGGTGTCAGCCACCGCCATCGAGACGCAGAGAAAGAGAAATTAACTGATGGTTACAAGAACACACGTCAGACTACAAAACCCAGAGACGCCTGAGATCATCCGCACTTTAAGCGCCGGAAGGAAAGGTACTTAAGTAAGGTCCTCAAGGCTGATAAATGTCTTTCATTCCGTTTCTTGCGAGATCAAGCAAGCGCGTCGATTGCCATCCAATACCGGTCGGGTCTCGCCGAGCTTTCACTGCTGGACAGTGAGAACCAGCGTGCACACGAAAAGAAATCAAAACAGCTGCACACCAAAGGGGGCGTTTCCGCATATCAGTTGTGTCCTATACGAGCAACATGCAACAGAGTACACTTTAAAATTTGCACGCGCTAACCAAGCACAGTAATTACTGAACGAAGATGACACAAGCAGCGGCGGACACTTGACTAAACAGCAAAATGCGAAGAAAAAAAACAAAAAAAAAAACTACACAATGGCGCGAATAAGTGCGCATGATCAGAAGTACTGTTAAAACGTTTGAAGCGGTGCTGTTAACAAGCCTTGATAGCAATTGTTCTGAGCTGCAAACGCGAGAGACATCCAGCCGAGCAAACAAAGGTCAAGATGACTTTTGGGAAAACCTATGAGCGGTATAGTGCCGATTGTAAATGGTGAAATGCCGAACCCTATCACTCTTCCCCGCAAGCTGCGATTCTTTAACCTGGCAAGAAACACCAACGTGCTGTTTCCAAACAAGCCCGCCTTGGCCTACACCAAGTGTGGGCCAAAGTTTTGTTTTTGGCGGCATAGCAAATATTGGGAACACAAAATAGATCTGGGAAACGCTTCGGCCGTAACGTCCTATCGCAGCAGATCCTACCCATAAATCCGTCCGTCTGCGCATGCGCAGTGCCGACAGCAGCGCCGCCGAAGTTGACGTCAGAGTTAAGTTGATGTATACAGGGTGTTCTTTTCTCTTTTTTTCCCGTGCTTTAACCATTACAAGTTTGTTTCCAAAAAGCCGCGACGGCTACACTAATGCGGTGCGTGCAGGTGAGTTCTATACTAATTTAATATAGTTTTCGATGAAGCCCAGAAAGTTTGTATTTTGAATCATATGTTTATCTTCACTACTTAAAAAGTGAATGAACAAAACATTAGTTCATTAGCCGACTTATCCCGACGATTAACTCCTATATAGGTAGTATGCCCCCCACTGGCTGTATAACTCACGGAAGCCGGATTTGTTTAGCTTTGACGGCTTTAACGTAATAAGAAAAAGAAACAGTCTGTAAAGCTTAAAAAAAAAAAGAACACCCTAGAAATAGGACGTGCGATGTAAAAGCGATCATGATATGTTCGCTTCGGTATAGATAGCCAAACGCGCTCTAAACATTTCACGCGAGAAACTCACCACGAAATCCTATCAAAAACACTGTATGAAACTATCTCGCCATCGCGTATACAAACTTATCCAGATCCGTCCGGGAACTTACCAGAAACACGATTTGGCGCCCCCCCCCCCCCCCTCCCCCCCTCCAAAAAAAAAAAAAAAGGTAAAAATAAAAGTGAACCCACAGGATCAACTTCGTGCAAAACTGAACGAAACCCAAAAGTGACCGGGAATATTTTTTTTCCAATAACGCTGTTTTTACATTAATCTTTTTGCCAAGTACTCAATTCGGCTCACCAATATCGGAGGTAATTCACACACAAGCATCGTAACTATCCAGAGGATCAAGAGAGGACTCCTCCTTAACGCCTCGCTGACACTCTATTTGGACGCCAACGAGCGGGAACTGTGGCACTCGGTCGTGGCAGAGGCGTATACGATTCCGTCGGCGCCTCCCGGGTTTGCACAAGCGCACGGGTTGACAGCGCGCCCAGCCAGCGAGGCAACCGCTCCGAGCGCGTCGGCGTCTCGAGCGGGTACTGGCCGGCGTTGGGGCGCCGGCCGAGCCAGGGGCAAGCGGCGCTCCGGTCGTCCACGCCGAGGGCGCATGCCCGGCCGCACATCGAACGCCGGCGCAGCGACCGCGTGGCAGTGGGCCCGCCGCCGGGCCTCAGACGCGGTCGTACTGTCCGCGGTTTCGACCGGGGCCCCCCGCACCGCTCGGCCGGCGTGACAACCGCGGTGCCAACGCAGAACTCCGCTCCTCGCGTCTGGGAAGCGGCTGTGCTGGCGGCGGAAGCGGTCCGTACGCATACGAACCAGGATCGGCGGACGCCGAGGATCGCTGAACCGGAAACGGGCTATCGGAGCCACCAGGTGTGACCCTGCTCTCGTTTACGGGAGAAGAAAACCGGGCGAGGTGCCGCGCCCGCGGCGCTGTCAAGGTGCGATGGCTTAAAAAGGACGGAGGCTCGTCGGTGCAGTCAGAGGAAGGTTTCGGCGGGTATAGCACGCAGCTTCAGCAGATAACTGAACTGTCTGACGTCTAGTGCACACGTCCTGCAAGCAGCAAGACGCGGACGCGATGACACACAGCATACGCCGAGTACGTGATCCAACTAGTCAGCTGTCTAACGGCGGCCAAAGAGCGACAAACTCCACTTACTAAAAAGCCGGGCGTCGCATTGACGGAGAACAGACTCGGGCCTCAGGCAGATCGTCTAAATACCCGTCGCTTCGCCCGTCTTTTCGTGCATCCGACTTACCAAGCGTATAGGAATCAGATCTAAACACGACGGAGGAAGGACTTGGTGCGAAGCGAAAAGGAACCCTGACTCCAACGGTAACGATTTGTATTCACAGGGTGAGAGCGCCGGGAATGTTACCCTAAATTCCCAATGCACGCCCCAAACAGCCGGACGCGTGGACAAAAGGCACCGCGAAGAACTTGGGCCACCCCGGCGCGGAGAAGCGTACGGAGAAGGAACACGATGGACAGGTTCGTAACGGAGTCCGCGGAAAAAGGCACCGCCACAGATGGCCGGCCACGCCAAGCCCTGTTTGTAATTCTCGGCAGCTTCCGTTTCGGTTCCTGCTTTGAAACGAAGCAAGAGAAAACAGAAAGCCGGCAGAGGGCGGCAAAAGAAAAGGAGAGCGAGAGACTTGCCCCGAGCCAAAGCAAAGAGGGGAAGGAGGTCGGCGAAAGCAGGCACGCACAGCGCGCAAACAGCACGTGCAGCTGCCGCCTGGGCCGCCTTTTGTCTCAGATGCTTTCCCCCCGCCGACGGCGCTTCCCCTCCAACCCCCGCGCTTTTGTTCGGCGCAAATTACCGGTCCTTTATTGGGCTTCCCGACAAAGGAGTTCCGAGTGTATTTACAAAACCTCACTGGAGGGAACATGGCCGCTCCAGGGATCTCTCTCTCTCTCTCTCTCGGAGGTCGGCATGCGGAGCGTAACCCTCGATGCATCGGCCTCGGAGAGGGCCGCGGAGTTCAAAACAAGCTCCGTGCCAGCGCCTTGTGAGGCCGTTTTGTAACGCATTACAAAAGGGCCCCCAGTAGAAGAGAGCCGCGCAAAAAGGGGGAAAAAAAAAAAAAAAAAAAAAAGTCGGCCGCGAGGGAGCGCTTTGGCGCGGCAGGCCCGAAATAGGGCGTGCAGAGACAAGCTCGACGACATGACCCCCGAAAAGCAACCAGAAAAATGCCTAACATGTCGGACGTTTGAATGGAGTTTTGAAACAAATCTCGCAAGAAACTTGTGGCATCGGAGAAGTCAAACAACGACCGCACACCAACAATGCGAAGAGAGTGCCACAAATCTGACGCGAAATTTACAGATGAGCGCACACACGACTTTGGCGGATCACTGCATTCCTGGTTCGCGCGCACACAGAAAAGGAGCCTCAATGGATGTTTAGATTGTGCGTTTTGATAAACACAAGTAAAACGTATGTTGCTGTAAACGCCAGAAAGATGGCTGCCCTTGGAGTAACATCACTCGCTTCGTGCATTATCGTCGTGAATGCAAGGAGCGTTTGATACAGTGGTGACACGGCACTCGAAACGGACAATATGTCTGTACGGAATGTCCTTTCGCGGTAATCCTATATCCTATCTATACGAAGGAAAGAGGGCTTGTGCAAAAGAGGCACGATCAGACGTGCCTCAGACTGAAAACACGACGAAACACGAATCCATCGCAAAGACGTCACAATCGTTGTTAAATGAATGCTCGCTGCGAGTAAGCCGTAGCAGTGCAAGGAACTTCGACAAAGTTCAAGGTCCATCGAAAGAAAAGAATTAGATGTTAGCTAATGCTGCAATCGACGTCAACAGGGACAAAACTAAACAAACAAAACAATTCAGAGCTATTCAAGGGTCGTTGAACTATTCCGAAACGTCATAGGCGATGCGCTATCATTGATTGTGAATTTAGAAGTGTTCGAAGAAAGAAAAAAGAAAAGTTGTGCAAGAGAAAGAAAAATACAATGCTCGAGGGAAGCTTGCAACACAAAACCATTGTTAGAAGGCAGAGAGTGCAGGCGAGCTTGTTAGGGAACGACTTATTTGTGAACCCTGAGACGGGGAAGATTCAGAAAACGGACAGAAGAACCACATCTCGTCTCAAAGAGATGATAAGCATCCACTTGCGATGGCCATTAAATAACAATGAAAACTACAAAAAATCAAACCAGGAAGATGTGGCAGTAATACAATGACAGAGTATTGCCAGCAGCTTGTTCATAGCCGTGCATCTTCGGTTGTAGGGGATTTTGACACCTAGGCCGCAAAAAATACCCCCCCCCCCCCCCAAAAAAAAAAAAAAATAATAAATAAAAATAAGACACCAAAGCGGACAGAGTAGAATGAATCTTAGAGACGAATCTGCTACGTGCGAACTCAGCCTGGGTACAATCCATTTTGCGAACTAGGTCCACGTTAGAGCAATACGCAAAACCAATATTTCCTCCTTCTAAAAAATAAAATAATAATTAAGAAATAAACAAAAACTTGTGTTGGATCAACGATGTTCGAAAATATTGCCAACTTCCGCCGCCACCGTCGGGTGGCAGCACTTCCTTCCATATCGTGCCTTCAAGATCTCCATGTTTCGAATGGCTCCTCCCCTGATGACAATGAAAACGTACTACTCGAAATAGGCAGATAATGACTTCGGGACAAAAACAATTATGGTGATGAAAATGCATAGTGGAGTAATTGGTTTAAAACGGGGACCGAACAAATCACGATGCGTAAGCAAAAATGCGACCGAACTTGAAACGTCGGCATAATAAAAGAATGAGGTGAGCAACCTATGGAGTTACAGTAAACACACCAAGTGCAGCGAGAGCAGGCGTCAAAATTACGTCGCACAACGTCAAGTCAAATCAACACGACGTTGACAACGCTACAAAAATGGAACCTAACGACTCCGTCACAATATCGCTTAAACACAAAGTCGGTACCGGCAAGACAACGATAAGAGTCAAAGCACATGTCCACACGCACTCCCCGTACGAACGGAAGGGGATCCCGACTAGGGAACAAGGCCGGCGAGACATATCCCTATGGAAGCCTACCTTGTCCCTAAATTCCCCAAATCGAAAGCCACGCGGTCGGCCGTCGCGGGATCGGGCACCGTCACGTGGAGTGCGAGTCGCAGAGCCCAACCAGAGGTCTTGATTGGGCTCGGCGGCGTGGCAGACCAGCGCGAGGCCAATCTACATACGAGCCATTGGAACGGAACTGACCAGGTTCTCCCGACCGGCATCCCGTGGACGGAAACGGCGAACTGAGAGACACCAGCGCGAGCGAAGCGGGCACCACGCAGTCGCGAGACACTCGATCACACGCCGAAGGTCAGCGGGGATGCCCCCCGCGAGACGACGACGACCCGGTCAGACACAGCGTCCGGCGGGAGGCAGCCCCGGTGACAGCGGCGGGCCGCCGTCGCTGGGCGCGTCGGTCCCGTCGGGCGGCGGAGCGGCCGTGGCGCCCAGCGGCGGTCCGGCGCGCGGGCCCCCGAGGAACGGGCTGGTACGTTACCGGCGACTCGACGTCGATGGCCAGCTAGGGAGGGAGAGACAGCGTCGTACAATCCCACGTGGGTCTTGGCTGACGGCCATACACACTGCTGCGCACGGGAGCAGTCACGGCAGGTGAGCGCGGGTAGGGCACCTCACGGCACGGGGCGCCGCAGACGACATGGGCCAACGTTAATCCAGGCGCGGCGCGCGGCGTGCATCGACTGGCGGGACCGTGCGGGCGGAGAGCGTCGACACCTTGCAGTGCGCCTGCGCGCCGGGAACACGGAGCAGGGCAGCGCGCGCGGGAGCACTCTGACGGGAGACTGAGGCCAGGCGCCAAGGTTGCGCCGGAGAGGAGGAAAGGGGGTGGCGTAATTAATTCCTCCGGAGCGCCGGGAGGAGGAGGGCGCACACCGCGCACGCGGGCCAATCACAGCGCGCTCCGCCGTCCGAGCTCGCCGCCTTTCATTGGTCGCAATTATTTTCGGGGACGCGCCGCCAGCTTTGCTTTTGTTTTGCGCTTCCGTCATTATGCGCTGCCGCGCGCTAGCTTTCTCTGGCGCGCGCGCGCGCGCACGCCGCACGTTAGCGCGCGCCTTTCGGACGCATTCCGGATGCGGTCACGGCGTGTTCCTCCCGCAGCCGCTCTCGCGTCGAGGGACACGCTCGGTCCGACACGCGCGCACACCCGCGACGCCGAGTCCGGACGTCGCGACCGAAACCCTCGCACTATCAGTGGGGGTGCACGGAGGAAGAGGGGGGCGACTCGCGTCGAAGGAACACACGGGCCCAAAACACGACAACGTCACACGGACCCAAAGTCAGGCGCCAGAAATCGCTCGAGGCACTCGCGGAAGTATCCGACCAAATGAAGCGGGGAAGATCGAACAGCAAAACTGGACAAAGTGCGGCTGACACGATCGGGGCAAGTTCCGAGCAAGAAAGGGGCGTCGCGGGAAGGGTGGCAGCGGGGAGCGACTGGAGTGACGCGAGATGCCGCTAGGCACTTTTGCGCCCGTCAGCCTCGGGACCTAGGGAAACCGGAAGAGCGGCGCATGCAACCCGGGCGCGCGCGGGTCGCCCGGCGTGCACGGGCTCCCAGTCTTACCTCGTGGTGGCGGCATGCGTCCGGCGCAGCGTCCAGTGCAGGGGCCGCCTCGGAGCGCCGGAGCACGCGGAGCCCGGGGCCCGGCCAGTCCAGCGCGGCGCCGGGTTATCCGCGGAAGAGCGCCGGCCCAAAATCCCTGGCGCCTGCTTTAAATGCGGCCGCCGGAGCGCCCGCTCTTGTTGGGCCTCGGACGAGTGTGCGCCGGGAGCCCGCGCTCCTGCGCGGTTATGAGACACCGCCGACACCTAGGCCCGCGCCCGGGCTGGCACCGCCATCTATTGTCTCCCGCGGGCAACAAAGCCGGCGCGCGCACGCGCATGTGCAAAAACATGCAAGTTTGACAGATACCGCCGCCATATTTAATTCCTCCCTCCTCGGAGTCGCCCTCCCCTGTTGAGTTTTTCCGCTTCCAAAACGGAGAGGAGGCGACGCGAGGGCGAGTGCACTATTGATCGGGGATCGATCAGGCCGCCGGTTTTGTTTCGCCCTTATTACTCTTTCCCCGCCGAGGAGGATGGAGATGGGCGCATTACGTCACTTCGTTACGGAAAACGGCGCGTGCCCCAGCGTCGTGCGTTGCACCTGGCGCCGCCGCCGGACCGCGCGCCACGCCGCCGCTCCTCGGTGCAGTCCGCTCCCGCAACGCGCCGCCGAACAGTCAAGCACCGACAGCATGCATCCAGATAGCCATGTCGCGTATCGCGTCCAACAGCTGACACGCGGTATCCAGTCAGAAGTAGTTCTCAAAGGACATACTCCCGAGGCATGGTTTACGCCAGTCATATGACCAGCCCTCTGCTACACTGTTTCAGAAACATGGTATAATGTACATTCGTAACATGTAGGCATATCGTTTAAGCTTAAGTTATAAGTACGAAATATTAAATCGCACGCAGTTTCTTGTTCAATTAGAATGCTTATGTACAAAAACTATCTCATTCGTAGCACCGAAATTTGAAACATTTATTCGTACAAAACAAGTTAAAATAAAATGATAAGACGTTCCGAAATTGCTGCACCTTAAAAAAGAAAAAACAAATCCAATATACGACTTGAATGAACATCAAAAATAGATTTGAGATTATTATTATTTTTTTCTTTTTTGTGAGAGACGAGTTATGAAAATTGCAGTGTTTGAATTTGTTATCATTTGTGCACATTATTTTAGTTGTTTTATTATGGTCTCTTTCCCTCTCTCTCTCTCTCTCTCTCTCTCTCTCTCTATATATATATATATATATATATATATATATATATATATATATATATATATATATATATATATATATATTGTTTAAATGTGTTGTATATTGATTCTTATGTTTTGTTTTTTACGCAGAGTGGCTTTGCGCAATGTATGATACTGTACGGACTGTCTTCTGATCTTTAATTATATAACTTCTGGGAATAAGGAAACTCGTCAAAATTATTTTTTTTTCCCTTTTGGTTTTTGCTTAACCTTGTTCATCGCTTTAATGGGAGAGAAATATTGTATTAACCTCTTTCTATCTTCGAAAATATGAGCTGCATCACTCAATTTGACATTTTGCTACACCTGCCGTCGCCACAGCCTCAGTTTTCTCTTATCTTGTCAGAGTTGGGACAGTGACGCCGAAGTTTCACCGTGCAGCACCGGTCTCTACCAGAGCTGCAGAAACTGAAAGGTGCGCCAAAGAGGCACGGCAGGCTCTTCCAGCTCTGACTGTCCGTGATAGGGTGCGCCAAGTGTTAGGAGCATGCAGACTTAACAACTACCCTCAGGGTGGTGAACGTGTGGTAGACAGTACGTGTTTGCGCTACGAAGTTGGCATCTCCAAAGGATTCTCGAGAGGTCAATGCCCCGAGTACTTTGTAAAGGTAGAGGTATTTCACGAAACACCGTCTTGGCATGTACGACGCCGTTGTCAAATTTCGCAATGAAGTTGTAGAATCAGTAAAGGCCGATTGTGCTCCACGTTCGACTTGGAGAAGCACAACGCGCAACTTGCCCGAGGAACACGAGCTCTTTCCTGCGTGCACTCGCTGTGCCAGGCGGTCCCGTTTACACCGACCCTAACGCATTCCGATATTGACACTGTGACAAAATAATAAATAAAAGTTGCGACAAGGATCCATTGAAAACAAGGAGACCCACTACGAACAGGTTGTTGTTGTATAAGACTATGAGTTATACACCAGCTCACGTTTACAAACAAACCGTAGCGCCCCTAGCGGCACGCCACTGCCGCCGCGCATGCGCGATGGAGTGTGGGCAAGAAGCACCGCGTCCCGCGTCAACAAACCATTGGAATGTCACGTTGTCGGCGTGAGTCTCCGTACTCTTTTTCGCGTGGGAATTGTCCATTCTACGTCCTCATAACGATGTCTTACCACTTTGGTCGCCTGAGCGAAATCATCGAGGCTTGTTACGCTGAAAAACGTTTTAATAATTTGACGTGCGGCGATTCATTCGCGTGAACGCCGCAGAATGGACGCCAAAATCATGATGACATTCTTCTCGCTATTTTTCGGTCGTGACGTCGCTCGTACTGCAAAAGTGTCGATGGTAGCGGCGATGATCGACGTCGATACTGCAAATCGGAAGCGGAAACAGACCGAGTGAATCAGGCGTAACAAGTCGGTGATGGCCACTGGTACCAGTGATCAACATCTTGTATCTACTGTTTACGCCGAGCCTGCAATTACTTCTTATCGCAATCACTGTGTCAACGTTTAGTCTACGGGCCGCTTTTGTTTGAACGAGCACACGACAAAAAGTAGACAAGTTTGAAAGAGTAGACGACAGTTCGAACGATCAGGCGGTCGTATGATCTTGAAGACACACTGAACCCGCGGGTGATCCGGCCAACTTTGCGGTTTTCTTTCGTTCATGTTGGAACAGAACAAATAAATCTGACGACCCCAAGTAACCGTGAATTCAACCCAAAGTGTTTCCTGCCCAAGCAATCGTAGTTTAACGGCGTCTGGCTCGCCCTTTTCACGGCTACTATCCACGTCCTCGGACGAACGGAGGGGGCAGAAACACATGAAAACTGACCTTCAAACTTTTCCCGACTTTTTTTTTTCGTACAGCCCCCGTCGCGGCGTTTTGACGAGGAGGCAGGTTTTTTGTCCGTTTTCTTCCAAAACAACGCAGGAATGCATGTCTCCCACGGTGACTTTCACCCACAGCCCCAGACCGGAAGTGCGCCCTACGCGCCACCACCGCGGCGTGACGTAACAGAGATGAGTTTGTGTATAGAATCACAAAGGGAACCCCCGAGACGAAGGAGGCAGAACTTGTTCGGAGACGAGAGGAAAGATGACCAGTCAGCGGCTCGTCTGCGGTGTCTCAGAGAAAGTTGTAGGGGGGGGGGGGGGGGGGGGGGGGGGGGGCAGAAGAGAACGGCGACTGAAAGCAACGAAAAAAAAAAAAAAAGAGTGAAAACGAGTGAATTGTCAACAGATTGGGCGAGAGAACGTGACGCTCTCGCCGGGGGCTCGCACGGTCTCATACCTCCTGCTCCGGACCTCTTCGTCCGAGAGAAAGATTGCACGTCCAACAACGAAATGGCAGTGCCCGTCAACTCGCAGCCCGTGCAACCCTTTCTCAGCGCCAAAGGTTGCACCTCTAACAAGAGCTGCATGGGCGATTCATCATTCTCGGTGCACTCACTCTCTCACGAAGTCCCTGGTTCGCTCGAAAAGAACCGAGAAAAAGAGAAGCGAGACACAGAGAAAGAGGGGAAAAGCAAAATCCAACGGGACAAATAAACGGTAACGGGCAAAAAGGGTGCAAACTGCGCTAGCAACGAAACAAACACGGACACGCGGCTAAGTCGCCTCCACTCGCGCCATCTCTCGGCCGGAGCTCGAACTGCAGCCGCTCCTCGTGCCCCTCTCCTCTTCCGGCTTCCTCCTCTACGAATCAATATTTCCGCAGCTTTTCTGTCTCTCCCTTCTATGGGATTTTCTTCTCTTTTGCTCCCCGCATTTTCTTTTTCTGTTGTTTTGCTTTACAGGCGGTTTCTTTTAAGGGGTGAAAAAAAACACAAATCTACATAAAGAATTGATTTTTTTTTTCCGCGGGAAAGAAAAAAAAAAGAGGAGAGGGGGTGCATTGAAACGCCGTTTTAGAAAGTTCAGTGGAGATGGCGACACCGGCCCACCACTATGGAAAGGAGCAAATTCAGATGCGCCTTCACTATGCGAAATTTCGGTCACGGGTACGGGTCATGCGATCGCCATTTACGAAGAAACAACTGCTACCTGGTGTTTCTAGAAGATGTTCCGTACGGATGGAGCACGCTTTTAGAGGCCCCATTTCATCGGCCGTACTAATTGAAGAAGACTTTGTTCAGACTCGGTGCGCGGAAGAGTAAGATTTGAAAACTGCCACGTGCAGTCACGCCGAAGCGCCGCCACTGTCGCTCCTGTCAACCGCTTTCATCGGTGGCGCCATCTATTTCGAGACCTTGAAACTACGTTAGAGCGTTTGCGGCCTCCGATAATAATGGGGGGGGGGGGGGGGGGGGGGGGGGGGTTCAGAGCCGTTTATTGAGAGAGTTTGGCCATACATTGGTTTGAATAGGCGAGCATCTCGGGCCAACCACAGGCCGCGAAACAGCCCCTAGCGGTGGTCGCGTGCTCTAAATTTGTGCCACGACTATTATAATTTGAGCCGTGCCGAGCGGAACTCCGCGTCTCAAGACGCTCGCGCACCCCACCCTTTGCACTGCTTTCTTTCAGCCAGTCTCAGGACGCTGTTCTAGCAGTGCAGACAAAGGCATGGGCACGAGCGCGTGGCTTTGGAAAGTGCCTCCTATGCACGAGGTCTCGTACAAACAATAGCGTTTCGCTGAGCTAGGCTCACGCGCCTGTGCCTTTGTCTTCACTGTCGACATTTGTGAGATGGAGTAGAGGTCTCCTGATTGGTCGACGCTGTGTCACAAATTTAGTTTACGCTCTAAGCGTGGGGGGAATATTCGGCGCTGGCGGCGGCCTTTGCTCCGCCTATTGTCCAAACTCTCCTAATATACGGCTCTGGGGGGGTTGTGTGGATATTTATACAGCGAGTCGTTGGTCAGCCATTTTAAAGTTGCGACGAGTTACTCGCTGTAGATGAGCAATTTAGCCAGTGCAGTACAACTGCTAGCCTGGGGCCTTTAACGTGCACCACGCAGTAGTGATACACGACCGCACGCCGGTACGATGCTCATCCAGATCGAAACGGGCAGGGGTGGGGATTGAACCCAGGATCCCTGGGTTCTGCAGCGCGAGCTTTCGCTCCACGTGCTCTTAGCTGGTGTGCGCTAGCCCACTCGGCCACCGATCCCCCCGTGGCCTCCGAGATCCGACGGAGGCCATGGAGCGCCGCTTAGCGTCTGATTGGGCCCCAGCCCGACGCCAAGCGCGCAGCGACGCATTGATTGGAACGGAGTCCAAGCCGAACGGTGACGTTGCATTCGTGTCCAATGCAAAAAACGCGAAAAAAGAAATGGCGGTCTCGGGTAATTGAACAAATAGCTAATAAATAACGTGTTATTTTTTCAATGGGTCTATTACGGGGGTATTACAGGTGCACAACGTGATATAGAGTGGTTTTTTCACTAGCCAAAATCTCATTCGAATGCAAATAAAAGAAGAAAAAGAAAAAGAAGGAAACTAACATTTCTTAGTTCAGCTTTTAGTGAGAGAGATAGCAGCCCTTTTTTGTTCTTCTACTTTCATCAATCTGAATCAGAGATGTACGAAACTCGTTACAAGTAGTCCAATTTTTTGTACAGTAACGTCTCGTTAATATGGACACTACCGTTCCCGTAAAAAAAAAATCGTCGATAATGTCAATTGCCCATAATAACGAGACAAAAATGCATTTATTTTCCCAGTTTGTCCCCGAAAGTGGTGTCCATATAGCGAGGTATCCACATTAGCGGGGTCCATATACCGAGACATGACTGTAATCGATAACGTTTTGGAGTAATTTTGTAATCATTCGAATCTATTTATTAGAAAGTAATAGCAAGAGTAATCTGACTACTTTTGGAAATATGAAAATGACTTGAAACCGTTATATTAGTTTTTTCTCCCCCTTCTAACGGCGCCCTTTGTCTGTAACAGCTTCCTACCAAGAAATCCTCGAACCAAGCATCCGACACGAGACTGGCTTGGAAAACTTGGTGGATTACGAAGATAAGTAGTTTATACTTCGGGGTGATTCTAATCCAAAAAATGGAAAGTGGAAAAGACCCGTTTCAAAAACGGCCGAAAAATCGGTCATTTTAAGAATCTGAAGTAATCGGAAAATTAAAGCCGGGGTCATCCTGATTATATATACATCCTACAAAAGACAGTCTGCATAGAAATTCGAACGAGAGTCACCACGAGATTTGTGCTTCGAATTCAGCATGGCGATGACTTCAAGGAGAAACTTGGCACGCGGCATTCGAACCACGGATAATGCGGTGACTCGTGTTTGCAGACTGTATTTTGTATGACGTACGAGGTGTAATAAAAAAAGTTCCGAGTCTGATTGTGTAGCGTAAAAAGAGAGGGCAGCAGAGTGATGCGCGTGCAGCAGTCAAAGGCAGGGACTCTCCTGCGTCATTGTGCCAAAGAGCGTCCCTCCGTGAACATTTGGAGCTGCGCTACACGAGTTTGTCTGACCAGATGCACGAGCGTAATGGCGATCTCTCCGTAGACTGCAAACCAGAGCGAGAGCGAACATCAATTTTACGTCAAACTCGGAAGATCTGAAGACCTCTGAAATTATTTAGAAGGCCTCCTATGTCAAAAAAAAACAGTGAGGTGCATATGTGTGCGAGGTGTTTTGAGAAGCATTCGCGCTTCGGGAACGGCAAACATCGCTGGAAGACGAAGAGCGGTAGGACGACCTTATCCGACCTCCCCTTGACTTCAGTGACGTTCTGGCATTCTGGAGGCGCCAGTGCCACTCAAAACACCTGTTTTAGAATTGCCGAGTTTATCATAAAATTGATGTTCGCTCTCGCTCTCGGCGGTAGCGTCGATATGTTTCGGTGGCGCCCTCTTATGGCTCCCATTCGTGACGTCACAACAAGGATTTGCGTCACCGTGACGTCACGAGGTGTAATTCTGGGCACTTACCATTAGTTGTGAACGACAAGTTCAAAGGTGCGTGTAAAAAGCACGTCGGCAGCTTGGAGTAATCGCGTGTTTAAACGAACAGTCACAGTTGGCAGTCTGACGTAACTCTTATTTCCGTTGATGAAAGCAAAATTAATGCAACTAACGCCGTCATACTGAGCGTTTAGCCAATCATATGCCGACCACAGCCGCAGCGGCGCTTTTAGTCGTGCACGAGCAAACAGCTGCGGGGGCGGAGTTTCGTCGAACACGTTATCGCTCCCTCTCACCGCGCCTCCTCTCTTAGGCGAGCTCCCCCTGTCGGGCGCCAAGGGACGCCTTTTGGTAAAGATACCTGTTGTCCACAACGTATTAGGCACTAATAAATTGTTTCACTTCCAGTAAGCGTACTGTTGCTCTATGAAGGTGCTGAATGTGAAGTACATTTGTGGGGATTACGTGCTTTTGACGTACAATCGAAATCGCGGCTACACTGCGCCTTCTCCGCAATAAGAAAAGAACAAAAGAAAATAAAGAAAGAAAAAAAAAAAAAACAAGCAAAAGGTAGGCCCGCTCAGAAGAGCGCAGAAACGTCCTAAATGGCTCTCCGAGACGGATCTGAAAGGCTAGTGACCCCCGTAATGAAAAGTGCCTTCTCGCCAGCGCTGGTAGCGTCTTGTGTACACGCGAGAGACACTAATGGAATCGTGAAAACATACTTAGGCGCGCCGCTTAAGGCAGGCACATTAGGGCCGCTCGCACTCCTAAACAGGTATGGCTCTCGCGACTGGAGCGGGCGTCCATAAGTCACACCCAGGCAGAGAGCGTCGGCTGCTCCGGGCGGCGCTGAGACAAAAGGGGCTGGCGTTGTTCGGCGGCGCTTCGCGAGCGGGCCTTGGGACGAGCACGTGTGTGCGCATGGAGATGGCCGCAGATAGAGAACAGCACCCGAGCAGCCCGTCGAGCGTCAAAGCCGGCCGAAAGAGAAGTCGGGAGACCAAAGCTGGAAACCCATTGCTGCTTCTCATTGGGCGGAAAATGACCAGTCATTAGGCGCTTAAGGAAACTTGGAGGCCGCCCGAGTCCTCTTCCCATAATCCCGGCCCCTCTCTCCCTCGTCCCCCGCCGCTTCTGACGTCCTTTGGTCTCGTTCGCTTGTCGACCGTTCCGAGATTGCCCTTCCTCCACCCGCTCTCTGCCGTGGCACTTGCTGTCGGAGCCGGTGCACCTATACGGTCATCGTTACATTTTATAGGATTTTCGGTTCCGCTCGGCGGATCTGACCTTTCCGAGGGTCCTGCGGGGAGCGAGACAGAAATGGCTGCCGCTGATTGCATAAGGCCAACAATCGCGTCGCAGAGGAGCGTCGCTGGCTCTCGGGCGCCGCTTTCGTCACACTCCACCTAAGCAACCAAGCCGAAACCGAAACCACTGGAGAGAAAAAAAAAAAAAAAAAAGAAGAGAAAAAAGAATTAGAAACAGGCGAAAGACTGCCAAAGCCCATTTATGTGGTGGGGAGTTAATCCCTACATCTGGGCATGATACGGTGGCAGAGCGCGGTTCTCGAAGGTTTGGCGCGGTATAGAGATACACGCGTCATTGATTAAATCGCGAAATCCCCTTTGTTTGTTCCTCGTACGCTTACACAGAAAGCCACCTATAAATAACAAAGGAAACGCCGTGTGGAGTTGGTTGCCAAGACCCGCCGCCAGGAACTTGGCACGCGTATGGAAACTATCTCAAGGCTTACGCAGATGCGAGAGGATATCTGTGTGATCAAAGCAAATTAATGTTAGCCCCACCATTCCGCGATTGAATGAAAGTTGGTGAACTTCCGAACTCCTGGACACGTACACATTAGGGTGCCTACATGTTTCCGCCGCTCCGCTGTTTAGGGTGGCGACTACGTTTGTGATACCTGTTGCCGACAAACCAGTGTTGCCTACCTCGTTACCATGGCAACCTCCGCTGTTTTCGTCGACCATTTTGTCACACTCACCGGTCGTGCGCTCGGACCACGCCGCTAATCCTCGTTAGGGCTAGGGAGCGCTCACCGCTCTCGCTCCGACGGCGAGGTTTCGGCGTTCAATGCCGCTCTGTTGCGTTCCATTTTGTCGCGGGAACTCGCGTTTCGCTAAAAGCAACGCACACTTTCTGCTCGCAACTTCAAAATATGAAAAAACCCGAATAAAGAGAGCGACAGCCACGACGACCGCCATCCCACTGAGCCTCCGACTCCTCCTATGAACGGAAACGGAAGTGGCCTCACAGTGTTGCCGGTGTTTCGAGACTACAGAAACTCAACGTTGTTTACGTTTAGCGAAATAAGGAGTGGGAAAAAAATGGCGGTGGGAGAGGATCTGTGAAAGGGTAACAAGAAGTTGGCGCCACCCTAATGCAGAGCGGAAACATGTAGGCACCCTAGTACACATGCGCGCGAACTTCGGCAACGCGTGGCGCTCCTCATATAAAAGTAAACTTCTTCATCCAGAAAGAGGACAAAACCGACGCAACTGTAGTCCGTTACAACTCAAGAACAAGCAGGAGTCGGAGTCCTTCCCTCTTTCCACACTAGCAGAGCGTAGGGAGCCTTCAAGTGCGAAGCGCACAGAAGAGGGAAGGGCTCCCTCCATCTCCTGCTATTCTTGAGTCGTCGAATTTTACTTCGCTTGTTTCTGGAGCGATTCGGAGCAATAACGCTAAACCCCGGTTCTCAATATGGCGTCCTACACTTAAAAAAAAAGGGGGGGGGGGGGAGATCTCAGGCGTCTGCTTTCTCGCAGATCACTCGGTGAGTCAATCAGTGGGATGTACAGGGGAAACTCGGCGAATGAAGAAGAAGCCGGAAATATGTTTAAGCCTAAAACTGAAGTCAGCAATGGGACACTGAGCATGTCGCGAGCGCGTGAAAGGTTTGCCATCTATCGGATCTCTTCGGCTGCTGAGGTCAGGGTGACGAGGCGCAGCAACGCGTCACCAAGCAAGATCCTGCAGGTGCAGAGATCACTGTGGGATTAACTCGAGAATGACCCCAGCTCTCTGCTGGGACACAAAAGAGCCAAGCTGCAGCCTGCAGCAAGCCCCCGACGCGCCCTTCTTTGCATTCGTGAGCGCTTCGTGCAAGCGTCGGATAAGCCGCGGGAAACGAGCACACCTGCGCAGCGTCAGGGACAGTCCGAATTTTTCCCTCTTCGGGAAGCACCGCCCACGGACATTCTTCCTGTCTCCGAGTCATGAGCCCGGTCGCCACTCCAGCGAGTCGTCGGACGACAGCGGCCTTGCCACGCTACCAAAGAGGGGCCAAAGCTGGGCGCCGCGACACAACACCGACGCCATAACATCAGGCTGAGCGTCACATCACAGACTTTTGAGATGCCCACCTCACCTTCCGATATCAATACCATCTTTTTTATGCGTTGGCATTCATTTCCCATGGTGCATGCAGCCGTCTTTGGTTTGGACGGTCCTGTGCTCTTTTGTTCCGTTCGTTCGCTCGTTACGTCCACCCTGATCATATTAGCGAGTTTTAGTAGACCGTGTTTCCCCCTCCGCTAAGCCCCTACGCTACCCGGAACTCTACAGCAAAGGCCATGGGCGCGCAGGCGCAGTGGCGGTTTCTTCGTAGCGGAGGGGGAAACACGGTCTACTAAAACTCCCTCGAAACAGCGCAGCGTCCAATTTCCCTCGCTCTTACGGGGTACGCGACTGGCGCGGCATGAGGCGCGGTTCACCGCGCATGCGCCGTCGTGCATCTCCCAAATCACTCGGAAGGTCGTGGTTGTCGTTAAAACCGGACTCACATTAAAAAAAAAAAAAAAAAAGTCTGCTAAGTAGTGCACAGAATGCCTGAAGGTTCAAGACACTTCCTGATTTTCATACTTCAGTGTGAGATCTAAATTTCGCGAACGCAAGGCGAGCAGTACGCGGACCGTAGCCGGCTATCGGCAGAAGCTTTGGCGGCTGCATCTGAAACGCCGACGCCCGGGAGAACAAACTGGCTCTCCGAAGACAACGGTATGCGCGGACCGTTGCGAGGTTGGAAATCCCACCCCTCGCTGAATCGGAACCCCTGAACCCCATCGGCACACAAGCCTTCTTGCCTTACGTGGGTACAGAGCGAAATATATTCAAAAAAGAAAATAAATTATATTGTATTGTACTGTATTGTATTGTATTATTGTATTGTAAATGCTAACGTATATCGTTGGGAATCGGCGTAGCGACAGCAGCGATTTCGGCATCATTTTTTTTCCCTAAGGTACGCAAGCCTTGACGATACGTTCACAAAAATTCCACGGACTAACGGAAAGAAGAAAAACAACAACAACAAAAGCTTCCATTTTGACACGATCAGGATGCCGTTCGCTATTCTCCTCGCTACGAGTGGGCCAACTCGAAACCATTTTATGTCCCTGCAAATGGCAGAACAAGGAGTTCAACATGTGTTTTCACGCTGGCCGGGTCTATACAACGCACGCATACAAACACGTATACAGAAAAAGCCGTGGATCATTCGGAGACCCCCGCTGCGTCATGAACGGCAGGGTAAGAAAAAAGTGATAGTGGTCGTGGACTTTACGACGTGTTCATCAAACAGGTTTCCCATCAACAAAGCAGTATATCAAGACCCGCTGTGCGCCGAATACGCACGCCCGGCAAGAGTGACCAGCAGGTACGCGGGGAAAGAAACAAGGTAAAAAAGCAGGTAAAGAAAAAAGGAAACAAAATAAAGGCAACAGTTCCAAATCCTCTCATGCGGCCATTGGAGACGAAAGTTGTATGTTATCGATCGTTCAGCCTTCCTTGAGGGGGTGCTCAAGGTTGGCACATTCGTGCGCTGACAGAAACGTAGATAGGCAAAGGAAGATTTTTGGAAACAACGTGCCAATTGGTGATTTGCCTCCGTCTGGGCTCTTGCTCCCAACTCAACACTCGGCGCTTATGAATAAGTACTTTCACTTAATCCTAAATTTCGTATTAGTTATTTCGAATAAATCTATATTTGTAATCAAATGACTATATATCTCGTTATTGCTCGAATCAGTGTTTCGTGACTGGACTTTCCAACGTGCGTCCCAGAAAGACGGTGCGACGAGGAAAAGAGCGGAAACTAGGAAAGCTGAAGTGGAGAAGAGCGACTTTCTTCCACAACGGCTTTTCTCGTGCGCGCCCTTGTCCCCCTCCCACTGTCTAACTTGTGTTAGACTAATATCTGTCTATTGACGGCGTGCGCAAAGTGCAGGGGGCGCCTCTCTAGCTATCATCATCATCATCTGTGACGTCGCGGGTAGGACACGCCACGCAGATCTTGGATCCCTCGGCTTGTCAGCTCGCTTCACGCGCTGTTTGGGTGACGCGAGGCAAAGCGTGTGTCACGCGTCGCGTTTATTCGGTGAAGTGATATTTGTAGTAAGACATTTTATCAAAGCTTGAAAACGTGGCACGCGTAGTCGTGCTAAGAGTCACTTTTGGCGCTGAGGTGTCGAAGGGCTGGGATGGTGGTGTACTGTTCGCTACCCCTGTACAAAAAGCTGGATAGTAAAAATAGGCTATCCAGCGCTGTACAACACTACAACATCGACCACGGCAAATAAGGTGTATTTTTATTATGATTAGGACAAAATAAAAGTGAGAAAGGAATGTCTCACCAAATTTAAAATAGGAGAGCGAAATTCGAGAATCTCTCACGTGAGTAGTAAATATTTCAGTGAAAGCCGTGTATCCTGTTGGTTCCAATGTATTCTGTGAGTGCTGGTCTCTTATTAGTTCCAAGTTTATTCCTTTTTGAATTTTGTAAACCAGACAAATATTCCCTCAAAATAACTGGCAGGAAGAAGCGATGGATGGCTTCCGGAGTCTTTTCAACTCAATTCCTGCTTATTCACCCAGCCGACGGGAAACGTGCGAGGCCCCCCCCCCTCCCTCCCCCCCCCCAATCAATGTCTGTTAAGTCTAGTAAGTCTGTGACACTTGCGTCCCCCCCCCCCCCCCCCCCCCCAAAATGAGGTATACACCTGCTATAAACTACTACCGTTTGAATGTTTAATATTGTGTCCCCAAAGAATTGCGCATAATGCATGATGCGCTTCTCAGCAAACGATTTTAAATTTATAATCAAGTTTTTGCAAAAATTGGATAGAAATAATAAATCGCCGGAATTTGCCGGGCCAAAGCCGACAATTGAAGAAGTGATGAAAATTTCTGCTTTTCTTTTGAGCAGAAGTCGGGATGTGGCAAACTTGCTTGCCACGTATTCGATGCGGAAGGAGCTAAGCGTGCAGTAACTGACGAGCATTTGAACTGTCGAGTCACACTTGGATAAAAGCGTCGGTATCGGCAAGCTCAATGTAGCTAAAACAAGTGTGCGGCGCTCAGCAACACAACTGTGCGCGCGTGCACAGCTAAGATGACAGCACGTCATTTACTCTGGTGAACGCAAAACCTTTTTTCAACAAGAACCTCCACAGATCCGAAAGAACAAGTATCAGAGAGGCTGTGAATAGCACTGACGCACGCCGCGCAGGCTGTAATGTGAAGCTCCAGGCTTGTTTTTGAACCTTTTAAAGTTTTTTAAATATAAAAAGCAACTCCGAGGTGTTGCTATTCATTAGAAAGGTCACACACAAAAACATCATACACGTTTCTTTAATAAATAACACGTCTTTAATCGGCCTCGATGCGAACCAACATCGCCTCGAGATCGAACAGAGTCGCCACCGTGCGGCCGATGTTGGAAACACTACGAGTGTGGATACCGCCGCACGTCGTCTTCTCTGGGCGCACGTGGAGGCATGGATCCTCGCGACGATGAAGGCTCGTTTTCGGGTAAGCTCCGCTGTTTACGCTGTGAATGCTTGTTAAACATTTTAGTGAAAAACCCGAGACTGAGGTAATGACAGACGACGACAAGGAAAAGAAGGAGAACATCCTTGAGACGTTCTCCTTTTCTTCCTTGTCGTCGGCTGTCATTACCTCAGTCTCGGGTTTTTCACTAAAATGTTTAATATACACCAGCTCACTTGCGCCCTTACGTTCTGCTGTGAATGCTTGTTTCTTCGAAAAGATTGTATCGTTCCACGACTGTGGAAATACGCGAAGGCAAGGAATGCCAAGCCGGATACTTACGTAGTTTAACTACTGCGGTTGCTGTTGTGACGCGGTTCTTTGTTTCAGTTTCAGTGCCATTGCATACTATCATGAAGTACATTGCCGCAGAAAGCGGTGCCTCCTCGAAGGCGAATAAGTTGTAAATTCCGGGCACATTATTGAGTGCAGCGTTGTGGCCCCAACGACCACGTCGACTAGCGTACGCGTGCGGCGCTACGTGCTGCAGTCTTCGGCTCTCAGCAAGGATCCCCGCACTGTGGATCTGGTACTCACGAACGGTGCCACGATTGATGAAATTTCGTGCACTTGCCCCTGCCGGGTAACTACTGTTTGTAACTCCAGCCGCCGGAAACGTCTTCAAGGGAATCGCACGATTCGTCACTCCCGATTGTCCTAACGCTGCAGACGTAAAACCCTTTATTTTTGCGATCTTAATTATTCGTGTAATAGGCATAGGAACCTATTCGCTGCCGCTAACTCTCGCAAAGTCTAGAGACTTGAATTCTGGCGTCAAAACAAGAGAGGTATTCGCGTGCTTTTATTTTTTGCCAATTTTGTAATTCTCAAAAATTAGGGGTTCGCGAAGGGTTTTATAGTAGGCGGTGCAGTCACTTCAGAAAAAGAATGGCTCGAGCTTCGTACGTAGCGCCCTGTTAACTTTAAATTATTCGTGCCATTTTTATGTAGCGTAATTTTCCGTTGAAAATTCAAGAGAAGTGGCAGAAAACCTCGTCACGCGGAGGGTGAGCAAAATTCATGGAGTGTAGACAAGCAATTGATTAAGCTCGATAGTCCCTGTTGCTCCTTCGGTAGATTAACCAGTTGACATCAGCACTATTTACCGCGTACTTCGGACCGAACTTCAAGAAAATTGATTAGGTGCGTCCGACGCACACGCAGACATTGAGCGAGTTCCTTCCGCTGCAGTCGATGCCTCCTTTACTTTGTCATAGTGTAGGGGGCTCGTAGGAGTGACGGATCTGCAACGTTTCAAAAGTCCGATTCTCACGCAGTAATAAGCTCGTGGCATTCGCATCCTCTCTCAAAAAAAAAAAAAAAGAAAACAAAGAAAACGCAGCGGGAGAATTCACACTAAGGACGACCACACTGCCCAGCAGTGAACGAGTATCAACGCACGCGTTTTACGCGTACTCTACCTTGGGCCACTCGTGACACTTATGTAAACTGTTTTCTTTTTCCACTTACATCGGTTGTCATGCATCGTTGGTTTGAAGCCTTCGGCGGTGAAATGTTTAGAGCAAGCCATCGTGCGAATCGAAGGCTCCCTCGCAGATATCAACTTCGAGAGCCACTCTTTCTTCAGCGCGCCGGCCGCTGGATATCGGTGAAAACCGACCCCAACTCGGGGCAATAGGTATTGCACTGAGGCAATGAACCGTATCGGATCATTTTTCGTTAAAATTGCTTTTACAATGATACCGTACGAGGAAATAAACGCGATATTCTGCAGGTTCTTGGCCTATGGGCCAGCCATCTTCCTATCCACACACTGCTGCTGATGATAGCGCGTCAGTAGCACCACCTTTAGTTCGATCTCGAGGCGAATTACATAGCGCGTCGTCTGCTCGCATCCTACCCGCTCCGTCACAGAAGAGCGCCCGCAAGGTGGCGCCACCAAAACATCTCGTCGCCAATAGCACCTTACCTGACTGTTTTTCTGAACCCCTTTTGCACTTCAGTTAGTCTTTCCGATCTATTCATTCTTCCCTTCCAAGGAGAGAAAGGTTCATACCTCAATCCCCTTTCACCTTGGTAGCCACCTGACCGGCGGATCAATTTGGTTGGTTTCGGTTTCACCATTCACGCGACTGTGTTGGCGGCCATTTTCGCCCACTTTCATGATAAAAATATATCTCTTGTCGCACACAACTAATGAAACAGTAGTACTGAGCGGCTCAGTACTACTGTTTCGAGGCTTCGAAACACTTCCTTTGCCTTTCCTCCTGCAATACTCTGATGATGAGATCCCTGCTCACTGAAAATCTCGGAGGCATATACGGTCCGAAATTTGTACGCGTGATATACTGGAGCCTTCTGCTCAAAAGCGGCACATTATACAATTTTTGGTTTTCTCACGAAAAGGCCCTAGCTTTGGGAGGTTCAACCGCGTGTAAAGTGAATGTGCCTTTGAGGTGATATTTAAGGGACGTCGATTCAAAATATGTTTGTTTTGCAATAATCGCTGCGAAGCCAGACATTTTGAAGGGTAAACATAGAACATTATACCTGTATGATTTGACTGAGGCACAACATGCTTCAGCAGTATAATGAAAGCAATCGAACGACGAAAGAGAAGAAACAAACAATTTGCCAAAGTTTTTTTTTAAATTTTTGTTTAGACTTTTTGCCAAGAGTTGTGAAGATCGCCCGAATAGGATAGCTTCTCTGCCCCTTTCAGTACGTTTTAGATGGATTCGTAAACTATAAAAACAAAATAAAAACCATAATACCTCTTAACGGCGGCTTTAGTATATTCTGAGAATAATCGAAATATTTTCCAAAGCTGGGATGCTGAACCGAAATATGGATTCCACAAAACACGCGGCAAAAGCGTGCATCAGGATGCTACAAACACCAAAACATCACTCATACAGCGATGTCTCAAACAGATGACCGTATTTTTCAAGAAAAGGAGGCGCATTTGACAGGTTTGTTGACGTCATGCTTCTCCGAGAAGGAGAGGGAATGGCCTCGCGTCTTCTCCGCCTCGCCGCCTTGAGGGAACGAAGCGAAGAGAGGAGGAAACTAGGTACCTTGACGTCACGCGCCTCGTCGGCCTTGTTCAATCTCGACCTCTTTTTCTCAAAATACGGCCGTCCATTGGAGATATCGCCTTACGAGTGGTGTTGTAGGGATTGTAGCGTCCCGCCTACATCTCCTGCATTGTTTTTCTGAAATCCAAATTTCGGTTCACCATCCTTTAATGTATTCTTTTTTCCTTTGTCTAGTTGCCCGCACTGACATTTTGTTAAATGTTTTATAGACAGGTATGACTCACGTATTTTGCATGAGGCATGTATACCTACGTGGGTCATAAAAGTGAGGGGGAAATATGATATGAAATTGTGATTTTCAGTCAAAACACTTGCAGAGTTTCGCAAAAAAAAAAATCCTTTGTATATTATGGGATTGCTAACTTCTAGACTTTTTTTTATTCACATAAATATTATTTTATCTGTCAAGTAAACACCCAAGGGAGCCTAAAACTCAATCCCGATATATTTCTTTGGTATGTCATTAAGACAAATCAAACGGTCGTCATTCGAACTAGAACAATCTTATTATTTCACGTCTCTTCCGTTTTTCTCTTCTTTAGTTAGCACTTTTCACAGACGATTTGTACAAGAGCGATATTTTCAGATGTTCGGAATATAAGTAAACAACAAAAGAAAAGAAATATCTGTATAAGTGGTCGCCCTTCTTTCATAAAAATTCGTGCCCTCCACGTGAAGGCTGCGTGTAACATATGCATAAAAGTGCGAAACAAGCGCTGTTATTCAGTCATATTACAATTTGTATCTTTTGCAGAGGGTTCTTGAATTTACTCTTTCCTTTTTCTTTGTGTTTCTAACCTAAAAAAAAAACAAAAACAGCAGCAGCAACAACAACAGCATAGACCAACAACGTCTTAGAAGGTTAGGGCGCAAACGAGCTGGTGGTAGTTGAACATAGTAAAAACACCCCGAGACTGGGGAAAAGGAAGGACGGACAAACACCGAGCTCTCAACTCACAACTCAACTCTTGAGACCTCTGTGTTTGTCCGTCCTTTCTTTTTCTCAATCTCGGGGTGTTTTTACCATGTTCAACTACTCAGACTCAACAATTAACAGCCACAAGACCCGTAGAAACAAGATAACTTTTTGTTTCGTATGAAACAAAAAAAAAAAAAAAATCTTCTATATTGAAAAAAAAAGACGTATCTTCTCTGTATGGGAAGACACTTTGAATACTGACAGAAACGCTATAAGATGCAACAATCAGCGACAGCTTAAAGAACGCAGGAGTGTGGCCTATTAAGTTCACTCTTGCTGCCTCGTGATTGGTGCTTCGGCGTACTTATCGGCTAAAGCCGGAATCTGATTGGCCGAGGAGCAATACTAAGATGCTCGGGATTCGCCACACCCTGCGCTTCTTAAGCTGTCAGTGACCCCAAATCTAGGTACCTCGGCAGAGGGAGAATGTCCCCAGCACGGATGGCAAGCGGCGCACCATTTTGCGAACGTGTGCAACCCCTCGTCTTTTGTCCAATGTGCAAAATTGCAAAAAAAACACGACGGGCGCAGTGACGATGCACTTCTGCCGTTGCTTGATTGGCGCCATCGAATCATAGCCTTGGCTGGGATTCGTGTCGACTTACTAGGGAGTTTTTGCAGACCTTTTTCCCACCTCCGCTACGCTCTCCGCAACGAAGACGCGACTATTGCGCATGCGCGGCGCTAGCCTTGCCTGCCAGAGTCCCGGATCTCGTACACTAAAAAAAGCCCGCGCGTGTACTTTCCCGCACAACACTCGGAGAGCCAATCACCGCAACTTACGGAGGCAGCTCAGCGAATGACGATGCCGAAACACATGCTTAGACCAAAAAACGCAGTCTGAGTTGTGACATTAGAAAATTTTCGTAGATGGGTTTCGGCGTCTCGCAACGCTCTCCGCAACCCTCTACGATACCCGGAACTCTACAGTCAAGGCCATGGGCGCGCAGGCGCAGTAGCGGCTTCGTTGCGGAGGGCTTAGCGGAGGGGGAAACGCGGTCTACGAAAACTCTCTAGTAAGCAATGCAAGCGTGGCGTTTTGCATTGCTTAAAGGGGCCCTGCAATCATATTTAAGCGTCTGCCTTTTTTGCGGTTTCCACGTCTCTTGGGGTTCGGGAAAACCAGCGGGCATGGAGAGAGTAACTAAATATCAGTGCGTCATATTTTAACCGGACAACGCGGAAACCTCCTCCGCCTACGAGGGCGACCCACGTTGCCGAAAGCGCGCGAAATGTGACGTCTTTGGTCCTGGGCTTACTACTGGTCAGAGCCGCTAAAAGCTTTTTTTTAGTCGAGATACAAAATATAAGTGTCGCGAACCGTTTCAATTATGTATGAAAGTAGTTTTTGTTCAGTATTTTAGATCAGAAAAGAAACAAATGCAGTTTCAGTATTTGATCAGAAAAGAAACAAATGCAGTTTGTAAGTATGGAAACAAGAAATGACCCGTCGACAAACCGCCACCAAGCGGCGGAAAAAACGGCGCATACTAGAAAGGGCTAGTGGGATGAGGCCCCGAAGAACGGCTAGCGTAGAAAAATCCCGGATGTACGCGGCGGCGCTGCGATCGTATACCGGCCCGAGCATCCGACCGCTTCCGAGCGTTCCGAAGGCCTTCGGCGCGGGCTTGGTTGGCGATTCGGCCATTTGGTGGTATGGCAGCGCGAAGTGGCTCCCGTTCTGAACTGATCTTTACCCCGTGTTTGCTGCCGTTTGTGGCCAATGAAGTGTTATGCCGAATTAGTCTTTAATCGCGTAGCAAATGCAATGCGAGCCGCCCTGGCCGCCCGCTTCATACAGCCTATCCAACACATGCTTTAGTGGCGCCCTCTCGAGTCGTCGACAGGGAGTGCGGCAGCCGTGAATGCTCGATGAGCCCACTATCCTTCCTCTAGTTCACGGCCACTCAAGCCAGGACCTACGACGTCATGAAGGAGGTTATTTTTTGCCTGTTTTTGTAATTCTAATTTGCCTATAACTTTCAAAATAAAGCGAAATTTGAGAAAAGAAAAGTTTCATTAAGTTACTACGTTCAGTGTGCTCAGGTTCGGTGCAAATTAAAAACCAGTAAAAAAGTCATTGCAGGGCCCACAACTCAGACTGCGTTTTTTGGTCTAAACATATGTTTCGACGTCGTCATTCGCTGAGCTGCCTCCGTAAGTTCCGGTATTGGTTCTCCGAGTGTCGTGCGGGAATGTACACCCACGGGCTTTCTTTAGAGTGGGGGTTGCGGAGAACGTTGCGGGACAGCGGAAACCATATACGAGAACTCCCTATTGTGAAACGGAGCACGAAAGAGCCAGAAAGCCTGCTCTACGTTGCGTGCAAATAACCTTTTTTTTTTGTCAACGATATTTGTTTTATTAGATATGATCGCGCAAATCGGTAACCCCCAGTGGGAGGGTCCCGTGTGTGTGTGTGCCAGAAGGGTTATATGTGCATCCGTCGTTATACATGACCGTTTCCCCTCCCCGACCGGAGCAAGAACGTGAGCGCCAGTTGCTTGTTTTCGAAGGTGCTCCCCGCCGCCTAAGTATACGCTCGGGTCGGAGCCCGCGTTTCGCGAAGTGAGCACTGCAGCTGTGGCCTCCGTTTGAGAGATGAGTGGCCGGAACACATATCTGTGCGTAATAAAAGCTCGCGAGTGGAGCAGCGCTATTAGACACGCAGGTTCGCACGCGAGGGGAACACTTCTCGTTGTATATAGTTCACAGGGGGGAATCCTATAAGTGCTAAATATAGGGGACAAAACTAGGCGAGACGTACAGGCACAGAAATTGCCAGTAAGCTGTTCAGTGAGTGAAAGCAAATAATCAAATCCAAATTCATTACAAAAAAAAAAAACACAAAAAAAAAACCGTCACGCTAGGAAAGAAACACGCATTTGTTAGGAAACAATATAATATAAACCCCGAGTATTAAAGCATTTCTTTCTTTCCCCGGAAAAAAAAAAAAAAAAAAAAAAAAAACACGTCGTGGTGTCACGTGTTGTTGACACTGAGACGCCATGTGACACCACCCCTTCGCTCCGTGGGTCACATAACACCGTGACGTCACGTGACATTACATCATGTGACATCAGGTCACGTGACCTGCTACGTGCGCCACTCACGAACACGAAACCTCAGTTGGCTTCCGTTGAATGCAATTCTGCATTAGAACGAAACATTACCCCACCCAACGTGTTCTTTCAGTTACCTGCCTCTTAAACCTGGACACAATTGCCAGCGCTCGAAAAGCAAAGACAGAGCGGTACTTACCATAATGAAAGCTGCTTCCGTGGTACTTGAGGAGGAGGAGGAGGGCTCACCAAACAGTGCCTTGTACAACCGTGAGCTCCGGCGGAGGCTGCAAAGTACATGAAAAAAAAAAAAAGGCTCATGAAACGTTCTAGTTACTGATGAATGCAAAACGAAAAATTACAAGTGTTAAAAAAGACTGAGATGTGAATTCTCGACATTCATTCAGACCTGCTTCCAGTCGTGCCATGTGTGTTTCTGAGCATCTCAGCGTAAAGCCCCTCTATCATGGGAAAAGTGGCGCCATTCATTGTTATGGAAATGCTCGAGACACGTGCCGCGCGCCACTTCTGGGAAGAACATGGCGTCTGAAGCTTAGCTCAGTGCTGCGCTGTGCGTGCTCGCGCCCTAGCCTTGGATATGATTCTGTTTCAGGTGGAAACTTCTCCCACCTCTTTCCAGTTTTGCCGAGCGAACGTTAAAGAGAAGGCGACCTCCTCTGCGGCGTTCGCTCCGCTAAAGTGTAAAGAGGTGTGAGGAGCTTCCAACTGAATTCTGAACCTGTCACCGTCTGAGGTCCGACTTCACTTAGGTTAAGGGTGTCCAACGGGCACCGTTAACCGCAGTCAAGTCTGATCTTAGTCACACTACACTGTAGTACAGTTTTGTTTACAGAGATAGCGAATTTGCTGATTGACTTCGGAAGCCGTGAGGTGAGAGAGAGAAAAGAATATGAGAGAGAGAGATCTGATAACAGCACCCTAGGTAATAGGGGTGGATTTATGGTTGAGGCTTGAAAGGAGGGGTCTGTAGATTTGCAAAGTGTACAGCTGCAACGGAAAAAGAGTAGCACAAGTGACCGATGACAGGAGCGGCAAAATCGCGACACGCGGCGCTCTTGTTCCCAAGCATGCCGATAGCGAGAGTGCCAGTCACGTTAAATGTCTCAACGCGGGGGTGGCCGGCAGAAAATTCAGGGATAAGATAGCTGTTAAAATGAGGGCTTCAGGATGGGCTGTTTTCTGCCGGCCACCCCCGTTGAGACATGGAGCATGACTGGCACTCTCGCTATCGGCGCGCTCGGGAACAATAGCGCCGCGTGTCGCGATTCTGCCGCTTCGGTCGTCGGTCACTTGTGCTACTCTTTTTCCGTTGCAGCTGTACGTTACGGACAGATTTAATGCCACGGAAGGATGGGACATCGCGCAGTAGATACCGTATTTTCCGGACTATAGTCCGCGGACTACACATGTGTAAAGTTGAAATTTTAGCCGGTGCGGATTATCTACTGATGTGGATTATACAATGTTTTTTTTGTTTTTTTTTATGTCAGGATGCTGTGTGATATACTAAAACACGTCTTCAAAGCGTTCAGAGTATGAGAGTTGATTTTCGTGCGGAATATGCACGGCATGCGGACTATGCACCGGGTGCGGACTATGCACCGGGTGCGGACTATCTAAGCAAACACGTTTGTTTTTGACCCCAAATTTGCTTTTGAGGACTATACACCGGGAGAGGTGTTTTTCAAAATTCTGAAAGAAGTTCAGAATTTTAAGCAGATTTTTGATTTTTGATGGCGTGAATGGTCCGAACCAATAAAGCACCGTAACGACAAGAACGTGCAGCAACCAAGCGCGATGTTCCTAATAGTTGTAATTAACCAGCAGTTTTGAAGATGTGAACGCCCCACCGATTTATGGGTGTTCCAAGCAAAAAATGGAGTGAGAATCACGCGCCTAAAAGGTCACGTGCACCTATTCAGCCAGTCCTACCTCTAGAATCCTATGTCGTCATTATCCGACGCTCTAGACCAATGTCGTCACTGAACGCTCGTGTTTGACAGTGATCAGCATTTGGCTTTCTTCGTCCTCTTGCAGTGCCCCCGTCGTCCGTGGCATGCCTCACTGCCTTGTCATATACCTTTACCTTGGGGAATTAAGTCAGGGAAAAGCAAACGCGCAGATACTGTATTGCTGCTGCAGGCTTTCTTTTGGAAAAACATATTTCAGGAGGTGCCCGCCACCCCTTTCCTTCTCTGGCGGCGTTTTCCTCCAGAAAACATCCGGCCCCCTCGCTTGGCAACGCGAGATAATTTCTGTTCTTCTGGTAATTTGGAACAATACTCCTATAGAAGAATGTCCGGGAATGCGTCGTCCAGTGCTCTTGAGAGAAAAAGATTAGACTGCATCCGAGTCAGAAGAAATAAATTTTAAACGTTTCCTCAACCCTGTGCAAAAGTGGACTTGAGGGTTCGCTTTTCCGCGGAGCAGGCAGATTGCCAATCACCGCGATCGACAGCATGAATCCAGCTGTTCACGAAACAGAGATAACGTCTTCGTGCGAAGATACCATCTGTGAAGATTGCATTTGTATGGAGAATCGTATTTTCGATCTGGTTATTCGCTATGTTATTTATGCGCAACGCAATGATTGGTTGTATATGTCTTCTGTGAGAAAGTAGACGAGCTGGTGGGCTAGCGCACACCAGCTCGGAGCACGTGGAGCGAAAGCTCGCGCTGCAGAACCCAGGGATCCTGGGTTCAATCCCCACCCCTGCCCGTTTCGATCTGGATGAGCATCGTACCGGCGTGCGGTCGTGTATCACTACTGCGTGGTGCACGTTAAAGACCCCAGGCTAGCGGTTGTACTGCACTGGCTAAATTGCACATCTACAGCGAGTGACTCGTCGCAACATTAAAAATGGCTGACCAACGACTCGCTGTATAATTATCCACACAACCCCAATTATTATTAGTAGACGCAAGGGCCTTGTTCATAAATAGTGCGGCCATTACTCGAGTAATTACGGTAAGCACATCTCACCACAGTGGTTACGACTTCACGTGAAAGTATGCTGCCATGGCCCGATGAACACAATTGGATGACTTCTCCAAAATCAGGAGGACGGAATCACATCAACCATCAAAAGTTAACCGATGAACTTCACCATTTAATGAACAGCGAAACCGGTGGGCTGTTTGTGTTTAGTCATATCTAAAGAAGCTGCTCATTATGCTTAACCTTCCCGTCGCTCGATGGCCACGATTTACTGCCTGAAGGAATTGAAAATTTCAAAAATTTCAAACGTAATTGTAATATAATGTAATTACTTTTAGTCTGCGGTGATTTGTAATATAATTCAATTACATGTGCATACTTATAAGGAAAGTAATGAGTAATGTAATTTAATTACTTTTGAAAAGTAATTTTGCCATCTCAGGGCAGTATGCATAACCTCGGCGTTAGAGCGTTGGGAGGTGCGTTGCGCTAAATAGTTTTGCTGGCTGTTGTGCTCTGCCACTCAACAATCAGATAAAGACTGGCAACACATTGAACTGTGTCACTGTATTTCAAGAAATGAACTCCCCAGGGATGGGCAAAATACTTGCAAAAATGTATTGAAATACAAATACAAAATACTTCGACAAAAATGTATTTAGTTACAAATTCAATTACACTTTTAAAAATTATTTAAATACAGGGTACAAATACAACTAGAGTATTTGATTATCTTCAAATGATTTTACAAAGACAATGTTTTTCTCGTAGATTCACACTTTAGACTTAAATTTAACCCATGTAAGAAAAAAAAAACCGTTCCCAAATAATGAGTGGAGTCTATATATATTAAGAACCAAGTGCTTAAAAAGAATGCTGCACCTCTAAAAATAAAATTATTTTGTCATGACATGATAGGCGGGACAATATTAGGAAAAACAATGTATTTGGAGCGATATTATTTTCAAACGCTGAGTTGACGAATCAAAGCTTTTTCAGAAAATTAAATCGACCATCAAAAAAGTCAGTAATTGCACCCATCTCGTCCTATCCTTGTTCTACTCGTCCATTTTTAACGTGAAACGTTCTTTGACTCGTCAGGAAAAGGGGGGGGGGGGGCGTCACCAGATTTAGTGAAGCTCGACGCTGATTCGCTGGTGGAAAGGTCACATAATCATCGCTAATTGGCTGATTCCGGTGAGTATGGGAGATACTGGAAAACCGCCAGGCTTTAAAATCCGACTAGCGCCAGGATCTTCATTCCAGGAACTGCTATCAAGTTTATATGCCACGTGTTACGTTATCTGATGAAGAGCGTCGTGAGTGCAGGCATCGGGCTCGGTAACTTTCCGGAGACAGAATTTCTCAGCAGTTTGCTACACATTCTTTTTTTCTTCGATATTTATTATGCGCAGAACGAAGCAATTTTCATGTTCTTTGCATATGACTCCTATCGTGAAGAGTGCCCACTATAACATTTGATTGCGAAAACCAGTGGCTGAAATTGTATTTGGGGAAGTATTTGAAATACTAAACTGGTCAGTACTTAAACAGATTTGACCAATACATTCTTGAATATCTAAAAAAAACAAAAAAAAAAACTTAAAGTACTCATAAATACGAGTTTATTTGTGAAAATGCTGCAACCCTCCTTCTCGACGCCACGCCAGCTGGTTTATAGTTTACGCACACGAGTATAATCTAACCGAACTTTTGTAGTAATTTTTGTCGAACATCGAGCTGAAAGTTTCTCAAAGTCAAACCTGCTGGAACTCGGACCTCTGCAGGTTCGTAACATCTCTATTAATAGGGAATTTTAGTAGCTAGTTTTGATACCTCCGATAACAATACCCGATGACGATGAGATGTATGCGCAAAGGCGCCGGCAGAGTACCAGGTACCGTTATTGGAGTTATCGGAACGATCTGCTAACACCCTAATACTTAATCCTAGGGCCACACCCGTCGGTAGACTCGTGTAGGTGTGCTGAACGCCGACGACGGACTCCTCGTTCAATCAAGAGCAGAGCCCTGAGCGGACCAAGAGACAAACCAGGGCTAACGAGCAGGCGAGCCGTGGCCCGCCACCGGGAAACCCGCTGGCCGCAGCTTTATGAGGCCATCGCCACTGCGGCCCGGGCAATCTAGCCGCGATGTTTGCGTGGACAGCTCGAAGACCGAAAATGCCCGCTTCACCCGCTGCGTACACCTAGCCCCACCTATCGTCGGAGCGCATAGTTTGCCACGCACTCCCCTACACCCTTAAAAAAAAAAAAAAAAAAAAAAGAAGAGTGGGAAACACGCGTTTGCTTGTGTATGGTGGCGCGCCACGGTCGAGCGTGCTCTCGTCCGTTATCAGTCCATCCAGCCGCCGAAGTCGACCACCACAAGGCGATGGAATGAGAAAGACTGGAGATGGGGGATAATTCCTCGGTGAACGAAAGACGTGGCGCCCTCTCTCGAGTCTTGCATGAATCGTTTATTTGAGGTGACTAAAAACTATAAGGCACCGCAAGGATGCTGAGCGTTTTGCTTTGGAATAAAACCAAATGTTGAAACTAAATGTTCAGTTGACACAGGTGGTGGACGTCGGTCGCTTGTACCCGTACGATCGTAGAATTGAGAGACATGCATTTCCTACGCCAAACTGTGCGTGACTCAGTTGACTGCGCGGAGTTGTTGACGGCGCCGAAATTTCGTGTACCATCGGGGCAGACTTCCAAGTGCCGGGGCACCTTTTATTCCGATTTGCGGGCCATTTGCCCCATGACACGTCTGCGACAGACTTGCGATGCTTTGTTTATTCACGTAGACATTTTTGTGTGACTTGAATGTTTAGTTTCTACTGCTCTTGTTTTCGTATTTCACAGGACAGTGCACCGCTGGCCAGGCCACTCGGCTGCTGGCAGGCACTTACATAAAAATACTTATGTCTATACCTATCTATATACAGGTGCATAAATATCACGGGCAATGTCATCTGTTAGGTCTCCTTATCCAATTCATAGATACAGCTTAGCGAACTTTCCGGATATAAAATGGTGCAAACACAATGACTGTGAAGCTAATTGAATAATGTTGTGCTTTAGTAGCGCGGGACTCTACCAAACCTAAGTGATGATTATTTAGCAGCATGACAGACGCAATGACCTAGATGCACGTATATGATATTCCTCTGACGATCTATTCCATTCGCTCTGACTAAAAAAAGGATCCCTCTGTCTTTTTTCTCTTTATAAAATAAAAGTTTTTTTAAAAATTATTATTAAACGTGTGCGAGCATTATCTTGTGCCCAAAAATAATTGACTGGCGGCCTTCGTCCTTTACGTTCTTTTTTGTTTCGTCACGTTATTTTGCAGTAGAGTCGTGCGTTATGCTCACGGTTTCTGGTTTGCGGTGTCTACTGTTGACAAGATTTGGCGTAATAAATCGGCGTTTATTTTTCTAACATAAAACCGACGTTGATAGGTCTTAATTTTACACTGGCATGACTCGAGCATCTATAATCGCTGAAACAATCAGCGCACAAAAGCGAGAGAAATTGTCACGGTGTGAATATAAGAAACATTTATTTGGTTGCTCGAGCCAGCGTTACATGACACAGTGTTACATGACCGGTGTCTACATTCCTGTCAACTCTCACGTAGCGCTTAGCAAAGTATCAGGAGCAAAAATTATGATGAACGCCAAATCGTCGGTGAGATTTTCGGTGCTGATTTTGTTCCACTGACCCAGAAATAATGACATTTTTCGGTGTTCTTAGGTAAATACTCAAAAGCAACTTAGTCAGAACTGACACTCGTTGAGTGTGAAGCAAATTTCCTCCCGAGCTAAAAGCTAAACTGAAAGTAAGTCAGTGTCCTGTTTTACGATAATACTTGGTTTAGCCACGGGATACATGTCATTAGTGCACAGCAAGCTTCAAAACACATATATAGGTGTAACCGCCCCTTTATCCAATGTCTATAACTCACACCTTTTGATTGGTGTTGTTGCAGTACACCTTTTTTTTAAATTTGAAGTTTCTGCATTACACCTTTGCTATAGGTGTTTTTAAATCCCTACACCTTTATAATTAGTGTGCCCGAAGTGGCACAGCTAATGAAGTAATGTCGTCTCTCTTGTTTATAGGGCCTTACATTTCTCTGTTGCATCAACGTTTTTAGAAGGCAAATACATACAGCCTTGGAGCGTACTTCAGCTACACATGACACTTAGAATGCTCTTTATTTATTGTTAGAAAACGCTCTAATGATAGAAGTAACATTCAAAGACTCATGAGAAGCTCAAGTGCTCTCCAAAGCTGTTTATATTTGCTTCCTGAAAAAAAGAAAGAAAAAAAAAAGGTTCATTCAACAGAAAAATGTATGGCCCTATAAAGAAAAAAGTAACAACATTCAAAGCGTCATGCATACACTTTCACTTTCATTAAAAAATGAAAGAAAGAAAGAACAGTTTTTTCGAGGTACATGCTTGTCAGTCAAGGGTGTCCAGATCTTTGGGCAGAACCCAAGGTTATTGTATCCAGTAAATTTTCCACAGTACATATGTTGCGCTGTACAGAAAAGGTGAGCGAAAAGAGGGACTCATATTCAACAACACACAGCAATATTTCATACACAAACATCACAGCGAAGCTTTGGTTTCCCAATGAAAACACATTTTTATGTACCAGTTCTGCAAACTCAACAATAAAATGTATGGCAAGATTGCTAGGCAATTGTGTTGCATACATGAAACGTCCTAGCACCACAAACGTCTAGCGATACTCCGGAGTTTCCAGACGCCAGACGCCTACATTCACGGCGCCCCTCATCAGATAGTTTAACGCGTACCATGTGTACACTTGGTAGTGTATACTTGATACAATGAGAGCTGATAAACCTGGCGATCTTCCAGAGCTTTCCATACGCTCGAGCTCCTCTCCCTTAGTGCACACAGGTGGTCGAGCTCCTCCTCGCCTACCTCACTCCTCCCCGCCTACCCCTCTGGTCACATGACCTCCCCGTTAACCAATCGGCGTCGAGCACCTCACTGCTCCTCTCCCACCCGTCAACCCATCAGTGATCGAGCCTCGAGGCCACGCTTTTATCCAGGCTTCACGGAATGCCGAACACCTAGCCAAAGAACGTGTCACGTTAATAGCACCTCACCTCACGGCGAGGTGTCGTGAAATTATAAAAAAAAAAATATGTGTAGTGACATGCTGTAAAGACACTTGCTTAATAACCTAAATGGTGTGGGTTCGATTTCCGCCTGGCGCAAACGCCTTTTTACTGCCATGGCCTCTTCTCTTTTTTTTTTTTTTTTTTTTTTCGGTCAGGGTCCGAAAGAGGGGCCAGTTACAAGTGCCTCATCAGGCTAAGAAGCCTGACGAGGCACTTGCCCCTTGCAGAGTACATAAATACGTACATAAATGAACAGAACGAATTCATTCAGCTGAAAGTTACGAACTCAAATATAGTGATCGGCATCTTCACGATGACATAGAAATATATAGATATAAATTACAAGAAAACAAAAAAAAAGGAAAACACACAAGATAGAGGAATGATTGAATATATTAACGCAAACAGACAACGCGAAACCCGTAACAGCATCAAAAACAAAAAAAAAAAAAAACTTCATACGTTATCTTTTGTTTTTCACATACAATAAAATGTGATAGGTATTTTAGTTCAATTTGATATCGCTCCTTACCAGTAGTGCTCTGCAATCTTTTTTTAATATTTAACTGAATTAAACTAATTTAATTTTCGCTAATTAAAATTTAATTAACACATTTCAGTTTCTTACTCGACTTATCGTGACGATTAGCCAACTATAATATGTCCTCCTGGTCGTATAACTCACCTCCACAAACCGCATTAGTGCAGCTTTCAAATCTTTAACAAAAAAAAAAAAAAAAAAATTAAAGCTGCGCTAACAAACACTTTGTATAGGACGCAAATTTTCCATATTGCTCGTTGTATTTAGGTACGGCGCGTCTCACCGTCTTTTGAAAAAAGCGCATGCGATGGTGTGAAAACGATGCAAGAGACGTACTCGCTGCATGCGCGCGGGGCCAGGAAAATACGGTAGATAGAAAAAAAAAAAAAACATTCAGAGCAAGTTGTTTTGTTTATTTTCACGTTTCGCGAGCATCGTCCCCCAAAAGATGAGCGTTCTTGAGTAGACAAATTCGAGCAGTCTAGTTAGTCGCGTTAAAGATGGTACGAAAACCCACGGCGGCAGCAGCCGACAGGGAAGCGCCTCAGTGACCGAGTTTTGTGCTAAAACACGCGAGTATCCACAGCCTCAGCAACAACAGTCCAGTCAGGCTCTCTCTACGTGTCGCTTTTTTTTTTTTTCTCCGACGAAGCGCGCATAAAAACAGAGCCGGAAACCAAACGTGCCATACGTAAACTAGGCACTCTATGGCTCCTTTGCCCTCTTTCTTCCTCTCCACTTCCCGGGCCTCTGTCCATAAACTTGGTCGATCTTATCAGTTCCCAGACACAGCAGCCCGAGTCTTCCACAATTCAGGCAACACGCAGCCGCGCCGCCCTGGTGGCGAGTTTATGCATTGTATATATTAGCGGAAGTCGCTACGGCTCCGGGGTTTGCTTTAGGACGCTCTCAGCGGATTTTACGATAAGGGTCCTACAGCCGTATACCACCCCGAATAGACACAGGGGCGCATAAACAGAGCGAGCGAGAGAGCACATGCGCGCTGCACATCGCGTTGCGGGGCCGCCCGCCCGAAACCCGAGCGCGCGTGCCATCACACTTGCGCCGATGAAAATGGAGGATCATCACTCGGGCTCCGCTTGCCGAAGCCTCCGAGGACTCGGCGCACCGTTAGGGCCGAAACGCGCAAAACCAAACATACAGTCATAGAGGGAGAGAGAGAGAGAGAGAGAGAGTGCTGGCCGTGGTTCGTATCACTAACACGTCCCACCGCGTACAGACGAAGAAAGCAACGACAGTCAGAACAGGGGCTGTGCGAGCGAGCGAGGTCATGTTCGCTCCAGCCCCGAGCCCTCGACTTGGGGTTCCTAGGGCGGCGGTGCGGGGGACGCGAAAACCGCGAAGTCTGGACCAGGGGCGCCTGCTCATTGGCACCCGCGACGCCTGACCGTCGGGGGGACGACGTCTGGCTCTTTGACACTGCGGTGAGCGCGCCAATTTTACGATCGTGTCCGTCCCCTCTCCTCTCTGCCCTCTGTTTTTTTTTTCCCCTCTCTTTAGGGGGCACGGGCGCGTATTCAAGCGGAGAGGGAACGCTTAATGCTGCGCAAAGGAGAGCCCGTGTCTTCCCCCTCACCGATGGGGCAGCCAACAGCCAGAAAACACAAACTGCTCCTCGACGGGGTCGCAGGGTCACTTCTCCAAGTAGAGAACTTTCCAGGGCTTTTTTCCAGATTGGTTCGCGCAGAGACAACGTGGGGCGCTCCCCGTGAAATACAGGCTCACGTTCTGCCGGCGCACTTCACTCTTCGGCCTGTTTTTTTTTTTTTTTTATTGTTGTTGTCTTGGTTTTCTTTTAGTCTGATCACTGTATGCTGTGGCCGCAACGGAAGGTGCAGTCATCCAATTAGCAGTCTAGAAGACCGGCTGCCGGTGGATGCGACTCGCCTGGCGCTTCAACTCGGGAACTACTGGCGCTTCGGACGTGCGATGGTCTACTTTTAGGAAGCGTCGTTCACCCATCGTAGACAGATAATGAAATAAAACTGAATCGAAACATAAAACGCAAGACATGCTAGTTGGTCGGGGTAGAGCATGGCCAGCCCCGATCTACCCAGCGTCATTGGATTGGGCAGCATGCGCGATCATTTTTCCGCTATGAATTAAGAATGATGAGAAATCTTTCTAGCATCAGACAGACGTTCGGGGTGCAAACATCAAGTCTACAAAGAGGATGTTTATCTGCATTGGAAATTTCCACAAACAATGAGAGGTTATCGTAAAAGTAGTTAAATTAAAGTAAAACGGGCTGTTGTCTCCTTATACAGAACGCTAATGCGGTGACGTCATAGGTTAGATGTGTTTTTTCAGCACAATATGGAAGAGCCAAAAGTCCATTTTAGAAAACAAAAAAAGTAATTTTCGATCACAAGCGTATACGCACTTCAGTCATATTTACTACACGGAAGATACTATATTATGATTCAGGTGTTGGCATGTCCATCTAAGACTAAAAGACAATGTCTTTCTTGCTTTCCCATCCCTGTGCAACCATTTATTAGAATCCACTGCGCGGCAAGATGGATTCCTTGAAACACTGACCATGCTGTTTAGTTCTATTGAAAAGCAAAGGCCACGGCAACGGGAATGTTGCGTTTTTTGTTTCAGAAGCTCTGCCATTGAAACACATCTTGACCGCTGAAGGGCGTTGCAACAACGCCTGTGAATGGTCGTGTATAGACGTGGAACCAAGGGAAAACTAAATGGCATCCCCCTCCTGAATAATGATAGAATAAGATAATTATTAGTACCAAAATGGATGCTTTCTTTACGTAGATGGTTGTAATAAAACTGCAAGTCTTCATTCAGTCTAAAGACAAAGATTTTACGCTTTAATTATGCACTACGATTGCATTTTACACCAGAATAAATAAGACCGGACAAAAAGTACATAAGCTCAACTAGAAAACACACACAAACACAGCATACTGGCGGTGCATATTCCTCCCCAAAAATGCAGTTCAGCTCGTTAAGGTTAAGCTGCTATTCGTCTCCTGCTAAAGCTCATCCGGATTTAATTTAAACTTCATTGACTGGTCCCTCGAACAGTCGGAGGCACAGATATAGCAATGGTAACTAAACGAGGGATTTCACACAAAGAAAAGTATATCGTAAGCCGTATCCGAAGGCAACCGAGTACAACTCAGTTGCACCTAACTGTGATCAGATATCCTCTCGGTATACCCAACTTAAACTTCAAAAAAGAAAAACAACCACGACCGATATGATGCTCGCAACACGTCAGGATATCGCAGTATTTATACCGGGCGTTTCGGCGAAGATTTTTAAAATTCCCTAAAAATAGGGTGGTTGAGAAAAAAAAAAAAGAAACACTTTCCGGGAACAAACTGCCAGCCACGGCGGACGTCAAGGAGTGCAGAAAGCTTACTAATTAGCTGAATGACTGATTAATATTTAGTAATTAAGTTTTTAATTAGTGAAAATAAACACATGGCTCAAATGAAAAAAAACAAACTTGCGAAGCATCATCGAAAATCACTAAATCAACTCACTTTAGACGGATATAAGGCAGAAGCAGCAATATACAGCGTTCAGAAAAAAAAAAAAAAAAACGCTTTTCATTTTCTTATCGGAGCGCATCTTTGCGCCAGCGGTGCTGCTCCCGGTGCCGAGGCGCGATGCCACCGCCTCGCCTTCCTGCTACACTCTAAAAAAAAACCGTGCGTCTACTTTCCCATAAAACACTCGGAGAGCCAATCACCGCAACTTATGGAGCATACAATGGTAAATTACTTTCAAAATGTAATTTAATTACAATTACAATTACTTTGCTTTAAAAGCAGTTTAACTACAATTACTACTACGTGAAAAGTAATTAATTACAATTACAAATTACTTTGAAAAAGTATTGCAATTACTTTACAATTACTTACTTCTGAGGGTGACCCGACTTGGGCCATATAACTTTAAACGAGTTGTGTAGAATGCAATATATTTGTTCATTCCTTGCCCCAATGTTTGAGGAGGCTTAAGCATCGCTGCATAAATGCCACGTATTGTACTTTCCTTTTATGATTTTTGTTAAATTCATTTTGGAACTTGACAGTGTGAGGCAATGAAGTACTACGTTTTTATATTTTTTATAAATAATAATAAATTAGTTGACATGCTGGAAAACGCCAGATCGCTAAAGAAAATAATTGTGTTGACAGAGTTTTGTTAGCCCGGCAAATAAAAACGCGACAATTAGTCATATGTGAATATTTTACAAGTGTTATATAAAACTGAAATCCACACGCGCTAATACGACCGCATTCACATACAAACATCGTGGTATTGTAAATTATTTAAATTGAGTTGAAATTATAATGGGTCAGAAATATATAAGAACCGAATCGGGGTTCCCGAATCATTGGTAACAATATTCACAGGTGCGAGGTCAGTCTCCAAAATGCTTATGCAAAAAATATACGAAGTAAAACCAACAGCAAATAAACTTGAAAATAATACAAAGATCCAAATATGTGACAGTACTGAAGAGGAACGTAAAAAAAAAAAAAAAATTAATAGACAATTAGAGTTTCCTAGCTCATAAAAGCTGAAGATCAATTTTTTTTCTTTTAATATTTTGGCAGGTTTACGCTATTGTTTTGCTCGCACAGCAGACGGCGCAACAGGGCGCCGTTGAGGTAGGCTCCAAAGAGGATTGTCTCTTTGGAACAACCATCCTATGTTTAACGAAAAAATTGTCAAGGTGCAGGCGAGCTGGTGTATGTTGATCATGATGTTTAAAATCCTGAGACTGGGAAGGAAAAATGAAGAAAAATTGCAAGACAGAAAAAAGGGGACAGGACAAACGTCTGTCCTGTCCCCTTTTTTCTGTATTACAATTTTTCTTCATTTTTCCATCCTATGTTTAGCGCTTTTTTCAAGGTCTTCCATGAAACACCCTTACTTTGTATGCGCGGGCTTATAATTGAAACTTTACTGCACGGTAGAAGTTTGACATTAGAATACCCAAATATATGTGTGTGTGTGTTTTTATTTGTTTTTATACCTAATGCCCTCGAATGCACCATCCCGCTTTGGGGAAAGTCATTCTCCCTGAGCACGTGGCTGCGCTGCGGCGAAGTTTAATTCGCAAAATCGCAACGTTCACTCCGCGGGTGTCGCTTTTCCCCAGAGCACCAGTGTGCGGTGAGACTTGCGCTCCACGGAGCAAACGAATCGGCCCAAACAGGCCACGAACAACGAGAAAATATTGCGGGAATTCTGTGTAAAATCTGCGCCCAGTGCGAAGATGCAGTAATAGTTCTATATTCAAAGGGATATTCGAAATGTTTGAACATTCGCGCGAGCCTACCGTAACGATTCTTCTGAATATCGACGCCTGAGCTGTTGTTACCGTATTGACAAAGCGAAATAAACGTCTGGCGCAATGTTGGCGCAAATTCCCCCTTTTTTATTAAATGTAACAAGCAGCAGCAGGGTAAGCACTTCGGGGCAATGTGGCTTAAATGGTGCAGGAATCGCATCCCGGCTAATAACAAAAAAGGAATATAATCGCTTAGTTACCATTCCATCATCTTTTTTTTTTTTTGTTGCAATATACAAGCCGTCTTCCCATTGCAATTTTAACCCGTAGGATTAGTAAATCTCTTCTTCTCCGTTACATTTTTTTTGTTGCTGATGGCAATTTGTTTGTGATCAAAAACATCACGCTATCATCGTCAGCCGGCGTAGATAAAACTTAAAAAAAAAAAATCCAGAAGTTTATCTGCGCATATTTGTGTTTACTAATTACTCAATTGTTCTCAACAGGTAACACACCAAAAGACTGGAAAGTGGGAAAGGTCGTTCCTCTCTACAAATCATGTAACAGATATTCCCCACTAAATAGCTGTCCCATATCTTTAACGAGCGTGCCCTACAAGATCATGGAAAATGTTAGTCATACAACACTTCCAAGTAATGCTTTTTCTTAACTAAATAAAGTTTTTTCTTCCTTCGAGCGCGGATTTCGCAAAGTATTCCGTTGCGAAACTTAGCCATGGCCATCTTTCTTCGTGGTCTTCATGCCAATCTTGACTCTTACAAGCATACTGACGCGATTTTTCTAGATTTTGTGAAGGCATTCGACAAACTACCCCATAAACGGTTGATACTAAAACTTACCCAGCTTAATTTAAACCCCGATATCTTAAAATGTATTAAAGAATTTCTTAATAACCGCTCGCAAGCTCTCCTTGCTAAGAACCAGTCCTCTGATCTTCTCCTAGCCACATCAGGCGTCCCCCAAGGGTCTGTCCTCGGTCCCCCCTTTTTTTTTTAAAGCGCAGCTCTTAGGCGCCCGTTTCCGCGTTGATCGGCGTCGGCGTCACCGTCGTCGAAGGCGTAACCGCGAGCGTTGCATTATGGGACGTCCCAGTTTCCCCGCTAAATTTAGCGGGAAAACTGAATTGGCGTTGAGGTCATGTGACGACAGTTTTACCGCTAAATTTAGCGGGGAAACTGAATGCGCAGTATTGCATTATGGGACATCACAGACCTACACACCAATTCAGTTTCACCGCTAAATTTAGTGGGGAATCGAATTAGTGTTGAGGTAACGTGACGTCAGTTTTCCCTTTAAATCTAGCGGAGAAACTGAATTTGTTCATAGGTGACGTGACACTAAGTCATGTGACATCATTTTCCCCTCAAAATTTAGCGGGGAAATTGAATTGGTGTTGAAGTCACGTGGCGTCAATTTTCCAGCTAAATTTAGAGGGGAAGCCGTGGAAGGGGGAGATTAGGGTACGGAGGAGGAGGGGAGGGTATGGAGGAGGAGGAGGGGAGGGTATGCAGCAGGAGTGTACGAAGGAGAAAGAGAACACGGAAGAAAAGGAGGGTGCAGAAGCAGTATGTGAGGAGGGTGATCTGTATTTGTACATATATTTATATACCGGGTGTTTTTGCGAAGACTTTAAAAAATCCTAAAAATTAGGACGTTTGAAAAAAAAAAAAGAAATTGCCTTCAAGAACAAACTACGAGCCACGGCGGACGTCAGGAATTGCCCAAAACAAACTAATTAGCCAGTTAATTAATTAAAATTTTTTAATTAACTTTTTAATTAGTGGAACTAGACATATGGTTCCAATTAGAGAGTTCCTGAGCGTTATCGAAAAACCACTAAATCCGTCATTTTCAGAAAGACTTTGAGCGCGTGAGAAGAGTAGTAGCGCACTAAAGTTACCACTCGTGGAGCAGGTACGAGGCTGGAGCTAGATAAGAGGCGGGAAAATCGCGCAAGCGCCTTACCGCAACCGCTAGCCTTGTACCTGCTCCACGAGTGGTAACTTTAGTGCGCTACTACTCTTCTCACGCGCTCAAAGTCTTTCTGAAAATGACTGATTTATTGGTTTGCGATAACGCTCGGCAACTTTCTAATTGGAACCATATGCCTACTTCCACTAATTAAAAAGTTAATTAACAAATTTTAATTAATTAGCTGGCTAATTAGTATGTTTTTGGCAAGTCCCGACGTCCGCCGTGACTGGTAGTTTGTTTCCGAAGATAGTTTCTTTTTTTTTTTTTTTTCAAACGCCCTAATTTTTAGGATTTTTGAAAGTCTTCGCAAAAACACCCAGTATATATGCACATTTCTCAAAATGTGTATCACGGTATATCACAAAATAAAAATACCTCGAGAGCTGCCCTCTAATTTCGCATTACAGAGATTTGTAAACGTCTTTCATTTTTTTAATATACATAAACGACTTACTGCTACACGTATCTTGTCACATTCGTATGTTCGCCAACAATTGCGTTATTTATCGAGTTACATACGTGTCTGACATATCAGCCCTTCAGACAAACTTTAACCAAGTACCGCAATAGTGCGACCGTTGGCCAATGTAACTAAACTAATAGATGTATAGTCATGTCCCTTCAGCGCCGTCGCAACCCTCCTCTCTTACCCCACACTATCACTATACTTTGTTTCAGCTTAAGTTCACACGCAGCCGACGCTACAAGCTAATGGTACCTATCAAGCAGCGTCAAGAGCGCAAGTCACTGGGTCTTTTTTGTTGTTTATGATTGGTGCAGCGATGCTAGAACACGTACAGAAACATTACGGACACCATGGTGATGCGCTTTTACCGTTATCCGATTGATTCCATTAGCTCGTGGCGTCGACTGCGTCTGGACGTAAGGTGAAACGAAGTATAACATCCCCGTATAATTATCAGAATCATATAAATACCTTGGTGTCACTGTGCGATGATCTATCCTGGCGTAAGCACATTACCAGTATAATTTCAACTGCAAACAAAACACTAGGGTTCTTGGAACGTCGTCTACAACACGCCCCCCCTTACCCCCCCCCCCCCCACACACACACACACACTCACACACACGCACGTTAAATGGCTCGCCTACAAATCACTAATAAGGTCAACACTTCAATACGCATCTGCAATCCGGAGCCCTCATCAAGTGCATCTCATCAACGCACTCGAAACAGTTCAAAATCGCGCTACTATATTGGTTAATTCTTCATATTCATATACTATATATTAGCATATCGTCCCTGAAGGCTGAACCACCATCTGCTTGTTTGATAAGCTTTTTTTATTCTCCCCTCGGTACTCCTCCTAGCTTATTACCCCCGCAGGCATCGCTCAGCGCACCAGACACCCAGTACAAGTTGCACGCCCATGCACTTGCACCGTTAGTTTTGCCGTCTCATTCTTTCCCCGTGCAGCTCCGGACCGGAACGGCCTTTCCCGCCACATGGCTGCCATGCCATTGCCTGCGCCTCTACCTTTGTGGAAAATGTAATAATTCACCTTTCACCCTGAAGACTTGTAACACCCATGTTCGATAGTTTTGTAATCCCACCCCTTACGCAATGCCTCCTGAAGGGGTCTTTAAGGTAGAAAAGTGAAGTGAAGTAAGTCTTTTTTCCTGAACAAAGGTGATAATTTAAACAAGTTGGCACAGACAATAATAGTATGGAAATGGAAGATACATAGCATGGATACGCCTGAAACTGGCAGCCAGTTGTTGAGATACAGGGGTGAAACCTTTCTACACCCATGTTTCAAAATCATCTGAAAAGAATAGCATGAAATTTCACTTTCGAAAAAAAGAAAGGTCTTTTTGATAGCCTTTGATTTTTTATATGGTCTGTTTCTCCATTCCCAAAGCTTTTATCTTGCGCCACTCGGCGACCAACCATTGTTAAGGAACAAAATAAAAAAAAAATAAAAAAACTTGCTTAAGAATTTAAATAGCCATTGGTAAGTTCGCTAGGAGGGTTTATTTAAGGTTTTTCACTTATGTGTATTACTTTGCTTATGTTTATTTTATAAAACAAATTCAATACTCGCGATAACAAAAAAAAAAATCAGAATGCATGAAAAAACTTTTAATTCTTTGCGAGTTCTTCGTCGCGTTCAAAGTACAATTAACGAGATTCACCGTATCTGGACATTCTTCCAAGATGTCTACTTATCTACTCACAACTTTGCCAGTGATAATGTTCTTTCAAAACTTGCAAGTTTCCATTGGAATTTTGGTTTTAAATCCCTGAAGGTTAACAAGGATTCTAGATGTTGTAGTTGTCAGAAAGTTCAAAATACCGAGTTAGTGGGAGTGTACTCCCATAGTCATATAAAACAAAAAGGGTGCTTAAAAATAAGTTTTAAAATAACTACCTTGCGGCTTATATTTAAAAAAAAGTAGTTTTTTATTTTATTTTTGTTGCGAGATTCGCAAAATGGAGCAATGTTATGGCACACTGTGCGGCACGGCAAGCACGAACATAGAATCACCGCTGTTTTGCATTTTACTCATTGAAAGTAGTGACAAACTTCAAACTTTTACCGCCTAAAATGATGCACCGGATGAGCACATTAGTAGTTCTGACACGAGCACTCCATTTGCGAGCTCCCGACGACCCCGATGGCGTTGGGGCACTTTGTCGGCGGGTCTCTAAACATCTACCGTGTCAAAGTTTGTGAGCGAGTGTTGTCATGCGTCTTCCACGTCATTCCTTCATCTTCAATTGCGAACCTTTGTTATCACCATTTACTCGTCTGTCTAAACTCACCACATCTTCACTCTACTATAACGCGGCGCCATGAACTTCCTCGGCGTGAGTCACTGGCCTCTCTGGAGTGTCGCGGCTGTCCTCGGCGAAATATATATGCAAATATAAAAACCGTTAAAAAAAAAAAAAAAAAAACCTTTTCGCGATTTTTAGTACCAAGTGAAATCCAACGTGATGCATGCAACTGCACGACAAGCCAAAGCGAGTCCAAAAAGCCCAACAGATCAAGCAACATTTCCGAACACACATTCCAGGACGGGACTTCCGCCAGCTCGAACTAAAGATTAAAGATGTGCAAAGGAGCGCACCGACTCAAAACTGGTCTCCAGATCGAAACAATACATAATAACAATCGACGGCCGCGCGCACGCCGGCAGGGAACGTCGAACGTCGCCCAAACCTCAGGGCCAATCTAAACCACGTTTGTGGAAGGCAAAACCAACACCCGATTCAGAGGCCTTGGTAAACTGCGCCGGTAAATTGAAGGCGTCCTCGCTCTCGCGCAGCAATACTTCGGGCGGTCCGCCACAAGTGCGTGTCGGCCACGCAGTGAGCGGCACAAAAAAAGAGAGAGAAAAAGAGAGCTATGCCAGTATGCTAAAGAAGGCGCCTGGCTTGCCGTGGCAAAGGCGACGCAGTAATGGCTCTCGATGGGTGAACGAGCCGCAGGGAAAGTCGGCTCGGATTGAGCCGCTTCCCGAGTTAATTATTTAAAGGGCATCCCGGAGCACCTAGACGCAGCAGCCCTGTTGCTCGGCACCAACCCAAAGCGCTCGCGCTGACCGTTACTATAATTAGGCATCTGGGCGCCCACAAAGTGTAGCTCATTTGATAAGTCGACCCCCCTCCCCTCGTCTTATCGGGGAAGCTTCCATCTCCCGAGCCATTTTTATGACTCCCGCTTTCAGGGGAATTATGGCCAGGTTTCGGTATCCATGCCTCAAGTTGTTTCCTCCGCGATAGCAGGTGCCCACTGCGCAGGCGCACAAGCGGGCGCGCATGCGAGTTGATGGCGCTCACTTCTGGCGCCGTCCGACGTGCTCGTTTGGCCAACTAATGAAGGCGTCATAAAAGAGCGGCCTCCACTGCCGTTGTTCCCCGTTGTGCACAGAAGGGTTTCCGAGGAGTCGGCGGAGCCGCCTTCTCCTTGGAATAACGGTCCGTCCAACTGGCCAGCAACGCCCGCCGAAGCTGCGGCCTATCCGCGCGCCGGTGAGGCAACATGCCTGACACGATGGCCTCCAGTCACGTCGACGAGTCGATCGCGTTCACCAAACCGACGGCGTGGACAGTAAAGGAACGCTTCGTCGTTTTTTTTTTTTGTTTTTTTTTTTGCTTTCTTTCTTTTTTTGATTTAGTGTGCTTCGATGAGAGATTTTTGCCGGAGGCTGGAGCCTGGCGGTGTGATTTTTGCCCCAGTCGTAGCGTCCAGTTTAATCTGCCAATATGGTATCGGCCGAACTATTGAGATTACTTCTGTTTTTTTATTGTGAGCAGGTCCAGCTAAGGGGTATCAATCCGTGCGCGGCAGCCATCAGGGGGTGACATCAGATAATGCTTTCGTTCTTTGTCGGACACTAAACATTGTTTACAGCCTTCATGTTGTCTCAGGGCTAGCACCCCCCCGCCCCCCTCCCTTTTTTAGGGCGAACACGCAGAACAAGGAAGCTACCCCAGGACTAGCATCATAGAAAGTGTGCTGGTGATTCTAGAGGAATCCTAGAGACATTTGGCGACTCTCCGGGGCTCTCGTTCACAAGTCCACAAGCAGATGACAAGCAACAAACACATGAACGAGACCGGTGTCACGATTAGGGATGTCTCAAAGTTTGACTGGCTCGGCAAGCCTTCTAACCTTTGGAAAAATTCGACGAAGGTCGATGTTTGAACATTGTTGCCCGACTTAAACATAGAAATTGCAAATTGTCGGCAAAATAATTTGTGGAGTGTTTTTGTTTACATCTTCGGAAATTATTAATTTTTACACACTAAAACAAATGATACATATGAACTTTTAATGATTTGATCAGTTTGCGAATCGGCAACAATATATCCGATGCATATTGCATCCTTAATCCACCAGGTAAGTTCTTTTTCGATTTCCGGGCATGCGTGTAATAGTCAAACTTCAGTCAAGATTTAATCGAATTTCGCATTAAAAGTGAGAAAAAGTAAATCCGAATTAAACGGGAACCTCGGCCGTTTAGCGACTCCCCTAATATTGACCCCGTTGAGTGCTCTAGTCAAGGATTAGGTACTTAACCGCCAGCGAGGGCCTAAGCAATTAATAAGGTTAGAAGTATGTTGTTTCTTCCCATTAATTAAAAAAAAACACATACTTTCTCGATGTTCATGTAAATTGTTACCCAGTAAAAGGCTCTGCTACAGGAATAATTATTCGACATAGTAGCTAGTGGAACTTCCACCACTGTTTTCAACAAATGAAGTGCGTTCTATGGAACAGTATGCAACTGTACTTCTGTAAAGGATGTATTACTCGAAATAAGAGTGCTGGTGTGTAGCTCAGGAGCGCATGAAAGAGAGTCTCTCGGCTAGAGCACTTAGCTTAGACCGGTGTGAATGTTACATTTTAGTTAACGTTATTTATTTGTATTTTTACTGCGGTCAGGTACTGCCTGCATCGGATACTACATCACCCTAAGACAAATGCAGGAGCACTGAGGCACCCTGTACACCTTTACAACTGGGATCCCGGCTTGCGTCCCTTTCCGAATTATACGCTACAGCGCCGAGAGAGACTCAAAAATTATTTATAAAACATACGTATGTTATCTTCGATCGTGAAAAAGTACAAACAATTAAAAGGAATACCCGAACCAGTAACAAACCGAACAATTAGAAGCATGTCTAAAGTCTCAAAGCGCATATCAGAATGAGCCAGAAGCTCTTTCACTCTCTCACTGCCGCCAGCCAGCGTTCCTCCGAGAGGGCAAATAGTCCCCTACCAAGGTGAACGTCGCGCTGAAGTCTTTGGGAATTAGTGCATACTGCTTACTCGCAAGAAGTACAAGACAGGCTGTACACACAAATAACACACCTTTATCCGAGCGAGCCCAGCAATCCATTGCCGGGTTCAGCTCTCGTGCGCCTTTGGCCGCGTCAAAGTCTCTTCCACATTCCCACACGTCACACAACTCGTCATGGCTACTGCATTTCCTGGTAGGTCCACATTCGCGCAGCCCAATGACGTGGCCCATAGCACACCCCAACATGATGGAAACGTTACGCGGCGCCAGCATCGCTCAAAATGGAAGCGCACAGGAGCCTTTCTTGCAAACGTGCATAGGTTGAACAGAGAATACTGGAGTATCTATGGTAAAAACTCACTAAAATGTATCAGTCAAAAAGCGCCTCTACAGTGTCAGATATCCTGTACATAAAACAGCACAAGCCCTCGCTGAAACAATTAAGAAAGAAAACAAAATTTCCTTTGCGATATTTAGGTGAGGGTAAAAACTCTGAGCAATGCACATTGACCGAATCTTGATCCAGCAAATCCAAACCACCGGCAATAAAAAAAACAAAAAAAAAACACGCACAATAATGCATTAAGAGTCACCGAGAGAGCAACAACAAAAAAAAGTAACTATAGGTGACAGAAACGCCCAGAAAAAAATTTTACCCATAACTGCGAGCCATCGTCAGGAAGATAGGGTTCCTTACAACCCCGAGCGTTTGGACGCCATCGCTTGTAAGCAACCGAAGAGAGCGAGGCTGCATGGAGACTGTAAGACTCACCACTCCTGATCCAATTATTGCCACCGTGAAAAAGGGAGTCGGGCAGCGTAGCGTCCAGCTCTTTCGCAACTGTCACACATGCCTGCGCCATTCCGGCGGCGCGGACCTTCTTTACGCCATATCGAACGACTTTATGTCACAACATACACAAAGAAGAAAAATCTGGAGACCAAACCGTTATGGAGAAACGACGCGAGTGCTATATAGCATAGGAGTAGCATGACCGACGCCCTGATGCAAGGGAACATGTACATCGCGGCCACTGCTAATCATCGGAGGCTTCTCTCCCACAGCGTCCCACAAGTTCCCCCTGGCGCCCCGAAGCTTTTCCCCCTCTCCTCTTCCTCCATATCTAATTATCGCACCGTAAAGGTTTATTGCTTTCTGGCCCTCGCCCGCGCACTTTCCGCGTACCGTACCATTCTGGCGCTGATAATAACGCGGGAAAGAGCGAAGGTGGTCATAAATAAATTTTCCGAGCCACGCGGAGCCCAGCCGTTAGAACGGGTCGGCCGAAGCACCGTGCGACATTTAAAATGTCCCCGCGTGTCTTAGGAATTATAACCTCAGATAAGAAGTCCAGAGGGCCTGCGCAGCCCGATAAAGAGAGCAGCCAGAAAATTATATATACGGGGAGATATATGTTTATGAGAGCGTACGTGGGGCGCGAGACGTAGAAAAAAAAGTGCGCGACACGGACGTGGCGGCGGCCATCGCTCTTCTATAGAGGCCACCACAACGCGACGTTTCGGAGGCCGTATGAGGTCGCGACTCTCGCTTTGGAGTCACGGCGTTCAGAGGCCTTAATGCACCCCGCGAGGGAAAGTGACCCTGACTCATGACCTTGCTAGTTGGGTTAGTAAGTGCCGCATCCATCGTGCGATGTTTCACATTCACCGAGCATTGGCAAAACTTCGGACACAAAAAGGATAACGCGATAAACGAAAAGAGAGTTTAGAGGTCGAACACCACGCTTTCGGGGTCAACTGCCTATTAAAAAAAAAAAAAATGCCAGGAATTTGTTTATTGCCACAAAACAAGTACCGTATTTTCATGCCTATATCGTCCGCACCGAATGTGTAGACCACAAAGGCGAATTTCGGTGGGAAAAAGAAAGTTTTTCCTTAGATAGTCTGCACACCGTGCATATTTCACACGTAAAAAAAAAAATATATCCTACGCAGCATATCTTGAAGAAATTTCTGCTTTATTAGCGCACAAATAAAGCTTGTATCATACAGAAATCAAATTCCGGAGAAAAGCTCACCCATTTTTTTTCACAGAACCCGACAAATGCTCACCAAGAGAAAATTTCATGTTGGTCTTAACACGAACGCGGACAGCTTAGGCGCATGCGTTCGGCACTACAGTACAACGATAAATTAAATCTGGCAGGCACGTGGTTTGTTCATTAGAGTGGAAACAAGTTAATAATCGATTGTTTAGAAGCGAATGCAGTCTTGGTAGATCTCGGTGTACCTGGAACCAGGCACGTAGCCAGGATTTTGATTAGGGGTAGGGGGGGGGGGGGCACCCATGACAAAATTCTGTATAGGGGGGGGGGGGGGAGGGGGGAGAGGAGGCCCCAGCAAAATGGGAGATTTCGGCGGGGGGGGGGGGGGAGGGGCCCGGGCCCCATTGCCCCCCCCCCCCCCCCCCCCTGGCTACGCGCCTGCCTGGAACCCCTCGCAAATATTTTTCAGACGGTTCCGGCATACTTTGAGTCAACTAAGCTTGATCTTATCAGCTCCACTCAGTTTCGGTGACCTACATTTTGGTCCCAAATCGTTGCTTTCATGCCTGTTATGGCTCACCTCTCGACACCGTTGCATGGGATGGCGTACCAGGTCTCATAAAAATGGTGCAATGTCCATCGCCTTCGCAATTTAGCCCAACCCGTGTTTCGGTCGGGTAGCTCCCCGGGGGAAAAAGATAAAATAAAGAAAAAAAGGTGAGCTTTTGTCCGGGTCTGTTTAAAAAGGTGTGAGCTTTTGTCCGGTGAGCTTTTGTCCGGTGTGCTCTTGTCCGGTGAGCTTCCGTCCGGTGAGTTTTTGTCCGGTGAGCTTTCGTCCGTTGAGCTTTCGTCCTGCTACCACAGAAATCTATACAATCCATCGTGTATCGCGTACTAAATAATCTTAAAGAAAATATAAAAGCTCGTATAGTCTGCACCTGTAGATAGTCGGGAAAATTGGGTACTACGCAGAGATTCACTTTGGCAGGTATCCGTTGTGTACACACTTAAGTAAAAGTCTTATCAAGAAGATACATAATGGGACCGTCTCACAATAATATGAATCTTTTTTTGCTTTTTTTCAGTTGGTTACCCCACAAGGCGTTGATCCGGGGATGCAACTTTCCCCAATGCCTATGACCGATTATGATATAACGAACGAACTTGATAAGTCTGATAAACTTTCCACCACACGCAGCTTGAGTGATAAAAAGATTGACAAAACATAATTATGGTGGCCGCGGTCTACGCAGGACCGAGTCATTATTTTGGATGAGCTCAGTCCGGTGATAAATGAACTACAAAAACCTTACGAGTACGATGAAAATCTGCTCCCTTATCACGATTACACGTTTCTTGGGCAATCAGTATGGTAATGTATAGTTGCTTCACGTTTCATAAACAAATACAGGTAATAACAATTCGCATAAACGGCTATTTTTCTTTTTTTTTTTTTTCTTCCTTTCTACTGTATGATTCCGCTACTGCACTGTACAGGGGAATGGGACCTCTCCCGATGACTCTTTTTTGCCCCATTTTTCTAGACATTTCTTTTTTTCTAAATAAAAACATATTAAAAATCAGGGCTCCGTTCCTTCGGTGCTTCGCCGCACCCTACACATTCCCACGTACTCAGCGGCAAAGTACTGCAGAACGAGCCCGCCTTGCTTCCTATCCTTAGCCAAACGTCGCTCTCTCTCCACCGGCGCCTCTTTGGCACGCCGAGTACGGTCCTACTCAGCATGTCGCCGCTTCCGTTCAGCTACGACTTCTCCAGTCAGCTCATTCCGCTTGCGAGGCATTGTAAAGGCTGCAGCACACCCAGTGAGGGCCTCGTCCCGCTACCCGCGCATGCGAGCGATAAGGAGAGGAGTATGGCACATGTACCTCACTCTCCCGCGACCCGCGCATGCGTGAGAAAGTGAGAACGGCACATATACCTCACTCCGCAGCGCATGCGTTATGACGAGGCGACTGGAATTGTTCAGGGGGGCCCGGCGAGCAAGTGTTCTAAAATACGTCTTCGGCGCATCGGAACGCCAAGAGGGGCATGTCAATCAACACAGGGAGCGCGTAGATAGCGCGCGATGACTATGCAGCGAAGCTCGCGCCACCATTGGTTGAAGTCGGGGAGGAAACAAACGCACGTGGGCGCATTTGGGGGTAAACAAACGCACTATAGGTGCGCAAGGAGCCGATCAACTTGCACGCCGTATACTTTTCAATCACCAAGTCAGTTTGAAACCCCGTGGTATATATTGCTCGAACGGGGATATCAGCGCGCGCGTACTATAATGCGCTTAAGCTTCTGACGATGAGAACGTCAAAGAAGGAGTCGCTAATCAAGAAGCATGAACATGATAAGACATGCACCGCGATTCGTACGCCGCCCACGACTATAGACGGTTGGCAAGCAGACCCGCTTCGAGAGCATAGTCTGACCACCGTGGATGGAAAACGCTTCATTTGGGCGCCAGTCTGGAAGCCGTGGGTACGCCTCAGCAATGCTTGACTATCGGACGATCTACCCACATCAGCAGCAAGATGGCGGCGCCCAGAGGCAGTACTTGCAAACGTAGATATATTTGGGGACAACTTTTCTCGGTATTTCCGAGGAGAGGAGGAGAACGCGCGCACAGTATAATGTTCTTAAGTCCCCCCCTTCTTTCCACACGCTCCACGCTCGCCTACTGTTCGCAACACTCCCGTCCTGACCGCAAAGAACAATGCGCTAGCTCCTTCGAAAATATTTTTGTATACAGGCAGCGAAAACTGGCGCAACCTGGCCGCCGAATTGTGAAACAGAGGGAGGGAGATTAAAGGCACCAGGTTGGAGTTGCGAATGAGCTTCGGCCTGACAGAATAATTGAAAAAAATGCCAGCAATTGCACTTCAAATGTTGAAACTACTGTTCCTAAAGAATAACCAAATTGCAACTACAACCACTTTCATTACAAAAAAAAAAAAAAAAAAAAGCACGAAAACTCATTACAATTATACTTTCACCAAGAAAGAGATTAGACTAAAGTAAGTGAGCAACGTTAATGTAATTACTATCCAAATATGATGAGAATGAAGGACTGATGTAAGCATGCTCGCGACATCAAACTAACTCTAGCATTGAGCTTGCTTCGGGGAGATAACAGAGTAGAACCGTAAGCCAGCGAAAAGAGCTGAAGTAGGGACAGTTAAATGGAATAAAAAAGTCAGTTTTAACAAGTGAGTTTTTTTGGGAACCCAAAATGAAGGACAGACTCACCCGTAATCACGCGATTGTGTCACACACCGCACACCGATGCGGATTACACACTAAAGAAGCAATACCGATTGTAAAACATTAACCACATTTTTCTAAAGATGCGAACGTTGAAGTTGATAAACATGCCTAAGCTTATTGTACTAACCCGAACCTTTCTATTATGAAGATAATGACATCTAATAATTACTAAAAACAAACTACAAACAAAAGAAACAAAAAAATAGAACGGAAATTCGCAGCTCAAGATGGCGAACTCAACGAGACAGGAAAGGTTTGAAATGAAGAATCGTGAAAGTCATCAGTTCTTCACTTTTTCGTTTACATTCTACTTCGCACATAATGAAGAAAACCAAAAAGATCGATCGCTAACATTAACGAGAGCTGCAGCGGCGGCAGCACCAAACACCCTCGCGCATTTCGAACTACATCACCGTGCTGCACCCTAATCGCTAAGTCATCATGTGCGACATCCGCAGAGAGCACACCCAAACGACAGTTCACCCGGTCTTGTCCATTAGAAGACAGCAGCGAACGACGATGCAGAGCGCCAGCTTCGCTTGATACCCTTATGTTTCATTTATTCGCCAATTCGTCTCCTTCCCCCCCCCCCCCCCCCTTTCTAAAAAAAAAACAAACAAACAAGAAACTTTCAATATATTTGGCGCTGTTCTTTTCCTATATACTGCTAAACAATGGAAACGCCAGAAAAGTACGCCAGCTACAACCGCTTTGTCCGCTTATACCAAGCCCACCGCGTCTCTCCAACTGAGATCCGCGAAAAAAGAAGAGAGGCGAACATCCTCGACCAAAACTCAAAGAAATCATGGCTGCGTCCAACTCATTAAAACTTCGCCAAAGTGGTCATCGGAAGCTGACGCTCCCCCCTCGAGCCGGCTCCTTCCGAAGCTTGACTTCAAAACCATTCCGCTCCAAAAAGTCGCTCGTTGTACACAGATACACTGCTCCCTCACTCTCTTTCTTCACTCCCATTGACGCTGGGGCTCACTTCCTTCGCCTCCCGCGCAACTTTTGTGTAAAAATCGAAAAACAACAACAACAAAACACCGCTAGGTTCGGAAGCTATAAATTGGTTAAACGAAACGTAGTGCCAAGTGACTGGCCATCTGTGACCGCCGCACAAATCCTGCCTGTTCAGACAGATACCGCAACGACACTGAAGCGCGATTTTTTTTTTCTCCCAGAATGTTGTTACTGCGGCTTCTTTTAAACATTGTGGTAGAGCAATAGCTTTTTCTGAGTTCTTTTTCGTTTGTACGTTTTCTGTCTCAATGCGCGTTTTGATACTTGCTTTGTCTACAATTGATCGAAATCAAAACTTTCTTAGCGCTCCGTGACGAATACTGGAACATGCAATATATGGCATACGCATAGACCCTATGAAAAGTTATGCAGGATTAACTTCCTAATTCAAACTGCGCACAAGAATATCCTGTCGACAGCCACCTATTGTAAACCGCAGAATCTAATCCCGAATTGAGCCTTCACACCATCTTTCGTGCGTGGTGAAGCATACGTTTAAGAAGACAGAAGCAAACTAAATCGCCGACTTCACTAAGCTTTCAATCTGCATTTTAATAAGGTCTTTCCGCTTGCATTCCCGTAACGCCCTTTCAAACTGGAGTTATTTAGAAGATTTAATACAATCACTTGATAAGCAGTTACAACTCAAGAAGTGCGGGGTGCGATAACCTTGTTTCCCTCTCATCCTGTGGTGTCTTGGTGAGTGATGATGAACAGTAGAACGACTTGTGATTCAACTAATTCTAATACTAATTAAAAGAAGATATACCTTGTATGAGGATCACCCACGCGACCACCCGAGTGGCGCCCCCCAGCACAGAGTTGTAAGCTCAGAGTAGAAAAAAAAAAACTGTTTAGATTCATTAGTCAAATTGTAAAGTCAATGTAACTATTCACCCCGCTCAGGGTACTCCCCTCCAGCGTTCGCTCTGCAAGTGGAAGGGGTGGAGGAGGAGCTCGGCCTGCTTTTATTAACCGGCAAAAAGGTATAGATTATCGTATTTCCACAAAATACTGTACAGTTCATTTTTCGTTTTGCATCTACCATCTTCCCACCTGCTCGCATTTCTCCTCGTCATGATCACACGTACAAAGTTCAAATTCTATTCCCAAAAACTGACGCATTCAAATTCTTCCCGTTCGTACAAACTAAGGCCTACGGGAATAAGTTGGCAAGCGAAATCGCTCCGACTAATCATCACACCTTCAAGTCACTGGTACGAGACTCAGTAGAATGGCGTATGATTTGCAACGTGTGCATTTTTTTAGGCATCTTTGTAATTTGTTTGTTTAGCATGCCTTGAATTTTGAAATATGTGTGTGCATCTCTGACTTTTTATTATGTAATCTTCTATATAGGTCTGTTTAAGGTGTGGCCCTGTGCGGCCCATTTTTTTGTTTTGTATTTTGTAATTTTGTAAACTTCATTCTAAGTGACGTCCCCCTCAGGCCTTTAGAGGTATTAGGAAAAACATACACAATATCTTCCGAAAGTTAAGGATCAATATCCTCGAAAGTTATATATCAATATCTTCAAAAGTTAAATATCAGCACCCTCTAAGGTTAAAGAGCATAATGCTCCAAAGTTAAAGAAAAAAACTATGTTCACAAAATCATACGAATGTTAGCATTGCAAAAAGTAAATAACTATTTTTATTGTTTGACAAGGGCACGTCAAATTTCTTGGTGCGGGTGTATCCATTTTCATCCCAAAATAATACTACTCCGATCGCAAGGGTTATTCACATGGCATGCGAATTAGACCAAGTATAGAAAATTGAGCGTCATTCTGCTCGGCGACACGCATCGACGCATATTTTGACGATATACGTATCTATATTTATGAAGTTACAGCTTGTTTCGGCGATCAGTTACGCTACAATAGCTATGGCATGAGCTGTCGTTTCTCTTGGTTACTAAATTTGGCTGTAAATAAAAAGACCGAAGCCTGTAGAAACATCACAATCGGCAGGAGCCGAAGAGTGACACAAATCAGTTTCCTGAAGCCCAAAATAGGTTGATTGATCGGGATATAGTTCGGTTTTCCTTTGACGCTTACTTCTGTCGCGGGGCACTAAAGTTATTGCTGCAATGACTGTAGATTCTAAATATATCTCGAAGTAGGCATCTCTGCAATGCACGTCAAGCACTGATCCTTTGAGGTTTTTGGGGATTACTTTAGTGTTGAGGATATCTCACACTACTCGACCCAAGCGTCGCCAGCAACCAGCCTCTCGGGGGAACAGCGCTAAATATAGTAGATTTGCAGTTAATGTGAGCATAGATCTACGGCGATTAGAAGAATCGAGTTCCGAAAATTCCTCACACACAAGACGCCATATAATGTAAGCATCCTACAATGCTACTAGCTTGCTTTCTAGCCTTCACTCTGCGCCACTGTAGTTTAGGCATTGAAGAACATATATGCACAGTATGGACTGCCCGGGCTTTTCTCGCGGTGTGGATGTAAAAGAACTGCTTTCTCCACTTCACAAGACGCTGGAAATCAAAAAGCGCATGTCCACACGATCCAAACAACCCCCAAGATGTAAATATATTCCAGGACAGTATACACTCTGACAGCTCTCAGCGAGGGTGGCGAAGCTCAGGTGTTCTGTTAGTACACCACTCACAATCTGATCATTCTTATTGTTAATCTTACACAGATTGTCACTCATCAACCAGAATGGCACTTTCAAGATTTGTTTTCTTATTTCTTTCGGAAAAATTGTAACTGACTGCTGTCTCATGCGTGACATGCCTCAGACCTGCGAAAAACATTTCAAAAGTAGCAAAATTGTTTCTCATGCTTCGTTACTCATGTCGGGTGCGGAGGAGCGTTGCGAGCCCGTTAAATTTTAGTTTTTGTTGAAAATCGTCTACGAACATTGAAAGGAGACCATGCACGTGGGAAAGTATCGGTAAGAACCGGTGGTGGATTGGACCTAAACACTTCGTTGCTGCTAACTTGCTGGGATCCCTTTGTTGGGAAAAAAACAACATCAATGGATGCTTAATGCGTTTATAGGAAGCGGCACTGATTTATACAAACCAATGCCGCTTTTGTGCGCGCCTTAGCCGTTATGAATTCAACATCCTATAACAATACATGCATTTTCAGAAAAGCGAGCAAGGGGAGATATCCGTTCGACCAAGCCAAACCGCTTCCAATCATCTCGGAAACACCATTCGTGTGCCCTGCGGATAGGTTAAAGTCTGTTTCCCATAATGCGATTTTTTGTTAAATCACGGCGATTTCTGTCGTCCTGCGATTTCAAACACGGTCGTGCGGCTAAGAAAAAAAAAAAAAAAACGTGAACGGCAGGTGAAGTGTTTGCTGCTAAGCCCCAAACGAACAGTCAAGCCCGTGTAACATGCATGGAGCGATTCTCCATTGCTATTTTTGGTCTCGTGGAGCAGAAAGTCCGTTGACGTCAACGGACTTTCTGCTCCACGAGACCAAAAATAGCAATGGAGAATCGCTCCATGCATGTTACACGGGCTTGACTGTTCGTTTGGGGCTTTCTTCAGACATGAAGATGTACTTGGGTGCTCTGACTACTTGGCATTGTGGTGCTCCATCTGCGAACACTCTCCAGCATAGCATGGCACGGTAGGTGAGTGAGCTAGAGAAAATGAGTGCCCTCTGTAGCCGGGTAGGAACTGTAGAAGAACTTGTAGTTGAGCTAGTTGGCGCCTGTATGTCTGATCTCTCTCTTGTGTCCGTTGTATTTTGCGCCTTACACCACGATTCCTAAAGGAAGTGCCACTTCTCTCTGCAGTCGAAAACGGCATGTTTGACTCCTCCCTCCTCCGTCCTTTGCCAGAGCCATGCATGGTTTCGCGACACTTGCGAAACTTATTACGCTGAACCAATTTTAATTTAGAGAATTATATATATATATATATATATTTTTTTTTAATAATACATAAAACGGATATCCATGCGACATCCGGCATAAGTTCGCAAAGCACTTTCGTCTAACTTATTCTAAATTATTTAAAAATCTTGTTACCCGTGGCAATTTCAAAATCTGAATTTTTATAGATGTAAGATTGGGATATCGTAGATTAGTTATTTCGTGTATTTGTTGTAGAAGGACCAGAAATAAATATATATATATAAAACTTGCGTTAAATTTTTTTTTTTTTACTTTGGGCTTAAGCTGGCTGCCATTGGGGCTACTGGAAAAGATACGATATTGGTTACCTAATCAGCTAATTAACTCGTTAAATTTCCACCTTTGGGGGCATAATGCAGTTGAAGAATTGACGATTCATCTTATTATAGTGTAGACGAGATGCAAAATTTCGATCTGAAGATGTGTAGTCGGCGCTACAGGGCGTCAAGGTGTCATCCCGGTACACGGTTCCAAACCGAAACTTGCCGGTTAAGCGCGCCCGTGACGTCCTTCTCTTCGTCCAGCGTCCGCTAGGCAAGCCTCGTGTCCGCGTCGCAGGTGACGTCAGCAGCGGGACACATGCGCAGACCGGAGGGATCGACGTCACGGGCGCGCTTCGCCGTTTAGTTTCGGTTTGGAGCCGTGTACAAGGATGACATCTTGTCGCCCCGTAGCGCCCACTACGAATATATTAATCAAAATTTCACGTCACGGCTAGACAATAACGTCGAGCTTCGATTGTACGACTACATTTTGGCCCTAAAATTAAACCAAAAACAGTTATTTAGAATATTTGCCAATTCGCTAAGTAATTAACCAATTTCACTTCCTTTTTTTTTCTAGTGACTCCCAATTTAGCTTCAGGGCGAAAAAGACATTAATGCAAGTTCCCCTTTTCTTTAAACTCTTAATTAATCTAAAAAAAAACAAGCCTTACACAGCCGTTTATGTTTTCAAAAAGAACTGTAACTGTGTAACCTAATGTTTTCAAAACATGTAACATATTGTTCTCAAAATCAATATTTTTATTGTGTTCTAAGAAATCATTCCCCATGTGTTGCACCACGTCTGAAAATGTATACTTTTTCCTGCTCTTACGTTTATACAGAGTAACTGTAAAACAGTTAATTTACAGGGTCCCGAAAGCGCGAATTCCGAGCTTTGCACATATTGGCAACTACAGCGAAATCGACGCCGCGTAGCGGCAACGCCGAGAATCTCAAGAGAGGAGGTCGTTTCGACTCTATCGTCTGCTATCGCCGCTTGGTTCTCGTGAGCAGCGTAGAAACAAACATCGTTTCCAATAATTATTTTTATGTTTCTTCCGTTCCGTGTCATTCCTACGCTCTGACTAGAATAATGTTTCTACCATCGAAAAATCGCGTTGCTTTCAAATGTAAAAAGGGTATTCACTTGGGCTAGTTGGTGGTACATTTCAAATGTAACACCGATTCTACGCTGCAGTGCAAGAAATTTATGTTGTTCCGCGTGCTGAAAAACGAAAACGACCTTCTTCGTCCGCCATTTTGCCTGACCAGCGCGCCCCCTATAGTTCACTGGAGTCGCGAATAACAAGATTATTAAAGGGGCCCTGCAAGGACTTTTTTACTGGTTTTTAGTTTGCACCGAACCTGAGCGCACTAAACGTAGTAGCTTAATGAAACTTTTCTTTTCTCGAATTACGCTTTATTTTCAAAGTTATATGCAAATTAAAATTGCAAAAACAAGCAAAAAAAAAAAAACCTCCTTCATGACGTCTTTGACCGCTTGAGTGGCCGTGAACTAAAGGAGGGGTAGTGAGCTCAGCGAGCGCTCACGGCTGCCGCACACCGTGCCGACGGCTCGAGAGGGCGCCACTAAAGCATGTTCTGGATAGGCTGTGCGAAGCTGGCAGCCAGGGCGGCTCGCATTGCATTTGCTGCGCGATTAAACACTAATTCAGCATGACACTTCATTGGCCACAAACGACAGCAAACTCGGGGTAAAGATCAGTTCAGAACGGCAGTCATTTCGCGCTGCCATACCGCTGTACGGCCAAACAGCAAGCCAAACCTGCGCCGAAGGCCTTCGGAACGCTCGGAACCGGTCGGATCCTCGAGTCCGTAAACGACCGCAGCGCCGCCGCGTACATCCGGGACCTTTCTACGCTCGCCGTTCGTCGGGGCCTCATCCCACTAGCCCTTTCTACGTTCGCCGGTGCTCGATCGCCGTCGGCGATCGAGCACCGGCGGAGGCGGTTGATCTGACATACCGCGTTCGGCTTTGGCTAGCAGACGGCGTTCGTAAAATGGCGTCAGCTGTTGCTGGCTTCACGCGGCGGTAACGTGCGTGCTTCCATTCGTTCGGCGTTCGTTGCCATGGTGACGGCGAGGAAAGCAGACGAACTTTATGTTGCGGAAGAACGCTGCGGCGCAGCGATACCAGGTGCGTTCTAAGGCACTTCCCGCATGCTTTTCAATGGGCGGAAGGCGAACAAAAAGAGTTCGAAATGAGGACTTAACGCAGAAGGCTACATTTCTCCAGCGCCTCATAATTTGACGAGCCTTACACGAAAAGCATGTTTTTTTGGCCATCCCGCGTCCTGTTTTTTTTATTCGTAACATGGGTCTAAAGTATCAAACTGCCCACAAAAGTTTAATCAATTTTCGTTACGTAATTGCAAGCCGTATGGACATTTCATTGCGCGTGTTACCTACCCAGTCCACCCGTTTACGCCGCTTTGCGACGACGGTCTGCAGCGGCTCATTACCAGAAAAGTGGTCCCACATCCATTTCAGTTCAGCTCGTCCACGGCAGTCGCCAAACCCCGAAGGAGAGGATTTATTCGGACAGAATGCCACTAAAGCAATGTAGCTTCTTTAGTGGTCAGGATAGACTCTCTTCTGTCAGTTTTGTTATATCGTTGCGGATGCTTGCTCCAGCCCTATCTTCTATCAATATTTACTATTCTGGACAGGTCCAGGCCATGCTCCTGTTATCGTATGTTCTGGTGGAGGTGCTGGGTACTTTACCCATAGTCCTTCACTCTGTGTGCACCTTGGCGGCTCCTCAGCCGAGTTGCCCGATTACGAGACACGGGTGGTGGACTATCCTGCGTCTTAAACCCCCGGCGAGCCGTGAACCAAGTCCTATCCCGAGCCCGGCAGAAAAACCGCAAGACGAGCGAGTACCACAAGGATGAAAATCGAAAATACACCACGAAGAACCTGAAATCCGAGTCAGTTGCTGCTACCAGCAAGAACCACGAGAAATCGGTCTTTTGCCAGAAAAACAGAAGCTGACTAAGCCAACAATGACAAACCTGAAGCAGCAGCAAAGCGCGTCCACTCCCACCATTGTTTGCATGCCCGTCGCACCTCACACTCCGACGCCCTTTCACGCATGGTGTATGAAGACGTCGAGGGCTGGATTGAACAATATGACCGTGTCACCCACCGCAGTGGGTGGAACCAGCTCCTGCAAAACCTATACTTCTCGTGGAACAAACTGCCAGGCACTGGTCTGAAAGCCATGAATCCTCCTTAACGTCGTGGGAAGTTTGTAAGATCGAGCTGAAGCGCACGTTCGTCAGCCAACATCGACAAGAGAGAGCCGCATTCCTGGTTCTGTCCAGAACACCCCCAACGAGAGCGTCACCACCTTCGTGGAGGATGTTTTGCGCCTGATCGAGCACCCGCGCCGACCCTGATGCTACAGAAGGCAAGAATCTTAGACTCCCATGTCCCTCATGTGAGGGACAACACCTTCGGCAGCCTTGTCCGCAACCCCCCGACAACATTCGAAGGGTTCATATCACCGAGGCTTCCATCATTGAACGTGCACTGCATGCCCGAGCCTGTCGCAATCAACAACTTCCCGGCGTCTCGACACTCTAGGCGTCCAGCTGCAACTTCGACGCCAGCCTCCCAGGCATCCGCCACATCATCCACGATGTTGTCCGGGAGGAGAGCAGGAAGCTACTTCCTGCCATTAGTTGCCCGGCTTTTATTTTGATCGCCGAGATTGTTTCGGAACAAGTTCGACAGGCATATCAACTGGAGACTTCTGCGAGCGAAGCGGCATCTGACGAACCGAGGGCGACTTACGCCACAATGGCACGACGACCGCCACCGGCTGCCCCTTAGTATTCATTGCCAATTCAATGAGACACCCCAACGCCGAATCATTCCCGACATCGGGTGTAGGTCTGCGCTGAACAAAGTACACCGAGGAAAACGGAGATGTTGCGAATGGCCGACCGAAAACCACTCTGCCACCACTGCATGAGGCCAATCATGTCTACCGGAGCTGCCCATACCAATGAATTGGCCGGCAAAGGTTCGTGCCGAACGACCCTCGACCACCTCTCGAGGAGCGACCGCGGGACATGGAGGATTATCTTCGGCGGCCTTTGTCCCTGGTGCCGACACTACCCCGAAGCTCCTGATCCCCATCACCTCGACGGGAGGTAAGCACGACAAAGCAGGTGAGCGGCAATGCAATGACAGCTGATTTGGTGTTGGTTGTCGCCCAAGGATAATAGATAATAATTTGCTGTCACCAATTATCTGTGTCCACTCCAGGAAGCATCCAATTTCCAACTTTGAGGGAGAATGCCGCTGAGTGACTTGAAGAAATAGAATGGTTGGGTTGTTTTCAAAAGTGAACACCAAGCATCACCTGACTTCACTTTGCCACACGAGACTTACACAAGTTGCAGTGGTTGCGGGATGCAGAAGAAATCGTCATTACGAAATGGAAGTGAAATGGCTTAGATAGCAAACAAACATTGTTGCCAGCCATCAAGTCAACGGTACAGCAAAAGGCACAGCCACGTAAGCAATACATGCCCGAGCTTGTTGCATTGACGCAGAAAACTACCAGGAAAATTTGCGGATTAGAAGCCAGCCCTGCAGCTTCAGTGCATCAGATGTCAGTGGCCGCACATGACGTATGATTACAAGACGGCATCAGTCAGTCAAAGTTGCCACTCGATTAAACTGAACACCGACGTGCCAGAAGCGCCATCCGATAACAAGGAGCACAGGTACTATGCCTGATTGCCTGACACGAGACTGTCACAGAAAGAACTTGTTATGAAACCATTTGCTAGGAATCAATAATTATGTAATCAAGTGCAAATAAACATATTTGATACACTAACCAAAAAACATATTTCCACTTGCCTTTACGCCTTCAAAGTCTATACACCAAGAATTGTGTTCACTGTACGCGCTGGACCTTTTGAGGACACTCGCATCTCTGACCGCGCAATATTAATTAATGTGACATACCACACTGGCAGACTTTTTGCATGGGGCTGCGCTCGTTCCACCTCTCCTGAACATGTGGTGCATACGAAAACCAACTCCAGTGATGTGAAAATGTTATTTATTAATTTATTCCCTCCAGGGGCTTTTGTAGGCATTGCAGAGAGGATACTTATAACTACACAGATGATAATAACATCAAAGCACACTGACATTAATGAGCACAAAACGGGTAAAGCTACCGAAAGTATACTACACTCGTAAAAAATAATTATCGCTGTAACTTGTTAATTGCAAAAGAAAACACACCTCTGAGCATCTAGTTTAATAGTATGTGTTGATGCATTGTTATATAGCAGGATACGTCCTATACGTAAGACCAAATAGGGTGAATATATCTTTTGCCCAAACCCCACCAAGCAACACAACTGTCACCATTTTTTTTTTTCGGCGTAAAGAACACGAATGGGTCCCAGTTCACGTTGAACGCTAATGCAGCATTCGAGTCCAATAGGCGTAGAGCCGAGTTCACAGTGATGGCTGCCATAACATTCGTGTCGAACAAATGCCCAAGGTATGAAGGCCTTAGATAATTAGAGTAGTAGGCACTGTAATTTGTTTCATCACAATATGGCAAACGGCAAAGGGTATACCGTCTCGGTGAGGCAGTATTCACGTTGGAGAGAGGCACGTGTCAACAGATCATCTGAGTGCTCGCCTGCAGATTTGTCACACACCTTCACTCCGTCTCTCCGATTGGCTCGAGGGGGCTATGGCAGTTGCCCTTTTCCAAGTTACGGTGAAACGAAGTATAGGCAGCTCACACTTTTGAAAAAAGTCTATTGAAGAGGCTGAAAGGAATGGTAGTCAACATTTTTTAACAAGACTGCTCTTTGGGCAAGGGATGAACACAAATATGAATCATCTTGTCCACGTAATTAGAACAAGTAAATAATGCTGACTGTGCCAAGCAACAATCGTCGTTTTTTCCAAAAGAGGGGAGCACCCACATCTATTACAATGAATTGCCAAATTACCCGAAGGTGAAGATCTTATCTAAAGTACGCCGACCGCGCACGGCACAAAGTCTTTCTTGTGCTTTTTACCACAGCCGAGTTTTTCCGGACGACCCCTATCAACCTTAGCACATGGACGCCTCGGCTGTGGTGAGAAGCACAAGAAAGAGTTTGTGCCTTGTGCGGTCGGCTTAAAGATCGCAGGAGCTTCCTCGCTAAAAGGTGCTGTGATTATGCAGTTACCTAGGGCTGAAACAAATTTCCCTAGGCCCTACGTCCGACGCATACATTTCGCGTCGATTCTCAGACATTCCAACGTTCAAACAAAGCTAAGAGAATGCAAACATATTATGCTGAAAGACTCAAAGTTTTTTCGATCCTCGAACACATCCGGGAATCCGAGCACCGGTTCGGCGATACGGCTGATGCTCTCTCACAGGCGTTAATCTCCAGATGATCCAGAGCGATCTAGCGCAAAAAGGGTATAAACTCTCATTCCTTCATATTTTCACATTATACTTGAGTCAGCGAGCACGAAGAAGCCCAAAGTCGTCGGAAAGCAGCTGCACATCCCGGCTACCGCGCACCGAACACTCTCGCATCCGCCAGCTCTAGGCGCTGCCATCTTACCGATGACGTCGCGGCTCTTGTGAGGTCACGTGACGAGTGGTCACTTTTGCGTACAACGTGGCGGCAACCGGGGGGCGGGGGGGGGGGGGGGTGCCACTTCCGAACTTCCGGTTTATCACTCTAAGCCCCTCTACCTCGTTGATTTTAGATCAGAAAACAAACAAATGCAGTTTAGAAAGTACGGAAAAAAGAAATGACCCGTCGACATACCCGCCACCAAGCGGTGGAAAAGGAGGCGCATACTAGAAAGGTGTTGTGGGATCAGGCGCCAACGAGGGGCGAGTGTAGAAAGGTCCCGGATGTACGCTGCGGCTCTGCGGTCGTATCGACTGAAGGATCCGACCGGTTCCGAACGTTCCGAAGGCCTTCGGCGAGCAGCTTCGGCTTGCGGTTTAGCCTTTTGGCGGTATGGCAGCGCGAAGTGGCTCCCGCTTTCAACTAATCTTTACCCCGTGTTTGCTGTCGTTTGTGGCCAATGAAGTGTCATGCCGAATTAGTGTTTACTCGCGCAGCAAATGCAATGCGAGCCGCCCTGGCCGCCCGCTTCATACAGCCTATCCAGAACATGCTTTAGTGGCGCCCTCTCGAGCCGTCGACACGGAGTGCGGCAGCCGGGAGCGCTCGCTGAGCTCACTACCCCTCCTCTAGTTCACGGCCACTCAAGCAACCAAGGACGTCATGAAGAAGGTTATTTTTTGCTTGTTTTTGGAAATTTAATTTGCCTATAACTTTTAATATAAAGCGAAATTCGAGAAAAGGAAAGTTTCATTAAGTTACTACGTTCAATGCGCTCAGGTTCGGTGCCAATTAAAAACCAGTAAATAAGTTCTTGCAGGGCCCCTTTAAGTAATGTTAGCTTCTAAGCGGGAGCCTGTCCATTTTTGCCAAATACAGGCAAAAAAAAAGCTCCTGTCGTTTTGGTCCTGGGCCAGGGGCCTATTTAGGAACATTATTAAAATCCGGGATAATTAGATTGTTAATTATTTTTGCTTAAATAATTTTTTTTAATATTGTGTTTAAGGGCATAGTTTTAATTAGGAAATTGCTCAGAATCATCGAGAAACACTAAATCAACAAATTGCAGAACGGTAGAAGGCACGCGCAGCATTTTACGACTTTCTGAAGAACCGCACAAATTTGACGGGTTTTTAAGGTTCGGTTTGCAATCGGAGCGCATCTCGGCCCCGACGGCACCGCGCCCCTTGGAGAAATAGTGCAACCAGCATCTGTGTTGCGCGAGGACAGCGCAGCAGAGGTTGGTTGCACTATTTCTCCACGGGGCGCGGTGCCGTTGGGGCCGAGATGCGCTCCGATTGCAAACCGAAACTTAAAAACCCGTCAAATTTGTGCGGTTTTTCAGAAAGCCGTAAAATGTTGCGCGTGCCTTCTATCCTTCTGCAATTTGTTGATTTAGTGTTTTCCGATGATGCTGAGCAATTTTCTAATTAAAACCATGCCCTTGAACACAACATTAAAAAAGTTAATTACACAAAAATAATTAACAATCTAATTATCCCGGACTTTAATAATTTTCCTAAATAGACCCCTGGCCCAGGACCAAAACGACAAAAGCCTTTTCTCCGTTGCGACGAGTAGTTTTCGCAATATCGAATTTGTCCATTTTTTTGTGAAACACATATATGTTTATTGCGGTAGAATAACGAGTCAGGAGAGCGAAATTCAAATTCTGACAACTCCAACTGCCACAAGAAACGCTAGTGTCTGATTCAGTATCCTTCATGGCGAATAAATGGCAAACAAAACACGTATCCGCGTAACCTGAAATTCAAGCCTCCGATAAAAAAAAAAAAAATGTCTGAAAGAGAAATAAACTTGACAACAAAACCGTTTCCCAGTGATGAAATCACCCATTGATATCTTCAGACAAACTGGCACAAAAGCACGGCTACACAAGGCACACTGTGAGGATGGATGGTTTTGTGTGCGTTGAAGCTCGGTGTACTTCATCTAGGGAAAGACGTACAAAATGTGATGCGAGATGCCTTAATCGTGTTTGGCGTCGTAGCGGCTTTATGCACCATTCTCGGAATGGATTGCAGTGAGCCTTGCGAGACAGCGGAAACGATCTAGGAATACTCCCCAATATTTCGGTACCTTTTTAAAATGCATCTTCAATACACTGTATTTTTCCCTCGTTTTTTTACCTTCTATATTTAACAACTTCCAGCGTAATGCAACAGCTTTAGTTTGGGTGCACTTAGGTACGTGCGCACCCAAGCAAACCCCGCCAGCTGTATAATATTTAATTTCGTAACACAAGTCAACACACTAGGATCGATGATGTTTGAGAGCATTGGCAAAGAAAGTGCCGATACAACTCTTTTGCTCACACAAACAGTTCAGATAAAAAAAAAAAAAAAACTAGCAATACTTAGGACCGGTGTAACGGGGAAGGGTGAGGGAGGGGGCTCCGTGGACTCGGCACGCTGCATCCGTGGACCTTTTTTTCTTGTTTTCCTTTTGTAATGCACTTGATGGAAAATAAACGTAATTACAATTATTACTTGTAGTAGTGTTAGTAGTGGTTGACGTAAATCTGAGTATGAGCTCAGATTTACGTCCACCTGAAGCCTCCAAAATCTGGTTTATGTTTCTAGCTTTAAATGTTGTCTGTCTTTTCTTATCATGAAATAATGAAATCCGATGACGGGAACGTAGTTGGTTTAGATTCAAGCACTGAGTAGAGAAACAGCTATGATTGTTTGATTGTTTCGTATCTGCTAGGCTCGAAACCTGGAAGGAGGAGTCAGAACAAGAAGAAAAATACCAAACGTCGCAAAATTTAATTTAATTTATGCATTGTTAACTGTTATCCCAAAAAGCTCGCGTCACTTCGTAGGGTTGCTTTTCGACGCCGAGAGTGTCGCGTGGCAAAATTAACGATAACTTCATTGTCATCTATTTCAGCCAAATTTTTAAAGCCGACTTACGTTTGTGAATGAGTATATCGTGATTTGGTTAAAGTATCAACAAATAAAATAAAAAAAAACACACACACTCAGTTTTTCGTTATTTACAGTCTCTACAGCTACTCATATGAACATTGACGACTTTTCAGTATATAAAGATGATCCCAAGTTATGCGCCAGTGAATTTCCTATGAGCAGAAGTACAAATTGCATCTCCCACTTCTATGTCATCATGCGAACGGCTCAAGATGTAATGCCGTGTTTCTATCTACTAAAAAAAAGAAAAAAGAAAGGTGGCATCGAACCACCATACTTCAAGTGTTAAGCCCAATTTTGTCTCGTTTTGACTTTCATCACATTCCTTTCCTTGTAACAACGCTATAGCATTGTCCACGTTTACGCTGTAAAGGTCATATCAAATAATAAGTAAGTGTAAGAGACATATCTGTTAAATATATCTTCAAAATCTGCGCCGAAAACCTCTGAAATATACAACTTTTCTTGAGAGATTAAGATTGAATATCGTCCCAAACAACTTCTAATCAATACGGCGGAATAGCGAAGCGATTAACATATTTGCTCACTGTGACTCAAGGCTAAAAATGTGGCCGCCTTTGATAAAAAACGAATTATGTTTTTGTTCTTCGCTACAAGCAAGTTGATCAGGGACGCACGAAACGTTAGGTGCGCCTCCACTGAAGTTCGCGCAAGCAGTCCAGAAATATCGTTTCATTTTGTAGCTTCAATATTGCGATAAGTATATCGTATGTATAGCACTTGTACGATTCGCCAATTTATCTAGGCCTTGTAAAACTCCTTCAAAGCTTTAAGCAATTCTATATTGTCTCCTTCAACGTTCAGCAACTTACATGAATACACACGCGCAACTATATAAACGCTCACTCGGACAGATGCATACGCATACAGATACTTAGACACAAATGTGTTCAGGCACATGCATATTGCATAGAAGCGCGCACAAACCTTACGACTAGAGAATGCTCTCAGCAACGGCAGGACATCTGTGGCGCAAACCCCAACCACAGCGCCCTCTCATGGCCTTCCACGACCGGTCGCAGCGACACGCGGGTCTTAAGGTGCGCTTCAGAGGTCGTTGGAGCCAGCGAGGAAAGACTGCTACAGGGTAACTTTAAAATTTTCGGCGAGCTCGACGCGCCGAAATAGATACACACACACACACACACACAACTCGAAGGAACCGGAGAGCGTAGGAAATTTACGAGAAAAGCAAGAAGGAAACCAACTCCATTCCAGTCACGTCGGAGTGATGAATTCCGTCCGGGGGTGAATTTAGAGCTAACGAAATCACCTCTCCCGTCTGCCCTCCGCATCCTCCTCCGTCCATTCCAAGGAATCATCGCTCCCCGCCCCGACCCGGGACTCGAGGAAGTCCAAACTGACGCACATTAAAACGTCACGCGAAGGGGCTCGTGCACACGCCAGCCACGCCGGCGCAGAGGAGCCGAGCAGCCGACGTACACGGCGGTCGACCGACGTTCAAGTAAGCCCTTTCGAAGCCCTGGCCGCGTCTCGTCGCAGCGACACCCTTCGGAGTGAAGTACGTTTAGTATCTCTCCTAGAAGAACCTCGCCCTTCGCAGCAGGTCAGCCTGGGGTTGCAGAATAAAGTCTTCGCACGAAATAAAAACATAAGTTTGCACACAAAGTTACATCTTGAAATAACCGGCAGTTACATTACTCCAGAAGCAGACTGTTTTTTGTTTTTATTTTGCAGGTCGTGCCCACTCGCGTGCAGTTTGAAGAGGTCTGAACAATCCCTTAAGACTGTAGAGGAGCATAATCACTCAAATCAGGCAAACAAGCACATGCGCAATCAACACCATGACACCGGTTGGCAGAAAAAAGTATAATGTTCAAAATATGCAAGACACTTCGTAGCCTGTTGCTTATATAATACGGATGAATATTGCGTGACCCACCGGAATAAAAATTACCACTTTAGTTTTTAATATGATCAACATACTCAAACAGTCAGCATGTGTAAGAAAACTTACATTTGCGCGTTGCGTTATTTAATAGTAATCGTACCAATAATTATTACCCGGTATGCTACAGGCTTCAATAAAAAGTCGAATACCGGATATAGTGGGCTGCGCAAAATCGATGGTGCGAAAGAAAAAAAAAAGAAAAAAAGAAAGCGAAGATAGTCGGAAATACCTGCTTAAAACAAGGTGATGGAAAACCCATCAATTTCGACATCAGGTGGGGAACAAAGGGGGTTCTAATATTAAAAAAATTAAGGCCGAGCGTGGAATCTAAATTCATCGGAGGAATGCCGCGATAATTTCTGACGGCCTTATAGACGTGTAGCATCGGGGGCAGCTGCCGAGACGGGGGAGATATTTCCATTTCCGGCGCCTCCTCTCGACGTCGTCCTCTCCGACCAGCGCCCGACGCTCTCCTTCGGAAGGCGTCCCCGCTGTGTCCCCGAGTCCGCATTCCTGGCCAAGATTTATCGCGCGCGAATTACATCAACGCCTTGGTCCTAACCGACGCACGCATGGGTTATGCATAGGTTGGAGCTGACGCGCTCCTGCAGCACTCGCCGCTTACTGAAGTGACGCCGGTTACACCAAGTGTGTGACGCGACAGACGGAGCCGGAACGGAGCTCCGACCGAGGTCCCCAAGGGCAGGATATGTAGCACATCGACGGGGAAATATACAGCGCAGACAGTGCCTATACGGCTCATATTCGAGGCAGACGCCGTTGAATGCAAACGAGAGTATTTACTATATCAACCCAAGGAGATAACAAAGCGATGCCCACTAAACCTGACATACTACTTCATACACATGGAGATGAAACAGCCTGGAAATTAAGCGGATGTCAGACTATCCAGGATTCGGGTTAAAAAAGGGGGCACAGAGGGAAAGCGTACAGCGGTCAAGACGAAGCAAAACCCGTTCGATCTGGCGGCTCATCTCCGTGCTCATTAGCCCCGAAAGTTCGGTTCAGAAACAAAAGAACTACTGAGACGAGTCACGCGTGCAAGATACGGAACCGACAACGACTCAATGGAGTATCCTAAGTAAGTTTCAGGATGAGTAAAAAAAAATGCGCACCTACATTTTCTTTTTAGCAAAAACTTGACCATCTGAATTTTACAAAGATCCGAGGTCGTAAATTTGCGTTTAAGCGCGACACCAGTCAGCGCGTTCCCAGTAAGATCAATAAATAGGTTTGTCTGAACATGATTTAAAAAAAAAAAAGAGCGAAAAATGAAATACTCTCTTTTTCGTAGAAATGTTTCGATAATTTACATAAACACATAAACACGATGAGATCGGAAGCCTAGTTAAAACGAGAATCTTAAGAATAGCGTGGGAATGCCTCGCAGCTTTGAATGGCAACTCTACAGGCCTGGTTAAAGGTATCGCTATCCAGATTAGGGCGCCTTCCACCATGTTTTCTGTCTGAATCACATTTTACGATTTATCCGAGTGTTAGAGTTGCGGTTGTTAGGACGACTATATGTATAATCATCATACTATACAGTGTTACAAATGCGTATTTACTGTGTATTTTGGACAACGATGGCAACAAACCGTGGTATACACACTCCTCTTCACGATGGCACAGGCTTAGATTACAAAAAGAAGCACGAAAGTAATTAGAAAAATAATTGTAATGATGCATGACAGACACAAGTTGTCCGGTTACTGTTCATAATGACGAAAAACCCGAGACTGAAGAACAGATAGAAAAAGGGACAAACACATACAATGTTTCACAGTCTCGGGTTTCTGTCATTACTTATACCAAAGACTTGTGCAAACGGGTTGTTTACATCGTAGGGCAGTACCAACACACGCAGTCGTGGACCCAGAGTTCTGGAACTGCGTTTTCACCCCTAAAGGCGGACACTAGGAAGAACAACCGGTAGACGACCCTATATATCTGCAGCCACAAAATATCCATAAGAAGATGGCCCCTAGCAAACACATTATAAAAAAGTAAAAACAAAACAAAACAAAAAAAAACTTAAGAAATAATCTTAGAAAGAAAGAGAGACGTTTAATGAAATGTACATTTCGCCAAAACGCAGGTGAGGAGCATCCGAGAGCCACTGCAGCTTTCAAAACAGCCACACCAGAAGCAAAACTCAATCACAAAATAGTGGCCACGAAACCTTTCTGACAGCAGGAAATCGAGAAGGACGAAGCCCCAGTTAAAGCCCGAAGGAAAGGGACCCCCACGAAAGCCATCGCAAGGAATGGGGTGGCAAAGAGGACATTTCGAGTGATGCTTTTAATTATGCGACTGTCAGGAGCTCCTCTCAAGCGTCCTCCTATCGCCTCTCCGGAGTCCTGCTTACGTCTTGGCCGCCATGTCTCAGAGTCAACGGCGGTCTCCCCCTACCGTCCCTGTCAACACCTGATCCTCGCCCGATCGGAACTCGCAGTTCCTGAGGGGGAAAGGAGTCCATTGAGGACTCGGTCCTTGTCAACTGACGTCGCAGCCACTAATGAATACAACCGCGGGCCCCGTGCGTCTCCTGGAGAAGCCTGCGCAAATAACCGCTCACCTGATTGCGTGTGTGGACGTGTGTGGCGAACGCGAGGCGTACTCCTCCGTACTGTGCGGCTCGTCGAGGCACCCAAGAGACGGGATCGAATCGGTTTTGAAATCAGTGCTTACGGAGGGAAGCGGTTGAGACGTTAAATTGCGCCTCACGGTTAAAAAAAAAAAAAAAATAACGCACGAGCGGGCACGCATATAACGTGCTTCACGAAGATTCTTTTTTTTTTTTTCAAAAACAGACTTTAAAAAAGAGGTTTCGCATATTCGAAACCGTGAGTTGCGCAGACAACTAAAGTGATGGAAAGAATTAGGCGTTTATACATCTTGAAATAAACTGAATTTAATATAATCAAGCAAACGAGAATTAGGGAATGCAGCGGATAGAGTATAGCAACACACTTGCCTCGTGTGGACGATGTGGCAGCGTCGACTTAAAACTTGAGGCCCAGACCCCAGGAGCTTAAACATTAAAGAAGGAGCGTGAAAACTGCCTGGTGTGGGGATACACGATTCGGGGCGATACCCAAGGAGTATCGCCACAATTCAGTACCTTCGCATCAGGCGCAGCCCACATGACGCCGTCAGCATGCTTTGGGGATAATCATCCAACCGTCAGACAACACAGCCAAATTGGAAGCAACGATGAAGCCTGCGCAGTGTGGTGCGCCTATAGTAGAGCGAAGCCCCTTTGTGCCGCATGCAGCGGAGCGACGCTTGACCCGGAGGCGGGCAGCAGCCGAGGGGCGCCGAGCGAGGACACCGTGAATCGTCTTTAGCGCCTCCGCGCAGTGCGCGTCTCCCCGGCGACACCTCGCAGGCCCCAATCCCGCGAGTTGCGACCCAGCCGAAATGAGGATTAAACACGCCGCGCGCACCTACGGCGGCATCAATCCATTACGCGCGCATTATGTATCTACGCGCGGTCGCAAGACACACACAGACGCAGCGAGCGACCGAGACATTAGGAGCTCCTATTAGGATCGCAACGACAATTCCGATGAGGAGTTATGGCCGGCTGGCCGTGTACCGGCCCCCTTCCTCTTCCCATCCTGTTTTTCTACCCTTTCTCTCCGGGCCGTCGCTAAACGTCTCGCCGGTGATAAAACTTCCGGCCTGCAGTGAGCCGGCGAGCCACTGCCGGCGTTGGCGGTCTGCTTGGCCCGTAGAACAATCAGTGGCATCATCAGACCGAACTACCGGGCGCTTGCCCCAGGAGCCGGGCCTCCTTCCCCTCTGGCCGCCCGCGAGTCTTCCCTTGTCTTTCTGCGCTTCGTTTCCGAAAAACGGAACAGTCGACAATCACCGGCCGGGAAGAAGCTACTCCCGGAGCTCGACCCGCTGATAGTGCCGCCGCTCCATGGGCTTCGCTCGCATCGGCCGAAAAGGCGCTTGAGAACAAAGCGCGGGGGCACGTGGGGGAGAGAGGAAGGGACGGCAGCGATTGCGCACGCTGACGGCCACCAGCGTGCACAGCTCGGATCCTCTTAAAGTCAATCGCGACGCCACGAACGAACTCGAGAGAGCGCCAGAGACGCTCGGGATTTGTCGCTTTCTGCGCGAGATGTATCCAGGGGCTCCTGTAGCGTGCGCAGGTCCGCTGACTGCTGATACACTTCGAGTAACGTCTCAGGCCATGATAGTTTTGACAAGAAACGAAAGCAAATGCAAGAAAAAAAGGGGGCCTCGAGACCATTACGCAGATTCTATTCGGAATGAACGGAATCTTTGCAATTATGTTCAGAACGAATTATCTCTTTACCGGCACAAACTGTAACTTCACGTGCAAGCCCGCTAGATTGACGTTTCATAGTTTCTCTTCGTTTTACGTGCTCTTATATAAATAGTGGATATAAATGAGTGAATTGGGCAGTTCACTGGCAACAAAGGCCATAAGTGCGACAAAAACAACACGGGTGAATATCACATAGGCAGTTTTTTTCCATTGTCATTTCAGTAAGAGGGGTGAATATGAATCGGCATTTAATTCCTTATGAGTTGAGTGCACTATACAGAGACACGAAGATCTTCATCCGCGCTGTGAAAGAAGTGAACAATTAATAAGTAAAAATGTGGACACGACGCTTGTTTTATTAGTTTTACTACTCGGGCTTAGACATCGTCAAGTCTACAAAGATCGACCTTTTTGTCCGTGGCTCAGCCATCTGTATATCCAGATTCCAATAAAATTATTTGATTTGATTTGATTATTACTTACCTCCCATGGTGTGTGCACTGCTCTTTAAATTTTTACTCTTCGAGTATTTCGCTTGCAGTACCTGGAGGTAAGATTGATGTGAAGGTAATAAAAAAAATAACCACCCAATCAAACTTGATGAATTGTTTTTACCAGGTACCATATTTATAAAGTTAATCAGTTCAAAATGATGCATCTCACATTTAAATCCACTACCTTTTCTTTTGAGAAAGTTAATTTTGTTGCCAGAAATCTGTTCTCATATTGTATAATGACAAAAACTTGTTCACTGCCCAGTTTACCAAAGTCACCATTTGAACTTCGGCGCATAACATCAGCCAGGTTATTTACAAAACTCCTCTTTTCAGAAATTCCACGTAACAATTGTCTCGCGCCACCTTAAAAGAAATGTTATTGATAAAACTGACGCACACAGGACTTCTAAGGTATCTTGCAAGTTTTTTCTAGCACTGCGACTTTGGAGCCCTCTATTATTAGACTGACGTCGCGAAAATACAACTTTTCTTAGGCTTATCACATTGGACGGGCCTCTACGCTGTTCATAGTGCAAGAAACATCAAGCAGTGCCTACTGCTCGCCTTTATTTTACATAATTACCGAATCTTTAACACTCTTACTTACATTTTAAAGCGTAATTAAAAGTAGACACGAGGAGTTTGTACGAGATTAAGGGACATCTAGGCGACCGAAGCATGCACGACCCCGCTTCAAAAAACCCAGGGCTCAGCTGTCGAACGCAGACGCACCGAGACTCTGCTCTGAGACCGAGGGGGAAAGACGGCCAACGGAGTCACCGGGGGAGCGTCGGAGAAAAGGGCCTCCCGCGACAAGAGCCCATCCGACCCTCCGCAGCCCCCTTGATCGGGCGCCTCGACGTCGGCTGCGCGAGAGCGCCAGATGACCGAGGGGCATCAATTATAATCCGAAGCACCGTTTCTTCTGCACGCCCCAGAGAAGGCGCCATTTGGCGAGCCTCGCCTCCGCTCATCCGGCGCGTGTCTTTCCTCCTCCCCCCCCCCCCCCCCCCCCTTGTTGCTACGCTGCCGCTCCCGATCGACGACGTGGCGGAGAAGACAGTGTGGGGGGCAGGCACCTCCTTTGGACCCCTTTAATTATAATTGGCTCATTAATATGCGAGCGAGCGAGCGAGCGCTCCCGTGCGCAGGCGCGGACTTTAATTAAGCTTTGGCGCCGCCCCTCGACAAAAAAAATATAATCAATTCAGGTAGAGAGAAAGAGAGAGAAAGAGGCGATGCTTGGGCGGGCATTAAAGCTTGTTACTAACTGCGCTCCTGGGCGATGCAGCTTCTAATTAAGCAGTGAAGAGAGACTCGTCTTAATGGGAAGCTCGAATTATAGCGGCAAGCCGGCTCCCTCCGCGCCTCTCTCCCTCACTCGCCCTCTTGTCGGACGCCATTGTTAGATAGGCGAATGGTCATGGACGTGGGTCACGGGGCAGCTGAGCTTATAATATATCCAAAAAACCGTCTGCCGCTTTCCACGAAAATGCGTTTCAAACAACGTTCGGACTGGGGATGAAAGACGCTGGGATAAACTTACACCTCGTGATGCCTCAAAACGTGACATTATTGATCAAATTTAAAGGAGACACGAAACGATTTTTCAACTTCCGCTAAATACGACTTATAATCACCCCCTAATTCTAATAACTGAATAAACTTGCCTGAGTTTTAATGCGAAAGCATTAACTGTCCCATGGAGCGAGCCGAAGTCATCAGCTTTGAAGCCGCAACAAACGGCCCCTTCCCCTGTCCCAATGTCGTCTGTAGCAGAAATCTGATGGATAGGCTCCCATTGGCTTGCGCGCGTCATCAAGGAACGAGGCTCCATTGGCTCTTGTGTGGCGTAGTTCCAATAAACGCCACCAGAGAAACCCTCTCCATGGCGGCGCAGCGCACGCAGCGCCCCGGTCGCCGGTAAGAGGTGCGGCGGTGCGGTCCTGGCCCCAGAGCCCGCTCGGGCAAACTCCGGAGGGGGTGTACGGCCGAGCGCGGCGCGGCCACTTCACGAGAGCGCGCGCTCGGCCGTCGGCCGGCGAAACGTGGCTGTCCACGCCACTACGCCGCAGAGTTGGCAAACTCTGCGGCTGGAGTTGGCGCTGGAGTTGGCAAAGTAGAAAACGCGTGCTGAGCTCCAGGCATTGTTAGACTTTGGTTATTCTCATCACCGCAGTGGTTGGACACGAGCCACAACCCGATCGAGTGTCCGCCGAGGCATTGATTGTTACGAGCGGAAGTCGAGTGCTCACGCAGGTCTCAACTCCAATTCATGAGCCCTGCTTGACTGTAGTCAGGCGGGTGGTTTCGATCCGACAATTACACCATCAAACTTTGCGAAGGCAAGACTGAAAGTAATAGTTCCTTTTTATCCTCGCAATTTCACCGCGACAAAGAGGCTTCTGAACCAATCGCGGTCTATGCGAGTATACTTGGGCCAGACCCAGTACGCCTCTGTAAAGACATGATGAACATTCCAATCCAATATCGTTATATGACCCTTTTAATTCAAACGACAATTAGCTTACGAGCTACAAGCAGCATGCCTCTTGCGGAGCGGTTAGCGTGGAGTATAGATGTGCACATTCTGCAGGTATATGGATGTTGAACATGATATTCGCTCGTGAGTGCCACAACCTTCGCAACCAAACTCGTCGAAGTTGAAAATCGGTTGCTTTGTGGTCTTCTATGGCGAAACTACATCTAGCTTAAAGTCAGGATGAGCGGCTTGGTTATCGATGCACACTGAGAGTCATGTCTGTCGGTCTGTTCCCTCCTTAGATGTGTCAACATCTAGCTGTTCCATGCTTTCGCAACGAGCCTATGCAAAATGCTTTGCAAAATGCTTTCGCATACAGCGAAAAGTATCTAGAATTCAGGCTTTAATTGCAATTTGAGCTGTCGTAGCGTACACTCGACAGTGTCTCAGCTATCATCAGATATATTTTGTCACACCTGGTAAGCTAAACCATAAAGTATGAAAAACAATAATTAATAAAATTGATTACTGATCATTGCTGTGTCGTCTCATGAAGAAAACGACCGATGCATGCTGAAAAGGTCAGTTTTTGCCTCAATTCATATCCACATTCCATCAAATTTAGAAGCCCATTGAAAACTAAAAGCCCAGTATAAAAGAGTACTTCGTTGCTCTCTAATTGTGGAGGACCATTTTTCCTGCAAGTCAAAATCAAACACGGAAAAATAAATGCCGGAGTTAAAATATTTTGGGTAATTCTCCGCCGACACACGCATACATACGTATACGCCTGCAAACATGTACACCCTGAGACAATTTGAGCTGAAACACACGATCTGAACGTTTGCTGCGCCTACACTTTCCACAAGCTCCATTATCTCTAAAATTGTCAAGAGTTCAGAGGTTGAGACCTACTTTTCGCGTTCCAAATTTAATTTAAAGCAAAACTCCTCTAAAAAAAAAAAAAAAAAAAAAAAAAAAAATGGGCAGGAAAGTTGAAGAAGCATGAAGGTTTGTTTCAGCTTACACTATCCGCGATAGTAACTCTAAGCGTACGCGCAAATATGCACAAGTTTCTGCGTAGATAGGCATGTAGGACTTTCCAAAATCAAAGCTCATATCACAGAGCCAACCACATATCCTGGAGCACATGGACGCGCGGCTTCCGAAACATGCGTAAAACGCGCCGACATTCATAGTCTCACACACAGACAGACTGAGAGCATGCACACCAAACAACGAAAGAGAAACCTTACAACCGCACAAACATATAAACGCGCAAGCTGGTACAGGCAAACGCTTCTCTCGTGTACGAGCCCACGCGCGCACAGTCTCCCGATTAGCTTCAGCGCGTCTCCAGCTTCCACGTCGCGATCCGGACGCAACGCCCACGCGAAACCTGTCCGACAAAAAAAAAAAAAAAAAAAAAAGAACTGCATCGCGACGTCGGGAAAGCCACGCTCACCTGGTGGCCGGAGGTAGCCAATACCGAGCGCGCCCAGCCACCGACGACAGCCCAAGCACCTCTGTACATAGTAGCGCACCTTAATTATCTGCCGTCCCGGCTTTAATTGGAGCTGATTAGAATGAGCACCCTCTCCCTCTCTTTGTTATCTCCCCCCCCCCTTTCCGTGTTTCTCTTTCCCTCGGCTACCGTCCTGCTTCCCCTCCCGTTTCTTTCCCCCTCCCTTTCGCCAGGGTTCCGGCGCATGCGTACTGAGCGTCCACTTTAATTAACGACGAAACGCTTCGCCCTCCGACATCTGCACCTCCCCGCTCCTTCGCCCTCATCTCCCGATTCTCCTCGCGTCGCCGGCCATCTTGACTTTCGAATTACGTTCTTTTCTACTTCGAGCCCTATTTTCATTTTCTCGCTCCTTTTCCCTTCGTACCTCATTCATTCTTTAGCCTTTCTCCGCTAGACTTTTTGCTCTTCGCCTTAAAAACAAAACAAAACAAGGAAATAAAAAGGTAATACCAGTCAGAAAAAAAAATCAAGCAAAGGGGACGCGAAGGGAAGAGGCGACTGGAAAAGCACACACCGAAGGAAAACGACGAGGCGGCGAACAAGCGGGACGGAGAAAAGAAGCGAAAAAGACTTCCCTAAAACTAAGAAGGGAGAAGGAGGCAGTTCTTTTTAGGATCAAACGTTTCGCCAGAGCAGAGAGAATTTCCCTGTTTCTAGGCTCCCAAGATTAGAAAATTTGCGCCGGACTGCGCTGGCCCGAGAGCGTGCACGTAAAGGGGGGAGGCCGAAAGAACGGAAGCAGCAATGCGGAGGCCGTGCTTCTGTAAGCTGCGAGGAAAGTCGTCTAATGCCCGCCATCGCAGCCGCGTTAATCAAGGCCCAGATTCTTTTCCGTTCGGATCGCCCGGGGCTGCGAATTCGACAGACAGACACGGCAGAAAGAAGCAGGCGCCCGCGCATGCGTCGACGAGAGACGGGGGGCCGGCGTTACGCAAACGCCGCAATGCTCCTCCCGGGATGTTTACCCGAGTCATTAAATTCCGCCGAAAAGACAGCCATAAAAATGCAAAGAACCCTGCCTTCTAGAGTGCCATAGTCGCCGAGAGCTGAAGAAATGCAGGACGTAAGTCACGGGACTCGCCAAGCCAGGCATTTGTTAAGTTGTCAGCGAGCATAGACCAGACAACCCACTCGTCGCTATATTTGAGTCTCCACTCGAATTCGATCATTTTCAAAATTTCTCGAGCTATTTTCGCAACGATGAATCGGAGAATGACTATGACAAAAGAGGTTTCAAGGTCCACACACGCGTCTAAAGCAGCATTCCGCAGACAACTCCGACCAGTCTTGGAGAACCAGCCGAGAATCAATCATCTATCGTTCATTTTATATAACCGAACCTATTCTTTCCTCCAGCAGTCACCGCAAGAAAAAGCTTTTTTTTTTTTTTTCAATTAAACCGCGTCATTGTAATAGGCCGAGGAGTGAGTCACAAAGACAATGAAGTCTTCTCAGAAAAATACACAAACAAAGGAGTCCGCCAAGTCACCCACTAAATATATACGCGCACCATATGCTCGACGCAACACAAGAGAGCAAAACAGAGGGCCCGTCGGGAGAGTGGGTGTGCGCAGAAAGCCGCCCAGTGGGGGATTACAGCTGCACCTTGTTTGACAACAGAGTTTTGAATGCCATCGTCCTTCTCCGAAGATGTCCCGAACCGAAACCCGCGCATCCTAAGAATAGCCCCGGCGGCGAGGGCTCAAACTATCAGTCGCCCCCGCGCCTCGGCGGAGCCGGTGCCACAGTGCGCTTGAAAGACGGCCCAAAGCGCCGTCTAGCGAAATATCCCGTCCCGTCTTCGTCGAAGCGCGTTGAGAGCACGACACGCTTCCAATTTTATTGAATTTCTTTCGTTCTTTTCCTTCAGACTTCCGATCCGCCGTGCTCCATGATGTTGCCTCATTCGCTCCCCCAGACCCTCGATTTCTCATTTCGTACCAATATATTTCTTTCTTTTTTTTTTTTTTACTTTTTTTCTTCCTCGCTGCCATGCACAGTCTTGTCGCGTTCGTTAACGAAGGACCGCCTTTAATTTTTCTATCCGGCAAGAAATTAGGCAGCAATTGAAGAATTTCCCCGCTGTCCCGAGGCGAGATGAAAGGGAAAACGCTACTCGTTAAAGGTACAATGAAAAAAAAAAAAAAAAGGCAGAAGCAGACTTCGTTTACCCGATAATTATTTATACAACTCCTTCGTGTTTTCCTCCTTTCTGTCGTCATCCGATATGCGACACAAATGAAAGGTGGACGGAATGGCGCAAGAGTAGCTGCCATTATTTTTTTTATTGTGCAAGTTTTTTTTTTTTTTTTAAGGGTGTGCGAATAGAGTTTAAGATGCAATGGTGCTGCGTCGTGCATAGCCTTTGGAGTGTACGAAAAAGCCGCGACATGCCTCCTCTTTGTGCTTCTTACAATTAAATTACCATTCTTTGATGCGCCGACTGCGTAAAGGATACATGTTTTGGTAAGGGAATGGTGGCGCACAGAATCAGAATGCACTGAAAGACGTCCTTTTGCCTTCGTGAAATATGCCTCGTCATGCGTGATAATTGTCTTTACCTGTCAAAGCGGGTATCAAGGGATTGTAGACATACCGGCTCACCTCGCGGCATTGAAGCTAGAGAGATAACATTGGGATATTCAATTTGAAGCAGCTGGGATTGGTATACTGACTGACCGCGTACGAGGAGCAAGCGTTTTAGGAAAATAAGTGTCGAATGATATCTCACTTAATTTTACGTAACACGAAAATAAGAAGAAAAAAAAAAAGAGCGTAAAGCACTTTCGAGCGTACAACGATGTACATCGTGTAAGCTTTTGTCCTGAAAAAGAAAAACAAACTGTAAGATGCACTGGCATTTCACGATTCGGCTTTCTCCTGGGGTGAACTTTTCTCATCGCTAAGTTGCCGCTAGCAAATGAAACTATATAAAGGACGAGGGGAAGGCGAAGGGGAGGAGGGGGATATTAGGCGTCCCCTTGGGCGCCGCCACCACAACAACGCACAAACGAGCGTCCGAGGTGTCGCTCGTTAAGGCACGACTTTTCCTCTTCCTGTAGACTCGGAGAAGGACACACGGAGGCGTCAGAAGTCGCGCACGAAGCGCTTAGCAACAACACGCAGTCCACCAATCGTGCAGCGAGTACGGGTCAACTGCCACTTTACAATAAAACGTCTTTAAAAGAAAGCAAAAAGGGGGAGAGAAAAAAAAAACACGCCAGAGTCCGCCTTTCTTCCGGAGAAATGAAGCCACCTCGATTGATTTCCTGAATCAGGGAGAAAACAACCTTTTCATCGGCGCACCGCCCCCATATTGTAAGACAGCGAACCGCGTGGTCACCCAACTATTATTAGAAAGATGGAACTCGCGGAGTGACCTACGTCACGAAGCACCGGAAGAGAGAAAGATATACGACGACAAGGCGCCACTTCAATTATTGCGACATTTTAATGCCCGGGACCCGCGTAGGAAACGACGTGGCGGAGGTGTGGAAAAGAAGAAAACTGCGCGAATTTGAGCTGAGTATACGTGTAAATCATTCGACGGCCTTCAGCGAGAAGCTAGCTATCTTCACGCGTCATCCTTGCAACGCCGCCAGCGAGGGAAATGAGATGAGCAAACGAAAATGTCGAAAACCCGGCGTTTCACATAACGTACGGGTAGAAAGGTCGAAACGGCGATGGCTATCAAACCTGTTTCGTATCCCGGTGTCTTGACTGGACTCAGATAAGTTGTGCAAGTTACTGTACTTTGTTTCATCTCAGGTTCAGACGCAGCCGACGCTACGAGCCGAAAGGACCAATCAGACGACGTCAAAAGCGCACCTTCATGGTGTCCGTCATGTTTCTGTACGTGTTCTATTATCGCTGCACCAATCACAAACGGAAAAAGCCTAGTGACTCACGCTTTTGACGCTGCTTGATGCAGCGTCGGCTGCGTTTGGACTTGAGCTGAAACGAGGTATACGGCGAGCAAGTGTGCCAAAATACGTCTTTGGCGCACATCGGAATGCGAGGAGGAGCACTGCCAATCAAAGGGCAGCAGGGAGAAGGCACAGGGAACTCGCGATGACGAGGCAGCCAAGCGCGCATCGTCATAGGTCGAGATTGGGGGTAAACAAAATCAGGTGGCCGCGTTTGGGGGTCAAACAAACGCACGATGTGCGCAAGGAGCAGACCAACTTGGACGCCGTATTAGCAACCGAGATGATGTTTCGGTGGCGCCCTCTTATGGTTTCCCTTCCCGACTTCCCAACCAGGATTTGCTTCGCCGCGATTGGCAGGATTTGAATCTGCCTCGCCGTAATTGTCAAGAATTTTCTCGCTGTGAACCGGCTATTGGGCATGCATGCTAATAATACAGGAAGAAATTGTTTTGGGTCAATCGCGAACGTAGACCACAGCGACGCTCTCGGTCGCGCACGTCGCTAATAGGCAGCCTAAGCCACCACCTGTTTCACTGGATTACACGGAAACAGCCCGAACAACGGCTGCATTCAGGGAAAACCTGGAGAAGTCACGGAATTTGAAGGAAACAATTTTTCCAAGCCCATCCAGACGTCAATCATTCTGATTTAAAGTCATGGCGCTGGAATTTTCGCCGCTGCATGATTCACCCCATTAGGTTGTAGCGTTGACTATGGTCTAAGGTGAAAACGACTATACAATTCCAATTGGGCGACGTAGACTTGAAGATTAAAGGCGTAACCAACAAATGACCGCATCTCCACGTGGTGGATGATGTTGATTGGGACGAAGCTCTGGTGGTGCTGATGATACTGATTTTATGGTTCATATGTAGTGCTGATGGTGCTGATTTTTTTTTTATTGCTCATAGGTAGTGCTGATGGTGCTGATTTTTTTTTATTGCTCATAGGTAGTGCTGAGTTCCGGGTTGCGTTTCGACTTCATTATTACTGCTTTATGGTCGGTGAAATGCAGAGCCATGCATGCAAAGTTTAACGCGATTATATACGCATTTGACCGCAGCGCCCTCTCCTGTATAGACGTTGAGCGGCTACATGCAACGTTTCATCCATGACATCCCCAGCTCTTGAGTTACTACCACATCTCAGAGCCCCCTACTCGTCCCGTAGTCGTGGCCGAGTGGTTAAGGCGATGGACTAGAAATCCATTGGGATCTCCCCGCACAGGTTCGAATCCTGTCGACTGCGCAAACATTTTTTTTCTTTTTTTGTGAGCACGGACGCCGGACGGAGGGACGGACAAGGCTAGACCCTAAGGAGCTTCGCCCCTAAAAGCAGCACAAGTACGCGCATGTTGGTATCTCATGTTTAGATCCGCTGAACTAAGTTTCAATTCCCCGCAGAAAATATAAATACATATAATCGGCAAAACAATTAAGCTAACATTTTTTTTTTTTTTTAAGCTATGTTCCTTATTAACCATTCCTTTTTCTCTTTCTTCGGGTTCCGTCTGAAAACAAATTCACGGGGAATCCTTTGCTTTCAGACACACATACTAAAGGCGTATCAGTATTCATGAATGCTTGATACCTGAGATGTCGAGGTAGATTATTCGAGGAATCGAAATTTAGGCGGCAATTATAGTCTCAGAGTAATTTGCATTCGTGCTTGACCAAGAAAGAAAGTGTGCTCTCCGTGTAAACAAGGCCCGCTTTAACATAAATTGCGATAAAAATAAAATAAAACAACAAATGAAACGAGCGCAATACATCGTTAGCGACGGACGGCGTGCCTTTCATCTTCGCATAATCCAGCGCCAACGAAGCTAATTATTTCTCCCGTTGTTCACAAACACCTGGTCGTGCATAAACGGCATGGAAACATTGTGATTCACCACCCCTATTACACGACGAACGTGAACGAACAAAGCTACAAATATTACATGCTCTACTGCTTCTTAGCCCCGTGACCAGGTGGCGTAGTTTTCGTTTGTTTTATCCAACAGATCTGTAAAAAGATGTAATCAAGATGTAAAAAGTTTTTTTTATTAGAATCAATCATGTAAACGAATAACAATATTTTTCGGTATAAAAATTTCTTCTTAATTCAGAAAGACGTTTTATGTAGATAAAATATATATTGAAGAAATATCGAATGAACTAAAAAATTAAAATGCGAATAACTGCATAGTTCAAATAAGATTGTCCTTTTAATTTAAATGGACTAAAATAATCTTCGCAAATATGACTTGTAAGTCACAATTAAACACACTCTGATGGGTTTAGTTATCGCTAAGGTTAAGATGACACAGGAAAAAAAAATGTGTGTGTGTGTGTGTGTGGAGGGCGCAGGGAGGGTTTGCAGTTAGCACCAGAAGTGGGTAATTCCAGCACCGCCTGTTTTGTCGCCGGTCGCCAAAAGAATAGATCCGCACGCAGTGTTAACAGAAACCATCCAACTATTCGCAACTCCAGCCTGCCGCTCGTCCTCTCGCGGACGAACGAAGAACCAGAGGAGCGGGGACGGCGACGGAGACGCTGGAAGGGATTATTTGCCTTGGCGCTGCTGTCACCGCATGGTTCTGGTCGGCGTGTTCGTGCATCATGCCGTTTAACGGAAAAAAGCGAGTGCGTTCAAATAGGAATTGCTTTCTCACGCTCCGCGACTTTTAAAAATCAACATGTTCGTTTTCTTAACGCATGTCAACATCTCTGTGACACATGTGATGTGCTACTGCCCTGACTGCTTGGTATCTGTAGCCAAATAAATTAATTTGAGCACATTGAACCAATCACAAACAAGAAAGACCTAGTGACTTGCGTTTTTGGCGCTGCCTGATTGGTACCATTACCCCGTAGTGTCGGCTGTGTCAGGACTTAAAGTTGAAACGAAGTATATATTTATTTTCACCGTATCTCCAGGCACAGCCGATGCTACGAGCCGATCCAACCAATCAAGCAGTGTTAAAAGCTCAACGTCATGGTGTTCGTCATGTTTCAGTACGTGTATGCCATCGCTAAACCAATCATATAAGACGGTTTAGTGATCTGCGCTTTGAGTACGTGTTCGTGCCTTCAAAATGACGAAACCAAGTATAACGGGGTGGTGTTGTCATCTTCCCTGACACGTGCGCGTCGTCATTCCTTTAAGGCCGAGTCAGTCCTCTCCCGCTTTACAGACTACAGCGTGCTCCGTGTGAGCAAGCACGTGAAGCATGCGCGTTAAGGTCACTTTGGCAGGCTTGCAATGCACGTGCTTGCTCCACGAGCACACATGGCGGCGTCTATATAGGTTCCGTGCTTGCAATATAGGACCCTTTTCGAAGTTCAGTGCCACCTGGTGGCTCAGATAGCAGTTTAACGTTTACCCTACTAATGCCGGTAATTGACCTGCAGTCTGTAGTATTTCGCAGGGCACCATCGCTTTCGCTAGTCAACAGTATTTGATAGTCTGTGTTTTTACCTCAATTCTTTCTGGACCTCTTAGTTTTGATGGTGGCAAGCATACAACCGGTAAGGACGAAGCAGCGACCCACATTGAAGCCGGGATAAAGGTTTATACATCAAGGGGCTGTAAAGCCGATTATGTGTTGCCAACAGTGACAGGACCCGAGTTAGAAATGAACGCTTACGTAGCTCTTCTATTCAATTTCTGCGTCGCATTGCGCTTACGTCTCGAATGTATAGGCCTCGCATCATCTGGTCCGGAGCATCTTCAAGTTCTTCCATCATCATTAAACAGAATGCCGTTATTAGTACGACTATGGTGCCTGGAACGCGTCTCCGACTGGTGTGTTCACCGCGTCCAAAAAAGTGCTCCCTCCATTTCCGCCTCATGACGTCATACAGGTGTCATGCTGTCGCCAGGTCGCGATCCTGGCGGTGTCCCAGCAGCGGTAGTGTATGTGGCAGACGCCTGCTCTGCTGCAGGTCGCTCTCCTATGTGACAGTCCACGGAAGCTAGAGCAGCCGGAAGTTGGGACGCCGTGACGACAGCGACACTCACGTTCGCTTGCGCTTTTCGCCAGCAGTTCTACGACTGACCGCCAGGATCCTGACATGCAACAACATGACACTCCAGCTTCTGTGACGTCATTTGTTGCCACTTCGGGACAATTTTTAATGTATACGGGCAGCATAGGACGCTCAACACACGAGTCGGAGACGCGCGCTCCAGGCACCATAGTACGACACATATGCCGTTCCTCAGATGATGATAGTGATCAAAGTGGCCCGACTGAATTTTGGAAAAGGTCTTTCGTGTGACAAATAGCTATGCAGTCGAAGCTACGAGTGTCCATGCGCTTGCTTACCTTGAGCGTCGATCAATGTTACACACACGCACTCTTCACGTTTGAAATGCCTAAGTTATATGTCGAATAAACAAAGGAACTCTGACACGCTCCAGAGGAGGATTGAGGGAACATATACACCGTTCCAAGAACGAGCTTCTCGCCGGTGCCATTTTCAGTGATCGTGCTTAACGGCGCGTGCTTTGCTCGCTTTCCAAAACCATGCACGGACATGTGCGTGCTGGGCTGTGGAGATTGCACGCATGGCTGTTGATTTGCAAACACTGAGACAGTAGGTCTGTTTGATTCGCCTGAACTGGCTGAACTAGTTCAGCAGTGCAGGAACTGGCAGATTCGATTCAACTGGAAGTTGCACGGCCGCTGCACTGCCGCGTTTGATTCATCCCAGTTCTAAACAAGTTCAAACCCAGTTCCTCAAAACCTTGAATCGGCTCCGAAGTCAGTTCAGCATCCGTGCACAAGCAGATGACGAGAGCCGACGACGACAGCAGACGACACTCCTCGCCAGTCTCTCTCGCGGTGCCATTTCTCGGAGCTCTTGCACAAATCTCTGCGATGTTTAACAATAACTCGGAGACGGAGGTTACACTCCCTCTCATTGGTGAAAAGAATGTACCCGTGGTGGACGCGGAAGCGAGAACTTAATGGAGGGTAGTAATTAGCTCGAATATCATATATTGAAAGTGTGTTACGCACCTGCTCACGCAGGTCTGGCTCCCTGTGGTGAGTGTTCAAAATTGGCTCACGTAAATAGTTTCTTTTTGAAGCTATGTGGGTATTCACAGTGTTTATATTCTTCTTAAAAGTCACAAGGAAAGTATTTTACAATCCTGATAGCCTCCGCCTTCAGTTGCTCATGGATGCAGACTGACGACTCCGATACAATGCAGACGTTTACGATTTAGTACATTGGCACTCCCATGCCCCCGTAGCTGAGCACAATACTGCATGCTTTGTACGTTGCTACCTGTAACCGCCCACTAACGGGCCTAAAAAAAAAGAAAAAAAAAACCGCTGATATTTGGCATTGCATGGTTTGATAGTTCCACGCGGACCCTTCTTCAGGGTCAGAATAAATGCTCCAACTTGACGTCAAATTGACAGTCAATAACTGTTTTTTGGCTAAAGCGACGCTCTCGTGAGGCCTTCGTCTTCGAAGTGACCGCTACCGCGTGCTGGCGCCAGTTAACTCCCGACGCGAAATCATCCTGATGCCGCGAACCTATCATCGAAATGCGAAACTCGAAGGACTTGGAATTAACCTACTTTTGCCAAATGAATGAAGACTATTGTGGGGTACGATGTCAAAGAACAAGAACCCTTATGAATGATAGAAAGCGGACGGTAACCTTTAAAAATGCAGACAGGAACGCATTTCGTGCTGAAAACGTTTTTAGCACGCTCGAATAAAGAAATATTCACAGAGAATATTTTGTTTATATACTTTAAAACTAAGGAAACGCGAATGGTATCATCAAACCGCGAAGAATTAAATGTAGCATACGACGTGGCGTGGAGAAGCAAGAGCCAACAGATGCAGACGACACCCTGCGCTTCCGCTCCGGAAGTCGATCACAGCGCCAGCCCTGGTGGCTGCACTGGTTCTGCGCCGCCACTGCACGACTCCTGCGCTCCTCTGAACTCGGACAGAACTAGTTTAGATCTCAATGGCCGAATCGAACAGACCTAGTAGTATTTTGGCGACTTCTGCAAAATCAACGGCACCCAGCGGCGAGAAAAGAGACCTGTAGCGGTAAGTTCATTTGCCAGCTTTCTCGAGCGAATCAGATATTCGCAGCACCTGGCGGTCTACAGACGAAGCCGTGAAAGTAGGTTAAAAAACACGCAGTAAAGATTGCCAATACACCGTTCTAATGTTGACAAAATTACAGCCCCACGCGCGACCATCGCAGCTCAGCACACACATGTTCGTCGCTTCGGCGAGCGAACAAAGCCCGCGGCATACGGACGAACGCTGAAAATGACACCGGAAGTCAATGGGAGTTTCTCACGTATAAGAGGAATCCCGGTTATACGGCGGCTACATTGCAAAAAGCAGACGTCAGAGTGCAGGCACCTCGGCCGTATTTGAACCCGCTTACCGGGAGACTCGAAGGCCTGAGCGTCGCTTCATAGTCACCGAGGCAGTCCGTGTGCCCAAGAGGTTTTTGAGCCGAATATAAGGGAGAATCCATCGCACTCTGTTTAGTACGCAGTTCATCGCTCGGAGTATCAACTAGCTGTACAACTCCCAAGCGCCAATGGGGAATTAGAAGACGGCTACGGCGACTTCCCGCGAGAAAACTGCTGCATGAAACAAGCAGCGGCCTCCCACGAGCTGCCACGCAGCGAGTGGCAGAAGACGCGGGCGTCCAGTCGTCCGAAAGGAGAGCCGAGCACTCAGTCGTAAACAAAGAGCCGACCGAGAGGCAAGCGAATCGCCCAATGGCGGACGCCTAGAAGCCGGGAAGCGGAGATGGCCCCCGCAGCCTTGGCAAGAGGACAAGACGAAAGCCCAGGAATTAATAACAATGACGAAGAGACTCCAATCATAATCGCGCTCCCCTTCCCCACCAAAATGCGACCGCCGGTGCAAACGATTGGCTCTCCCGGCCGTCGAGCCATTAAGGACATTAGCCCTTCTTGCGCACTTGGGTCCGTCAGTCTGTCGCTGACGTCTATGCGGCGGCGCGCGCGTGCGAGAGGAGGCCTCATGCGGTTTGCCATTAGTCCAATAATCACCCCCCTGGTCTTGGCTCTTTTGCCGCTGCACTTTTCAATTCCGCGGCGCCATTAACTCCCGTTTCTTAGGGACTGCCGCTCCCGTTCCTCCTCGACGCCCAAGTAGCGCTCTCCTCGAAGAGCACATAACGAGAGAGCGAGGATCCGAGATTTAGAGAACGAGACCGCGCCGGCCGCGCCGGCAAAGAGAGCGCACCCTTTGAGGAAAGGCTGACCCCCTAACGAGATTAGGGAATTCACCTGCTGCTGTCGGCCACACCGACGACGTCTCCATCGGATCTACTCAGAGCCGAGAGAAAAAGCGCTGCCTACAGATTGTCGGCGCAGGGACAGTGCGAACCATCTTGGAAATCCCGAAGCCTCGGGAAATGTCTAAACCGAGGGGGCACCCTTGGTTTAGACTGAATACAATTCTGATCCGCCATTTTGTTGAATGCTTTTTGAAAAACTGCACTTAATATATGCTGCGACTTGCATTGCTGATAATTCTAACAATAACGAAGTGAAAGCTCATTTACCGCTCGCGGTTATCCGTACAGAACAATATTATGGTGGACTAGGCGTGTAGCCCACGTTTCCATAGTTTTCGTGGAAGAAGAGGCTCCGGTGAAGAAACGGGTTTGATTAGGCGATTTGGGTGAAAGCGGATTCCACTTTATCGTTCTCACACCATCAATGCTGCTGCCCCAAGTAGAATATATATCAAGAATCTTCAAACGTTCTACCTCGATCCATCTATTTCTCTCGTAATATCTAAGGCCCGTGATCATTACTGGAAAATTGAGCAAATTGTTTTCGAAGGCTTAGATGGTATTGTTCCCGCCGCGCGCTTCTAGGTGCTTCTAAGTGGCACTCTGAGTTAACGACACAATATTGTTCTGCTGAATCTCGCAATTGGCTGAATGAAAACTTGAACACAGACGTTAGTGTAGAAGTTTTAAGGTTTCCCACTTCTCATTATCTTTTCTAGAAGAAACAGAAACAATAACGGGACATATACGGTAGTAGGGTTGAAACTGCGGTGTTTAGTTGAAACGGGGGTGCCTGCAGGTTTTTTTTTTTTATTTCGTTTACTTTCTTCACGACCAAGACATTGTTTTTCGCTTTCACCTTATCTTGCAAAAAAAAAAAAAAAATCATGAACAACAATAGTCACAACAACAGAACACTGATAGCATTATCCGAGGGAGCAAATAATATGCAAAAAAAGCCTGGCTGAACATTTTTCACAGACTCTGTCACTTTGCGAAATGTGCGAGCGTATGAAGTTTACAGACCAAACTCATACCGGAAATGCATCGATGGCAGCGGCAGTTTATCTAGCCACAAATAACTTAAGAGGGCGTAAGTTACTTTGAGACTACTCTGACTCGTTAATTTCGTGTTTACTACAGATTGCTAACGAGTTACACGTGGTTGGCCACAGTTTTGTGTGCGACGAAAAATGACCCGCCAACACACAAATTATCCCAACACAAAGGTGTCGACCCCAAGTAACAGTCTTCCAGCACGAAACGCTCACTTGTGGTTCTAACACACAGCGACAAAACGTTCTGCCCCGCAGTCATTCGGGCAATAACGCGACACTTTGTCCAACAACGCCGCAGAGAAGACCGGTAATTTCATAGCGGAAAAGTGGAGTCGACGAGTCCCCGGAGCCAGGAAGAGAGACCAGCGAATGTCACGCATTCTAAACTCGCCACAATAGCTGGTGTTTGGGGTAGCGGGCTTGGCCCGAACAAGAGGGCAACAATGGCGACAACACCGGACGTCAGAACAGTGTACAGAGCGCTGGAATCATGTTAGTAAATGACGTAGCTTGTGGACTATAAAGCAAGTAGTCATCTCTATAGTCAAGAGAGGAGATTGTCTGCACTTGATCAGGACGACCTGGCAGCCATGCTTTCATCTGTTTTTATCTCTGATTCGCTAGGTTTTGTTGTTCTTTTGCAGTCAAGATAGAGGGGCAAGGGAGCCCGACCGCGTGGAAGTCCGACCTCGGAATCTCCACTTTTAGCAGAGCCGTCAGTGCCTGCACGCAACCTTTTGTACTCCGTGCTTGTAGAAAGTTCCTTGCAGCGGCGTTGCGATAACAGAGATTGCCACCTCCAAAAAAAAAAAAAAAAAAAAAATTAGTAACTTTTGCCACTTGCCTTTTCGTTAATTTCAAGATTATTCGCCCTTATCAGAAGAATAAAATTTTAACAAGTGAGGGTAAAACGTCCCATTGCTTTAACACAAAGTTCGATATTTTAATTTTAATGAAGCAATCGCCAAATTGTTCACAATATGGTTGATCAGAATGGTCATTCTTCATTTAAAAGACAGTCTAAAAAACCGACAGAATTTCCTTCATCAGGTTGGTCAACAGGCAGGTAAACATAGTAAACATAGTGATCACCAAATTGGTCATCAAATGGACCAACAGACCGATTAATGTATATGTAAAAAAACTAGTTACCAGATTGATCACCAGAATGATCCACACAGAAGCCTCAAGGGTTTCCCAACTACATGCACTGTCGTTTCCGCTTTATGTAGCTGAAATACCCTTTTTGGTGTGCAAATCAATTTAGATTCGGTGCACATAAGGAACACCGAAACGCCTGCCATAGCTGCTCCACGCAAATTGGGATTTTTATGATTTATCAATGACTATCAAGCGTACAACCCATCAGTGTCCCTTCGGGGAATATACGTGTATAAAATAACACGAGGGTTGACCAGGCGTAAAAAAAAAGGGTCCCTGAACGACACTAGACAGACGTCAATTACAAGTTGGGAGGTGAAGAACTACGCCGCTCTGGCCATTAGATAGCACTGACCTAGAAACTAAGAAAAATCAGCGCAATGAACGCAGGGGCGTACGTCATGATTCAAGGCACACTGAGCCTGTCAAAACCCATGGGGTCACGCGCTATACACACCACACTTGAAGAATGTCAAGAGCGCTTTCACGCCAAACGAGCAAATCCAAGGAGTGTTCTATTGTTTCATGTAAGTGACACACTGAGGTAGAGCTGAAAGAAACCTTGTGCGAATACCGACAGCCTCACCGCACGGTGCAGTAATAATTAATAAATAACTTAATATGACTGTAGGTTGACGGTATTTACTATACAGTGACTCTAATACGCTCTTGCTGCTTTAATGCTATTTCATTTTAAGCTTTCACAGATTTCTAGATGCTTTACACTATATAAAAAAGTAGAGCAACCTTTCGCTCATGCCTCTTTACTCATTCATATATACCTTGATCCTGATCAAAAGTCGTGGTACAAGAGATTGCTCATAGTCAAGTACTTGAGCTTGCTCATCTCGCTTTTTTCTCCCTTTCTTTTTCTATGAGATGTAAAAAATAAAAAAAAGTGAAGATACTTCAACTTCCGCTGAGGTTAGCGAGAAAAATGAGCGCGTGAGGTCAAGCTTCTATGCAGTACATTTTTAAAACATTAACACGTACACAGCAAGTTTAACTGAAGAAATGAGGACGTCTGGAGCACCCGTAGCGCACTTCGCCCTTTCAAAGCTGCAAGCGGAGCAAAAAATAATTACTATATACTCAAGGAATAGGTATGCAGAAAAAGGTACAAGAGCACGTGCTTGAGCTCCGAATAAAGCTGGGCCCACGCACGCACTGTTCTCTACAGAAATGCCAAAGAAAGTTCTCCCTGAGAATCGTACTTTCCACAATAAACGATTGCTCTGATACTCTGGGTGCTTCGTCTACTTCGAGCAGGAAGCAGAGAGTGTGAAACACTTCAAAATTAACGGAAACTCAGCATTTCTGTTTCACAGATTCATACGGATATCCTTCAGTCCAGTAACACAGTCAATATTGTACCCACGCCCTACCTAAGTAGAGGTAATGGACTTGCTCACGTTTGCAGGACCAAGATGTTGCGCAATGAGATGTTCACACGCACTTTAAAGCCTAAACCCAGCCGCGTTTGAGATTTTGTGTCATCTTGTCCGTTATTTTATTTCTTCGTGTCTCAGGGTTTAAATTATCATGCTTCCTAACCAGCTCTCCTGCATACGCTCGATACTAAAAAAAAATCCTCTTTCAAAAAAAAAAAAAAAAAAAATGTTTGAAGAGAAACATTTTTTTTATTATGCTCAGCACAGACGCTACGGGTAACATTTTATTTTTAGCCTGTATTACACATGTGCGCCGCTTGTTCCCGTCGTAATGAATATTTTTTTTTCTTTTTAAGAAGCTAAGTATACATTTAACGCTAAAGCGAGAATATACCGCATTCCATAACGTCTGCATAAACGGAACAAGCGTCAAAATAGAGCTTTCTGATTGGCTGATGTCGGCCATGTTGACGCCGAAGGTGGACAAACTAAGTAAAACGTGCATGCACGAGAGCTTTGAGCAGCGGGCGAATTACGATCGGTCCATAGGTGATAGGCGTGTTGGATTGGCTCTTGGTTAGAGCTTTCTCTATCTTTAATCTAGCCCACGATAGGAGAATGCCGGCCAGTTTGCCCACCCAGGTTCGATTCGATTGCACAGGGACGCCATCTTGTCGCCATCTGTTTCAGCGACACAACGCGCTTCTGAAACAAAGCTTGAGAGTTCCTGCGCTGGGAACATTCAGTGGAGTTCGTACGTATTTACTAAAGCCAGGGTCACATTGGGCTAAATACTTTTTGTTGTGAAATTTAGAAATCGCAACCGAAGCAACCTGTTTAAGCTGATCCGTACTATTCACTTTTTCTTTTTTTCAAGGTGAATTGTACCAAGGGCGATGACTCGCGACCGGACAAAAACAAATATAACGAGAGAAAAAAAGATGATTTAGAATGAGTCCTAAGACTACAAAAAACCTACAAAGCTCTCCCATTAAAAACAAACAAACAAAAAAAAAACAACGTATGCGAGTTTATTTTCCGCCGAGTACCCGTTGAGCCAGTCACTGCGACCTATTGAATGTCGAGGTCCGAAAGGCGGTTCGGCTAGAAAATGCAACCTGTGCAGGGACAAAGAGAATATGGTGCTTTGTTTGTTCGCTGTCCCTGCAGGTCGCACTTATAAGTCAGGACTCACCCTCACATCACAAGAAAGGCTCGCCGCGTGCTCTGTGGGAAAGTAGACGCACAGACATTATTTTTAGTGCTGATCTCACGAGAGCTTAATTTCAAGGTACCTGCAATTGACTGAAAAAAAAAAAAAAAAGATTCGCTACCTGAGATTGCGCGACAGGTCGTTCTTGTCGCCACACGACGGCAATTAGAGGGCTCAGCGGGATCAGGGTATCGTGTCTGCAGGTCTACCACCAACGCCGGCCATGTGGATCTTCAGCATCTTAGAGCACAAACTTCGAAAACAAAATGCCCTCAATTATTCGGAGCATTCGAGCTTTGCTCACTCAGACACCTATAGGGGATCGGAGTAGATGTTTCAAGGTGGCCATTCGGAGGGAGCCGTGCACCACCGCAGCCTCTTTCCAGGCGAAAGTCTGCGGGCGCCGCCAAAATTTCCGGCGTCGCCGTCGCGAACAACATCGCAAGCTTTGTAACTTTCCGATGATCGAAAAGGCCACGCGATGCCGATGACTAACCCAAAATAAAGCTGGCGACAGACAACAAGCGCCAGCGACAGAGCTGTCTGTCCGTGGACCTTCCGATCTCAACGGCCCCAGACAGTTCTTCGCCTGTTTGTCGCGCTTTTCTTTCTTTTATTTTTTTTTTCCAGTTTCCTAGCTTTGAAGGACCCCATCTGCCGTGCAGACAACACTTGCACAGAGAGCGTACTTTCTAGTTGTCTAGGGCAGTGTCTACCAAAAACAGAAACGCAAAAATATACAGAAAAGCAAAAAAAAAAAAAAAAAAAACATTTCACGCTTCCGAAAATAGCAGTCGACAACTCATATCAACGGCCGTGGCGTGTGAGATTGATGTTCCACATGCGGGTTAGAAAGAATAGCCGACGGGATGAGCTATTTCTGAGGGAATTGGCGAAGGTAAATGCTCTCTCCTGCTGCATCATAGGTCCAATGTGCTCTCTCAACTCACTCGCCTAAGGCACAGCAGCCGTCACACGCCTACAACGGCAACGAACGAGCTTCGAGTAGGAATGAAAACCATCAAATGTGGAGTGTTGATCGCTTTCAATAATGCCCGAAAGTTTGGTCTGCCAGGAGAGAAACCAGCAACACGAGACGTAAACGCACAAACTCGCCGTTCTTTCAAAGATCATTGAACTCGCATAGGAAAAAATTGATTTTATGTGATCAGAAGGAATGACTCATGTGCATGCGAGAATGTGGAACCGGCAAATGCATACAGTGTCAGCGAGGAGAGGGAGAGAGAGAGAGGTAGGAAAAAAAATATGGGTGTATGAGGAGGAGTTGTCGTAAGCTCGGGGTTTATAAAACCGTCGAATCAAAGAGAAGAGAGCGAAGCGACGTTGAGACGGACATGTCGTGGAGTGCCGAGGTTCGAATTTGTCCATCTATAGTCGCCAAATTTATCCGTTGAATGTACGCTCGGCGCGCATAAATGAACACTGGAAGCATCGCACAAAAACAGCGCAATTTAAGGAATCTACCTCAACGTATGGGTGGTTCTGGTGCAGTTTACCTATATGTCCACATGTTTACACAACATCCTATGGAACGCTCTCCTATAAGCGCATGCACACTTCGCAAGTATTCAATAGAAAGCAGGGTGGGAAAAAATCTCTATTAAAAATAAATAAATCAGGTTTATTTAATTTAAATCAGATTAATTAAGCTTAAATCGACGTAGTCACGAAATAGTGCTTTTTAAGCACTAGATGTCTTTTTATACATGCCAGATTGATTGATCAATCCGTCCGATCACTTAAAACCATCCGGAAGAAATAATTACTGTAAATTTAAAGTACAGTTTAATTAAATAGTTGTTATAGAGCTTGATCGCGCCCTTCTTTTCCAAAAGTACGGCCATCCGTTTGAGATATCGATGTTATGGGTGATGTTTTGGAGTTCGTAGCGTCACGTTCAACGCTTCTGCGGCCTTATTTTGCGAAATTCAAATTTAGGTTCAGCATGCCTTTAATTTTCATCAATCGTAAAAGCAAAGGTTTCACTGTGATAAGATTGGCAAGATTCAGTCTTGAACACCTAACCCGAAAAAAAAAAAAGTGATCGATTACAATGCCAATTACTTTCGGTTAAAAAAGAATTTCATTAGATCACTCGATCGCATTTGGCCGTTACTTGAAATATAACCATTACTTCTCCGATTACTTAAGATTTTCAAAAAAAAAAAAAGGGCAGTATTTTCTGCCCATTTGAAAACGGGTATTTCGTACCGTCCATTCTTGGATTAGAACCGTCGAACGATAAACTACTTATCGTCTTATTCCTCCAATTTCGGTAAACCATCCTTTTGTCGGTGACTTGGTACGAGGATTAATTGGTAGGAAACTTGTTCAAATCAAGGGCGCCATTAGGAAGGGGGAGAATTAGTGCTTCCAAAAGTAATGAGATTATTCTGTCGATTACTTTCTAAAAAAATTTATTCGAATGATTAAAAGATTACTTCAGAAAGTGATCGATTACCAGTAAGTTGGTCAGCTGGAATGAGTATATCGTCTACAGGTCTGGTAAGATTACGAGAGGTTGGGTTTCAGGTTTGAGTCAGGTCTCCGCAGAAGTCCATACTTCACTGGTTCACATATGGCCCGAACGTTCCCGATTCAGCTGCGTGTTTCGTTTTCGGAGTCGCGGGTAGTCGTTATAACTTATCTAGGGTTCCGTGTTTGTCGTGTTTATCTGTTTTCAAATTCGGGTGATTTTTTTTTTTTTTTCTGACTGGGGGGTACTTTTTTACATATTTGGTGTTATTTGTGTAGATTTGTTAAGTTATAATAAATATACACAGAAACATCGAATCTGTGGGCCAAAATGACCCATGAAAAAAAAAAATACCCCCGAATTCGAAACAAAAATAAACACCCAAAAAACGCGGGCTCCTACTTATAACAAATGAACGGCTTCACGCCTCGTTTACCACGTAAATGTTTAAGAGCCGAGGTTTCCCAATGTCTACATAGTGTAGCGCTTTTATCCCCCTCGGCACCACTGAGGAAAACTGCCGGCCAGTATAGACGATTCCAAAATGTGCCGACTGCGAGCTGCCATCTTCCATCCCTGGGCTGTGAGACGCTTTCTGAGCATGAGCCGTAGCTCTCCTCTGTGACCTATCAGGCACCATGCGCACGCGTTGACAGCCTAGTAGCTGGGCATTTTTTAACCCGGGTGAAAAGTGCTGGAACGGTGTACACAGATTCCCAGGTGGCGGGTTTAAACCCCGGTCGAGATGGCCAAAGTACGGGTGAACTATAGACCTTGGTTGGCACTCGAAATCCCCAGGGTGTCTGAAGCTATCCCCTGACCTTCGCTGGGACGCGCCAGATACCATGTACAAGTTATAACACGCTAGTGGAATATAGGGTGGCATCGATCCCGATGCTGACCGTAAAGACAGCCTGAGAAATTAGCGTCTGATCTGTACATAGCGAGCTGAGATTGTCATCAGATTTCCATTTTAGCTGTGGGTTTTGCCCTATGATATATCAAGGCGCAGCTTCTTTCTTCTGAAAATGAGAAGAAGATTCTTGAAAATATTTACGACATGGTGCGACAGGTTATTGGAAGCAGACGATGGAGGTATCCAAGACGTCTACTCCAGGCTTGAACAATCGTGTTAGCTTTTATTCTTTTTCATTTCGAAGTTTACCTAACCGTTCGTGCATAATTAATTTAAGAGGCACAATAGATTACACGAAGATTGTCTTCAATATGGCTGACCGCCCCCGTCATGACATTGTCGAAATCCGACTTACTACTCCACCTTTCACTTGACTCGGCCCAGCTCGACCTGTCTGCGTGCGCGTCCGTTGTTCAAATTTTCGAAGATGTGGTTTCCATCTTTCAGAGGAATCGAATTAGGCCTTGATATTTCCCAAAGTAAACCCCACAACAGATACATACTTTTGATGAAACTCTGAACGCACTACGTGCGCGGACCAATATTGTCGGCTTATTTTACAACCATTTTTAAACTCGCTGCCACTGTGCATAAAAAAAAAAAAAATCTTGTTATTATAAAGAGAGAGCTCATGGAGCAGCATATTGTTAATATGGCTACTTGTAATACCTTACAGCGTAAGCACGCTAAAGTAGTTAGCCTAACAGTGCCAAGATTCTTTATACACCTACACTTCAAAACCTATCAAAGGGAACATTGCTCCGCTAAGCACGTGGGACGCGAAGAACATTGCTCAGCATGAGCGGTGTCCTCTTTACGAGGCAAAAAAAAAACGTCGGGGTTTTCTCTTTTGCAACACAATGCTCTCTGCGCAAAATAAAACCAAACATAACTGTGAACCGTTTATAACGTATCATGTCGTGTAATTAACGATTCCATTTTCCTCGTACACTACGGCATGTCCCCGAAACCAAATGAACATCTTCGAATATATAAATCACCGGAGACTGAAGACGTAAACAGCCGAGCTTGGACAATACAAGCGAGAGGGGCGCCGGAAACCCGAGAGAGCGCCGAGAAGGAAGGTTTCCGCGGTGTCCCCCCTCCTCCTTCGAGTAACACCCTTGCTTCCCTTCCAGCGCACGAACAAGAGATCCTCGGCAAGCGCAGCTACGCAGCAACCCGCTTTGCGCATCGCCTAACGGAAAGCGCTGTCTTATCAGCTGTATATTTCACGCGGCTCTCGCACGCGTTGGCCTCCCGATTTGGAATTCAGCGAGGCCTCCTCGCCTCCTGCGCGGCATCCGCCGCCCGGCTCGAGAGTCGGGCCGGACGAGAGCAGCCAAAGCCGACACACAGACAGTTTCGCTGACACCAACCCCCCCCCCCCCCCCCCCCCCCCCGAAATATATACCGCGGCGGCGTAAAACAGGCGTCTATCGCGCGATCTGGAGAGATAATCCGGGCTGAAAACAGGACTCGACGATGCGAGAAAGAAAAGACACCAAGCTCGTATTTATCAGCGCTGGCCGACAGCGCGCAGTTACGTGAGGCCCACGGGAATGGGAGGTAATGGCTCAGGTGTGTCTGTGGCTGGGCCCGCTGCCGCGCGCGTCGCTCGGTGCCCCCTGCTCGCGGGTCTCTCCCTGGACGTCCCGTCGCGCAGCGGGTGGCCCCAAGCAGGACGCCTCGTCTTCCCTCCGCGCCGGACAAAGGGAGCGCCGAAAAATCGGCCGCTGCTGCCGACCACCGAATATAGCGGCTCGTTCCGCGAAGCGCCGCGAAAGAGTTGAATATGGTGCGCTTGCGGGAGATCGTCTGACACTCTCTGGGGCTGCGGAGTGCCACCACCAATGCGCCTCGGGACCATTGCTAAGTGATATTTTTTACGGGCCGCCTCTGAGGAAGTAGTTGGATGGACACAGCAAAGACATTCATGCGTGCCTCCATTTCTGCGAAAACACGACCAACAAGGGCCCCGACGACCATGAAGAAAATATGTTCGACTTAAAATCGGGTTTTCTTGTTTTTGCAAGAAAGCAACTGCTGAAGAAACGACCGCTGAGGGCTTTCCTTACGCTCGTTTTTCCTAAGTCACGTGTGACAAAAACAGAGAACTCGGAATATACGAGAAGAAATTAGAGCAACTTAATTTACAAAAAATGATAGAATTGAAACGCAGTAGGTATGTCTATTGAAACACTGATTAAGCGTTGTTTTAAATAAACGTTGAACTTGTAGTCACGGGAGCGAAACAAGGTGACTCTTGGCAACTCCCAGAGTCTCTGACGTCAGTCCCCCAAGCGCTGGTCCTCTGGTTTTGGTATTACTTTTTTACGTTTTAATCAACACATACACACTTTAGCAAAAAAAAAAAAAAAAAAAAAACACACTCACACGCACACACACAAAAAAACATTTATATGGTCATTGTACAATTACCCGAGGTTGCCGTGGCGACAGAAAAAATACTTCTTTCCTTCTTCCTGTTGTTTTTCTGTCGTCACCGCAATCTCGGGTAATTCTACAATGATCTTGCGCTCCCACGTTTTGCTCATTTAGATGGTGTCTTGACAGCATCAACTAGTGTCAGAAGCGAATAAAAACTAAAAACTTTTTTGGGTGTCGGTATTTATTTAAAGCGAGGTACACGCGGTGCACATCTGATTTCATAATAAAGAAACAAGGATGACCGATACTGTTAGTGTAAATTCCGACAAAAACACAGCCTTTGAGGATGAGCCATTTCTGGCAGAAATTAATGAAGCTGTTCCTAAGCACGATTTGCTGAACGCAGCACATTGCCGGCTGGCCTGCAATCGCAATCAACACGTCGAAAACGCCACGGAGAGGGGGATCGTTAAACGTAAAAAAAAGAAAAGAAAGAAACAATTATCCGAAGAAAAAATAAAAAAAAAAAGGTTTGGACATATTTCTGCGGATGAGAAATCGCTCGCTCCATATATAGTTCGTATGGCTGCTACATTTGTTAGGTCTAAACTTAAGGCTCCTCGCCATTTCGAAAGACATGCTGGCAGTCAGCTCCATTACCTGCTTCTAAAATTAAATCACAATCTTCGTCAGTTCCACATTTCCAATACCGTGACGAATTTTACATTTTTGTCTGCTCTCCACGTCATTTTTTTTTCTAATTCTTTTGTGCTAATATTTGATTTGCTGTCAGTTTGACGTGCTGTAACGATCGCATCTTCGTTTCGTCCCCACCGCAAGCTTCATCTGTCAAACCTCAGATTTGACAATTTTTTTTTTTTTTTTTATCAGGAGAACTTGGTAAAACTTTGTTGTACATCTGAAATCAAGGAAAGCGTATTTCTTACTACATGGCAAATTATTTAAATTTTTAGGATGTTCTTCTCTGCGACTAGAGTAGAAGTCTAAAAATATTCCCCCATTTACAAATCAGTTCCAAAAAGTCTAGTGAAGAATAACAGGCCTGTTTTCCTATCGAGTGGGCGCTATAGAATCACAGAAAATATAATTTACACAAATATTATAAACTACTTATTCTAGTCTCCTTTTTTTCTATTTTAGTCAGCACGGATGTCACACTGACGATTGTGTATTCACCTTACAATTAGTATATTTGCGTTCTCAAAGTACTGCGGATTCATACGATATACGATATGGGCTTTTATTATGCCCTGTTGAATATGGACCGTTACAGCCCCACGTGAAGGAACGAATAGTATTAATAAATAAATAAAGAAACATAAATAAATGAAATCAAATATACATAGTTAAAAAAAGCGTTCGGCATGGTTCGTTGTGCACTCGTATTGTGTAAACTTAAAAGCAAGATTCACGCTGCGGTTTATGATTGGATTGGTGATGACTCCAGCTCCAGAAGACAGCCCGTGGTGATTTCTGGCGTACTATCTTGTGTGGAAACCGGTACCCGATAAGGAAAGGGTCGGCTTGGGATGGCTCCTGTTCGTCTCTGTCTGGTTTAGGCCGTTCAATCAAACATTAGCTTGTATGTCGATGACAGCCCTTTGTACAGATAATCAGAAAGCGACGCCGATGCCTCCTAATATATCAAAACAGTTACCAGAAAACAGAATGCTCGTCTTTCATTAGACGGCGTTCGCGGTAAGATAGTTGTACAGTTGTACTTGAAACAAAGGTCACCTATCTGGAAGTCTGGGAGTTATGCTTCGCTCCTATATAGGGTGTGCGCGGACCTGACGTCGCGCTGCAGCGGTGGCGCTGCTATCGGCATGACGCATGCGTAGACGCTTCACCCCACACAAATCTGGCTTCTCCACATTCGCGGTACCTACACCTCATGTGGGCAAGCGCGAGCTTGTCTGTAAACATAGCGTTGGCTTATAGATATGTTCATTTTACACCTAAAGGCTACATATATCTGGCAGTTATAAGAGGTCGATTTATGTAGTTAGAAGCGTAATAACGCGAGTGAAAAAAAAAAAAGAAATTCTCTTTCCGATTGCAGAGGATATCGTCGAGCGACGCCACGGAAGCCGACATCCAGCTGGCCGGCCGGCAGGCAGGCAGGCAAGCAGGCGAGCAGCGAGCGAGCAGATAGAACGGTCCGTTCTCGCTCCGAGCAGGCTCCGAGCCGGCTTGCACCTCCGCCTCACTTCGGGGTGGTGTCTTCGCACTTAGCCAGGGGTAAACAAATTTAAGGCCTCACCGGACGCTCCTCTCGCACTGCACGGTGAAGGAAGCGCAGCAGCCCTTCGCGTCGGCTCTGTCTGGCTTCCATCAGACGCATCCGATATGCGTCGCCTGGTCCCGGCGAGCCCCAAAATACACCCGGCTTCGGGAAGGACGTAGCACGAAAAGACTCCCCCTCCCCCCTTTTTCGGGCCATGAGAAGAAGAAAACAAAAATGCTCGTGAGTGCGTATACTGCACGGAGGCATCTCGAACTTGTGGGTAACTTGCCGCTGAACGTGTCCAGCGTCAATTTTACTTCCTTTGTCCATCAAGTTTCAAGCGGTCAGAAAAAAGAAATTTCGAAAATTATAGGCCTTTCTTGCTAAGAGTGCACATCATTTGACGAGGGTATATAACTTGGAGGGTATGGACGGGAGTGTCTCACGTGAGTGTGCAAGTGTAAAAAGGTTCAAGGGGCGTGGAGGTATTTGTGTAAAATCGCAGGGAATAACAAAAGTAAGTTTGGTCATTCAAAGAAAAGAAGAACAAAACAAAGGGGGGGGGGGGGTGAGCAGAAACTTCAGCACTCGAAGTAAACCTTGCAGCGAAATAACTGCAATCCCTTATTAACAACGATGGAAAAACATTCCATCGCTTAAAGGTGTCCTGAGAATCGCCTAAATACGGTGATAACTCACTCTGCTGGCTCTAAGCATCCTAGAAATCCCTAAATTATGGCGATACGTGTCCAATTTCCCTATTATAAAAAGCAATCAAAGATCTCAACACACCAAGTTCATCTCCGGCGATGGGAGGAGCATGATCCGAAACCAGGACCACTGTCAGCCAATAAGTAGCAAGCGAAGGATCCTCGCGCCTACTGCCGCTGGAACGGCGGAACGGTATCTCGAATGGGGGGGATCGGTGGCCGAGTGGGCTAGCGCACACCAGGGGCCCTAATCTGGACATTTGGCAAGAAAGCCGGCGAGAAATCTGGCGTCCGTGATTGGCCGACGACGCACTTGACCTTGGCGCCGGCCAATCATAGCCGCCAGATTTCTCGCCGACTTTTCCGCCAAGTGTCCAGATTAGGGCCCCAGCTCGGAGCACGTGGAGCGAAAGCTCGCGCTGCAGAACCCAGGGATCCTGGGTTCAATCCCCACCCCTGCCCGTTTCGATCTGGATGAGCATCGTACCGGCGTGCGGTCGTGTATCACTACTGCGTGGTGCACGTTAAAGACCCCAGGCTAGCGGTTGTACTGCACTGGCAAAATTGCTCATCTAGAGCGAGTGACTCGTCGGAACATTAAAAATGGCTGACCAACGACTCGCTGTATAAATATCCACACAACCCCAATTATTATCTCGAATGCGCGCGGGCAATGCAGCCCGGACTACGATTCAACACAGCGAGCGCGCGCTCGAGAGCCAACGACCAAACACATCACTCCCGCGAAAAAAAAAAAAAAAAAATGTGCGTGGTTTTTGAGACGATTAATGCAGTATTATGTTCCCCCTAAGCCAAAAATTAACATTTTCGACTACACTTATTTGCTTTTATCATCTACAAAAGCATCCGCATTTTGTAATACCAGCGTTTGCAATCTCAAGGAAATGTTGCGTTTTCATTGGTCACATGTTGTCCTTGCTGCCGGAACAATGCTCTTTCCATCACCGGAGATAATTTCGATCTTTGATTGCTTTTTAAATAGAAAAATCGGCCGCGCATCATTATGAGTTATGGTTTTCTAGGATGCTCAGAGCCCGCAGAGTGAGTTATCGCCATATTTAGGCGATCTCCGAAACCTCCTCAGGGACCTTTAAGCTTGAGACAAATATAATTCAAAATCCGTCCAATAATTAAAAGGAAAGTGACATCGGTTATGGGATATATGCTTCAAACGTTCCCACTTTACAATGACTCATGAGTTCCAACCATCGACATAGCGCGATACGGCTTCTCGTACGTTTCTGCACAAAGTGATATGCTAAAATATTATATCGCGACTCAAAGCCCGCACAGTTAAGAGATAAGAACTAGCTTGATGTCAGCGACCAAACGTCACTATTTCTTGGTGACATCTGTAAAAATGACCCTCGTTCAATTTGTTATTGTCAACAGGTGACTGCCGGTACCCCGGCTTCCATTTTTCAGTGTTTTCGTCGGCCTGCAGTTAACAGCTTCGGTTTGAATCACAACGTTCTCCGTCCGGTCTTTGCTTTCTCGGGACAACTTTAGTGCATGCACTTCGCTCTTGGAAACAGTATTCACTTGTTTTTTCGAGTCCCGTTCTATCGGCGTATGCCGACAACATTTGTAATAATCCACGGGAAAAAAAAATGTATTGTTTGGGAAAGATGTAAGCTTCAAGACACAGTCGGCAAAAATTAGATAAGTGAATACGTCGCACATTAGTTTACCTCTAAATCAACCAGTGCCGCGGTATCACAACGTACCCAAGAACGTGATCGGGGAACCGAGTACGAATCAGAATATAGGGTATATTCGATTCGTACTCGAAATTTTGTTGGCTTCCACATCTTAACTTGACTCCAAACTGAAATATTTTCTTTTTTTCACCAAAATATGCGGTGTAGAAAAAAGAGCACCTCTCCTTGAGATATATCTATCAGACAACAAGAGTGATCCACTCACCATTCAGGTATAGGAGCGAACTCTGGTGTCACAAGGTGGCAGACATTGGAATCCTTGTGTCCGGGAGGCCACGTGTGGCTGCACATGACAGAAAAACAAACATCGCGAATTATTGATTTGCTTCACCCAGATCACCAACACTGGGTACGCATCGATCACTGGTCATTACAACGCAACTACGAACCGTAGAGTGCTTTTAGGGATGGTTTTGCTGTCTGAACTCAACGAACGTTAAAAATAGCAATTAGACAGTAACTAGTAAATCTCCCCGAATAACAATACCAACTCGGCGACACGTGGCACATGACATCAACGCGGCTGTACAAGTTTAATTTCCGCTAGACTAGACTGAAGTATCATAACCCGCGAACCCGATGGCGCTTTAAAACGGGCAAGTGCTATTGTAAAGCGAATATCGTATTCATTTTTTTTTTCGATGTAATTAGCGCACATTGCCTACCGTGCACATGTACACACGTAAAAAAGAAATATCCTTATGAACGCATTTTTAAGGGGGCAATCGTAGGACACCACCCCTTTAAAAGTGAGCAGCTTTGATTTAAACCGATACATCGTATTTTCAAGTCATTTAAATCAAGATTCGTGGACGCAGTGTGGCGATATCGCACACGCGGTACAAACGCATCCGGGTCAAGAGTTAGAGAAAATATCTCATTTGCTGTCTTATTCTTTATTGACAGGGCAAACATCAACAACATCCGCCTACACTGGCGGCCTAGTTGGCGTGACGGCCGAGGGAATTGGCTCATTAATTCAGACCGCTGACTGTGAAACGGCGTGCTTTTTAATGCTTGATGGGCTCACGCGCTCTTTCGTTGGCGACCGTTCCACGTGCATTCAGACACGCTCAAAACAAAAAGAGAAGGAGAACATGATCACACGCGTTCGGTCAAAGTGGCATGCAAGTGCGCGCAGCGCGTATCTTTCACGCTAAAGACCCCAGGCTAGCTGTGGTACTGCAAAGGCTACATTTCTCATCTACAGCGGAGGCACCAGGCGCCCACTGGGGGCTGACTAACTTCTCGCTGTCTAAAAATGCACACACCACAAATATTTTTAGCCCGTATACCACTCTAACTCGCTCGAAACAAATCCGATATGATGAACATCAGTTGAGTTAAGCACTTAGGACAATCGACACGCTCAACGGGCACCGCGAGATCACGTTCACTGCTTTACACCTATGACATAACAAGAGACGCCTTCCCTCTCACCAAAAAATATTAAGGGTCATGCCAGCCATGCAGTATTTGTGGACTAACGTTATACTTCAGCTAAAAAATGTTTATGCTTTATAGAGGGTCACCAAAGACAGGGAAAGTGATCATAAGTTGCACCCTGTAACTCAAGCCTTGGTAAAGTTTTTCAACATAAAAAAGTAGCAGAAGCTGCTTTAAATATTTTCTAAAAGTTAAGGAATATTTCTTTTTTTTTAAATTTGTAGAAATCAACGGAGATGTTTTCGCTGTCTTCACAGTGCCGTCAATTCCATACCAGTTGTAACAAACTCGAATAAATAACAGTGTCAGTAAAAAAGAGTCTGTCGAAACCTCTTTCTAACGGCTATTACATTCTTAACCAGACTCATGCGGGCACACCAAAAATAGATATATCACGATATTGTTTTTGTTACGTAATGTAATATCTAAGTGAGTTCCAATTCAGGCGGACTGAATTGAGTCACCTTTATGCGATAAAACGAAAGACCGGAGACAAAAGGAGAAGCAACGCAAGCCACATGTTGAAAGTCCATCTTGTCCAATCTTTCGGGTACTGCCTTTTTTTTTTTTTTTCAGTTTTGGATATTAAACTTTATGCGCTGTTTGTGTTTATAAACTTTGATTGTGAAAAACATGCACGTTTTCAACGTTGAACAATGACAGCCAATAAAATCTCACAGTAACAGAAATATCACAACAAAAGATCTCACATCATTAACAAAAGGGCTTTCCTTGCAACATAAAACAAAATGTAAACGTCTCCCTGCGTCTTTCTGTGATCGAGTTATGCGCACCATTAACAATAGCCCCCGTTGTCGGTCTGCATCACTGTTGGTATAAGGATTGGTTAGGTTATGGTAATTTATATATCATTTTAAAAATATAAACCCGTAGATATAATGAGAAAAAAAAACATAATAAGGCAGATTGTGTAAAAGTATTTAGTTTCGGCTCGGAAAAAAAACAAACAAAAAAAACAGATCCATTGCAGATTATACCTACAGCACTAGGCGAGGCTTTGAGGCACCGAATAATGTCACTTATTTTCTTTGTTTTTGTTTCGCCCCAAAATAAATAAACATTTACCACAACTATGTACGGAAAGTCTGCGTGCCAACATTAAAGCCACACACGGCAAGTATTCACTTTGGTTAGCTCAGAAACTCTGACACCTCTAAGCATTTTAACGGAGTATACAGTCATGTACAGTCCTCAACGAAATGAAATGGACCAATGGAGCGTGTGGCCTCGCGTACCTGCTGCGACATCTGCCGGGAGAAGCGGCAGTTCGCGCTCGGGGCCCAACCCCGGATACGTGATTACTACAAAGCTTGAATCTCAAGCTTAACCGCTTTTGTTATTCATCGCCTGACACACGCAATTTTTATCTGTCCTTTATAATGTGAAGTTATATATTGCCCCAAATATATACATTAAAAAAAAAAAAGAGCGAAAAGAGGAGACATTTTATTTATTTAGTCTAAAAAAAAGCACACACGTGCCATGACACTACATACTGTAAACGACTAATTTTCGCGAGGACCTAATTTTCGAGAATTTCGCGAATCGCCTACAATTCGCGAAAAATACGTCCGGCGAACAATTCGGGCAATATGTGAACGCTACGGAAGCTACACGCGATCCGCGAAAATTAGAACCCGCGAATAATTTCAAATTTTCAGCTTGGGCCCGATTCGCGAAAATTTCAGCCCGCGTAAATTAAGTCGTTTACAGTATTTATTTAGTATGAACAGTGAGATCACTGTGAGGGATGGTCACTTTTTTATAACCTTAACCATTGGAAACTTATAAACTCGTTTACGCTACTGCAAAAAAAAAAAAAAAAAAAAAAATTGTCGACATGTTGCAATTTTATGGCCAACGTTGATCAGCTACTAGGGGTTGTGCACCGAGCACGAAGAGCCGCTGAGTGCTTGGCTCAAATGTGCGCATGTGCAACTCGCGACACCAGATTGACCGCTTCTCCTGGCAGATGGCGCCACAGGTACGCGAAAACATGCGCTTCGCTGGTTCATTCAGTTTGGTTGAGTTTTGTACAGCATATGCGACTGCTTTGGTCCCCTGCGCCATACCGTTGGGATAAATAAAGTACGCTGTCGACCGGAGTCGCACCAAAGGGGTGTCATGTTCGCGTCACGTCGATACTGTCGGATTCAGCACAAGTTTGGTTTGCTTCATGGGGGAGGAGCGGGGCACCGAGCTGCAGTTTGACGAGCGTCTCGCTACGCGCTTCCGTAGTATACCGGAACGAAAGCCATAAAAGAACGCCTCCGACAGGGCATCTTTATGTTCTCGCTGTGCATAAACTATCGTCGGCTCTTTTCGCACTTGGCTGCGAGAATGCTTGGGGCTAAGTTTGGCCGTGGAAGCCCAGCAACCGTACGCACGACTGCCGAGTCAGCAGGGAATTACAGTAAAGGGTTTCGCAGGCGAAATTTTTAAGTTGTGGTGACTGTTGTGGGGATTGTCGACTTTCTGGATAATTTCCAGAGGGACGTCGTTCCAAAAGGCGCCCGTCTTCCATGGTCCCTCAAAGGGGAGCTCCGGCGTCAATTTGAATGTTTTCAATTAAAAATCCACTAAAAGAAAAAAAGAAAAGCCGCATGAGTCTGGTTGGGACACACATGTCAAGAAATAACATTTATGCGAAAAAAAAAAATAGAGCAATATTGACGGCTAGAGATTTATTTGAAATTCTGCGCGCGAAGTCTATGACGTCACGGACTGGTCATTCGCTCTTTTTACCTCAACGACATGGTCATACGCTCTCTCCTCCTCAATGTGATGGCCAAGCCGATCCACCTTTCCTCCACGCACCCGAAATATCGAGAGAGAAAAGAAGGGGAAAGGAGGGGACTACCGAGTAAATCGCGTCTCGCGCCGTCAATATTGGTAATTTTTTTTTTTTTGGCGTAATTTTTTTTTAGGCATGTGTCCCAATTTGACTGTTTAAAAAAACATTTTTTTTCTTTTCAGTGGCCCTTTAAACACATTTTCTGAAAAATCACAAGAAACTGAGCTCAGGGCAACACATGCATTTCCGAAATATTTTTTAAAAAATAATTTCAACTGTAGATATGCGATGTAAACGAAAGCCGAAACTAACATGCAAATTTACTGGTTCGCCATTTTGTTGTGACGTCAGATGTATAAACATCAGCAATATGGGCAGCTTAAAATTGTTTCGCCCAGCGTCAGAAGCAGTCAGAAGGCCGTCGTGATGGTTCGTGGGAACTAATGGACTACGATTCATCAAGCTTCCTTAGTCATGCAAAGACCAGCAACTGTTTTAAGATGATCAGCACGAGATTTCAGACGATTCGCCTTTCGCATCCGACCCGCCGGTACCGCCTCCGAGAGGACCTCCCGTGGGGGCTACATTCGAGATCCACCGACATGTGGCCCAGATGCCGCTTCGAAGCAGAATGGCTTCGAACGCTAGGAGCCAGCGCTAGGAGCCAGCGTTCGCGTCAGACTGCTCGAACCCACTTCCGTCGCATGGCTCTTCTCGGTCGGAAACCAATGCGGAGAGCAAGTCGTCTGCTTCTTGCGCAAGAGTTGCGGTGAAGTCAGAAAGACGCCCAGCTCTGATTGGCTCTGATTGAAGGATAGTGGGTAGACCTCCAAGCAAGCTGCCTTGAGGTTTACCCGCTATCCTTCATTCAGAACCAATCAGAGCTCGGCGTTGTGACGTCACCACAACCCCTGCAAAAGAAGCAGACGAACTTGCGGTTCGGATAATATGTCACTGTGCTACATTTCTTCGTGTTGTTAATGCACCCCAATTCTCCCTACCCTCCATCGCATACCGCAACAGCCTAAACCAGACGCAATTCGCAAAAAGCACAGACGCTTACTATCACTACAACGCACAATGTCATGGAGTAGGAAGCGTCGTCTGCCCTCGAATACAACATTTGACGTCACGAGTGCCCGTGCTCGTTGTTGTCAGTAGAGCGGCAGCAAGTGATTCGGAGGTGTACGCGTAAACTTCAAAATACATGTTCTCGAAATTAAATGAATATTTTGAGTAAATATTTCGTAGACATACGCACGGGTGGATATTCTCATATTTAGCACGTAGACCAAGGTCATACTTTGTACAAATAGACATTATTATCAACTTCAGATAGCGCGAACTCCATCCTTTTTTTAGCTGTTAGACGCGAGACAGGCGGGCGCGAGCGTACCCGATTGCCGGCCGCGCGCATCCTCGCTTCCCGCCGTTGACGTCACGTTTGGATGGCGGGGAAAGAACTGCGCGCAGTACAGGCGAAGGCAACGCCAGGCGAGGGGAGAAAGGGCAAGCACTAGAAAGGCTGGGGAGAAGGAGAGAAACCTCCTCCCCTCTCGAACGCTCCTAATGCTCCATTTATCCCCTCGCCCTCCTCTCCCGTCCCGCCTTCCTAGTGCTCGCCTGGCGTTGCCTTCGCCTGCACTGCACACAACTAGTGACACGGAGTATACAGTCGGTTACAGGTTAAGAGTAAAGTGCAAGCTCCTCCCATCTCTTTCCACTTTAACAGAGCAAACGCCCGGAGAGGAGGTCGCCTCCTCTCAGCGTTCCTTCTGCTAAAGTGGAAAGAGGTGGGAGGAGCTTGCACTTTACTCTTAACCTGTAACCGACTGTATACCATTTCTACGTGGGCGCCGCCATCTTCAATTCTGGAACTTCCGGTATGCGTGAAAACGTCGTTTTCGTCTCGCCTCGCCTGTAGAACATGTTAACATTTTAATTGCAACCGTCATTGCTTCTTGTTATGTCTTTTCTATATATTTTTTTCTTTTTCCGTGTTAAAATCTCTTGCTTTTTGTCTGAACGCGTGCCGGATATGGGGACAACGTGGCTGGGTACGAGGCTAAACGAAAAAGGTGTATAGGGAGAACGAATTTTCGGTTTCAACAAAATATAACTTTTTTAATTAACTAAAGTGAACCGGGGGGAACGAGATAACATTTTGGAATCAGGAAGCCATCCGCATTCAGATAATGACTTTGAATTAGATAGCTAAAAAAAAAAAAAAAAAAAAAATTGGTGTAGTTTCTTTTAGGGTGGTGAGCACAAAGCTGTACTGGTAAAGGTCTAACGTCACGATCTTGTCTGTGTCAGAGAAAGTGGGGCAAAGTAATAAATAGAGAGAGAGAGAAAAAAGGCTGCCGTTTGTTTATATTCTTTTTTGCGACGCAGGTTTAATTTCGTTTTTTTTTTCTAAATGTAAACAAACACATATATTGTATTCTATCTGTGCGCACAGTGGCTTCATAAACCGGATGATTTAATTGCGAAGAAAAAGGAGCATTGCAAATGGATACGAGTAATTCGGAATGTGCCCCCGGGGCAGCGAACAACATGGGGCTCGATCAGCAGCTAGCACGCATAAGCGCGGATGGTGGTCAAAAAGGGCTACATTGGGCTGAACGTGCCAGCGAACAATCGGACGCAAGCGTTGCGCCACAGTTCGGAAGGCTACTCGAACGTTCGAGCTCGAGATCGGATCTAATGATTACGAGCGTGGACCGTCTCAGAGTTGCAAGAATTCCGCTTGAAACGGCGCTAGATTTCTAGCCAAACTTCATTGGCCTGTTGGTGCAATAGCTTATACTCGCATGCCAGTGTATGAACACAAAAAGGGGAGGTCACGTCGTCATTGTGCTGAATGTGAAACCAACGAGTCAGTGACGGAAGTAAAGCACGCGTGGATCGACTTACGCTTTCAAATATAATGGGTGTTTTTTTTTGTTTTCTTTTTGTTTTTTAAAGCCGTGAACGCTAGTTTAATGAAATATATGCAGGTGAGTTATATAGCCACAGAAACACAAGTTGCGGGTTATTATAGAACGTTTTAAGTAGAAAAAAAAAAAAAAAAGAAAAAAACTACAGTTCTAGACACTTTCTGAGCGGCATCGAAAAGCACTAAAGAAGGAAATTCGAGAAATATATGGGTCGCGTGGGAAGCTCGCGGTGGTGCGCTAAGGTTACCACTCCTGCAACGGACGCAAATCTGGGGGTGGGAAAAACGCGCCCGAGCGATCCTTGCCGTCTCTCATCATCCGCGTTTTCGTACCGCCGTCCTTGCGCCCGCTGCACCAGTGGTAACTTTAGCGCACCTCCGCATTCCCCATATGCCCCAAATCTTTCTAAAATTTACGTATTTAGTTGCTTCCGATGACGCTCAGCAAGTTTCTAATTAAAACCATGTTTATTTACACTAAACAAAAGAAGAAAGTTAATGAACAAATTTTAGTTAATTATTTTACTTATCGTGTCGATTGCCACCCCCCTAACCATAATCTGTCCCCTTGGCCGTGTAACTGACCTGCTAAGACCGCACCAGAGGCGCTCTAAAACCTTCTAAACCTAAAAAAAAAAAACGACACATTTTGTATCTTCAGAAAGCTGAATTTATATCGCTATTTCCGAATTAAGTCACATCGTAACCAGATCCAGTAATTATCACTCATGCAAAGAGTTACTCGCAACGAACGGCCTTCTAAAGCCCGCTCTCTACATAGTTGACTTTTAAGTGCCTTTGGCAGTATGCGTGGTTTTAAATCTGTGGCGTATGTCTTGTCGGCATACCAACGGAGGCAGCTGAGCGGATCACTAGCAAACCTCACCAGCATCGACCTACCCCAGAGCATGACGAAAAACAGAGCTCAAAGGGACAAAACGAAAGACAATGTGTCCCTTTCTTTTGTCCTGTCACTTTATTACCGATTACCAATTAACGATTACCAACTAGTCCAACCCACCACCTTCTTACCTCAGAGTTATCTCTTTGCATGACTTCTTCGCGAGCATTCGTCACAGATTTCCACAATCGAAGAGCCCGTTTATACACTTCGCACGGAGGGCGACACAAAAGCAGAATTTCGGCATCAAAGCACAACGGCGGACCTGTTTAGACGGCAAACAATCACCGACGCGCAGTCCAAGTTCAGACATGCGAAAAACGGCACAGTGTCATTTAATTCGAACGAGAACGCGGCAGAAAATGAGAGGGAGAAGAAAAAAGAATGGATCGATAAGGAAATGGGACGAAGAAGCAAGAAAACGGTGCTTTTAGTCAGCCTTCCCCAGTGTTTACGACACGGAGCAAGTTAATTCCTCTCCGCGGCAGACGAACGCCGTACCCTCGGCTGCGCTCGCGGCGAGAATAATAACAAGCGACAGCGGAATTAAACACGAAAAGCAATTTTGCAGCCCAGTGCCTTTCGCCAATGTCGTCGTCCAGTCCTCCTCCGCTTCCCTGCGCGCTGCTCCGTCCCCCTCGCTTTAATTAATTCCAGTCGAGGTGTGAGGACAAAGCCAGGGCGGAGCTTCCCTAACGAGTTCCTGACTCGCCTCGTCCAATGAAAAGTCAGCTCATTAGTCCCCCTGCCACCGGCCACCCCCCGCGTGTGCGTCGAACGAAAAAAAGAAGGAAAATCATCATCAGCGAAAATGGCCGTCCTATTTCTATCTATGCGAAATCGAGAAAAAGCAAAGTCGCGGCGAGGGCGCCTCCGAGCCGCTGGAAGCGGAAAACTCGGGCAACATCCTTTGGCCGCATTATTTTAATAACGGCGCTCCCAGCCGAAAAGACAGAAAACACAACCCAAAAACGTACATATATCATTAGCGCTGGTTCTCTCTTCCATCTCTTCCGTCGCCTTGGTTTCCCTCCCAAGCGTCATTTATAATCAGAAGCGATCTCTGCAAACGACAATGAAGGCCTCATTTGCCGAGGCGCTGTATTTGGAAGACAACGGCTCAGCCAACACGCCGGCCCGAGCGCTGGGCCGCTTCGTCCTAATGGGCCAATTACAAATTACCCTCCATCTCTTTGTGCAGCCGCCACACAAATGTCCCCCTCGTTACCGAGACGTCGAAAGAGCACGGGCTCGTCGCCGCCTCCCCCTCCCGGCAAAACCCGGCGTCGAGGCGTCCAAGCCCGGCCACCGGGACGCCAGATCGCTCGACGTGATCTCACTCGTAAGGCCATGCAGCGTCGCCAGTTCCGAGGCAGCAGCAGCAGAAGCGGTGACGACGGTTTGCGAGGATTCCGACGAGTTCGGAGCCACGACGGCCCCGGCATAAAGCCGCCCCGGGTTCTCTGGCGTCAGACCAGGATAGTCGCGCTGTCCTCATCAACTAGCGGCTTTGGTAATCGGGGCCCTGCCTTCGACGGCCACGCAACGCGACCTAACCTATGGCGAACTAACTCCTAGCCTATTCGGAGACCCCGGAGGGAAAGAAAGGCCAGCGTAACTGGTCACACACGGAAGTGTTGAGGCGGTCTACTGCGATGCTAACATCTTGTGCCGGCCCCGTTGTTAATCTGTTTTTTCCTCTAGTCCTCACGTAACGAAACAACAACGACGACAATGACAACAAAAGAACTGCGTATCTTGTTTCTTTTTATTTAATTATTATTATTTAAAAGAAGGTATATGCGCTACACGGACGCTATGATCGGGATGAACGCATGAATCAAAACGAGAAGAAAACAATGCACTATGCACCTGTTATACCGTGCGCCTTTTTCGTCATACATATAACCTCAATACGGAAAATGTATCCTAGTACTTTAGCACCGCTGAGGCCCAATGTCTGCTACCTCGGCTCAAAACATGAGGGAAGTACGTACCTGGCTTGAAATCGAGACATACCTTCACAGCATCGCCTATGCACCAACATATGTTTGCCGCCGATCAAGGGACACTGGGGTGACGAGGTGTTTTTTTGTGTCCTTTGCCATAATACTACACACATGTAAGCCACTATACCAGCTGTGGCCAGACTGACATGGGGTTAGAGCCGCAGACAAAACTACATAACTTCAAAGAGCCGCAGAAAAAAAAAGGGGGGGGGGGTACTTTTAACAAGAAACAATATGGAGGGAAGCAGTCCTTTCCAAAGGGGGCAAGTATAATTGTCGACTACAACAAATTATGACAGGCAGCAGAACGTTTCTTTAAGCGCTAAGCTAAAATGAATGCATGTTTCACGGCCAGCCACTGCTCCCGAGGTCCGTTATGTGTATACGGTTCGAAATTCTTGCTAGAATAATAAAGAGAACAAGGTCACTGGACCCACCCATGTGTCAAAAAGCAGTCCAGTTCTATGTACGTAGTGTGGTACAAGGCTGCCAAAACTGTGAGCTTAAATTCTAGAACTCTTTTTGTCTTGGGGACACAGCGGGGGAAGGGGTGCACAGTTACCAGGGAGCCGCGAATCGCACTTGGACCCGCGAAGAGCCGCAGGCGGCTCGCGAGCCGCAGTTTGGTAACCCCATGCACTATATTCTGTTACAGGCGAAGAAAAGCAGTACAAGCTCATCCCGCCAAGCCCTCCACCCTTTGCACTTAGCAGAGCGAACGCCGGAAAGGAGGCGAGTCCCTCCTCGCCTCGTCTCGCCTCCTCCCCGGCGTTCGCTCTGCCAAGTAGAAAGGGTGGAGGGCCTTCGCGGAAGGAGCTTGTCGCTTGTTTCGCAAATTTGCCATTGTACGAGTCGAGCTTACAGTCCCCCTCGTTGGAAATACGGAGTCAAGTAAACGTTTAGACGAGAAACGTGAGCTAAGGTAACCAGCCTTAGCCTTAGTCCACTTTCACATAGCTGAGGAGGTAACTGTTTTTGCTTAGTGGCTATCTCGGGCACCCTGGTCGTATTCCAATCAAAACTGTTATCCGTAAAGGTTGGTTCCTCCCTCCATAATGATATATTTAACGTCATATTCTCGAAAGCGCTCTTTTCGAAATGCGAGGTGGTGGCACATCATTTGTGCCCGCTAGCGAGCGCAGAAATACTAAGGCGTGCGTGCGGTCGCCACAACCAGCTGCATTTCCCGTGCCGACTCTGTCGGTGAAGATCTCATGCAGGGACGAAGAGCACGCGATAGAAAGAAGAGGAAACACGTGAAGACGTCCTGTTTCGTACCTGTCTGCACATTACGAGCTTAAAAGCTTGGCTGGTGCAGATCGACACAGACGCCCAGCATCTCAGCAAATATAAGTCGTGTCTACTCATGATTTTTACATAATCGTTTACGCAGTCGGGGTTTTCCGCAATGAAGACGCACCCCTCAAGAAGAAAACCAAAACGGCACCAGCATCTTCCTCGTACACCGAACGGAAGGATACCAGAAACGCGGAAACGGAGAGAGAGAGAGAGAGAGAAAGGGGGGGGGGGGGGAAAGAAAACTTTGTGCAATCTAGTTAAATCGTAAAATTTGCGCATTTTCTTTGGCTTGTCAGTAGTTGAAGACAAATATAAGAACTAGTTTAACAATTGCAATTTTACTAAAGATGAGATTGAGTGAGGGATACACAACAATGAGAAGAAAAAAAGAACATTATATTTTTGAACAAAGTCCTGTGTTTACGTTCGCCCTGTGATAATCAATACGCTTTCGGCACCTCCCTTTCTTCCAAGATGTAAATATATTCTAGGTTACTTCTAGCTAGGTTTAAGACAGTTTATAACACACGGGATACACTGCCAGAGACTAACACAATCAGACGTTGAGAAGATTTCAGTATCAACAGAGGTCCTCCAACGGGAGCCAGAATCAAACCGAAATTCCGAAGTAACAAAATAGCACAAAAATTACAAATAGTTTTTTGTCTTTTTTTTTTTTTTTTTTTTTTAGGTTTGAATACTCTAGCGGCAACGGCGCCGCCGTCCGGCGTCCCAACGCGAGGAGGCCACACTGGCCTCCGTTTTACGGCACTGCATGGTTATCGCGTTCTCGAGATCGCGCGCGCGCCTCTCGCCGGATTTTTCCCTTTTTTGTCATATGCTCTTCGTGAGATGCTTCCGTTTCGGCTCTCATCTTTCGCATATATCAGCATCGAAACCGCACTCGCTGCCTACAAGGTAAGTGTCGATGATGACCTGGTGATCAGCGTGAATGTGATCATCCTAGCCTGCTCATTGATATTGCGACGTCGCCGCGCTCTGAAGGGAAGGAGGCGCAGGTTGTGGGTTCAGGCCGAGTTGGTGCTACCGAAACACCGAGGGACAAGTCAGTGCTTTGCTGCCCCGGTTGCGTGCCAGAGATTTTCGAAAGTGTCGCCAAATCAAAGCGACATCCGTCACAACGCAGGCCACATGCGACAAGTGCCATGGAGAAAGTCACCTGCTATTCCGAATTCATCTCCGATAATTTCCCAGCGGTTGTTCCTAGCGTCCTTATCTAGGTAGTCTGGCTGCGTCTTCTCATATAAAAAGTGAAACAGTCACACAGTTTCGAGGAACCGCTCCTTTGTGGAAGGCATTGGGGGAAATAGGGATAGCAGACGAAACGAAACAACGCTACGCTCCTTTGCAACGTGAAGGACGCGCGGAGAAGCGGCTTGCGCGTTGCCATGGCATCGCAACGTCACTATCTACGCCACCTCCCATTAGCTCTTTTCTTCTGCGGCGAGAAACGGCGAGTCCTAAACTGCACATGGGCATGTTGCCTTGACGGCTCCCAGCGGCGCGCCGCTGAGGGCGAAAACTGGTTTTGGCCGTCAGCCTGTGGCGGCCAGCGGCGCGCGGCAAGCCTCCGCGACGCTAGTGTGGTCGGGCCTTTAACCACGCAATGTTATGTACGAATTCTGCCACACCTACAACTTTGGTCCTATTTCCCAAAACAATGGCGCGTAACCTTTCTAAGAGCGGACGTAGAGCACCGACAGATTATCTGGTTTTTATCACTAACAATGAAAAGCAGCGGCGGGAGCTCCACAGAAAAGCATACATTCTAGGTAGGCATATCAAACCTACCAACAACTTTACAAACCTTGGCCGTGATGATGCTTCGACCGTCATGGGCTTCGCCGATGTGTTGTCATTCCTGTTTTATTGCTTACCGCCAATACACCGGTCATATTTAGCGAACTCTAGCTGCTCAAAAGCTAACACGATTACAACGGGCAAAAGACTCATCAGCGCGTACCAAGAAGAAAAAATTTTTTTTTTTTTTTAGCAAAACGGGTGTACAGTGACACTTCTGTCTCACCGACGGTGTTGCAAAAGTGACCAACCAGTTATTGAAAACACTTAGAATGTATACTGAAGTTTGGGGCTTACAGAAACTTTAAGATACGTAATACATGTAAATGCTCGCACACACGCACGCACACAGATTCAACAAATATGCAAATGAAGTGGAAACAGGAGTGAAGTGTGCTCGCCCTCCCCCCCCCCCCCCCACACACACACACACACACACACACACACTCTCCGTCCTCCAGGACCATTAGGGACTAAAAAACATAGGCAGCTAGTTAGAGGGTCTATTCGCAGAGAAGCAACCCTCAAGATGGCAACCCGTATGTTTTCGCAACCGCCTTCCGCGTCAAGGCGTTTCCCCGAATATTCCAAGATTCGAAGTGAGCCTTTCCATCCCATAATGGCCGAGAGCGAACACCCACCTCCCGCGGATGCTATATTTCTCCCATGGCTCACGACGGAATACGATTTTGCAACCCAGCAAGAGATGCGTGCGGACACACGCAAACACGCCCGATTCCCAGATTTAAAATTCAAAAGTCACTCAGGTCGGGCTAAGCCTAGGTAATTGGTTCCCGCGTCTGCAACAGGACATCCATATTCAGAGGAACGAGTGACGCATGTCATCCGCGTCTGTTACTAGGGGCACTCTCAAATCGAGGAGCAACAAAAACAGAAACAGCAGCGTTAAAGGTGTCGTGCCTTTTTTTTTTTCCTCTAGTTTTCTTCGTTCTTATCCTTGACACGACACCTTTCGGTTAGGTAGTGCGTAAAGAGGATGTGAATATTTAAAATGAACGCGTCGAAGGCACTTGGCGAACCGAAGAACTATTTCCAGCTCCAGCGATTGAAACATTTTTTTGCAGTCGCGTGGTAAACTTAATTCAGCTTTATATCAAAATATAAAACAAGCAAACGTAAATTTCATGATAAACCGTTCAAACCCCCCCCCCCCCCCCTTCCTTTCCCAACCAACCGACATTTAACCGTGTACCAAAGATTAGGCGCATAAAAGGATTTGAGCAACATAGAAGATGATATTTCAGCGAGGTAACACATTTTCTCGCCCTATTTTAGAAGGAACAGAAAACTAGAGAAAGAGCTGCAGAGTAAACTGGACGAAATAACGCTGTAAGCTATCATAAAATGACATTTATTCTACGCTAAGCACGAATTCCGAGTCGTGTATTTGTCGCTATAATTCCTACACGTATTAATAGGCTAAAAAATAATAAAGTGTGAAAATGCGATACAATGAGCAGCACCTCATTCTTTACCAGAAATGCGTGGCGGGACTGTTAACGGGTACATAGCAGAAAAATAGGCGCTCTCTTTGAAAGCTGGTTAAGCAAAATGTGGTTTTAAGAATTCTGGTGTATGACGAAAATAATCCCTGGAGAAGGAGAACAAGAGGGACAAAGGACAAACACAAATCTTCAAAACACAGCTAGGTGACTGGTGCGCGACCGAAAAAATCCACCTAGTCCGGGTATCGAACCCGGGACCGCTCCATTTCCAGTGGAGCGCTCTACCAACTGAGCTAACCAGGGGTTGGACGTCAGCAGAGCAAACAGGTTTTATCAGCTGCCACCAGTCTAACACCAACAAGGGTGAAAGGCTTGCATTTTAAGGTTATGATTAAATTGCAATTAAATGCAAAGGTGCAAACAAGCTGGACAAGAATTACGAAAATAATCCCTTGATTTCTGATCGTGCACCAGTCACCTAGCCGTGTTTTGGAGATTTGTGTTTGTCCTTTGTCCCTCTTGTTCCCCCTTCTGCAGGGATTATTTTCGTCATTCTCGCCCAGCTCGCTTGCACCTTTGCATTTAATTGCATTATAATTCTGGTGTATGTTTCTCGATAATGGTTATTCCCCACATGCCAGAGAGGATGATTTTGAGACAGTAATAAAACCAGGAAACACTCGCCGACTGCCGCGATGCGACGGAAAACAACTAAGAAATTCTGGATTATTATACCGGGAAAATCTTATTCGTTCCACCAGATTCGTGCACCGCGTACAGAAATTATAGATTCATTACCTCTACTCAAACTCATATATTTCATTTTCAAGTCTAGACAAACTCAACATGATCTAGAAGCACAACGAGAATGCACGTTTTTAACTTGAAGAACTACGTCTCAAAATAACCAACTAAAATATATACAACGTTGTATATCTTAACATCAAGAGCTGCACATGCTTGTTTTATTGACCCAGACTTTAGGTTTATATAAAAAAGTCATACAAGCACACATCGATTTCGAAAATTTTAAGCAATATCAAAGGTCAAATAAACATCAGAAAAAAGGTTAGAAGGCGGTCAGAAGAGAGGGCATGTCACCCATGGAATTTAGCTAATTTATTATTCTCAAAAGCACCATTCACTTATTTTAATTTGGTGCAGACTAAAACGCTAATAGACGAGAAGACTAAAGTGGGCAACGAACTACGCACGTAAAAAAAACATCTAATCCTTTTAGCGAATAAATAGTTTATCAGCGCCTTTGATCCTTTTAGGGAACGAATGCACTCTCTAATGTTTCCGCTGTATACATTCATCTCGACGACGGCACAAAAACGCACCCAATGTCGTTGAATGAGACCAAACAGAGGAGTTGATTTAGTTTGTGTGTTTGATTCCGATGGTTTCTACAGTTGTAAGTTTTGCATACAAAAACCGTGTCCACCGGAGTTGAAACCATACCAATGATATCATCTTAATCATGCGTATGGAACATTATTTTGACTTCTCTTCACGAGATTGAAGCATAAAGGGCCTTCGCGTATATACAAGTGAAACCCTCCGAGGAATGTGCAGGTATCCACACGTAAATTCATAGGGCCCACACATGTACCCATATTATGAATTATACCCATTTTCCCAGAGAGCGGATTTTATCAGTTATCCCCGACACCGAAAGAGGAGCTGCTATTCAGTGTGGGACCCGTACAGCCACGGCGTGTTCCTTTTTTTTTTTCGTTTGTTTTCAGGCGCTGACAAAGAGATGTGGTCTTCCAATCACTTTGATCTTCAATCCTTACAAAACGTAACTGGCGTGAGTTTCTCGGCAGACACTCCCCTAAGAAAACAATTAATCGGATTTTTTTGTATCATGCACCGAAAATGTCTTTAGCACAAATTATCTATTCACTCTTTATCCTCTAAAAGCGCGAACACACACACGCAAAACAAAATCCTATTCGTCTTCAACAACGATCACCAGATGCAAACACAATTCATGCGCGTACCAGTGCAGTCGCGTGCATTTGAAAAATACGTACAAGAGCGATGATATACATGCAAATAATTTAGGAGTTCGTCGTTGTCGTTGAAGTACGTGCATATCTAAAAAATAATAGCTGATCGAGCAATAAAAATAACTGCCTAAGTTTTTTTAGATATATCAAATATACGTTGTCTGGATGGATCTAGTGCGAATAATCTTCAATGTCAGCAGAGTGACACAAACTAACGCAATGAAGAATGAGGTAGCTGCCTGCTTCCACCCCTCCACGCCGCTGTCAATACACAATGACAAGATTAACGTACACTTCGAAGGAAAGGGGGGGGGGGGGGTTATAAAAGAATATTTAGCAAAACCAATCAAACTATTCATATGGAAATCGACGGAAATAGTCTCCGAGAGATCACAGTGATGAAATTGACATCGCACTACAGGTATTGATGATGCTGCCATGTCTTTGCCCAAGTCTATCCCGATGTTATATACAATCAACGACGTTCATTGTATACTTACCAATCCACCTGATTTGCAAGTATTTTTATGCTTTGGAATACATACCCTGATGTGCATCTTGTTTCCCGTTGCTTTCATGCTTGAGAAGCGTCTGTACACGAGGAAATATTTAGTTCCAAGAAAGTTAGGAACGGTGATCGAGGCTAGAACATAGTTGAAAACCTCACGAGAGCACGATACTGTTTTGTTGAAAAACGTTTACTGTTTTGCCTTTTCACAATCCGTACAAAGCAGCACCTGTACCACATTTCCTTTTCAGATGCTTCTAAGGACTGCGTTGAATAGCGGTTAGCACGGCGCCAACAACTAGGCCTACCAGTCTTGTGCACTTCACCGTCACTGTCACGCTCTTCAAAAAGTTTGCAAACCACGCTTTGATGTTTTCAACATCTGGCGGATCTCGTCCATACAGATCTCTGAACTGTCTTCGAGCTCTAACCGATAATTTGCTTTTGTTGTACTAAAAGGGAAAATACGCCATGTTAAAACGAGGGATCGCAGTTCCACCTGTAGCAAAATGAAAAATTTCGAAGAGTTGGCCTACGTAACGCTACAACTTCCGTGTTTCTCTCTGTCATACTTTTAAGATAAGTTTGTATATGTTTCAAGTGAGTCCTTGAAACAATGATGCATAAGACGTGGAAAAAAGCAGAGAACGGGGGGGGGGGGGGGGGGGGCGGTGCATAAAATTCAAGGGTGACATTTCATACAAGATCTCAGGGGTTTCCCCAGGAATTGAAATTAGAGGGGGGGGGGGGGGAGGTCTAAATTTTTAGGGGTGTGGAGGCATTGAGAATAGATGAGTCGTTGCGAATTAAAGGGGTGCCTTTAAAAAAACAAGGGGGGTGTAACTCCCCCCTCCCCATGGGGTGTGTAGGGAAATCACTGCGAGGTCTGATTGACTTCTCGTGCCTGAAAAAACGAGGCGACGAAAATAGGTAAATTGAGTAAACTGCATGACCAACAGAGAATACTGAGCCATCGGTTCAGCAACACTTCCTTTGATTTCCTTGCTTTCAAAACTCTAACTAACCAACAGAGAAGAGTTTTATATGGCATGTAGATATGCTGTTGACTTTGCAGCTAGTCACGTCGTCACAAACGTTAAAACTTAACTGTTTGAATTATTAAGGCCAGACTTATAAGCAGTATTCGCTACACCCTGTAACATTATTCTTCCTCCACCTCCTCCCCCCTCCAATGGAATTAACTTTGCTCTCTGGTTGTATACCTTTTGAGATAGCGAGAGATGAGAATATCGTCGAACAGCTTCAAAAGCAAATTTCAAAGAGCACATCATTCATGAACCCTGTAACTGCCGATAAGGCTCAACTTGCTACTCAAATGCTACGTCTCGGTAGAAACGTTCAAAAGCTGGAGCAGGCAGGATCAAATCAGCGTGCGCGATCGCTGATTTGATTAGCGCGTTACTTGGTTTCCAGGGCGCACGATAAGATTGGCGGGAAAACCAGCGGCCACTACCGGCTGCCGCCAAGGAAACGAATGGACTTATTGGCAGGGGTGCGGGCCAAGTTCGCCTTTCCAGTCAACGGGCCAAACGCGTTATTAGCATAACGTGTTTTCCAAGCCAGCTCAGCACCTCGAAAATGGTTCTTTCCTGACTCTGCCACGCAATTGTCAGGGCGCGCCGTCCGGTAGCGCTTTCGTGAATTATCACCTTCATTTCACCTTAAGTCCGTGCGCAGTCGGCGGCACATCCCAGGAGGATCCAAGCGAGCAATGCTGAAAGCGCAGCGTCACGGTGGTCGCCGTTTGTTCTATACGGGATCGTCACCTGCCGGTTCATTCGTGATCAAGCGGCGAGAGGCGCCATGAATTTACGTTCGTGGAAATGGAGCGTGCTGGTTAAGTTACGGTGTTTAAGGAGATTAACATAAAGGACAGTTTGTCACGGAGTGGGGGTCAAATGAATAAAAATAAAGAAAATGATCCACTCTGAGGATAAACGAGAAATTACGGGAAAAGAACAAAAGAGCTAAGTTCGACCGGTGACTAGCGCTAGGTCCACGCCCGGTGTATAATCAGTAGAGAGAGACGATGACACAGGGAGGATAAGCAAACAAAACATTAAATTTAATAAAATGAAAAACTTCGCCGCGAACGGCAATAGATCAGTTAACACAAACCACACTCCAGCTCAACGCTATGGAGCCCTGCGAGCCAGAGACTAATACAAAAAAGACTCGACGTTCAAAACAGGAACAAGCCAACAAAAACAGCAATGAAAACCCGACACTTTAGTTTTTGACCACGTTCGGGCTTCAGATGAAACGAAGTATAGAACATTTTCACAAATATTTTCACAAGTATGCTTTCCCCCGTGTTAGTTCACATATAATAGCGCAACGCAATACGGTGAATTTAATGTATATAGTGGCGTGTCGTCCGTCATGTTAAACCTTTAAAGTACAATTGATTGTTGTACGGTTGTATAAATCCCATTGGCTAATCGATAAAAGCACACGCACAAAAATAATCTTACTTCATAGTAGTATTTCGCAGAGAAACAGTGGGACGTATGTGCCCCACAGTATACCCTCAATAATGAAGGCATCCAAGTAACGCACGGATACGCGGTGCTGCTTATATAATTCAAGTGAGGGGGTCTCGTTTTCACGTAAATAATCTGGATAAATTATATTCCCACGATTTCCCTATTATTTCGGGACACATGATGTAAGCTCATCCGCCTTCTTCTGTCCATGCCGAAGACTATCTGGTACATACTTCGTAAGGGGAGACGTCCAGACACCCACGTTAAGTTTTCAGATTAATCATGCGGCAACTCCGGGCAAAACAGGCAGGATTTTTTTTTTTATTTCACTCGGAAATACTTTTGGAGCAACGTTTTTAATTTTTGTTCCCCTTTAGATCTTTGCGAGTAATGAAAAATATAATCGCACGCACACGGGAAAAAAGCCAAGCAGGGGCCGTAGGTCGCCATTTGACCGTGAGTTTTAGCTAGCGTACCCGTACAAAGCACCGAGCCAAGTACACGAGTAGAATCCTCTGCCGCGTACAAATTCGCGTAATGGAAGTGTCAGAGTTATCGTCGATGTGATAGGGTTGGTGCGACCGAATATTCAGCACTGTGGACAGACGAGGCAGCAGCGGACCAAGGCGGCGGCGGCAGGACCTTGACGTCTGGAAAGAACCGAAGGCGCCCTTCCGAGGGACCCGCGGGGAGCCCGCCCGACCCTTCGGCCAGGGCCGTGGGGCCAGCCCGAGGCGGAGTCTGGACCAAGGCAGAACCCGAGGGTTCCGACTCGAGCCCGCCGCCGAAAGGAAGAGCCGCTTTGCGTGCCACTATCCCGAGCGTCGAATTAACGAGGTTTGCCCGTGTATTTATTTCCAGGGGCGCAGTAATTTCTGCAGCCTCGCTCATATTAGCAGCGGCGACGGCGCAAAAAGGGCACGAAATAAAAATGGCAGCCGTGATGATCATTATTCTCCCGGAAAAGGAGCACCATCGCGAGACTTGGGAGAGAGAAAGGAAGACAGAGAGAAATAAAAAAAAAGCAAAAAGAAATAGGAGCCATTACTTTCTTTCGCCGTTTGCTTCGTTCCTGCAGCCAGCCCCGGCAGCCAGCCAGCCCCTTTGCGCTTTATTGTTTCGCAATAATAATAATAATATTAATAGCGGAGATCGAAACGGCGAGGAGGTGGCGCTGAAAGAGGGAGAGGGGACCAGCGACGGAGCGGGAGCCCAAGACGTGGGAAGCGAGGACGGGAGGGAAAAGAGGGCGAAAGATGAGGCGCACGAAATTCCTCTCCACCCCCGCACCGATAACTCCAGCATGTGATTGGAGCGGGCAAAATCAATTTTAATTAACATAGCCCCCGGAGTAAAACAAAACTACGCGCCGAAGCTGTATGTATCCTGTCCAACGCGCGAGGTAATGGCGGCCGGCGCCGCCGAGTTTTGTCTCGCGCATTGTTTTGGTATTTTTTGTTTTATTAACGTGTCACTTTGAATTTTTATTGAACTGGCGTGTCATTGTTTCCGTTAAGAGCTTTACTTGTTTCGTTTTTCTTGCCCCCTGATTTAGCCTTATACTTTGTTCCTCGCTTCCAGCCGATAAAGATTCAGTTCACTGCCGTGAAGTCAAACGTGCTCACAAACAGGGAACTCCAGAAAATTTGAATTTCGCTGCCGCTTTCCCATCTTATCACAATAGAAATAATAGAATCTACAGACATATATATGCACTACAGTCATTGCATAGGCATTAATAAAATTGTTGCTGTTGTTGTTTATTTTAGCATAAAATAAAACTATAGCTAAATGGAAAGACTAATATGAAACATACGAGGAGTGATTAAAAATAATGATGCTGCACCAGTTGATATATATCCCGCTGTTTACTTCTCGGAAATTCTGTTCAACCATTGCGCTCCTGCAAAATTGCGCTCTATAAAATAAAGAACGCGTATTTTATTACCAGCGTCAAATTTCTCTTACTTTAATGTCTCATGACGTTACAAAATGATTGTGTCCAAAGTTTCAGTGACGGAATGACATTAGTTTTCAATATTAATGTTAACACATCTCCAAAGACCCGTGAAGGAGGAGGAGGGAAAAGTGTTTAACATAAGTTGTAACTTGGATATCAGTTAAATAGAGCGCATCTTTAAGCAATGCTCATACCCAAATTAGTAACAGATTCCTTCCCACTGAGCTTGTTTCTGTTCTTCTCCCGATCAATTTTATGGAGTAGCAAAAAAATGGTCCCGGTCTTCTCTACCAATGTCAAGTGCGTTTAGAGCGTTTATGTTCTGTTACACTGCGTACAGATTTACGAAAACAACAACTATATATATATATTTTTTTTGCCACCTCTTGACGTTTATTTTCAGGTATGCGAACACTGCAGGCCCTGTGTCCATAAGTCGAGGCACCGCAGTAGACAGCACGAGCACGAGCTCATAATTTTAAGAAGCGTGAATAGCATGATACGATTTTACTTGCAATTTCGCAATTGCAAAGTCGCTCGTCCGGCAACAAAAAAAAAAAAAAAATCAAAATGTGGTGGACGTTGAGGTGCTTGACGTCACAAATGGGAAATCGCAAGCAAAAATCGCACCATGTGAATCAGGTCTTGCGGTTGCACAGCTGTAAATCAGGAGATCAACGTTTTTTTTTTTTTTATCTTCTCAAGTCGCGGACAAATAAAACATGACACACAGTTCGTTGTCCCCGCAGCTCAAGCTGACATCCAGTGGCGTGTCGGCTCAACAAATTTTCCAGCTCCTGAGCCCATCGAAGGCCGCTACCGCGGAAGAGCAAGTCAGAGAACCAGACAAGTATTAATCACGCCACAAAACCTGAAAAGCACCAGCACGCGCCACACCACAACTCAAGTAGACACGCGTGAAACACGCACACCGGCTATTCGGGCTCCATGGGATATCAAGTGTGCTCTCCAAAGTAGAAATCAGAAAGCAATCCCCCCTCTCGCCTGCGTCTCTCCCGGCTGCCCCTCCCATGTCCCCCCAATTTTTTTGCCATCCCCGCTCATTGAAGAAAGGTGTGCCCCCACACGCCAAGCGCCGCGCCCTCCGGATCCTAGTTGGAACCCCTTTCATTTTGTGCCTCGATAACCTCTTTCATCACTCCTCCTTACGCTGCCTTTGAGAACGACAAAAAAGGAGAGCACGCATGAACCGCCACCTTGGTAGAGAAGCTACGCGCCGCGCACGCCGCCCTTCGTGTGCGCCCTCAGAGGACAAGAAAGCAGAGATCAGAAACATTTGCGTGCTCCAATAACGGAGAAAAAGAAGAAAAAGGAGAAGAAAGAAAACACGCCATGACGGCATGCTTGTAGAAGCCCTGCTTCGAGCCTCCAGCAAGAAGATAAAAGAAGAAGGGGGGGATGGCTATGAAGAGAAAGTGTAGAAGAAAAGCGAGAACCGATTGCCCGAGCCTAATCTTGTGTGGCGCGGCTTCTTGATGCGGCGGTGTGTCGTCGCACGCCTTCCAACACCGCACTCGCGACCACCACGGAAAGGGGTGCCTTCAGAGACTCGTTTTTTTTCTCTTGCTCTCCCTTTTTTTTTCTGTTCCGTTCACTTTTGTTACAGGTGCTCGGTCTCCGTTTCGTCGAAAGTGTGTTTAGATATGGCGCGAGATTTTCTAACAGGTGCATGTATAAGCGAACGAGTCAAAAGAGATGTCAACAGGTGAATTTAAAAAGATGTAAGGGGGATTGAGAAATCCACGTAGGAGACATTGCCGGCTACACGTGGATAACTAATTTTTAGTCCCTCACACTTTGACAGAAATAGAGTTGCTCCTTTCTGTTTGTACAAGCTTCCGCGCCGGTTACAGACGCGTGGCACCAGCTTGGGCGAATCATAGGCCAGCGTATGAAAACCGCAGCCATTCAGGTGCACGCTCTCCGCCTTGGCAAACAAATATAGCACGCGTCAAGTGCCCAGAAACATACGAAATAGCAGCTTCCAGAAGAATTTTTGTTTCCAGGTATATGGGTCTCTTTGAACGCGTGTCGATTGCGAGAAACTTTGAACATAGTGCAACATGGTAAAATAACTCGCACCACGGAAAGAGCAGGTATACAATTACATACGAGTCCGATGAAGTTTAATTCGCAGTGTTTGCTACCATGCAAGGAGCTTAAGAGTTTCTAATAGAAGACAGCATACTGAAATGAGTCCATACGATATATGCACTGGCCACAATGGCTGTGCGTCATCCTCTTGAGATCGTGTTGGAAGCAGACTTTCATCAAGGTGACTTAACACCGCCAATGCTGTTGTCTGATGAACCCTAAATTTTTACCTTACAGAACGCCCGGGTTAGTGAGCGCACATGAACACCCCTAAGAACATCCGTAGGTACAAGAATGCGGCGTTATTTTGAAAGAGAATCGGGTTGCCTGTCCCTAAAGTAATTTAAGGTGACCATTGTGCCTGAGCTCGCCAATCAAGTTGAAGCTAAAGACACTGGACGATGCCAGCTCACGTCGTGACATTTGGGGAGCCCGGAGGCACACCGTGTTCTATACTCTCAGTGTTTGGATAATACAATACGCCTTGCATTCACGACTCACGAGAGAGCTAGTGTATGTGAGTCTTTAACCACCCCCTTTTATGTCATCATTTACCACGGATATAAAGTTACTAACACTTCCTGCATCTATTGAGAAACATCATAATTGCCCAAACTGTTTCCAGCTGGGCACGGTACAAGCAACGCCACCCATGAGATTTCCCATTTCTAAATGTATGCCCTTGGCCAGAAATGAAATATTGTGGTTCCTTAGTCTTATAACCTGCATAGTTGTGTCGCTATTATTACAACTAAATGATGTTTAGTGGCGTGACTCACTTTCTTTTTAATATGTTTATTTTTAATCGCGCATTTGCACCTATGGCTTTCTTAACACAACAGCTCGGGGCACTCAAGTCAACATAACCAACCCACAATAGGACTCCGCGGCGACAGTTTGAGTAATGCACACTGTCAATTACTTCCTCATGTATTTCAGCCAGCGTTAAATCATTTACTGTTGCTTAGCATTTTTTTTCCTTTTAAATAAGCGTTATTATAGTTTATTAATTTTGTGGTTCAACTCACGTTACAGATCGTTATAATTGCGCACCTATTCTATCAAAGACACCCTTGGTTTATCACCTTCTCAAATAGCAATTACTACTCTAAAGTGTACGGTGGTTTAGTGCTGGTGCATTTTTGCAAAACTGTTATGTCTGCAAGGCTACAGGAAGTTCGCAAAAAAAAAAAGGACCTCTTTCATTGTACTTCTTGAATCACGTTGGCAAAGCGAGATCAAAGTTCAAACAACAAGGAGACAACGCCAATACCTGTAGAGACAGAGGTAGACGTCAACTTCGTGCGTTTGGAGAGGTCCAAAAAAAGACCGCGTGATCGCCAGACAACAAAAGCAAAAAAAAAAAAAAAAAAAACAGAATGGAAGAGAAGAAGAAACACCTCAACGTAGACACGGTTAACCGGCAACACTCTAGACAGTCATGGCTCAAAAACTGCAAAAGCTGCCAACAGAACATCCTGGGCGTATCACTCCGTGCGAAAGAATTGATTCTAGGGAGGTCGAATTTGGGTTCGTGAAACGTGGACCGCCCTTACAGGTGAATGACTGGAACTTGTCGGCGCTTATTCGCCGGGCCGTCGGGGCCTTACCAAGTAGGTATATCAATGTGCGAACACGTGCTCCAGCATCAACGGCGAGAAGTGTGGGCGGCCAAAGGAGGCCACAGATGGGCTAGTCCGCCTACCGGGTAACCAAATCTAACACGACAGAGTTGCACCCCTCCGCCGACGAACGCGAGAAAGGGGCCAACGCACTTCACTTGTCGTCGTAAATATTCAAAACTTTGTGGCGGCATGCATCGGAGAAACGAACACAAACTCGTTTTTCACTTTTGTACAAAGCATTCGTTTTGTGGTTTGGCGTGTGAGTGCGACGTATCGAATTAAGACGCACACCGTTCGCGCAGCGTAATTATGCCTTAAATAAACATTGATCTGACAAAAAAAAATATCTTGCGGTGTTTTAAGGCACTTTAACTATACCCGCTCGATACATTCACATTTGGTGAGCACGAATGTACCCAACTTTACATACCATGAAAAATTAAGTAAAAAAAGCTAATTCTTGTTGGCATCTTAACATCCCACGTTTCTTCGAGTATACGTGGTCGCGGACGTTGCGTTAAAAAGCCAGTTCGCCCGCTGCTTGCCAGAAACGACGCCACCGAACAAAAAAGAAATAATTTGGATCCGCCCATTCGACGCGAACAGATTCAAGACGACACGAAATCTTCGTATCGATAATCAACCGCGGACGTCGAAACGCGATCTTCGCTGCGCCGCCGACGTTAAACCCACGAGCAGAGCACGTACCGGGTCGGATCAAAGATACGTGTCCTCCACTCTAACGAGTTACCACCTTCGTCGGCACATATTTGGAGGTGTCCTGCCGCCCGACCCGCTCCGATGTACGCGCGCCTCGCCTTCCGCAAGGCGCGTACACAAGCGCGGCCTTTCCCCAGACGGAGCGACGCAGCGTCGGCGAAGGAAAACAAAAGGACGGCATTTATGTATGGAGCGCGCCCAGAACCACCGCAAAACGTTGTTGCGCTATTTACTCCTGCCGACGGCATACGTTTCTTCGCGATAAGAAGCCAGACTTATCGCGCACAAAGGCTGTCCGCCGAGCGCGACGCGAGATTACGGCCGCGAGACTGACGTTTCTCACTTGCCTGCTCGTCATCACGGCATCTCTGCAGTGGGTCGGCGGCGGGCAGCAATCATAAAGCGCTAACGACGGCGCAACGCCCCCGCGTCACCCCCGACACCGGCGGTTCCCTCTGAACTACACTTCGAAGAAAACGTACTTAGTAGTTACTAACCAAAAGTTAGTAACAACTTGTCACTCCATTAACTGGGAGTAACTGCAGTTAGTAACGGTCAAGTTAGTAACGTTACTAACTCGAGAAGCTTGTAATGGCTACTAACAAAACCTAGTACCTTTCACTGCCTTTAGCTAGTAACTGGCACTACTTCCCACAAGACCTACAGCCTAAGAAAAAAATAGAGTAGTACTTTCTCCCCAAAAGGAGGAACAGAAATATCCAATATATTACTCCACAAGAGGACCAAATTTCCCCATACCTCGTACGCGAAAGACGACTGTGTTGGCGTGTAGTCGGTGACAGGTGAAGGGTTAAGTGAAAGCTCCTCACACTTCTTTCCGGAGCCAAAACGCGGATGATAATCCTAGCATTCGGGTTTTGGCACCGCTAGCCTTGTGCCTGTTGCACGAGTGGTACCTTTGGCGCATCCCCACGCTTCCCACGTGCATCAAGTCTTCCTAAAATTGACTGATTTACTAGTTTCCAATTACAGTCAGCATGTTTCTAATTGGAACCATATGTTTATTTTCACTAATTAAAAATATAATTAACAGATATTGGTGAATATTCGACTTATCGTGAGGAATAGCCAGCTATATTATGTCCGCCTGGTCGTATAACTCACCTGCATAAGTCGCATTAATGTACCTTTCACGGATTAAAAAAAAAAATTTTTTTTTGGTCGAATTAAAATTAAACACCCGGTATATTACTGTTTGCACATATGTTTGATATGTGTGCACATGTCCAGAGATTGTTTATAATAAATTTGTTCGAATTAAAAATTAAACATCCTGTACGTTACCGTTCCCACCTATGTTTGATTTACTTAATTTACACAACAATTTTTAAATGCTCTTCACATATTTGTAAAAAATAGAATAATTAGACAGTGTCATTTAAAAGTGGAAAATTATTTAGGGATACCAAGGATATCCCGATCATGCTTTATAGTAAGAAAACCAGGTATTCCAGGTATTGCATTTCAGGCATCTGTGGTGGTTACTAGCTCAACCTTTCCAGCTAGTAACAGCTGCGGTTACTACGTGTCGCACGTTTGAGGTAGTTAATAACTAGTAAAAAGGTAATAATGGTCAGAAAAAGAGGTAGTAACTGCTGAAGTTACTACCTATCTACAACCTGCCGAGCATTTAGGTAGTAAATAGGTAGTAAAAAGTAGCAACGGTAAGAAAAAGTCAGTAACCGCTGCAGTCGCTAACTTTCAACTAGCTTTTTTCTAAGAGTGTTGTCCTCTTATTTGCTTGCCGAGGCGCTAAGATGCAATGACCGTAGGATCCCAGACAGGCGCCAATTTCTACGCGCCAAAACACAAGACGTGTCTTTCAGTAGCCCCGTGTCCATCAAGTAAATGCGCAGGCTCGCAAGCTCATTGCACGCTCACTGCAAGATCATTACAAATAAACAAACGATAATAAGAATAAAAAAAAGATCCGCTGTTCTGACGCAGCTGAGCGAGACACGCCTCCGAGGCGGAGGATTCACTGATGTCTCCCACGTCCGTGTCATCATCGTGCTCGAGCCACGCGGATAAATTCACAGCGCGTCATTTGCACAGGGAGTCCTGATCTCTTATTTGCGTCCGCTCTCGCCAGAAATGTTGCAACCCAAAAAAAAAAAAAAAAAGAATACGCAGAAGGAATTTTTGAAGAACCGCTAAAACCGGCCGAGTTTCAAATGTAGAGCAAAAATAACTTGAAAATTGGTAAAAAAAAAAAAAAACGTTTCTGTCACTTTTAAAACACCTTTTCAAAAGTCCGTGCCATCGCCTGTCCGCCATTGCTTGCTCGCATACTCGAAGCCTGTATTGGACACGAGGACTGCGTCAGCGTTCGACGCGAACTCGGCTGAGCTCGTATTGGGCACGAGCGCCGCGTCACCGTTCGGCGAGGACTCGGATCCAATCACGCGCTTGTTGCCCAAGAAATGGCGACCGCCAATGCTGCTCGATCGACTTTTGAAAAAGGGTCTATTGAGTGGGTGAACCGCTACATTTGGCAACACTGGTCACCACCGAGTGCTGCCAACGCCACCGAGAATAATAAGAGTCCGTGCGCTGAAGTTTTGACGTCCTCGCAGTGAGCCCAGACACAGATCTGGACACGAGAGCTGTGAGTGCGCTCGGCCGGGCCTCGTGTTCAATGAGTGCTTCGAAGAAACCATGTGGGGGGCTCGGGTCAAATTGCCGAGTTGGCACTACTATCCTAGTGTGATGACGTTCCATGGAGATCGAGGAGGCTATTCACGGCTTTGAATGTCTTCCGTGGTGCATGGTTCAGCAGCAGGCTCGTTTCAGTTGAATGGCGGGGGTGCTGACACTAAGTTGTTTTCTCTAGAAACGTACACAGGTTTGCAAGTGCAGCCTCTGGGTGCCGCCCTCTTACTGCCGGTGTAGGTAGATTGCCTGATAGTCAGGCCTTGCTAATGCGTGCCAACGCTCGCCATACTGGCGCCCAAAACTACCTTCGAAAATCTCGCAACACACTTAAAAAAGAAACAAAAAAACTCATCAATCTACGGGGAAAAGACGGGTCTTGCGGCATTACATCCAATGTACTATTTTCGTTCAGGAACAGGAACTGTGCCATCAATCTACGAAGAAAAGTCGAACAGAACTTTTCTTCATAATGTGTTCACTGCAATAGTTCAGTACTATCCGATCTTAATAATACAGATTTCACTTTTCTTTGAATTTTTATGAATTTAGAAGCATACTTTTCCCTTGGTATGTGCTCATATTTCGGGCAACTATCAGTTTCTTGCACAAAAGATGCGGCGTTTACACCGTGAGGAACTCCCGCTTCACCAGCTAACTGTCCATGTATGTGTGACACGACAGGATCACAAATACCTTAACGAAATGGTATATGTTGCAAAACTGGACTTACAAATCCTGTCCTCTGATACAAAACATTTACAGTGTTTTTTCACCGTAAAAGTAAACTATGCATTGCAGGACTTCTAGCACTCAAATGTAGCGCTAGCAGTCCGGACCATATGCCAATGTTTCAGAACTTGCCCCCTTATTCGAAAGGTATGTGATTTTCGGAAAGTTTCAATGGGAAAGTGAGGCCCATTCCTGTAAGACCATGCCATTAATCTTCATGCACTCGTGGGCAACCATTTTTCCATATAAAGATTTCTGAAGGTCACTTATAAGATTTGAATCAAATAACGACAAGGCTCTGAAACTTTGTCATTTGGTAAAGATTGCTTAAGCTAAATTTGGGTGCAAACTGAGCGTTTGATAATGCATAGTTTATTTTTGCAATAAAGAAGCACAGCGTTTTTGGTGGTACACCTTGCACAAAATGGTGAGTGTGCAGTCACATGTAAAAATGAAACATGTGCTGAAATCCTTTCCGACAGAACGTGTGCTGTTTTTGAACATGATGGCACACTTCTCGTAGCTAGCAGCAAATAGCACTTCTACCTTCATAGTGGCGTACGGCAGGCATGTAGCCAGGGGGGGGGGGGGGGGGGGGGGGGAAGGCCCATAGGGCCCCCCCCCCCCCCCCGAAATCTTCCAGTTTGCTGGGACCTCCCCTCCCCCCTCCCCCTCATACAGCATTTTGTCATGGGCGCCCCCCCGAAAGAAAATCCTGGCTATGTGCCTGGTGTACGGGATACGTGCATGCTAGCCTTTTTCCACAACATGTACCGTACTAAGGAATTATGGTAGATGTTCCATAATTTAGTGTAATGGAACATGTTGGGGCAGCAAGGTTAGCAGGTACATGTCCCGTACTTAGACGGTCTTTCTTATAAGTTCTAACAGTGCAGTAAAAATGGCTGAGGCGCATATAAGGGAACTGCACAAGTTTCAAGGTTTTGGTGGTGGATGCTCACAAGAGCAGACATTCTCACGTTTAGTTTTCCGACAAACTTATACCATCGCTGCTTCGCCACGTAGCCGTTAATTACTTGATTCATAAAAATAACGAGCAGTTCTTCCGATTTGTTCAAATGTCTGACGTAACCAGAACTCAGAAACCTCCCCCCCCCCAAAAAAAAAAAAAGAGACAAAGTGTTTTTGAAATTCTAAAGATCTGCCCAGGCTGCATAGGAGGGAAAGGCTATGAGAATATTACTATCGCGGAAAAATTTGTTTGACAGAAGACAGAAGAGCATGCTGGTTAAATAAACGGCGAAGTGTATATACTTTGTTAATACCAAGTTTGGCAATTACATTAACATATCTACATAAGAAAATGGACTGAGGTTGACACTTCGTCAAGAGAGGAAGCATGGGAGGATGACAGCCCAGCATGCGATAAAAACAATCTAGTGGTTTGAGCTCGACACTTCGACAAGCGTGCAAAGCAGGCCTCGAATGCACAGAGTAGGTGACTGGTGAGCGGTCATGCTTCCGTTTTCGGTTCTCCGTTCATAGCGTGGTGACATCAGTTGCAACACCGAGCGTCACCAGCTAGCACCCCCCCCCCCCCCCTCAAATATTAAGAGGCATAAAGTAAACAAATCGGCAGTGAAGCACTCACAACAGGTTTGAATGTGCGTCGAGAGTCTCTAGTGCAAGGACCTTAAACTAAAAACCAGAGCCAATTCGAGTAGAGCGCTCCCTTACACCTTCCAAGCTTACGAACTAGACTCCGTTTCACTTTTAAGTTCGATCATAACAGAACCTACAAGAACTCGGCAGTGTCCCTGCCGAGCACGCGCGCTCCTGTAGTATAAGCATAGTTCAGGGCAACATGCTCGTTCGTGCTTGAGCTTCGGCTTCACTCGCACATGTTGAAATATGACGTATTTGGGCTAGGCGACAAGAGATAAAGTAAATAGTTTAAGCATAACAACAATAAAAAAATAGTATAACCTTGATAAAAAAAGAACTACAGTCGGTGCCAGGTCAAGAACGAAGTGGAAGCTCCTCCCACCTCTTCCCACTTTAGTAGCGCAAACGCTGGAGAGGAGGCGACGTCCTCTCCACCGTTCGCTCCGCGGAAGTGGAAAGGGGTGGGAGGAGCTTCCACTTCGTTCTTGACCTGGCACCGACTATAGTTGCAAGAACCCCTTGAATTGTAGCACCTTCCAATCGACAAATAACGAGATTTTATATTTTGCCCCAATCCAGCTACGTAAAAACTCAACATAGCGACCAGCAAAAAAAGAAAAGAAAAAAAAAGTCCGGTTTATAGGCGATTGTTACGATCAACCGTCATAATTTCACGAGTGAGGAAATTGGCCTTTACGCCGTTTGCTCTACAACTCTTCTGTGCTGAGCTGTCAACAGAAAATGAAGACTGTAGAAGTTGGTCCCGTGCAGCGCGTGCACTTCCCAAAACGAAGAGCTTACACCCTTCGCTTCTGCCTGTATCATGATTACTCGCTTAATGCTTCGGTTAGAGTGCAATGATGCAATGATGCAATGAGCGTCAAGTCCGATGGATTTGTCTTAAAATACCCCAAGTCAAATCCGGTCTACCGATGTGGGCCATGCATATTATTTTGCGGTTCTCTGCATCCTTTGCAGAAAGCATTCGGCGCGACTTGTTTGTTTTCAACACGCCATTTCAGTTGCAGAATTTTTTACGTGTAGGATAGTTTTTTTAGCACGTTTTACTGCTCTTATTAGAACAATTGTCCTCGAAATATCGCATCAAATCGGACTACCTCTGCATGATTTAGACAGACACATTGTATTCCAACAGCGACAAAGATTGATCATCACAAAAAAGGAACAAAATAAAAACCTGAAGGTGATTTTGGCTTGAGATACAGCATTGCCCGAAATGAAGCCCTGGCCACCACATTTGTAGGATGTTCTCACGTGATGAATAGCGGCGATATGATATCTTAAGCCCAACACGAATTACGTTTTCAGATTATAACTTTACAGTCAAAATATAAAATTACTTGTAAAGTAAGCTTATTCTGTGGGTGTGTGTGTGTTGTGCGTGTGCGTGTGTGCGTGTGTGTGTGCGTGCGTGCGTGCGTGCGTGCGTGCGTGCGTGCGTGCGTGCGTGGGTGTGTGTGTGTGTGTGTGTACGCACGCTGCTGTGGCTTAATATACTTTCATATTGCTCGCGAAATTGCGCCTCTACAGCGAGTCAGATGCCTTTTCAAAGCAGAGTAACCTTTCGGGTAATAGAGCACTATACAGAAGATTTATATGACAGCTTACCAATTGTATACGCATGTTTTCGGTTAAACTACAGTTTCTTTCATACAAGTTGATATCGCTATAAACAGCAACTTACTAAGATTTAGTTGTCGTAGTTATTAATGACGTACCAAAAAACAAGAACGAGGAAGTACGCATTGCCGATGATTCTGAGAGAACGTTTCCAATTAACAAGCGGCTTACATTGTGCCTGTTTCTTTTTTGTTTTTTTAAGCGCGTGCCGAAGTTTAGGCGATGCACGAACTAGCAGGATTAAATTTTTAATTGCAATGAACTTGGCTCAGCTTATTTTAACTTCGGAATGTTTATAGCAAATGTGTTTAGCTTCCATTCTATTTTTATTCACGTCATTGCTATGTGGGACAAAGGACAAACACACATCTCCAAACACAGCTAAGTGGCAGGTGCGCGACTGAAAAAAAATCTCCTGGTCCTGGTGTCGAACCAGGGACCTCTCCATTTCCAGTAGAGCCCTCGCTTCGTTCAGCGGCTAGTATTACCGTTTCTAGGTACTCTGTTCGTGTTTGGAGATTGTTAGTGACTGTGCCACGTTTTTGGTGCCTTAATTTACAAGTACAAATGCAAACGCATCTGTGCTATGTAGTAACGGAGTTTACCTTTACCTAGGTCAATACACTAAATCTTGCCTAACTAAACTCGCTGAATATAAAGAATGGTTCTTAATTAATAATTGCTCGCTAAACAAATATTCGCCAGTACCGTTTTCTTTTTTTTTTTTTTTTGCAGCTGCGAGGATTGCAAAACTTATTTCGTAGTTTCGATACAATCGTCATGTTCGACATTATCCACTTTAAATCACAAGATGATAGTTTAATCTAAAGAGAGGTGCACTGAGTATACGCTTCGTATCCGAAAAGTACCATACGATATTAACGTTAAAAACACCAATGTAGAAAGGAAAAAAAATTTCTCCCATGCTAAGCTTCCAAAAATCGTGCACGAACCGGGCGGTCTAATCCCTGAACGTCGACACCGGCATCCAGAGAGTGCATGCGTTCCTTTACGAACCCACAACGCCAGAGGCAGTGTCAAGCGTAACCTGATGCAGTAGAAGAAAAAGTTTGGCCTATCCTGAAACCGGTCTTTCAGCCCACGATGCCCCTGGTTCTGAAAGAACCGCAATCATTGTACTAGCAAAAGGCTTTAACCGATTGGTTTAATACCTATAAAAACGCAATATATCCGCGGGTCGAGCTTAGTTCGAGGACACAGAATTGATATATATCACGGAGAGGATGTCTTCGAGGCACGCGAGTTGCAACAAGGTATTTAAAACAGAGCCGATCGTTTATTAGCATTCAGAGCCACGCACTTCCTCGTGGGGGAAGCCCACGCAAGGTCAATCCCATCCTCCGCACGCACGAAGGAAGTGCCCCAACCTACCTCGACACATCGCCTGCCTCTTTAAAAGGTGCGTAAAACAGTTTGCACCATATCTAGAAAACGACCCGCGAACGTTAAGGGGAGCATATTGTCGATTCACCGAAACACACACACGAGAAAGGCAGAGTCATTTGTATAGACAGCCAAATTAAGTCCAAAATACGCGTGTCGTAGTTTTAACACAAGCTGCCAAAGCACACAGGTAGAATTTCAATATTGGGTAGACTCAAAAACTTTAGGATTTCTCGTGTGTCTGTGTGTTGATCTTGAAAATGTATTGCACTGTATCCGACACTGCGCGTTTTTTATAGTCCTTCTTTTTAAAAACTTATCCATAGATGGAAAACAACGCGCCTGACAGCATATATAAATAGTGAAATAGACGACGACGAAGAAACCAAAACAGCAAAGTCAGAAACGCAAAAAGGGTGGGATCCCTTGCTCTTACGCTACAGCGTGCTCCTGTAAAAATTGGTATTTAATAAAATAACAAATTCAGGTTGGTTATACCTAGGGATGTTTCATTCGAAACATAATTTTAAAAAAAAAAGAAAAAAAAGAGTGCAAACTTCTAGCTGAATGTCGTCTTCGCTGCATGTTTGTCGAGTTCGGCGGACATTAGAAGATCAAATAACCGCCACCGTCTGTTGAGTGATTAACTAAAATTCGTTAATTATCTCTTTAATTAGCTTAATTTGAATTGAAAACCACTAAATCAGTTAATTTTAGAACGACTTGAAGCACGTGGGAAACTCGGGGGTGCACCAAAGTTACCACTTGTGCACCAGGCGCAAAGCTAGCGGTGGGGAAACACGAATGATTTTCACACCGCTAGCTTTGCGCCTGCTGCAGGAGTGGTAACTTTGGTGCACCCCCTCGTTTCCCACGTGTTTCAAGACGTTCTAAAATTGACAGATTTAGTGGTTTTCGATGATGCTCAGCAAGTTTCTCACTGAAACCTTATGTTTATTTTCACCAATTAAAATATAATTATCAAGTTTTAGTTCATTACTCAACAGGCTGTGGCGGTTATTCGCTCTTCTAATGTCCGCCAAACTCGACAAACACCCGGCAAAGACGACATTCAGCCAGCAGTTTGCACTTTTTCAAAACAAAATTCTGTTTCGAATACAAAATATAACCAGGTATAATTTATATTGCACTATCGAAACAGCCTTATATTCTGCTGATCTCGATTACGGCAAAGTGATACGTGACAACGAGGAGGGTTGTTTCTGAATAACACGAAGAAATATGCTTCCAAACTCTCATTATTAAGGCATTGGGATGCGGCTCAGTTCCGCAACAATCATTCGCGTACATTTCTCAACGTTGTATGGCGTCTAACCGCGGGAAAGAAAGCTTTCCGCATCGCTCATATGCACTGCACAGAAGTTTTAAACGATACCTATAAAGTCAGCGTTCATGCAGTGCACACTTTACGAGTGGTTAGATCACCATTGATTAACTGCTTCCGTGACTAATTTAGGAATCGCTTATTGCTTCTTTTCCCGACAAGTAATCAAACAAATACAGACTTGTGGCAAGTTTACCTGCATGTGTCTAACAACGATGCACCAAGCTCTACGTTTTCTTGAATTTTTTAACAAGAGCCAGATGATCCACCAATGTCGTCCGTGGTGCAGCCGAGACTAATTGGTTAAGTTAAAACGCCGATACGAGGCTCCTGCCACACAGCTCAAGTTACACGGCGGTGAATAACAATAACTTTATTTCAATCAAGTTTGGTGGGGGGTCTGAGGAATAAAGCTGCAGAGTGCAGCTTGACTAGTCCTCACACCCCTACAATGGTCAACAACAAAAATAGAAACGCAAATCTTTAGAGGTTAGAGTCGGAAATTCAATATTATTTGCAAACAAAATATTTAATTGACATGGGAGAGTAAACAAAAAGGCATTTGGAAGCGATACTTTGTTCGCTGAGTTACCATCCTCCACTTCTCTGCGTGACGAACAGGGTAGGACGCCAAATGCCTTCTCAATAACAGCAAGTTTTCCAAAAAGTACGTACCCCGTATTTTTGCCCTCTTAAATATAGTGCATAATCGATATTCATATAACTGAAAAGTATGAATTATTTTTAGTTTTGTTTTTATATAGTTCAGCTGCGGTGTGAAAATTATACATCACATCACAAATACACATTAAAACCTTTTTTATTTTCGTTTCTGTAAGAGAAAGAGTTATTTTAGTATCCGTTAATGCTAACGTGCCCCTAATATACAGGGTGTTTTTTATTCTTTACAGATTTGTTTAAAAAAGCCATGAACGCTACACTAATGCTGTTTTTGCGAGTGTGTTATACGGCCAGGGGACACTATATGGGTGGCTAGTCTTTGCGATAAGTCGGATAATTAATTAAAATGTGTTAATTAACTTTTTAATTACTGAATATAGACACATGGTTCCAATTAGAAATTTACTGAGCGTCATAGAAAACCACTAATTGAACTCTTTTTAGAACAACTTGAAGCACGTGGGAGACTCGGGGGCGCGCCAAATTTACCACTCGTGGAGCAGGTAGAAGGCTAGAGGTTGCGGAACGCGGATGATTAGATTATCATCGCGTTCCGCCACTGCTAGCATTGCGCCTGCTTCAGGAGTGGTAACTTTGGCGCGCCCCCTAGATTCCTACGAGCTTCAAGTCGTTCTGCGAAGAGTTGATTTAGTGGTTTTCGATGACGCTCAGTAAGTTTCTAATTGGAATCATATGTCTATTTTCAGTAATTGAAAAATTAATTAACGAATTTTAATTAATTACCCACTTATCGCAAAGACTAGCCACCCACATAGTGTCCCCCTGACCGTATAACTCACTCACAAAAACCGCATAAGTGTAGCTTTCATGGCTTTTTTTAAACAAATCTGTATAGAATAAAACACAACACCCTGTATATATATATATCATTTAACATTCGCCGGCAAAGATAACGACATCGATTTATAATCACTACAACACGAGCTAACGTCGGAATAAATAGTTTATATGGTTATCCCACCTTTTCATGTCATATTCACTTTTTTCAGAAAGCCTGTTCTGATCGGTTGAAACGTTGATAGGTCATAAATATTTGTTGTAGGACTATACTAGTTTTCACCGGTTACGTTTAACAGCTCAAAACGAGCGGAACTCTTGTCGTATAGCAAAGGAGGGCAAGCACGCGCCAATCAGTACTAGGCCTACTTGAGTGGGTCACAGATATAATGCACCCCTGTAAATATATTATATATATATATATATATACAGGGTGTTTTTTTTTTAAGCTTAACAGATTTGTTAAAAAAAATCCGTGAAAGTTACACTTATGCAGCTTGTGGAGGTGGGTTATACGGCCAGGGGGACATATTATAGGAGGCTAATCGTAATGATCAGTCGGCTAATTAATTAAAATTCGTTAATTAACTTTTTAATTAATGAAAATAGACATATGGTTCCAATTAGACGCTTGCTCAGCGTCATCGAAAACCCCTAAATCAGTCATTTTCAGAAAGACTTTGAGCGCGTGAGAAGCGTAGTAGTGCACTAAAGTTACCATACTTGGAGCAGGTACAAGGCTGGGGCTAGATAACAGACGGAAAAATCGCACGGGCGCCTTATCGCAACCTCTAGCTTTGTACCTGCTCCACGAGCGGTAACTTTAGTGCACTACTACGCTTCTCACACGCTCAAAGTCTTTCTGAAAATGACTGATTTAGATGTTTTCGACGACGCTGAGCAAATTTCTAATTGGAACCATATGTCTATTTTCATTAATTAAAAAGTTAATTAACGAATTTTAAGTAATTAGCCTACTGATCGTTACGATTATCCCCCTAGAATCTGTCCCCCTGGCCGTATAACTCACCTCCACAAGCGGCATAAGTGTAACTTTCACGGCTTTTTTTAAACAAATCTGTTAAGCTTAAAAAAAACACCCTGTATATATATATATATATATATATATATATTATAGGTTTTGTTAGGTTGGGAAGGCTGTAAAAAACTAATTTGGCGCTTTACGTTTTGAAGATGTATAAAAAATACGAGTTATTTATTTCCTAACTCCACTCGACAAACGACTCCTTCGAATGACCTCGGGTGGGGACTACGATTCGGTTGAACCAAAGAGCGCGTGACCATTTCACGGCTATCTTAAATTCATGTTGAAGACGCGTTTGCGAACCAACAGCAACGATGTGGAAAGCATTCTGCACATGAAGCGCCAGTAGACTTTTACAGAGGGCGTTGAGCAACCGAAAGGGGATGCCTGCGGACAAGTGAGGCGACGAAGAGAAGCCGCGACGCGGAGACTTTCTGGCACAGGAAGCGTCGCCGGCGATTGGCACTGACGGCAGCCTCAAGCATGAGGAGGCGTAGGCAGAGCGGGCCCCATCGGCAACAGCCCCCCATGCAACGGGCAACGAGGCCTGCCGCGACGAACGAGGGTGGCGTGAAGAAGACGCCGAGAAATTGCCAATTGCTCTGATTGCTCGCAATGAGGAGCTCAAGAGACGATTTCCTTAGCGATATCGTGCGCCCATGTCCTTGTAGCCAATTAGGGGCGCAAAGCAGGATCCCCTTTCATTTTGAGCGCTTTTTGGCCGTCATTTGTTGCGCACCGAAATCCCTCCGAGCCTCGGCTTGGCTTTGGCTTCTCTTCCTTGGGGTTTCCCTCGCGCGCTCCGCGCGTATTCTTCGGGGGCGTCTTCGCCCAATCTGGGCACTCCGGCACGAGGAGGCAATTATGCGCCCTCAAGAAGGAGCGTCAGCGAACTGAGACGTCGTGCGCACGTCGGGGGGCTTCTGCCGGCTTCAGGCATGCCGGCTTTGTACGACGTGGCACTGGCGTCGCTTACGTAGGCGAATGTACCAACGGGATTAAGCGCCAAAACAGACTGAATTACGATATTCGATTGCGTTGAAACGCTGCTCGCAGGGATTAGAAGCGAGAGACGCCCTTGGCCAGTCAGTGATGTTTAGGACCTATATGGTGTATAACTGGATGGAGAGGTTTCGCCATTAGTATGTTTAAAGGACATTCGTTGTAAGAGCCGACAGGTCACATGCCCTTTAGCTGGTGACCCGCGAGAGCTTTGGATGGTTCAGAGTCAAACGAATCACTTTAAACCTCAAAATAAACCTGATTACTTTGAATTGTATCAATTCAATAAATGAGGAACATCCAGAGAAACGCTGGAGTGTCTTCTGTTTACTTCCAAAGACGCACTACACAGTAAACTTGGTTACTCCATAATCGATGCAAATGTCTTCGAACATAGTTACGTTGTTTTATTTTGTTTTTTGCCCCCCCCCCCCCAAAAAAAAAAAAAAAGAGAAGAAAGTGTTTTACGCCCCAATAAACCCCTGTAGCAAGGTTTTATTACGCCAACAAAGGTGTCAACTCTCTGGTTCGACAATCAAAAGCAAAGCAAAACAAAACAAAAACGAAACAAAAAAAAAACAAAAACACTTGGGTTTAATTAGTTTAGAATCTCTCTTTCTGGTGTCTTTCCTACCAAATATGACCGAAGTTATCTTATTTTGTGCAGAGGCGGACATACGGACTTTTAAACAAAGAACTTTGAAAGTCGAAAGGCTTGCTTTTTGAATGGAAAGCGATTGCACGGAATTTAAGGCAGGCACCCATTTGCTTTCATTCCGGATATGTCTAGCGGGACAATAACCGTCGGTGCATTGTTCGATGCTAAGTTAGAAATCAATTCCCCAAAATGCACAAACTACATGATTCTGAATGCAAATAATAACGTAAAAAAAAAAGGTTTTAGTTTCCAGTTTCACAACGGACGGACCCTTGATGTCGGGACTAGGATAATTGATTCAGGTCGTGCACAGTCCTTTGGGAAGTTTAGTTTAAATTTGGTGTTCTGGAACTGTTTTTTTTTATTCAAAAGAGTGTAGCAAATACTGAGCAAAAAAAAAAAAAAAGGAACGGGTGTTTCAGAAATATTATTTGGAAAAAATTACTCGTTTGTTGCCGGTTTTAGCAACAAACTCTGCCTAATATATCAGGGAATGACAAATACTCTACACCGAGCTGTGCGACGATGACAAAGGCATTTCAAAGTTCCCGTCTCGTTCATGCTGGCATGATTGATGGCTTCACAAGGTTCGAATTTCAAAAACAGCAAAAACCTGTAATCGCAAAAACGTTTTTTTTTTTTTTTTTTACTTTTTTTACTTTCTAGGTGGTTGTGACCTGACAGTGTGTGCGATTTAACGACGCCATTGACTTGGCTGTCGACCGAGTACATTAAGTAAGGCACTCTGCGCTATTTGTAGTGCAAAATTATTGTAGACATTAAAAAAAAAAAAAAAAAAAACAGAACTCGCAATGCCTGTTTTTTTTTTTTAGGTTCTACCAGTTATGGCGCACAAACATCAATGTTAGAGAATGCTTCGAAGTCTTCATATCTACGGACTATTAAAGAGAGAATATTAACCCTAGTAATCAGCACTTTGGCACAAACCTTATCCGAAATACGGCCGTAAGTGCCTGTCCGTTAAAGCAGCCAACTTCCGGTGTAAGTCCAGGCGACAAGCCCCCAGTCGGACACTCCGCCAGTGCCAAAGTGCACGGCCGGCCCGACAGCTTGATATATTGATTTTTTTCCCCGTTCTCGTCATTTCCCTTTCCGAGGACACACTTTACTCTCTTTCTAAAATTTCTTATTCCGTTTTGTGAAGGACTGGGCTCTCTTCCGTTCCTCGTCGACGAGTTTCCGAAGAAATAAAAGCCGAAGAGGCAGAGTTCTGCCTCCCGTTTAAAACAAAAGCAGGATTAAAGAAAGCCCGCGCAAAGAGGAGGGAGAGTTAAAATTTTGACGGTAGGCGGAGCGGCGCGCGCCACTGCCCGTTTCCCCCAGTTCACTCGAGAGAGTCCGACCAATCCAACACTTTAGAGTGCCAATGGCGTACATCTTCCTCTCCATTCTCGGGCTCCCCTTCTCCTTTTACCATCGTCCTCCTCGTCATCCTCCGGCCTCTTCAGACTGCCTTCGAATGCCGGCTAGTCGGGAAAATTAGTCATCGATCTTTTAATTTCTTTCCCTTCCGCGTCTTCGCTGCTCTTTCGGCCACGTTCAGCGCTTGTTCGTCCGGGTTCCTTTTCTTCTGTCACAGCTCTCTTTTTCCTACGGCATTTTTTCTTGCCGCGTCTCGGGCTTTCCCCTCTCCTTCTCTTTTCATCCTTGTTCGCTACTCGAGTTCGCAGCGCCTCACAATACCGGACTGCCTTAGTAACGTGGGGCCCCAACCTCAGCCGCACGCCCACCGTCGGACAGAAAACGGGTTCGAACAACTAGAAGCGCGTCCGAGACGCACGCAAGGACACGGGCGCGAATGAGCGCTTCAGGGGCGCAAGAGAAGGCATGCACCCCTCACGGATACGAGCACCGTCCCCGGAACACACGGCCAACTATACACACATATGTGAATCAAGGAGCGGTGGCAAAAGAGAAGACGAATAAAAGCGACAACACTAGCACAAAACCCGGACCCGCTACGTCTCCTTTCTAATATACGGTCCCCGTTTTTCGAAGCAAGTCGTAGAGCTGCTCGCTTGTCGTTCTGGCGCTATATATTTTCCCCCTCTTTTTTTGCCCTCTGTTTTCATCTCCTCTTTTTGGGGAGAAATGTGGAAAAATTGCGGTGTTTTTCTTTTTTGGGTAGTCTAGGCTACCCCCCCCCCCCCCCCCCCCCCTTTGCCGCCGCCGCCTTCCTCTCCATCCTCTTGAACACTCCGGCTGCCGGGCTGGCAGACAGACGCACGTCACGCCTGTCTCTCCCCCAATCCCTCGACCCTCACATTTCCTCTCTCTTTTTGCCTTTACGGATGACGTCATCCGGCTCTCTGCGCCTTGTCTCCGCATCCTTCCCAATCTTCGCCGCCGCCCTCTCTCGCCTCCCGGCTCCAAACCCCCGGCACACCAAAAACAAAGAAAAAAAAAAAGGCAGTTTCTTTTCCCTCGCGGGGCTGAAATTCCCGTCTGCCGAAGCTCTCGGCCAAGAGCCGCGCAAGAGAGCGTCTGCTGCCGGGACCCTGGTTCTCCCACGTCTTTTGTAAACAGAGGCGAGCACGTGGTCACGCGGGGGCGTGCCGAAACATGGTGGGCGCTTCGTCCCTTATGTTTCGCAACTTCGTTTACGAAAGATTCGCGTAAGTTTTTCCGGGTCCCTCTAATTTTAACTCTGATAAAAACATCATACTATTTCTTTATGTTTTTTAATTTTTCTTTATTTGCGCTGAACTCCGCATCACGCGGAAGATCACGAGTCCATTTTTAAAAAGAAAAAAAAAATCCGTTGTTGACGATATAGGATTCCACTTGTGCAGACGGAGCCCCGTTTAGAAATACCCCCGGGGACATACCACGATTCTAAAACAAACCGCGCGAGGGAAACAAAAACACAAAAAAACGGGGTTGTGGAACCCAGCCCGAATCAGAGCGCATCGTACGAAACGACTGCTATAACCAGGACTATCCTATACGACACCGCGTATCGCCCGAACGCGAGTTGCCCCACATATGCACGAGCTCTTCCGTGCAAAAACTTTCCGTAAGCGGGTCGTTCTCCTACGCGATTAGTGTCTTACAAATCTGGTTACCGATCAGAGCTCCGTCGCGCAACTTTGTGTTTAGTCGCGTTTGGCGTACGGAGCGCGACACAGCGCGAATAAGCAAGTCATCACAGATTTTGACCGTATCAATACCTTACCGCCTCACGGAACGTAACTTCGAAAATTCTTGACAACCGCACCTGTATATCAGCCAACATTATCTACGCTATTTCATGTACCACTTGACCAAACATTTTGTACATCGATGAAACAGACAAACAGGCCGTTCTCCATGAACATTTCCGCGAACACCGTCGCATAGTTACCCCAAATATACAAGGAAAACTTCTTTCTGAACAGTAAGCACAGTAAGCACAGCACAGCGAAGGTAAGCACAGCTTAACTTTGCTTATCTCAGTAGACAGGATTGTTTCGTCTTTTATATTATACCTGAGCCTCTGCTTTGTTTCTAAGAGGCTATCGAAAAGCCCATTAAAATCTCTCCGAAATAAAATAGCTTTCCCGCTCCTCTTTATGTAGTATTTGCCATTTATTGCGCTTGTCTTGCTAAAGAGACTGCCAATATATCGGTGCCCTTCATTTCATGCTCTTTCGGGTACTATCAAGCGGAATACCCGTGTCGCGAGAGCGTACTTTTCAATGAGACTTCTTTCGAGGATGATTTCGCGAAGTTCAAAGATTTTTCTGAACTACGCGGCTGCGATCGCAGCTTTTTACGGCGGAGACAGCATACTACAAAAACTGACGCACTGCTTTAAACAAATTAGATAAGGATGTTCAGCTGGGTCCTTATTTTTTAAACGCAAGTCAGAGTAAATTCGGTGCGCCAAATTCCAAAATGCAAATACGTTTATTTATTACTTTCCTCTATATTGGTACGGAGTAAAGTCAAACTATAAGAAAGATGCACACCACAAGTTTAATCTACAGTCGCTTTCTCCACAAAAAAAGAAAAAGGGTACGGGTTGTCGCAGGCACAGCCAAATGGGCATTGCTCGCCACCGGCCACGGCAGCAGCATCCCTAGCGGCATCGCACAACCACCGAGCAGAAAACGGCTAGTAGTTCGGGAGGCACCGTTAGGAACACGCGTAGGGGCTGAAGGTTGCCCAGGGAAAGAGGGGGGGGGGGGGGGGGGGCAGACCGACAGGGAGGGTGATGACTGCGCTGTGGCAGAAACCCCCCTGGGCGACATGTCGCGGTCAAACAGTCAATTTGGAGCCGCGAAACAGCTGCGTTTACGTCCACTGCCACCACGGCGGAGGAAGGGAGTCGCAGGCAGTGGCAATAACAGTCCCAGGGACGGCCCGGCCAGGCGCGCAATGCCCAGTCAGACCGATTCCCGGGCCAAATGACCAGGCCACTGCGGAAGGCCCGATAGCAACACAATTTGGTGCCGTATTGCAAATATCGGGCCTCGCGCGACCGCTTGAGTCTGAGGTCGCCGGACCCGGAGCCTGGTCAATCGAGGAATGCAAGATAGGGGAAAAAAAAAAAAAAAGAATTAGAATGCTAGTACTTTTTAGAACTTTGTCATTTCAGTTCGCAAGCTCTCAAATATCTTTTTTATTTTTTATTTTTTTATTTTTTTCAGTGGAACACTTCATGTATTACTTGATTTTCTGAAGTTTTAAGTTCTTATCTCCAAAAGAATTTTCATAGAAGCAAAGCGCCAATAGAATTCCACTACCTCACTTTGGCATCTCCCAGGTCTTCCCTATCCATCCGGCGAAAGATTGGAGCAATATATTTATTTTTAATCAATTTACAATAAGTACACCGCAAGCAATCTAATAATAATAATAATAATAATAAGAAAGTCAGAAAAAAGGGAAAGAGTAGGAAATAAGAAAAAAGAAGAAAGCGAGAGAGAAAGGGAGAGAGAGAAAGAGAGAACGATATCGCATATTGCGAGGCGCCTCCGTAACCGCATTCATTACCCACCTCTCCAAGACCACCTAGAACTTGTAAATCGGATACCCTTAATGGCGTTCCTGCTCTACAAACACACCACGGGAAAGAAAGCTCGCTGCGAGACGCCAACCGAAAGACGGCGGCGTCTCTCCCGAGAAATAAAGGAACTGCACAATGGCAACAATAAAGCGGCAGATAAAGAACATGAAAAGAGAGCGGCGACAGAGCGCAGATAGCGAGCCGCCAACGCAACGGCGCAGCGCCAGAAAGAAGTTACCTGATAAAGTTGTTAGTCCTTGCCACTCGGGCGAGGGGCACCAGCCACCTTGGACGCGCGTTTTCTTCCTCTTGGCGTCGCCAACGCACACAGACGCACGCGAATAGACGCCAAAAGGCCCCCGCAGTGTTAATCACGGGCGCCGTCTTTTGTGCCACTGGTGAAAGGGACTCGTGTGCAGCGCGAGGGGCGAGAGGCAGCCGCGTTTTCCAGATTCCCTCCTACCGCCCCGGAGGATGAGACCCTCAAGTCGAAAGCAGAACTTGACAGAGACTCCGACCAACTGTTTTCCGATCTCCTTTCACACCTTCACAATTTTTGGTCGCCGGCGGCTGGCAGTTTGGATGCAGACACATAATTCGAGGCTCTACCTGTTTAGACGCCCCCTCAGATATATTTGAAGCCCTTTCAGGTTTGTATAAGAACATTATATATGCGCAGTTATGCGCAACTCTTTATTTGAGACCGCGCCAAATATTCCCAGCCTCTCCGTAACGTTATAAAAATAGGTAAGGAAAACTTTAACTGAAGTTGCCAGCAGCATATTTGTTTAAAAAAAGAAATAAAAACGAACCCGCTAACTATTCATTTTGAAGCGTTTTGTTGTGTCTCTACGCCGATTCAGCTTCGTCAGTGAGAAACAACAAATGGCAAGGTAAAATGTACGGGCGAGCTGTTTATGAAACGCCATAATCTAAATCCTGAGACACGAAGAATTAAAAGGGGACAACAAATGTTCGTTATGTTGTTCTTTATTGTCTCAGTGTTTAGATTATGACAATAAATGGATTGTTTTGTGGTGCAACGTTACGAAGAACATCGCCCGGATATCGAGCGTGGTAACTTGAATTATAATTTAGATATATCAGCTGAAAAAAAGAAATCTTACGGCTAATCATTTGTTTTTTTCCGCTTTAACACTATCACATTTCAAGAATGACCAGCCATGCCAAACATTCTTCGGACATAATACGATGAAGCATTTAAAAACTCTATCGCTAACCATACACAAAATTACAAATCCTTCAGAGTGTCCGCTTCCTCTTCACACATATCTACTAAACACACCAGTTCATGCTATAACAAGAATAAAAAATAATAGGAACTCAACGGCCCACAACAGCTTTAAGCACTCATTAAGGACCCTCTTTATTGTCCTGAAATACTCGAGAAATCCTTAAAGGTTGCTTTGGATCAACCTCAAATATGTGAAGCCTTCATCGGGCAAAAATAAAGATCACTAAACACGACGAAGCTCTGTCTACTCGAGATAAGTAGCTAAGCTAGTAATCCAACATGTCTTATCTGTTATTTTTGGGTATATAAGGTCGATCCCGGTTTCAAAACAAATTGTGGGGATGAGCATGCATCGGCACTCTGGTCGCAAAAGTTCGACAAACGTTGTTTCTTATGTTGTCACGGCAGTGAAAAACAGCATGCATCTTTTTGTTATGTCTCACTTTAAGAAAAGGCGATATTTTATCCCGCTGGCGTTTAACACTTTCGAGACACGCAGGAATGAGTGGGGATTAGCTTAAAATATTAATGGCGTTCCTGCTCTACAAACACACCACGGGAAAGAAAGCTCGCTGCGAGACGCCAACCGAAAGACGGCGGCGTCTCTCCCGAGAAATAAAGGAACTGCACAATGGCAACAATAAAGCGGCAGATAAAGAACATGAAAAGAGAGCGGCGACAGAGCGCAGATAGCGAGCCGCCAACGCAACGGCGCAGCGCCAGAAAGAAGTTACCTGATAAAGTTGTTAGTCCTTGCCACTCGGGCGAGGGGCACCAGCCACCTTGGACGCGCGTTTTCTTCCTCTTGGCGTCGCCAACGCACACAGACGCACGCGAATAGACGCCAAAAGGCCCCCGCAGTGTTAATCACGGGCGCCGTCTTTTGTGCCACTGGTGAAAGGGACTCGTGTGCAGCGCGAGGGGCGAGAGGCAGCCGCGTTTTCCAGATTCCCTCCGCCCCGGAGGATGAGACAAGAGCCTCAAGTCGAAAGCAGAACTTGACAGAGACTCCGACCAACTGTTTTCCGATCTCCTTTCACACCTTCACAATTTTTGGTCGCCGGCGGCTGGCAGTTTGGATGCAGACACATAATTCGAGGCTCTACCTGTTTAGACGCCCCCTCAGATATATTTGAAGCCCTTTCAGGTTTGTATAAGAACATTATATATGCGCAGTTATGCGCAACTCTTTATTTGAGACCGCGCCAAATATTCCCAGCCTCTCCGTAACGTTATAAAAATAGGTAAGGAAAACTTTAACTGAAGTTGCCAGCAGCATATTTGTTTAAAAAAAGAAATAAAAACGAACCCGCTAACTATTCATTTTGAAGCGTTTTGTTGTGTCTCTACGCCGATTCACTTCGTCAGTGAGAAACAACAAATGGCAAGGTAAAATGTACGGGCGAGCTGTTTATGAAACGCCATAATCTAAATCCTGAGACACGAAGAATTAAAAGGGGACAACAAATGTTCGTTATGTTGTTCTTTATTGTCTCAGTGTTTAGATTATGACAATAAATGGATTGTTTTGTGGTGCAACGTTACGAAGAACATCGCCCGGATATCGAGCGTGGTAACTTGAATTATAATTTAGATATATCAGCTGAAAAAAAGAAATCTTACGGCTAATCATTTGTTTTTTTCCGCTTTAACACTATCACATTTCAAGAATGACCAGTCATGCCAAACATTCTTTGGACATAATACGATGAAGCATTTAAAAACTCTATCGCTAACCATACACAAAATTACAAATCCTTCAGAGTGTCCGCTTCCTCTTCACACATATCTACTAAACACACCAGTTCATGCTATAACAAGAATAAAAAATAATAGGAACTCAAACGCCCACAACAGCTTTAGCAACTCATTAAAGGACCCTCTTTATTGTCCTGAAATACTCGAGAAATCCTTAAAGGTTGCTTTGGATCAACCTCAAATATGTGAAGCCTTCATCGGGCAAAAATAAAGATCACCAAACACGACGAAGCTCTGTCTACTCGAGATAAGTAGCTAAGCTAGTAATCCAACATGTCTTATCTGTTATTTTTGGGTATATAAGGTTCGATCCCGGTTTCAAACAAATTGTGGGGATGAGCATGCATCGGCACTCTGGTCGCAAAAGTTCGACAAACGTTGTTTTCTTATGTTGTCACGGCAGTGAAAAACAGCATGCATCTTTTTGTTGTTGCTTCTTGAACGAGATAAAGCCGGATCTCGAACTAATTTTTCTTTAATCCTTACATTAAACAACAGGCATGTCTCACTTTAAGAAAAGGCGATATTTTATCCCGCTGGCGTTTAACACTTTCGAGACACGCAGGAATGAGTGGGGATTAGCTTAAAATATTGATTGTTGTGATGGCCGATGCGCGGACACAATTTGAAAATATATTCAAGAATTACGACTTTCCGAAAATATAATCTACGGTTTGTAGCTAGAGTTTCACGTTTTCAGTATTCATTAGTTTTCTTTTTTTTTTTTCTAAATCGGCAGGTGGTTTTCGGAATTTATTTTGAATTTAGATATTATAAATTTTTGTGTTTATATTTTGGTGATGAGGGCGAAAGAGAGAAAGATAAATGAAGGTTGTGGACAATTTGCCGATTTTTGCGCATCTATTGAGAAAGGTGCTTTGCTTAATAAAAAGGAACAAACATACATAAATATATTTATTTGTGATCAAACTTAAGCAAAAAAAAAAAATAAAAAAAAATATTGCTGGCCTCTGAAAGTGGCCTCATGCTTGTGTGTGGGGCGCAACACACGTGCGCCATACTTCTCTCCATCCAACTAGCGCCACTGTATAATCTCCCGTATGAAGCAGAGCAGCGCCATTGATTGATGTTTGAGTTTGCCGACAATCTACACTCCCTATTGGCTCACAGTGATGACGTGGGCAAAAGTTTACCGCGCTTTCGCAAAAGGTTTCAGTCTTTGCGACGGAGCGTTGGTGTTGTTGCATTGTCGCTTTTACAACATTTCGAGCGTCTGAAAAGGACGCAGATGCCAGGGTGCTAGACGTTTGGGTATACTAACCGGCAGGAAACTGTAAAACTGCTTTTTCGTATCCCGGAGGGTGAGAAAAACCGCAAGCGGCGACTTCTATAGCTGTCGCGGATCAGTAGAAAGGGCTTCACTCCCACCTCTTGTACTAGGCTCTGCGAGGTAAGTTATATTATTGCGATAATTGATGCAACAGTTTGAAGAACTGAATGAACACAAATTGCGATGTTCGTATTATCATTTTGCCGAAGAATAGTTCTCTGGGCGGCGGAACGACGGCAAACGCAAGCTAGCGTGGAATACCTTCGATCTTTGCCCATCAAGCCGAAGCCACGGAGGGCTTCTTTTCCCCGAGGAAACGAGAAAAAGGTACATTGTATGGGTAGTATTTAAAAAAAAACTCTTAATCGACTGCTACTATAAGACTTGCCGCTAGCTCGCCATGAAATTCTCTAGTCATATTACTGTATCATGTTTCCTACGTGCGCATACGATACCGTACTGCTTGTCAGGTATTGACTATACACTGGTTTCATTCTGCGCACGTCACTTCAATCGCTTGATTAGCGCGTCTTAGCTTGGAGCACATGGAACGAAAGTTAGCGCTGCAGAAGCCAGAGATCCTGGGCTCAATCCCCACCCCTTCCCGTTTCAATCTGGATGAGCATCGTACCGTCACGCTTTCGTGTATAGCTACTGCGTGATGCACGTTGCAGACCCTATGGCTAGCAGTCGTACTGCACTGGCTTACTGAAAACTGCATGAAACGTTGGCGGCAGTACCTCAAAACTGCCGCCTTCTCACCACGCAGCCCGCTGCGTCGTCTGATACCGTGGTGATTTGGCCTCGAAACAAGACTTCTTCGCTCGTTCAGACCTCAAGAAGTTATGCAAGTGCTTTTAGATTGCTTACCTATGATATTAAAAATAGTTTTCACTTGATAAAAAGTTTAGATACAACAACCCCCACTTTCTTCTATACCCGATACATCCACCATGCAAGGGTTGGAACCTTCTGGGCATTCGCCGCTAGTCGCCGTGTGGGGGCGCTTCAGTTGGCGTTACTCCAGAGCCGTACATTGGGAGAGTTTGGCCAATGGGTGGAGCAAAGGCCACCGACAGCGCCGAATATCCCCCCCCCCCCCCCCCCCCCCCGTGGTTAGAACGTAAACTAAAAGTGCGACACAGCGTCGATCAGTCAGCAGACCGCGACGCCATAATATTGGAAAGGACATTTAAAGCGTGAAATAGAAGCGTTCAATCTCGGCGTCTCGGTGACAATGGCGTCAATAGCAAATCAGCAGCAATTATCGCAACTATACGCAGTCTGCTCTGGTTTGGAGCGCTTGTTCGTCCATTCTACCGTATAATATGATAGTTTTTAATATGGTAGCGCCAAGTTTTTAGACACCGAGAGTTATACATTTTAACTCTATCGACACTAAAACGGTTTAAATTAGTCGAGTCGCATTTTAGGGCTCACGACCACTGCTAGGAGCTGTTTCGCGGCCTTTGGTTGGCCACGAGATGCTCGCCCATTCAAACCAATGAATGGCCAAACTCTTCCAATACACTGCTCTGCGTTACTCTGCTCCCTACGGAGCATTATACAGTGGCGCTACTACATCCTACACGGGAGGCGAGGCGGTGGCTTCGCGCCTCAGTCACCGGGGAGCAGGACCGCTGGCTCAAAGATGCGCTACAATAAAAAACCGAAACCTAGAATCGCGTCCAAATTGAGGGTGTTTTTAGGACACCGTAAAATGCTGCCCCTGCATTATATCTTTCTGAAACGAGTTTATTTAGTGGTTTTCGATTATGTTTAGCAGGTTTCTCATATGAACCATATGTTTATTTTCACTAGCCCTAATTAAAAAAAGTAATTTAGTAAATTTTAGGTCATTATTTAGCTAATTAGTATGGCTTTTGAAATTCTTGACGTCCGCCATGGCTGGCAGTTTGTTCCCAGAAAGTTTTTTGTTTTGTTTTTTCCTACTCATCCACCCTATCTTGATGGATATTTTAAAGACTTCGCACAAGCACCCTGTATATATTTAAAAAAAAAAGTATATCCAAAAAAGAACCTTATGGTACACCCGATGATACGAGTTATACATTAGCCACATGGCTATTCAACGAATTCCTTTCTTTCCGAAACATATGCTATTATCTAATTTACCAGTTTTGAACATACTCCAATCATCTTAAGTTTGCACATAAGACTATCGACCAACACATTGTTTACAAACAAGCCCGCGTTTGCCCACCAGGCGAGGGCACTGCGCGCGCGCAGAAACCAGATTTGGCCTAGGCGAATCACCTGCGCATGCCCAGTGCCGACAGCAGCGCCACCGCAGCGGCGTGACGTCAGAGAGTTGAGTTGGTCTATACTATGCAGAAATCTAGCAAAACGTTTTGGCTCGTCTCAAAAGATTACCTCAGTTTGTTCTCCAGCATATCAATGCATTTGTAAAAATCAGGAACACGTTCACTTAACTGCATGGCTGTTAAAAGTTTCGTGCGCTTCGTTCTTTTGCAACTTGTGCATGTCAGTTACATGAATGGGTCTGTAATTAGTCGCGGATGATTTTATTGCCAGACTTAAAAATAGGCACGACTTATTCCCTCGGCTTTGGATTGACTAGGAAGGTTTATACCATCCGCTGCGACCCATTTGAAGCTGGAACGCAGGAAGTGAACCTCGAGTTTTCAGGTAGTGACTTCATCGATCGCTTTCAATAATGGAAAGAAAAACGCACGCTATCGATTTATTTCAGCTCAGTAAAGATTAAAATCTCCACGAGAGAAGTTACAAGACAATTTTGTGTCCTTTACAGCAAGAGTATAGCAAGCCTCGAGTCTCCGGGTAATGACTTTATCAATGACTTTCAGTTATAAACGAAACCACGCTTACTACCTAGCTAAAAAAATTACTACGCAAAATGCAAAAAAAAAAAAAAGATTAGTGTCAAGAACTGAAACCATGTTGCCTTTTTTTATACTCTAAAGGCAAGAATTCTTTCTCAATGGCTAAAAATTTTCAGTTACACATAAGTTCATGAATCTTGAATCGGGTAATTATTGGCAAATAAGGCAAGACAGGAGCTTTACTATTACCAAGGCGGGCGATCGAATATCACTACTATAGCATCAGAGCTTTCTCGAGCTTCGCTACTATTGCAGTTGTTGTTTGTTCGTTTTGTTTCGACTGTCTGAGCATTGCTCGAACCCGAGTCTGTCTAATCGCTCGAAGGCGGCGCAACTTCAGAGCTCGAGTTTCACCGAAGCACCGCTTCGTATTTTCTATAATCCCGAACACCCGCGAGAGTGCCGAGGGCAATCGGGCCGGAGAGATGTCGCGTTTTCAAAGCACTACGTGAGGTTCCTCTAAGGCCGTTCCGCCTAATCAACCTCTGTATACACCTGTCGTGCTCTGTCGCGACGAAGAAGAACCAACTGGACGAACTGCGCGTGCGCGCCACCTTGGGCTGCCGAGGCGGCGTGGGATTTGCGCAACCCCGCGAGACGTGGAAGCGACGAATATGGGCCAGCGCTGAACGCCTTCCGCACAGCTAGATACGTCGACACACCGAGCTCGTTTCACTCTGGTGACTTCGGTTCGAGGTTGCGGGGGAGGGTTAGCGGAGAACACACGTCTACAGCACGTTCGGTTCCAATGGGCGTTCCGCCGGAAAGGGGCCTGCGCGGTAGCGTCACTCGTGGCGCGCGGGGAATGTACAGAAACCGTGTACACTATTGCAAGCTTGACGTCCCGGCTCGTGCCCCACGTGCGCAAGCACATAGAGCTTACACCTGAAGGTAGCTCCGGCGGGGACTCCGATTGCGCGTGCCTGCAATCACGAGCGGACGCGGGGTTGTGGACGGATGATCTGCTTGAAATCGTGCACACAGAAACTGCATTTTAGAAATGGGAAAGAGGACACGTCTACTCGTGACATTGTTCGATAATATAACGGGGGAAGACCAGGCTGGAGGATAAGATGATTTTAAATCGTGATTTATATCACACCGGTTTCGCTATGATGATTTCAATCAAAGCTTTCTCTAATAAGTATTTCCTAAAATACTTATTATGTAATGTTTGTCCGAAATTTGACCATTTCTATGCTATGCGCCCTTGTTTTGTATTTGAATCAAAGATTCACCAAGCAAGAGATGTATAGCAGGTCGAACAAGAAAAAAACTCTTATAAGCAAATCAGAGCGTTGAGTTTTTTTTTTTTTTTTTTTTTTTTCTACATTGCATTTCGCTTGTCAGTTACGCCATGTCCCACTGCAAGCAAATCAAAGCAATGAAATGATTGTCCTATGCGGGCAGCCACTGAAGGAGAGGAGGAAACAGGAGCGCGCGGGGATGTCACAACGCCGAGCTCTGGTTGGAGTGATTAGAGGGTAGACTCAAACCTAGCTGGGATTGTATCCACTGCAGTCGTCGAACGCATAGTAGAACACGGAACGCCGGCGTCTGGCATTTGGCTTTCTCATTCGAACGCGTTCGACGAGTGCTATGGAGACAAATACAGCTATCTTCACGTCTACCCACAAATCATTCGAACGAGAGCTCAATTTCTTCCCCATTGCAAGCAAATGAGAACCCGAAAGAAAAAGTTATAAATATTTTTCACGAAGAATAGACGCTGATTTTGTTATAGTATGATGGGTGCATCATTTCTTTCCTATTGTTTTCAGTGATCGAACGGATTAACAAATCAATCTACGATGTATAAAAATAAATTTAGTGATAAAGAATCACTTTTTTTTTTCCAGAAGCTGATGTGATTTAAATCAAATAAATCTGATTTAGATCAAATAAATCTGATTTAAATCAAATAAAGCTGACCTAACTCAAATAAATCTGGTTTGGATTAAAAAAAATTGATTCAATTCATTTAAAAACAGTTTTTGTTTTCTAGTGGGGGTAAGACAAGGCTGACGGCTCTAATGGAACCTTGTCAATTGAGAATTCCACGTGCTACAGCGACTGTTAATAAGACGAGCCGGAGTGTTGAGAGTTGGTCGTTACAACGAACACAGCCGCTACACGCCTCCAGGGTACATACATGACTTCGAATATTTATATTTTACGGTTCAATATGTGAAAGGCTCGGTTCAGATAAGATCATGCACGCGAGACCGGACGTATTTTTTTGTTGTTGTTATTTTTTTGTTGTGTTACTCCTCAACATGTCTAGGGAACGTAATTAAAAAGATTTTGCGAAAAACGTAATATTTAAAATATTTTTTTTCTTGTCTGCGCTAGAACGGCATATTCTTTTTCGTTTATGTTATGTTCGGTGACACCTACTGCGCAAACTACAAATATCGGAAATCTAAAATATTTTGCGCTTATAAGAGATTATAGAAACTATTGAGTTTTATATGTACAGCATTGCGGAGGTCAAAGATTTTGCGTAAAAATTGTGCAAATATGGCTACTTTGACATTTTGTCACTGGATTTCTGAGCCCGTATCTACGAGAATTGAATAGCTACAATATTAAAATTTATGTCATGTATTGCCACTAAAACGATCTTTCGAATGATATGTGAATGATTGATATATCTCAAGGATTAGAATTTTCATGTCACTCCAAACTTGTTCTAAATTACAAAATGTAGACATTTGAAAAGAAAAAAAAACAACATCTTCGATTTTCGTAGAATTTTTATAGTGGTATATTCTCCATCATACTTTTGTGTTTATTCATAAAAATCATGTTGCATCACTTTCGTTTCTTTCAAGTTACAACACTTCAACTTGTACCTTCCACGCCGGCATTTTTGCCCAATGCCACAGACGAGATTAGATTTTGATTCCTAGTATTTTATGACTAGATATATTTTTGTGGGTGTGTGTGCTGTATTCGGGTATTGGGCTCAAGTTCAAGTATTCTACTAATTATAGCAATACCCGCGTTCCTCGTCCTTGTTATTCATTTATTCAATCATTCTGTTTTCCCTTTAAAATGACAAGTTCTATTAGCTTTAGCTGAACTTTTTACACAAAAGCGGGGCGAAAATTTGTAATCGCTACTATATTTTTTTTCCTTCCACAGATTAGTAGAAAAGTAGGTACAGTGGTGAAAATTATATGCGAATATGTATACCTATGTTCGCGATGAAGTGGGAATGTTTGAGCCACCAAGCTGGTTACACTGCTATTCATGACGGGTGTACAGTCATGCAGACACAAAATAGCTCCACGCGAGCGGGCATTTTTTTTTTTTTCTGAAGAGCGGTACGGTTGACTGGTGGCTCAAGTTCGAACTGGCGCTGACGTCAGGACTCGTTCATGTGGAGCAGATAGGAGGGAACCCACCAAAACGAACTGCCGTTATCATCTTCCGTTTTGAGAATCCTCTCCCCTTTTCAATCAGACCGCGGTGACACAGGCCTCTGTCAGCGGCCGGCAGTTCATGTTGATGGGCTCCCCCTACCTGCTCCACATGAACGAGTCCTGACATCAGCGCTAGTTTGAACGTAAACCACCGCCAAACGCTCCTTAAAAAAAAAAAAAAAAGAATTGCTTGGGTGGATTTATTTATATGGTATCTGCATGGTTGTACATCCGGCTGACCAGGGTAAACTTGCGACTTCACTGGCACTTTCAGCAAGACGTCCGTTAAGACTAAAAATATTTAGAATTATTTATTCGAGTAAAATATTATAGAAAATATAAAATTAAAAAAAAAGTTAAAAAAAAAAATGAGTAAAGATACTGAGCGCACTAGTTGCCCGCGTTGGCAGGAGGGTGTATTGAGAAGTCCGTTTTTGCCCCTCTTTAAACCAGACTGACGAATTTCTTTAATCACTCACGTGTATTGCAATAATTCAAACGAGTGCAAGCAAATCGGTTAACTTCGAATGTGGCAAATAGGGAATGCACGAATTGATTGACGCTCTCTCGCGGCTGCAGCGTTCCGGGAGGAGAATTCGAAAGCCCTTATGGAGCAAGTTCAACTCCGGCTCTCTGATTGTCTTAGCTTACGTACGTGGCAGCGAGCTCTTCTTGAAAATGCAGACAAAACTAGGCCTGAATTTATCCCGGCAAAACAGCCGATAACCACGTGGTTGGTGTATTTAAAGGATGGCGTTCTACCGATGCGGAAGCTGTTTTCTCGCCTTGCATCGTTTGACGCGACAAATCGGAAAGCAAAGCAAAGCAGCTAAGGCAAGGACCCACACGACCACCCATAAAACCAATGTTAGGGCATGGCCTCCGAGATCCCGAAGCGCGCGCGCTTCGGGATCTCGGAGGCCATGGTTAGAGTCACGAGGTTGGAAAGGTATCCGTTGTAACCCTGTCTCCAAGTGCATGCAGTTTTCAGAGGGACATGCTATCACTCTGACTCGCTGGCGTCACCGGTGTTAAGCAACACTTTTCTGCTAACACCGAAGTGGTTGCCAGCCTCCGTAGAATATTTTGTGCTATTTTAGTAAGCACAAAAAGATGATAGCAAAGCAGAGAAATTTTCGCAGTGTGTGGATCTGGTTGTTAATTATCCGAAGAGGATCGGGCAAAATCCTCCAGTTCGTGCATTCAATATTTGTCGCCACATTCGGAGTTGACGGGTTTTCTCGCACTCGTTGAAATTATCGCAGCACAGGTGAATGCTTCGCGGAATTTGTCAGTCTGGTTTGAAGAGGGACAAAAGACGGAGTTCTCAGGACGTCCTCCTGCCAACGCGCGCAACTCTGTAGTGCTCTTGATATGTTTACTCGTTATTTCTTTTTTTTATTTTTTACTTTTTCAAATTCATGTTTTTCTTTTTTTATTTTAGTAAAATAAATAATTACAAATATTTTTAATCTTAACGGACATCTTGCTGAAAGTGCCAGTAAAGTCGCAGGTTTATCTTGGTCAGCCCGACGAACAACCATCATGAATAGCAGTATAACAAGTTTGGTAGCACAAACATTTCCACTTCATCGCAAATATAGGTATAAATATTATCATATAATTTCCACCACTGCATTCACCTTTCTACTAGCTACTGTTCGTAAAAAAATGTTGTAGTAGCGATTACAAGTTTTCGTCCGGCCTTTGTGCAAAAAGTTGAGCTAAAGCAAATAGAAGTCATTCTAAAGGGCAAACCAGGATGATGGCTTAAATTGATAAAAAGGACGAGTAACGCGGGTATTGTGTTAATCAGTAGAATACTCTAACTTGACCCCGATAACCGAATACAGCACAAAATATATATCTAGTCATAAAATACACAGAATCAAGAGATAATCTTGTCCGTGGCGCTTGGCAACAATGCCGGCGTGGAAGGTACACTTTGCAGCGCTGTAACATTGAAGAAAACAAAACGATTCAGCATGTTTTTCATGAATAAACACAAGAGCATGATGGAGAACGATCACTATAGATTTCAGGAAAACCAAAAATATCTTTTAAATTCCAGTTCGAAATTTTTTTTTTTTAACTTTTGTAATTTAGAACAAGTTTGGAACGACATAAAAATTTTATTATTTGTGACAAAGCAATGATTTATATATCATTTGAAAGAACGTATTAACAAGAATATATGAAATAATTCTTAATGTTGTAGCTATTCAATTTTTGTAGATAACGGCTGAGAAATCTAGTGACAAAACGTCAAAGGAGCCATGTTTGCACATTTTTGACGCGAAATATATAACCTCCACACTGCTGTAAATATGTCACTAAATGATTACCATGATCTAGTATAAGTGAAAATATTTGAGATTTCTGATAGTTGTAGTTTGCGTAGTAGGTGTCACCAAACATGACATAAACGAAAACTTCAAAAATCGAATATGCCGTTCTGGCGTACTCAAAGAATTCTTTTTCTTTTTTTTTATTACGTTTTTCGCAAAATCTTTTTTGATTACTTTCCATACTCACGTTACGGAGCAACATATAAAAAATAAAAATTGAGAAAACTAAAAAGATACGCCCGGACTCGCGTGCATGATCTTATTTGAACAGAGCCAGAGCCATTAGCAAGCAGTTTAAGGCACTTTATACCACTCAGAACACACGGTGGCAGTAGCTAAAGCGACTAAATCTCAGCTACACTTCTAAATAAACAAGCCAAAATACTTTTAGTCGTGTGATCTTGAAGACATTAGGTCGAGTGCATACCCAACAAGAATATGTACATTATATCATGTTGATGGCGCGTACAACAACGATGATGAAAGCACAGTGACACATTGGCACTGACTGGTTGGAGAACGGAGGTTGCGAATTTTCCCACCCGAGACGAGAGCACCTAGCCCTAAAGCCGGGGTCACACTGCTTATATAAATCATACAAAGGACAGTCTACCAGACCATAGTCTCCTCTATACTCACAAAGCCTGGCAGTTCGACGACGGAGCCATAGAGTGCCCGGACGCAGATTCGGAGCGAGAGGATCTGGTAGCACAGAGCATCAAAGAGCCATTTCTCGGAGAACCTGGACGTCAGCGCACAGCTTTTGCAGCGGCGAGGACCCGAAACACACTTGTTCGCTCGGGAGAAGTGTGTTTCGGCGTCTCGCCGCAGCGGGGCGCCAGTCACGGGGCTCTCCTCTCATCCGTTGCCTGCCGCTCCACCTTTTCCATTTCGGCGGCCGCTTCTCGTGGCGATCTGCCAGGCTTTGTCAGTATAAGTGGCCAGACATCAGTCACCGCGATATGCGTGGTTCAAATGCCGCGTGCCAAGTGTTCTCCTTGAACTCGTTGCCATGCGGCATTCGAAACACGGATCTCGTGGTGACTCGCGTTTGACCCCGGCTTAACGGTTTGCATAGTCACTGACAGAATGAGAATGGTAAGGCGTTTCTTTCTGATGCCTGGCCTCCGTGTGACCATTGTCTTTTGACGAGGTTTGGCTGCGCATGCATGCTCGAAGCGCACGAGACGATGAAGCGTTATCAAAGTTAGGAATCTCGCGCTGGAGGCGGGGCAACTGAAAGACCTCCCCCTGCCCTTCTCAGCAAGAAAAGGCACACCGGGTCGTTCGAAGTGCTTCGCTAATCAACGGCTCTTGCTACAATCCCCTTCAACTGCAAAAGACGTCGTGCAAGCTATACAAGAGAAAAGCAGTGGTATATGACAGGCTCGTACGATGGCGTGGCGACCTTCAAGATGACGACGAGTATTCAACCCATAGTCATGCTTGTAAACAGGTCTAGGACAGGCAATCTATAGCGACAGATAGCTGACAGCGTCACAGGCCGTGTGCTCTCACCAACCGCGTAACGGCGCCCAAAAAAAAAAAAATATTTTTTTTTTGTTTTTATAATATTTCACTTAGATGCATAGAGGTATATCCACAAACTGGTCCTACCAGATTAGATTTTTAAGAACAAATATATACTTGATTTCAGAAATTATATAGAGTATATATTTCTGATCTGCAACGCCATATTTAAGACCGGGTTAATCTGATGTTCGTTGGACGAGCACATACTCTCGAGAAATTTGGCAAAGGTTCTGAACAACTAAAAAAAAAACAATAAAAAATATGACGATTGATTTGATTGCATTAGTTCGTGTTCACAAATACCTATCAAATATGATGAACACAATGAAAGCAACTTAGTGTTAATCAGTTTCATTATTCGAACTAATGGTGTTGCTTCCAACTTTTTCAGCTATAACTGGTGAGGAAATAGCGGACTCGCTGCATGGGACATTCACCATGGCGCCACTTATACGTCACAATTAATAATCCCACCAGTTTAGGAATCCGTACGTATTAAAAGCCATACATTTGTATATACAAAGTGTTAGGACCAACTTCGGGTAGACATCCTGAGCCTAAGACCAGAGCTAGGACACTGAACGAACATGGACGCCCGGAGCAGCCTGTCGAGAGCAACCCCAGCACGCGCGCAGGTCGACAAAGGCGAGTACGGAAGCGTGCTCCCTACCGTTTGCAGCGAAACGTGGCCGCAGCGCGTTGGCCGTTGCACGCCCTGGACGGCTCGCGTGCTTTGCGCCGGGACAGAGCAGCCAGCGCACGGGACGAGGGCTCTAATTAGGCAAGGCGCCCGAGCGCGTTCCAGGCTTGCCGGCGCATACAGGCTTCTGAAAGAGGTGGCAAGAGGCAGAACGCGATAAGCGTCCGGCGGCCAAGACTCTGGCATTAGGACCGAAGCGGCATTTCGCGCTGCTTTCGGTCTGCCCGTCGATTTCTCGGACTCATTATCAGAGCCGAAATAGCGGCAGCAAAGACGAAATCAAACATACGCGGAATAAAAAGGAGGCAAGCAAAAAGAAACCAGAGGGGCGCTCACAAACACTCGGGCTGACTCCCCGCTGTGCCGTGTGCACGACGTATCTCGTTAGGTTGATTAGGGCTGCTACTATCTCTCACGGTGCGATAAGGGAGAGACGTTTGGCGGTAAGAAGGAGAGGCGACCGCTTTTTTTTTTAAAGAAGGCACACAAATGAGCTGCACATACGCAGGGGGCGATGACGCTTCGACGGACGGGCATGTCGAACGACCTTATGAGACCGGAAGGTAGCGGAGATAGCGGTTCGCACGATGCTGAATAAACAAAGCTGTTCTTGGGTGATATCTGCTAAGGACTTGGGCAGAGTGGCAAGAAAGGCTGAGCGATGGCGGACATCCATCTTCGAAGACGTTGAGAGGCACTCGGAAAGCAGGAACTGCAATCGAGGTCGGAATGGAATTTCCTAGGCATTCGAAAGCATCTCGTCTCAGTTGTTCAGTGGCTGCATTATGGTGCGCAGAGGCTGCCTACGAAGACGTCAAGGCTTCAGCTACGCAGTTGGTGTCCATTAGGTGCAGATAAGTTGTTAACCAGGAAACATGCTTTTATATAGTGCTCCCAAACGACAATGCTGCTGTGTGTACACTTTGTGTCGCCATCGCACCGCTCCCACTCAGCAAAGGATTCGGCGAAACTAATAAAATAAAATAAACTAGGTGCAGTGACTTCCTCGCTGTATAGATCGCGAATCATACGCAATCTCAGAGTTACAAGAAAGACAAGAAGAAGCAACAGAGAACAAAGTAGTAAAGAATAGTGTGGCCCCCGCATGACGCCTCTACCGAAGCCCGTTTCGGGTAGTTTTAGATTGGGCTCAGTGGCTCCGAAAGAAGGCCGGGATACTACAATACGAAGGTCACAAGGACACAGTCGGTGTTTTGTCTGCCTAGCTTTTTTTTTTTTTCTTGGGGAGTGCCACTCGACACAACAAGCAAGGAGGAAAAAAACCAACACTATGGTTTTCCAGTGCGTCGCCAAGACCACAGCCAACAAGAACACCATTAAAATAAGCGAAAAAAAAAGAAAAAAAAGGAAAGCGGGCAGACGCAGTCCTAGCAGGAACACGAAAAAAGAGGGAGAGGGTTACAGACGCGGAATGTTGCCGTTTCCCCGAATGTATGTATGTATTGTATGAAATTCAAGGCGAGAGCATGACAGAGCCACCGCTCCTCTATAATATGCCGCTGGGGCGAAAACCAAGGCGAAGAGGCAGCAAGCGCGGAGCAAGACAACACCAAACGACGAGCCGTCTGACGCAGACGCGCACATGACGAAAAAAAATAAAAGAAAAATAAACATAGGCCTTCGGCGAGGAAAGACGAAGAGAGCAAAGCCAGAAATTACTACAGTTCCACCATAATGCCGAAAAGGAAAATGCGCGATTCGTGCCGCAGGGGAGGCGAACAGAGCACACAAATGACCGCCCAGATCCGTGAGAAAAGCGATAGACGACGCAATGAAAGCAGAAACAGATACAAGTAGGAAGAAAAGAAACAGGAGCGAGAAGCAAGCGAGGTGCTACGCAGGTGACTGCAAAAGCTCAAGTCATGGTTTTGGGTTCATGCTCAACGGGTCTTGTTTTTGAATCTCGTGACCGGTCATGATCCAGAGCCAGGTAGTAGGCATCGTTTTCTGGCTGGTGTTTTGTACAACGAGTAGACACATCCGCGTTGCACGCACCCTTTCCCCACCGACCTTTGTTTGTCATTATCGTTTTGGACCTGGTCTCTGGAAGTACATGGTACCGTTATACGAGGAAACATCTGATCGATGGATGTTGACCTTACTGCTTAGCGTACTACCAACGTCGCTCAATTTACATTGTTGTTCAGACCTTACGAAGCCGTTAGGACCAAGAAAAACTTTAGCAAAAACAAAACAATCATGGGACAAAAAAAGAAGACGCTTTGCGAAGTGCAGGAACGAAACAACCCATCAAGCAACTCCAAGCTAAAAGGCAATGCAATACGCTATAATAGCAGTAGACAACGGTTCACGACAGCACATAATAATGCCTGCTCTACGAGTTTCGTAGCGCTGCCAAATCTCCTCTTCACTGTATCTGAGGCGTATAAAGTTTACTTAGCGTGCTTCAGTGGTAACTTTAAAAGACACAAGTGGCACTGTGCCGCATATCTGATGAAATTCAAGTGGGTGTAAGCACTAGGGCATAAGAAGGCATGCCGAGACGAGGTCTCAGGCTTCTTTCTATTCATGTCAGTACCCGAGCACTCATGCAGAAAATATGTAAGCCTTCAATGTTTCCGGACGGAGGAACTACTATAGTCGATGATAGTTCAGGGGAAGCTCCTCCTACCTCTTTCCACTTTAGCATAGCGAAGCAGGAGGGCAGAAACGCTGGAGAGGAGGTCGCCTCCTCTCCAGCGTTCACTTGCTAAAGTGGAAGGAGGTGGGAGGAGCTTTCACTGAACTCTTAAGCTGTCATCAACTCTAACAGTGACGACGGGCTGTGGATTCGAATCACGCCTTAAATTCTTCAATATTTTTAAGGGCAAAGGAATTACTTTATAAATTGAAATCATTCGAGAGATGCGGCGATCTTTAATTTGTATTTTATGTCATGATTTTTAATCACTTTCATTCCACGCGTGACGTCACGTTTCACGTGAGTGTTGTGGGTTGTTTGAAATTCTTCCGCTAGGACATGTGGCTGTGATGTCATCAACCTATCGACCAATCAGTAATTTCCCATCACGACGCCGCCGACGCAGGCTTTTCTGCGACCCGAGGTCCTTAACGCTATCGCGTTAAAAATTAGGTCGGCGCTATATACCGAATTCATTTTCTTAGCAAACTTTATTTAAGGAGATGCGTGCTCTTTAGCACACACCTCTTTAACGTCCTGTGGAAACATTTTACAGGACAAAGATGCCTGTTAAGCCGTGAGCCATTCGGAAAACAGTGCGATGATTTGCAGTACTTGAATGCCGCTTGCTTTTCACGACTGTTCCACGAAAGGTCGGCGCTATTGAACACAGTTATTTTATCAGCAAATTCTATTCAAAGATGATGTGTGTTCCTCAGCGCACACCTCTTTGACGTCCTGCGGACACATTTTACAAGATAAATACGCGTGTTAAGCCGGGAGACATTCGGAAACCAGTGCGCATGGTTTGCTGTACGTCCGCACCGCTTGCTTTTTGTCACAGTTCTACGACGATCCACACGATGGAAATGTTTCCCAAATACTCGACTGCGCACGAACCATTCATTGTGCGGAAGTCCCCGGAAGCCATTACTTTGATGAGCCAAAATACTGTTAAAGACCTTATTTTTTGCTGACTCGATATTTCGAGGATTTCCCGATGTGTGGGTTTCAGGAATATTTTGCGGTCACGAACTTTAGCAATTGGGAGTGGTATGCTAGGTGCGCTACAATCAGCGGACGCTACGAGCCATCAGAGCCAATCGGAGCCCGGGAGAGTGTTACGCAACCTTGGAGGGGGGCACCGTGACGGGCGGAGAGCGTGCTATACGTTCACAGAGCTCAATTGGTTGGGATGGCTGCGATCGGACCTAAGGTGAAACGCTGTTAGATGTTGCCATGCAGCGATATTTTTTCGCCTGATCATGTTGTGGCAATAGTTTTCAAACGAAAACTTCGCAAAAATGAAGTTGTTTACAGTAGACAAACGAAATTTTAAAGCTATCAAGACGACTAGTGACTGCGATTTCATGCATTCTTTCTCGAAACTAAACCAAACCTCGAATTTCAAAAGTGATAATGCAGAAAATATGAGCCTGGAAAATTTTGGGATTTTATTTCGTGTTTCACTCGCCAGTATTTTTTTTTTTTGTTGTTGTTCAAATTTTTGATGATTTAAAAGGCTAAAAGTGCAAAACAAGGCGGACGAAGAAGAAAACACACGACAAAGACAGGCGCTAAGACGTGTTTTCTTCTTCGTCCTTGTCTTGTTTCGCGCTTTTTAGCTTTGAAATCACCATGAACCAACTAGTTTTAATTCAGCAAATTTAAGTTGTTTTTTTCTTCCGCGTTTAACATTTCTTGTTTTAACCAAGATTTTAATAAACCACCTCCGCCCTAGCGGAAGCCATGAAAGAAATATTCCATCCTCACAGCAGAGTTCGAAAAACTATTTTATGAAATCGAATCGAGAAACGTTTTCTTTTTTCCTCTTATGACCCTGTCCATCAGCATCATAGAGCTTTTTGACCAGCAGACTTCACCAATGTCTTCCTTTGTGGTTCAGTTGGTGACACTCGGCCGTAAAAACAAAATGCTGCCAACAAGGTTCCCCTTTCTATGTCTAAATTCGTATTCCTTAAACTCTCTACGTTTTTTGTTTATGTATCTTTTAATGTTTTACGCCAGTCTCAGGTTGCCGTAAGGCACCAAGGTATTCTCAAGGCATCTGACAGAAGTGTTTGTTAGTTGTTCAAAAGCCGATTTAGTTTTTGTCGGCGCCCGTTCTGTTTTCTTCGTTTCTTTTGTGTCCTCGTTTTGTTCGCGCTTTTTAAACCTTTTAATTAGGATAAAAATCGGCGCTGCTCTGGCTGGTGAGACGGACTATAGGGCGTTCAAGTACAAGCGCACTAGCGGTATTCGTTGTTCTTCTAGCTGAAAAAAAAAAAAAAAAAAGAAAGTCGGCAACCATATCTGCGAGTTAAATCACACCACCGCACGGATGGTTTGTTTTTGAGAAAGTTGTCTCTCTCGTAATTACGGGCCGCCATTTTGGCTGCTTTCATTAGCTGCTATCGTCGACTCTCCCCGCTCTCCCCACAGTTTGCGTCCTCTCGCTCCGAGCTCCCTTTTATCGCGGGGAGGGCTACGATTTTGAGCTGGGAGAAAGGAAAAACGGAGCCGGAGAAAGAGAGGGGGAGAGTGCGAGCGAGGAGAGCGCGCCAGAGCGCATGCGCGTCATCCTCAAGTTGTTCATTATTACTTAAAACAGACCGGGTCCCCCTCACCTCGTCCTCCTCCTTGGGCGAGCCTGCAAGCGTCGCCTCCGCCATCTTTAACTTCCTCTTCTGCGCTAAGTGCAATATGCCTCTCTAATCACGGGCCCGCGCCATGATTCCGCCGGAGCGCGGCGGCCAAGGCGGCAGTGGCGGCGGCCCGCTCGCTTCCCCGCGCGGCGGAGGGAGCCTTCTCAATGGGTGCTTTGTTTGGCCCGTCTCTGGCAGCGCCGAGGACCCGGTACAAGCATTTGTTCCTAGTCTCCCCGCGGCCCTGTCACTGCCCCGACAATAGTTGACGCGGCCGCTGGCGCAGCGTCGGCCTGGCTGGTATGGCTGCATCGTTCGTTACGCCAGCTTCCACCGCGATGCTGGGTGTCCCGGCGAACAGGAATTTCGTTCCCCTAAGACCTAGGCTCGGAGTTGGGGGAGGGAGGCGTGCCCAGATTCTAAGCTATACTTTACCCCACAGTGAGAATAGCCCGTACTTCTTTAAGCACACACACACACAAAAAAAACAAAAAAACCTCTGAATTGTGTATTGGAAAGAAAATATATGAGTAAAAACTAACCCAGGCCACTCTCTATATTCGTCGCGTGATTTCCAGTTACACCTCACAAGACGCTTATACATATTATTGATGTTTCGGCTGATGCGGAGCTCTCAGCTTGGCAAGGCGCCCAATGTTAATCCTGTTCACAACTCTAAAAAATGCGACGGCCATTGGCAAACACGTGTTCACTGAGGTGCGTCCAGCGGAAGCTGGCGCTGTCTGGTGGCTAAGGTGTCAAATAGAGGAATATGGAATAACAGAGGTCAGGATCCACGCGCTTTTGTAGCTCAAATAAGTTGTCTTCCGTCAAGAACACAGTCGATGGTGTGGAATGAATGTGGCGGAAGCTCGCTGTCAGCACGTGCTTCGACAGCAAACGCACACCACTTTCAAACCTCCCAGCTGCGTGTCAGTAAGCGCAACACAGCTTTATCTTGAAAGTTCAACGCACTCAGTAGGCACGCGCGCTAAGAGGTCACGTTATGAAAGTGAAGCGCTCGCGCCTTAGCCTTCTCTTACAAGCAGGGCGCCGAACAGAACTATCGGGGAGGAGGTTGAACAGTAAGGAATCTGGCCGCGCATACACCAGATGAACAAAAAGAACACACGTTGTCTGTTTTTCAAAAGGCAAAGGCACTTCCGGGTTGATTGCGGTCATTGGAGAAGCAAATACGCAAACAAATGGAAACATAATATGCCCAACGAAACGTATACATACAGAAACCTATCTGTCCTTTTCGTTTGACACGTTATGTTTCTATTTGTGTATTCGTCTGTACAAAACGCAGTTGGCGAAGGCATCGACAGCGAAATCACTCTCCGATCAACACGTTTGTGGCCAGAACGTAGAACCGCGTGTGCCTTTTGTGTTTATTTTTGTGGTACATAGACCATTTTTATAGACCTTTCCAATGTTTACAAAATCACAGCCCCACGTGCGATCTTCACAGCTCAGCCCGTGCGTGTTCCCCGCTTCGGAAAGCGAGCAAAGCACGCGCCGTACGCACGAACACTCAATATGGCACCGGCCACACACTCTCATTTGGAAAGGTTTATACTCGTCAACAAAAACATCGAACTTCATAAAAAAAAAAAAAAAACACGAAGAACGTGCAGCTTTCAGCTAGGTTTTGTCGCCAAGTGAGTGGACACCTGGGTTGGATAGGGATCGGTCTAGTTTATGCACACTATCAGTGTCACTGAACAGACATCTTTAAACTTTTCGTAATGGCTTTTTATTTAATGTGTGAGGAGGCTAATTGAGTTCGGGCACTTTAACGTACGAATTGATCAGCAGATGATGCCAAAATACCTTTTGTTTCTATAATCGCACGCAAACGCGGTCATATACAGCCGGCCCCCAAAAGACAAACATTTTCTGGCACGTAAAGAACGGACAGTTCGGTGACTGAACAATTCCCCCAATATAGTTTTCCGAAATGTAGTTCTTCCCTCACGACTGAAACAAATGTGACGTTAGAGGTAGTGAGTATCACCATGTTTGATTGCGGTTTATCAACGCGGGAACATAACCGCAATTCGCGACCTCTTGAGATGAATTATACGACATGCAATTCTTTGAAATACTGACAACTTCATCGAAATTATGCGAGCTTCCTGATCGTTTTTTAACCGTGGCATCTAATTTCAGTTTTTTGTTCTTTGGCTCGACTAACACATTTCTGCCACCGAAGGAAGCATTCGGAACATTTGTTTCGCTGCTGCGGGGAAACACATCAATAAGTTGATAAAGACGCACGTATTTTACAAACAGGAGGAGTTCAATGCGTACCTTAACGATGTTTTTAGATTATAGAAAGTGCTGAGCTTTACTTAAAAAAAAAAAAAAAAGAAAGAAACTGCGGTCTGTGCAGACGAGTTTATACGGCCAGGGGGACATTACAGAGGAGGATAATCCTCACGATAAGTCGAATAATTGTCAGGTATCTCTTAATTATCTTTTTAATTAGTGAACATAAACGTAAGGCTCCAATTAGAAACCTGCTGAGCGTAATCGGAAACTAGCGAATCAGTCAAATGTAGAGGGCGTTGAGGCACGCGGGAAGCGGGGTGCGCCAAAGTTACCACTCGTGCAACAGGCACAAGGCTGGCGGTGCGAAAACGTGCCATAGCCCGGGGCAGCTGGGACTGGTGTTACATCTCCGAGAACGCGAGTTCCAGCCGAACGCTGACGCAATCCTTGTGTCCAGACTGGAACCCCGCGGTGGCCTATTGAAGAGGTGGTGGCTGGAGCCTCCCACCTCCTCAACAACCACTCTCTTCATACCCCTCGTCCTCTTCTCGCGGACGTCCGCAAGACCACGCAACGCCCAGGAAATGGAACCGACGCGACCAGTCTACGTGAGGTGTTCAGCAGCTCCGTCTAAGAGCGAGTTCATCACTTCTTCTTTTTTCTTTTTAACAGGTAACGCCCTCAGAAATGCAGCCTGTCAAACCAGCGACCCTTATTAGGCGACGTTTAGCGACTCCGTCCCGTCAAATCCCCGAACGCCGAGAGAATACGCCCCGTGGAACGACCGCAAGCTACACTGGACGCTCCAAACCGAGCTTCAGTGAAGGCTCTCTGGAACGGCGAAGATTTGCATCTTCGAGCGCATAAACAACACCAAATGCGACACACACACAAAAAAAGTGAAAGAATAAGGAGTACGGCGTTGGATACAGGAACGTTCAATTCAGAGGAAAACAAAAATACGTGTGCAAAGCTACATGATTTAAAATTTTCTATCGAGGAAAAAAGAAAAATATACGGGTATTTTTTTTCTTTATTTTTTGTTGACAAAGATAATTATCACGCTTGTCCAATCAGCGCAGTTGAGGTTCTAAACGTTACGACAGCATCGCGTGCTCCGAATTTATGAGAGCATGTTAGATCAGCTATGTAACGCACCCTCAAAAGACAGACGACCTCAAGTGATCACCATTAGGTGCTTCCTGTGCCTAATCTTGACCTGCAACATTAGGACGTTCGTCCATGTTGTTTTGTAGTGGTCCAGGTAAACGCAAGACGCCCTTATTTGCTTACACATTTCTCTTAACATAAAAGCTAATCGTGGGACGTGAGCATATTATAGAGAGCAAATAAACCCCCTATTGGAAGGAGGGGGTTAGAGATGTTTCTCTGTTTTTCGGCATGACAAGACACCATGTTTTTTTTTTTTTTTTTTTTTTTAATGGTGTGCCCAGAGTAATCACCACGAAGCCAGCATTCTGCCTGGGGTCCCTGGGCCCCTACACGCCTGGATCCACATGAAACCAACCAAGGCTCTCAGAGGTCTCTTCCCTCGTGCTCTATGGGAATCGGAAAAAGTTTATGTTGTGCTTTTATTCAGGGTATCATGCGCAAATGATATAAAGTGTCCAACTGCAGGTAGAATATAGCCTATAGTGTAGGTTCTATCCGGGCGAGCGTCCAGTCAAATGTATGACCGCAGGAGCCAGACAGAAGAATGCGATAATCATAACATATAGCATTTATTGATATTCACCGTTTGTTTGGGGCTTTCTTTGAAAAACATGCACTAAAAATATTTTATCACAAGAGGTTCTGCAGGTAACCAGGCTACCCGAGAGCGACTGACCTCCACCAGTTACTTATGTCGACTTAACCACATAACCCGCCGGGTGCGCATCGCGATAGAAGCCTACTGTTCACGCCCAAGCTTCGAAGTCGGAAATCATCCGTAGCATCCAACAAATTCGCGTGAATTTCTGCTGTCATTTCTGGCAGTTAGACTCAACGGATATATAGTGGTTTAGAGGTGTAGATTGACAAAAACCCCTGCCTATAGCATTGTAGCGCACCTCATACGCGGTTTCATTATCTAAGGATTTTAACGCACCCAGGATGGCATCGCCCCTTGGTCTCCCCTTATACCTAGAGTGTGAACCCACAAATTTATCATTTACACCCAGACGGGCTCGCTCACGCAAATTGCGGGAATCTCACAGGAACCTGTTCTTCAAAGCACAAAATGTCTCCGCACCCGTCGTGTCGCTCAGCGTCACAGCTTTGGCTCGGACGTCAAGCCATTCCGCGTGGCTCTGCGACGCCCTCATTCCGCCGTTAATTAGACCCCCACCAAAGGCAGCGAATTCCGTGTCCCAGGTAGCGTACCAACAACGGCGATACAGAAGACGCCGGATATGCCGAAGAAAGCCACAGTTATACCAGCCGCGTCACTGGGGTTTCAAGCGCAGTCGCACTGGCAGCCGGTTCGAGAGCTAATAAGCCGCAGCTTCCCCGTGGCGAGCGGCCGACAACGAGCAGCGTGTCTTCCCGATAAGCCCGGGCGCTGACCAAGTGGCTTTTCTTTGTTTCCGTCTCCCAGGACAAAGGACGGTGGGGGCGGCCGGCGAGGGAGACGTCGGCCAGCGTGTTTAATTATGTCAGCGGCGGGAACAACAACGACAGCCTAAGACAGGGCCGGCCGCCCACGAGGCCACCAATTAAGCGGCCTGCCGGAATTAACGGGATCGCTTCCCCCTCCGCGAGGCGCCGCTGGCGCCGTGGCGCCGGTCTCCATATTGGCCCCTAGTGACCACTCGCCGAAACCCTCAGATTATGGACTTACTTCTTCCAGCGCTGGATTTGTACCCGGGCTTCCCGGGGGTGCGACTAGACGCGGCCTGTGTTTGTGAGCGCCTCATTGGGACCGACTCCCGTGCACGCAGTGCGCCTTTGTGCATCCCGCTCTAATGGCCGACGCTGCGCCGGCGTTTTGGGCGTCGATGAGGTCTCCGCGACTGGCTCGGTCGAACGCGCCAGGACGCTCGCCTGACCCGCGAACGCGTGGGGGCGCTACTGTGGAATAGGCACTTACAGCGGGCCGCTTGGGAGACGGGGCTCCGAGCTTAGCTGCAGGATGCTGTCGGGTCAGAGAAAGTGAGCGAGGGCGTCAGGAAGATGTTTCAGTTGGTTCGTTCTCGTTAATCTAGCAAATTCATCTGGTGCTGCGACGCACATTGCCAGATGTTTGCGGGATTATACTTGGTAAATACCGGGCAAGTATCTAACCACGGTCGTGCGCTGTCGGTAGGCCGAAATCTATAAGTTTTATGCGTTAAGCCGGGGTCACGCTGCTCATACATCATACAAAAGACAGTCTGCAGACAACAGTCGTGGTTCGAATGCCGCGTGCCAAGTTTCTCCTAAAACTCGCTGGCATGCGGCATTCGAAGCACGAATCTCGTGGTGACTTGCGTTCGAATCTGTATGCAGACTGTCTTTTGTATGATGTATAAGCAGTGTGACCCCGGCTCCATGAGAGGCACGGTTGCGAACATGTCATTTTAGTAAGTACCGTTTCACGTTCGAGTACTTATGCAAGGAGAGCTTTTTCGTCTTTGTTTTAAGATCTACGCTGTCGCGTTTTTGTATTTGACAGCGGTGCACACAACCCGAAAACGGAGATCAATATAAGGTGTCCCAAGTCATCAGGCTCAGTCTAAAATGGACCGTAAAAATCAACGTCTACACGCAGCAATCTAAACTTTTCGTCAAAGGTGTTTTTCACAGGTCAGATTTTTCTTGTAAAATTAGAAAGCGTAGCTCCCTTTCTGTAAAAAATAGGGCTAAGAAACTTGCCACGGTCAGCGGCGGGCGGCGACGCAGACGACCGAGTCGAGTTGTGGGGCGCGTTTGGCGCGTGTATTGATAGATGGCGTCGGGAGCAGCGTCGGAAGGTGCAGCCGACCAGCGAAAGAAAGCATATGACACGCATACGAAATCCGTTAGAAGCAAAAGCGCCGTCGTTATGCAGACGCGTTCTTTTTTTTTTTTTACTTTAAGTTTTGCTATTATTGTCCGTATTTATTATTTAACCAAAGGTACATTACAAAAATATTATGTTCATTTTAAGAAACCACGGTGGTCGCGAGCCATGTCGATAAGGAAGTAGCGCCATCTATCAATACGAGGGCCAAGCGCACCCCGCCACTCGACCTGGTCGTCTGCGTCGCCGCCCGTCGTTGACCTTGGCAAGTTTTTTGGCCCTATTTTTTACAAAAAGGGAGCTACGCTTTCTAATTTTACAAGAAAAAACCGACATGTGAAATACACCTTTGACGAAAAGTGTAGATTGCTACGTGCAGGCGTCGATTTTTACGGTCCATTTTAGATCGAGCCTGGTGACTTGGGACACCCTATATATCCAGAACCGAGGCAGTTTATGTTCGTGGTGAACACGTCCTGCCCTCGCAACCTAGTCCTCTTTGTGCTTCATTTTTTTCCTAAATTACCTATAGGCAATTGGAACCCTTTTGCAGCATCTGCAAATTGGTGACAATGAACAATCCGACCCCTGACACATTCGGACGAACGAGACAAGCTCGACTCCACGCTCCAACCCATGGTACCCCGAATGGCAGCATGGCCCGAGCCCCGGAGCACCGTAACCAAACACTCTGCCTTCAAATGGCACGGCAACCCTCCAGAGCACCGCGTCAAGTGTGTGCGACGCTCCGTTCCGCTAACGAATCGCGCCCCAATTGGCGACGGCGGCGTGGCGAACCGCCAGCGGCGCCGCGGCAGCCGCGCGCACAAGGACGCGCGGCGGGTTTCCTGACAAAGCACGGAAGCCAGCAGCGGAAGCCCGGCGCAGCACAAAGGCGACGAGCACACCCGTGCCGCGGCAGACAGCGCTGCAGATGCGAGGAGATGGCTGCGACGCGGCTCAAAATCTGCCCGCCGCGCGACGTGTTCATCGCTTTTCCATCGGCCGTCGATCCCAGCCTGCCGCAGGAGGAACGCGAGCTGCGACCCCGAGAAGGCAGCTACAGCGAGACGTCGCCACGAGTCGGTCGAGGTGGTACACCGCCGCGCCTCCGTCGCTTCGCCCTCCTCACTCGATTTTTCGCCGAGTGGAGTGACACACATCCACGAGCCGCCAGGGTTGCCCCCTCCTCCCTTCGCCCTTCTTCACGCTAACGCCCGGAAAGATCGCAGCGTCAAAACTGCTGCCAAAAAGGAATCGAATCGCCCGTTTCTATTTTCCTTTCTTTTTTTTCTGGTTTTTTGGGGAGCGTAAAAGAAAAAAAAGAAAAAAAAGAAAATTGGGGGCGAGGGAGCTCGATACTTCGCCGCAAATAAATAAAAGCACGCTCGAGAAAAAAGGGGTTACAGGAAGGAAACCGGGATCGCGGACTGGATAAAACAGAAAGATAACAGAAAGCAAAAATATAAGCATCAGACACAGTAGAACCAGACGGAGGCGCCTGTGTGTGCACGTTCCTGTCGGTGTGCGTATTAAACAGTACGTCACACGCACCCACAGACCGACAGACGTGTGCGTCTGTGAATGCCCTGGTGCCAGTGCACGTATATGAGTGCATGTACGCGCGCGCGAGAGAGAGAGAGAGAAGGAAATGGTAGGGGGTGGAGTGGGAGTCCTCCCAAATTTTCACCGCCATTGTGCGTCCGCGCCTTCGACAACTGCGGAGGAGACAACATGTGGGGGGATAAGGGGACCATGAATCCGGAGTTTCATCTGCTTCCGCATTTTTATGCCGCATCGCGAGGGAGAGGGCTGCCGGTGATGGGACGTCCGGCACAGAGCTGGGGGATGGAAAGGGAAGATTGGAAAAAGGGGGGGGGGGGGATAACCTTGCTCGCGCAGGCAGCTCGTGCGGGGAGCGCGCAAAGCACGCGTAGTGGGGCACGTTTGACGGCCTTGGCCGACTCAGCGTGCACGCGCACCCCTTTCCAGACGAAACACAGAGGCAGAACCCAAAGCTGGGGGATACGGGTCGCGGGCCCAAAGGCAGCGAGGGGTGGAGTTGGGCCTCAAGGGGTTCGCACCCCTCCTGCCTCCCCCCCCCTCCCCCTCCCAGATCCGACTCGCCGAAAACCCCTTCCAAGAGCACCCCTCAAAAAAAAATTGGGTCACGAGGACCCGTTCTCCGCACGCGCAACAACCCACTGCACCCGGCGGGGGGGAACTAAAAAATGAGGAGGGAGCACCGAACGTAGGGGCTCACAAAGCACGACGAACAATGACTACAAAGTTTTTGCGTGTCTGCGTCAGAACGAGTTACAACTTTTTCTTTTTCTCTCTCTCTCTCTTTCGTCCTTGTGCCTAAGCCCCTTTTCCGTCTTTCTCTGTGTCGCGTTTTATGTCCCGTTTCGGGCCCATCTTGTACCGCCTTCGTACACGGGGATACATATAAATGCGCGCGGCTTCGACTTATCTCCGCGGATAAAAAAGAGAACTTAAGAGGAATAGGCTTCACCTGCCAACATGGCGGCATCACGCCGGAGATTTCGGGGCACGTGACCTTGTGTGGCCAATCAAATAAAGGAAAACGGGGGGAACGCCGAACGGAGTTTGGAACCCGGAGTATAACGCGGCCTTTGTGTCGACTACTCACAAACTACGAACGGCAGCCACTGGGAGAGAGAGCGGAAGGGGAAAAGTGGATACAGTTTTCCTTCCGCAATCCCCGCTGCTTTGTGGGCCCGGCACTCCTTGTGCGCCCTTTATAGCGAAAGCGTCTAGACCGAGGGCTGAACGATGCGGCCAGGCGATGAACTCTGAACCCCCCCAAGACATCCCGCTCTCCTTTTGCATTCCACAAGTTGCGTCGGCTCATAGTGAAATCTCAAGAAATAGGCCTGGCATGTCCACTGACGTCCTAAGAAATATTCTATGCTAATAAAAGGGATGTGAGTTAAGGATCTGGATATTGACTGTAGATAGTGAAGACGTTTGATCAGAGAAAACTTTCCGGAGGTTAAGGAATACCTATCGTATCCAAAACATATGGTTATGCTCCGAGGCGGTTTTGACATAAACAGCGAGTGAGCGAGGGTTTTACACGTTGGTGCCGAAGTTGGGCTGCAAAGGTATTTGGTAATGAAACAGAATAAAAACAAAGCTATGTTCTCTGGGTGGGGTATTAAACACTTAGTCATAAACGAAGAATTAACGTATACTGACGGTGGGTATATAGCACGAGGACTCGATTGTTTGGTCGAATGATAAAATGGCATGAACACTACCTGACCAGTCATTGCCTCATAATTGCGTATTCAAAAGGAATGGCGCATCGCGCAAGCATCGCTAAAAAGGTGGTGATCCAACATCACTTGGTCAAAACAGCTGGAGACTGAAAGATTTCAAAAACAGGTCACCACTCTTAATATGGGCTCAAACAGGAGGCCAAAACATAAATACTTCGAAACATGTTACAAAAAAAAAAAAAAGGCAACAGGTGGAGGGTATTTCATAAAAGTAGAGCTGTACCGGCGACAAGCACCTAAAGATAAACGTGCTAACGATTCCACGCTAAATATGCACTAGGTGCACTGATACGAATGTGCAGTGGCCAAATAGTAGCATCTCTTTTAGCCTAAAGCGCAATCATAACGTTGCACATTTCAGTTCCTGTGTCCCCAACGTCGCCCTCAGGTCCTTTCGGGGTCGGGACCTCGCTGTTTGAGCAGAGCCGTTAGCTTGTATCTGCAGCCATCGTTTAAAAGAATTGACCGAAAAGCATCAATAAATATATGCCGAATACATTTGAGGAATCGGCGAAAAAATAAAATAAACAAAAAAAAATTGGGTTTTTTAATATTCGTTTAAAAATGTTTATTCCGAGTATATTTCGTACGAAGTAGCATATAGGTTTGATAGAAATGTGGACTTGGGTTACGGTAGCGCCGCCTTTCCTATGCGCCGAGAAACTGAGGGAAAGGAGGAGACGAGAGGGGACGTGCGAACGCCTAGCTCTGGTTGGAGCGATTAGTGGGGAGACCGAAAGCTAGATCTAACTTTGACTCCACTGCACTCGTCGAACGCCTTCGAATGCGAGAGTCAAACGCCGAACGCCGGCGTCCCTTTCTAACGTATTCGACGAGTGCAGTGGAGACAAAGGCTGCTAGCTTTCGGTCTCCCCACTAATCGTACCAACCAGAGCGCGACGTTCTGAAGTCCCCCTCGCTCTCTCGTCGCCCCTCCTCCTCCTTAAGAGCTGAGCTCTAATTCGGCATTACAGTAAGTTGTGAACGTCTTTTATTTTTTTTTTACTCTATCTCGTTTCAGGGCTCTTGAAATTCCCACAGTGAATATCGTCTGGTTGTCTTGTTTAGATATGCGACACGCTGTGAAAAGCGAGCGATTGATTTTGCACGTTAAAAAGTGTTGTTGATGTTATCTACCGAGATGGCGCTTCGAGTTAAACGATAGTGTCATCATCGTGTAAACGGCTGTGCCGATCTTACAATTCACAAAAATGCGTCAAATTGTACGAACGGTTTCACTGAACGTTTCAGGTGAACCGTTCGCGATTTGGAAATTGTTTTCCCCAATAACGACCCAAGAAAAGAAAATTATATAGAATGCGGATCACGAACTTTCTAAGTGTTCATTTTTAATATACCTCCAATTTCAGAATAAATAATAAATTAATATCAAATTAGAATCGCCTTACGGGTGCTAAAGGCTAATTATAATTAATACACGCGAAATACATTTTGTGCTACCTGATACTGAACGCGAAGGACATAGAACAAATATTTCGATGAAGTTGTAGGCTCTTCGCATCGTATACCCACCGATTTCTTGGTCTCAACAATCCTGTTTTCTGCTCGATGGGAGTCGCTTCAGAATCTCCTGGTGACACGAATAAGATCTGTCGATCGATGAAACTGGCCTCGGTGTTGTAAAGAATACACTGGTCCTCTTTTGCGCCATTAGAAGTTCGTCAAAGCAGTGACGGAAGAAGCTCGACCATACGTGTGATTTTTTTTTTGAAGCACCCGAGACTGGGCGGAGAACAAGAAACATCTAAAATGGAACCGAAAGGAACAAAATGTCAGAAGCAACGTCTCAAACTCAGCTGGCTAGTTTATTCAGTAGCATGTTCACATAGAATACATCAAGTGAGTTTGATACGTTGCCTTCTGACATTCTGTTCCTTTATTTTCTACTTTTAAGTTTTCTCTGTTTCCACCCAGTCTTAGGTGGTTAAAGAAAATGATAAATCTACACTAGCTCGCTTGCACCATCCCTGTTCTTTCAGTGCTCATTATTTGTCGAAAAATGACCATTAGAGTGACTCGGATTATTTATGACATCCCATTTCGTCGCCAATGTCATCCCCCTCGACGTGTACGCCACTGCTTTGAACCGCGCGCGGCAGGAATGGTATCAGAGATGTGGAAACGATACACAAAGAGCACCTATTTTCGCTAGCTTGTTCTCCGGGTGCGACAGTTTGAACCTCGGTTCCTTCAGCTCGCCGGTTGCCCCACCGACGTGCGGATCAGTTGACGCGAGTCAACCCGAAGAACGTGCCGGTGACGGCCATCCCTTCCCCCGTCCAAGGAGCTGCCAACACGGAGTCGAATCTCGGCACGGCGCCCAGCACTCAGGCGCGAGGCCAGAGTGGCGAGCGAGGGCCTCGCTGGCACGCGCCTTACGAGCCTATCATATTCATGCTAATGCCGGCGTCTAGCGCAGCGTACCGAAATTCAAACCTAGGCAATATTAAGGGAAACCGAAAGAGAAGGCTGTGCACACACGCAGGCGGCCGAGAAGGCCCATGCACGCTCGACGGGGCCCGAGCAAACGGCGCTCGGCGGTGGATCAAGTCTGTCGACAGCGTCGAGAGGCGGAAGCCCGGCGTGCTGCACGCGGGCACACGCAAGTAGCCAAGGTCCAATAACTTGTTCGCGGCGTTAATTAAAGCACCTGTCAGCGCCCGGACCCGCTAATATTCCGGGCCGGCCCTAAATCAGGACTGCAAACTCGTGCGCGGGCTTGCCATTGGCCGGCATTCGGTCACGTGGTGTCCGACCGCGTCCGCTCTCGATAGAGCGACCCCCTCCTCTCCCTCTTGCGCCTCCGAACGGCGAGAATCGAAATTAAAATTAATTAAACGGGAGCCCGCTACCGCCTCCTCGCCCAGCTTAAACTTTATCGGGCCGCCGAGGGCGAGAGACGCCGGACGAATCGCCATCCAGCGCTCGGAAAACATTAATTTATGTGCAAGAAACGAAGGCGCAGATAAAGAGACACATTAGGCGCGAAGGAGGGAGAGGGCGAAAGCAGGAGGGAAAGGGCACCAGGAGGCTGCCCGCAATGGCGCCGCTGCTCGCGAAACAAGGGCTCCCGATCGAAGCCATAATTAAGAGTAAAGAACGGGCATTATGAAGCCCCGCTGGTGCCGCGTCGGCCCCGCGGCTCGAGAGGCCGCCTCGCACAGCCCTCTGGACCGTTGGAAGGACGCGCTGCTCGCTGCCTCCGCACAGCGTCCACAGCGTCCACGCCGAGAAAACCGAAGGCCCGTTCACCCGTTCTCAGCCATCCAAGACTGTCGATGCACTCAGACCAACGCAGCAGTTTCTTCGAGCGTGAGGGCTCCCCGATCATTCACTTGCACGTTGTCAGCCAATATTGCTGATGAAGTATGCAAGGCCCCACACCCAGAGGTCATGCATCTCGCATATCGCGGCGTTCCCGTTCGGAACGAGAGCTGCGTCACCCTTTAGTCGGGCGACTGGACACAGTGTAGCGACGTTTTGGGGCGGGAAAGAAAAGCGTACCGGGGCGCCGATTTTGTCAAGATGTTGCTCGTCGACCAGGCTGTTCAGCACAATTCTGTGGACCAAAAGAAACCCTTCCGTGCAAATCTGACTTTAAAACACCACGGAGGGACGATTTTACGGGAATCGAATATTTCGCCGTTTCACTCTATACACGCAGTGTGCGTATGGGTAAAGAGGAAATGCCAAAACGTTAAGCCACAGCGAAGTCAGACACCCTCCGCAGTTTACACGGCGGATGACCCCCACCCCGAGACACGTCTAAGCCGTTGTCGACAGGCCCTCCGCTCTCGCTCGTGTCGTACTGTGATCTTCCCGTGGAGAATGTCAGCTCGGAAAGACGCGGTGCGATACGCATCTGAGCCGCGACTGGGAGCGCGCAAGCACGGACGCATCAATTAAGCGCCACCTGGGTCATCCCTTAGAGTCGAGAAGAGCGCGAGCAGGTGCACCTCCGTCGCCAGTGGGACCGATCTCGGAGATGGTCACGCTTGGCTTTGGAGACCGCTCTCCCCGGATGAAGGGCGGCTCGCGATTTCCGCCGGGGAGACCGTTACCGACTTGGCTGGCCTGCGCGGGGACAAGAGAGACTCCGTCACAGCACGTACTCCCATTTCGAGGAGGCAGGCGGTCTGACCCCAAGTGTATAAATATCTGTCAAGCTGCTCCTTGCAGAGAACAGGTGCATTGACTGAGCATTTCTATTCGAAGAGCGCCGATATGGCATTCCGCCAGACTCCGGCCGAGAAGGCGAGCAGAGGAGGAAGGCGAGAGAGAACAAGGCGCCAGGAAGGGAGGAGGGGGAAAAACTCCGATGAGGCGGAAGCCCGCGCAGTATACTCAAGAGCGGGGCGAAAAACTGTCGCCTTCATTCTGCGAGAGTAAAAATGCGGAAGCGTTTCTTGAACACTGGCTTTCAGCCGCTGACTCTGCGGGGGCCTTTCGTTGTCGATTGGGAGGCCAAACGGCTTTCAAAGGGCTTTCGGGAAACAATGTTTTGTGTACATTCGACGCGCTTTGTGCCGTTTCATGCGTAGACGCTTCAAATCACTGCAGGCGGCGTGATTTCAAGTGTACGTCAGTGCTTTTGTAAAGCCAGAAAGAGGGCCCTAGATTCCAACGCGGCCTGAGTGGTCGCAGAAAGGCGAATTAGTTGCGCGGAATTCAGCTGCACTTCAAAAGAACTTTCAGAAGTCCAAACATGTTTTCCCAGTCGTTGATTAAAGGTAGTGTCGCACATCCCTTAGTTGCTCCGCGACCAAACATCACTTTTTCACTAGATGACATTGATATCTTCGCCGCCCATAGTATTGCTGACAGAAAATTTGAAAGAAACAATTATTTGTTCCAATAAAAATATACGTAAAACCTACAACTCTTCTCGCAAGAAAACAAAAAAAAAAAAAACATTATGATGTATGTTATAACCAATAGGTGCGCCAAAGCGTGTCAAAGCACGGCGGCTTGGACACGCTCTGACGCACTGTGATGCGGCACCGCTTACATCGCAACATTGGCGTCACCGCACATCGAATATTTTGATCCAAATGGAAATAAGCAGACATGTCGCATACGCGCAGGTTTTTACGCGTGTAACAACATATATTATGAGAGTCTGAACAATCAAAAAGACCCGCACTTGATTTTGATTTTATGACGAAAGTGTAAGAGACGAGTGTAAGAGAGTAAGAAGGAAATGTAAGGCTTAAGAAACGCTGTTCAATATTTTTTATTTATCACCAGGAATCTTTTCGCTTTACTTCCTTCGAAATGACTCGTGACCCGCGCCACGTCCAGAGCTCAGCGTACCGTGGCGCCCTGTATACCTCAAATTGCTAGGAAAGTGCGTGAAACGAGCGCCACTTTGCACCGCGTGCCTTTTAAAGCGCAGTAATTTCCCCGAGAAACAAGGTTGTGCCGGCGAAAGGAAATCGACCGCGCCTGAAAGGAGAGCGTTTATACGCGGCGCTAATTGACAAAATGCGGGCTGCGCGAGCGCCGCTTGCGCGCCATACTGGCGGAATGGAAGTGCGCGCCAACCTCAGAAACCTAGACCCGCGTGACGGTTGTCATTCTAGTGCCGCTAACCGTTTCGATCCTCTACCATGCAAGCACGGATTAACCATTAGATATACAGTATGTTCATTGTAAAGTGTGCTCGTCCAAACTGGTTTTGCGTGCTCGTTCGCTTCGTCGATTACTTTCGCACTGGATCCGTACAGGATGATTCTTGGTCTAATACGACAGCATAAGGAAGATAATTTGACGTGGCCCACAAAGCCGCATACGTAAGGGCCATATTCCGTTCCACACCGAGTCAGCTACCATCCAATGGGATCAATCAAGCGGCGCGAAAAGTGCACCGTCACGCCGCCCGCTCGTCGTCGCTGTATCGTTTGCTATCCCGAGCTAGATCAATCGCGCGCAGTGAAGGCGTTGTGACGACGCACTTTTGGCGCCACTTCGTCCACCCCATCGGATCGTGGCCTCGGCTGCCCTCGGACCAAGTGTGAAACAGAGTAAACCACGAAAGCGTACTTACTAAAAAAAACAAAAACAAAAAAAAAACATCCTTAACGGCATCTCTATCACTGGAAAGCATCGACCGTTCATAAAAATCCAGAAAAAGAAAACACAAAAACTTTTGGAAAGTCGCCAATCAACCGCTGAGAGAATTGCGAATCGCCTCCTCGTAAACAAACACACACGCACGGTGGAAGCGTGACACGGCAGCGTGGAAAGCGAGCGCCCCGCTTGCCGGCGCTTGCGTCAGAGCTGTGGAAGGGTTGACACTCGGGTTTCCAGTCTTGTCCCCTTCCTCGTGAGAAGGCAAGAACTAATCCCGCGACTCGCGTAATCCTCAACGCCGCACCCGACAACCATTTTCTGGTCCGCAGTTAGGGCCACTATCCGCCTACCCACTGCCGGCTACGAGGGAGGATCTCTGGCAGGCAAAGGACGGCTTTGTCGAATTAATGAGGCGATAATAGCCGGAGACATTAGGCGACACGGGAACGGGCACAGTCCCTCCGTGTTTGGAAATTTGCGCTCGAGCAAGGGCCAAGCACAAATAAGGAAAAACAAAAACACAAAAAAACGAGGCCTTTTACAATGAGACGCTCAAGTATAGAAAGGAAGAAACGGGAGGGCCGAAGCGAAAGGAAAAGGGGGTAAATATCTCAAAGAGAATGTCCCGCGCGCTCATTGTCTCAAGCCGTTTTCTTGCTGCCGCGCCTTCCCTCCCCATCACGTCCCCTCTTTCCCTCTCGTTTTTGCAGAGTCTCAGAGCTGCACATCTCATTAGGGACACTGAGAACATCTCCCAAATATTTCGTGCCTAGAGAGAGAAATTTCGCGTTCTTCTCTTTCCTTTTGTTTTCTTTCTTCTCCGTTACACTAATAACCGAGGGGAGCGAGAGAGAGAAAGCAAAATTTTCCATAAACGCGGGACGAGTGTTGGAACTGGGCGAATAAAGAAAAAGAAAAAAAAAGAGAGAGAGACGGAGAGGTAGCGCCGAAGCAGCAGCAGCCGCCCCTGGCAAGGCGGTGGCCAGTTCTATGCGTCTAGATGTTTCGTTTGCTCGTAATTCGGAGCTTTCACTCGCGCGTTCCGTACCATTAATCGCCGCGTTCTCGACTAATTTCTCTCGGTACCGAGATCGCCTCCCTTTTTCTTTCCTTCTTTCGTCCCTTTTGTGCTTCCTCCGTCATGGCGGAGACGTGGCTTCGGCGGCAATTTGTCCGACGTAGGTCCTCTGCGCCGTGGGAGGCTGGCGGGAAGCAGTGCTGCGCAGCGGTCCCAGGATAACGAACGCGTGCGGGAGCGACTCATCTCCAACTAGCCAATGGATTGTCAGTGTTCATTAGGAAAGCTGTCCGTGTATACATGGCAGAGTCATTTCCCTGTGTCTTCGCCTAAAGTCACTGGAACCTGGGAAAGTAGCGCCATTGCCTGCCCTACCTGGTAGCCGGCAACAAACGGATACTATCATACAGACGACCAAAACCTCGCAAGGCGATTGACTAATCTGTCTACGTTGCCATGGAAATCGCCATCTCGGTCCATTGAAATCTTCGAAGCCTCCAGACGGTAATTCTAAACCAGTCGCGCCAAGATCGCCATGGAACATCACCGTAATGGAAGCGTTGCTCGCCAATATAAGCGTCTTTGGCACTGTGTGTGCAATCAACTTATGAATCATGCCTATCTCCACGGATCTCTTACAGTTATATTGTTCTTGCGTATTTCAATACAGTAAAATTATTTTTCAGTGCCTCCAAGCACCGACGCAGAAAGTGGTGGTGGTACGAAGATGTGCGCTTGTTTCGCCGGTGTGTAGATAGCAAAATCTCGGTACACAAGAAACGTCTCCCTAAAGTTACCCGTCACCAGCGAATTTAGATCGGCTCACCAAAAACGGAGGGGTCAAGGAGAAATTGCTCATTTCACGGACCAAGATGGCGACCACACAGGGAGCTTGGCGCTACTTTCCCAGGATCCAGTGACTTTCTCTTCGCCTGTGCCGTCGCCGCACCTCCAGCAAGCGAATTTCACTTAACAATAAAACTTGAGAAATTAAAAAAAAAAAGAGAAAAAGTATCAAACACATCAAACGGACGACGAGAGAGCCTACAGTCCAGTTACAATACCGGGTGATGTAGGTTTCAAATAAATACACAATGTGTTTCTTCGAAACCTTTCCAAAATCCCTAAAAATATGCTGTTCGAGATAAAAAGAAACTCTTTACGGGAACAAACTACCAGACTTGGCGGGCGTCATGAATTGGAAAAAGAAAAGAAAAAACAAACAAACATAATAATTATTAAGAGAATTTACAAAATGTGGTAATTAATGTTTTAATTAGTGAAAATAAACAAACAGTTCCACTGAGAAACTTGCTAAACATCATTGAAAACCATTGCATGAACTCTTTTTAGAAAGATATAAGGCAGGGGCAGCATTTTACGGCGTTCTGAGCTAGCGCTCTTTCTGGACGGGTTTCTAGGTTTCGGTTTCTTATCGGAGTGCATCCATGCGCCTGCGGTCCTGCTCCCCAGTGGTCGCGGCGCGAAGTCACCGCCTCGCCTCCCTCGTCGGATGGAGGGAAGTAGGGCGCACGTGTGTTGCGCGTCTCGGCCACTGGGGAGCAGGACCGCGGGTGCAGAGATGCGCTCCGTAAGAAACCTAAACCTAGAAACGCGTCCAAATTGAGCGTTTTTACATACGCCGTAAAATTCTGCCCCTGCATTATATCTTTCTAAAAAGAGTTGATTTAGTGGTTTTCAATTAAGCTTAGCAAGTTTCTCAGTGGAACCCTACGTTTATTTTCACCAATTAAAAATCAATTAGTACATTTTAGTTAATCATCTCCCTAACTAGCATGCTTTTGCAGCAAAGTGGATAGGTAGGATAGTTGGTTCATAATCTTTCAAAAGTAATAGCGCCGAAAACACAGACAAGGACATAGACGAAGTGAACAAACACAAGGCGCACTCGCAACTGTTGTTCATTCGGGGAAAAAAACAACAACATTCATAATAGAGGCCCACACCAACGTGTCATTAATCCTCGTGTCGATGCAATGCTTGTCTAATATATTCAAACTCTTTCTTCGATAGGGCAAGTGACGCTTCACTTATACAATCTTCACCCTCTTATCCCGGATTTCAAACGCCTCATGCCGCTCTCTGCTAGTTCTATCGTGGTACCGAGCCAAAATCTTAATGTCATGTAAGAGAGGCGTACATGGCCATCTGTTGCAATGAATGGCAATGTGACCAGACAGGCTGGCTCGCGTGGCAGCCGCATACTCGCGGGCGCGGTCATTCACGCCTCTGCCCGTTTGGCTAATATACACAGCGCCGCACGACAGATGAATTTCATAAACAACTCCTGAGGCACAGTCAGCAAATATAGTGTTGTGCTTTTTACTGCAAGGATCAGACTTTTGTCCGCCAGAGCTGGTAGTTTGTTCCCGGAAAGAGTTTCTTTTTATGTCGAACAGCCTATTTTTAGGGATTTTTGAAAGCTTTCGCAGAAACACCCTGTATATATATATATATATATATATATATATATATATATATATATATATATATATATATGTGTGTGTGTGTGTGTGTGTGTGTGTGTATGTGTGAGCTTACGCTGCCCGCCTATGGAGTGTGCGCATTTTATCACTCAAAATCACCTGAGAAGGACATAACTAACGAACTGCGAAGATAAAATTCGGCACACATGTCTTATATAAAGAGTGAATTTTGATAACAATAACGTTATTAAAAAAAAAACAAAAAAAACCTTGTAATTTTATTTGAGGTTTTCGAACCGTGGACATCAAGGGAAAGAGAGAGAGAGAGAGAAAGAGACTAAATTTGGGTAGGAAGGAGATAATGAGAATCTTGGGTCTGTTGTTTTTTTATGTAATATGCGGAACCCTTAAGACCTCTGCAAAAACATTCAATCCTCGTTTGCACTCTGCAGTCTGCATGCATAACGTGTGAAAAACCAATGTTATAAGTTGATGTTTGCTGGATTAAAACTTGAACATTTGAAATTAATGTGCAGATACTGTTAGTCTTAAGTTAAGACTAACAGTATCTGCACATTAATTTCAAATGTTCAAGTTTTAATCCAGCAAACATCAACATATAACATTGGTTTTTCACACGTTATGCATGCAGACTGCAGAGTGCAAACGAGCATTGAATGTTTTTGCAGAGGTCTAATAGCGCGTATATAAATAGTCGTTAAAGGACTAACTGGGGTACAGCGCACAAACACCATTGTCAAACAGAAAGGCAGTCCCCATTTGAGCAAAAAAGAGCGCAGCTTTTGCGAATCAAATTAAAATTAATCGTTCTCACCAGCCATAAACGCCAAGAGCACTTGCTCAACGTAGTAACAAAACACGACGCAGTGAAAACATACTTCCAAGAAGGACCATTGTGTCGTAGAGCATGAGTAAGAGAATACCTGTATTTCTTGTATTCCACCAACAGCAGGAAGGCTGTGCTCGAAACTGCTAGTATTATGAAATGTAGATATTCGAGGCGCAAAACCAGGCTGCAATCTCGGGTGCTCGACGCTTACCAGTAATTATAAAATGTCAAAAAGCGTTCATGTCGTGTCTGCGCTAACTTTGACACGCATTGTACCTTTTCTTCAACACCCAAGTCTTCCACGCGTTACGAGCACACACCAGAAAACGTCTTGCCGTCGGCGTATAGGAGCTGGTAACAATGTCGCAACGTTAGTCTTTGGTGCACACCAATGAAAGCTAAATGATCTTGGGGAATCAGTGCCAAACTGCGTTAACGCACCGCAGCAGGGAGTGGAACGAAAGCTCGTGGTGTTGAACGCAGTGATATCCTGGGCTGAACTCCGGCCCTGCAGGTTTCAATATATGAGCGGGTATTGTAGCGGCTTGTGGTGATGCGATCGCTACTAGGTGATACACGTTAAAGACTTTAGTTTAGCAGCCTTACCGCACAAGCTAGATTGCTCCCCTGGAGTTCAATTGGGGCAAACCAACATCTCGCTGTGCATTGATTTCTTTATTGATAGTGCTCGCCTCGTAGAGGCTGTAGCAGCAGTGGTACACAAAGCAAATACAATAAAAAAAGAACGAACAGTGCCATCACAAAAAATTCAAAACGTTCTATTTGCTTCGACCTTAGCTTAATCGTGATCTCGGACTCTATTCGGTTCCTCGGGACTGTCACAGTCAGAGGAACACTTCTTCATTAGGCCGAATCATGCACCTGCATGAATCACGCGCGGCAAGCAAACACAAATGTCCACTTTGGTTTTCCGAAGGACGTATTACATTCGTTGTAACTACGAAGCATTTCCTTTCCAAACGACTTAGTTTTTTATCGATTTCTCTTTTTCTCTCTCCCACCACGAACCTCTTTCACAATTACGGAAATAGCGAAGGAAACAAGACGAACGTGCACCATATGTCGAACCAACGTGCCCGACGGCAAACCATCATGGAAACCAGACACGTTCAACTGTGCTCAGGTCTACCCGCTCCAACGACACGATCCGTCCTCGTACGCGTGCTGGCAGCCCACGCACTGAACCTCACCACGCTGTCGCCTCGTCGCCGTGGGGAGCGGACAGAGCGACCCACACAGCATGCGCAGCAACAAGATTGCTGTTTCACGCAACCCGAGAAGCCCTTGTTCGGGTGCGGTTCCTATACGCAGAGCATGAGAATGAAGCGCCAATTTATGCGCCAGCACGCCCGCCGCCCGCCATCCTGCTCGTGGAAGCTACTGGGCTGAGTGATCGGTTGCCACTCTCCCCAAACTCCCGACGGCGGCCTCTTGCAAGTGCACTGGACCGAGTGTCTCGCCGCCTCGACGAGGAGCCAAAGCTCGTCGCTTCCGTTCGCCCGCAGCGGACGAGGGCCCGACTCGACCACACAGGCGCCCAGTTGGAGGGGCCCCAACGCCGGTCCGCGCTTGTTACTCGCGCGAGCTCCGGCATCAACGCCAGAGTTCTGACCAACGGGCGCGCGCATTTCCAGAGCTATAGGGTGCCGCCATTGGAATACCGGTGCTTTTGGCACGCGCGCTTTTGTATCCACGCCGCAACGTAAGCGACCCCAAACAACCGTTAATGTGCACTCAGGCGTGATGCCCATGTTCAAGAGACCAAGGAAGGATATTGCAGTGATGTGGCTTGTCCGAGTAATTTTGGAACACCTTTTAGAGCAGCAAAAGAAACGTCTGGCGGACAAGCGTACACTTCATTCTCATTTATTCCACCGTACTACGTTAAGATTCATGTGTTGGGCTGTCGTACTAAATGACAATGCCCTCTTTGCCTTCCTGCGCTGCCGCAAGACCTCTTCTCAGCGTCCATCGGACAGTGAGCTTGAATCCGTCAAACACTGAGCTAGCTGTTCAGTGGTGCTTAAAGCACAAGACACGAAAACAGCAAGGTTGTGATAACAGCCATCATTTTTGTTTTAATGGCTCAGCAACGGCTGCTTTTCAACCATGTAATGGCTGATGAAGGACATAGCATGAACACCTAAAAATGGTTATTTGAAATATGGAATTAAAATCGGTTTGTGGCAAATAGTGGTTCGAATCGAATAGCACTGCGTCATTCATAACCTGCACAGTGCGAGAGAAAGCCACGACAACCGGTTTTTCTAGCACTGTTGAAGTGCTAAATAGCATTCAACTTAAATAAAGTGAAAATTAGGGCTGGGCGTCGATTAAAAATGTAAACCCTATTAATCGCCAACCTTTAATCGATGAATCGTGTTCGTTCATTTCAGTGCATAATAGTTTAAAAAGTTTCAGAATTATGTATATTTTTTTTTCCTTTGTAGAAAATATAATAAACGGCACAACGTACAATTTCGAATTTTAAATCAACTTTGATGTGAAGTTGAGAACAGTCAAAAGTCACCCACACTCCCAACTTCAGCCGCAGAGGCAAATAGCTTAGTTGATATACTCCGGCAGTAGCGAACTCCTTCGATTATTTACAATAATCTCTGCTACGCAAAACGGACGCCCGCATGGCCTTAAAGTGGCTTGAACACGTATAACCTTCTCCACTTGTTTAGAGTTACAAATCTCGGCCCTACAGTTATTTTTAGCTCAAAATTTCACCTAAAGTTTGCCTTCATACAGGTGTGTGTAGTCGTCCACGTCTGCGTGGTGAAAGTGTCGAATGTTTACTTTTTTTTTGTCAAATTTAATCGATTGATCGGTTAAACAATTAATCGCAATTGAAGCATTAATCAATTTATCGGAAGGTTATTTGATCAAATGCGCAGCTCCAGTGAAAACAGTATATTTTGAATACCTAAAGTGACGTCTTTTATTTCCCAGTCTCGAGGGTCGTCATAAAAATGTGAAGTTTTTAATTCAGTTGAAAGGATAAGGGTTTTCTGATTTAATTATGTACATCAATTACATTTCACATGTAGAGATTTATCACGATTCGAAATCGGCCCGTGTGGAAAAAAAAAAAAAAAAACACGTTCTTAAAAAAGGACAAGCTGAACTCGTTAGGGGAACTTAGGGCTATGAGCTGCTAACGCAAATCTGCTTGATATAATTTAAATGAAACCAGCGATTTCACATAAAAATCAACACCGTAGTGCAGATCAGGTACTCTTAATATTAGGGAGATTATTAAATGCTCTCACTCTATCCTATTATGCTCCTATAAATCTACAATCAAAAACAAAATCACGATAATCATGCAGTCAACTCGTCAGAATATTGCGGTATATCACATACACTAGCCGCGGTTGTATTTTGCCACATTTTGTGCAATGTAGAGTTGCCAAACGGCGTTTACTAAGTTATTCTTTTTATATATATCTGACACTTGCGCACGCACCAACACCTGGAGGAGTGCTCTTCCCCTTAGCGCACGGCTGTGCTGCGACAAAGCAACAGACGCAGAATCGCGATGTCTACTCTGCAGGTGTTGCTTATCCGCGGTGCATGAGTGCACAATGAGAAGTACTATCAACGGAGCTAACTGACCCCTTTGTACACACCACGAATACCTGTGGAATATTGCGGAACCTTCGAGAACTTCCAGTGTTCGATGAAACAATTAAACCGAACGGTAGCTTACTGAAAACGACAATCAAAAGTTTGAAGAAATTCGCACAAGTTTATCATAACGATTCATTCGTGCATCGACGGTTTAGCGTTTAGTTTCGGTATCGATAAAATGAAATTAAAGGTTGACGCAATGTTGGCGCACATCCTTCACCTTTTCGTTAAATGTTGCATAGGATATAGAACGGTTAAAAAAATAATTACCGCAGTCTGGCAAAAATGTCGCAGCAATCACATTACTGATATTGGACAAGTGCAGAATGCGCACGCAGCTTTGATCGGCGCTCAGCGTGCGCGAACGCACGTGCACCTAAACCTTCAACTACATTGCCCCTGAAAGTTGTCGCCAAGTAACATGTCGCGTAAATAGCTTCTGAAAGGTACCATTTTCAGAGTTCGTGTGCATGAGGCGTGTTTTCTTGTTCACTTTTCGGATCGACGAACACACATGTGCGGGGCTGTCGGGATCACCCGCTGCAAGCTGAGGAATTGTAAACATTGGAATGTTGTATACAGTCATAGATAGGACTAAAATCGCAGGGCGCCTCTTTACGATGCCCAGCCTGCAGAACGCGCCGTGCGCATTATACTGAACCCCTAAGATTGGTGCGACATGCGCGCTACACTTAGAGAACTTTGGTCTATTTAGCGAGTCTAACCCTAGCGACGTTGCGCATAAATGTGGCAGTGGTTGCTTAAAAGCTGGTTCCTCATAGTTGAAAGTGTTCACACTATGGACCATGCATCAATCGTCGTTATGAAAGAATATGGCCCCTAGTACGGCTTCGGGACGAAAGTTTTGTTGAACAAGCGCTAAAGTGAATTTTGAGTTTGTATTCTTGTGGCCACAACTCGATGTACATGCCCTCAGCGTCCTAAAAAAAAAAAAAAGTGCAATTAGGCGTTTTTTTTTTAGCAATTGGGATTAAACATTACGACACGCCTCTTTTTCTGAGATATTTCAGAATACGGGGTGTGTCGCAATGTTCGGTCCAGTTTCTACTAGAAAAACAAAACGCCTCATATGATCATATTTGGGGGTGTTTTAGGATGCTGACGGCGCGTAGATTGAGTTAATGCATAAAAACATGAACTAAAAAAACACTTTAGGACCCTTTTAGGCGTGCCTCTTTATCGAAAGAATAAAGCTAGATAATCAACATAGGAAAAATAACAAAATATTTTTGTATTGGTGGGCAGTAACGATAACTATTTCCCCTCAGTTTAACGTGGAAAATTTAACTTAAGAATGACAAAACATGCACCTTCGGAGTTAGTAATTATAATTGAGTAAAGTATTTAGTGGAGTTAGTCAAATTATAATTGAGGTAGAGTCAAAGGTCACCGCAAAATAAAACAGGGTCGCTTTTCTAAATCGAATAGCAGGTCACTTAAAACGACAATCAAAAGTTTCAAAAATTCGCACAAGTTTATCTTAACGATTCATTCGTGTATCGACGGTTTAGAGTTAAGTTTCGGTATCGATTAAGTGACATTAAAGATTGATGCAATATTGGCGCAAATGTCGCAGCAATCACACCACTGACAAAACAAAACAACAACAACAAAGAAACACGTTGCCAGTTTGCATCGACTTGTACACTGCCTGACACTGTTAGCACACACACGACAAGGTCGCTTTTTTTTTTTTTTCTCCGACAGAATGTTGGCGGGCACTATAGCAGCGCTTAGGTTAGTGCCACGAATGAGAACTTTCGGACATAACATACTAGTAGTTTCTATGATAGCCGTTTATTTTTAAGAGAAAAAAAAAAAAAAAAAACAAGAAAACCGGCGATCACTTGCTCGTGCTAACTGTGTCACGCTCTGTACCTGAACATTTTCGAAGCCTGCATCCCAGCCAATAGAAATATTGCTAAATTACCCAAGCATCAAGGATAATGCAGGGATTGGTGTTCCACGCGCCGCGCGTGCTGGCCTCAGCAGTAGTAACTTTTCTAAAGCAAATGCCTAAAACAAATTGCATCTTGCACGCGCGTTCGTCAACGCTTTAATTTGGTTATTTACTTAGAATTTTTCATACAGGGAAGGCGTGCGCGTGTGGCGCGTGGAACACCAATCCCTGCATTCCCCTTGATGCTTGGGTAATTTAGCAAAAGGTCTATAAAACAAGCCACCATCACGCGAAAAAAAAAAGAACTCGAAGAGGTTGTACAGGTATCGATAAGCGGGATCCTGTTGGCACGATCAGTAAGAAATGAATGTCCTCTTATTTCACATACTTTGCAAAAAAAGAAAAAAAAAAAAAAAGAACTTTAAACTACAACTTGACATCGCAAACCATATGTGTACGACTCTGCCGTAAACACATGGTTTGCGCAGTTCTCATCCTATCGTACCAAGACTTCAAACGAGGTCTTACTAAGGACATATTATATATTTGTTTTTAACACCACAAACAGAGACTTACGCGTTCCCATAAAAATGCTTCGTCGCTTGGGATAGAAACCTTGATGTATTTTGAAGATACCAAATTTAAATGCGACACAATTGATAAAAGACATAGTGCTTTCGAGACAGTGCGCTGCATTCAAGCAGATAATTTGTGACGTCGATTTCTCATATCCTCGTATGACTCTTGACAGTCACCTTAACCCAAAACGTGTTACAAGAAAAATTTGTTGAATTATTCCCACGACATGCTCCCGAATCACACCGATAACAAACGTCGGTACGGGCCGCAGTGTCTTAATGGTAATAATATTGAACGAGTGATCGTCCTGAAACGTTGATGTGACTCTCGGGAGCTTTCACGTTCCGCATTTCCTTTATCTCTTTTTGTGCCTTCTTTCAATTCTAAATCGCCATACACGAGACAATATCGCTTTCGCATTTCACGTGCGAAGCTCTATAGGCCATCCTTGCGAAGCGAAACGTTTGCATATCTAAGAACCCAATCCAAACATCGGAACCCCCAAAATTACTTCTCGCAAACCTTCTGGCTTTTGGTGTCTTTATTTCGCGCCCTCCTTTTTGTTTCGTTTTTTTTTTTTTTTTTTTTTACTCTCTTCGAAAAAGTCGGACGACTCTCGGCGAAATTCACGCCATAGTGTACGGCTACCCCAGAATCAACGTCTTCTCCTCCATCTACCTCTCTCCCCTTTCCCCATCCTCTCGTACCGAGCGTGTTCCCTTATTTCTCTCTTTAACTCACTCTCTCCCCCTCTCTTCATCTCCCGCTGCTTTTCGTCTCGGCGGACAAAATCAAAAGCCTGGGAGGGATGTGCGAATCGTAGCCCGAGCATCGATTACCATATGCGAAGGAAGGCAAGGAGGAAAATTAAGAGCAAGGAGGAGGGGATGGAGAAAAAAACAAAAGAACAACAGAAACCTAGTGCGAGGAGAAAGTGGACGAGGGGAGGCCGCATGGAGGGCGTCGCTCTCCCCTCCGGCGCCCGGTGGCGCAGTGCCCTCCGCAGCGAGAGGAAGGGGCCTCTGCCCTCGCCCTCCTGGGTGCACCGGCTTGATCACCTTTTTGCCTTGATTGCGTCTCCTCATCAAGGCTCGCGATTGGTTAAGCGAGGCCAGCGACGAGGAGGCGGGGCCTGAGGTGTGACTCGTCACGCTTTTGCGGACAATGAGGCAGCCGCCAGGTGGCGAGGAGGACTTAAGCCGAGCGCCGCCGCCGCCGCTGGGGTGCAAGGGGGAAGCGAGCGGGAAGCCAAATAACGAGCGGACAAATATTAAACCAACCGACAACTGCAGCGGCCGAAAAAAAAAATAAGAAGAAAAAGACTGCTTATGAAAATGAATACACGTCACGCTCCGCGGATTACGGCATTCACCGGCTTGTGTTACCAGTTGCGGTTTCCGAGCCCAGAAACAAAGGAAACGGACAACCGGTACGCTTTCTCCTTCGGCGGCGTCGACTGCCGTCGGGCTGAACACGCGCACCTTTACGATGACACGTCGGCGCGTTGGCTTCGTACAAGAGTATCTTGATTTTTTTTTTTCTCATTGACTGCGAGATTTTTTGGCTACTCGGAAGAACGAGCAGTGTCAAGTTCATGGTCGTTCATCTGCATTTTCTGTTCCGTCTCTCTCCTTGCGCCCACGCTTCGATTTACAATGCTCTCATCCTTCGACTGGGGCAACAGATAAAATTGCCGTTTCAAGTGATTGCTGTGAGGCAAGGTCATGCGCAAAAACCTTCTCGAGGGTGCCTTCGGTGCACAAAAACGTTCCCGGAAGGGTGTTGAAAAATCATCAGTAATAACGTGAAAACTCGAAGAAGCGATTCACTAATGCAAGGATTATACGGTAATCTCCTAGGACTTAATTGCACCGAGGCATTTATGTGAGAAATAAATTGTTTTTCTTTTTTTTTTTTCATTTCTCGCAGAAACATACGTGTTGTTCATATGTGCGAACTTTGGTTTCGATGCGACATATAGTATCCGAAAAATATTCTGAAGGGTGTGAATGTTCAAGTTGTTAGTTGGCGCCCTAAGTTATTCAGACTAGACTAAACGTCATCTAACACTTTTTTTCGGTAGATTGATTCGTTACACCATTGTGCATTACACGAACCGGAGCAGTTTTGACATCTAATAGAAACCAAAGCGACGCGGCAAAGCGACCAAGGTCTTTATAACGGACCCTGGACATTTTGTAAACAATCCCAACCCAGTGCTTCCTATAAACATTCGTATAATGAAAACACAGCATCTAAATTGATTACTATGGTTACATTGGCTTATCGTTGAAATTGCGCTGTAATCTGCAAATGACGGCTGTTGTACATTTTCCTAGGGAAGAAAACCAAAACACCAACGGCCACAAAACAAAAGCAAAAAAAAAAAAAAAGCCCCATGTGGTTGTAGTTTTACATTTTCCAACTATTAGCGATGGATACTGACCACATAAAACCCGTAGAACCTTTCATACTATCCTTCATTTCAGCTGAAGTCAAAACGCAGCCGACACTACGAGGTAATGGGACCAACCTAGCAGCGTGAAAAGTGCAAGTCGCTGGGCCTTTTTTCTTTATGATTGGTTCAGCAATGATAGGACACGCACAGAAACATGACCGGCACCATGATGGTGCGCTTTTGACACTGTCTGATTGATCCCATCAGCTGGTAGCGTCGGTTACGTCTAGACTTAAGGTGAAAATAAGTATATTTTCTTCATAATCGAAATCCCGAGACAAAGAGAAATAAAATAACGGACAAGACGACACTGCTTTACGACTGACACCTTGCGAAATTCTTTATTCATTGAAGCCCACACCCTATTAGTACTTAAACAATAACCACAGTTGATTAAGGTTAAACGCACTCCGTCTTTCTATAGTTGCCTGCGACCAGAATAACGGGAGCGGGCAGAAATAAATAACCAATTTCGTGGATGTCGTTTTCTTCTACCCAGAGCAACAAGAAAATAATGTCGACACTTGTACAGTATCCCCTTTCCTGGAAGATATTTCCATGCGTTCTTTCTTAAGGCACGATAAGAAAGATGGCACGAAAGGGGTATGACATATGGGCTTGAGTCGCATAGAAAAGGCTATGCGTCTGTTAACCCATATACGCAAACATTCACTCATTAATACACGGTTCAATGAACGGCATTCCGTCGAAAAAGGGAGTAGAATAGAATATTTGTCTTTTTAAACTATACAAGTACTACGCATAACTACGACAGCTACATAAACAAAAGTGGCAATGGAAATGCTCTTCATAAATAAGACATCTCATCCTTAATAGCTAGATATTGAAAAGAAAAGAAAAAAAAAACATAGCTCAAAGAAGTTGCGCAGCTGATACGGTGGAATTTTGTAGTTTGTGGAGTCATCACATTTTAAATTTCAGTCCCATTATAAAGTTGATCTGACTGGCAGCCGATAGTTGAAGAGACCCCATAACTAACATCGACAGCATAGCGCTGAGCCTGAATTAAAAGTTTTAACTCCATTAATTTTAATCAATCAACTGAATAGTTAATCAGTTCCTTCAATCCCTTTTTAGAAGGACCCAAAACAAGAACTTTTATTTTACACCTTTTTTTCCTCCCAATCATAAAAACCGAAGTGCAGAGACTAATTTCAGCCAGAAACTCACGACGAAAGGGCCACAGGACCGACCGCGAACTGCTTTAAATTTCACGAGTTACATGAACAAAGTACGACAGAATGCGCTCGTTCAGCCCAAGGCCGCGTGGAACACTTAGCGGGATCGGTCTACTCATGTCGACGACCTCGCCGATTGACCATCTAGAAAACTGATCGCGATTAAATCCTCAGCTGGAATATTAAGCACTCATTGGGTCAGTTATATAAATGACTACAAAAAAAAAAAAAAAGAAAAAGAAAACCCTTTCCTTTATGGTGATGTCGCCCGATTCTCAAAGTACCGAATGCGGAGCGGTAAGACCTAGGTCGAGGTCAATGAGCCCCGACAAAAACCTTTCCAACTGCTCTTTAGACCTTGAACAATGACAGAAGGCTCAAGGACTATGGCTCAGACGGCGAGTCGCAGAGCAGACATTCCCCGGTGCCGACCTCCCCCGCTCGTTCTTTCCTCGCATGTGACGTAACCTCAACCTCTCACTCAAAAGAAGAAAAAATGGAAAAATAAAAAGAAAGAAAAATCCGAAAAAAAAGCCTAAATCCGGCAAGCGAAAAGAAAACGCGAACGGGAATAAACTTCCGCGCCGCGACAGTTCGCTTTCATAACCCATTCTGCTCCATTTACACGAAAGACGCTCGGCAGACGACGAAAGCAGCAGACAGAAAACATCGCGGGGGCCGAAGACGACGGCCGGCTCGCTCAGCGCGAACGAGCCGAAGGAAGAAAGAGCGCTCGCTCTGACGACGGTGACGGGGAATCGCGGGGTAAGCTTCGACAAAAACGACGGGAGTAGGGTGGAGAGCACCGGACCAAAAAGGAAGGGGCGAAAAAGCGGCATAAAGGACAACATTTTCAAATCTTATAACAAGGATCTCGGATTCGTCGTCGTCGTCTCACCGCGGCGTCGGCGGCGGCGGCTGCCTGGGCGAGAGGTGCAAGCGGCGGCCTCAGAGGAGAAGAGCTCGCCGAGCAGCAAATAAAGAGGCCCGAAACGGCGCTACCGTGAATAGATATTTAACGGGTTGAAAGAAACCGCACAAAAACGCGCGGGGAAACTCGAGAGAGCAAAGCGCGGCAATATAAACGCATATATACCGCTCCACTTTCCGTATGCAAATACGCAGAGAGAAATAGTGCGCGGCCCAGTATAGGGAATAGAGGAGCTCGATGGGCCAGGAAGAGAAGAAAGCAGCGATACATAAATAGGAAAAGAAAGCGAGGGATTTCGACTTGCCGAGTGCGACTTGGGGTTTTCTTCTCTCGTTGTTCCTTTTCGTCTTTCCCTGGCTTTGTGTCTTTCAAATTCCGCTCTCTCCAAGATCTCGAATACGCTCGTTCGCCTCTTGTTCTTTGACGAACGCAGTATCAGAGAGTAAGCATATAGAGATGTGTATGTGCATAAATAGTGCGGGGGCCGGCGAAATCAAAAAGCCGGAAATGGGAATAGATTCGAAACACAGGACGACAAAGGAGGGAGTACGATAAATGCGTGTTTGGGAGCCGGGCGACTCAGTAGTTCGCGGTGGAGCCTTTCAGAGGCGTGCTCGTACACACGGGGCATTGACGGATTGTCGGCACCTCCGTCTTCGTTTCGCCTCTCATGGAGGCGTATTTACTTTAACCCGATACGTGTGACATTTTAGTCTAAACACGGCCCTGGTTTATTTATATATATATATATTTTTTTAATTCCCCACTCGCAGTTCGCGTGTGTGTAGGGATTGGCATACAGAGAAACGAGGGCAGATCCACGAGACTGATGTGAAACCCCGCAAACCCTGTATATATCTCACCGGTTTAATCTTCAATCCGAGGCGTAACACGGATGGATTACCGAATTGTCCGGACTATAGTCCGCGGACTATACATGTTGAAAAATTGAAATTGTACCCGATGCGGACTATCTACAGGAACCTTTTTTGCTTTTTTTGCTTGCGTTTTTTTTTCTCAATATTTCACTGTGACAACACGTGAATGATTTTATTAATAACGGAGTATATTAATGTCGATTTATGTATGATACAATCTTCTTTGTGAGCTAGTAAAACAGACATTTGTGAAGGTGTGCTGTGTGTGATAATTTTTACGTTCGGATTAGGCACTAAGTGCGGACTATGCAGGGCGTGCGGACTTTGCACCGGGTGTGGACTATCTGAGCAAACACTTTTATGTTTGACTCCAAATTTGCCCCTGCGGACTGTGCACGGGGGGCAGACTATGGTCCGAAAAATACGGTAATTTTTTATTTATGTTTTGCTTGCAATATTCACGATACAGTTATGAGTTTGTCTTGAAACTTAGAGGCGCCCGAAGCAGTCCCAATAATGTCACCATCGGCGCAGTTCATCAAACTGGCATCTTGCCCCTTTCAACTGAAACCTTCCAGTGAAATATTACGGCCTGAACTACTTTTGGGACAAAGTAAGCAATTATGCTATAGTTACTTAATGTGTTAAGTTGCTTTTAGCGATTCTTGCGACCATATGTTTAAATTCTCCCGGTTATAAACTGCACGCAAATACGATCCACTTTCCACAAATTGGAGATACTTTGTCAATGCCTGGAGAATAATATGTCTGCTGCGGCTGCATCCGGCCAACAAGCGGTAATACGTGTATGTAACATACGCGTTAGAGGTTGGATCCCCCTATCCGTTGACCTAGATAGAGTTTAATTTCTGTGAGAATATAGTTATGCAAAGATAGGTTTACTATCGCGGCCAATATGGGCTGCAACGCTGCTCCGTAGGTACTATCGGAGCCACCTTTCGCATTTGTCTACAAACTGTGATGATGCACGCTGAGGCCAAAGCAACTCCCATCCGGCGCTCGCTGCGCCACTATGCACTTCTTTGTCGTCTGTAACTGAGACGGCAGTTCTCAACCCTGACAGGACTGTCTGGATGGACGTTTGGATCGCCTGGTTTCCTCAAAGCTCCAGTAGAGCGATTTCACCAGCCAGTCTGACTACGCCACCGTTGCCGCAATGCATCGAGGAAATATTAGTCTTTCTGCGCGTACGGCAACCTCGCTGGAGCTCTGCGCGTGTAGAGCACGAGAAGGCACGAGCCTTCTCGTGCACCGCCGTCTGCCTCCAGTGAACTAAAGTTATGGCGGCGTCACGCATACACCGAACTCTTAGTAAAGTTAAAGCCCTTTCATGTTTTAAAAGTAGCGCAAGGTGCATCGATGCACGAGGCACGTGCAACGTGCAGCCCTTGGGAAGATCATGGCGGCACAGCGCAGCACTGAGCTAGATTTAAGACGCCATGTTCTTCCCAGAAGTGGCGTGCGGCACGTGTCTCGAGCATTTCCACAACAATGAATGGCGCCGCTTTTCCCAGGTTAGAGGGGCTTTAAAATAGGTATATTGAAAAGGGTTCGCCAATACAGCTGCGACGAGCTAGCGGTTCTCCTCAGCCCTCGTAGCTCAAAAACGCCCTTCGTGTGGTGCATTCCCAGGTCGACCTTCATCACTGGCGTGAATTAATCGATTCACAGTTGCCAACGTCCTCCTCTATACTATTGCCCTTCACCAATACATTTTAATGTTCAGATGTGTTGCGCATTTCTATCAGTACTCTCGAGTTTTCGATTGTGTCTCTGTCAAATACAGAGATACATCTGTGTTTTCATCAAATCAGATGTGAACTAATTATTGCGTCGGTCTGCAGAAATTTCTTCGAGGAAGTTCGCGATAGATTTATGCTTCGTCATGCATAGGTGTTACGGTTCAATTCAAGGAAGGGATGTCGCCTCCACGTCCTCACTAGCAGACGACACGGAAGTGCAGTGTGGCGCCATGAGCGCCGGAAGGGAGTTGTCTTGGCCTCGGCGTGCTTCTCAGTTTGCAGAAAAACGCAACAGGCGGCTCCGACAGTACCACGCGCCACGCGGTGTGGTGCTTCAGCTCATGTTGGCTGCGATAGTACATTTATTCTGAACTGTGTATACAAAGTGTAGGCAACACTGAGAAGTAATTCAACATGGTCGGCGGTTCTATGCGCTCGCACAAAGAATGTGTTAGAACCTTTGTTGTCTAGTTTACATTAGACCACACTTTTTCACACCACCATTTCTAGAGCAATACCATAAGAGAAATTATGCAGGCGAGCAATATGAAACAACATATGTTGTTTCAATCACAGCTGACATAGACGTCATGGTGTATTATTGATATATCTGCGAAAAAACTATGCAACCCCGACAGACGTCAATTATTGTGAGCTGGTCAGTAGAGCTGCAGCGGCAGAAACGCTTGAACCTAACTGATTGTTTTAACCTGAGGTCAATGAAAAGTACATGTTTGAAATTTGAACGGGCGGAGAACGAAATCTCGAATGCATAGAAAATGAGGAAGCGATGACAACTTCGTAAGCTTGAAACTCCTACCCTTTCCATAAAGAAATACACATAGATCTCTCACTGCAACATACGCTGCCAGTCTGAGGTTTTGCGCAAGGTTTACTTCCGAACTATTCAGTGCTTTCAATGTCGAACCCAAAGCACACGAAGACACTGAAGTGGCCGCCGAAGAAATATCGAAAGAGCGCCAACACACTTCCGCTTCCCGAAAGCACACTTCACCCCATTTCACCAGAGCTTTTGGGAGAAGCGTTTAAAAGACAGCCAGCGTGAAGGAACATGGGGTAACTGCATGCGTTTTGTCCATTCGCCAGGGTGAAACCGATTAGCCTTATGCGTAAGGTAACACAACTGCATGGATTTTCTGACAGGTTGACGGCGGCGTGCTTGGTGCCTGCGCTAGAGTAGACTGAATGATGGCTACATTGGACATCAATAAAATATGGTGTAAAGACATGAATGGCGCTTTTTTTTTCTCATTAGGACCCGATTTTTACGTCAAAGTTTTTTTATTTGTGTCAATTTGAAAGCATAGTATAGATAAATACAAAGTAAATATATATTTTTTAAATATTTTGTTTGGTTTTGGACGCAAGGATGACAACAAAAAGGGGCGATATTAGACTTACAACGTACACTGAAATCGACTATTTTATCAAAGTTCCAATTTGAAGCGTTTCTAGCGGCGCCCGCTCTGGAAACGTTGTTCAAAATAAATGCCGTTACCTGATTCCACGCAACGCGAACCCGGTCCGTCGAATCCCCTAAGCGTACACTGTATACATGCAAACTCCGACACAGTGGCACGACCGCTCGGCTTCTAAATGCGTCTGATTTAGACCTTGCGATGATATAAATCGAACACACATGGGGCAAGGATTCAGAAAAAAAAAAAAAAAAATTGAGCGTTGCCTTTCCTCCGAATTCTAGGATTTTCCAGACCCAAACCACGGTAGCAGGTTCGGCGACTGAGCCCGCTCTGTTCGCAGTCATCCAGGGCAAGAGATCCCTCGACACCCGGGCACAGGGCGCCTGCACGCTGAAAGGGCGCATGCGCGGAAGAGGCTGGCGTTGTCGGTGCCGATATGGCTGGAGCACGTTGCCAGAGTCCGAGGCGAAGAAACAAGGCAGTGCCGTGGCGGCCGCCGAAAAGGTTACATAATTATCCGGCGTGTGTGGAAATTATGGCGGCTGGGGAAACCGCGGGGCTTCGCATCGATCGGCCTCACAGCGGGCCAAATGAATTTCTCTTCTTAGCGGGAGTAGCGGCTCTTTTCCCTCCTCTTCGGGCGGCCGCGGTCGCCATGCGTGAGTATTTCTGCGCAGACGTGGCCATCGGGATATATATAGCTGTGCCCAGGGAAAGAGCCGACCGTTTCCAAGGGCGCTCGTCCCCGCTGCTCCCCACGATGACCGGCCTATTTGCGCCGTCCGCGCTGGTCTCCGCCGCCGACACAGGCGCCGCTCCTCGCGCCGCCGTGCCAACTCGCGTGCCGGGCCCGGCACCGCGGTCATCTCCGCGCCGCCCCGGCCTTCTCTCGGGCCCGCCGCCACCCCTGCGCTCGGTCCAACGGCCGCCTCGTAACTTGACTCGCCACACTGTGGGGACTGCGGGGATCGACGCGAGTCCTGCCACGGTGCGGCCGTCCGGCGTTTTCGACAGCGGGACCGCCGAGTGTGGCGGTCTGTCGGTCTCCGCGACCGTGAACTTAAAAAAAAAAAAAGAACCGGAAAGAGCGTCTTCATGAATACGAAACGCTTGGGTGCTGGATGGCCCCACGCCGTGAGGTAGGCAGATAAGGGATAGCACACATCATTCGCAAGATGGTACGCGGTGCATCGCTTCCAAGTTTCAGCGCCGAGTCATGGAGCGTTTAACCACTTGTATGCTTCGGTGTTAGCTTCTCTACTTAGGTCACGGGATGTAAGAGTTAGGCCTTGAAATTCGATTGAGTCCCAACACAGGAATATGATTGGCAGTTATTTTCAAATACTGTCGAGACCAGTTGTAACGAAGTCCACGGGAATCGGAAATCAGTTCGCTTCATCCGCTATTTCGTTATCACCGACTTCGGTTATTACGAAGTGCAAAAGGGAGTGGGAAATCGTGATCGCTTCGCTGTAGCCGCTATTTCGTTATAACTGACTTCGTTATAACCGGTCTCGACAGTATTATGAAATAGTCAGAGCGCCTTAGGATATAAAAAAAAAAAACATGTTGCTGAGTGCTGCGCGACTTTGGTGGTGTAATACTCATTCTGCACTTAGTTACCGGAATCATACACGGATAGAGCAACAAAGTTAAGCAAAACACGTTGTCGTGATTTTTGTTTGAGTTCTGCACGTTTCAGTTAGTAATCAGATGCCCTAATAGAGTGATATGTGCGTTAAAGGGACACTGACACCCCCCCCCCCCCCCCAATGTTTTATTTTTTTTATTTTTTGTGGTGTCGGAGGACAACGCAAATAATATTTTGTAACAGAGTAGCGTATATTTTTAATAAAGTCAAAAGACGCAACTGCTCGAAACCGAAACCGAAACCCCCACACGGAGGTCGAAGAAGTGGAGAGGGGAGAGTGAGTGACGGAAGTCACGTGGCGTAGCAAATGACATGCGTGGCGGCGTAGCTGGAACTGTTTGCCGTGCGATTCTTTTGCAGTTATGTCTGTTCCGCTCGCTGTTCTGTACTTCAAGATGAGTTGTTGTGTACATTGAGGAGTTGGAGATGAGTAGTGAGTGCCCGTGGTGAATTTCCGTGATCGGCTCCGAAACGAATACACCCAAGATGTTGCGTGGAGCGCTGGCTCACATGTCCTGCGTCCGAAAAAAGTGGCATTGTGCGATAGAGTTTCCGAAAAATCAGCGGGATCGAAACCAATGGCTGGCTGCGATTCTTGTAGAACATTTACGGGCACCTCGAAAAGCGGACGCTACCTGATATATATGCTCCTTGTATTTTGTGGAAAGTGATTACATTGAGTTCGCAGGTGTCAAAAAGGAAATCCCACACCATTTAGCTCAGCGACGTCTCGTCCACAAAATTTGTTTGTTATTTTTTTGTTTATTTCTTCAGTGATAATTTCAAAAAATGTAAACATCGCAAAATGTTTGAAAAAAAAAAAAAAGGACACGCTTTCACTGAGGATCGAACCCGGTCCCGCCGCGTGTGAAGCGGACGTATTTCCACTGAGCTACTGGTGGAAGTCTTCGCCCGTAATAATGCAGCTGGTAAACTGTAAGTTGGGAAGTTTGTTGCCGATTTTCCTCCAGCAAAAGCAATCCCGGGTCGAAGTCGGGACGCACCACGCATTGGCGACATTCGCACCTAGTAAAGAAATCGTACTCGTGCATATTCAACTCAAAGTACACACTTCGTGCTTGACGTTTGCGCGAGCGATGTCTTCAGCCACGAGAAGGGAGCGACGGCTCGGCGACGTCTTGGTGCAAATCGGCTTGGTGGTCGGGCGTGTCGTACGGGCTGAATACCAATTCTTTTGATCAGTCTCAAATTTCTCTTTTAAAGGCAGACAGAATTCGCCGGTACCGCGAGCGACAGTTCTGAAGTAGAGGTCCCACGCCCGTCGTCCGCATGCCACCGCCGTCCCCGCGAGTCCCATGATACGCGAAACGACGCACGCACAGAATGCCTCCGGTTCTCTGTGGAACTTTTTTTTTTTTTCAAGTATTTGCAGCTTTTTAGAAGCCGCAAAAAATCGGTTTCATATTTTTTTATATTTTTAATAGTGAGTGTGTGCCTTCAGTGACCAACGACTTTGATTAAATTTGGTGGTCGCGTCGAAACCTTAGAAAACGGCCCGTGACCACGGTAAAGAGAGTGAGCGAGACTTGAACCGGCCAGTTCTTGATTGGCGGTGTTCGGGCGGAAATAAACCAAATTTCGAGCCGCAAATTGTGTTCTAGGTAGTTGGGCTCTCATATGTCACGTACAACTAAAAACCTCGACGAGCATAAATACCCTGTCAGTGTCCCTTTAAGGAGCGCACAAATTTAGGTAGCAAAAGTTTGTGTTGCACACTACCTTGTATGAGTGAAATGCTTAGGAAATATTGATGCTTTCTTCTTGCAAACAGTATCACGCAGTGTGGGCCTGCAACGGGCATGGGGGTAATGCACGCACTGTTTGCGTTGCAAAATAGCACGTTGTCCTCGACAACGTCATCACTGTCACTCTGTTAGTTCTGTCGGTAAAGACTGTATTTCATCGTGTTTCATTTTTCAACACGCTTTTTTTTCTGCAAAAAGTAAAATAAAACAGAAAGAAAATAAAAACAAAAAAGCAGGAAAACAAAAACTAAGCGCGACAGCAAAATAAACTCCCAACAGACTGAACCGTGGCACGCGCAGCTCAGAGTGTCTCTACAAAAACAGACATTGGAAGTTAAATTCGTCGTCTTCGAAAAAGGCGACGGACGTGAGGAGCCGGAGATTTAACGATCCTCTATAAAAAGCGCTCATCTTCCCCGGAGTCATGCCATACTTCACGAGTCACCGTGGGGTGTCCACACGCGCTTCGCGTACTGTGCTATTTGGATCCGGCTAAGGCGGCTTAGACGTCTGCCACTTGGGGGGACAATCAAGGAACAAATTTGCGGCGCTCGTTTCTTTATCTCCGTTTTTTCCTTCGTGCCGTCTTTGTCCGTGCCCGCCAGCGACTGACAGCTAACACAACACATATTCTCCTCCAGGGGAAAGGAGAATGACGTACGACTGTTTACGTTAAAGTCACGTCCCGAGATTCTAAACAATTCCAACGAGTTCCAGCAGCTTTTTGACACGCGTACGAGACGCTCACTTCGTTAATTACCCCATTGCTGAGGCAACCCCTCTGTGCTAAAAGCTGGCAGCGCGCGAAACAAACAAAAACAAACAATGAAATGAAGCGACGCTTGCGAAATGCGTGGATTCGCCTGACTTTGACGGAATCATTGTGGCCAGAGCCCACGGTGCGCGCTCACGCATTCTCCAAGCGTAATCAAGTTCTCATAACGCTCAGTTTTAACGTCGAAGCCCCGCATTGAACCTTGAGAGATGAACAAATAAAATAAAATACGCCGTCATTTTGGCTACCGGCCAAACAGGCGTAAAATCTCCGCACACGTGGGCTTCTCCGAAAGCTGTCAGTCGAACAGTCCATACCCCATTCGGTTTCTCGTTTGCCGGTCTTGAGAGCACAAAGAAGCCTCGCTTCCGTCTGCCGCCGCTCATAGAGAGTGCCCTCCCGAGGATCGTCCATGAATCTTGACCGAACCGACATTATTTACTCCCATTTTAGGAAAGCAAATATCATCGCGGTATTTTTTTTATTAATTTTTTTTTTTTCAAACTGGGAACCTTGAGTTGGTTCGGACAGTACCAACGCAGAGTGACCTTGATCCTGGTCTACAATTATAACGATTCCTACTGTCAAGTTTCCGAGCGATTCCTGCATTTGGGCGTGTACCTGGAAGCGCAATGACACAGGCTCGCCTCCTTGCCAGACCCAAGGTCACGTCGGTGACTCTGTGCTCTCTTCGGTAAGAAAACATATTCAACACGGGTCGCAACACAGACTGACAAACTAAAAAACGTGTAACGTCAAATAACTAAGAAACGAAGCCAGTCGGGGTCGCTCAGAAATCGAAATCAGGAACGGCCACGTTCGCTTTATGCTGTTCTTCTATCTCTGGCGTTGAGACCGTGTTTTCTTTGAAAACGAACCCAGGGCGGCTGAATTCGGGGGAGGATGGGAATTTGCATTGGGTGAATCCTTCCAAGATCGGCAGCTATTTTTGTTTAATTATGTTTCTTTCAAAAATACGACTTTATATTACGAATTTCTTTCGGTGTTTGTTAACGTGTGTGAGTATTTCGTTTTGGCATCGATTTTGGTTTTCCAGTGTTACGTTTGCTTGCAGGAAAGTGCATGTAAATTATATGCAAAAAAAAAAAAAAAGGGATGGAGAGACACGAAAGATGGAGATAGTTCAAACATAAATAAATACAGGGGGTCTCAATTTAGAGAGAGGGGGACGAAGAAGTTTAAAGAGCAAGGGAGAACGACTGAGAGGGCGAGAGTGGGGCCGAGAACGAGAGAGAGAGAGAGAGAGAGAGAGAGAGAGAGAGAGAGACCCTGTTGCTCGCATTATACGGAAACAGGCGTCGCGTGGAATTAATCCAATCAGGAGCTGCCGGGGATTTTAAATTATTCCCGGGAAGCTAACTGACATCGAACGGACCATGACAGCAAACTCCAATAAGAGCGTAATATTTAGGTAAAAAATAAAAAAAAAGGTGGTTCTAAAAAAAAAATGTTATCCAAAATTGGAATTTAATCCCAAGGCAAGTGACGCAGCCAAATTGAAAGAAGCAAACACTAATACTAACGTAATAAAAGAGCAAAAAAAAAAAAAAAAAAATAGAGCCCTCCTCACAGCTTCCGAGGTGGAATAAGAAACAAAACAAAAACTGAGCATATCATGGAAGTCTGCTGTTGACGGGGGCTTGGGGTGTGTGGAAGTAAGGAAACTGCCCGCTTTATCGTCAAAACTCCCGGGGACACAAAGCAAGAGACAGACAATGTGGCTTCGTTTCGTAAAAAATACATCTAAAGGCTAAAGACAAGAATTCACCAGGTTGAATAGAACAATATATGAGTGAAACCTGCGTTCAAAATACTTGGAGAGAGATGTTTTGAAATAACGCGTTGCTATGCACTCCGGAACGTTTCACAGTGACAAGAGGACCCACTTCCTTCAGTTCACTTGAAATGTGAGCCGCTTTCCGTTTGAAGGTGTCTCCTCGTTGCTTCGTCGCCCGCACCACACTTCAAACTTTAGCAGGCTGGCACTTGAGTAGGTGTATAATTTTCCCACACCATTCTGATACATCATTAATATTATCAGATTTTACTTAAGTTGAAACATCCAACTAGAAAAAAAATATTGTAAGGTCCTAGATTTTTAAACGTTTACGAACTGGACGTGAATCCGGGTCGACAGAATGCATATCTAAATCGAGAGATCAATCTCTTATTTCTAGTGCAAGCAAGCATATATATTTCTTAGAGATTGAGAATGTCAACAAACAAATGAGGGGGATGACTTTTCAGGCGTCCTATTCCATTATCACATCATTAGTCCGAAATCATCTAATATCTTTATTGTTGCATAATGATTTTACATACTCAAAGCACCTCGTTTGGAAATTGTATGAGATAAAAGGGAGGCGAAAAGTCGTGTCATACCATACAATTCCGTCCCGATTTATTTCGTCTTGCATTTTCGCATTTTCAATTCATTCATTCCAAGCTAGTATATGCTCTGTCATTTCATCTTTCTTGTCTAGTCGAGGTGTACCTTTAGAGCAATGACGATATCGTGGCGTCTCAAAAGAAGACAACATGTACAGTGCTCACCAGATTTATCAGGAACACGCGAACAGCATCTTATATATAGGAAGCCCTATCCTGGCTGCAGCCGAAGAACGGCTTCATGACGTAGCGCTCAATGGAACAGTCCGAGCAGGGGAGGCCGCGCCGTGTTTGTTAATTTACATCATGATAAAAGTGTGCAGTATCTGCCCCTCTTTTTTCTTCTTTTTATTTTTTCAGAGAACAAGTGTAATCGGGGAATCTGTGTAGCGGCTATAAATTATTTACCAGCGTAAGGTGTCTCTCGGTATGTCGTAGTCTTATTTTGACGCCGAGAATGATCACTAAAGAGTCACTATCAGCGTTACCACATCTTCAAGAAGCAAAATATATGCTCAGACAAGAATGTACGAGACATTTGTACAGAAGGCTAAAACGTGAACTCATATGCCGGTAGCAATGTACCCACCTCCTAAAAGGTTAGGAAATCCAACATGCCTTCGCACAGTTCTGTTACACGAGTTTCCCTTTAACAACACTTCGCAATGGCCGTGGCTCAAGTGAATGTTCTCTTCCCTGAGCGCCTGCATCGGGGGGGGGGGGGGGGGGGGGGGGGAGGGGGGGGGTGCCTCGTTGGTAGTTTCTTGGTTCAAAGCAGACTTCGTGATACGGGTGGCATATACAAAATAATCGAGGTGGATCAACTTAAACCTTAGGGGGAGCAACACATCAACAAAGCTAGAGAAGAAACGAGCTGACGCGTCGACGGGAGAGCCAAGACGAAGAAACCAAAGGCGCGTCCTTGTTATTTCGACATCTGGCGACAGAGACCGCGGGGTTAAGTACGATTTGTTTTGATTCACTAATGAAGAAGTCCTTCTATTTCGGGGGACATCTATTTTGTTTCCTTTCGGTGGCGCTCTTTCCTCCCCCTCCCCGGACACAGGCGGCGGTTTCTCCCTCGTTTTTCTCGGGCTAACTCACGGCTCACTCAAACCAGGCGGCGCTATAACACACGGAATTCTCGCCACCGCAGAGACCGCGGTTATTTTCGGGGCAGTTCATTTGTACGGCAAGGCGCGCTCTAGCGCAGACGGGCCCCAGGCGTTGCCGGGAAGCTCTGCGTGCTCCTTGGCAGCGCTCGCATGCCGCCACGGCACAAGCCGTGTTCGCGAGAGTGTCGCGCCCATGCTCTGTTCGCGCGCCACCGCGCTGGAAGCCCCCTGGCGCAGACAGCGCCGCGCGCTCTTTGCCCGACATCGTTTCCGTTCTGTGGAGACGAGAAATGTCCATGCGGCGGGCCCAGGTCCCGTGCCCGCGGGCCGACGACCACGGACCAAGGGTGTGTCATCGTTCGTCTCCGCCTTCCAAGATATTTCGGTGGCGAAGACCGAATTCGCACCCATCAACGATTTTTCGCACTTCGGCTGCAACGCCAGCAGAATATCCACTTCTCGTTCCGCGTACTCTTGGGTTCGACTGAAATGCGAACGGTGACGGAACTTGCAGCGCACCACCGGCGCAGCGTCGACGCTTGGGCTGTGCTGGACGAGGTTCAAACACATCGGAGTGGGACGCACACCCTCGAAGCGCTCTACTCTCCACCCCGCGGTTTTATCAGTTTCCGGAGGCCTCCAGGAGGTGCGAGCATGTATCGACGGCCACGTGCTCCAGTGTTCGCATTCAATTCGAACTGGATAGTACAATAAAGGCTACTACAGTCGCTGACAGCGTAAGAAACTCGTCGCGTGGAGAGTAACCGCTCATTCACACTGGAAGCGGATCCGCGTTCGCAAAGCGGTTGCGAACGCGGTTGTATAAAGATCCAGTACAATTGCACGCGCACTTGATGTCATGGAGTGCGCGTGCAATTGTACTGGATCTTTATACAACTGCGTTCGCAGCCGCTTTGCGAACGCGGATCCGCTTTTAGTGTGAATGAGCGGTAAGGTTGCGGCATAGTTCGGACGGTTCGGACTGAGCTAGTGATGCCTTCCAGGTCATGCCGCTATTTGTGTTTAGGAGTGCGCGTGGTGGGCATGTGCACGCGGCTATGCATGTGTGCTTCTTTCAGAATTGTTTCTTCTGTTGTATGTGTATGACCGCCACAGGAAGGTCAACTACATCGCGAACGCCATTGTTTTTGAGGTTCATGTCTACAGCAGGGTGTAAGCAGCAGACTATAATACTTGAGAGTGGAAACTTACAACCAAACAGTATATAATTTTGACGAGCATACACGAAGGCGAGCACATTTTTTCAGAACATTATATGTGATGGAAAGTGTATGAAGCACGGGAGTAATCCCTTTTGCGAATTCAGAAATTGTTTCGTGTTTTTTTTTTTCTTCTTCCTTTCTTCTTCTGATTCTAGATAGGCACGTGACATGTACGCCTTCCCCCACATGGTAATCTAGTTCCGCTCCGCTTTGTGTGGGAAATACGACATAAGATGTTTGAGAGAGTTTACGAGACCCAGGGCGCACATAACGTTTGAAGTGAATTACACCTGCACCGCATCAATCGTTTCAAGTATCGGTTTGTCTTATCTGCCTATAGGTATCGGTATATTTGTTTGAGTGAAGAAATGCAACTCCTTGCACTGACTGGAGTGCCACAAGCGCATGGGCGATCAATAACGATAGAGGTAAGGGTCGAAAACTGGGTGCAGAGCCATAGCCAAAGTGTCAGCTTGAGCCTTGAGCCGAGATGCTAGGGGCGGCGAACCGTCGAAAAACATTCGAAACAATCGGAAGCAACAATAGACTATATATCGTTACTTTGCACAGTGCAAGATTGAGTCAAACTAGTGTTTATACCGATTCGATCTTAGGAACTGGCTCTACAGACGCAGCGACTCGAATACGCGACCTTCCCGTCTAAAATTGACAGCTGAATTTAAAGTTGCACTTGACATCTCTGAAATCTCGCGCAAATACCTCGGAAACGGCCCTTTCCCTTCGTTTCTGGGCAACTTATCGTGTTGCGAGTGTAAACGTTCCATATCTCGGGTGCATGTTCTCTCCGTCGACCGTCGGCGCCTCGGCCTCCGAACCCGCCCGCCCCTCGTCGTTCCCCCTCGTTCCAAACTCTCCCGGACTATCGGAGCGGCACAAAACACAGTCCCTCTTTTCTCGTAAGATGGCTGCGGCAGATCATCCCGCGAATAGAAAGAGCGGGGGAAAGCGGCCATTGTCGACGCAGCAGTCGCAGCGAGCGTCACCTGTCCAGGGACGCCAAGAATGAAGCAAATTTCCGTGCAGCCCTCCGATAGTACGCTCACTCGGTGGCAGGTCAGGTCACGTCCCCTCCCCTCATCAGGAGGGGGAGCGCAGGGTCAAGAAAGGGGGCAGAGAGGTCGGTGTACGGAAACCACACCTCTGGGTCTTTCACAAGGGCCGAGGGGCCACCGAGAGCAGGGGGTGAGCCACTGCGACAAGCGCGCACGGGGAGGCGAGGGGGAAGACGGGGGGAGCACTGGTATCGGGGTCAACTCGAAGGGTCCGATTCCCATGCCCGCGTGAAAAGAAAGACAAGGCCCCACATCTGTCGACGGGAGTGGTGCTGCGCACACCGGAGCGGACCTGGCCGCAGAGTCGACCAGGTGATTTCTACCCTGTTTTTCCCTTCTCGGCAGCCCCCCTTTGTGCCTGTTATTGCTCGGGAGCTGCACAAACAAAGCTCGTGCATCTCGGGGGAACTACGGGGGAGGGCTGCCAAGGAGCGGCGAGTCGCAAAGCTTTCCGAGCTCCGGGGGAGAAAAGGGCGCGGAGAGCGGGCCCGGGGGAAGGAGGGCCGAGTTCGGCCAGGAATTTGAGTCGTTTGCGCCTTTCCTTCGGAGCTCGAGACGACAAGGCGTACACAGAGTACGGGTCTTTTCACAACATGCCCTTTTCATTTTTCTTTTTGCTCCAATCTGAAAAAAGGGAAGCCAAGCCAGTGGATAGCGCGGCCGGAATGCGGGGTTTGGAGTTGGCTTTTCCCAAAGGACGAGTCTGTGTAGTGTCGCCGAATGCGTCTCTTCTCCCCTGCTCCGAGGGTAGCACGAGAGCGACTTTGTTTCTTGCCGACTGTAGCAGTTTGACCCGATTTCGAACGCTTTCTCGTGGACAGCGGTTCTCAGCGGGAGGAAAGGGGAGGGCGCAGATGCGGAGTGCAGCAGCCCGGCCGAGCGTTCGTAAGCTAGATGCTGAATAGTCGAAGATGGCGACGCCATGCTGCCACCATTACCCCGCGCCCACCTACTTCCGCCATTTCTACGCTCATTGAGAACGCGCGCTGTTTTTCGTTGCCTACAAACTTTTGTTTGGTATGTTATACGCGGCAGTTCTCTCTTTCGTCACCGGCGTTCGTTGTCCACCGCGCGCTATTATATCGTAATTCTCGGTAATAGTACCGCATTCCATTAGTGCCTTTCGGAAACTTGACGAGTTTTTCTTTCCCCTTTTTTTTTCGACAGACATTACTGGCATGTAGTCGGCCGGCTCCTATTAGCAGGGAACGTTGTTCGAGCGGGTACAAAAACGACACGGTTTGGAATGAAACAGCGCAAATGGAACAGAAGTAATCGTTCGCGCGTTGGTCTCTGGCTCGCTGGGCCCAGCGACCGAATCCGACATCGCGAGCGCTGAAACCAACAGTGATTACTAACAAGTTCTACAAATTGCACAAGCATTACGAAAAGCCCGAAAAGCCCGATTAGATGACAAAACATAAAAAAGTAGTCTTAAAAAAAATAAAGAAAGAGAAGAAAAGACGATTTGTCCCGCATCTGCTCGCTTCCTGTTTTTATTCATACGCACCTGTCTTCACAGAATTTTACACCACAGTTAATATTTGTTCGCTTAGGCTTCCAACTTTGTAACGACCATTTTCCAGACCGCAAAAACTGGGAACAGTTGTTTTTGCCGGTAGGGCAGTGCATTTTGATATATTGGCCTGTACGTCATATGTGGGTGCACTGACCAGGTGGTTCCGGCGCTTTTCTGCCGTTATTAATACGCCGGTAACAATGCCGAGTTATTAATTTTATTATATGGCGACGCAGGGTCACTCACCCATACAAACAAAGGGTGAGTAAGGAACTCATCCGCTCGTGCGATTCTTTTGTTTTCTCGCTCAGATATGCGGGACCGAAACGGTCGGTGCCGCTAGCTGTTCGCCGAGGATGAATAAATTGCGACTCTGCGAAATAATCCCGCGACTATACGGCCAGCCTTCGACGCCCACGCAACCTTCTCCGTGCCGTCTCGTATTTCCAGTGATCCTCCCGCCTAATGGTTCCTGGATTCTGTTTTTTTTGTGCACCTGGGATCGGTCTCGAGGAAGGCTGCTTGCGCGCACATTAATGAAAGAGTACGAGGCACACTTTGCTGATCGCTGTTGAAACTCGGTGCATGAGACGAGGCAAAAGATGACTTCCAGACATCGGTTGTACATACTTCACAGCTCGGTACTACATTGTTTAGGAATAGCAGGAATCATTGATTATTGCTTTCTAAATGGTAAAGACAAGCTCGAGGGCAATTAAAAAAAATTAAAAGATAAACATTTATAATGATTCGCGCTCTCGCGGCTGGTTTTGTACAGAAAGGGTTACTCTTCGTTTTCTCTTTTTACGGCTTTTCGTTGTATTTGTTTCTCAATATCCATGTAGCGAAATTGACAGGAATAAATAATTCAGCGGAGAGTAAACGCTCGCTCAAGCGTGTTGGTACAAATTGTCGTAACAAAAAATGCGCGTCCTAAATGGCAGGTAACTTGATAGTAAAAAGTGAAAAAAAAAAAAAAAAGATTTGCATCTTCCCCATTGCGTTGCATTGAGGATGATCAGTAAACTGGAGTAATTTTAGACTTGACTACCCTTCACAGTACTCTTCCTGACACACACATCTCTTTTGCTGGTGCGCGCCAGTCATTATTGATTGGTTTCGAACTAATTTACAACCACGAAAATATAGGCATTACGAGTTTTCAGATCCACCACAGCGATTACACAAAGCAGATCAAACCACAAAGAAAAAAACTGTGGAACATACGTGATTTTTCGCACCGCGGTCACTTGGCCCAAATGAAACGCGTGCTCAGCTCCCACCGGCTACGAATAGTGGGCTATCCACCGACAGCAGAGACGTATCCTCTGAAGTTTCCGAATGCAAAAAAGGGGTCGTTAAAAAACAAGTAAAGTTCAACTGTCAAAAAATAAGTATGTATATATATATATATAGATATATTTAGACTTGATATACGAAAAAAAAAATAAAGGCGAGGGGGGAAGTTGAAAACACCGCGCTTGCATCAGTCAGACAGCAGGACAGACATTGTTGAGACCAATGCTCCCAGAAGAATGTACATGTGGAATTCCTTTATTTCTACAACGCCGATTTCATGTATGCACCTTGGTGAAGATGAATATTTTTGTTAGGGCTGGGCACCTGATCCATTAACCTACTAGTTAATCAACTAATGCTTTAATTGCGATAATTTTTTAAACCAACTAATCGGTTAAATTTTGACAAAAATATTCAACGCTTTCACCACGCAGACCTAGACTAGTACTCCTGTATGAATGCAAACTTCAGGAGGAATCGTGACCTAAAGTACACTATAGGGGCGATATTTGTAACTCCAAACAAGTGGAGAAGGTTGCCCCGGCCATTTCCACAAAGTGTGAGTGTCCGTTTAGCGCAGGTGAGACTATTGTAAAGAATCAAAGGACTTCGCCATTGCCGGAGAATATCAACGAACCTCTTCGCCTCTGCGGTTGAAGTGAGAATTTGCGAGCGTGGCTGTGTTCTGTCTGTTCTCAACAACAGATAAGGTTGATTTAAAATCCGAAATTGTACATTGTGCAATTTATCACAAATTCAACATTTTTTTTTTATTTTTAACGTTATTATGCATGGGACTGAGTGAAACCGATTAATCGATAAATTAATCGATTAAAAGGTTTCGATTAATTGGATTCAAATTTTTAATCGACGCCAAGCCCTACTTTTTTACAAATGGTTGCTGGTCCTAATTGTGCCCCCAATGTGTTGGCCTGCTGCTAACGTATGGGCTTGGTATGCTTCAGAGAATTTTTGCGCTGATTCCTCATAGAAGACTGCATTTATGTCATCCGAAATCGCTTGACTATTAACAATAATAAATACGAACTGAGATATCCTCCGCAGAACACGGAAAAGATAGCATCCCTTATGCATACAGCTAAAATATGAGTTGAAGCTCTCTCCAATCATTGTGCGTGTACTCTTTCTTATAATATATCGTATCATGTGTTTGACTTCAGGGTAGTTTTATCTGATGATGCAAGGTAGGATCAAAACCAAAAACATGAAACCACATTATACACGCTCATTTGGGGGCTTACTGTCACCACAATCTTTGTGTTCAGTCAAACAGTAAATTGGCAGCATTTCACTTCGGCGTACTGTACAAATGCATACGTTTTTTTTTTTCCCTGCACTACGCATTAGGCGAATATTAAGCCCTCGAATTCCATCTGTCTATAAACGATTGCGAGCAAGGCCACTGACCGCCGCCATATCTCAGCTCGTGCGAAGAAGCCCGTGCAATTTGAAGCTTGCCAAAGCTATATGTTCACGCGCAGGCTGCACGTGCTTGCACTCATAGGTACCAGTCGGGGCGCACGCTTGCAATCGTCTACAGACGTTTTGCACACGCGCCATATTACAGCCGCCATTGCTGACCATCTCTTGCCTTACCCAGACGCCGGCGCCACTGAAGCGGGCGTTGACGAGCCTCCACAAAGGGCAATGCTGGGGAGAAGGACACAGGAGAATCTAAAACGACAATAACCTGCCCTGCTGTGGTCATGATGAAGTAAAGTAAACGTAATAAGGGGAAAAAGAACTGAAGGTCAGTTAAGGCGGCGCCCAGCTGCTGCAAAGCGTCTAAAATGTCAGGTTCACGGCGTTGTCCTCTTCTGCTAACAGTTCGCGTGACAGATCGGTGGATCCGTCGAAAGCGCAGAAGCCGCTTCGAGAAGGAAAAGAAAGAAATACGACTGTCTAGAATTATTATGGTTGCTGTTTTTGTCTTTTTCTAGAAAGGTTATCTGCGTGTCAGCCTCACGGGTTAAGTGGTCAGCGTAGCCTTTGGGAAGCGCCCCAGTTACTCTGCCTTACTTGCGCCAAAAACGGTCGCTCAAACGAAGAAAACGCGACGGCCGGCAAAAATAACCTTCTAATAGCTGAAGGAACCTTACGTCGCGCCTCCAATTTTGTTTTTATTGACATCGAGAACAAAACGTCTCTAACGCTTAATATATTTATGTGCCCTGTTAATAAAACAAAAAGTATCTTTCAGTGAACTGCTTTAGTTTTCGAAATATACTTTAAATAAAATAAAGTGTAAAAAAGAGCAACATTATGGGAACTAGAATAATGTTAGGGCTTCCTAACCAGTTGATCCTGATTCCTGTGTGCAAACCAGCCGCCCCTGCCCGTTCGTACTACACACCTAGCATTTCTTACTACCTATCAGTATAAGTAATGAGAACTGGAGGCCGGCAGAGACAAAGATAAGCTGCGCCAGCTAAGCGGGAGAAAAAGATCCGCGCCACGGTGCTTCTGAGGACTCGCATATAACTCAAACGCCAACGAGCCCGACGATGCACGAGAGCAGTGCCAAGAGGCAACAGGCAGCGAAGGAAGAGGTACTCGGAGCAGGCGCGGAGTCCCAATTGCTTCCGCGCTTGAACGCGACGGCTCTAGCGGGCACAGCTTCTATATCAAGAAGCCACAAAGCGGTGCTCCAGGAAAAACAAGGCGGAGTGGGCAAGGCCAGTGCAAAGCAGAGAGCGGCGGGAGGAACGCCGTCGACACGCGACGGTAGTAAGGCACCCACCAAACAAAGCCTTGTCAGATAGCCGCTGAGGAGGCTTGTAGGAGCCGTTATCTGCAAGCGGGAGCGCCCCATCCGACAGCCCGTCGCGATACAGCGATAACGACACCGATTGGTGCGGACCGACCGACTTCTCAGAAGGACGGCCACTCGGACGGCTTCCCTTCGACCCTCCTCACAACCTCTTCCTTTGGGTGAAGAGCCGCGCAATCTCTGGTTGCGCTATCTGAGACCCGAGAACTGTCGGTCGCCCCCAGAGCACCAGGTGTTGGCGGGAGCACGTTGCCACCGCTCGGACAAGGGCGAGTGGGACACGCGCTACCGCGGAGCGCGCTCTCGTCCATCTTCGACTAATCTTGGTCGCGCGTGTTTTGTACGCGGCGGCTATTTTGCGTTTCCCGCGTCTGACACGTCTAACACGTTTTAAGTAAAGTCTCTTCCACACACGTTACAGGGAAATGGCTTCTCCGGGAACATGAGTGTCCGGTAACGAGCGGCAGTTTTGTGCTCGTGACATTCAACAATAAATATTGTTGAATGTCACGACACACGACGCATTTAGTTTGTCTGAGGCATAGTGCAATATAATTTTCAATGACCTAAAAACCAGGGAATCAAACCCGTCATTATTCCGGTTCGGTTCGTCATTTATTCCGGCTAGGTTCAGCATCAGTGATGAATTCGAAATAATGGTTGGGTTATCGGTTCCATCAAGCGCGAACCGGTTCAAACCGATTCTTAAAAAGAAAATTTCACAGCTCCCAGTAGTTAAGAAAGTGTGTTCAACACTGCGTCATTTAGATACAAAAAAGAAAAGGCCATCAGAAGCCGTGCTGCGGAAAGAGGACAGCAAAACAAATATATGCTTAATTTAGTTTTGTGGTCTTGACTTTTCATCGCCAACACCGTTCTACGCAAATTAAGTGGTCATACAGATGCTTAGAAACAATACCAAAGTGTAGTACTCACAGGTGAAGTCAATCAGCCGGCACTCACACTGACACCGTGACGGTAGCGCGCACCGTACTCGGAAACTACCGACCTCGCACACCCGAACGCCTTTCATTAGTGACTGAGTTCAAGCGGAGAAAGACAGTGAAGAGCGACCTAAAGATAATTAAATAAAAAAGAGGTAAAAGAAAGGGGCAACATGTTAAAAAAAATATTTAAGCAGCGTCCAGCGCTTTGGGCTGCTCTGGTATGATCTGGGCGATTGGCGTCCCGGAGACCGGAGCCGCAGTGTCGGTCACGCTCGTCGGGGCTCCGCCTCTTGGCACCTCCAGATTTTGCCGCCGCGGAACAAACACGCCAACAGCAATCAAAATTTTAATTTTTTTTTAAATTTTATTGTTTATGTATGCTTTATCTCTCCTTGAGAAGTATTGTTTACCAGCAAGAAACGAAAATTACACACGAACACGCATGCACATGACACACACACAATGCATAGTGCTTTAGCCTCTTGAGTCAGATATACTCCGCTTCCCCTAACGATGTTCCAGGTTGGACGATACGAGCTACCCGCGCCAATTCATAGCTCGTAGCTTGTAACGTGACTACGCGCTCGATGCGTCGCGCCGCCCAACCGGAAGAGCACGTGACACCCTCCTAGCTATGACTGGCTCCGGTGTCTCGTAGCATCCTTTGCAGTCCATCGATTCGTAAGGGTACGCCACCGCGCCGACTCGCCGACGCCAAGTCGCGCGCCTACGTCTGTGTGCTGCACATGGACGTGAAATATTTGTTTGTTTCGGTATTGTTCAGTTGTCTTACGTTGTTAAGTCAAAAATGCGCCCCTGACGCCCCCGTCGCGAATATTTAATTGACTTCACGCCGCCACCCGCAAGAAGGCCCCGCTTACATTTTATGACGCCGAACCGTTTTTCGATGAACCGGTAACCGTCACATAATGTTATGGTTTCGTTCCGGTTCGGGCTCAATATTAAATGCTTAATTTCGGTTACTGTGTTGTTCCGGTTCGGTCAAAAATAAAGGTTTTGCTCCGGTTTTCGGTTCGGGTTCGGTTCAATACTTTGCTAAAAACGAAGTCCGGACGTGCAAATTATACACAAAAAAGCAGTCATAGAAAAGGGACTTTGAACTTTGATATTAATGCAGCTGACGTGTGTTCATTGGACTTTGCAAAACACAAACGAAGCGAAGCGAAAAAAAAAAAGAAAAAAAAACACGATACGGCGAAGGTTGGGTAGAAGCAAACCTTGAGCTCTAATATATAGGGAAACAATTAAAAACGACTGCCCAACCGGAAACAAAGTAGAGGCACCGGAACTCATTAAAGGCAGGGGACTAAAATAAACCCGTTCATGTGCCGCAGGTTAAAGCATATCCTCCCGAGTAGGTGTATCGGCCGACGACATGGTCGATGCACTCAAAGTCGGTTTCACGGCACACCTGTATCACTCACAATAACCTCGCCAGTCCTCCGCGAAGGCTTTTAAGGCGTACTGATATTCGCTCTGAACAGCCATATCTCCCGTGATGCAGGATAAGAAGTGTGAATAGAATCTGAGAGTCAAAGAATATTCTGCTGTTGCAATATACCTCCTTTTCAGAGGTCTGCTTAGCGTAAACCGGGCCACATGATGTACGTCAAATTCCTAAATTTATTTCGCGCTAGTTCACCTTGCTCCGAGTTGCCCTTCCACAGCGAGCCGGTAACTAAAACACAACGGTCAAAGCTGCCTTCCCATATATATATATATACTGTATATAGAAACCCCCAAAGGCTTTGGAGGTAGAACTCTGTGAAGTGCACAGTTATTTTAAGTCCTAACAAAAAATTACCACGGCGAAGCATGCTCCGCCAAGGCTTATATCATGAAGATCCGATTTCCGTTTCGTAGCGTTCATTATACGCTTCACAAAGCAGGGTGCTTCAAACTTTTTTTATACATCAAAGCTCACCTCCGTCCTCTGTACGGCATTTTAAGAGAATACATCAGAATATGATGATCAATACGCTGCCACTGCACCAAGTCCTGGGTTTAGCTTCTACCACTGGTTTCTTGCGATAGCTTCGGGCAATACTTATGGGAGACCGGTGGTCGAGTGTGTCTGCACACCGCAGCTTGGAGCGCGGAAGGCGAAAGCTCGCGCTGCAGAACCCAAGGATCCTGGGCTCAATCCTCAACCCGGCCCGTTTCGATCTGGATGAGCATCGTACCGGCGTGCGGTCGTGTATCACTACTGTGTGGTGCACGTTAAACACCCCAGGCTAGCGGTTGTACCGCACTGGCTAAATTGCTCATCTGCAGCTAAGAGACACCAGACGTCCATTGGGGCTGATCAACTTCCGGCCGTCTAAACATACACACAACACAATATTTCGGTACTAAATAAATATTCTTATTGGAGGCTTTGAACGTTCAACGGCGTTCAAACCTTCCAATAATGTTTAACCAACGTGCTCGCCTGTTACTTTCAATGTTCAATATGTTTAGTTGGTTTGAGGGCGCGTATTGCCAACTCCTGGCAACTACGGCAAAACATTCTTCAGACATACTTTCCGAACATCGTCTTCTGACTGCCAGGGGGCGTGACATTTTGGTACAAATAAAAATAAGCGGCTGGAAATACTCAAACAGCTTTGTGCTTCGGCACAGAGCTGTGTTAGCATGTAAGATCAAAGTATAAAACTGTCAAAATAGGTAACGCCTTCATTCGTGTCCGCATAAAACCTCCTAACCTCTAGCAGCTGAAATATGAGTTTGTGAAACAAGGTCGGAAGTGTGTTTTCCTAAAGTTGCCAATAACGATAGTATGCCTCGGAACACCGAGCGCATTGTTCCGAAGAACGCTTCAGGACGAACGAGCGCACGGTTGATTGAAGACAAAACTTCATCGGCAAACTCTCGAATGACAAATTGAAAAAAGGCACTGTAATCTCACTATCCCTATTTTTCGATCTCCAAAAATACCCCAAGTTTCGGTGTTGCTCTTTTGCACGTTCTTTCACGAAAAATAAATACTTTATTCAAACCCACATGAAAATTCCTTAGTAACGTCATCTGCCCAGCCGCCGGAAAACATCTTTGTAAGGAAAGTTTAAAATTGACTGCGGCGACTATTGAGTATGATGTTTGAGCGTTCTCTATGTTTATGAGACGTGTATACCTTTATGAAAAACACGCTTGAAATACGTATATATCTATATTCATGGTGTTTATTTCTAGCTCAAATATATATATATATATATATATTTTTTTTTTTTTAATAAAGGGTGAGAGTTAATTAAACGAGTTTTGTCTTCATTATGTTCTTATCAGGCTCGGAGGACATTAGATGAGGGGATAATTATCACGGTAAGTTGACTGATTAACTACACTCTAAGAAATGCCTGCGCGTCTACTTACCCGCAAACCACTCGAAGAGCCAATCTCTGCGATCTCCGAAATCAGCTCAGCGAATGATGAGGCGGAACATCCGTTTAGACCTCAAAATTAAGTCTGCGCTGTTGCATTACGCAATGCAAGCATGACGTTTTGCATTGCGTAATGCCACAGCGCAGACTTCATTTTTAAGTCTAAACGGATATTCCGGCTCATCATTCGCTGAGCTGATTTCATAGATCGCAGAGATTAGCTCTTTGAATGTTTTGCGAGTAAGTAGACGCGCAGGCATTTCTTAGAGTGCATAATCTCTTCATTAACTTTTTAATTATTGGTTTTAGGCGTAATATTGGAAATGCAATATTGAAGGCAATTACTATTAAAGGCCAGACCAATTTAAATAATTTGCAAAAAGGTAATGGTTTTTGAGACATTAATCGATCAATTTTCGCGTTTCATCGGTCCATTTAAAAATTGCGCTCAAATCGAGCGTTGCAAGCCCTGCCCCCAATTACGATTGGAAGAGACACGTCCTCGTTTCAATCATACCGTCACGATCTCGACAGCGTGTCCTTGGTGGGCGCGCCGACGAAAAAAGTGACGACGTGACATGAACGACTACGTTACTCTTTCAAGCGTCATCGTTGGTATGGCTAGATGCGCTCATTTTGCGCGCAATTCTCAAATCGTACATGTCGTACAAATCATTCCCTATGCGCAAATTCTATAAATTTGCGCATAGGGAATGTAGTAATTGCCGTCAGTACTGCATTTGCAACTGGACCGCTAAAACCGCAAATTGACAAGTTAGTTAACGGATTTTAGTTAATTAGTCAACCTAGCATGATGATTATCCCCTCATCTGATGTCCACCCAGCCTGATAAATACGCGGTAAAGACGGCACTCGCCTAACTCTCTCCTCCTAAAAAAAAAAAAAAAAAAATGTTTGAGGAAAATTACACTTTGTATATGTATGTTTTCATATTACCTCTTAAATATAGTATTATTTAGACACAGATGAAGGCTAATAAAGTTAAAACAATGGTTCATAAACTATTAATAGAAATAAGAACTGTGAGAGCGACACTGATTAGTATAATATCGACTTCATTATCGAGGTACGCAAAAATGTCGAGTCTCAGTTAATTGAACGAAGTATAAGATCAAAATGTATGATAGCACGTGATGAAACTACGAAAAAGAGACATCACATCAGGCCTAAATGGTAACAAAACGAGAACCGGCAGTGTGGAACGTATTTTCCGTCCCAGTTTGTGTTAATTTCCTGCTCCGTTTTTTAACTTTTTTTTTTAACGCGTACATCATACGGCAGATTGGTTCTGTTTAGTTTCTTTCAGTGTGTGTTAACTGAACTCGCTGATCACTGCCAACATTCGACACCAAAAGTGCAACTCGGGTAGCGTCTTTAGGATTGACTCCGAGATTGCATTAGGGCCGTTATCATGACGTCGTTCGCAGGAGGAACTCTAGATGGCCTCCTGCCAAAAAGCATATAGTGGGCTTCGTTAAAGCTAGCTTCCTTTCCACGTCATCAAATGTATCGTTCTCAGCTGAAAAGAAGTTACTGTGCGAATGAGCACCGCAATCTCCCCCTCTCAATATCACAAAATTATGAGAAAAAAAAATGGCGTCATTAAAAGTGTATGTATGTCTTTTGTTTTTTGGAGGGGGGGGGATTGATTTAATATTTTTGGAGTTAAGTCTTTAATTTCTATGAAAATACAGAGTTCACCTCTTGAAAGCATCCTTATCAGACACCTTAAAACTTTCTCATGGAAATTTTCACAAATGGTGGCAATGAAAAGGAAACTTTAGCTCGGTAAAGGCATCGCAGAAACAAGAGGTACATCTCCGTACAAAACAAACCGTAACGTGGTAGTGCTAGAAATTAGCGAACAACAGTGCAGTGGATTTAAGCACCGCTTGAGCGCTTGCGGGGAGGGGGGGGGGGGGCAGGTAAAATCCACCAAAAAAGTGATTTTGTTACATTTTATTTAGAAAAATAGCAGGGTTCTTGTACAACCTGTACTGCAAAGAGCATGTTCGAGTGAGCGCTAGCAAATATTTAAAAATGGTACCTACTACACATATTTGCCCTTCAAAATGCGCGTGACTTTACAGATACATTGTTTGAATCGCTCTTTTCGCCCTCAAAACGTAAAGGAAGCAACACAACGTTTTTCTGTGTGTGTGTGTGTGAGATTGATAAAACATATTGTATAGTATATATAGTTTTTGCGTTTGATGGATGTTTCATGGACGCATAGGCGTTTCATGGACGTTTCATGGACGCACGCAGAATGCAAATGAGTATCTAAACAACTTGATCTGATGTAGGTGTTCAAAAACCACATTTGTTGGAGGCCCACAGTGAAGGCTGCTGCCTACGAAGAAATTGTGTTCTACAACAACGGCAATGAAGCAAGAAACGAAGTACTTGAGGTCCTTTGGTGTAATACCAGGCGTGTTTTGTGACGCGACCCAGAACCTAATGGACAACATCCGAATCACAAAAACAGACTTTCGGGCCTCTGTGGAGAGCAAGAAAAGAAGGAAAATGAAGGCGAGTGCCAGGACAGACTTCACAAGGCAGTGCAAAGGGAATGACGCTAAATACTATGCACCAGGAGCGTTTTAGGATGGTGGATGAGCAGCCAAACTTCAAAATGCGATTTCTCGAAAACTTTTTGTACATGTAAAGAACATCCTCTCCGTAACTAATGGAGATTTCGGAGAAACTTCTTTCTGTCAGTTATTATTAGTACATGCTTACTTTATTTACTGCTCCTCTTCAATTGTATTTTGTTAAAATGTTTTTTAATCATAAATGCAGTTCTCTTCAGAAAAAAACATAAAAAATGAACCGCAGGTGTATAAAGATTTATTTTCAAAAATGATCTGTGCAATTATAATTTTTCTGGTTCAGAAGAAAGCCCACATTGTCAGGTGTAACTGGGGAAGGTTTCACGGCTCTAGTTAAATTCAAAACTTACAAAAAGTCCTTAACCAAAGTAAAAAAGTCAAATATTTTCTTTAATAATTGGGACATGCTTTAGTGTTTCTGAATGAAACTTTGTAGGCAGCAAGCAGAAACAAAACAGAAACAACCTGGAAAGGTTTGAGTCGCTCATATAAAGTGAAGCTGAGATAATGTAAAAAAATGAAGAGAAAGTTCAGTCGTATGTCAACCTAACATCCGCCCTTAAACCCCGGGCCGAGTTTTAATGTTTGTTAAGTCGGTGTTGTAAGGTAAAACAATTCTTCTAACTTTCAATGTCGCTTTCTTTTTTTTTTTTTTTTCTTATATCGAGTCAGCTTCGTAGGCTGCTGTTACGTCATTGCATTTGTGACATACGAGGTGTGATCCAAAAATTTCGGGACTAGTTTTGTAACGTTAAAAGAGAAGGTAGCACGCTGATGCGGGCGCAGCTGTCGAAGGCAGGGGCCTTTATGTCTCCTTATGCCAAAGGGCGTTGTTCTATGAACCTTTGGAGCTGCGCTACACGAGTTTTTTCGACCACGTGCGCGAAAACAATTGCGATTTCAGCATAGGCTGCAAACCAGAGCGAGAGCGAACATCAATTCTTCATCAAACTTAGCAAATCTGAAACAGATAATTGAAATCATTCTGCGGGCTTATGGCGAAAAAAGCAGCGAGACGTGTGCGAGGTGTTTTTGAGTGGCACTCTCCCTTCAAGAATGGTAGACCATCTCTGGAAGACGAATATTGGTAGGGGACCTTCCCCGATGTCTCTTCGTTTTCCAGTGATATTCTATCTCGGCAGTGTGTCGCCGGCGTTGGCGCATCCACCATGGACCCGCTCTCGAGATAGTGACGACGTCACTGAAACGACTACGTCACTCGTCATTGTGGACAGGGCTTGCGGAAATTGAAATCGGGCGAGAAAACGCGAAAACTGAACAATGAGTATAAAAAACAAAACTATTAATTTTCCGGAAACTGTTTACATTGGTCTGGCCTTTAATAGTAATTGCCTTCAATACTCCAATTACAAGATGACCCAGAAAACCATTATTTAGAAAGGCAGTCAACAATTTTTGGTTAATCACTCGACTTACTGTGACAGTAATTTAATCATCTAATGTTTTCCGAGCCTGCTAAATAGATGGTGAAGACCACACCCGTGTAACTCACAGTTTAAAAAAAAAATAAAAATCTGTTCGAATTAAAATTATGAGCCCTGTTAGAGCGCAGTAGCTCTAACATGTATGCTTTTCGTCTCTGCATATTTTTACATGCAGGCAGCAAGCTCTCCCAATTAAAATACATACAAATCTTTACATAAACTAACGCCTTGCAGATCATGCATATTTCATGCAGTTGTCGTGCGCGTGACACACTCAACTTGAACTAATGGTTATCAAAGGTGGGGATACATTTTCAATTAATATATTAATAAAACAGCTTTGCAGCATTGCGTTTAACCCCAAATAAGAACACGGTGTACACACAGTCTGAAGTTTAATGTTCCCCCATTATATTATGTTACATACTGATGATAAAATTATGTTACGTGCTGTGCTTGCATTTTTTAGTTTGTGTTATACATTTGTTTTCTTTCTTGTGTCACAGAATCTTGCAATATTATTAGAACAGTAATTTTGTTTTAGTGGTTTAGTTTGTTCATGTCGCTGTCTTCCCAACAACGCGCCAGGACTTGAACAAGCTGAAACAACAGCACCTTTGAGTCTTAATTTCCTAATGTTTGTAAAAAAGAAAGAAAGAGAGCTAAAAGTAGCATGATTTAACGTGCAAGCGAACTCTCATTCATACAGCGCCTATACAATGAACATTGCCCAGATTGCTGGTGCGTCACACAAGGATTTTAACCCGCCAAGCGAGGATCACTTAGAGGGTGGGCACATTAATTTGCCGTCACCGAGAAAACTGCATAACTGGACTAAGTTTTTTTTTTTTTTTCTTTTTTTTTTACCCCATGGTACTGCCTTAACTCCGCTCAAGTCTGACACCTACCACTTTGGAACAGGCAACTGTTTACAGACGACTGCTGCCTACAGGCGACAACTGTTCACAGGTGAACACTATCTATAGAAGACTGATGTCTACGAGCGATAACTGTCCGCAGGCGACAACTCTCTACAGACTACTGCTGTCTACTGGTGACAACTGTAAACAGGCGACAACTGTTCACTGGCGACACTGTTCACAGGCGACAACTGTCCACAGGTGACAAATGTTCACAGGCGACAACTGTCTAGACAAACGCCACTGTCGGTGTTGGGGAGCTTTCATTACTCGTTTCTCTCTTCTTGAACAAAGCACCATTTGGCGTCAACATTGCGTGCAGCACCACTGGGCCCCTTGTTCCCGCCGCTCCATCCGTTTGTTTGCCGCAGCCCCGAGATGACGCCGAGAGGCAGGGGGACGGAACGTCTTGGTGGCGGAGCCCCACGCGAGAGCCTCGAACCCCGCGTCCATCAGCACCGCGGGGAAGAGCGATCTTGTCGCGCCTGAAGAGGGCCAGCTCGACGCGGGCAGCGCGCGCACCGCGTCCCCTTGCGCGACCGCACGACGGCCGCAGCCCCATTAGCCCGGGCAGCCCGACCGTTGCCGGGTGCTCTGCGCTCGCATGGCCAGAGCAGCGTAAACGGGTCCGGTGGACCGCGGGCCCGAAATCAGAGTCGCACCAGACTGGCGTGTGTGTGTGCGGTTGGCTCCCAAAGGGAATTAACCGAGATCCCCGGACCACAAAAGCGACAGACGGGAGAGGAGGAAGCCCAGTGTCCAGCGGGGAGGGAGACCCGCCGAGCGAGCCCCGGGGAAGCGGAGACCCCGCTCGGTCTGCGCTCGCTCGCTGACCGGCCGAGCCCCGTGGATATCTCGGCGGGAAGCGGCCTTTCTCCGGCGTCGTCGCCCTGCCTGCACGTGTTGTGCGCGGATATGCGGCCCCGCCCGATCAAAGGAGACGCGCTCAGACTGGGGTGAAGAGAACAGCCGCTGCATCCGTGCGCCGCCTAATGGTCGGCTTCGCCGGCTACCATGGCGCGTTCGGTTTGCGGCCGCATCGACTGGAGCGCCTATCTCGGGGACTGCTGATTGAACGTCCTTTTGACAGCCCGGAGGACGGCGTTTTGGCACATCCCGGCGGCACGTCACAGAGACGTGACGATGACTCTGTCGCCAAGTCGCTCTGGCCGCGGCGTCAGAAGCTCGCGGTAGTGGGCGCCACCGAACACAGGTCGCACGTAGTTGCTCTCTTGTGCATTCGGTGGTTGTGCCGCCTTTTTCGCTCATGCTAGCCCCAAAACAATCACCAAGAACACTTACTTCTAGAGTAACTTCTAGGGGAACTCGCCTTAAGGGTTTGCTTCAATCGTGATCAGTTGGAAGTGAATATAAACCCGTGGAATTCAAGGTATAAATGCTTAAAAGTTATAACGAACGCACAGAGCGAAACCAAACGGAAGGGAGGCACAACCGTGCACCTTAGTTATTTGGCAACTGCATCTGGGGAGAAACATTTAAGAAAACTTCATACACTACTGATGACAGCAGTGCTGCGGCATAGCTACGAAACAGCACGATTGTCTCAGCAGTTCGTCCAATGGAGTGAGCAACAACCAGCTATAAATAATCCGTGTTTTTACAGGAGCTCAGGCGCTTTCAAGATATCAAAAATAACGCGAGGGACCAGTTGGGTGACGTTTCGTACAATTGTGTCAATCATAAATCGGAGTCAATACCAACTGTATTAGAAACTACCAAACCAGGAAAAAGTAGTAAAAAAAAACACGAAGCTTTACATGAGTCAACGTGAATCGTGCTTTGACTTTAAAATAAACTTCAATACAATTGGTATACAATCGGTGGCCGATATAAATCAGAAAACGTCGAGTGATAAGATGTTTGAAGCAGGCGGCTACACGAACGCATCGTCGTGTTTCTGGCGCGCACTGATAAACACTCGGAGACCAGCATTTTGAGATAACCCGCGCCGGCACAGGAAGTTTCGAAACATTTCTGACGCACCCTACGTGCACCCCTCGGAAGCCTCGCACATCAGCAGCGACTTTGAAGCCTTCATTGTTCCGCGGATCGCGAATAGCTGAGAGCCGCGGTCTAGGCTGAGGATGGCGCATCAAACGGCTGCTCCGGGTTGCACGATCCTTACACTTCTAGACCCTGGAATCAAAGGAAAACTTCGTTCGTGCCGCACAACAATGCCTGTTCAAGATCACTTTGGCGCACACATCAGTCGGAGCTAGCGCCATACTATGACAAACTAATCTCACATCACAGTGAGCATCGAAATGTATGCCTGGCGCGTTCCTGACGAAAGAGCGATCAGAAAACAAGAACGGGTAAAGAACAAACCTGTCAGATAAAACCAACAAACTGTGTGTTCTTGCTTATGACACACAAGGGTACTCGTTAGTTTCACCTTTGCTACAGTGTTTTAAGCTCTGGTGCTCGATGTCACAGGGTGTCAGCATTGGTATAAATTTCATCTTTTGTCCACGGAAATCGTTATCCCGTCAATAATACGTGCCCATGTAAGGTCCTTACCAGAAAATATTGCTACTAATGTATAATTACATAAAGCGATGAGGTGTGAACCTGACTGACAAACTCTCACGTCACACGTCTGCTTACGAATTAAAGCGAATTGAGCGAATTAAAAGAAAGTACGTCTTATATGTTTCCGCAACCGTGCCCTTTAAAGTCAAGAGGCTATCAAGCTTGCTTTTTATCCTTACAAGTCCATCCATCTTTGAATCCATTTTTTTTTTCAATTTGTGCTAGCTTGTTTTTGTTATCGCCCTTTCGCCAGTCAGGTGCTGCCACACAGCCCTACTTTCGTTCTGAAACAGTCTCCCTCTTCAGACGTCGTTATATGGTCTTCCTCTCAGAAATAAATTACAGACACATTAATCTCAAGAAAAGGGAGTAGGGGGATAGGCAGTGTACATATAACGATACTGAAAAGTGGACCATGCGGCAGCAGCGGCAGCAACAGTAACGAAAACTTAGAAGTGACGAAAAAGTAATAACGTGAGACCAACTTTTGTTACACGAAAAATTAGTTGATGCGATCGCTGTACTGCCACTGCTGCCAGGAAAAGCTACCACCGCCTGTCCGTCCTTTTTCTGCTGTTTCAACAGTGACGCTGGGCTCGTTCAGTTTGGCCAGCAAGAGGTTGAAGAGCCGAAAGAGTCTCTTCGTCTGAGTGGCACCTTGCAAGACCTTATTAGCAGGCCAGACATTTGTTACGACGAAAGTTTAGTTGATACGATCGCTGTGCTGTCACTACTGCTAGGAGGAGACCCTCCAAGTGATTTATTTAATATTCCAATGCGAGTAAAAAGGCATTGCGCAATCTGTCGCACAAGAACAAAAGTGGTGATGAAGCTGGACTTTATTGTCGCACGTAGTAACGCTACAAACGAACCCATGTTCTCTTTACTACTTTTTTTTTGGTAAAGCAGCAGTAGTTTACGTACGCATGCTGAAAGATATCGTCGATTACTCTTGTCAAACGTGCAAGAGGGTGCAGCGACCCCGAAAAAGTGAAAAGCCGCAGATATTTAGAATGAGAAACCGAGAGAGATAACATTTGGCGAGGGCATCGACTAGTCGGAGAGAGGGATCTAAAAGTGATCCACACCTGGTTTGCGTTCTCCCCTACATGCCCCGAAAGGCCGTAGTCTCGAAACACAACGGTCAACCGGGGCCAACGAAGAGATCCTCCCCCTCCCTAAAAGGGAAAAACTGCAGATTCACACGCGAGACAACAATTGCTCGCCACACTATGGCGGGACCCCCGAAGCTCGGTTCTTCAAAGGGATTCCGCCTCATATTTGCGTCTATGCTCGTTTTATTTTTCGTTCGTTTCTTTTATTTTCTACAACGAGGGAGGAGAAGGCCATAAAATTCGGTGCTCAGGGAAACTCGCAAACATAATCCAAACAAATAGGGGGAGAGAAATAACTAGGAAAGATGGTGAGAGAGGGAGAGGGTTTGGGGGGGGAGGAGAGTAGTAAGTTTTGGTGTGGAGAAGGAGATGGATAAGGAGAGGGGGCACGGCGGAGAACGCAGCGGCAGAATCCAAAGCATTCGCGTGAGACGCGCCACGAGCATACCCTGTGCAGGAGGGGGAGGTAGGGACAAGTAAAAATTAAATCTCCAGGAGTCGGAACGCGGGCAAGGGAAGGAGAGGGGAAAGCAAGGGTTCCCAAAATAAACTGGGCCAGCCGCGGAAGCAGGCAGTCAGCTAGCTCGCGGGTGGAGGGAGGGGTGCAATCTGAAACCACATCCGTCGTTCATTCTAACACGTTCCGTGCCTGCACGAGCCGCTCACAATAGTAGCACACACGACGCTAAGAAGAAAGAGGGAGAGAAGAAAAGAAAAAAGAAAGACGAAAAGAAAGAGATTCAGCAGAAAACAAAAAGTAAGAAGCACAATAGACCCATCGCTGTCGCTAGTCGATTGCAGTCGTGGTTCTTAGATAGAGTCATTGGACTGGTTCGGTTAACCTCCTTGTCTATCAAATATTTTTTTCTCTCTCGTAGTAGTAGTTCTGCGACATGTTTCACTGAGAAATTTATGAATGCTTCCACCTCTTGAGACCGAAGTGGTGCAAGTATTCAGAAGTCAAATTTGCTGAATGAAGTTTGTTTCTAGATCGAGGGCAGGTTTGGTCGTTGAAAAGATCACCGACGGTGGACACTGAGTATTCTCAATCAGTGACCATTCCCATAGTGTAGTACAAACACCGGGTGTCACTAACCCCGACCTTTTACTGTTACTATCCAGGTGACGTGTACAACTGGAACAGATTCGTAACAATGCGCGAGAGGCAGAGCGCAGAACTTTAAGGAGCATATTTTGCACAGACACTCGCGCTCCAAAAAATGTCACATCAAGTCACAGGCAAGGGCACATGCCCTCGCAATGCTTGAACAAAAGTTGTGAAAATGAGTACTGGTGCCAAGGCATGCAGTGCCGCTACTCCATCTCGTGTTTCATAGCTATCTCTAAAACTGTTTATTTTTGTGTAAATATTTTTGTAGTGCTTATCGACGCATGAAATCACAGAAACAATATATTCCGATACTAGTTCGTGCAGTAGCTCATTATCTGCCCCCCCCCCCTCAAAAAAAGAAAAAAAAAGAAGAAAATAAAAAGAAATCAGCTGGGTGGAAATTTGCGGATGGTGTCATTCAGCGAGGGCAGACATGTACGTAACGCGTTACAAGCAACGAGTTACTTCTGCCTAGTTACTATTTTCGGTAACGGGCAACGTATTTAGTTACTTTTCTAGAAAAGGAACGAGTAACGTACTTAGTTACTTTTAAAGCCAAGTAACGAGTAACGGTATCTCGTTAATTTTGAGGAGTAACGTGTACAACAACGTTTAAACGGCCTTGTTTTTATTCTAACCTGAGTATGCGTCTATTGCGAGAACGGTAGGAGGGCAACCCGAAAAATATCTAAACAGTATGACAGTACAGCAACTTATATCGCTGAACACGTCAGTCGAACAGTTCAACTGAAGTGCCCGGCGAAAAACGTTGCTGTGCTGAACTCTACAGCAGGGAATGTCCTTCTCCCAGCGAACAAAATAAGGTTAGTTGGTTGAACCTTCTAGAACTGAGTACGGACCGAATGTAAACCCGGAGGTTGCCAACGCGGGAAGGCACATAATCCATTGTCAACTTCGAACTTTAGAAGTATCGAGAGAACACAAGAGAGAGGGGAATCCCAGATCCACCAACTCTTGCTGAAGCACAACACTGCCGTTCCTTCGAGCGCGTCGGTAGAAGGACTCTTCAGCGTAGCCATTATTTTCAAGGAAGCGGAAAAACATAACTGATGAAAACTTCAAGAGGCAGCTACTTCGTAAGTGCAACGACTCCTAAAAAGAAAACAAAAAACCAAGAAACAAAAACAAAAAACAAAAACAAAAAACAAAAAGTAACGTGAAAAGTAACTCGTTACTTTTGAGGTAACTCACGCGTTCCTTTTGAGAATCGGTAATGAGTAACAGTACTTAGTTACTTTTTAAGCGAGTCACGAGTAACGGTATGTAGTTACTTTTTTGGGGGTAACGTGTACATGTCTGAGCGAGGGTATTGAGGAACGTGGTTTTCTCGTTTTCCTCTTAGGCTGAGTTTCCGTGAAAATTTTGGCAAGGCTAAATACATTCTCAGCGTCCCCTTAATGCCGCGAGTTAGCTCATCAATTGGACTGGTAAAAGCGAGCGAAGTGAACATGAATACTTAAAATCGAAAGAATAAAGCACGGAGGACAAGCACAGGACAACCACGTTCTTTCATGGTTTGAAAGAACGTGGTTGTCCTGTGCTTGTCCTCCGTGTTTCATTCATTCGATTTTAAGTAGCTCATCAAAGTAAGCTAACGCACGAAATAAAACAAATAAAAATAAAAACCGGGGCGTGCGCATTTGTATACTAGCATGCTAACAATAAGGGTAATCTTCCACACATGTGAGGTTCAGACCTCGTGAACAGCGCCGTTATTGTTGCTCATTGCACATAGTTTTCTCTGAGCATGCGCGCAAGCTGAATGGTCACAACAATATCACAACGATACGTTACTTGCACAGCCAGGGTCATTGGAATGCTGTTGAGTAACTCTAGAAATACTGCGTTTGTTATAAAGGGAAGAACGAACTACCGCGATTATTTCTGAGAGAGAAACAAAATCGAGGATGTGCAAGTACGATAGTGTTGGCGCTGAGCAATATTGGTCGCCATTTGATGATTAAGGAACCAGAAGTGAGAAAACTATTCATTTTCGCTAATTCTTAAAAGATGACGAGGCGTGCGGGGACAAGCTCCAGACACCGAGTAACCGAACTTCTGATTGGAGCGTGATTCTGTCAAGGGATCGACTGCAAGTCTTGGAAATGGGAATAAATAATATTACTATTATTATTGTTGTAATGCAGTCGCTAGGTCGCCAAAGTAAGTACTGCTAGTTCCTTGAGTATAGAAATTTACAAACTCAACATTGGATCCGAACATAATTCTTTTGGAGGTATTCGGAACACAAAATTGTTTCCTTGTTACCTATTTTCATTTTGGCTGCGCCATTCTATTCAATAGGTGAGATACTATTTAAATGAATGGGCGAGATGTCTAGAAGTCCCGTTCACCTCTTCCTTTCTTCGGCTGTTGCTTTCGCACAAATTGCAAGGACGGATGCATACGTGGTGCCGCTCTTTTTCGAAACACTACATAAGAGATCGATACAAAAAAAAAAAAAAGGCCTGTTCAAACGGCAATTTAACAAAGCACGGAGACACGCGTCGAGGCCTCATGGCTCTGAGCGAGTTCGTAATCGAAAATACATGTTTACCGCTTTCATCACAACAGCATTCAAGATCGCGCGGCTAAGACACAAAGGAGTAACGGGATTGAAGGCGCACTTAATATTGTGCCTCAAGGTTGTCCGAGTTCGCTCTCAGCGGGAGCTGACGGATCGGCCAGTCCCACATGGACGCGCGCGCATTCGCGCCAACGACATTCGGCGCGAGTGGCGATTAGTTTTGATTCTCGACGAAACTTTAGCTTTCAGAGGCAGTTACCATCAGTCAAGCAGGGCGTCGATGGACTTCGCGGCTGGCAATTAATGTCGTCCCACTCGCAACGGAACCTCCGATGTTTTAGTGGGACCGATACATGGCAAAGTGGCGAGGCGACAGCCTAAGAACAAAAAGTAGTTGAATATCCCCCCCAAAATTAAGAAAAAATAAATAAAAAGCACGCTTACACACGCGTGCGTGCCATCGCACGCACACGCATAAAAAACAGCAACAACAAATCAATGCGCCGAGAAAGTGAGGGAGAGGAGGAGACAAGAGCGAGCGGGGACGTCACAACTCCGAGCTCGGGTTGGAGCGATTAGGGGGTAGACGGAAAGCTAGCTGCCTTTGTCTCCACTGCACTCGTCGAACGCGTTCGAATGCCAGAGGCAAAACACGATGACTATCCCCCATGGTTTTCGAAGGAACTAATGGTGAATTTGCGTGGTTCTTTCTGCGCGCTCTCGAGCGCTCTCTTCAGAGCGCGCGAGACCGGGTGGTGGAAAGGGAGGGCGGTGGTGGCCTGAGGGCGCCCCTCCCTCTCAGAGCGCTCCCAAGCACTCCGTCTCTAGCCGTCGGAGTGCGGAGCGGCGCAGGTGCCACGAGGTACACGGACGGGGATCACGTGGTTTTCTTTACGATGGCCGGCAGTGGTCTGCGGTGGTCTGCGGGGTCCGGCATGACAGCGATGGATATCTAGTTCTACAAAGTGTTTGTGCGTTCGACGGTGCGAGGATTACAACATACGGGACGATATTCGCTTCTGACCGTGACAGGAAAACTCGACGTGGGAACAGTTCCCAGTGCTTTTACGAGGTCAGATCGTTCATCTCACGGCGGTGAACCCGCTAAGCCTAATCAATGAAGAAACGGCTCGCAGAGCTGGCCGCTGTTTTACAGGATTTTGTGCACGCTTCAAGGAATTTTCAGGTTTGGTAAAACGGCGTTCAGATGTTTGTGTTGAACTCACTGGTGATGTGCCCTTCCCATTGCAGCCTATAAGCCGTTCGCCCCTGAGCTGAGAGTGCGGTGGAAGCTACGTGCTCGTTGGAACAGTCACACGTCTCTCTATTGCCACGTGACTTGCTCTCTCACTCATACTCACATGCAGAGAAGGGGTCAGGTGATGAAAGGAAGGTTGTTGATTGGTCCCGGTGAGCTCGTAGCTCCCACCGCACTCTCAGCTTAGGAATGAACGAAGCATAGTAACGTCGGGATGGCCTGACGCCGTGAATCTTCCTTGCCTGGAGCTTGTGAGCCGTGGCCTTCCAGCGATGTGTTTACACGGAAGCTTTTCTCCATCCCCTTCGCCTTCCAATCCTGCCTTTGTGAGTCTGTCGTGTCCCTCGTACGAGGCTTTGCGCTCAGATGGCCGTCGTTTATTTGCTCCGATGTCTCTGTCACAATATTTCACCATGCAAAATCATTTTCGCTTTTTGTCTTAAAGCTCGCGAATGAACTGTCTCATTTGGGACAAAAGTAATTTCAAAAGTAATGAGTAATTTTCTCAAAATTACTGCCTGAAAGTAATTAATTACATTACTAAATTACTAGCCTAGAAATGTAATTAATTACATTACTCATTACTATAAAAGTCATTTAATTACTGTAATTTCATTACAGTAATGTCATTACTGCCATCTCTGTTTGTGGGTCACTCAAAATAAGTAAATAAAGAAATAAAGATAAAAAATGAACTACGGAATCTGTCAGGGCATAGTAGCTTCCTACAATTGCGTCATTCGTTCTAGTTCTTCTCAAATAAAGAAAAAAAGGAAACACGTTTCTGTATTTTTTATTGACTATGATAAGTGAGAAGTGCAAGGGAAGTACAATCGCAAAATTAAGCGAAAATTATGACTTATATATGCACCGTGATACTCGAGATGCAATCATTCTAGTACCTCAGTGTAACGTTGCGATTACACGCCCGCATTGTCACAAATTTCAGTAGATTTTGTTCGTTTTTATTTTTTGTGTGGTTTAAAACGCACACCTGCGTTTGTACCTCGTTCGATGACATGAGGTAGGATAAGCCGAAATTGTTTTAAGCGGCTTATATCTCTCGCGACCACCACGGTACTAGTCTGGGGATTCGGTGACCACTCTTGTGGGTTAACGTTTCACTCAGAGTCACTTGAGCTCTTCGCAGGTTTGGTTTCTTTCAGATTGTCCTCGTAGACGGGTTTATACTGTCAACACTTATGGGAGTCCCCTAATTATGTAGTTTGGTGATTTCGAGTATCATTTTATTCCTGGCCGGTGTCTTAAGGTTTACTCGATGTCGAGTGACCTTCACGTTGGTTTTATTTTGTTCGAAGGGAAAGTGGCTCTTTCGAGGTGTCTCGAAATGTCATCTTGGGACAATGTTTTTAGGCCTTGCCTGCCTGCAAGGTTGGGGCTACCAAAAGGGTGGCTTTTGGCGGGATGGTTACAGTGTAAGTGGCCGTCTGGCCGTCTGCCCGGTGCTTTCGTCGTGAGTCTTGTTTCTTTTTCGTTTTGAGGGCTGAGTCCCTAGTTTTGCACTTCGGCGTAGTTTGCCTGCGGGCGTGTGTTTGCCTTTGGGTGTGCTTTGCCTTCGGGTGTTCTTTGCCTTCGGTGGCGTGCTGTAGGCCTGCGGGCGGTGTGTAGTTCCCGTCTCGGGAGTGCGGTGTAACGTCGGCCCGCCGAGCAACGAGACGACAACGGTCTTTCGGACCCGTCATCAACCCAGCTTTGGTGAGCCTTTGAACGTTCTCCTGGACTTTGGGTCCAGCAGTCGAGACTTTCGTTTTCCGTAACTTTCTTCTATTTGCGGCGGCGAACGTTTGTTCCCGGCTGCATTTGTGCCTCGAGTGGTGCGTTGTTTCGCGGTGTTTGGTTTTGAGTTCGTTTGTTTCTTCGTGGCCGCGCTACCCGAAGGTTCGTCTGTGTGCTCTCTGGGGAACGCTTGTTAGCGTTTGGTTGATGAGCTTTTCGTGTTTTCTCCGTGTGCGGCTTTTTATCATCTAATTAAATTTCAGTATTTATTTACGCTCCGCGATATGTCGCCTCTCTTTCGACTTCACACAGGGCGTGGACAGATCGCCTCTCACCGGTTCGAATTTAGAATTTCTATTCTTTTTAAATTATTTATTGTTTTTGAAGTGAAGTTAATATTTTTTTTAATTAATTCCCCCCTCCCCCCTCTGTGACATGCAAGCGCTCGATGAACTCAAGAATTCGTTCGCAAAATGGAACCAGGGATGAGCAGTATTTCAAACACAAGTAGTCGACATAAATACTTGGAATACTTTAACAGTTTAACTTTGGTATTAAATCACCTATTATGGAATGCATTTGTTGACTTCACTAAAATATTTCAGATGGGTATTTCATACAGCATTGTATACTTCTTGTATTATAGGCAGGTATCTTTTGTATGAAATCACCTAATATGGAATGCATTTGTTGATTTCACTGAAATATCTAAAATGAGTATTTCATACACCATTGTATACTTTTTGTATTACAGGCAATTTTCGGTCGCGCACCAGTCACCTTTCTGTGTTTGGAGATTTGTGTTTGTCCTTTGTCCCCCTTGTTCCCCTTTTCCAGGGAGTATTTTCGTCCTTGTATACTAAATACAATCGTGAACCCTCTTCTTTGCGTTGGCATGGTCCGACCGCCCAAAACATAAACAAAACAAAAAAAGAAAAGAAAGGAACACGAAACCCACGGCGTAACAGGGGGTTTCGTTCATTTTACTCTACAAACTGCTTCGAGACTAGTGTTAACGTGCACATTAACGTCACATTTCTTTAAAATGAAACCTCCGCAAATAAGCTTGCGCTGAACGTATACACTGTAAATGTATTGTCTTCCCTGATGTTGTATTGTCGCGATTTTTACATGAAGGTGAACACGCGATCGTCGAGCGCTCCGCACTCGCGGCGTCGCGAAGCGGCAGCCGCAGCGTCTTACCTCGCGCCCTGACACACTTGGTGTGGAAATCGCAGACTTCACCACAGCCGACGCTTGATGACGCTGTTAGCACAGGGCGGTCGACGATCACGCGTTCACCTTCACACGAATTGCAAATACACATTTTATTCCTAAGTATACCTTTTCTTTCAGGTAGTTTATCGTAGTATTGTATATCGACTCCGTTCCTCATTTGGGCACAAGCTTTTCTTCTTTTCTTGGGGTTAAAAACATGCAGATGTCGAACTACGGTAACTGGATGCATTCAGAAACTTATTCGAATATAATTGTTATATTGTATATAAATGCATCTTAAAAGCTACACCTGCATTTGCAGTGAAATAAATATTTGTTCGAGTATTTTGTACTTGCACTTTGATGCATTTTGTGCTCCAAGTTGTTTGCTCATTCCTGATGCTGGATGTAATTCTCGTGACAATATGGGTTCTCCTATAGTTACGCTTCCACCAGGACTCAACGCGGATGGGTAAGCTGGAATGGAAAGGGGTGATCGGTTTACGGCGTTCACAATTATAATCGAACTCTTCAAGCGAGGGAAGATAGCCAGTCTTTTCGAGAGCCCAGTGGCATCACTCTCCAGAACTCTGGTTGGGCTAAGGCCGGTTCTGCGGATTCAGCTCCATAGAGGAAATGCCCGCTGGGAGCCGCTATAAGAGACGATCTAAGAGGACAGATTCGTATGTTGGTGACGGGCTACGGCAAAGTAGATGACAGTTAGATCTACGCTATAGGATGTGAAACATTTGGCAGTCACATTCGAAAGGACCTGCCGGATGATATTCTCAGACACCTTTTTTCGGGTCATAGTACTGAAGAGTCTGAACCTCTGCTCACATAGCTTCAGCTGATGTAAAGCGCTACGCTGGGCGCAGGATTGTTCACAATTAAATGGGTTCACCTCTAATGACCATACATTTTTTTCCTCTATGCTCTATCTACATTTTTACTCATCTTCAGTTTAGTTCTTTCTTACGTTTTATGCTTTAGATGAACCAAAGCTGGCCCAAATGGCAAAAATAAACGTGTCGCATTTTTTGCGTATTTGTAAATCTTCTTTCTGTGTTTCATGGGGAAGTCGAGGATATAGCCGCACTTTAGTTCCACTATGTTAAGCGGTAAATCTACGTGGTATCACTAAAACTACGGCGCACAATAAAGCTCACCAAATGCGCAATGCATTATTAGAAGGGAATGTGCGACCGTGGAAGGGCGAAAAACTACGCATGTTGCTATTATATAAAGATAGAAAAAAGTTCTGCCTTTGTTTCTTCAAACAACGCATATGGCTAGAACTTTCGAATGAGACAGAACAAAGAACTGAAAACAACACCTAGCAGCACAAGTTTTATATAGATATGTAAAAAAAAAATATATATAAGCTGATATGAACAAAACACTGCTCTGCGTTTGTTTTCCTGGACTTTAACTACGCAGCAGCATACTCGTTTTTCTTTTAATCTTAAGTAAAAAAATTAAAAAGAAACAAGATTTTTGTACCGAAACGAAATCTAGTACTCAAGTCTCAAACAACTAGGCGTGTGTCTTCGAAAACAATATAATAACCAGATGGGCGGCACATGTTTCTGCCATGAGAAGATCGCCCCGATTTCACAAGAAAACAAACAAGCAAACTTGCGAGTACAAATTGAACAATAGTGTTGATTCTCAAGGCCAAAGCAGATTGTTATTGTTATATATCATGCGCAGTCTCGGGAAGTACACAAAAATTAATAACATCGTCAACAAGCTCACGAACGAATGGCCGAGTCTAGGAAATCCAACCTATAGTTGGTGACAGGTTAAAAGAGCAAACGTTGGAGAGGAGGCGACCACCTCTGCAGCGTTCGCTTTGCTACAGTGGAAAGAGGTGGGAGAAACTTTTACTTCACTCTTAACCTTTTACCAACTCTATTCAATTAGCCGGACTGGCCAAGTAAGGTTGTTCGGATGCTAATATGGAATCAAACAATTTCAACTTATCACAGGACGCAGGATCCACGTCATCAGATTATGTTGCGTAAATGATTGAAAAATAAACGCACGCATACTCCTACGAACGTTTCCGCCCAACGCCTGTGCTTGTTTTTGTAGACGTAGCTTTTTTCGGTGCTCTGTCAGAATGAACTCTGTGAATAAACTTTGACCTGATTTTGAGTGTGACTCCTTGTGGTGGCTCTTTAAACCTCTCGTTGCGCATGGTACGTGTAGTTTGTTTATATGAGAAATTTCCCAACTCTTTCTCAATAGAATGTATGGCTGAAAGCCATTCATGTCATAATACCGCCAGAACGAAGATTGCCATAAGAAGAAGAAACCTGGAGAGAGCAATTTGATTTTGGTGATTACAAAACCTTATATTGAGACTTGGATACGAATTTAGAGCTGAAGGCAGAAAATAGAAGGGAGGATTGCATAACACTGTGGGTTTGTGACTCCACCCGGATAAAGCAAAAACTAAACCAACGCAATACAATATATATATATATATATATATATATATATATATATATATATATATATATATATATATATATATATATAATATAATTTGATTGCGAATCTCACTTCTGTGCAAAAATGCCTGTCAAGCTGGACGGGCCCGCTGCATCTTTCTTACAAAGGAGTGGTCTCCAACTTCCAACTTCCGTCCCCCAACTTTGCTTTCTACGGCCGTAACGCAAAGCTGAGGGATATCGTTATCACTTTAAATTTCGAGTTTGATAGAGAAATGAAAGGTAAAAGAAATGTGTTTATATATCAGATTTGCACGAATTGTCCTCATTCAGCATCATTCTTGAATGAAGTGTGAATACTGATAAGCGCACTTTTAATGAAAGAGATTGGTGAATATGTCACTTCACTCCAATCATCCGCGATACGGTGCTCCAAGTCAATAGTACCCGAGCTCACGCTCCGGAGAAATTGCCCCGGAGAAACTGAGAGAAAGGTTCCTTAAATGAGATACTAATTAGGTACAATTATCGACACTGAACAACCTGGCTTAAAGGCCAACATAAGAAAAAAAAATGAAGGGAAATCCAACGCTAGAGGGCAAGGGTCAACCCTGCACAGCAGTCAAAGTCATATCGCGTACCAGTAATGCTTGAAAGATCTGTGAAATTGACGAAGAAAACTAGGCGAAGCTAAAATGATCCCACGAAAGTTGAAATGCTGGTTCCCGTTGCTTGAAAGTAAACTAAACATTAAGCGTCGTGCAGACATAGCAGACATATTTTTGTCAAGTTCAACATTTTGGTTGTCTGATCGCTTTCTTTCTCATCAAATCTGTCATTACGAAACCTGCCAAAGTAAAAAAAAAAAAAAAAAAAAAAAAATGTGAACACGCGAAGTGGCGGAGACGAAGAAAAGTTCAAGGCTATCCAGCTCTGAGACTCAGACATCAGGCGTTATATCGACGGAACGAATAGCTTGAGACAATCAAAACAACGAAACGGCATTGTAGAGATTAACGTAATATATAAAAAAAAGCGCTTCTGGGAGCCGAGTGAAAAAAAGATCAGCAGAGAAAGCATATTCCTAGTTTGATGCGCACTGAATGTACTCGAATGCTGATCAACGTTAGGATATAAGCAAATATTAAAAATAAGGGCATGTAATTAAATTAAAAAGCAGATTTCCAGTGTTAACACACTATTTTTGGCGAAACGTTTGAACCGTTTTTTATGCCAATCACGACGCATTCAATGCGTATACCGATACAGGGCACAAACAAAAGTAGTAAAAGCTAAAATAAAAAAAAAAATAAAATAAAAATTGAACGAGGGAAGCTCTAAAAACACTGGTGTCTTGTTCGTTGCATTAGCCTCAGGCTGACCAACAGAATTTTGCCCTCCAAGTGATCCTGAACTGTCATTTGTAAAGAACACCAGGTGTGAAGTCCACGTTTCATAATTTATTTATTATTTATCCATCCAGTCCCTCATGTAACAAGTGTTTTAGCACGTCCATGCACGTTTTAGGGTTGTCAGAGGTTCATTTTCGTTTTGTATCTCACGGAAGTCTTCGTGCACAGTATGGGTGACGCTTGATTTTAATTCGAACATAATTTTTAAAGGAGCGGCCGGTACATATCTCCATTGCACCGTCTCCATTGCACGTGTATCGAACTTGACTGACATTTAATGGGAGGATATCCTTTGAGATTAAAGACTAAGATAATAAAACTTGCGTATTAACTTTTAATTAATGGTTGGACGGGTCATTGCAAAATTTACAGAAATTACAACTAGAGAAAAAAAAAATAAAGTAAAGATAGGGCGAAAATGCAAGGAGCCTTGAGATATTTACCGATCAGTTATCGCGTTTTGTTGCCTCTCTCCGAAACTCGATGCAAAACAAGTGCCGTGAGACCTGGACACACTCGTTTCTGGCACCTCATCACTACCTCGAGAGTGTGTGGTCGGCGGAACCACCAAGGACGCGCTGCCGCGATAGTGACCACACAGTTAAAAGCTCTACATCATGTTTCTAAGCCTCATTTACGCAATACTCCGGGCGCAATTTTTGCGTCTAGTTTTAAAACCGGGTGGAAAACGCAAATATTGATTAATGAATATCTCAAAATCCTTTGCTTTTTCGTAAATTGTATTTATAATTTCGCCTCTGATAATGACCGCTGTTAAAACTGCATTAGGACCATGACCCATCAAGTCACTATTAAAAAAAAATTAACTAACATATTTTAGTCAATTAGCATACTGATAGTTACGGTTTTCCCGGCATCTAATGTACACCGAGGCCGACAGACAATGCAGTGAAGGCGGTATAGAGGCTGTACATATTTAAAACACTGGCTAGGTGGCGCGAGCGAAACGCCCAATTCAAGGGGTTCGCCACATCCGTCCACTCATTCATGCATTCATTCATCCATTTATCTATCCAACACGTTGACCCACACGTTCTAGTTTTATATGTGTACGATTATACGCAATCATGACGAGGTTCCACCCGATCGCTTTTTATACAATCAAAACGATTGCGGAAAAGGCGCCGTGTAACCGAGCTATCGATTGCACGTCAAAAGATCCCAGGTGGTCCAAATTAATCCTCAGTCCTCCGCTGGGCCATGCGAGATGCCCGTCGTTTGTTTGGCACGTAACAGCCTCAAGTATTTATACAATCAAAACACGTCTTGAATGTTGAGAATGAATCATGGCATTCACAAGCGCAAAAGCGTGTTCTTGTTGAAACGCCACAAGTATGAAACATGAGATGATACCATACAGATGAACCTCGCATTTCTTACTCTTACTAGAAGCTCGCGCTTCTATGAAGACCTTCTCTACGCGGGCGCCACCACCTTGAATCGCGGGACTTCCGGTACGCGAAAAAACATCGTTTTACTCTCTTCATACCACTGGAAGAAGCTCGCATTTTAATCGCGACTGTCTATAACTTTTGTTTTGCTTTTTTATATTTTTTTTACTTGTTCCAGGTTGTGATCCCTTCTTTTTTTGTGTTTTTTTTTTCATCCCGCATACCGTTTTTTTTCAACTGAAGATGAGGGTAAGTGAAAAATATCTATACTTCGTTTCATCCTAAGTCATAGGGCAGTCGAAGGCTCGAACACATACAGACACACATGCATACTAAATGTGCAAGTCACGGGGCATTCAGTGCTCTTGATTGGTTTAGCCTATAACAAAACAGGTAGAGGAAGTGATGGACGCCCTGACGTTCGCTTTTTACGCTGTTTGATTGGTGCCATGGGCTCGTAGCGTGGGCAGTGCTTTTACTTAAAAGGCAGGCTTTTACACGGGCATGCATTCAAAACGAGATAGAACTCCGCGCTCCGACATCATGTGGTGCTGCTGTTTCTAAGTGTGTGCTCAACTATTGAAAAAACAACACCTATATTGTATGTATCTGTGAGTGAAACCTTTATGCAACTGTATGGTACTTGATATAGGGGATCGAACGTTTGGGCGCTTATAGGCTGAAAAGGAACACCTTTTTCTTAAGATACACCGCGGTGCGTCTGTATATCATGACGCGTCCAAAGGTGTGCCATCCTTTGTTGCATCTATAAACATACACCGTTTAGATACACACCAGAAGGAAAAAAAGAAGAAGAAAAAAAAGCGTTCATGGTATTTATATAAATTAGGTCAATAGTACCACATCCATGTTTGTCAAGGATATCTACAACTGCGTCGGTATCTCGAACTCTTCATATTTTCAGAGGTGAAACGAGTTTAGATCCACAGTTGCATGATTCTGGGATATTTGCTTGATTATTTGCATCTCCACAGCAGACTTCGGTTGAGTGTATGATTTCTGTTTAGTTTGGAGTTCCGTTTTTTTTTTTTTCACAGAATTTCTTGGTATCCTGACGCTTCTGCAGTTTTTTGGGTGCTTTGAACTTTGCTTCAGAATACCACGTTTGTTATTTTTCTTGCTAGCTGAGGTTTAATTCTCCAATATGACAAAAGTAAAAAAAAAAAAAAACACCTACTTGAATCTTAAAAACAAGCCTGTCAGAAAAAAAAAAATATATATATATATATCGAAAAGCTGTTTCGTATGTTTTATGGTGTGAAATGAGAATTACAGCTTCGTTAACAGTTTCTATTACTTCTGCCAGCTTCCAGTCACACTGGTGCGATGAATCGAATGGCGCCATTCTTATTTACAAGGCAAAGAAAGTCGCGACTAAAATAAAATTTTCGAGTCTCGTGGATCGATTAGCGTGGCACCTGTTCGAGAATAACAGTTCACGGGAAAGCTCTCCACCAAAAAAAAAAAAAAAAAAAACAACAACACCGTAACAAAGTTTTTGACAGCGTGGACGTGCGGATTCCTATAGATACTAGCAAGGGCAGGAGATACAATGCCAGCGAGGTATTGTGTTCTTCGGGTCGAATTCCGCCTTTTGTTGCATGTTTATCGGAAAAAGATAATTAAACATACTAGCTACATGGTGAGACGTGAATATTATCGAAGCAGTGCCAGGTGACCGGAGTGCATTGTTGACATTTAATATTCACGTTTATCATCAGAGCATGATTCTCAACACGCGGCTAAAATAAACTAAAAATAACCATTTTTAAGATCGATTGAAGGCCATTTGGTTTGGATTACGTAACGCACCAGGTGGCATGAGGAAAAAAAAAAACAATCGGGATACAGCTTGAGAGCAGGGTTCATGCTGCATTGTGAAGCAGCTTCTGTGTCCGAGGACAGGAACAAGAAAATGTAAAATATAAAAAAAGGAGACCCCAAAAAAATAAGGTGAAGGAACTGGGTGTTTTATGTGTGCAGTGTTGTAAACAGCACATATGACAGGGGCAGAACAAATATGAAGACGAGGAAAAGTTAAGATAAGTTAGAGGGAGGGACCATGGCCTTTACGCCCATGTACAATCCGAACGCCTTCGAACTTATTCGGCGTTCAGTGATTCATGCTTGGGTGTGCATTATCACAGGCCTACGACTCAAGCTGCGATGAGCGAGGCATCTCGGAATCCTTCCTCACTTTTGACGAGGTGAAGTTTCTATCGACGCTGGAGGACGACAAGAAACGAAGTGGGAACTTTCAGTTGCGGCTGGCTGGGGCACACGGGACCCTGTTATATTTCTTTTGTTTTACGTACCACCTCTGAAAACAAGTAAGACTTGACGCACGGAATTTCTAAATAGTCCCCAATAAAACAATGCCGTTTACCTAACGAATCTTGTTTGGTGCTGATTTTACACAGGAACATGGTCGCGACACCTTACAACCGTAGACGTCCATATTTCAGTTTTTAGTTCTTTGCAAGGCGGCTCAATGATTCAGAGGCCTGATTACCTTCCCAAGGGGATGAACAAGTCCACGTTCAGCCTACGAAGGCGGTAAACATCGGTAAACATAAAAATGTGATTTTTTTTTTTTTTTTGCGTGTGGATTGTCGTGCTTTTAGACACAGATCTTGTCTTCGATGTAAAAGGTCACGATTATTTTCTCAGTCTGGACTGTAACCCATTGTTATAAGATAGGTCATGCAGCTATAGTTTCAAGCAAATACAACATGAAAAGCGCACATGCGTTATCGTAATATATCAGGGACGGAACTACTCTTGCGCGGTATAAAAAAATATCCAGCCTCCTTCCAACAAATGCACTAACAATACATTGGGTTACGTAATAATTTGAGGTCGGTATCAAAACAACACGAACAGCGATTTTCGGAGTTTCGCTTACACAGGATAATGCTTGCAGTTCCTAGTTTTTAAGGTGGCGTAATGATTGATGGGACTTATTAGTTGCCCGAGAAGTCATCGTTCTCCTTACACGTAACTAGCGAAATGTGGGGGCATGACTTTTCAAGCATCAACTTTCTCATGACATTTACAATGCTTGGAAGAAAAAAAAAAAAAAAAAAGAGATGTGCGAATTCAGTGGACTGCCCTTCGAACAAACGAGACAAGCCACATCCACCTAACTTGATACGCCGTTGGGCACCTCAGCTCGTATCCCAAGGGTCTCCTGGAACATTTAGTCACGCACATACCCTTTGATCAAGCATAATCCAAAATGTAACAAAGAAGCGTTCTGTTCACACGCATTCTGCACACACGTTGCGCTCCACTGCGCAGGCATAAGAACACCGAATAGGGACGCTGTTGGTAGAACCGAAGAGACGAACAAACTATTATGAAGACCAAGTGGAGCACGTTACTGAGAATGACCGCGAATAACCAAACTATCGAAGCTGAAATTTCCCTAAACCGATTAAGTCTTCGCATAAGGCACTAAAGCCACGCCGATCGGGCAAACACAAAGAGCGTTACTTCTCGGGTTTCGTTCTGCTATCGGCTGCCGATTATCCCAAAAAAATCGCCAGCTGCGAGTTCTTACTTTTTTTCTTTTTTTGCTTTTCGGAGATCGTGCTACGCTGAAGTGAAGTATCTAATCCTCGAACAAGTAAAGCAGGCAGCACATAGAAGGGTCCCCTTTATGGCCGCAGCGTCTTCGCCGTGCCAACATTCTGATCTCTATCGAACGCAGTCGAGTTGGCTAGGGTTCGTCAGCCTACGCAAGCAATGGTCAGACGCAAATAGCCAGGTGCCTGGACACCTGCGGTGTATTTGGGATACGTTACGTAGAAATAGAACCCAAGCCAAGCTTCGACGTCTTGACCTCTACTCGCTGTTCTAAGCTAACAATGGAAGATTGCGACAGCGCACATCAGCAAAAGCATGCGGCTGCACACGAGAAACGACGACAGACATCAACACTTAAAAAGAAGAGCAATGACCATGAAGTCAGCCAAGACTCATGACGGAGCTATTCACCTGGAGAAAACACAAGAACAAGTTGGATCCGTTTCAACGTGTTCTCCGCTCGTATACATACTACATTCCGCAAACAAGTAAGGCCTGACTCCATGTCTGTACAAGGAAATAGAGTCATACCCCGTGAAGACTACAAAGCAACCAGCACGTTCCGCAATTGTTTATTCACCGAGACGGAAGCGAAAGTTGGACGAGTGCGAAAGCGACGAGTGCGAAAGCAACAGGTGCTCGGTTGTGCTGGCGTCTTCTATCCAGACTCAAATAACGCTAGGAGGTGTTCCCCCGGACAACAGAGCCTGAAGTAAGCTTCGAGCAGTCTGAATAGACACGGGTTTGAGGAATCCAGTGACGCGACTGGTCGGAGTCATTTTGGAGCACTTTTTGGAACCGCCAAACCTACATCTTGGAGCAAAAAAATTAAAATAAAAATCTTTTGTAGCATAAGCACATTTCATTTTTCTCCATACCACTGCAAACATTATGTTCAAGATTCGTGTGTTGGCCTATAGAACTAAAAGACAATGTCGACATAGCCTTCCCACTTTTGTGGAACCTTTTGTTGGCGTCAGTTGCATGGCAGTTTTGATTCCCTCGAACAGGGAACACACTGCTTAGTTGTGCGTAGAAGCAAAAACACCGCGACAAGGTGCCGATTGATAAATGACAGTAGGAACTGCAGTGCATAGTTATTTTCGGTACAGAATCAAGGAGAAAGCAAATAGTATATTCCACCAAAATATTGTTAACAGAATAATTTAGTGCACCCATATTGATGTTTTGTCGATGTTCGAAAGGTTGTAATAACACTGCGATTCGTAGATCGATAAAAAAAAAAAAAGCTGTTGTATTTTATTATGAACACCAATAACATTTTATATGTAAAACTTATAACAAAAATCGCCATGTGAATGATAAATGTAAGCCTTGTTAAAAACACAATCCCAGCGAATTCGTTAAGGGTGTTTCCAAGCTTCCATCCAGTGCTCCAGATAGTTTAGTTTCAGTGTACTTTATTGACTGTGCCAACAAACAGATATGAAGCCCAATAAAGGGAATAACTAAAGAAAAGTGTTGGCATAAAAAATAAACCGAGGGAGCAGTCCATACAAATCTTTTAGCAATCCTCAATTATCCTTGCTAAATCTCGAAATTAAAAAAAAATATATATATATACATATATATATAGTCAGAATATTGCAGTCCTTTATACTATATGTAACAGCCACATCTTCATCAAGAAATCGTTTGTAACGTCCCGCCCTGGAAAGGTGCTTTCCCCTTAGCACGAAACTGCGCCGTAGAGAAACAAGATGCGCAAAATCGCGATGTCCATTTTGCGATTGTCACTTCACTGCAGCGCACCAGTGAGCAGTGAGAAGCCCGCTCAACGAAGCTAGCTAACCTGCTAGAACAAACCATATACTGCCAAGCATTCGAGCACCGTCAGTGCTTGGCAGAAATTAAATCAAATAGAACATATTTGACGACATAAAGGAAAGTAAATTCGCACAAGCCTACGGTAGCAATATGGCCATGTAGCGGCGCCTGAGCTATTATTATATTTAAAGTATTTTAAGTGATATTGACTGTTGTTACTAATTCCTCAAATTCTGGCATGTAGTAGGATATAGCAGGTAGGCACTTTGGCGCAATTTGGCGCAAATGGCGAAGCAATCCCATCACTGACCAAATCCAACAATGGATACGAGATGCTTTTACGCGGTTTCAGCAGTATCCTTGAGGGTGCGATACAATCGAGGTTCATGATTGATGCTGCAGTTACAAAAACTTGGGGAGCGGGATTATGACTGCAATGCGAAATATTCGTATAAAAATGTACGAAGACGTATACCGTACCTTTATTACTGATCAGAGTGGCTACTAATTTCTGGGCACAGGAGGGAGCGTTAGCACCCCGTGTTTCAGTAGAGCACTATTGACATTGGGTGCTCGCCACTCCACCTCGGAAGTATGTTATGAAGCGCACGCCCCGAGGCGGCTTCTGAATGAGATTTGTTGGAACAAACATCTCGTCTTGTAACAAACATCTCGCGTGTATTCCTTATAGCAGGACACAATAAGCGAGACGGGGAATCGTAGTGACATGGCAGCTCCTTTTCCTTATTACGAGATTATGGGCGGTTTAAACCTGGTTCCATATTGAGCAAGTCGGCGTTTGCAAACTCGCGATCTTGAGGCTTGTCTATTTCTAGGTGTTTCCAAACGCCGACCTTCGAAACAATACGAATCAACTATTGTAGTAACCTCGAAGGTTTTGAGTAAGGGGAATTAAATTTATTCGTGCGCAGGCTCGTGTACTCACAACCACACGTAAACAAGTCACATTCCCACATTCCACAGTGATGTATGAAGTACGGTCGTCGAATTATTTGAAAGAACTGATCGATTGATTAAACAATATGTATTTTGTGGCCAACAATTATGATGAAGAATACAGTTCTTGCCCCTATAATACGCCACAGGAAACAAATTTCGCTCGATGCAAGAGTGGAAGAAGGTTAAGTGCCAGTTAAAGCAAAACACAATACCCATATTTCGCAACCTAGCTCGCAATTCAGGTCATTCACTCAACCACAAATCCGCATGGAAAGGGCAGTGAGGGCTGTTTTCGTGTCTTATGGGTGTGATTGCGCATAAAACAAGAAATCAGCCTGTTTCAGTTAGCAGTGGCAAAGTCAAATGCGAACAACTAAACGCCATGTTCCTTCGAAAGAGAATAAAACGTTACAACCCGACAGGAAACGGCGAGCAAACGCGGTTCAATCGACGATATTAGCCACCCACGCGCAGAGATCTCCTCTCCCAGCATCCAACTTACGTCTCGAGTCCGTATCTCTCGGCGGCTTCTGTCTTGCAAGGTCGGGGTTAGTCCGTCCGAGGTGTTGACAAACCGGGCAGTGCACACGTGACCAAAACAAACTCTGGTCCCTAATCCGCAGCAGACGGAGCGTCAGCCCCAGCACGAGCCGAAGACGCACAGACGACTCGTGGCCAAACCAGGGGGCCCGACACGCGGGCTGCAGGTGGGGTCTGTGGGGGGGGAGGGAGGGGGTGCCACAAGAGGGAGCAGTTGCCCCGCCACGGGCCACCGGTCGGGAATCGACGCCGCTGGCGGCACTGCGTCTGGCAGCTCGCGCGCAAAGCCTCTTCCTCGAGGTTCAGAGCACACGGGGACGCCGAGGAACACGCCGGACACTCGACGGTGAGTCTGGCAGCTTTGGTTGGCGCGGAACGACGCGCAGCAGGCGCGAGAGTCCTCGGCACGGAAAAAGCCTCGGCGCGGAGACACACAACACGTGCGCGGCGGGATGGGGAAGTTGGCCGATCGCGACTCCTCTCGCCGGTCGCCAGGGGCTGAGTGTGAGCGCGCCGCGTCGCGTCGCCGCCGCGGGGGCGCTCCGGTCGTCTGCGTGCCGCGATCGGCCGTGCGCTGCGCAGGCGCGTTGCGCTCGCCCGCGCATTTCATTAACACAGAACGGGGTGGGCGGGCTGCTCTGCATAATCGCCACTGCCCGGATTTAATTAGGGGCCGGCGCGTCGTAGTCGGCTGGACCGGGCGCACTGGCGGCACAGGGCAGCCGCGTCCTTCCGCCCACGCGCCCCGGAAAGCCGCCTGCGCGCACCCGAGCCACTCTGGACGCCGACAGTTGAAGAAATTGGGGGCGAGGCTTCTTTGGGGGAAAGAAACCCACCTGTTGTACCGAACCCGTCTACGCTCCGAAAAGGCCGGTGAAACCCCATGCCTGCAGGGCACCCGTGATAACCACTCACTGCGATCATCGGAAAAAACACGGCAAACAATGTGGAAAACAAAAAAAAAAAGTAAAAAGAAAACAAAAAAATTTTAATCGGGACACAATTTGCTCCCTGTTAATGGGCATGCCATTCGACGTGCACTCCTCACACTTAGTATCACAGCGGAGATTTTTTTTTTTTCGGTCAAAACGTGTTTTTTTTTTTTTTTTTTGCTTCTGATTTGTTGGATTCCCGGCACAGATCGCACTGTTTGTCTCTTTCGAGTGCTCTGCGGGAAAGTAGATGTGAGTTCTAGATTATAGTTCATTACCTGCGCGCAATGGTGCGAAGGCCTGGAGCTCCTAAAACTCACGTGATCAGAAGGTGGCGTCACGTTAAAGAAAAAGAAGAAAGTCAAAAACAAAATACATCCCCTCTCCCCCACACACACACGCAAAAAAAAAACAAAAAAACATCAACACGACACGCATGCGCATCGTGTGGTTTTGACACTGCGAGGCAGAGTCGGCCTTAACGCGAATTCAGCCGACAAAATTGTGAGAGCATTGCCTTCCAAGTGCACCTCTTGCCTTAGTTCAGTCGATTGAGCAGATGGTGTATTTCGAAGCTCAAAATGCAGTGACGTACCTGGAACTGCTGCTTTCACTGGAAAGGCGGCGGAACAATTGAGAAAGAAAGAAACGTCCGCGTGCCATGTGGAGCGTCAAGAGCAAGGGGCCAGAGGTCGTTCCCCTATTCCCTTAATGCTTGCATTCCTCCAAATGCCACGGGGAATCGGCGATCTCGCTCATGCCACGTGGAGCCCGAAGTGACAGGGAGGCTAGTTCATTCACCCACTACTTGGGAACTAACCCCGTCAACGGCCATTGAAAATGAAGTTTATGCCACGTCGGCCACGCAGAGACGAGACGATGTTCCGATCAACCGTGGCTGCCCCGCTCAGACGGGCATCGTGCGGGACATTGAGGCAAATGCCGGGTGCGAATCAAACGCTCTTTTACATCCCACGCAGAGCGCGAAGAGCCGCATGGAACTGTTAGTGCACAGCTCACACGACAGTCGCGCAGGAATTGTAAGTACTATCCTTTATGCACATGCCGGGTGAGAATGAACTAAACCGCGCATGCCACGTAGAAGACTGGAAGCCAGAAGCACGAGTTGATTCACCGATCAACCTAAAACAATACTGGTCACCCGGGAATTAGATGCAGTATGTGGCACAATGGAGGTAATGCGCGTATCATGTAGAACGCTTTACGGTAGATCTCCAGTAAAGTGTTTTAGTAGATCGTTCAGTCAGTCCCGCTATGCTGTCCGCAATCCGCTACGGCCTCCGTTATGCGCAGCGTAGCAGAACCGCCATTTTAAGATTTAGTTGAACGTTCGCAACCCGGTAGATTACAGCGCTACGGGAGTTAACTCGACGCCACTAGCAGCTCTTTCAGACACTAAGGCTCGCATAAAACAAAGTTTTGTAAAGCAATTCTTTGCATTTTTTATCAAGGTCGTTACCCTAATAGATTATGCTTTCTTTAGCGAATAAAGTGCTAATATTAGCTTCTTTTTTTTTTCTAAGTAAATGAATATTATGTGTCCATTGAATACAACTGACGGCCAAGCTGTCCAAGCCAATCCGATTTGAGTCCGTCAAGCGCCAAAGCTACCGAGAGAAATCTTCAAAAATAAATAGGGAGTTTTCGTAGACCGCGTTTCCCCCTCCGATAAGCCTTCCGCAACGAAAACTCCGCTACTGCGCCTGCGCGCCGATGGCCTTGACTGTAGAGCTCCGGGTATCGTAGCGGGTTGCGGAGAGCGTTGCGAAAACTCCTTAATAGGGAGTTTTCGTAGATCGTTTTCGCCGTCCCGCAACGCCCTCCGCAACCCGCTACACTGTAAACTTTTTTACACCCTTAAAGGTGTAATGGTACTGAAAACACCCTTCTAGCACCCTCATTTTCAACATGAAGGGTGTTAGAAGGGTGTCCCATACGACTAAAACACCCTATTTACACCTTTACATAATGAAAGGGTGTAAGAAGGGTGTTAAGAGGGTGCAAGAAAGGGGTTAAAATATGAGGGTACACCCCATGATGCCGCCAGGGGTGTAAGGGTGTTTGAAGTTTGGTTGTTGAAAACAACCCTATTGAAAAAAACAGTATGATTCTGAACCCGGCATACCCGAATTTGAACTGGGCAAAATGGAAATCGAACTGATTAAACTGGCGATATAGGAAAACAAACTGGCCGAATTGGAAAATTAACGAGCCAAACTGGCACATAAACCTGCCAAACAGGCAGCCGAACTTGCCAAACAGGAAGCCAAACTTGCCAAACAGGAAGCCAAACTTGCCAAACAGGAAGCCAAACTTGCCAAACAGGCAACCGAACTTAAGAAGCAGGAAGTCAAACTTGCCAAACAGGCAACCGAACTTGAGAAACAGGAAGTCAAACTTGCCAAACAGGCAACCGAACTTGCTAAAGAGGGAGCCAAACTTGCCAAACAGGCAACCGAACTTGGTAAACAGGAACCCAAACTTGCGAAACAGGCAACCGAACTTGCTAAACATTAAACAAAACTTTTCAAACAGGCAACCGAACTTGACAAACAGGCAGCCGAACTTGAAAAACAGACAACCTAACTTGCCAAACAGGCTAAACTGAGAGCTAGACAAATGAAAGTCATAGCGGAACTGGTCCTACTGGCATTCAAACTGTTCAAAATGATGACTGAAGAGAAGAAAAAAAAAGAAAAATGTTTTTTTAATAATTGTTTTTAAGGTTAGGTGGCGCAAACTACCCCTTTAGCGAAAACGAGCGTAATAAAATTATACTCGACATACTTCTAGTATACTATAAGGCAGGAAGTGTGATAGAATATTACAAAAAGTATATGGCACATGGGAGCCGTTCTATAATCCAAGTATACTTGCCAAGTATGTTTAGATCCCAAAACTAGTAGCGTACTCCAAGTACGCTCTAAGCAACCGTAGACACTTCAAGTATAATTTAGGCGCGCCATTAGTATTATTTAGGATTATAGAAGTAGCGCACTCCCGATAAACACGGAAGCGTCTTCAACGCACCTTCAAAGCGTGCGGCATCTATACACTCGTAATCTGGTTCCACTACGGTTCCAGTTAAGTTCCGCATAAGGCTGGCGTTCCACTAATTTTGACCAAGTCCCATGGCAAATTTTTAGATATCATACGGTTTTAAGTGGACGCTTGTTTTTTTCTTTCTATAATTGATTTCTTTTTTAGATGGACCACGTGCATTTAGAGCAGGCTGATCACCTGTACCGTCTAAATTTTTCCAGTTACTAAAAACTTGTTCCACTAAACTCTTCGCAGTCTTTTTTTTTTTTTTAATTAATATGCGACTTTGTTCCACTTATGTAGTGAGTTGCGGAGAAACACCCCAGAAAGGAAGGGAGCGTTCGTTTTGCAAAATTAAGTTTTTCTAGTGAAAATTGCATAAGTTTTATGTCGCCTGCTATACGGGCGCAAATCGTTGTCATACCACATAAAAAAAAAAAAGAATTATTTGGTTGTAGCAGAATTTGAACTGTAGATACTGTAATTGAACGGATCCTATTGGTAATCAAACTGCTGAAATGTAAAGAATCAAGGCGTCGAACTTCTTGAAGTACGTTCGAAGCGCGATATTTAGAAGAGCAACAGATGTTCGCCGATTGGCCGTGGTGTGGCCGATTGGCATCTGTCTGGAATCACGACCATCAATAATAGAGCTCAATCAATCAATAAACTAGTGTTTACTGCATAGCTAAGGAAGGACTACTGGACTTCGCGCTGGCATATTTCAATAAAAATAATAATAAGTCTTCTTGCTGGCGTAGTTCAATAGAACGCGCAAACACAGATGCTTGCTCGCGCGCAGACATGCGCACATACACGAGCGCACACACACATGCACTCGCGCAAACGCACGCACGCACGCACAAGCACAGACGCACGCACACAGAAGCACGCGGACGCATCCACACGCGCACACGAACCCGGGCGCATGCGCGCACACACACGCATGGATGCAAATACGACGAACGAAGCGTTGGTTGAAATAGTTTCGGTTTCGGTTTTTACACTTCAAAAGAAAACCTAAAGTTTAAATAAAACACGAGATAGACTAAATCTTCGTTATTTTTTTTACAAACTTATTATAGTGACATTATTATTAGTAATATAATATTATTTTGCTTCGTTTAGTTAAAAGAAGAAGAAACTTTTGAAGATTGCGGAAGACCATCGCTATCGCAATCAGCTCCCGTTTGGACGTTTGGCTGTCGTTGGGGCTCCAGAGGCTTCGAAAATCGCTTCCTTTATTTCGTTTTAGCCGTTTTAGCAGGTATTTTAGATATCTTCCTTACGAATATCATGTTCAAGAATGCCCAGCGATGACTGAGAGCTGAGAGACGCTGCGTCTTACCATCGCCCGTAAGTTGCGGACGCTGCTGCAAGCGCCGGTGAGTAACTTTGTTTTGTTTCTGCAAAGTGCGCCGCTGTTTCGAACTTTGTCGTGTACCATGTGCTTGTTAAGCTATGTTTGATTCTAACAATGCTTCTGGCCCATGTTATTTCGTTATTTGAAGAGCATACCTTCTTCAAAACCTATGGCTCGCTCCGCAGAGCGAGACAGATTCTCGTGTGGCGGAACTGAGCCTGTTCTTAGCGCCGTCCGACGACGTTCGTCCGACGACGCTTTTGCGGAGCGTTCAAGTGCAGTCTGACGGCAGTTTAAGCAGTCACAGGTCATGCTAGTTCTGAAGGGTTGTCCCAACAGCCGCCCGCCACCGATTCGTTTCGTTAAGCGGGAGCGAGAAAAACGTTACAAGAGCGAGCAGCATGATTTCTTGCCAATGCTTACGCCTGTGCCGTAGAGACGTGCGGTCTTTTCGCGTATGCCGAAGCGACACGCTTTCGAAGTTTACCATTGTGTGATGCAAATAAAGTGAGTTTGGATGTCACGTTTTTCAGTGGCGGCGATAGCCGCTACAAAACGAGTACCTGGAAAGGCGAAAACATAAAAAAAAAATGCGAAAAGAACCTGGATATTCGATGGAGTTGAAATACCACCAACGTACCGACTCGCCCAGTCATTCTTTCTGTCAAAGGATAATAGGCAATAATAATAAATTAAATAAATGCCAACTTTTAATTTGTTACAAATTTGTAAAGCTCTATTGCTTTTATGATATCAGCAATGTGTAAATGTATAGGATAGTTCATAGCAACAATTTATGTCCCACCAATTATATTGTACATTTTTCTCGAAATGCTCGAAGTTGTATAAAAAGTTGCTCATCATAAATTAAGCCGCACCACTGAATGTACAATAGCGTGTGACTTTTATGTGTGTTGTCAGCAAAAGAAAAAGATGCATTCAAAAAGGGTCAATTATTGTGTTTCCCCTCTGTTAGAGCTCCTGTCGAATATACGCAAAACGTGGGTGTCCGCGTCTAAAAAAGTGGAACTGACATTTCCCGCAGGGCTGGCAGGCCTGACTCAGTTTGGCTGGCAGCTTGCAGCCTATGGGAACCTGGGGAACTACCACGAGAGTGAGAGTGATGCCCACCCTGCACTTCCTCAACGGTGGCATCATAAGAAAGGGGGGAGCTGCCGGCAAAGTGAATGCAATGGCAGGTGGGTCGTTCCAATGAACCTCTATACAGATGACACCAAACAAAAAATCGTAAGAAAATTTATTATTAAAAACAGAATGCGTATCGTACGGACAAGGAGGAGGAGATGAACACAGCGCTTGTTGTGTTTGTATCCTGTTTCCATATTCTTCAGAATTTTTTTTTAATAATTGGCTACCAACTGGTCCAATCATCAGCACTAGCCAACAAAAGTATGCTGCTATTTTTTTACTCTGCATTGACACCGTCCTTACAGTTGAATGCTACAGTGATGAACAAACAAACAAAAAAACAGGGGTGCAAGGCAGGCAGGCAGCCAGGATCTTGATTCGGTGGCGCCAATCACGAACTGCCGTATGGGGGATGGGTAGAGCTCCGTGTTTTCAGAGTTTATTTTTCGTGAGATTCGGGGAGTGTTTTTTGGAGTTTATTTTTTAGCAAAAATTCGGTGTTTATCGAAGGTTATTTTTCGTGAATCCCCAATTCTCCGAAATTCGGAGATTAATTTTGCAGTGTTTCCTATTAAAAATAATAAATAATTACCGGATGCAAACATATGCCAGATAAAAAATAAAATACACTTGTATCAATTAGGATTTCTCCAGTTGAATATGGCATTGGTGTCATTGCCAATACTAATGTGTCCCACGACAAAAGTTGCACACATGTGTGGCTACAATAAAATTCGATACCTTAAAATTAATGAACTGCCGGAGGTAGCCGCAAGGAAGCTCGTAGTCATCCCATCAATCTATCCCGGAGCCATGCGAGGTGGAGTGCTTAAGGATGCAATAGAGACGTTTCAACTGCCCCTCTTCCGTATTCTATACAATCTCTATGGTCCATAGCTTTCACTGTTACCCCCAGAAACATACCCTCTCCTTTCTCTAAATCCCGAATCCCATGGCCCAAACTGGAAACCAAAAGAGTGGCTTTGGTCGTGACACGGATGGTACGATGACCTGTTTCCCTGAACCAACCTTGATGAGACAAGCCGTAAGACCTCTTTTGACAACGGTTCGAGGCTTGAAAGATAATTATGGTGTCATTTTCCCAGAACCATTAATCCTGTGTTGCTCAAACTGTAAAAAAAGAAAAAAAATCCTTTTTTTTTTTTTTTTTTTGTTGGGGGGGGGGGGGGGGGGGGGTGGCAGGGCACATAACAATTCGGAGTGTATTGGATTAATCCGAATTGACAAAAATTTTACCGGCGGGTGTTTTTCAGATTTTTTCGGATTTATCCGAAGACCCTAAGAATGGGGGAGAGGAGGCCCCAGCAAAATGGAAGACTTCGGGAAGGGGGGAGGGGATGACTTTCAACTGGAAAGTTTTCAGGCATTCTAAGGATATTGTTGGTTCTGCACAGCCAGGAGCCTGGTTTAAATGATAGAAATTAATCAATAGATCTCCACCTTTTCCGTGTGCTCTAGCATCAGCCCTGTTCCTTGTTCTTATGTCAGTGGCAGCTCCATTCCTTGCTTCTCCCACCCCCGCAGCGGCACCCCCTCTGCCTCAGCACCTTTCTCCTGCCCCCGCAACTGTCCTCCCTCTGAATCAACACAACATCCCACCCCCGCAGCGGGTCCCCCTTCTGGATCGCCCTGCTCCCACCCCTGCAGCAGCACATCCTCTGGACCAACACCATGCTCCACCAGCAGCCCTACCGGCCCTGGAAATCTTGGTAAACCGAGCCATCAAAGACTAATGAATTGAACTGATATCAGTGTTTGTTTTCTCATAGAAAGCAGTTAGGTAGGCTGTCATCCAAACTTCTCGTGTCGTGGGAAATGCTAATTTGGGACATAAGCATACACATTAAAATATTGCCCTCAACTAGTTCCACTTTGAAGTAAAACTAAAAAGCGCTAATGCAGTGATGTGATTGCTGCGCCAATTGCGCCAAACTGCGCCAAGGGGCTAACCCTGCTACATCCTGCTACATTTTGCCAAAATATGTCTAATCTGCGCCAAGCCTGCGCCAAAGGACCAGTTTTGGTCGCCTTTCAAACCCGAAACTAAACGGAGTACCGTAATTGACCATGCGTGAGCTAGGTGGCGCAAGCGGCCGCCCGACACAAAGTACCCTGCATCAATCGTGGCATTCTAACCCTGGAGCCGGGGAAAAGAAGGGACGTAGGGCAGGCACAAAACTCCAATTCAGTGTTGAATCATCTCGCCTGCACCCTTGCTTTAGTTACATCAATCGTCCATCCGGTCTTGCATGGTTTTTCCTGCCGTCTCTTCTTTCGCGTTCTCGTCATCTCGTGAATCTCGTCTCGCGGGCGTGTGCGGACGTTCCGACGCTATAACGTGCCAGGTACCAGCCATGCCGTCACGCTGTGAAACGAAATTACGTTTTTGCGCAGTGGGAGTTACTTTTTGAGCTGAAGCACTCACTTCTGAAAGCAACGGCTGTGGAAAAACTATTTGGTCCCTGGCTGCCAGTCCGCACGTCGCTACAGATATGGAGCTTCATAGAGTCAAACATAAGGACCGCCGCATGTTCATCAACATTCCTGTTCTTGTTTAAAACATACGCTACTACAAAAATCCCTTTTTAACTCAAAGACTGCTGTGTGGGAGTATTGATTACCTAGGTTTTTCTTGGTTGGCTTTCTTTCGAGAGGAACCCTAGTACATGAAAAATCTGTGGCGAAAGAAAGTTGGTGAAGAGAAGTGAGCTAAAGCAAAGAAGGCGTGTCTGCACGCTGAACCCGCACAGCGAGCTTGTTTGTCTCGAGTTCCGTCGTTGCACAATGCGCTCCAAGAACGTTTTGACCCTGACTCGCGATGTCCTGCATCGATGCGCTCAGGTTCTTTTTTTTTCTGTATGTTATAGCTTGTACTTCGCCTGCCGGCCTTGCACGCACGCGCCGCCGGACTGTTTATTGTCGCATGCTGGGCAGTTACATTTTGCATACATTTTTGGAAACCATGGTTGGCGACAGAGCAGAGAGGCATGGTTTCGGTTTCGATCGAACAACCGTCTCCGCTCGCGCGATGAAGCACGTGCAGCTGCAAGCCTGCCGAAGTTGCCCTGACGTGCATGCAAACATGATTGCACGACAGAGGCACCAGCCGGGACGCTTGCAATCCACTGTTTTACGTTTACTTTTGACGAAAATCTGGCACGTCGGGAATCAGTAAAACGGTGGCAAGCGGTTTTTCAGAATTGCTCGGCAACGCCTACAGCACTGTACACTTCTGGGATGTCTCAATGTCTGTTTCGAGACGTTGAAAGTGGACACTCAATACTAGCCTAAGCCAAAGCGAAGCTTGCAGCAGCTTTGCAGAAAGTTTCGAAAAGCAAAACGTACACGCTAGTTGTAATGCACCTTTTTTCTTGAGTGCAATTTCGCATTGCACTGCAGTTGTTACGTGTTCCATCAGTCGGAGACTGCTTCCATTTATTATATTATATCACTAGTCAACCTAATGCTGTGATATTTACTACTAAGCTCATTTTTAAATAAATTTTAATATGTGAAGTTTGGTTCTTATCTATTTATAGTGGGTACATATATATGTATAATTTAACTGAAGCATTGCAAAATATGTCATGTCATTGACATTTCAGTTACACCTTGAAAGACTCCTAGGTGGTCGAACTTGACCATAATTCGTTTATTTCGGCGAGCAAAGTGCTCTTTGTTTGTCCAGCACCTAAAACAAATATTTTTATTTTTCTAAGAATATCTGCTCCCAAACACTGTTTTGGCTGCTCCAAAAGCCACTTTTGCTGCTCCAAAACATTGTTTTGGCTGCTCCAAAGGCCACTTTTGCTGCTCCAAAACACTGTTTTGGCTGCTCCGAAAGGTGCTCCAAAACGGCTTAGGCCAATCACATCACTGCTAATGTTGTGTTTTCACTAACAGTATTGTGCAGTGTACACATTGCGACACTGTTAGCACAAACACGACATCGGCACATTTTCACATTTTACTTCTAAATAGTATTAGCCAGCACGAAATTTTATCGCTTACATTATAGAACTAAATGAGCTCTTTCCGTAGCTATAACAACTTGGATGACATCCCTTGGTTTCCAAGACAAAAACTGGAAAAAACGGCGATCGCTTGTTTGCGCTCTGTACATAAAAAGCAAACAGATTTCGTGTGTTTCTATTGTGATGGGCTTATTAAGTGGCTTTGTCATCTGAAACTTCTAACATTAACTAGCATTTACTCCCTTGTATTAAAACAAAAACAAGCGTCTTCAGAACAGTCTTTAGTGTCACTTTACCCAAAAGCGACCGAGGAGCAGCATGCACATCACCAACACACGTGGGAAGCCAGCACTTGCGATTAGCTGTCGAGCACCGTGTGTAGTTTGGCCAGGTTGTGTTGTGTATGATTATACTTCTGAAATTTTTCGGATGCCTAGAGCTCTAAAATGAGCTATCACCAAAAGCAATCTCAGAAACCTCCTTTAGTGCCCCTCTAACTTCATAGCTGCAGAATATTGTCCCCACATACAGTATATAGTCCTTTCCAACGTGGAGTTGGTCGTAATCCCAAAATTTTAAGTTGAATGGACTTCGCCTTGAACAGGCTATAATTTTGCTTTACGACAAGTACAGTCGCCGACCGATTATTCGGACTTCGCGGGGACCGAAAAAACGTCCGAATAATAGAGCAGTCCGAAAAATCGGCAGATTGAAAAACTTGCCTTTATTACTTCCAAGTGGGCTTAAAAAAGCCGTAAATGGTGCCTCGTTTCAGGTTACACCTCCGTTTCCGTTCGGCAACTTTCTGTTAGCTTAAGAATCGCTGCCTTCTTTTCTAGCGTTATGGTCGAGTACTTTCTGCGCTACTTAACGACACATCGCGGCGGCAGAACAGATGGGGCCATGACGTCCAAGCCAGCGTTGTCCGAGTAAGATGAGACGCAAATCCACGAGCGCAAAATGGCGACTGGCGACGCGAAGGAACGGAAAAACAAAGCAAAACGATAATGATGATGATGACGTGCAGCTAAATGGAAAAAAGGGCTAGCATAGCATCACCTAGCGGTAGAACTCAAGAGTACTCAAGTAGCGCTGCCAAGCCAAGCCAATCCATTTGCAGCCAACAACAACATAGAATTCAAAATGGCTGCTTCTCGATGGTGTTTTCCGCCGATCGCTCGCACGATTTTGTCCGAATAATCAAACTTTCGGACTTAAAGCTGTCCGAAACATTGGTCGTGAATATACACTATTTCTATGGGGTAAGTCACGGTTCCGCCTTTAGGTCCGAAATATCGAACAAGTCCGAATTATCGGAGTCCGAAAAATCGGTCGGCGACTGTACTTGTGAATCCCTAGTGTGTTTCTGCAAATTCTGTCTGAAAGAAAGTTGTCGATTTCATCTCACCAATGCACACACTTTATATTTCATGGACAGCACACCAGCCGAATGCAGCAGTCCAGGGAGCACTGCCACCTCTCTTTGAAGTAAGGCAAAGGAATGTAAGTGACTGGTTTACTTTTTTTTTTTTCTTTTACATTGTCCTTGTAACTGATTCTTTTAAAGAATCAACTGCTACTTAAGGCTGAACTGCAATTTTGATCCACGGATTGTGTGTCGCGTGACGCTGTGTCACCGATCCCTGCCACTCGTGCTTTGTCCCCGGGCGGAGGGGATCGAAATAGGCGAACTCTTTTTTTCTCTAATAACCAACATCAAAAGTGTTTAGTCCGGCAACAACAGGAGTTGGATAAACATAGTTGCCAATTGCCACTCGGCTTTCTTAAATAGAAGGCGTTGTGGCAGAGTGAAATGGTCAGTGCATCACCACGTTTTGTCCTGCAGTCTTTTTTTTTGGGGGGGGGGGGGGGGGGGGAGTGTATACAGTTTTGTAGGTATCTGGTTTCAAAGTTTAGTTTTAGTACTTGTGGCAAAACTAAATTCATCAGCTCCAGCAGTACTTAGTGCATCTGCTAAGGAAATGCCTTGCAATGATCATCATAGGTACTAAATAATGTAAATGTAAATAACATAAAATAATAACTTGTGTGCGAAGAACAGGCAAGTGTTTAAAGATTTGCGAATAGTGAAGGATATTTTTGTCACGGAAATGCTTTCCTGGATTCATGACTTAAATTTATCCGAAGGGAAAGTTTTGATTCAAGGTACCTCTTCTGTTAAAATCATTTGACATGCTTGTTCTGGTTTCTGTATCCAGTCATTTTCACTTCTGCTTCAAAATGAGTAAGACCAAACAATGTTTTATAACAATATGCGAGTAATGTGCATTGAGCTACATACCGGTGCTGCTACACACGCAGTTCTCGAATGGTGCAAGCTAAGTGTAAATATAAGTACTTTAACTAAAAAAAAAAAAAAAGCTCAGAGGACAGAAAGAACAGTTCCCTTTATTTACAAATATTCCATATTTTGGCACAATAATTTATCCAGCATATAAATGTTTGGACGACGCGTACCTGGAAGGTATATTTTGCTTACAAAAATGTATAGTATCGAAGTCACCTTGTTAAGTTCTTGGATCTGAAACGTACCATGGAGTACCAAGCATGCATTCATTTTACAATAAGCGCCCACCAGCTACATCTGAAATGTTTCGAAGCTAAGCAAAGGACGTATTAAATGTTCAACCCAGGCCTCTGAGGCCACCTTGGTATATGAGACGCTTCTCCGTGTCATCAACTTCTCCGAGCACGTCGCTGCAAAGTGGTTGAAGCCCGCCATGTCATGTACTAGCAAGTGCATATCCTCCTGTTTTTCAAGAAGATCACCGAATATTAAATAGACGCTTCCTCAGTGCTTTACAGATTGCCATTTTTGAAGGACAGCACTGCATGCCTGTCTTCGTCTAACACATTTGTTTATCTTTTAGAGCAGATGTAAGAATTTGTACCTTTCTCAAACTTATGTACATTGGTCAAAGCTAAGAAACTGATTCGCTATAAATAGTTGCAACCAAGGCACTTAGTCAGCACCATGTCTGCACTGCACATGTGAGCAGGTATGTGCAATTAGATGCCTGTCTAAGTTACCTTCACTCACATCCTAGATGTGCTTGCACTCATGGGGCACCAGCTGGAATCCACGCCTGCAACTGTCTTTAGGAAGGTTTGAGGAAAAGAAATCTTATTTTTAAAGTCATTCATTAAAAAATGCTCTCTTAGAATAATGATGAATGCGTCGGTTTCACTTGCATGCCATGGGCTTTTTAAAACCTTGCTCGCCTTCATTATCGTGTTTTGAAACAAGACGTGCAATGTATTTGTTTCCAATTTAGCACAAGTAACATGTGGCTCAGTTTGGTTATGCGTTTCTGTTGCAGACGTTCAGGCCGTACGTGTCCTGGAACTCCTGGCAAGAGTACTTAAGCAGCCTAGGGCAACTCACATTATGTTTTTGCCTTCGGTAAGTTTTTATTTGAAAGCTGTCATTCTAAAACATTGTATGCGTTGCACAAAATGATATATAAGTGCTAATATGCTTCGGACAATAGAACAAAATTCTAAATATGTGTAAGGTTCCCATGCAGTTTTCCAGTTTCCTACACCTCCGATAATCACATTAAAAAAATACGAACGCACTCTAAAGTTGCTTGATTGTGGTGTAACTACTGAAAATGCTCCGTGACATTGTTAGGTCTGGCGGCACCCCATGCAAAGGCCATTTTTACCATCCTCAAGATTATCTCACAAAGTATTTGCAGCAAAAAAAAAAAACACCTACAGGCTTTTAAATGAAATATTTCTAACAGGAAATCAGATGTCTAACAGTAATTTACTGTGAACCAAAATAATATTTTAAAATGCGAATATATTTTAATAATTGGGATTTCAGCATAGATACATCATCATATTACAACTGAAATTATTTTTCAAGAAACATACCTATGAAAGAAAACAGAAAGCATTCACTCATCTCAACAGAAAATAACAGCCAATATCTAAGTATTGAGTACTAGTCAGAGCTCCTTTATGTGGCCGACTGCTTCGGCTTCTGTTGATCACATCACAAAAGAACTTGAGTCAGCTCGAAAATATTGCCTTTATAAATAGAAATGCAGGTGTGCACCATGTGACTGTGAACTGTATATCTAAAAGGCTGTGTCCCATTTCTTTTTAGGAGGCAGAGAAGCCACTTACCCCTTGCATCGTATTTTCAAGCCCGAGTTTCAAAGAGACCGAAGCGCTCTTCCTCTACACCGAGAAAAGACGACTGTTGCGCGTCAAAGATGCAGTGGAAGGGACCACAGCAGTCATGACAGCCCACTGGATGTTTAATTTAAGGTACAGCAGAAAAGTGTTTAATATTTTTTGTGTTTTGGAACACCTATTCTAAGGGGTTTCGATTTCAAGGCCCAGGAGCGTCGCCCAACGCTTATTTGCGAAACACAAGTCGTCGTTCACTGCCCATGTCTGTTTCAGGATGTTTGATTTTAATCTGAACAGACCTTCCTTTAAAGATTGGGTGACCGGTACATATAGCGGGTGTTTCAGCAAAGACTGACAAAAATTCCTAAAATTAGTGTAATCAAGGTAAAAGTGTAATTTTCTTGGGACAGCATTTACTCTTGGTGGCAGACGTCAGAAAATGTGCGATACTTACTAATTAGTTCGGTACTTCATTACATTTGACTAATTAACTTTATATTAGGTGAAAATAAACATATGGCTCGAACTAGAACCTTGCTGAGCGTCGTCCAAAACCACTTAATCAGTAATTTTGAGAAATACTCAGCACGTAGGAAGCGTAGTACGCTAAAGTTACCACTCGTGGAACAGATACAAGGCTGGGGCTCCAAGAAGAGACGGAAAAATCGTTCGGGCGCCTTACTGCAACCGCTATCCTTGTACCTGCTGCACGAGTGGTAACTTTAGCGCACTACTACGCTTTTCACGCCTTCAAAGCCTTTCTGAACATTACGAATTTTGTGGTTTTTGATGACGCTCAGCAAGTTTCTGATGGGAACCATACATTTATTTTTATTAATTAAAACGTTAATAAGTTATTTTAAACAATTAATGACCTAATTACTAAGTATCGTGCATTTTCTGACGTCCCCACCACGAGTAATGCGGTCCCGAGAAATTGATATTTTTACTTCGAATACACGCATTTTAGGAATTTTTCAGGCTTCGCTGAAATACCTATAGTATACTCTTCACTGCTGGGGTATCGCGCTCGGCGTACATTAGATTAGAGGATTACAATCCTGATCAGTGGGCTAATTAACTTAAACATGTAAATTAATGGAACACTTTCATAGGTTATAGCAACTGTTTTAACGGCAGTCAATGACTGAGCCAAAATCAATTTAAACAATTTTGAAAAAGCAAGAGTTTTGATATATTAATAGATCAGTTTTCTTATTTTTGTCGCCCGATTCTAAAAGTAAATGCACAGTAAGAAAGCTCTGTCCTCAATGATGCCTATAGAGGGGTGACATAGTCGTTTCGGTTTCTTCGTATCTAACTGGGCAGTGCAGCTTTGGTGGATATGCCAATGACACACTACCGAGAGAGTAACAGGGTGCTAGAAACTTGTATGTCACACTTCTAGGCACAATCTAGAGGGCTTGCGGCGTTTTAGTTGATAGCTTCGGAATTGCGTGTCAAAAACGTGGAAACTGATATCTTAATATTCCAAAGCATTTTGCATTCATTCAAAATCTTCAGATTGGGTTAGTCTCTAATTTTAATTGCTCTCAATGCTGCAATGAAAACAAAACGCATAAAATGGTTAAATGAATCCCCGCAAATTTAAGTTAATTGGTCTAGGATTATTGGTTATCATGCGATCTGATGTTTGTTGAGCCCAATACACATAAAGGGAAGATGTTACTCGTGTACTGGTCATCCTTTTCACATTTATACGCCTTAAAATCATCCACCCTGTATTGCCCCTGTGGCGCGAGCTCGCGCACCATGTTGTTTAAGGAGCTTGGACATTGAATGAGCTCGTGCTTGTATACGCCGAGGAAGCTACGCGTGGTGAGCTACAAACACTCGACGCTGGGAGTTTTAACAATCTGAAAGGTTCTATATGCAAGACGCACAAATTAAAGGAGTATTCAAATTTCATATACACATTTTTTGTCTTTATTCATTAGTGGATGCATGCATGAGGCAACCACTTAGTTAAGCAAGAATACATGAAGTGTTTTGGAAGGTTTTAAACAGCACAAACATGTTTTAATTGCGGCACTGTAAACGTTACAAGTAACAAACACCATACGGCCAGACATTGGATGTTATAGAATGTCTCTAAAGGTGTGTACATGTACTCAGATTAACTTGGCTAGCGCATGCACATCACAAGCAGCACACATGCACTGAGAAAAAAGCCAGATTAACTTGGCTGCAGCCAAGTTAATCTGACTTTTTTCTCAGTACATGCATGTGTGGTGCCTGTGATGTGCATGTTACACCCTTACACCCTTACTCAAGTTTCCGGGGGTGCAAGGGTGTAATGGTGACAAAAAGACCCTTCAAAAAGGTGCTCAAGTGTCCAAACACACCTTTTTGTGAGGGTGTAGGGGTGTGAGTTATAGACACTCAAAAACACCCTTAAGGGTGTAAAAAAGTTTACTGTGTACGATACCCGGAACTCTACAGTCAAGGCTATCGGCGCGCAGATGCAGTAGCAACTTCTTCGTTGCGGAGGGCATAGCGGAGGGGGAAACGCGGTCTACGAAAACTCCCTAAGGACAACAATCGTAGCTCTTTCGTTGTGTCGTTGCGATCGGTCTTTCTTGTCACTTTCTCACTGTTCACCGAAAATGAAACGGCACGCAAATCCCTCAGATCCACCTGGTCGCTCGCTTCCTTGGTCGGTTGTCCCCACGACAAAAGCGGCTGAGCAGGAGGTAGCACCCTTCGCTCGCAGCATCACAACTTGCAAAAGTTTTTTTTTTTTTCCGCGGTTATATTTAGCATGTTCGCCCTAAATCGCTACCTGTTGCAGTCCTGGAACGGCTTTGTTGCGGCTACTTCTCGCAGCAGCGAGATATAATCCGCCCCTCAGAACCGCGATCGCGAAACGGACAGGCGCGACGTGGCTGCCATCTTGAATCGCGTCCCCCGCTGGCTGTCCCCAATCTCGCCAAGACTCCCACGCTAGGACACCGCGCTACACGCGCTACGCGCGCTACGTTTCTCGCAACTTTCGTAAAATAGCGCGCCCCCGCTTATAGCTTCGGCAGCTCCGCTAATTCTCCGCTAGCATCGCACATGCGCAGTAGAGTCATCGCTCTAGCGTAGTATAGCGTAGCGGTGTACCAAAAAGATCTACTAAAACTCTCTCTATAGTGCCTCACCTGTCGTGCGAATGCTACCCTGTGCCGCACGGACGTTGTCAACGGATTTAACTCTGGACCACCGCGTTAGAAATAGGCTCAATGGAAAACGCGACAAAGAACCCGAAGAGGCAGGAGTTGTAGTCCTTCTACCAATCATCACAATCGGTCTTTTTGTCCCGAGGACTTTGTAAGTGGAATTTAGTGATATTCCGTTTTTGACGACCCCAGACGAGTTACGTGAAATGCGAAAAAAGAAAAAAAAAAAAACAGACGGCGCCAATCACTTCATCGATCGGCCGAATGCCACTTCCCTCACACGTCACACGGGTATTGTCAAGGGCGTTTATCTAGAAGCCAGCTGAAGGTCGAGGATTTTCTATCTTCCACGTGGAAGGCGAAGAGTCAGGGGCACGAATTTCTTCGTTAATAGCAGGAACGCTCCACCTCTGTCGGACGGGCCCAGGAAAGTGAAAGCCACCACAGAGTTCACCACCCTCTCCATGTCACGTACGTTGAACGTGATCAGCTGTAGGGGTGCCTCTTGATTCAAGGTTCGCACTAAAGCTACTTTTGTCACACGGGCATTGTTAATAGAATTTAGTCAAATACTTTTTTTTGAGAATGGTTGAATTTACTCGTAACACAAATGTGACCAGCCGCCCCCCCCCCCCCCCCCCCCCATAAACGCGGCAACAATGATATATTATTTAATACCTATCATAATCTCAGGAAAGTCTACTTTTATTTCTAGATTTTTTTTGTAATGACTTGTACGAGTTATATTTGGAAAATCTAGAATTTGTTTCTCATCATATTGAGTAAGCGTATTATTGTCGAGAACTGTAATCAAGTTAGATGCACCGCAAATACAAAGACTAAATTTTGAACGGTTTTTATTCAAACTTTTTATTCCTCAGAAACTTTGAATTTGTGAACACCATACTGAGTAATAATAATAATAATAATAATAATAATAATAATAATAATAATAATAATAATAATAATAATGCATGTTATATCCCATTCTGGTTGGTACAAAAATGGAGGACGTCAGGACAAAAAGCTGCGGTTGCAGCTTGACGAGGTCCTGGCGCCCTAACACACTTTGGTGGGAAAGCAGCATTGTAAACACAACGAAAAACAAACACAAAAATGGGCACTAAAACACAATCACGAGTATTCACATCGTTGCACTCAGCTTGAATGCATCAAAATGAATATTTTTAAAGTAGAAACAACTTTCACCACACATACAAAAAATCGAGGCACTCGAGGTAAAAATTATACTGTCTGTAATATGATTTTTGTCAACATTCGATTTGTTGTCCCATAGATGCTGACATGATTGGCTTCGAGTTTATTAAGTAAAGATGGTAATGCGTATTTTAATTATGTAAAGCCGTAATTTGTACGGGGTATTGAAACGCTCCAAATTTCGCCGTGACGTGTGACATATTTATGGTCTAGTTTTGCTAAGCCTGACAGTGCGAAAAGGAAAAAAAAAATATTATTATGTTTTAATGCCGTGTTCCATCACCATACAGGCGAAATTTGTACAAGTGGTCAATAGGAATGACGTTATGTTTAAGAAAGAGCTCCCGAGAAGGGTGCAAGAATGGTACATTTGCGACAATTCGAAGAACCCTCTTTTGGGTTAGTAGTAGTTTTGTTACATTTTGCATCGTTGTTTGGCCCCAAACTAAATGGCAATACACGTAGTGAGTGTAAATCAAAGAATAATATAAAAGTAATTTAACACTTGTTGGAAAGACATCACGATTCTTACAAAGGAGACCAATAGATTTACGAACTTTTTGATGTATATAATCAACGTGCTCATTCCATGACAACGATTCAGTGAAATAAACGCCCAATATTTTTACCGATTTTTTACCACTTGAAGTGATGAAGAGCCTAAAGTTATTTGAAGCAAATTAGGTACTTGTATTACTCCAGAGAAATGCAATCAGCGTGAGATTCATGGCGCATACTTTAATTAAACTTAACCTTTTAAACATAAATACATTTTATTCCTCAGAAATATCGTTTCGTATTCACTAGCCGCTGTAAAGTTACCATTTATGTCTACACCGATGCACTCAGGCTAAAGCACCTGCACAAACGCTCATGGTCAATAATATGGGGCGTATATAACATTCATTACCGTTTAGAGGCCGAGTGGAGGCTTTTAACAAAATTAAAACGGAATGTCAAGCAAACCTGGCCAGCCAGGAGAACGCACTAATTCAAATACCTCCGAAACCACTTCGTATCGCCAGTATTGTAAGTTGAGTTCGCCCGCATACAGTTTGGGCATATAGAGCCACCGTAGGATGCGAAGAGCCAAAGTTTTATTTGAACTTGAACCTGTTTATTTCACAAGACAAAAAGCTTCCACAAGGTAGCTTGACCGGGTCTGGTGCCTCTGCATTTACAAGGAATGGTAATAATAATAAAAAAAAAAAAAACTATACGGTATAATCTTTCTGAACAAAACACGCGCGTACATCGTTTTGTTTTTGGTTAAACAGCGAATATTAATGCGGTCTATAATAAACTTGTTAAGCAATCTAGGCAGGTCATGAGCAGTTGAGTGTAGTCCGTAATTGGTACGAAGATGAGACACATTCCAGAACTCTCTGCGTCGGATATGGATAGAAGAGTCACATTTCTTCAGGTGTGATAAATTACACAAACAAGAAATAAACTCCTGAGATAAAAATAAACAAGAGCATAGCAAACGGTGCTCGTATGCATTAGCGATTCTCATGACGTTGAAGTTCGGAAATAATGGTTCGGTATGAGTGTCGTACGGCACGGCACTTTGAAGATCGAATTGCCGGAATGCCTTGATAATTCAATTCAATTCAAATCAGTGTTTCTTTGACGAAGTGACGAATTTGTTCCCATATTCTATGAATACAGTGTTGCACAGTCATTGCGAGAGTATTTAGCCAAAGGATAGTGAGAATTTACTATCCTGCACATGTGACTCGGAACATGACTTGACCAGGAAAGAGCTCACCCACCGATTTCCGGAAGGCTACCTTGGTCACGCGATGATTTACAATAGAATCAGCTACGTGCCAGTTCAGAATCAATGTTCTTGCGCGTCTGACTCACAACGCGAAGGGAGAGGGGCGCGAACTGATTCAATGATTGTCGCAACGCTATAACCCTGACACACGACACTCGTTTAGCGAAATTCCTGTTGGAAATGAATGAACAGAGATAAGCAACGTGGATCAGTAAGAGCCACAAACACAACCTCATTCATCGATCAGCCGAAAACTCAAGCCTGGGGTTCTGGTTGAATAATGAAAACTTAAGCAAAACTCAGAACATTGAAAGACCGGGCTGCTCAACCCTTGAGCTAAAATAACGCGCACTTCATCAAACTGAGAGGTCACAACCAAGTTCTAGTATACAGTAAATGAACGGAATCCTCTCTACGAAAATCTTTAAGGGGTCATAGCTTCACTGGTTCAATCTTTACCATGCATTTATCAGGTTTGGTGGACATGAGATGCAATAACAATCGTCCCGATAAGTTGATTAATGAATTGAAATCTGCCGATTAACTTTTGAAATCATAAAGTGCTTTTTAACGCTACCTCCGCAATCCCAATAGTTTGTCCGTCCGTCCGTCCGCTAAATTTAGCAGGGAACGTGGTGTCACGGGACATCACCTGACGTCACGTGACCCATACACATCGGGAAAATTGACGTCACATGGCCTATAAGCAATTCAGTCACCTACTAAATTTAGCGGGAAATTTACGTCTTGTGACAGACACCATTTCAGTTTCCCCGCTAAATTCAGCTGGGGAAATCGCCGTTACGTGACCTATACAACCATTCAGTTGCCCGCTAAAATTAACGGGAACATATACGTAACGTGACACACCAATCCCCTCACCAATTCCCTATAACGCATTGCATGCATTAAGTGCTTTGATGGTAAAGGTAGCTGCCAATTTTTAATTGGTTTTATGGGTCATGTTGCAATTGCTGTATTAACACCAGTTGCAATGAGAGGCTAAACCAAATAAACAAAATTTGAGAAGCAAAAGTGCTTCAAGATATGTACCGAACAGTTTTCGAATTTTAGTCAAATTATTTGGATACTGGGCTCAAAAAGAGTCGTGTTTACCGTCGTCAAAATGAGCCTTAGCTGGGGTTACAATTCTGACAACTGGATTTTGTTCCTTTTTATTCTCTCGCAAAAGTAAGGCGCGAGGAGACAAAATACCAAAACTTGGACGGGAAAAGAGCGGTGGAAACCTGCCCCGGAAGCAAGGTCAGCCTCCCAAGCGGGCGCGGGTAGCGAGACATTACGAGACGGAGCACGTGGTCATAGAAAAGGAGCGCCATACTCTGCTGCTTTTTCGGGCGTGCAGCTTTCAGCGCTTCTTTCCCCTTAGTTTTGGGAGGACTCTAGACAGCCTAAATTCACCAGACAATCACGCGGGGCCGGGTTTAGTTGACTGAATTCTGTCAAAAGTTCCACTTTAAATGTAGAACTGTTGATGACGGCTAACAAAGTTGCAATTGAAGTGTGCAAGCTAAGGCGAATATTTTAAGAGATAATCAGTGAATGGGAGGTTTTGACTTGCTTTATCATCGCTCGCTTTGCAATCTACCTGGCGTGCGCCACGGCAAAGAATGCTATCCCGAAATAAACATTTCTTTATTTTAAGTTCCCTTTCTTTTTAAAAGTGTTTTCAGTCCTTTGTGAGACACCCTTTATAGTCGCTGCCCCAATTATTTGTGTTTGTGCTGATTCATAGAACTCGAGCTACGCGAGAAAGATTAGTGCCCATCAAACGGCATACTTCCTGCGATGCATACCTTTCGTCACATTTTAGATAGTGTGGCAATCTCGTGATCTGACACTCTAGTGTTTATTGCGCCCAGCATGGGCTGCAAGTCAACCGAGTCTTCTCTTACGTATTTTTCTCCTTTTATTTCCCCTACCTACCCCTCCCCAACTCAGAGCAGCGAAACGAGGCAGCGAGCCTTCGCTATAATCCCTCAGTTTCCTCCGGCTGCTCTTTGCTTTTGCTTGGTGGAAAGACGTATTGAACACGAGTGCCACATCAGTGTTGCGCTTAGATTTTTTTCCAATCATTGCGTCGGTAGTCGCTTGACTTTGGGCTCTAAACCAATCAGAAGCTGACTGCTGGTCGCGACGACTAAAACTTGGCGACGGCCAATGTTGTTTGATGAGATATTGAAAAGGGTATACGAATCGCTTATACTATAACTGCGGAATTGTTTATGGCAGGAACCTGGTGTGTCTAAAACTGCACGTATACCATTCACTGTATATAAAGTGTACACCTTGTGGTAGGGTTGCCTTGCTGCATGCCCATCCGGGAGGAACAACACAAAGCCGGGGTTTCCATAACGAGAAACTACATTTATTAGAGTAACAGGAATGGGTCGTTAGTATCAAAGTAAAACATTGCCGGAGCGTTCGAACTGCACGCCTCCGTGACCTCGGTCAGTCTCCCCCTGTTCTGTGGGCGTGTCCTCCTTTTATTGGCACTTTCCTCGTGCGCTGTCGTGCGTTTCGGACTGTGTCCTCTTTTGGGCGTTCGGCAGCGGCCTCTGGCCGTGGTGGCAGACTCTCGCTCCCACAACCTGCAAAGCTCTAATTAAGCTTTTATTTGCACCGAATTTAGGGAGCCCCAGAAATCAGTTCAACAACTTACGCAGCAACTACGCCTTTGGCCTTGGATTAGAGGATTACATTAGTAAAAACAGACAAACAATTGCCGGACTCAAAGACTGCGACTAGGCCTGGTTATAACGTTCTGAAGATATAGAAGCAAGCATGCTGAACACATTAAGTTGATGTGAACTTCCAAATAATGTATTTTTCCGATCGCCCGTTTTCCAGTAATAAAACGCTCCACTGCCACCAAATTGGTAACTACGAAGCAGATTTTGGCGGTTAACCACAACCGATTTTTAAGGTATTTATACCACAAATACAAATCTCTCTCTCTCTCTCTCTCCCCTCCCCCCAAAACCACCCAACCACCCAAGAAAAAAGACATCTCCCAGCGCACCTAAGCTACTGGAAATAAAAACTAACATTCCTCGTCGTTCACCTATACTATACGCAAGGTTGCGGATTGCATTTGGCCTTCCCCTAAATTTATTCAAAGTTGTGCTTAGTTTGGTAAAACTTTAAATTTCATTCGTTGGGTTTTTTTTTCTCTTCTTCTTTTTACTTGGTTGCATTACGCAAGAGTTGCCTATTAAACACGCTTATTTACAGCTAATTTGTAGTTTTGTTGGGAAGGGCCAACGCTTCTAAATCTACGTTTGGTTTAAAGTTCTGTAAAACTCTCACGCATATAGATGCTTCATACTTCCTTCTGAACTAACATCTCACTTTACTCGTGAATAGAAACCTCACGTCCAGCGTATAGTAAATCAGTGTATCAGTGGTAACCGTACGTTTTTTCTACAATTATGTGTTTTTACATTTTTCGAGCTTGTAAGACACCCGATGCTCTCAAATAAATGCTATATTGATTCAGCCGCGTAAGGTTCGCCTTTGGAAGCGTTAGTCAAATCAACAATCGAGGACTATGTTTTGTCCCTTCAAAGATGAAGTGCAAGACGCTCTATTTTTCGTTTTCCAATGTTTGGTATTCAAACGCATGCATTTACAAAGTTATTCAAGGGGGTGCAGGAAACCGGACTGCAAAAAAAAAAAAAAAATCAATCTAAAACGAAATTTATGTCTTCTAACGCGCCGCTCCTCGGCTAGCGCTCCCTCTGCATTTCCGTGATACCAGAAGGCAGTCAGTCCATTAATTAGTTCCTTGAAGCCGTAAAGATTGCCATACGCTTCGCTCGTTATGGAGGCAGCTCACGTCGACGCCAAATCAGCGATCGGAGAGCTACGCTGTCACTTTAAAAATCTGTTGTTTCAAGCTGTGCATGCGTCCACCTTTCCGTAAGGATTTCTCTATCGGTGCGTTTTCAGCGGGATTCATAATCTTCACGTAAGGTAGGACTGGCACTTGGAAACGAGAAGAGAGCGGTTTGATCCAGCCTATAATCCGGCCACAAGATTTTCGGCGTTTATTTGTAAGAAAAATCCGTCGTCCTTTTTCGGTGTTTATTTTTTCCGTATTTCGACGTTTTGTTTTGTACAGAAGCTAGAAGTGATGAATATCGGCGAAAAAAGTGCTGATAGAAAGACACGCACACACACACACACACACACACACACACACACACACACACACACACACACACACACACACACACACACACACACACACACACACACACACACACACACACACACACACACACACACACACACACACACACACACACAAACACACACACACAGCACACGCACACACACGCACACGCACACGCACACACATGCACACACACACGAAATAATTAATGATAAGCTATATGGAGTTCTAACTTAATTTACAGTTTTTATACACGCAAGCTCCACGCTCACCGTGATGTGACAATGCTTACAATCGATGAACATTGAGTTCAAGCACGTCAAAGTCCGAGTTTTCTTTGACGCAATTATCCGACGCTTTCCGTTTACTTTTTTTTCCCGGATACCTTTGTGCTCCGTCGAATGAGAAAAATGTAAGTGTTCTCAAGTAAAAGGTCCCTGCTGCACGAAACGCAAGTTTCTCTTGCTTATTTGGCAAGAATCAACCAATAACGATTGCCAGTGTAGTTTCGAACACTGTTGTCTAGTTCTGAACCGAATAGATCAAAGACATGATGACAATCGGTGGTGACCAACTAACTGACCTAACTCTCTTGGCACTGTCCTCCAACGTCATTGATTCCACTGATCTGGTTGGGACTGGCAGGATGCTTGATTCTATGTAAGATTACGCCTCTGATGAATGTGTAAGAAGAGTTATGAATTCAAAGCGCGGATTGAGATAGTTGGTTCATGATTTGAAGAGTATTAAATATCGAAAAAAAAAGCAGGAACATAAAAGAGACAAAAAAACGCCCATGCGTGTTATTTGTGTGTTATTAGACCCTATTTTTTTTTCGTTTTTTTTTTATTTCTTGGAAGTCGATAAAGGAATGGCTTCGACAAACATATTCTCGCTTAGAAGAAACACGTTGAGAAATTTATGTTTTTCGGCTTTAAACAATTTTCTTATTTCGAAACCGGGCAATGTATATTGGTATTTTTCGCTTTAAAATGGAAAATCTACTGCCTAGCTATAACTCGCTGATGCGACAAAGCAAAATATAATTTCCTTCGCGGTGTGTCCTTGTAGGTGAAACAACATACTTCCGTTTTATGATTTGGTAAGGGACGATCGGGCCGTGGACGTATAAAATGTCTATCGTATGTTGAGAAAAAAAAAAACTATTGGGGTTTTGCCTTAATAGGAATGCCCCACAAACACATTGAGAAAGTGACCACCCAGGGCTCGAACCCTACATATTGTGATCGGGTTGCCAAAATAGAACCTCCATGCCACGGAGTCTTTTTTTTTTTTATTCTTAGTTATTTTGTATGTTACGGAGGAGGTCGAAAAATATAAGCTTACATATGTCACGGAATATGAGAAAAGATACTAAACTAACAGCGGGTGAAATCATAACAGGGTACGAAAATAAATTTTGCAAATAAAATCTTCCATAGCCCAGCCTCAACATCATACCGTTACAGCAGATATGCGAGACATTTCACACTTGGTACACTCGCATGGTATTATTCGTGTCAACTAAAATAAATGTTGTCACAGGCGTGAGCTTTTAAGGGGCGAAGCTCCTTAGGGTCTAGCCTTGTCCATCCGTCTGGCGTCCGTGCTCACATCGATTGCCATCCCATCTGTCTTCTTAAAAAAAGAAAAAAATGTTTGCGCAATCGACAGGATTCGAACCTGTGCGGGGAGACCCCAATGGATTTCTAGTCCATCGCCTTAACCACTCGGCCACGACTGCGGGACGAGTAGGGGGTCCGAGTTGTGGTAGTAACTCAAGAGCTGGGGATGTCATGGATGAAACGTTGCATGTAGCCGCTCAACGTCTATACAGGAGAGTGCGCTGCGGTCAAATGCGTATATAATCGCGTTAAACTTTGCATGCATTGGCTCAACGTTTATAGACGAGAGGGCGCTGCGGTCAAATGCTCAAATGCGCATATAACCGCGTTCCATACCACACATTCTCTTTGTGACATGAACCGTTGACTTAAGCGGTGGAGATGCGTTCGCTTCTAGCGGATCCAAGCTGATCCGCAAGAGGAACCACTGGCTCTGCATTTCACCGACCATAAAGCAGTAATAATGAAGTCGAAACGCAACCCGGAACTCAGCACTACCTATGAGAAATAAAAAAAAAAATCAGCACCATCAGCACTACCTATGAACAATAAAATCAGTATCATCAGCACCACCAGAGCTTCGCCCCAATCAACATCATTCACCACGTGGAGATGCGGCCTCTTTTTTATATGCTCTTCGCTCGCAGATGATATTTCGGTCATTACACGATTTGCGTGCAGGAGCGAAGTTTTCCCATCTTCACGCACCCCGTGGCGATTACTGACTGAGAACGACCTGCACAAATCTTCACCAGCAAGGACGATATAGTTATTCTTTTATCTTTTGGCGTTCGTTAACGTGACATAAAACTTAAAAGAAACCACGTTTTTACGAACTTAGTGGGGGAAAAAAGCAGAACAACATGAGGGATTTTAGATTTTGTTCACAAGTCGGTAGATATCGCGAAAGACTCAAGCCACCTTTTAAGCTGGGACGCTTTTTTTTGTTTTTAATTTTCCATCTTTTTGGTTTATTAGTTAGCATACTAACCTGAAATTGAAAGCGGGAAGGGGCGGGGGAGGGGGGGGGCACCCCTCCCGCTTTCTATTATTGTGACGTACGTTCAGTGAATCGATACGCAAACGGTTAAAGATATAGTGCTTGGCGCTTTCGAGGTCGTTCGACTAATCTTTACTTTATCCTATGCTAATAGTACTAGCCGATCGCTGAACCCAACACAGGGGTTCATACTATATACATGCACGCTGCGGTAGTCGATGCTGCTTTGATCAGTTTTGTAAAAATCGAAAGAAAGTTTTTTTTTTTAAATTCTTTCATGAGTACGTCTCAAATTTAGATACATAGGTATGTCACCGGGATCAGTATATAGCCTTTATCTTTATCTTACTTGGTAACATGAACGATACGCACTCTAAAAGTCGAAAATGCTCCACCTCAGGTAAGTTTAACTCGCGCCTGTCATTTTCTGCGGAGTGGAGGCTGACATGCATTCTGTGCTTGTATATTAACGAGCAAAATGCTTAAAACCTCTACCATTGACACCCGAAATCAATAACGTGAAAATCATTTTAAATTAAAAAAAAAACGCAATTATGAAGTTTTGCATTTGTTATTCTTGAGCTTCAATTATCAATGCTTTAGAGCAGGGGTCTCCAAACCCCGGCCCGCGGGGCAGATCCGACCCGCGGGGGTGTTCCGTCCGGACCGCGGATGGCCGCGTTCTTTCCGGTGGCGCCCGGCCCGCGGCCCGCTGCTACCAACGGAAAACATAAGGCGCTCGTAAAAACATCGGCGCCATGACACGCACCAAAAGCGCCAACGAAGGTATAAAAATGAATGAAAGAAAACCTCACGTAGCGTTGTGAAAATTTTCGAATAGTAGTTTCGAATATTACGCTATTCGATATTCGCTTCCAGATGGACTCTGATATTCGTATTTTTCGAAGTGTGAACCACGGCGAGTTTGCCCCGTTGGGCGGGCTTCTTACCGAGCACCGGTGCACTGCGGAGATCGCTAGTAAGTAAAAAGAAATGGGAAACTGTGAATGTTGATATCTACACTACAGTAAAAGTTTCAAAATTAAACTAGTAATTATGCAAGAGTATTTGTTAGGCAGAGATGTCCTGACAACGGACGTTCATTATTCATGATCGTCTTTTTTTTTGGTTTCTAAAACTGTAGATTTAAGGAAAATATATTTCATATAGCAAGAATATTTATAAATCGTCTTGATTAGGTATAGCTGGGCATCTATTTAGGCTTAATTGTATGTCAAATACATCGTTTCTTGCAATTACCATGTATACCATGGATTTTCTGATGCCACAATTCATACATATAGCTAGGTTAAAATTTGCTTAGTAGTGGACAAATGGAAGCTTGGGAAAAACGTTTACGAGTTAAGATGGGTTTTTGTTTAGCAATTGTGTAGTAGTGACAAGCTTGGAGAAACCATTCGATTTTCGATTCGAAAATATTCGGCTCAGACCACTATTCACTTCGAATTCATTTCGGACTCAAAATCCACTATTAGCACATGCCTTGAAAAATTCATCAAAACGCCGGTTCTTTCAGTATATTATTTTTTTGTACATTATCATCACCAGAATTAATATAGGTAGTTCCCTGGTTTATGTCTTCGTAACTATGAAAATATTTCTTTGCGTTCTCATGTATATCGCCTATATTGTGATCTTATCTGATCTACCATTTTCGTTATTTTTCTGCCCTGTGTGAATATTCCGAAATTCCTAAGAGCTTTGATTTATGTCTGGTGATTTCTCGAGGTCACAATTATTTTGTAATGTAATAAATAGTGAAATATTGCACTTAAAGATAAAGCATATGTATTTGTCTACCTTACATTTCTTTTTGAATGTTCGCTCTAGTCTATAGTTGTATTTAAATGCTTATTAAGGCTTATTTATTTAATATTTCCACGTTTGTATTGCTTATGCAATTTTCGGCTGGCCTCCGAGACTGCAGCAGGTCCCCAAACTGACACTCAAGCCAAAACGTTTGGAAAACCCTGCTTTAGAGCTTTAAGTATATATAAAGTTAGAGAAACTCACCTCAATTCAATAATTGAACTGACGCAAAACATTTGTATCTTTAAAGGACAAATAACGCAAAAAGACCTAGTGCACTATCTTTGGGCAACTCTAAACTTGTCCCCAGTCAATAGAATGACTTGAGACGAAGCAGTATTTCAAAACAATGTGGGTGTGCGTTGTGGAAAATGAGAATGCGATTAGCCAAGTAAACGTGTGAGTCGAAATTAATTTATTGTTGTCATTTAAAGCGTATAAATAGACGGAAATTCGTCGTTGAAGGACTACTTACAGAATCGTCTTCTGCTGTTAAGAGAACCGGTTCCCACTTTCCTTTTCTCCCTTTCCTCTTGCACTCGTTTCTCTTCCTCTCCCCACAGGAGCGAGTCTCTGAGCCACTCCCCGCAGAAGGGAGGAGGGTCTCACTCTTTCTCCAATGGAAAGGAGGAATCGAGTGAGACTTTCTTTCTGTTCGTCGGCCTTTAAAAAAATATACATATTGCTGATGCACGCCCAATAAAACTTGCGCGTCAGTTCAGCGTCAACCTTGTTAAATCAAGCAAGCTAAAACTATGCAAACGAGCTGTTCTAAAATTTAGGTGAGTTGGGATATGGGGATATGCGACCGCGACTGCGACTATTTTTAACACATAACGACACGTTTTTTTTTTTTAATTTGTACATTACTGACATCTTGAGGGTTGTAAGAGAGAACAAAATGCTCGAATATTCTTCGGAAAATCGCTCTCCGTCTCACATTTTTAAATGTGTGCTTTTAGTCTTAGTCTTTTGTAGTATAAAAGTCGCTTTTTATCACTTTCTGTCTAGTGATGCATTTAGCAAACGGTTAGAATGCGCACCCAATTCGATCTTTGTAATTTCGCAATAGTTCTGAGTTTTTACGGGAAGCGCTGTGACAGAAACAGAAATAAGAGAACAAATCAGGACATTCGAAGCCGTCAGTGGCAGAGTCTAACACCATCACGCTGTACGAGAGTTCTTTTATGACACAGCTGAGTGTGGTGAGCGAGAACTTTGAATGCCAAGCCAATTTTTGGTGGATTTTATTCTCGGTGTCACTTTCCTATTGACTCAGGAATGAATGGACTCCTATGTCAATAAAGACTGATATGACTACTATTAGTTAAGAGACTAATAGTCTCCTCACTAATAGTGGTACTATTAGAAAATAGTACAATTAGTCAAGAGACTAATGGTACAATTTGACTAGCCAAGCGCCACGGTTGATAGATTAACTGCAGTCTCAAGTGTGACTTCGCTTGACCTCGATGCAGTGTTGTACACGTTCCTCAATAAAAGGAACGAAAGCTCGTTCCTCGTTCCTTTTGATTTTTTGGAACGCGTTCCGGTTACAAGTTCCATTCGTGGAAAAGGAACTCGTTCCCGTTACAGTTGAAAAATGGAACGTATCATTACATATACGTTACATTTGTATTTTGCTGATTACCATATTTAGATAGATCAAGCAAAGTTTTCTTTATATCTATTTCATCAAATGGCAACATACGAATTTGAATGCCGTGATGGAAGGACGCCAGGAGAAGAAAACAAACGCAAGCAAGGTTTCGTTTGTTGATATATTAACCTTTAAAAATCTCAGCTTTGGGCCATATTCATCATTGTGGTGAGCGATTCAGACAAGCCAAATGTACTGTTACCCTACTTTGCACGAGTGTTCTACAACAACCTCACAGGTTTCAATCTAACAAAGTCCCTTGTCCGAACTTAACAGCACTTGCTTCTCGATGTTGATGTCCGCAAGACGAGCAAGTGAAGAAGAGGGTACAGCTTTTGGAAGACCAGCCTTGAAAACTGCCAGTCCTTCGTGAATGTTGGATTCGTTGTTCACTTCTAAGGTGGGGGATGAGGGGAGAAGGAATGAAGGTTAGGTACACGTAGCAGAGCGCGTTGGATATACTACAGTTCACACAGAAAGAATAAAAACACTGAAAATAAACGAGGGACAGACACTCATTCAGTTCACACAGAAACAACTGTGATTGTCTGACCCTCGTTTTTTTTCAGTGTTTTTATTGTTTTTGTGTGAACTGAATGAAGGTTAATTTTTTTTTTGTATATTTTAAGCGACCAATGTTCGGGATACAACGTTGCGTTCGATGTCTGGTAACCTGCACTTTCTTCTGTTGTAACTGCAGGCCTCTTTGTGAAAGTTCAGTGATGGCTGTAGTCGGCCTTAGATTTCTGGCTGTATGAGGATTCGTAGAAGCAAAGAAAGTAGCTGAGTTCGAGACGTCCCTCTTTCTGTGTCTTTTCCTTCGACTGAAAGTTTTGTTTTTTTGTACCGCAGTCTCGGGCACTGAAAAAAAGTTATCAATGCCCATTAGCTCTCCTGCACCCAACTGTTACCAAGCGAGAACCCCACAAAATAAACCCTAATAACAATTACTGAAATAAGTGATAGGGCGCAGGCGAGCTGGTTTACGTTCATAATTTAAGACAATCCTGAGACTGGGGAAAAACAAGAAGGACAAACACGACGAAATAAAACAAAAACGTTAACGTGACCCTGCCCTTCGTAATGATACTGTTTTTATACACTCGAGAGTTTTCCTCTTAGAAATAAATTGAAAATTACCCCACTTGACGAAGAAAAGGAACGCCGTTCTTTTTTCCGTTCTAGTAAAAATGTAACGAGTTCCCGTTCCAGTTCCACCGATGGAAAATGGAACGACGGTGTTCCTTCGTTCCCCCTAAAAGGAACGCGTTCCAGGAACGCCGTTCATTGGACCGTCGTTCCGTACAACACTGCCTCGATGATATGGATGTTGAAAAAATGGCTCAGCACAAGGGACAAGCATGTTGAAACGTACGCGCGTGTGCTAGCGTTTTATATACAAGCTCTCACACAACTGAAAACAGGTTGAAATTTGTTTACTGCAAGAAAAGGGCAGGGGGCCGTCACGCACAAATGTATTGAGGCCATTTCTGCCCCCAACTGTTTTCTTCGCGCTTCCTACGTCACACCATCAAGCCTCTTTTGGCGAGAACATGTTTCTATAAATAGTGGTGTACTGACATACATGTGGCGTTGATTTATATGTTTAGTTTAGCCGCGTTCTGGTGGCACGTGATTCTCGAAAGAGTGGTAAATATATAACCTGAAGTGGGCGAAGGAAATAAAGAATATCGAAGTACCCTCCATCGTAATAAACACCTATTGACAACAGAGATCACATTCTCATAATTGGTGCGAACCGAGAAGTCCGAAACCCAAGATTGCTTCATTTGACCGACATTTTTGACGAGTGTTTGGCGCGAAAGTAGTAATGGTAAGAAACATTCAGAAAAAAAGCAGGAGCATAACCTCAATGGATCACATAGCCGCCTAACATTCCAACTTTAATTTGCCCTATCTTTAGGATCAGCCTTCGTTGCACTGGGCATGACGCTTCACATATTCAGATCATAGTACACATTTTACCTTCGCGAAAACGCTATCATACCCTTATTCCTAATCCCGTGCTTGAAGAGCATCACGCGAACATGGTTCACCTCAATGGAATCACGTGATACGATAGAGGCAATGCAGATGGCTTGAAGCTATCGCCTCTCGTCAGAAGTAATCATAAATAGAGTATAGAGTCGCGCTCCTTGCCGCATTGCTATGTTAGGAATTTCTTTAAGGCAGATGGTGAAAGTATTCAAAATTCATAAGTGTAATGGAGCACTGGAGAATATTTTCATATACTATATTAAATAATATTATATTATTATATAATATTATATAATAACAAAAATTATATAATAACAAAAATATATGAACAAAAATTATACAACAATTATATAATAACAAAAATATATGAACAATATATCAACGGGCTTAAAATGCTACCTTTCAGTATTCCAGCTCTCATGTGTAGTGTCGCGAGGAATGTGTCCATTTCTCGCGACATATATCTGGAGAAATTTAAGATACGATTGTAATTGGTTGCAGAACAACTATTATTGATTGCCTATGAACTAGGATAGCATTCGTCGTGAGACTCACAACGCAGCTCACTGTGAATACGACGACGCAAATTTTGAGTAAACACTTCATTTTATTAATTGTTTACGACGCAATCATTAACGTCAGCGCGACTGCAGCGCGCTACTTCGAAATTGAGTGATTGCTTCGTCTCTGTGTAATCGTTTAATCTTCTGTCTGTGTAATCGTTTGATCTCCAAGCTGTTTCCCCACCATCATTGCAGCTTCGTGTGTATTTCTTATCCTGTCTCTGTGTAATCGTTTAATGTTCAAGCTGTTTCACCACTATCATTGACCATGTACCAACTAGCCCAACTCAAACCGTTAACTGCTTCGTATCTTGGGCGCAAATGGGAATGTGTGCGTACTGCCGCTCCGTGTATGTGCGACGAGGGTTTATAAGATTGCTGGGACGACGTCGAAGACGACGTCAAAAAGGACGTCTAGGACGACCTCTAGGACAGCCTTTAGGATGATCTCAAGGACGACCTCTAGAATACATCAAGGACGACCTCAACGACGACGTCCGCATACGCGCGGCGCCTGCGTATGCGGACGTCGTGCGTAGGTGGACGTAATGCGTATGCGGAGGCGCCGCGCCGCCGCGCGGCGCCTCCGCATTCAAGGCCACATAGCGTATCCCGAAAACCGGGTGAAGTAGCTAAAGAACGCTATCGTATTAAAAGAAATAATGGTATACCATGATCACCATGCTCACCATAACACTCAAGGTTTTTTATATATTGAAGTAATATGGTCAGTACGGCCGAACACATTCAAAGAGTCGACGAAGAAGCCCATAATTAACTTTTATCTCAATCAACCGTATTCAAAATTAATTTTCTTCTGCTCTAGCAAAACGAACTCCATTGATTGATCTCTATGAAAGCCGTACTGTACATCTGTAAGTAACAAAAAGTTTCTACGAAAGTTATTTTTCTTCTGCGAATAATATTTTCCAGATATTTCGAAAACATTAGAGGTTTATAATTGGAGAACTCGTTTCTTTTCCCCTCTTTTGAAAACAATGGCTTTTGCGGTCTGCATATTTCGTAAAAAAACACCCCGGCACAATAAGACATTAATAATGTGTGTTAATACAGGTGTCAAAACATCCAAAACGTGCTTAATTGGTTTAATCTGCCAATCGTCTATAGCGCAGGGGTTGATGACATCACAGATTATACCTAATCTTGATCAGTTGGAACAATAAATAGCTGTATTCGTTCCTAGGCTTTATACTAAATGATATTGATATGGCCACGTGAGCTACTAACAAGGTTAGGCAAATAATTAGTAAAACCTTCAGCGAGGACTTCTCCTTTCAATATTATGTCATATTTTGTTATTACGGGTTTAGTTGGTTTAGATGGAACCCGGTTTAATATATAGTTCAAACGTTAGCATGCATATCTGTTCTGTCCATGAATGTTTCATAAGTAAGTTATGATTTTTTTTTTTTGCATGAGAAAGAATTATAACCTAAAAGAGCAATGTCTTCTGGAGTTATTGTTCTAAGAAACCTATTATACAGTTTATTATTGTTCTGAATCAATTTCCAACACTTTCGAGTTACCCAACCTTCATAATTTCAAATAAAGCGTTTAATTTGTTTATAATAATAAAAAAACTGTAGTATATTTCCTTGAAAATAATGAAAAATACGTCGTAAGCTCCCCCAGCAGTTGTAACAGAAAAGAACGGTCCTAATTTGTTTTAGAAATAATTAAGTGAAACTTTTGTAGTGAAGCGGGATTCATATTTCGGGTCCTAATAGTTCCTTGTCATAATTCACAAGCTCAGCCACATATGGCACATCGCTATCTACAAACATAATTATGGGTAAGTGATCACTTAGCCCATAAGCTAGAACATCAGTACTAATGCGACTTTCATCGGGATTTCTCACAAACACATCAATGATTGTTGACGAGGAAGGTATGACGCAATTAAGAAGGATATTAGCATTATCAAATTTGTTAGACTTAAGAAAGGTAAGAGATTCATCTCTGATACACAATTTTCGAGCAGTCTTTATATTAAAATCTCCACCAAGAAAAAGCTCACATCCTTTCTCGTTTGCGAAAATAAAAGACGCCTCCTAAAAGGTCAAAAAGAAAAAAGCTACAACATTTCCGCTTTGTGGGCAATACAAAACAGAGTAAATATCACGTTTTTTTGTCTCTAACACGAAGTATATCACTGTTCCGGGTTAAGATAGATATAAAGAAATAATAAAAAAAAAAAATTTGAGAAACAAAAAAAAAAAAAAACAGTTCGTAACAAAGCCCCCCCCCCCCCCCCCCCAAAGTGCTTAATCTTAATTTCAATGAAAATGTTTATATTCAGGAAGTACAAAAATCTGTCATATTTATAACAGGTTTCTGTTAACATGATGATATTAAACGAACTCTGAATGGAACGAAAATCATCATGAGGTCATCTAGTTTTGTCCTGGCATGCTGCACATTTAAATAAAAAAAAAAAGAGAAACGGTACGTAGTTTTGTTTTTTCTCAACTTGTCAGACGCTACAACATCAAGGTTTCCTGCCGTAATACTTAAGTATACTCGCAGAAATCACCCAACAATCTTTAATGTGTCTAACTGAAATCACCCTCGTGTGAAATTGTAATAACACAGTTACCGTTGATTTTTTTTTTTTTTTATCCTGGATTTTGTTATTAGTACCTAAAATTATCGCCAAAGATGCTCACCCTTTTGGGGCCGCGTTATCCCCAGCAGTTTCTTCAAATACAAGCATAAATGCTCGTTGAAAAAAAAAAAAAAAAAAAGCAATGACTGGAGCATTTGCTGAGTGGCCTAAAGGTCGCGACACAAAAGTCGTCTCTTCTTTGCCTTTTCAAGGACACAGTACTGTTTGTTACGCTGGTTGAAGCGCACAACGCTTGTCCTTTTCCTTATATCTATTCGGTACCTGATGGCTGGTTTCGACGTTCGTCTCGGATGTCAGTTTTCCGATCACATCACCGAGCTTACAAAAACCCGCTGAAGACACTTAAGACTGCTTACGTGTACGAAGCGAAAGCATTCCTACACGCAGCGAATTCTTACAAGCAGCGCACCACATCTTCCTTTCGCATACGGCGCTCCGGCGGTGACATCACGCTCCCCCACTGCGCAGGCGCGGCGAACCCCGCCGGCTTCACGACGGCTTCCCTGACGAAGCAGCTGCGTTGCTGTGCTTTGCTTTGTGTTTTATTTCTGAGGCGCGTCCACTTTGACCTTGAGCGGTCCCGCTGGCTTCCGTGACGATTCATCTGCGTTGCTATGCTTTTCTTTGTGTTTTATTTCTGAGGCGCATGCTTGATGACGTAGTTTTATGGCCATCTTTCGGGGACAACGCCGACGGCTTTTCGCCTAATGGAACAAGTAAGGCCTTCGCCTAAAAACTAGGCTCCGTTTCACACAAAGTTCCTACCGCAGTCGACCCCCCGAACCGGTAGAGTCACTCGAGCAGCTCTGGGAGTGCATAATCACGATGTTCGTTTTTGGCCGCGTTATCTGCCACTTTGCGGCGTATACTGTCCTCAAGCTTGAGCGTGATTTCCGCTGGGGGCGTGCCGGAGAGTGGCCATGTGGTATGTGGAGAGAAAGTCTTCCGCTTCTTGCGCAGGATGTGCGTTGACTTCAGAACGACGCCGATCTCTGATTGGTCTGTGATTGCAACGATAAGTGGGTAGACCTCAAGGCGTCTAGCATTGAGGTCTATACGGACACTACTGGCACAGGTAATAACACAATTATGACAATCTGATCTGTGGCTGCTTCACCTCTGCTCTCGCCTGCTTTCTTGAAAATGCACAAAAATAAAAATTTAGAATACCAAGACAAAACTAGACCAAAAACAGCCCGCTTGCATTTTATTGGATCACCTTCCAATTGCACGCGCTAATTTTACTTAGAATACGCATATACTACTACTACTACTACTACTACTACTACTACTACTACTACTACTACTAATAATAATAATAATAATAATAATAAGACCTTTATTTTTTTTCAACAAACACAATGTTGAAAAGGTGACAAGGGAAAAAAGCTGTGAAAAACAGCTTGACGAGTCCCGAGCCACCTATAACTAAAGAAGAAAAAAAAAACGTTATTGTTTATGCTGTTGAAATGAGAGAAGTTATTGCTTTAATTAATGCATTACGTTGATATGTTTATAAAAGTAACAATTAATTATAGAGTAGTTTGTTACAAATATTTGTAATGATATTGCCTTACAAATTACTGCCGCTAAAACTTACAGTGATAATAACAAAATTACTTGAACAAGTAATGCATTTCAAGTAGCACATGACTATAACAGGTTACTTGATTCTAAAGTCGGGTCATGTAGGATGGCAGAGAAGCCAAATCTAACATGAACGCATTCTGCATTCCACAGCGTTCAACCGATATCACGGTGGAAGAAGGGATGGATAGATGGGTGAAAAACGTTTATTGATGCAACAAGCGATCGCGTGAAGCGGGGATTGGTCTTCGCAGGCTGGTTTCCCGTCTAGAAGGACGTCCCTAGGCCTGACTCCTCTAGATAGAAGAGCAGGGACTCCAAGACCATACCAACTCCTGCTGGGTCCCCAGGTGGCCTGGTCCACTCGTCAAGGCATGGCTGACTTCTGGAGGGATATGAGGGAATCGATGGCCTTCTACCTGATTCGAAGTATGTGGTTGCAGTTCCATATGAAGCCGAGTGAGTCCTGCTTCGAGGGTCCCGATGCAGTGGGGGCAGGCTTCGGGCTTTGTAGGTTGCAGGGCATGGTTGAAAATTGATTGGTCTCGTTTTTGTCTACTTGCTTGGTTTTGCTTGCACTGTCTTTCCACAGTCTTCTCGTACGAGAAGCGGTAGCACTGGACGTCCCAAATGTTCTCAGGGTCACAATGTGTCTCCTAAAAAAGCCTTTGAGGATTGTGTGCGGGTCTCGTAGTAGAAAGCAAAGAAATCTGTTCTATAGGTCTTGCTTGGCTTTCCTCAAGGTGTCTTCGGGGTCGTACCTCTGGCCGCCATCGGTTGAGCTCCCTGGCGAGGACGAGTCCCTAGTTGGTTGGGATAAGAGGTACTTTGCTATCTCTCGCAGCCAGGTGTGCCGCCTCATTACCAGGGATCCCAGTGTAGCCGGGGATCTATTGTATAATGACCTTGGCGTTGTACAGCTTTCTAAGCTTGTTTGCGAAAAGTAGAATCCTCTTGAATGTAGGGCTGGTGGGGTTATATGTCCTGCGTCGTCTTATAACGTCCTGAAAGTCGATATAGATAAGAATAGATTTGGTGGGGAACTGGAAAGCGTGTTCAAGGGCGCAAGGTACGGCCTGAGCTTTGACTTCTTCTGAAGTCTTGACTGTCTGCTATCGCGTGGCACCCTGGCTAGAAAGGTGCCACGCGATAGCAGCAATGATGTCACTGTGGGACGCATCCGTGTACATAATGGATGTATCGGGGCTTCGCTTGAGTTGCTCCACCATGCCGATGTTGTACTGCGCAGTCTTTCCTTTTCTCAGTGTGATCTTGACATACGTTCTTAGAGATACGGCAGCTTAAAACGACATCCGTTATTTTCCACGGGAGCATGCGGTGGCCTAGTTTGGTTAGCACGGATACGTTTTCTCCCATGTGACGAAGTATAGCTCTGCCCTCTCTGGAGTGGGCTTCTGCTTGAGTCTTCCTCTTGAATGAGCTTCTTCTGGAGTGAGCTACTTCTGAAGTTTTTGCCATGACCTGCAAACGTGGGAGGCACACGCATTTGAGCAGCTCCTCTGGTTCGGTATTTTTTGGAAGTCCAGCGATGCTGCACCCCTAAACTTCCTGAAGCCTGTCTGGCGTTATTTTGGAGTCTTTTGAGCGCTTTTAATGGCTTTTGATGAGTTTGTAGTAATTGGATCCGTACATAACCTTAGACATGAGTACATGAATCTTCTCTCCGGCTCCTCCTATCTTATGTGCAAGGCGTCGAATGACTGCCGTACCCTACTTCCAAGTCTTGGAGATTTGGGTGATCCATTCTGCCGGGGATCTTCTTGCATGGAAGGTGACCCTTAATATTTTGTGCGACAGCGTTTTTTCGATTCATGTACCTTCAAAGGAAGGAGAAAGTCGGGTTTTCTTTGCTGGCGAAGACCATGTACATTGTCTTCTCATGGTGAAGGTGTAAATTAAGTGTTCTTGAGGAATTGCTCGATTGTATCAAGGCTTTGCTTCAGGGTCTTCCTGCTTCCTTCTGCGGTACTTCCGAAGGTCCAGATGGTAATATCATGTGCATATACCGTGAATTTGTATCTTGGGATCTTGTCTAGTTTCCTCGCCAGGAGCGAGACGTTCAAGTTGAAAAAAAGCCGGGAAGAGAACAGCTCCCCGGACGACTGCGATGTTGTCTCTGACCAAGCCTTGGAGGTTCCAGTCTTGATGGACAGTTTCCGGCTCACGAGAAAGGCTTTGAAGAAATTTTAGTGGTCAGTGTGAGATTCGGCTGTTTTGAAGCATGCGAGTGACGGTTTCGTGTGGGAGTGAATCGAAAGCTTTACAAATGTCTACCGCAACGAGGGAGCACTCGGCGTTCTTCTTGTTGTAGGCATCGCGTGTTATGAGGAGAAGACTTTCACTTGTACAGGAGTGCTTTCTGAAGCCTGTTTGTGTGGGATACAATACTGAGAGAAATTCACTTATGCACTCAATGCGGTCGAGGACGATTCTTTCCAGATGCTTGCAATGATGGATGTAAGCGAGTTTTCGGGGCGTTAGGCGGTTTGCCGGCTTTCGGAATGGGCAATGCCCAGGACTCGCGCCTTTCTTTGGGGAAGATGTTGCTTTCCAATATGTCGCTGAACCACGTCTGGATCGCCCGTTTGACTTCTATCGCAGATTGCGGAGCGTACCGGCTGTGACACCGTCAGGGTCTGGGGCTGACTTGATGCTGCCCTTGCCTATGGCAGTATCGATTTCGCACATGGTGATGGGAGTGTTCCATGGTGCTAGGTTTTCCCGTGAGGTCTCTGACTCGTAGCATTTTCCGGAACATTGGTGGCTTAGGCCTGAGGTAAGAAGTTGCTGCCTAGACCTTCGATGATTTCGCTAATGGGTTTATCCAGAGCTAGGGTCATGTTTTCTAGTCTTCCCGGACTTGGTGATCCCTAACGTGCTGAAAGGTCCTGCACATATTGTTGACGGACGTGTGCTGGTTGAAGGAGACTCAGTCCTCGAGCCATTCATTGATCCTAAGCTGCCTTGTATAGCCTGCTGTCTCCCGGGTAGGCTTGTTGAGTTTCTGGGGTTTTCTTATAACTTTGAAGTTCTGTACTTCGTGAGTGTATGTGTTCTTTCGTTTCACAGGGACAGAAGGTGGTTGTCCGGCTTGGGGCAGTCCTGCTTTACTTCATTCAAGATGGCAGCCCCTTCTGTGGCGTTCACCATGTAGTGCGACGGCTGCGTTGCGGGGTTTAGGGAAGCTAGTGCTGCTAGCATCTTATTCTTGCATATAGCTTCCTGAAGCGGTCCCACTTAATCGTGGAGGTCTTGTTTTGAAGTGACTGGAGACGAATGGCAATCTCGATCGGGAAATGGTCGGAGCCCCACGCGTCCGGGTAGATGAACCATTTTATGGGGAGCCGTGGATCGATGAGGGTGAGATCAGGACTGGCGTCGGCTCCGTTTTGGGTAGTGCCGTACCTTGTCTTGCATTGGGTGTCGTTCGCAAGGGCTAGGGTTGGCTGGGTTGAAAGCTTCAGAAGGTCTTCTCTGCGTGCGCAGGTTGTGTCGTAGCCCCAGGTTTGATGGTGAGCATTGAAGTCTCCTTCGATTTGAATTATGTCTTCGGAGTACTTGTTTCTGAGCACCTGGATCAATTAAAAGTTGTGGGAAAGTTTGTTGCTTTACTTTTTCTCTGGCCGGTCATACGCAGAGATCCGGATGAGCGGGCAGGTTTCGAGTAGCGTTCTTACCGCCACGATCTTCTGGTCTTGCGTACAACGTTTGCTTGTGTCTATTTGCATGTGAGGGGAGGTATTTTTAGGTAGATGAAAGCCTTTCCCCTTGCTTCTGGGTCTTCATCCCTCTTGTATTTCCTGAGGATGGTCAGGTTGTCGAAGTGGCTGTAACCTGTTATCTTTCTTTCAGATTGGGATCCCGTAGTAGCTATGTATGACGGAACTGGGTGAGTCTGATTTGGAAGTCACTTTTTCTCTTGGCGAAGCTTCTGCAGTTCCATTGTAAGACGAGGAACTGCAGGGTTTCACGTTATCCTTTAGGGACTTATTATGGGTTAGTACAGGCGGAGGGACGGGAGTTGGTTCCGATGAGTTCTGCATCATGGCCCAGAATAATTGAATTTGTAGCTGTAGAATTTGCGGCATTGGTGTAACTAGTTTCTGCTGCTGCTGGAGCTGCTGTCGGATTTGCAGCCGCAATTACTGCTTCCGCCGCTTTGTAGAGCTTGCCTGAGGGACTTCTGGGAGCTGTTGTTGTGTTTGTTGGCTACTTTGTTGCTTCGCCTGGATAGGCTGAATACCACGAGGACGGGGCTGGGGCGGGGGGGGGGGGGGGGGGGGGAGGGATCACTGATGGAAGTTATGTTCCTGTGTTTCAATCCAGTCCATGAGATTGGCCGTTTGGTGGTGCCATTCAAATGCTTTTCTCGCATATTCCGCTTCTTCGTCTTTATACTGCTTGAGAAGGGCCGGAAGTAATTTTTTCTGGTCCATGATTGGAGTGCACGAGTTCTCGTTCCGCTACATGACTGCCTGGGCGTTCGTATACCCGTGACTGCCGACGTCTTATGACCTGCTACAAACTTGGGAGCTGGGCTTTTATTCGGCTGGGTAGGCGGGGCTCGCTTGTCTCGGGTCGAGTGTTGCTGATTCCGTTGTTTCCGTTGCTGCGTCATCTGCCTCTTGGCCTGGGGTTGTTGGCGATGACGTTTTCCGCGTCTACAGATGTGTGCCCATCTTCTTTCTCTAGAGACAATTATTCAATGTGGCGATATGACCCAGGGACCCACAGTTGTGGCACTTTATTGTGTATCAATTGCGACCTTCCACAAAGCTGTTTGAGCACCACTCGTAGCGCTTGTCTTACATGCAGATATCAGCTTGATGCCCGAGGCCGTTGCAGTTGCTGTACACCACTGTAGCTGGACAGTACGGCCCGACCTGAATAATCCCACTCCAGGCTCGGATTCTTCGAGGGATTCCTTACCCCTTGAACGTTAGCAAGTACGCCCCATTGGATCCGAGAGGTCTGGCGTGGACGATTTCGTGGTAGGAAGGCCTTCGATAAGCTGTGTCATAGAGTGTTCTCTGCCGAGATGGGAAGCGACCCCTCTGGAAAACTCGCCGGTCGTAGTTCTGTAGGATTGTGTGACGATCACTCCTTTTTTTAGTGTCCAGCTTGGTCGTTTTCCGTATGCTAGCGAGGAGTTGTTGACAGTGGACCGTGCCCGATATCGTATTGGTCGCTGGGCTTCAATGGAAAACTAGGCGGCCTTCCAGAATTTTCTCTCCTATTGCATGGTGAAGGGCGTGGTAGATAGCGTTACCTTGAATCTTCGAGATGTCGAAGTTGGTCTTGGGTCTGATGGTAATTAGGAATTTTGGCAAGTCATGCCTATAGGAAGTTTGCTTCGCTTACTCGGTTTAGTGGTATTCTTCCTGGAAACCGTAATCCAAGGAGACTGCTTGGGGTCCGATGCGTCTTGGTAGATATCGTGGTCGGTCTCATAGTCTTCGCGTTTGCTCTCGCCTCGGACCCTTTTTGCGGAGGGCCTGCCGGTTTCGTTGGTCTTGCAACTGCGCTTTCGGGCCTGGGAAGTTCTCAGCTGAAACTTCAATCTCGAAGTTAGGGCTTGTAAGAGCAGGTTTTTATAGCTGGGGTATGGGGTCGCTTGACCTTGCGTTAGGCCTAAATTCTAAGCTAGCGGCCGACTTGGGGGTTCCCCAGCTCAGAGAACTTAAAAATGTAAAAATAGTTCGAAATGACTCACTTTTCGGTGAAAAGCTTTTCAACGAAAACACGCCAAAAATAACGGCGATAGATTGGCAGGCGATGCGTGCGTCTCGGTGGGAGCGCCGAGTAAACACGTCTTGTTCTTACGGCGACTCGCACGGGAATACCTGAAAAAAAGAGGTGTCGGAACAAGGCCAGGAAGGGGGACGAAATTCCATTCGGGCTTTGTGCGTCTCGCGGCAGGGGCACTGTCGGGTTGGGGCTCCGCCCTCAGGTCCGGTCACACGCCTCACGGTATAAACCCTGTAAGGTAATAAGAACGGTTAATCCAGCTCCTGTCAAGCTGCGCCATCTCACGGTGTTGATCAGAAATGGAAGCGAACCTTCGACGCTCTTTCTCCGTGGCGAGGCTGTGCCGTTCAGACACCTCTCTCTTCTTCCACCGTGCAAGGGAATATAGTTTTATTTCCTATTTATCAGTGACACGAGCAAAGGTATGCATTCCGCGATAACCCCGAAGCATCCTTTGAACAACAATGTGGCTTGCTCTAATATTAGTTCCATTGATAAATAAGATAATCTGCATAGGCATTCGCATAAAGTAGCAATACGGTGTGCTGAGTGGCAGTTAGGGTTTATGATAAAAAGTCAGTCTGGCATGAAATAAATAAGAATATCAGGGTGAGCTAGTTTTTTTTTCAAGATCTTGAAAACCCAACACTAAGGAACAAAAAAAGCGACGACGTAGACACAGTTGAGACCTGTGTGTTTGTCGTCCCCCTTTTTGTATCTCGATACCGGGTTTTCAAGATACTGACGTTCTGTATGAATGTAAAGTTTAAAACCAAACGTTAAAATTTAGTTATAACATTGATGGCGTTATGATGTAACTGAAAATAAGTTATTCGGAGTACACCTCAGATCTGACCTAAATTGCAACTCCTATGTTGGGCATCTAATATAAAACGTTTCTCAAAAACTCTATGCTAAACGAAAAATTGGATCATGCGAGTCCGCAAGTAAAATTAGCTGCTTTCATATCGATGATTTTGCCAAAGGTTGACTGTGCCACCCTGTTTGGGATCCGTTTACCGGTCAAAAGTTGCATAATTTAGAAAGTGTTCGCAACAAAGCAGTTCGATTTACATGCAATATCAACAAGTCACCTGATTTTGTCACTAACATTAAGACTCAAACAAACTTAACCGGGAATTGAAGAATGGAAGAATTTAACGAATGATATTGTCACTCTGGAGGCATTTGATCATTTTGTAGAGGGTATGGACTTGCACTTTAGCACGTTTTTTTTTTGTTGGTATGACCCTGCATTTCTCTTTCAATTTTCTTACCACTTCCACAATAGCTCCTGGACAGGAGCTTTTAGCATTCTCAAATAAATAATAAATAAATAGTTACCAAATAAGTATAGCAACAGGATGAATATATATATATATATATATATATATATATATATATATATATATATATATACATACATTTCATGTACGTTATAAGATAAATGCTGAAATAATACATTTGATATCCGGGTGCATGCTTTGTAGAACAAAGCAAAATTTTTATATCCAGCGATACTTGGACGCGGCAACTCATCTCAAACGCTTGTTTCATTTTTCGATGTGGGAATGTATGGAATAAACTCAATCCTTGTATTGTAAATTGTGACAGTGTCATATCTTTCGCACGTGAGCATGAAACCGACATGCTCGCCTTATTACTATTGTGTACAAGATACATGTATACCCCCCCCCCCCCCCCCCCCCCCCCCCCCCCCCCCCCGCGCCCTGCCCTGGCCACACGACTGGCGGCATCTATGTATAAAAATATGTATAAATAAATTAGTTACTAAATAAACTTCAAAATAAATAAATCTAAAGAAAAATAATCCTCGTGTAATAGTTTGAAAATAGCCCGAGATACGGCCTGCAAGCGTGCTTCGCTGACTCCGGAATTGCGCTTTATGTTCACGCAACTTGGGGTTACGTGAAAACCTCAGTAGGCATTCATCTTTCGTATTTTCCCGTGTGGGAAACGCGCAATAAAACAAAAAAGATATGTATTACATGTTAGTAGTGTGAATGCCTCACCTTTGAGTAGAGCGTGCGGCCGAGAGAATTGTCACAGAGCCCACAAGAAATATTGAGCAAAACAAGGTGCAGACCCACACTCTGATACGCAAAATCCATAGTCCGCGTAAAAAAAAAAAAAAGCCGGCTGCGATTTTTTTATTGTTTTATAATGCTTGAAATGCAGTATTTAAGGTGCGATTGTTTAAAAGTAAATAGAAGACATTAAACCGTCGTTTCGGGGAGTGAAGGAGAACCCTTATTTTTATCCATTTTCCCGGAAAATTGAGCCGGCAAATTGGGTGCATAGGTCACGTGGCGTCGAATTTTCCTCTACAAGTAGCGGGCAAACTAAATTGGTGTATATAAATTGGTGACGTCACTTCTGTTGCTAGATTTAGTGGGGAAATTTAATTGTGCCACATGTCGTCAGGTCACGTGACGTCAATTTCCCCGCTAAACCTAGCGAGGAAACTGAAGGTGTTTAGGTCACGGGACATCAATTTACCAGCCAAATTTAGCGGGAAAACTGAATTAGTGTAAAGGTGATGTGACGTCCATTTTGTACGCTAAATTTGGGGGAAAACTAAATTGGTGTGTAAGTCTCGTGATGTCAGGCCACGTGACATCAATTGCCCTACCGACCTTGTTGGGGAAACTTAATTCGTGTATAGATGACGTGACGTCAGGTAACGTGACCTTAACACCAATTTAAACACCAATCTAATGCCAATTAGAACACCAAAAGCACAACTGTACTCAATCTCTCCTTAACATGAACTCTAGAGAAGACTATATGCCAAACTTCTTTCATTTTATCGTGTTGTGGTTGCACGAACGCTTGGTTAAGGGGAGAATCATCCCAAACTACCCGCTCGTGCCTGTAGAGTTTGGGGCAGCTTGAATAAAGAGCTCTTTTGAGGTTAAGGTGACACGCATTATAAACATGCGAAATCGAAATAAAAATTAAAAAAAGTGCGAGCGCATTGTGAGAGCCCAACGCAGATTGCGTTATTAGATTCCTTTTCCGTTCCCGAGTCGAGGACACGTGGTGCGAATCACAAGCAAAATATTGCCCGCATGGGCAGGTTCCGGGCCGGAGTCCAGGGGTCAACGAAAGGTTCAGGGGTAAACGCCCTTTTACACCTGGCGACTCCCTAGACTGGAGGCAATTGCCTCGGATCAACGGAACGCCAGACCAACTCAAACAAAGCAAAACCGATACGAACAAAGACGGAGAGGGATCCCCGTTGCAAACGGCATCCAGCCGCTTTCAGCACCGATCACAGATACAGTTGTCGTTCGGCGGCTGCGTCAACCTAACGACGACAGCCATACATATCCGAAGGAAAAACATAAAAACCGCGTGGATATCTCGGCGAGCAACACTTGCGGCTACGGTTGCTTCCGCAGGCTTCCTTAATTGTACTCCCCACACTTCCCCTCCCCGATTTGAAAAGAGAAAAAGAAAAATATCGTTCGTCTCATTCGTCTCATTTTTGTCCAGTTTTCTGTTCATTTCTCCAGAAACGCGAACCGTTTGTTTACTGGCAGTGAGCGGTTCCCGCACATATGTACGGGCCCTCCTTTACCTGGCGATCGCCATTTGTCCATTGTATCCGGGAGCCCATCTGTCTTGCTGTCATCCTATTTCTGTCATACAAAAAGAAACTCGGAGCCGGACGCAGGGAGCGCTGGCGGAGGGGGAACGAGCTGCAAGCTCGCCGGATGGCGCACTTGTGCCTACAGCTGCGGAGAGCGCGCTCTGCTCCGCGACGACCCCCCGCGTGACCCGATTAATTACGCCAACGACACGTCCCGCTTTTCTCCCGACCGTGCTGCTATTTCCAAAGCGCGCTGCCCGTACGGGTTCCCGCGCGGTCTCGACCCGGGCCCGCCGGCCCTCACCCCCTTCTCCAGCGTCGCCAAGGAACGCGAACATCAGGCGCTCCCCCTGAACGCACTAAAACGACGTCCCGCGCGAGGCTGTTCTACGTCACTACCGGTGTCAGCGTTATGACGCCAGGCTTCGCCGAAGCGTAAGCTGTGCGGACATGCTCACATATGTAGTCTCGTAAGTCCATGTTCCACATTCTCGCTACCCAAGTGCTGGTCGACTCTGGACGAAGACAGTACTTCTTCCAAAACATATGGATGGAGAGCCGCTCGTATCTTTCGCGTCTGCTGGTATAGGATCAATAAAAAGAAAATTGTCTCTCCCTGCTTACAAACATCTAGCGTCATATCGTCGCCTGATTGGTTAAAGAGAACATATCGCTCCGTGTTTAATTATCGCGGCCACGCAAGAAAATCACCTCTATACTTGTTTTCACCTAAAGAATCATAGTAAAAAAGTCCGGCGCCTCGCGGATTATTACTTATTTCCCCTTTATGCGAATAATTAAGAGATATGTAGGTGAATGTTAGATTAGATATATGTTATCTTATCAAGACGTACACGTTCCAAACACCAAAAGCATCGTTTTTTTCCTCCCACAACCATATCTCGTAAGAACTACTTCGCGCCGCGTATGAACAATGCGCAAAACTTGCTTCTTTCTTGAGGTGAAAACGGGTATAGTCGCAGTTTTTATATTTTTGGATGGGACAGAGTCGAATGATAAACATGCCATACGGCAAGCGCGAACTTCAGATTTTTATCAGTTTTTTCCCCGCCACGTTTTGGAGCAGCGCAACGAAAAATAATAAAGCTAATACATAAAATAGGTATCACGATTTGCTGCTCTTATCGCCCTTCGTCTTGGTGGCGGTACCTTTTGAAAAGTCAACTATAACCTCACAAGATTTGGCTTCACAAAACCGGAAACAGAGACGATGTTATATTCCTTTCTGGATCCACTCGCCGATGTCATGCACTTCATCGACTTCTCAACTATTTCGTACCTCTACCAGCTTGTCTCGCAATACTTTAATTCTTCACGGCAATCCATCCAGTTGGGAGGGAGCAGAGTATCGTCTGCCCCATTGGAGCTAAGCGTGCGCCTATATATGTGTTGCTATTTAAGTAAATAAATAAATAAATAAATAAATATATATATATATATATATATATATATATATATATATATATATATATATATATATATATATATATATATATATTGTCCTCCATTTTGTTCGACTTTCTCTCTCTCTCTCTCTCTCCCTCTTCTCTATTTTCTTTCTGGGATAAACAGGTCTACAATCCCTGCAAGACCAACATCTCTCTTCACCTTTAGGCTTTACCATACCCTCCGCCACGAGAACAACTTTCGATTATATTTAAGAAGAATTGAGGAGCGCACGTGTACAGCCATGATGGGCGCTCCTGGTGCGCGAGCACCCATTACTTTAATCACCTTGCCACGGAAAGTTGTCTCCAACTGTAGTTCAATTTACTACACATTTTACAATAAATCTTTGTTGTGAGGGAAGTAATGAAACTTTCACAGTCGTTGGTTATCAGCGAATATCTTAATGAGTTCTGCGAATATCGATACACGTCCATGCAATTTTGCGGTTAAAGAAAGGCATGCGTATAATACGGTTTGTGGTCGCCATACTTTATCACACCTTTCCGTTCCAAGCAAGATGGCATGTTATCGTAAAGTCGCTGGATAAAATGGTCGAAGCATTCCACGTGAGAGTTTCTATGGACTGTCACACGGACTTCTACGGACTGTCACAGAACGGAAGTATCCGTTCTGAAAAAAGGTATTCCTTAAGAACATTGCCGTGGACTACGGCAAACCTAAAAGGGTTTCAGCAAGCCTCTCAGAGTGGGGGTGCTCTTCGCGGCGCCCTGTGTTTGGCAAGATACGAAGTTTGGGAGACAACTTTATTGCAGGGATGATCGACCACATATCCTACATTTCCCGAGTTGAGTCGCACAAGGTTGCGAATTCACGCAAACGCAGTATTGTTTCGAGAGTAGGCTATAACCGGAAACTCTTCATACGAGGCAACTACCGTGCACAATGCTAAAGAACACAAAAAAAACAAAAATGGGAGGTATTTTAGTCGCTATACCGCAGTTGCTTATAATCACAGGGGGGCGAGGGGTATCGACGAAGAAACAGTCGCGTCGTATTCAAACAACATTGAAAATTCCATCCAGCATTAACCTGGCGGTTCGACCAACCATTGCATGCTGGCACCATTTCTTGCATTGGTTTTGCACATCTGAAGTTGTTACAAACTCGCCGCTCCATGGCGCCATCCGTACCATGAAACATCACTGCTGCAGATGACAAGTAGCTCCATTGTTAGATGCATTCTAGGGCCATATCTAAGCAGGTTTTTTGCAGTCTTGGGATGTTTGTTAAATTACCAGAACACGGCGCAATCTGTATCCTGAAACTAGAGTGCTAGAGGCCTATTGCCGAGGAGATCGAACAACAATCTGGGTTTTTCTGACTCGCTTCTGTTCCCAAACAGTTCGATGTTTATTTTGACAAGCATAATCAGTGTAGACGTTACGTTTAAAATGAAGCATCTTATTGCCTGGTATGGGCCCAAGCGCAAGGCTCCATTTCGTGCACCTCGTGAACATTGAAGAGTGGTTTCCAATTTATCCTCATAAAGAGAAAGGTTTATTGTCGCTACAGCTGAGCTGGATATCTAGAGGCTTGCCTGTTCTATTTCATTCAAACAGGAAACGTTACGGCTCACTTGGAGAGCTTTTACTTAGCAGGTCAAGGGAATTTGAGATGACTATAATCCATGCGGTTTTAGTCTAGACTGAGGAATTTTCTTACAAGCTGTGAAACAGAAAAAAAAGCTCACGGGAAAAGGTTTCGGCGAGATTTGTCCGTAGTCTTTTGTTGCGAGTTCCCAGCCTCCGGTTGAAACAGGTCGATACAGCGTCGCGGCACGTCAGAGCTCACTTTCTGCTGCAACGTTTGCCGGTTCATTGGGGAACGAGTATAAGCAACTCACTTATGACATGTCTAATATTTCTTGGAGATCTTTCTTGCTCAATAGTGCCGGTTACAAAAAGGAACTCCCCGAACGTCAACAACTGAAGCCAATAAAGACAATTTCCTGGCTGAAGGGTTTAATTGCAACTTGACTATGGAAGGGAAAACCTAAGACACGTGGACAGTTTTTTTAAGTGTTCACCTAGTCATGAAAATACAAATTGGGCAAAATGTAATGTACAAGTTTCCTTGTTGTCGTCGGTTTTTAATTTCATGGGTATTAGACGTTTTTACCATATGCCCGTGAGTATGATAGGAATATTGCGAGAGTGACAGTTCCGCATTCAACTCCTAATTTCCAATACATAATGACAGAAATCTCCATATTCGACAAGACTGCAGTATAGCCGTAGTTGTACTTCATGAAATTTTAAATTCAGAAACGAAAGCAATTATAATCGTGAACTGGGTGAATAATCTCTCTATTGACATATACAATGCAACCAATACACATCGAAGCGATCTACAAGGCAATTCCCTAGCATCGCATTAATGCAAGCCGTGTCCGTGAGTCCAAGCGTTTGCTTTTTGTTTAGTTTTTAAGCCAGGCGTTTTAAGTACGTGTTTGTTTAGCGTCCACTCAACTATTGGACACGGTGATTGGGGCAGACCCCTTGTGGTACGTTCTGGCTCCTCGGTAGCATGCACGAAGACGGACGCGATGGCGATTTATGCGAGCCGGTAGCAAGAATACCACCGCGTAATAGACGCAGAAAACGGAACTGGGTTTTCCTGCGATTCTGCGGCAGGCAGATTTCCTCTTTATTTATTTATTTTTTTCTCGCATCCCACGCGGACCGGGACAGGAAGCCTTAATCATCGACAATGAGGCGCGCACTTCCTGAGAATCCTGCAATCAACCGCTAATGGTGCAAATGAACGATGCTCGGTCGACATCCTTTTCGCCAATCCTTCCGTTCGATATCCGGACAAGCCCACGCCGCCTTTAGACCCTCCGGTGCATACACGCGAGAAGCGTTCCATGGCCACCCGGGGACCATACATGGAAACAGAGCACCCTGGACGATGCTGGAACAAAACATCGGCTTCAGAAACAATTATTGTTGGCTGTTTATGAATTGCGATAGCATTCGTCATGAGACTCACAACGCAGCTCACTGTGAATGCCACGAAGCAAAATTTGAGTAAACACTTTGTTTTATGAATGCTTTACGACGCAGTCATCGACGTCAGCGCGACTGCAGCGCGCCACTTCGAAATTGAGTGATTGCTTCGTCTCTGTGCAATTGTTTCATCTTCTTTCTCTATGTAACCGTTTAATGTTCGGGCTGATTTCCTACCAGCATTGCAGCTTCGTGTGTGTGTCATGTCCTCTCCCTGTGTGATCGTTTAATGTTCAAGCTGTTTCACCACAATCATTGCCCATGTACAAACTAGCTCAACTGAAAACGATAATAGGTTCGTAGCTTGGGCGCAATTGTGAAAATGTGCTTACGGCCGTTCCGTGTATTTGCGGAGCGGGTTTATCTGCTTGCTAGAATGACGTTGAAGACAACCTCTAGGACGACCTCTAAAGCGATCTCAAGGACGACCACTAAGACGACCTCTAGGGTAACCTCCAGGACCACCTCAAGGACGACGTCTAGGACGACGTCGAGGACGACGTTCTAGAGGACGACGTCAAAGACGACGTCTAGTATGACTTCTAGAAAGACCTCTAGGACGACCTCAAGAACGACGTCTAGAACAACTTCTAGAAAGACCTCTAGGATGACGTGAAGAGCGACGTCTAGGACGACGTCGAGGACGACGTGCTAGATACAGGACGACGTCAAAGACGACGTCTAGGACGACATCAAGGACGGCCTCAAGGACGGCCTCAAGGACGTCAAGCCCTTCGAAGGGTGTGCGAATGTGAAGGAGTGCGCACTGCCGTTCCACATACGCGCGGCGGCTTTGTATGCGCGAGGCATTCGCGCGCCGCGCATTCGCACGGCGCATTCGAGGCCAGATACCGTTTCGCGAAAGCCGGGTGAAGTAGCGAAAGAATGGTATCGCACTAAAAATATGAAATTACAGTTTCAATACGTATAGACAAACTACAAAAATGTTGTATTTGGTTATTATATTGCATTTACTCAAATACTGTAATTTAGCGATGACCATTCAAGCATTCTACCATGTTCACTGCAGTATGCAACAATAGACCCTTTCCGGAATTCAGTCTGGCCACTTTGATCACTATCATCATCTGAAAAATGGCATATGTGCTATACTAACGGTGGCCTTCTGTTTACTGATGAAGGAAGAAGTTGAAGATGCTCCTAAGCAGATGATTCAAGGTCTACACATTCTAGACGTTAGCGCGACGTGAATCAGCAATTGGATGCAAGAGCTGCTTAAGCGTTTATTTCTAACTCGGTCCCAGTCAATCTGTTAGTAGCACACACTCGGCTTCAAGCCCCTTGATGTATAGAACTTTATCAAGGCGTCTATGTGGGTTGGCGCTTCGTTTCGACTGGTTGCATTTTTTTGGACATCGACACTGAGAGATGGAAAAAAAACTGTACAATGAAGCGCACATTCTCGTTTACCGTTGACTTGCGAAAGTGACGGTGCCTTATAAAATACTGCAGACCACAGGTTCATTGCCGCCATTAGTACGGTAGAAGTTAAACTGCCATTTGAGTCACCAGATGGCACTGAATTCCGGAAAGGTTAAACATAAATAAATGTAATCACGTACGTTTTACGCATAAGCGCAAGCCTATCTTATTTACATATGACATCAGCGGAAATTCTTTGGCGACAGTATCAGATGTAAAATACCTTGGTGTATATTTTTCAGAAAACCTTACCTGGATAAAACACGTGGACTACATAACCGCAAAAGCAACTCGGATGCTTAACTTTATTAAAAGAAACATCAAAGACTGCCCTATGAACATTAAAAGCATATTATATGTTACATATATTAGACCTATTTTAGAATACGCAAGTGTTTCTTGGGACCCCAGCCAGGCCTACTTTGTGAACCAACTGGAGAAAGTACAAAATAGAGCAGCTAGGTTTATAGCAAGTGATTACAATTTTAGATCGAGTATTAGTCAGCTTAAAAGAGAACTGCATTTAGTCTCATTGGCCCACAGAAGGAAGTGTATGCACTTAAAGTTGTATCATAGCATATTTCATAATTACCTCGGCATAAATAAAGCTAACTACATGCTGCCTCCCCACTTCACATCAGGAAGACGAGATCACTTAAAAAAAGTGAGAACTACAACAACCGACTGGAACTCTCTACCGGAAGATACTATCAACATCACATCTACAACTTTGTTCTTCGATAATATCTTAAATGCTGACTTCCTCAACTGATTCGTGCGTTCTCATGCCCATGCCACTGTTCAACTGAGTACCATGTAAATACTACAAATCTGTTTTGCGCTCTCATGTTATCGTGCCCTGTGCTTTTGTACATTTGCTCATGTATGTGTATCCCTCCCTCGCAATAATGCCTTAGTTAGGCGCTGCGAGAAAACCTGAATAAATAAATAAATAAGTAAATAAATAAATAAATAAATAAATACATAAATAAATAAATAAATCTCACACTTCATTTAGCTCCCTTTATTGGATAAACATATTGTAGTTTTTAAAATCTCTCTCTCTCTCTCTCTCTCTTGCTTCTACATTTTCCTGGAATTTGTAGTTTTTTTTTTAAACTGAAACGTAACAAGACAGTACGCCATTAATAGTATTTAGTCCATATGATTCTTCTACGGGGGGTTGTAAAAGCGAAGTAACGTCTATCAAAAATATCTGGACCTAACGGTGACGTAACACTCTCGATTTCACTCATGTAGACACTGGCTCTAATCTTTAATCCCGACGTTCGTTGTATCTGAGCTGGCAACCTTCGCCGCACTCTGTGCAGCATTTGTCAGTGTTGTCGGCCATTAAAAACTGCACCCTCGCAACGCTTGTGAAGACTTCGCCATAAATGCCTGAATCATGAAAACAGCCGCAATATGTCTCACTGGCGAAATACCTATCACCACGCTGCGCCGTCTCTCCAAACAGAAGAACGATAGTGCAATTACTGAAAGAGCCCCAAATTCGAAGTGTTGAAACGCGACACGAACAGCGTCGTCGACGGTAGTTTATCACTCATTCTTCTTTAATACCAAACCAAGCCAGACCCGTCGGCAATGTATAAAAATTAAACACACCTCCGATTACTGCTTCCCAAATCTTCCCACCCTCGCGCTCTTCTGCCAGCGTTTGTTTTGACGTATTCACGAAATTGCGCAAGAGGTAGAGGCAGCAAAGCCCTGCCCAGCACAACACGTAGACGTTATATGTTGTACGCCCTGCCCTCCAATCTACGCCGCAGGCCATCCTTCTTACTTCTCTTCTCTTGGTTTGCTTCTTTTTCGGGCTCCTTCCGCTGACGGCCTGTTTAAAAGTGTCCGAAAACGGAGCAAGCTCGCCGGCGTAAAGCAGAAATTCGCGGAGCATATATTACCAACTTATCTCGCCCGCGCAGAAGAGGGACGGCTATAATTTGTCGCTTAATCACGGCGCCATTTTTGCCCTCCCGGCGTTTCGTCGTATTCTATCGGTGCCCGGTCGCCGAGCATACTCGAGCGTCGTATAGGGCCGGCCATGCAGTGTCACATCTCGGGTGCTGCCTACGCAAAAAAGAAAAAAAAAAAAAGAGAAAAAAAGAGTTTCTCCATAAGGCGCAGTAATTTGAACATCGGCCCCGTTTATCAGTGGCTCTAAGCTCTTCTTTAGACTTGGTAGCCTGCTCCGGTCCTAAAGAAATCCTCAGAAAGCTAGCAAGCGACTGGAGAGGGAAAGGGTTTTCTAGAAGGACACCGAAGGGAAGCGAGGGGAGAGCGAGAAAAAGAGAAATTAAAGGCATTTCTTGAGTCATTTTCCTCTTCTCCGTGTATACGCTTCGTAGAGAATGTGTGCAGTGTGCCTGCCTTCTACGCACTTATACTTAAGAGGCATATTTGAGGAGGCCTTTGAGCGGGATAAGAAATTTTCTAAAACGCTCGCTTATTGCACTCTTCCGAAGGGCGCCACAGCATACGCAAAATGTGCCGCGGGTAGCCTTCAAGTCCCCCCCCCCCCCCCTTCCCTCTTCTACCCCTGCTTCCCCCCCCCCCCCCCCCTTTTATTTGTAACATCGAAAGTCAACATTTCTGGAAAAGAACTGCAGAGTCCGTCGTAATGAGAAGATCACGCTATTCGACTTGGAGGCTGTCTGCAAAACAAAGCTGTATCAAGGCTTCGTTCCGCAGAGATAGCAGTCAAATATATAGCGTTCTATTTTCAGGGTTTAAACCTTAAACCGTACAATAGCTAATCCAAACGTAGTCCAGAACGCATTAGAAATATATAACATCGAGGTCTGCTGCTCCAAAATTAAGACGGAACTTCGTATCTTGATACGAGAAATCTCAAACGTTAGAAATAGGAAACACAACGGCCTCGTTTCTTATTTCAAGACACGAACTCCGATATCTTTCCAAAATTACCTTTTAAATTATTTATGCTTTTTTACCCCCAGGTTGAAGGTAACAATCAAACAAACTTGGGACTTAATGGCACCTTGAAACAATAGTGACCTCAGTAAATCCTGAATGTTCATAGAACCCAAAACACGAACCCGTTTTTGTTTCAGTGCTTTAACTTGAAAAAAAAAAAATTAAAACCCCACTTGGTTTTCCTTCTTTAGTCAAGAGGTAAATGAACTATCACGTGTGCCGTGACTTATTGGACACCGGAAGGGCTTTTTGTGCCCGGACTTCTGGCTCATGACCAGGAAAATCTGCCGTGTGTTCTGTCGACGGCTCGTGTTGCCAATGTTCATTACAGTCACGCGCCTGGGTTGGCAATGCGTGCAGATGTATATAGATCGTGCTCAGCACCGGACATCGTTAATGTGGCGATTTCCGTCATCGCACTAATTGGCCATGAGTGCGAACCAAAATATTCGTAGATTGGCGATGCAGGGTTCGAGACACTTGAGACCGTGACGCACCCGGTACTGCTTGTCACCATTATCAACCTTTTCGTAGGATAAAAATAAATAAATTATCTGCTCCTTGTTTTCAAGGTTCAAAGCAAAAATCACGTTTACTTTTTACTCTCATCTGCTAGTTTTTTTGCGCTCCACTCAGCTATATTTTGTTAATAAAAATCGCACCTAATATCGTTTTATAGCATTTTTAAAGAGGATATCATATTAAAGGCGATCATTTAAACTTATTTGAATAGCCAGTAAAAGACGGTGAGATATAGCGTCAGTTTTAAAGCTTCTGGATTAGAGATGTTTCGTTGTTAATCTCCACTGAACGAGGCTTCTACACAACCTGTTTATTTGACACAGGATCGCACGAAATACTGCGGAATACTGCCGATAGGGTGATAAAGACAACTGACCTTGCTCGGTCACTTTTCCTTTTTTCTCTATATTTCGGATGGAGCCATTAACCTTCTCTAGAACACGTTTTTTTTTTTTTAATTTTCGTTGGCATCTGGCTTACGTTTTTGCTTTCGATTAATACCTTAATACCGAAGCATGTTTCGCAGACTCTCTTACTAGATCAAATGAAGAAAAAAATAAAGAGACGCTTTTCCAAGACGTCTCCGCACCAAAGCGAAGCAACTCGGTAATTCACATGGAGACGGAGACCCTTTATGAAAGTAACTAGAGGGATACACTTTGGTGCTGGGTAATTTTGTTCAACATCTTACTTAGTCAATGGAGAGAAGAAACAAAATAGGCATCAGAATTTAGTGCTACCTATCAAACCAACATATTCCGACTCATATTTTATGAGGAACGCAGCCGACAATCACGTCTAGTCTCAGCCTTCCCGGCGCGCGCCGCCGCGCCTTTTCGAAGCGTCGCGACGACACGGACGGGGCGAGGCGGCGCAGCGTCGTGTGGGGTGATCCATCCAAAGCAGTTGTTTGGAGAGTGGTCAGCTATCCTATCTTCTACCTTTGTCCGAGGCCATGCTACGCACGCACAAAATATGAGTTTGCAATTCTGCATTAAGATATGAGGCTAAAGCAGAAAATGATGAAAGAAAAAAAAAATACCCCAGTTTAACTGAGTAGATCGGAATGAGAGAAAATCACGTGAAGTTGCTATGTCGAGCAAAAGGAGCGTGAGATCCGTTTTATGCTGCATCTGGTTAAACAGTGCTGTGCATTTTCTGCCCAAACAATACTTTTTTTTTTTTTGTTGTGTTGATGGCATTAGGAATTAACGTTCAGGCCGGAAATAGAGAAAAGAATGGGAAGCTTGGATACAACTACAGACTTTAAAGCGCTGCCTTAGAACGCGAGCCATATTGTTCTGATAAGCAGAGGCTGAAAACCTCTTTCCAGGTTTATGAACCCAGAGGCAAGATACATCTAGAAAAAAAAAAAAAAGTAAAACTGAAAAATAGAAGCAGGGAGAAAAGTAAAGACAAAGCAATACCTTGTGCTTGTTCCCGCAGCTTCGGTACACGTGTGCCTATTGTTCATCTATACTCGCAAATGTGCGGATGCCATTCTCGCTATTGTGAAGGTTCGCCGCGGCCCACGCCTACAGAGCGCACAAGCCGGCTCGCTTCACACCGTGCAGGCTACACTCCTACAAAGTTCATTGTCCTTTGCATCTATGCCGGTCTCTTTATATTCTGAAAAATGCCCAATCCCCCAAAGTAACGGCTTTGACGCTAATATCTTCAAAGTCGGCACAGAGCACGTTCGTGGATCTGTACTGGGGATATGTTGTTTTGTTTATCTCCGGTATCCAACGGAGTCATGAGGTCGTTCGAACGTATCCCCATTGTAGAAGGGTGCAGCGATCATCACTAACCCAAGTGCCACACCCGTGGGGGAGGCACATGCAACGTCATGCTTACCAAAGCAACCTTTGCGCGCATTCTGCGTGTTCTTGTAGACCATGAATATCAGCCAAAACGCCACTTTTGCAATTACGTATTGGGACAACCGGTGAGCGAATTCGGCGCTGGCCTTTTAGGGCATGTTTTTCAGTCTCCTAAAATAGTGGAAACCTTTCCTTTCCTACAGAGGAGTGTTTTCATCTCAATTCAGTTACGGTTTTTGGGATCTAATTTTTAATTTTGACAAAAAAATGTTTTGGGACGATTTTTGAACTGAAAGAGAGTGCAAACAGCAAGCTTGGCGCATTTTTGTTTTGTTGTTTTCAACATATAGACCATTGAAGCGGCCAAGGCGAAAATTGACGTTTCTGCCACCTGTCGGGAATCGCATGTTTGACCACTCGCTATTTGGTCACTTTTCAAACAACTACACTAAGACGCTTTTGTACCACCCTCGAAATAGGTTTCATTGTACCCAATTAATTTAAAGCAATTTATATTTGGAATAGGGTAAAAAAAAAAGTCCGAACTCGGTTCCTTTGATGCTTTTTGGCAAAGTATGACAGATTTTTACCTGTGACATATTTAAGATATTTTAACGACCTTTACATCAACAGAAATCTAAAATAGAGCTATTTTTTTTTGAATAATTTAATATTGTATCTTTAAAGTACCGTCCGCTACATACATTTGAATTAACGAATATTTCAAAAGTCTGGCGAATTCAGGATCGATTGTTTTAAACGCCTTTGTTTTCATGTTTAACTAGCAGCAAGGTATAATAGTCATTTATTAAACCAATATAAATATAATATCTAGTTATTTGTTTATATCACCGCAATTAAAGCTCGAATATTTTCATGTGTGCGTTGTAAAACATCCCGGGTTCGACACCCGGACCATTCGGATTTGTTTCAGTCAGGCACCGGTCACCAAGCTGTCGACGACGAAAATAATCCCTAGAGAAGGGGAACAAGAGGGACAAAGGACAAACACAAATCTCCAAACACAGCTAGGCGACTGGTGCGCGACCGAAAAAATCCGCCTGGTCCCTTGTTGGTGTTAGACTGGTGGCGGCTGATAAAACCCGTTTGCACTACTGACGTCTAACCCCTGGTTAGCTCAGTTGGTAGAGCGCTCCACCTGTAATGGAGAGGTCCCGGTTTCGATACCCGGACCAGGCGAATTTTTTAGGTCGCGCACCAGTCACCTAACTGTGCTTGGATATTTGTGTTTGTCCTTTGTCCCTCTTGTTCCCCTTCTCCAGGGATTATTTTCGTCATTCTTTTCCAGCTCGCTTGCACCTTTGCATTTAATTGCATTATAATCAACACCTAGCTGCGTTTGGAGAGTTGTGTTTCTCTGTCCTTTTTCCCTTTTGTTCCCCTTCTCAAGGGAATATTTTTGTGATGCTTTGTTGCGGAGTCAAGTTCTTTTTACTCCGCTTTACGCATAATTGCGCTTATTTTAAGCTTACATGTTAATGAAACTAATAATATTAGGTAATTTACTATGCCACGCCACAGTGTTGACAAGATTACCACGTATGGGACGACGCAAACAACGAATAACTGACAAGATTCAAGCTTTAATGGGAGTCACGCGAGCAAAATACCACATTTTCTGTGTGCATTTTCTGAAAAACCGCAATCATACCTTACTCCTAATAAAACGCAAAGTAAATAATATTTTTTTAAAAAAATCGGTTCTAAATTTGCTGGATTTTCTAAACATTCTTCCATTCAAATGTATGTGACGTATTTTGCTTTAGACATATATTGAACTTGTATTCAGTAAAAAATAGCCACGTTTGAGCTTTCCGATGATGTCCAAGTCATTAAAATGCCTAAAGGGAAGCTGAGACACTTTAAGAAAAAATGAGATAAAGGTTGATTCTAGCGTAGTTTTATCCCGTGAATCTGAAATCATGTTCGTTTTCCCCGATTATGTGATTAAATGCGAGAAAAACACGAAAAACCTCCGACCAGTCGTTGCGTCATAAGAGGATCTTTCACTGAATGGAAAGCGCCGTATAAACAAGGACGAGGAAGGGGACAGAGACGAAGCGCTCTCTGTCCCCTTCCTTGCCCTTGTTTATTCGGCGCTTTCCATTCAGTGATGTACCAACTAGCCCATTTATCTATTCTACTAGACTCTAGAGGATCTTTCGGCCGCCTAGCGCGTGTCGCTCGAGGGTGCCGTGTGCAATTGCAAGCTTGCCAGGTATTCGCGACTCCAATTCACTATAGGTGGCGCCACTCGTTTTCCGAAATGGCGGTTATAGTGAAGGTCGGAGATGCGTGCCGGTCTGGCTGGTGAGCCTGTCTAATCTGCTGGCTTCACTGGGCGACACAAATTATTCCCGCTTATGCAAGGTAGCCAGGGTGTTATGATCGCAAATCGCATCTTTATGCTACAAAAAGAAAAAAAAAAAAACGCGTTTAGCGTAATATTTGCGCGCACGTTTTATTTCTTAAACGAAACTGAAACTGACCTATATTTTGGATTTAATTTTTTGGTATAGGTGCTAATTTCGGATTCTTTCATAACTTAAGATGTGTCTCACAGCGTAAATATTGAGCCCAAGCAGTTGTTCGCGGAAACTTTATTTTGTGACATACGTGTGCGATCCAGGCACTTCGAAATATTTTGGAGGGTTCAGTGTCCCTTTAAGACAGTGTCTTTAATACACCTTAGAAGTAATATAGAATGTTGTATTTGTTAAAAAATCAGTGCTGATATTTGTGTGTCCTTGCTGCCTTTTCTCGCTTAGATAATTATCATGTGAAATCATGAACTCCGGTCCTTTTAATGTTTTTTTTGGAATTTAGCTGATTTATTGCTTTAACCATATACCCAGCATAAAAATAACAAAATCAATTCACATTTTACAAAATATCGTCACGGGTGATTAGTTTAGAATATGTTGACAAAACGTATAAATTAAGAAACGCTGTTCTCATTACAAAAACCCCAAAACGGAATCCGAGTCCGACAACAGAAGTGTGTGTGTGTGTGTTTGCTTTTTTAAAAGAACGCGTGACGTATAGGACTTTATGTTACATGCAGTGTTTGACTGTTTGCCAATCTTGTTAACGATGTCAAAGTTATCCATATGCTAAAAAGAAAACAAAATGAGACCTTTCTGAAAATACTAATATGGTTAAATTGCGTTTTGTTGTGATCATGGCGTTTATTGGGGCCTATATTACCGCAATTGGTATTAATAATTTTTTTTTGTTTTAGAAGTTTTTGAAGCTCTAATATAATTTGACTGAGACCAGAAAAAAGAATGAAATTAACTCGGTACGAAGGACGACGAACATTGCTTTAAACTATCAACGACATCAATGAGCTTCGAAGCTATCCCTGCAATTCAGGACCGTCAAGGAAAATTAGGGAAAGGGAGGCAGGACGAGAGAAAGTGTAAAGATAAAATTGTAAAGATGGAAACAAGATAAAATGTGAAGTAACAAGTAGGTTATCTCTTTTGAAAGAGTAAAGGAAGGCGCTGACACATTATGGTCAATGGTGTTCATGGTGAATGATTCGATGATTTCCCTGCCAAATCTGTTATGATGCCCTCCCAAAACGTTTGTGTTCTTGAAACAAGGAACGCAGTCAGCGCATGTGCGGGATTGAACGACAATGAGGTGAAAGGAATCCGCTGACGACCGTGAAACTTCCAAATGGTGCTCTCTGAAGGTGCATTCGGGCGGTCGCCTCCCTCCTTTGACCTTCATTCAGCAGAGCGCCCCCTCCTCGCCGCCAAAGCTACTCGGGATCGATTTCAGCGGATCACAACTGCTGGGTTCAGAGTGCTCTGTATGCTCAGACCAGTCACGGAAGTAAAACTTCTTCACATTGGTAATCATTAAAAAACAAAAAAGATTTAGCGTACGGTGGACGATTGAGAAACATTTACGCACGCAACATGCTGAAATAACGGTTGTGACGTAAATTGTTCTACGCATAGGTATGTAAAAAAAAAAGAAGAAGAAAACAGCAGGCAAATATCAAACGGTTAATAAATCGCTTTTTTTTTTTTTTCATGGCGGAATATTGCCACGCACGTCGGCGAGCGACCGCGTGCGTGGCCGAGTGGTTACCGCGCTTGACTGTTGCGCGGAAAGTCTAGGTTCGATTCCAGTCAGTGGAATCGAACCTTGACTTTCCGCGCGACAGTGCGTGGCCGAGTGGTTACCGCGCTTGAGTGACGCGTGCAAGCAGGATATAGCATATATCGCTATGTGACAAAAATCACGGTGCATTATATTCGACTTTGAACACAAACCTTTGAACGCACTTTTACCAAACCTGAAAATTTCTTGAAGCGACAACAAAACGCGGTAAAAGAGCGGCGAGCTCTGGGTGCTGTTTCTTCGTCGGTTAGGTTTAGCGGATTCACCGCCGTGAGATTAACGATCTCGGGAAAGCACTGAGAATACTTCACACGTCAACTTTTCCTGTTACGGTGACAAACGCGTGTCGTCCCGTCCGTTGTAATCCTCGCACCGTCGAATGCACAAACACTTTCTAGAACCAGATACCAATCGCCGTCACGCCGGACCCGCACACCATCACAGACCACTGCAGGCCATCGTCAACAAAACCACGTGATCCCCGTCCATGTACCTCGAGGCACCTGCGCCACTCCGCACTCCGACGGCTAGAGACGGAGTGCTAGGGAGTGCTCTGAGAGGGAGGGGCGCCCTCGGAAATAACCAGCCGATCAAGCCACCGCACTCTCTTTCCACCACCCGATCTCGCGCGCTCTGGGAAGAGCGCTCCAGAGCGCGCAGAAAGAACTACGCTAATTTTTCATGAGCTTGTGGTTAGCACACCTCCCTGTCTGCCCAATGTACATACGGTTTTCCACACCTCAGAGGAATAGAATAAACTTTCTCTTCCCCGCACGGAGTGAACTTGTCAGCGTGCTCAACAATGCACCCTTGCACTTTTTCTCGATTGTTGACGCATTGAAAAAGCTGCTTAAGTTGCATTCTACAATAAAAAAAAACACGTCTATATTGAAGCGGGATGCAGAAGTCCTCAACCGGTGCGATAAATTGTGCCGTTGCTAGTTGAAAGAAATGTTCGTCGTCCTTCGTCCCGAGTTAGTTTTATTCCTTCTGTGGTCAGTCAATTTTATCAACACCCTCTTCAACTGATTTAGTATAATTTGTTGCTTATTACCCAACTTCAAACGCGCGAACAAGTATGTCAATAAAAAATGCGCAAATTATCATCACTGGTGCCAATTGCCACATTTTTAATTAACAAGTTATAAAATGAAAATAGTCTAAAATCAATAAAAACATTCTAGCTAACGAAACCCATGAAGGATTACATTAATTGTGGGTGAAGCATATGGTGCTATCGAAATTGCGACTTTTGACAATCGGCAAAACTTCCAAAGTTGCCGGCAATCCTTCCGGACCCAAAGTCATTTTGAAATCGTTTGTCCACACGAAGTGTAGTCAGATGTAGCTTAAGAAACACAAGGCTTATTGCGTTCGCACTTCTTGCTTCACGATTTGACCTTCGGCATGGTTAAGTATATACCGCATGCCAGCGATTTGGCGAACGACGAGACAAGCGACGGCGACGGAGACCGGCTGTCCCTCGGCCAGTCGCGCGGCGATGCAAACAGCATGAAAGCGACAGGAGCAAGCGACCACGACCACTTTTCAGTGTTGCCCGGGTGCGGGTGGCTCGTGTACTCCAAATCTGGCTGCATGGAAAAAGAACATTAAAGTGGAGGCACTATTTTGTGTGTTTTATGACATTTAGCCAGCGTACAGTTTAATAAAAATCATAATTGTAAGTATTTTTATTCTAATTATGGGCAAGATGTCCGCACACGACCACAAGTACAAAGCGCGCGCAAGGGGGCGCGGAGGCGGTGAACAAAAAAAAAAGCGCGCGATAGCGCGCGAAAGCGAGCGGTGCGAGAAGTGCTTTCTCTCGTTCAACCAACGATGGATCGCCAAATAAAGCTCGCCCCGTACCGCCTCTTGCTCATTTTGAAGAGAAGCATGTACTCGCAAGCACTGCGACCGGTTTGGAAAAATCGCGCGGAGGAGAGCGAATATTTTACGACGGTAAGTTTACTGCCATACTGCATGCCAGTTCTACAGTGACCTACCAGTGCAGCTACATTCGCTTTTAACGTCGTTACAGATGCAACTTATGACAAGTGGGGACCCCACCCTTTTTCACAAATACTACCAGGTGTCCCTCGAAACCTACAACACCCTCCATGGCTTGGTCGAACACCGCCTGACCAAACAGTGTCTGTGCAGGCAGCCCTTGTCATCCGGGGAGCGCCTCGCCTTGACGCTGCGGTGAGTGTCGTTTTAACGTAAAGTTTTTATTTATTTGTGCACTTGAGGCTAATTAAATACGTAACCGTGCAGCGGTAAATACACCAGAGTAGAAAAAAACAACATTTTGTTGAGTGGCGCAATTTGCTGTGACGTACATTTCTTTCATTCGTTGATTCCGCGTGGCGCACACGTCCGTATGGCCGTGTATTATATCGCCTAACCTTCCCCTACTACTCAATCCAATCCCGAATATCAAACACTCACTGTATGCAGGTGACATAACTATGCTGACACACGCGGCTTCACCTGCGGAACAGGCAGAGGGCCCACAGGCCGCTGATATAATTGAAAGCTGTGCAAGACATAGGATTATCCTGCTCTCTAGCCTAATCTGAAAACTTAGTCGTGTCTAATGCATGTAACTACAAGGCTTATCGAGACCTCATATCCAAAAAAGTACCCAGTCCCCTCAAATAACCACATCATATTTCTCGGACTCGCCATATCCGACGGTATATGGTGAGGCCGAGGCCTAGGCTGACCCCCTCCACGGTGTCACCGGCAAACAGCATTGGGTAAAGAAACAGGAAATCCTCCAAAGTATAGACACTTTTATCATGTCACGCACCCTCTACACCGTCGACATGATCAAAAACGGCACGCGTAAAGTCCAAGACAAAGCGAGCAAACGAACACTTACGGCAGGAAAGCGCTGTTTCATAAGTGATGTATTATGAAAACAAGATACAGACGAAGCACAGACATATTAAGTTTTCCTTTGCTCCTTTTGTTATGGTCTTTTTGTGCACTGTTTTTCATAATGTTTTCTGCACACTAACTGGCCCAACTCACCACCTAGCTCTACACCATTTCTTACCCGGACTCCGAGTCCCCATAGGGTTCGAATCCTGGCCGAGGTGCCCGCTATATGACGGAGGCGTGTTGCAGAGAAGGCATAATGTAATTGAGACTTCGGTTGCCACCTTAGCAACCGAAGTCTCAATTACATTACACCTTAGCAGAGGGCGGGGATTAATTTGGATGTTCCAAATTAATCCCCGCCCTCTGCTGGGGCGTGCACGATACCTTCGTCGGTTTGGCGCAATTTGTCCCAGTGCACCAGATCTAAGCTACGGGCATCTACAACACACTTGAGGGGCACATACCCATGCGTATCGCGGCACGATTGGAGGGCCCCCAAACAATTAAACAAGGAAAGTGCATACCCGAAAGTACAGCGTATGACTACTCAACCTCGCTGCTTCTCATTAGACACGCTTAAGCCTTCACCCTTCACTCTCATCACCTCAACTATTTCTTCACTAACGCCCCTGGACCACGCCCATGTCCCAACTATGGCAGATATGCTAACAACCCCTGGCACCTATTGATGATGCTCCCGGCCTTAGCTCGTTTTCCTCATCCTAAACCCTCGCTCCTCCTGGCGGGAATGGCTGACTCCTGCCCTGGACTGGGTCCTCCTCTACTTCTTGACCCTGGTAGACCACATCGGCCGGGTCATAGAAGCGGAGGCCATACTCACCCGATGACCATCATCATCACGAATGCCCCAGACTAGGGTAAATGCTAACGAGATAAAATCAATTTCTCTCTCTCTCTCTCTCTCTCTCTCTCTCTTTCACCTAACTAAGCAATATTAACGGGCCTTTGTTGTGCATACTTGTAATGCTAAAATCTTGCAGGTACCTCTCTTCCGAAATGCAAATTCAGGATGTGGCCATGACGTTCAGGGTGGGGATTGAGACAGCAAGGGAAGCCATCCACCTCATCTGTGAGGTGCTCTGGGAAGAGCTTTCGCCACATTTTATAAAGGTGTGTAAATGATACAGTTAAACAAAAATGGAGATTTATATTGAATTTTAATTAACTTGTGTATGCATATTAACATTTACGCCGCCACTAGTGAGCAGAAGTTTTGGCATAATGCAGTCTATACATCAGTTTTGTTTGATAATGCATTATGTCTTACTAAGTCAAACCTTCAATGTGTTTGTCTAATCCTCATCTGCCAGGGACGTTTAATGTGTGTGCAACAAATGTGGCCTTGCAGTTGGAGCAGACATACCCCAGATCATAAAGTGCTACGTGCGTGTGTCAGGTGATAAAAAAACTATGCTATGGTATTGACACGAGCCACTGGAGTATATACATAAATGACATACGTATGCAAAACCAGAAGCAATAGTATTGTGAGCTAGATAGGCCAACAGAGGTCGCTTGATTGACATTGGCAATCATTGTGTAATGGAGTGAGCCACAGCACTAGTCCCTTTTATTACGGCCTCCAACACAAGAGAAATGGAGGGAAATTGCTGCCGGAGTTTGGCATCTGTGGCAGTTTCCGAACTGCCTAGGTGCAGTGCTTAGAAAACAAGTCATCATCAAATGCCCAAAGAAGGCTGGAATCTTTTATTTCAACTATAAGGTAAAATGGAGTATCTTAATCTGTTATATTCTAGCTTTAGTGGATGACAATAAATTCAGATTTTCTCGGGGCCTTTCCTAAAAATTTTTTAACCTTTGGCTTAAAGGGGAAATATACCTTGTGCACAGTGAGTGGGTTTAGATTACCTTATCGAGGGATAAAAAAGAGAATAATGTTAATCTGCAAAGATGACTCCACTTTCGGGGTTCGTGTTTCTGCTTTTTTGCAGACGACACACTCCATTATGCTGATGGCAGTGGTCGACGACCAGTACCTGTTCCGGCTGATCGACATGAGTGCACCTGGAAGGCTAAGCGATGGGGGCATCTTTAAAGACTCCGCCATTGGCCAATAACTGCATCATGGCAAGCTTTGCCCTTTGCTTTAAGTAAGGAGAATGTAATCTAAGGTTGTGCAAATATTCAAATCTTTCGATTATCAAAGCTTATAATGCCATATGAGCTTCGTACCTCGAGTCGAATAGGATTATTTGGCAAGTTAGAATATTTTCGAAGTATTTCGAGGTTTGAAAATGGATCTTCAACAATTCAGAGCCCCCCCCTCCCCCCCCCCCCCCCTCCCCGAAAACAACAACTAGATGCTCCACCGCAATGCGCATGTGTAAGGCGGTGAAGCTTGACGCAAGCATGCCAGGCAAAGCGGTAAACCTTCTCGTGAAGGCGCCCGAGCAAATCAGCGAACGTTGATAATATTCGAGTATTGCGATAGTTTTGCATGAACGTTTAGCTCACAGATATTTATTATTTTATCTGCAACATGTTTTTGATTTTAAATCTTGCACTCATGACCCTATGGTTCCAAAGTGTCAATGAACTTATGAGCAACAAATCTACTTTTCATCTCTTGCCCGTTGTTTTCCTGGTACCCTAGAAAAGCACATTGAGAAAGTCTTTGGTAGCCAACATTTCTTTCAAGGCATATTCTTCTAGTTCTATAGTATCTGCCATTATGTTCGGTTCCATAGCGGTGATCATAAAATATCTCTGTGGAAAATATTCACTTCGCTTCAAAATTATTTCCTTCGCTTCGGAATTATTCGCTCCGATTCGAAATTATTTGTACAAAAATACTAGGGCTGTGCGTCAATTAAAAATTTTAACCCAATGAATTGCCATCCTTTAGATGAATAATTAACCTATTAATTGGTTGCGTTGATTTGCAAGTATAATACTCAAATTTAAAAAAAAAAAGATACACATTCTGCCTTTAGCAATTTTTTGGTCACGCGACGAAGAGCGCAATCAACTGGCCCCTTTGTGAAGTTTAGAAGACTGCAAATCCACTCAAATATCATTATTCTGCAGCAGAGGAAAAAACGTTTTGTCGGCAGTCTCGTGCAGGTCGAGCTTTTTCTTGTTCACAGTCATATTGCTAAACAGGCGCTTGCACTGTGTCATGACCTGCCAGTGGTACACATTTAGTTCTCTGTGACTGGCTTCGTTTTAGAAAAAGAGCCTTGCATTTGCTTTGATCAAGGTCAGATTAAAGTTTTCAGCAAACTCTCCTTTACTTCTACCAATCGCTACAGTGACACCTGGCAGGGGTCAGTGCCCTCCTGACCTATTTGTTGCTCTTGATGCCATACCTTCTCTTTTTTTCTTTGGAATACTTACCGTGAGGTTGGACCACGGGACCCGTGGTAACTGCAAAAGGCGTTTCGGGGGACCGCGCTGAACCCGGCTTACAATGTTCTTGCGTTGTCTTCTTTCGTGCTTTTGCTATTTTTCTGAAAATCTCAACAGGAGCCGGCGCAATGTTCGAAATGGAACCCAGGAATGACCAGTCATTTGACTGGCAAAGCCGGCGAGGCTTCTTTGGGACCGTACCTATACTGAGCGGCACAACGGAGGGCTGTTCCTTGTGAGAGCCGACTGCTTTGTGAAGAACGACCATGACGGCTATCTCAAATCCTAGAGCAAGGTCGTTTCCCTTCCACCGGGGTTGTTCGAGACATGTAGAACGTGTTGTTTGCAAGTTTTTCGTGAACAGACAAGTCGTTGTTTTGGCTTTAGGTAACGTGGCGGTAGTAGAAAAAGAAAACGTTTAGGTTTTACTATATCCTGCCCATAGTTTTCTCTATAACAAACTAACCGACTACAAAGCCAATTAACCAGTTAAGAATTTTCACTGCGATTAAAGCATTGATGGATTAATTCGAAGGTTAATCAATCAATTGCCCAGCCCTAAAATGTATTATTTGCTTCAAAAGAGAACAATCAATATTCGCAGATGCCTAATGTTATCATTTGTTCTTCACTATCAAAAGTTCGTTCTTCCTTTTACAGAAGGTGCGCCGACAATGCCTTTGGAATTCGTACGTCACGGTAGAGAATTTATGAGAGAAGGATGAATCTGAAGCCAGCAGGTGTGGACAACATCATCAAGGCAACGTGCGTGCTGCACAACGTTTTGTGCCTCACGACCAGTGCAGCCGCGCACTATTTCCCTCCTGGGTACGCCGAATGCCAGGACATACTGGGCAACATCTCCGAAGGCATGTGGAGGAAAGAGGCAACATTTAAAGGGCCACTGAAAAGAAATAAGAAAGTTTTTTTTTTTTTTTGTAAACAGTCTGGTTCGGACGCGCGTCTCAAGAAATAAATTATACGCGAAAAAAAAAAAAAAAATAGAGCAATATTGACGGCGCGAGACGCGGTTTACACAGTAGTCTCCTCCTTTCCACTTGTTTTCTCTCTCGACATTTCGGGCGCGTCGTGGGGAGTTGAACCGGTTTGGCCATCACGTTGAGGTGGAGAAAGTGTATGACCATCCCGTTGAGGTGGAAAGAGTGTATGACCATTCCGTGACGTCATGGACTTTGCGCGCAGATTTTAAAAGAAATCTCGCGCCGTCAAAATTGCTCTAATTTTTTTTTCCCGTAAAAATTATTTTTTTTGACACGCGTTTCTCAACAAGACTATTAAAATATTCATTTTCAGTTAAGCTGCGAGGAGCAAGGGCCCGGAAGGGTGCGCTGTATGCGGCCGCCGTGTGATCAAAGTTTATCAAAGCCCTTCGTAAGTGTAAGGTTGTGAATATAAATATGCCACACGAATAATCAGGATACAGAGCTTCCAGTAGGCCTCGGAGCGGCGAGGCGACGTTTTGCCAACAGGCTTGGTTTCTTTACGGCCTGAAGAAGTCGAGTTTCTTACTTTGTAAATCCTTGCTTGTAAACCTTCAGGAAGAATTAGAATGCCTTCATTACATTAATTATTTGATCATACTACTCTGTTTTATTATCTAGATTTTACTGCCTCACCACCCTGTTCTTTTTTACAGAACTGAAATAAATATGCATCAATTGATTAATATCTGTTTGTACTATTGTATTAACCATTTATTACATTACCTTTTGCTTCCACAGAACATTTATTGGTTAAAAGTGTAAATTTATACAAAAACCTTTAATTTGAGCATTTATTATTATCACAGTAATACAAGATCTGCATAGTTGTATTCCTTACTGTGCATAACACGACAATAGCAAAAAACACCCATCTTTTGTACTTTTATAGCAAACCTAGTTGCAAAGTAAAATGTGTTATTTAAAATGCATACAATATATAAAAAAATGAAAAGGTAGGCAACTTCCTGTCACTGGAAAACTTTAAAACAATATGCAACTTCAGCACACTCGTCCTTTTCGCGTTGTCTTTGGTTTTGCTTCGATTAAACATATACTGGTGCATGCCGCACTGAAAGGTTGCAATGCAGTGGCCCGACATAACCCGCGATTCTAGATCGCACTTCCTAGGGAAATTGTTTGCAGTAGTTGAACGTACAGCATGCAGCAGTTTGTTTTCAAGCTTCCTCCGCATACTTTGCCGCTGTCTCCATCAGCGCCATCTGCAACTGGTACCTGGACCTGGGTGGGCGTTTTCCCATTTTTTCAGTTAAAAACATAGCGAAGTATTCAGTCTCGTCGGTTTTTTTTTTTTTTTTTATAATGGCTCCAAGTTCCTCTATTTCGTCGTCATATTTTCTTTGTTTCCTTCTTTTCTTTGGCAGCTCCACAGCTGCTGATGCTTGAGGTGGAATGGGGTCTTCCACCTCAAGCACAGGAGCTGATGAGGCAAGGGTGGGACTGATTTCATTGTCTGATTGGATGAATTCAACTTCGCATATCTCAGTCAAGTGTTTCTGTGGCGTCACGCTGTCGGAGTGCTGGAACTCACTGTCGTTTCCATCATCGTCAGACAGTGCTGTCGACTGGTTGTCAGCTGGCAGTGGCTTTAGGTTGCCTGAGGTCCTGCAAAAAAAAAAAAAGGCAAACTAAGCTGCTTAGAAATCTAACCAGGATTATGTTGCACAAACAGCTCCATTGGATTTGATAAGAGCATACAGGCAGTGTTGTGACGATACTTCCTGCAGCAGAGTACCAAAATATTCGATGCTGCGGCATCCAGTTGGCATATGGTTAATGAAAACGAAGCAAAATAGAACCATTGTAGCACCTGAATGGGAAAATTTCTTTCTGAAGCGAGCCACTGTTTGAAATGATAAAAACAGTTAATCAAAGCTGTGATTGCAAATATACCGCACTGTTAGGCAGGCTTGGCAACACGTATTGTGAAAGAATGATGGCCTTTCAAAGACTTACGCCCTGGAAGTCATGGAGTCTTTCAAGAAGAGCAGGCGCTCGTAGAAAACCAACTTCTTCAAGACGTTCTCGTCCAGGTCATCGTCTTCGACTCTAGGCCTGCTCTTTAGCACTGTGTTGCGGGCCTTAAACCCCCGTCGAAAAGTGTCGCGCAGGTTCTTCCACCTAGCTTTGACATCCCTAACTGCAGAGGCATTGGAACACAAATTTATTTAGTTATTTATTTTTCATACACAGGGCCTAGAAGCACTAGAGAAGCGATTGGGTTGTAAGACTATATTGTTGGCTGTCTTTTTGTAGTATATGACTTCACAGATGATCAGGATGGTGGTTTCAATCGTTGGATGTTATTAGTATAAAACTATAAAAAAAATGAAAGCCGTTTACAATTCCCTGTAACGCCGAATTAGAGCGCAGCTCTTGAGGAGGAGGAGGGAAGGGTACTGGGGGGGTCACGTGACCTGGGGGGTCACGTAACCTCGGGGGTCACGTGACCTCGGGGGGTCACGTGACGATGACGTCGTCAGTGATGATGACGATGACGATGCGGATGCCGATGACGTCATCAGTGACGTCACTGATGACGTCATCAGTGACGTCACGCGTCCCATAACGCACCGCGCGGTTACGCCGACGGCGACGGCGACGCCGCTCAAGCCGGAAACGGGCGCCTAAGAGCTGCGCTCTAAAAAATGCAAGCCGTTTACAACTCTCTGTAACGCCGAATTAGAGCGCAGCTCTTGAGGAGGAGGGGAAGGCACGGGGGGGGGGGGGGGTCACGTGACCTCGGGGGGGGGGGGGGGCGGGGGTCACGTGGCCTGGGGGTACGTGACCTAGAGGGGGGGGGGCGATGAAAATTTTCCGCTAGATTTAGCGGGGAAACGTTTCCGCTAAATTCAGCGGAGAAAATATTCCGCTAAATTTATCGGGGAAAATTTTCCGCTAGATTTAGCGAGGAAAATTTCCCGCTAAATTTAGCGGGGAAAATTTTGCGGTAGATTTAGCGGGGAAATTTTCCGCTAAATTTAGCGGGGAAAATTTTCCGCTAAATATAGCGGGGAAAATTTTCCGCCAGATTTAGCGGAGAAAAGTTTCCACTAGATTTAGTGGGAAAATTTTTCCGCTAAATTTAGCGGGAAAAAGTTCCCGCTAGATGTAGCGGGGAAATTTTCCGCTAGGTTTAGCGGGAGAACTTTTCCGCTAGATTTAGCGGGAAAAGTTTTCCGCTAAATTTAGCGGGGAAATTTTTCCGCTAAATTTAGCTGGGAAATTTACCCACCATGCACCGCGCGGTTACGCCGACGGCGACGGCGACGGCGACGGTGACGCCGCTCAAGCCGGAAACGGGCGCCTAAGAGCTGCGCTCTAAAAGAACATATTGGCATGCAAGCTTACAGTGATGACTGGAGCAATGTAACACATGATACATGCACGAACAAGCGGCTGATCTTTAACAATTCGGTCAGGGTATTACATTTAATGAAAAAGACAAAGGGGATCAGGTAACTCAAATGGATTTGATTGATTGATGAAGTACGCGATTTAAGAACAATTCCAAAAGGTTAATGTCAGTTCAGCACTCACAAGACTATCGAATTCGTGTTAATTTTGCACACCTTAACCATACCGATGTATTAAATTAGCGGGGTGGTGCACGAAAGCACTCGATGTCAAACGCCCCGTGTCAACTTCCCCGCGGGAAACGCCCCGGCCTTTTTGCCCCGCTTTCAAAAGCCCATGACGCGAATCCCGAATGTCAGGTGGCCGGGTCCTCAGCGCGAGGGCGGAACATTCTGCCTTTAACTAAGAGACAGTAAGTGTGCACGCGAGCTTGTGTAACAATCATGCCGTACCCGGGACTCAAGTAAGGAATAATTGGATAAAGCTTCCCGTTCTTCAGGCGAACGCTATACACATCCACGTCTAGATGTGAGAACAAACAGAACATATATCAGTCACTGGCAAAATACTGAAAGTTACAGTTTTTACGAATAAGCATTGAACCAAAGCATTCGTCGACTCTGAAGACCGCGCGGATTCACGGTTCCAACGGTTCTGTCAAAACTGTCAACCCGCAGCTCATGGCGCCATACTTATTACGTATACAGGACCCAACACCAGTCCCATTATTACGTAGTTCTAAAAATATTTGTATCCATCTAGGTAGATAAAGTGTATAATTCTACGTCTGAGTATACCACCATGACAGCGCGGTGCATCGCCATGGTTATGCAGATTTATGCAATTGGCCGCCTGTACGTAATTCTAAGTTGTTTTTTTGTGTGGTTTAAGTTAACCTTATTTTGTTGTTGTTGTTTCTTTTTTACTTAAAAGAGCCTTTGTAGACCCTCAACGGATCTGGTAAAGATATAGAACAATGCTGGTTGAAGCGCGAAGAGGGTGGTACGGGGGCACTGATGACTGGGCTTTTGGCACGTGAGGATAACGGGACGGGGTAATTGAACGCGGGGTTTTTGAAACGCGGGGTTTTTGAAACGTGGGGCTATAATGACGCGAGGCTTTAGCGACGGAGATTCTGCACGTGAGGCAACTGAGCTACACCAAATTAACGAAACGTTGCACCTTTTCTAGTAGACACCTTCCCTTGTGACGAGGCGCGGTCAGTTCACTAAAATATGATTCCCTCGCAAACAACAGCAGATGATAGTCTAAAACATCCATGATCAACGTTCTTGACTACAGGATGAACACACTTCGTTATAAAAGCAGCGAATCGCAGCACACGGAGCGCATTTTTCATTCAATGTAACCAGCGGTAAGCAATGTTTTGAGAAACGATTTTATTTTCATTCACCGTTCGATCCGAAAGCAGCTGCGATGCAACTCCACTCAATAGTTTTTTTTTTTTTTTTAATTTCAAGCTTTGTATTGGGTGTGGGACATTTCCCAAAGGATCCCTTCTCGTTCCACCCCATCGGTGAGGCGTTCATTGAAGAGGTGCTTGTCGTAGGGACCCATCGCAGCCGGTGATCAATAGCTCTCGTTGCTTCTCAACAACACAACACGACCGATAACAGCCGCGCAGTCGCGCGCACAAAGTTGCCGCGCGCGCGCGCGAACCGGTAGTGACGTAAAATTGAACGTTTTGTGCTATTGGCTAATCGCTTCAGTCACACTTCCGGGCGATGAGCGACGTTTTCTAAAAATCCAGAACCTAGCGACGTGACGAGCGGTAGTAAGAAATCTCCGTCGCATGTCGCCGTCGCTCGTCTCGTCGCTCTCTAATCGCTCCCATGCGGTTCAGCCTTGATCGGCCAATGCCGCAACCTGAATGGCTGCGTAGAGGTCATATAAGGTACACGGGGCTCGACTCGCCCTGCGTTTTCTGCAGCTTTCGGCGACTGCAGCTATTCCTCAGGGGACGTGTTCTACAAATGTTCGGAGGCGGCATCGGCAAATCGATAAGAGCCTTCGCCTGATTTCTAGCAAAGAAACAACCGCCGATCCCGCCTGCTCTTGCGACCTGCAGACGGCGGCGGTGCAACGCCGTGGCGTATCGGCTGATACGATTTGCCTCCTGCCGGACCTCTTTTTCGGCTGCTGACGTCAGGGTGGAAAGGTGCAGCACTGTGCCATCACGAGCAAGATCCCGCTGCAGGTGCGTAATGAACCGAGCCACGGCAAACCCCTGACGCGGCTTCCTTTGCAGTTGTGAGGGCTTGGCCGAGGTGGTAGGAATGAAAGTACTTTAATTCAATTACATTCATTTAATTACTTTTGGAAGGAATGAGTAATGTAATGAGTAATGAATTGCTTCTTTTTGTGTTTGGAATTTAGTAATGCAATGAATTACTCTGGGGCGGTAATTTTAATTTAATTTCTTAATTACTTTCTGACTTTAGGCATATTTCGTGCACCTGCAGAAATGGAAGAAATTTAAAAAAATAATAATGCCCCGATAAGGTCGGAGGGGGCGAACGAAAAGTGGGGGAAAAAAAAGGCAGTAGGTGACCCATGGCCACGGAGGGACACATCTTGAAGACGACACAGATTTTGAATGGTTGGAAGCGTACAATAGCTAGAATGCGAGCCCTCACACACACAGTGACACTCTAGTGTTAAACAATAAATAAATACTGAAATTAATACAGGAGGGAAGGTTGCACGGAGCAAATCTTTGTTCCCAAAACCCCCAAAACCTTTTCTTTCTTTTTTTTTTATATAATAAGGTTTGTGGCACGAGTGTTGTCATTGCCCCTTGAGCACATATAAGGAACTAGCCTGGAATTCAGGATGCTGAGATTGACGCAATAAAGCAAGAGAATCTCCATCCAAGCGTCGGATCAGCTCCAGGAAACGAGCCCCCTTGCGCAGCGTTAGGTAACGTCCGATTGTTTCCCTCTTCTGGAAGCGTCGCCCACGGGCACTCATCCTCTCCGCAGGGAGGCCACAAAAAAACCTCAGTCCTTTGCGAGGATCGTCGTCTTCGATCATAACGATTGCGCTATGCAATCGTTATGCGACTCGCCGAGTCATGACTGAGCCGGTCGCCACTCCAGCGAGTCGTCGGACGCCAGAGGGGCCAAAGCAGGGCACCGCGATTCCACACCGACGACAAAACACGCTACTCGAAACGCGCGGTTATTACAATGTCGCACGGCTACTAGTTGGGCGTCTGCGTAATGGCGCGTTTACACTTAATTGCGGATCCGCCCGCGACTTTGCAAGTGTAAACACGCCATAGGCGCGTCACGACACCCAATACATGTGTTGCCTATGCGTGTTCACGGTTTTCTACTAACGTCGCGAACGTGTGGAGGCAACACTGAAAAAGGGCAGCGAAATTAACCGATTTGCCTAAAGATTATTTCATAAATTGCTGGCTAATTTTTCTTACGATTAATCTGTCAAAAGTGTATGTAGCACCAGCGGTCCGAACCAGATATCAAAGTTTCATAACTATCCATTATCTCATTCAAAAGGGGTAGGGGATTTTCAGAAACTTTCAGTGTATAATGGAACCCGTTTTCGCCTTTTTTCCTGTAAATGCAGCCATTCAAATCAATGAATTCGAGAACTCCGTTGGCCGCCATTTTTGCATTGAAAATTTCAGAAAATTACTGATAACCTTTGAATGATATAACGGATAGTTTTAAATATTTTGCACCTGGTATGGACCACTAGGGCTACATTTGGGCGAAGAATGGACGTTCGGCGATGCATAGTTTTCTTTTGCAATGTAAAAATCATGTCTTTTTTTTTCGCAAAAAAGAGGGGGGGGGGGGGGGAGGGGGAGATACCCTGTATATATAAATTTGCCTTGATGTTTTTTCTGTCGTCTTTTTCCTGTTTCTTTTACTTAGGCTTCTTAAGGTTCGCCATCCAGTCTCGGGTGTTTAAAAAAAATGGCAAACTTAGAAAACATAAGCTCGCCTGCGCCATCACTTTATTAAAATTGACGTTATCATTGTCCGTAAAATTTTGGTAATAAGCTTGCTTTTTTGTATTGTTTTCAAAAGCTCACTGCTCGACTGACAAGTGACAGCATGTGTTCAAAGAATGCAAATAAACTTAAAAAAGCTATACTACATTCACTACTTAACTCCCCGAGAGAAAATATTCCTTCTGATTGGCGTTGTGTTCCATTTTCCCTGCCGCTACTGCCTACGGTACGGCGAATGGAATTCAGCACAGAGACACTCTGCTTTTTTTTTAAAGGTGTACTATGTTATAATTGAATCAAATAAATATTTATTAAAAAAAATGAAAGCCGTTTACAACTCCCTGTAACGCCGAATTAGAGCGCAGCTCTTGAGGAGGAGGGGAAGGCACGGGGGGGGGGGGGGTCACGTGACCTCGACCTTTAGCGGGGAAAATTTTCCGCTAAATCTAGCGGGGAAAATTTTCCGCTAAATCTAGCGGGGAAAATTTTCTGCTAAATTTAGCGGGGAAATTTTTCCGCTAGATTTAGCGGGGAAAATTTCCCGCTAGATTTAGCGGGGAAAATTTTCCGCTAAATTTAGCGGGGAAAATTTTCCGCTAAATTTAGCGGGGAAAATTTTCCGCTAGATTTAGCGGGGAAAATTTCCCGCTAGATTTAGCGGGGAAAATTTCCCGCTTGATTTAGCGGGAAAATTTTTCCGCTAAATTTAGCGGGGAAATTTACCCATCATGCACCGCGCGGTTACGCCGACGGCGACGCCGACGCCGACGCCGCTCAAGCCGGAAACGGGCGCCTAAGAGCTGCGCTCTAATAACTCACGTCTCACACTTTTCGTTTAGTTAAATAGTACTTAGTGGCTGAAACTTCCAGTCATTAAAAAGGTGCACGTATTTTCTTCCACAATCTTAGCCTAAAGACAAATAAATATATGCCAAACAAAACAAAAATAAATGATACAGCATCCTTAAAATGCTCTACTACACCGCGAAGGCTATCGAATCCCCACATGTGTAGTACGATGGCTATAATTTCCGAGTGCTTTAACACGACTTTTTTCAGCCTCCACATTATAGTGATCCACACACTAATTATCAAATTAAAGGTCAGTGATTAATCAGTTAAAAAATTCAACGGTTGCGCTGTATTACCTATAACCTCTCACATTTCATCAGTAGACAGACGTGGCACTGCAAATTACGCGGTGTGACGCGTTAATCTCCTCTGAACACACATGTGTTGAGCAGCTTTCGTCTCCAACAATCGACAGGGTTCATGAGCCTGAATGTTTGCGACGTCCCCTGAGAATAAGGGCAGGCCTGCTAATCTTGGCCTACCCTTATTTTTCAGTGCGCATAAAAAAGGCGTTGTTCACGCGCGACATTCTTAGGGCGATCACATCTGATCATCTGATTTCTTAATATCTTTCTAGAAGCTCCAACAATGGACTGCATAATGCTTCGTTTCTCTTCTCTCTACCTTGAGTTTTATACGCGTCTGGAGTCACCTGACTGTCCGCATATCGAATGCTGCAAAGGAACACAAATAGGTCAATTAAGGGCACCCTAAACAAGGGCGAACAGGTGCCGTTCTGCGTGCTCTTATAGAGGGTGTTTATGCGAAAGCTATAAAAAAAATCCCTAAAACATGCTGTTCTAGATAAAAAGAAACTCTTTGCGGGAACAAATTACCAGCCTTAGCGGACGTCAAGGATTGCAAAAGCGTAATAATTAGCATCACAACTAATATGTAGTAATTACATTTTAATTTGTGGTAATCAACATATGGTTCCACTGAGAAACTTGCAAGCATCATCGAAAACCACAAAATCAACTCTTTTTAGAAAGATATAAGGCAGTGACAGCATTTTACGACGTTCCGTGAAAACGCTTAATTTGGACGCGTTTCTAGGTTTCGGTTTTTTTTATCGGAGCGCATCTTCGTGTCCGCGGTCCTGCTCCCCAGTGATCGTGGCGCGAAGCAACCGCCTCGCTTCCCTCGTAGGATGGAAGGAAGTAGGGCGCACCTGTCTTGCGCGTCTCAACCACCGGGGAGCAGGATCGCGGGCGCAGAGATGCGCTCCGATAAGAAATCGAAACCTAGAAACGCGTCCAAATTAAACGTTTTCACGGAACGCCGTAAAATGCTGCCACTGCCTTATATCTTTATAGAAAGAGTTGATTTAGTGGTTTTCGATGATGCTTGCAAGTTTCTCAGTGGAACCATATGTTGATTACCACAAATTAAAAATAGTGAATTTTAATTATTTAACCTTCTAATTAGTATGGTTTTGCACTCCTTGACGTCCGCCAAGGCTGGTAGTTTGTTACCGCAAGGAGTTTCTTTTTATCTCGAGCAGCATTGTTTTAGGGATTTTCGAAAGCTTTCACAGAAACACCCTGTATAGCTTACAAATGTCCGCGACGATGTTGCGTCCATTTGCAATTTCGTTCCTTGGCGTAGTGGCCAATTGCAGGCGGTTAACATTTGACTAGCGTGGTTTGGATAATAAATAAACGCGTTCGTGCATAGCTCGTAATATACGGAAAAAAAGCGCATCTGGTTCCAATGCCTCAGTCCGCGACGTATATGCGAGCTGCCACGAATCTGGCTAACGTCTTTAGAGAGAAAGGCGAGGGGGATGGAAACTTCGGCAAACATGGCCGTTACTGTTGTGCTAGAGCGTCGTTCGAGACAATTTTATTATGGAGTCTTCAAAATCAAATGTGTACAAATAATTTGGTAGGAATGCAATGTTCGTGGGAATTGACGGAAGCGTTTGCAGATGTGCTAGTGTTCGACGAAAACGGTTCTGCTATTTCTGAGAAAGGTTTATGTATGGCGTAGTTGTTACTCACCTGCGGTCTGCCTCGGGACAGGTTGTTTGCAGTTCAGCACATTTCTTGAAAATACTCGAAACACTTAATTTAGATGGGATTCAGGGCTCACTGTGCTGTCACTTCGTTACATCGACGATTCGCTTTTGTCAACTTTAACCCGTGCTTTCTCATCCCCGTTGCTTGCAGTTTTCGTTTTGTGCAGCGATGTGCATCAAGAATTTGCAACAAGTTTTGTTCCACATTTTCAACAGGCGTGAACTTAAACTCTCTTTGCTTCACGCTTTTTTCACTGAATGACGTCGCCTCGTCTGCAGTTAAGAAATATATGATTCGTGCATAACAGAATCCACACATGTTTGGTAAAATACAATTGCAAGGAACTTAATGCGAGAAATGAAGCTGTGAGGTATTTATTGATGCTTCCAGTGAGCTCCAAATTACAAAGCCGCGTTTGAGGACGTTCCAGTTCCTTAACGAGATGTTGAGCTACTGAACTGTCAGCGCCTGCGTTGATGAGAAGATCAGATTATTGTCTATGAATGTATATGTCATACACTGTGAATGACAGGTGAAGCTAACGATAAAAAAAGTAAACAAAAATGAAAATTTTCTAGTGCTCCTATGCTGCCTAGCAGCGTATACTGAAACTCTAAGCACATATTTTAAACATTTAAACATTTTTCTCCGGCAATTTATTTTTTCGCAGTATGCGTGGATATACAGTTTCTAGTTCTACGGTCAACGAGGGGGCTCAAAATAATGTTTTGACCCGAAAGTGTCACTAGAGCCGGAGCAGTAAGCAAAGGATACTAAAAAGCTCAAATAGTATTTCTGCTTCAGAGTTTTTTTTTTTTAATCTCGTAAGTTGCTAGCATTTTTGTATTAATTGAATTGATTGGCTCTTAACGTGTTGTGCAGGAGACGACACGCATGTAATTTGTTTTTTTCAAATTATGTTTTAAGTTTGAAGTTTTACACTTTTGACGCCAGACGCCGAAGGATGTATATGGCGGACTAGCACGTAGCCCACACTGTAATGATGCGCCTTTCGGATGCCAGATAATGTCAGCTTCTAAACAAAAGAAGTTCGTGAGCCTAGGGTGTCAAACATAATACTCGGTGTCGATTCGCAAACTTAGTTTGTGGTGAAAACGTCTTTCCAGTTCGTCATTTTCAGTACTCAATTCGTAGACTGCAGTGACTGGCTCTCCAAGTGCTTTGCGGGAAAGTAGGCTCAAAGGCGTTTGGCAATGTCGACCGAGGTCCCTAAGGCCTTTTTCTATAGCATGCATCCTTGCTTCCTAAGCCGACCCAGCTGAATGATAAGATCGCAGGACACTGGAAGGAGTGTGGTCTAAGGCATTGAAGACTACTATCCCCAAAAGCCTCGAACAAAAGCGCCAAAAAACGCACACAAGACAGAAGGTGAAAGCGAGAGCGAGAAAACAAGTCAAAAGGACCCGCCGTAACCATAATTTTAATTACGCAGCGAACCGCACAAACTAGCCAAATGACCGAATTGGTCCGAAAAAGCCCATTCAGAGCAGGACGTCGGCGGCAAAGGAAGGAAATTCCGCATACGCAAAACTGCTACGGAGGCACTTTCGATCCACGAAATCGCATGGCGCACACCGTGGCGGCGCTGCCTGAGCGACGCCTGACAGAGCAAATGTGCCTTCCAGAAGACGTGACCGGCGCCGTTCCCTTCAAAAGGGACTCCCTTTGGCACGTTCGAAAGATAATTTTCCGCTGCGGAAAGGCAAGCCCCGTCACGGAAACGCGTGTCTCTGCTCTCGCCTGCTGCGCGGCCAGGAGAAGCCGCGCCGAAGAACGCACTTCAAACAGTGCGGTCGCCGTAATCTTCGCCAAGATTACCGAGACGCGGGACGGGAGCTCTCCGATTTACAGGCGGTCCGCGAATCATTACGTGCCTTCACTCGCCGAACATCACCCGAGAAAAGGAATAGGACTTGGCTTCTGCTAATGAACCAAGATCCCAGACCTGCCTTAGAACGGCGGGAGGGCAAAGCACTGCACTCAACGGGACCCCGAGGAAGGCGCTCAAGCGAAGAAAGCAAACGTGATAATCGCTGATGGCGAGGCGTTCGAGTATCGACGTAACTCACAGAGCGTGCGGAACGGAAGAACAACCCTTGAGCTATTTTTTTTTTTTTTTAGAGGATGCGAAGTTTTTTTTTTTTTTTTTTTGAGGGGGGGGGGGGGGTAGAGATAATTTCACTCTTTATAAATCGGCAGCCCAACCTGCAATAGCTATAGCCCAGTGCGCGCGGGTTCAGCCGTTTAGGAAGCGAGCATAGCATGCGCTGTATTTGTGAACACTCAAAATTGCACTGGCAGTGAGCCTTTTAGTAGAGCGGTGTATGTGGCACGGGAGTGATCTGGCCCACTTTGGAAAGGGACCTGAAGGCGAAGATACACCTTCAGCAAAATAACTCCCTATCTGCGTTCTGTGCCTTCCACAGCGTTGCGCTCTGCTTAAGAGACGGACTATGGCTGAGAGAGGCGCTGAACAAACGATATAGCCTGGACAAATGTACCGGTATGTGATTACGGAAAAAAAAAAAAAGAGCGATGGGGAAAGAGTGGGGAAAGCATGATTTCGCGGTGACGATACAAGGAGAAACTGTTAGAATATTGCAGACTACAACAATTGTGACGATTAATATTCTCACCTCGTTGTAAATTTCCCTCATGCTCAGATCTTTAGGCATTTCACAAGTTTGTTTCAGATTGCAAAGTTGGCTCAGAAAATTTAAATATAGGTCTTTAAGGACACACGGAATAGATATCTTACGGTACTCCAAACACCTGTTTCAGAGTTCGAAGTGATTTATTTTCCAATTGCAAAGTCATAATCCTCATCGGTCATAGCTTGTCAACAACCCTTAATCAGGAGCAAGTCTTAATATCCGGGAGTTACGTTGAAACTTAAGACATACCGACTGAGCCGTTGCTTTCGCCCAGTTAACAATAATTTTAATTTTTCATAAAAAAAAAAAATTATTTGAAGAAGTAGGGTCACTCATTTTTTCAATGTTCCCGACTAGAAGAACAGTTAATATTACAAATACGAACTGTTTACTTCCTTTCAGAACACACTCTTAAAATTCTGGAGTATCTACGTTCCCGCGAGGCAATTAGTGAGCACGGTGAAACGTCACGCAGTTTTCTCGGTCCAAAAATACTTCCAGCCTCGTCAGTCGCCGAGCTCCCTCCGTAGCCTTTACAGCGATTGGCGCTCACTACATGCTTGGCGGAAAAGTCGACGCGACGAGCCGACGGAGCCAATCTAACAGTGTCAAAAGTGAAACGTCACGGTGTTTGTCGAGCTTCTGTGCGTAGTAGGGTACCACTGGATAAACAAATCAGGCGCGGTGAATGTGCTGAGGTATCGTGCTTTTAGTCTGTGCGTCTTTGGTTGCTCTATAACCTTTGACCACGCTGATCTGACGGGATACTAAGCCCCCCTCCCCCCCTCCAATGTTTGCCTTTTTCTGTTCCTACCCTCGGCATTGCCACGAGAAAAAAAAAAAAATTGGACGTGGCCGAAAAAAAAAAAAAAGTTTCGGAAGCCATGCTTTCGGTATAGTCGGAAAACAATGTTATACAAAATATTTTGCTCTGTGTTCGTAAATAACGTACTCCAGCAGCGCTCGCAGGATGATGATGTCAGAGATATTGGCCGATAGTTACTGAATATTTGGCTATAGACACATTTGTTTAAATATTAACGCTCTTTGTAGCAACCGTCCGCACCGAACGGAGCTGCCGCCACTCTCAAATGACGGCTGAAATACAATTGTCAAGTGTTGGGCGCACCGCAAAGAATAACGTTGAAGGAACGGGTTAGGGTTGTCATCGAGGACACTACTACTCTTCGACTCAAGGTTCAAGAAAAGGTTTAAAGCACCGGAGCCTTTAATTAGAATACAAGAAATATTACTGTTCACAGTTATTGGAGGGAGTGTACTCATCACACGTAGGCTTAAAGAAGAGATTAAAGAGTCATTAAAAAAACATTAGGAATCACTAGACGGAACCACTGGACGGTTCCACTTGTCACAAAAGAGAACCACGGCATCCTTGCTTCAACTGGACGGTGTTCCGTACTTGTCACAGAATTACCTGCCGGCGCCGTTTCTAACGCCGCCAATCTCCCCGCTACCTTCATTTATATTTTCTACCTGTCTCAACTTTTTTTTTTTATAAAATAAACTGCCAAACGTCGTCAGGGTTTGACCCGATAAACTCTGTCAGTTTCCTAGGGGTCTCTATGTACTGCAAACCAGACATGTACAAGTTACTCAAAAAAAGTAATTAAGTTCAGTTATTGAGTATTGACGTCAAAAGTAATTTGAATAGAGTAGAAGTTACTCAGATAGAAAGTAATTGAGTAAATTACTAACTACCGTGACAAAGTAGCGAATTACTTTTGAAGTTACCTTTACATGTTTTTCATGGTAAACAAAGTACAGACGTTTTGATCCGTTTACAAAATTGTGCTAGCCAAATATGAATTGGCTTGTTTTTTCACAGAAATGTTTTAATAGTACATGGTTGAAAAAAAAAAAAAAACAGACTGCAGGCAAACGACACAACACTAAAAAGTCTCTAATAGAGACTTTTTAGTGTTGTGTCGTTTGCCCGCAGTCTCGGGGTTTTTTCAACCATGTGCAATGTACACCAGCTCGTTTGCGCCCTTACATTTTGTGCTTTAATAGCTGGTTCTGCTTCTGCGTGCCTAATTGTTTTGTACATTCTTGTTTGTTTGGTCAATGATGTACTGCGAATGTGTCATTTCTACTTTGGGGTTTAGCACTGTCTGAGCTTGATTTTTTAGACAGTGTTTGCTTGTTTGCAGTGTTGCGTAAAGTACATATAAAAAGTACTTGAAGTAAAGTACAAAGTAAATGAGAGGTTATGTACTTCAAGTAAAGTAGTAAGTACACCGGTTGCGATGTACTTGAAGTAACATATATCAGTACAATATATTTCAAGGTAAAGTACAAGCACTTTTAACACAATCTTTCAGTATGCCCTTTCATTCCCTATACAGTGTTTTCTTAACTGGTATGCATTGCTCCAGGGGTAATCGGAGGTGGAACAGTTTTTTACGGAAATGTCAGCAAATATTGTACAAGGTCAAGTCGCCGCAGAGTAGTTGTTTTACTCTCGCTGACGAGCTATTTGACACAATCAACTTATAAGGCACTTATTTCCATCGGTCTTACAGCCGCCATTACTTCACTCAGAGGAATGACATGACGTCTCGAAAGAGCGCGTTTTCACACGAGGGTACCGCCATTTTTTTGTGTTCAAATTCGGGGAATGTACATTAAAGTCGGGATGTTTTACCTTCCTCGGAAAATACCAAGTACATGTTTAGAGAATTTAATTCAAGTAAAGTGAAAATTTTCTAAACAGTAGTACTTTAAGTATTATGTACTTAGAGTACTTCCCAACACTGTTTGTTTATTATTTTTTTATATAAAAACTTTTTGGGAATTACTACAGGTTTCTCAAACGATCTTTGAATCTTTGAAGATCTGCATATTCTGAGTTTCGGGAGGGAAGGCAACGCAAAAATGTAATCTTTGCGTTGCCCTTTAGCACGCGATTCTTCGAGTACAGCGCAAACTACGGATGGGTTTCAGAGCAGGTGCTGCATTTTGTTGCCTCCTTTGATTGAGGATGCAGTGGTGTGCACCTCTTGTAGTGGGCGAGAGTTTCTACGTTGGGGGAGAGGCGGGGACCAGCCCTTTCTTTAAATGGGTCAAGTCTCCTTGAGCTTCGGGACACAGAGAAACGCCAGTCTTCGGCGCTGATCCCGCAGTTACTCGGCCTCTCTTGCGTCGTGTCTCTTCGCTCCCCGCGCCTCATAGCAGTTTTGTGTCAGGGGGAAAGGGGGGGGGGGGGGGGTCCCGTGAAAATTTTGGGGGTTTCGAATTCTCTAAACCATTTTCTTCCCCCCTCCCCCCTTCCTACGCCGCATGCTTCCCCCTCTTTGCAAATACCAGCTGATCTTCCAACACCTTATCTCCTTTGTGCAGGAATGTTTGTAGATAGGCAAAACAACCACTAAAATTCGAAAGTAATTTGTAACTTGAGTAGAAGTTACTCAACAAAAAGTAATTAAAGTAAACTACTAATTACTGAAATAAAAATGTAATTCAAAGCTACTAAACTACTCAGAAAAGTAGTTAAACTACAGTAACTTGAGTAGAGTAGTTGAACTACGTACAAGTCTGCTGCAAACTTGTATCGAAGGCCACGCGCGTCACGGTTCGCTTCTCATTCGTACCCGATGGTACGCAAAGCGTTACAAGTATAAGTAACACGTCACAAGTAAGGCGTTACTTGTATTTCGTTACTCTTTTGGTAACGAAGGGACGACTTCGTAATTTTGCGAGAACAGGTAGGCACAAGTGACGTGTTTTTTTTACTTTTCGTTTGAGCAATGATTCAAGGTATTTAGTGCATTTTAACACATAATGAGTCATATGGCTCTTTCTTAGCGGATTCCTGTTTAGCATATTCTTGTAATGCACTCGTGTAAAGCAGGAGCGTCAAACAAACACTTACCAACTTAAAAAAAAACACACACAAAAAAAACGGAGAAAGCGTCGAAGCGCATGGTTTTGAACCGGGCTCACTCCGGTAGAGAGTGCGATGCTGAGCAAACTACGACAACCGCGTTTCTTGCTCCTTCTTGATTCTACTGTGACAACAGAGCACGCGGGTGAAACGAGTTTGAAATGCCAACAGAAGGTAGCGAGTCAGCGAGCGCGCTCGCACGTATGGTGGGAGAGTGTGCAGGAGGCGAGAGGGAAGAAAGCCAACACGTGTAGACGCCCTTGCTTCGGAGGGAACGGGGAGTCGCGAATGGACTTCTTCCAAAACCGACGCGCCCCATCGCGGCGAAATACCACGCAGTGCACTCTGGGAACTAGTTGGCCACTCAGTTTCGGTTTCGACTGAGCAGCTTCATCTCATGATGTCACGCCGCGACCGAACGCGCTGCTTCCGTTTTCGATTATCTGACTTTTTACGAATGTGCACTACACTCATTCTCTGGCGATACAAAACGAAGACCGGGGCACTTTCCTTGGTTCCCGAAACACCGGATATTGTGCGTGCGTATGCAAACGTAGTAAGACGTTGCTTAGTCACCTCACCCCACGAGTGCACCTTTGAGCTCAATGTCAGTAATCACGTCTAGTACCAGTGACAACTGAAATTTGGTCACCTTGAGACCTACACGTATTTTGTTTGCCAAACGTACGCTTCTTGTTGCTTCATTGGGCGAAAAGCAAGCCGCGTACTCACAGGAGTATCAAAGTTGAGCCCAGCGTTGGCGCATGAACTTTTAATAAAACGAAATAAATTCGACCTCACTACTGCACGAAAGTTACTATGATGTCTTCCTCGTGTCATCACATATCTCACACTCAAGTTTTATGCTGACAGAAGATTAAGTTTTCGCAAACGCCGAGATCGGCTAGCTGCGACGGAGGCCCTATAACAAGCGTCCCCAACTCCTCGCTAAGCATTTTTGGACGAGCTTTTACTGACGCCCAAGATCTGTGGCTGAACGGTGTGTCTAAAATTATCTCGGCATACTCAGTCAGGAAGAAAGCAAACGCATAACAAATATTATGGCCATTAGCAACCGTCAAATGCGCTTTGAATAATTTCGTTCGTTTCGCGCACCGCATAGGGGTTCATGCCCGTCCGGCGCACTTCCGGCGAACGGTGCGACATTCTTCCCACAAGTGCTCGACTTTTGCTTTCTTGAAACGGTTTGTACGTGCGAAAGTGCCTATATGATTCCAGGATAACTTTATGCGCATACGCGATGTTGAATATTAGTGGAATGCAAGCGGGTGGGGACTTCACGTGCAGTGCTGCGGGGCAGTAGAAATGAGAAGTGTGTTCAAATGAAGCTTTTCAATGGCGCCTCCGAGTTTTACCTCGCGTACTCAGGCGTATTAAGAAAAACAGTAATTGCAAAAAGTTATATTTCGTCTGTGAACGCACGAAACAAACAAACTTTCTGATCAATCATCAACAACACCAATGTAAAGGCGCGAGCTCGATGTAGGCATACTTATTGACTGCTACAGCTTGTTGATTCGTACACAAGCAAGATCCCCGAGCTTCGCAGCGTCGAGATTCCCAGCACTGGCTCGTCCACATACCTCGAAACGCTAACAGAAAGGCTCGAGTACAAAAATAAACAAGCATGTGTCAAGACAAGCTATACGTCTCGGGCTTGTGCTAAAGCTCCGATGTCTGACCATTTAGGTTAGTTTAGAGACCACATATGACGCTCTCGGGACCAGAAAACATGAGATAACGGCCATTTATAGCTCTTGTCGACGTGTCGATCGAAACCGAAACCGTGCCACTCTCCTCCCTGGCCAACTAGTTCCCAGAGTGCAACGCGCGCCGTGTTGCATACAGGGGTTTATGGAAGTAGTCTATTAGCAGGGTCAAAACTGCGATTTGGGACCGCCAGAGACGCAAGCTTTGCGTTCCACTCCATCTCGAGCGCTAGCTTTGGCAGAGCTTTTCTTCGGATGTTCGCACCGTTGACGCGCACAAAATACGTACCAAGTTCATCTGTGCCACATCACCGCGATGCAAAACGCAATACATTCTGTGTTATCACTGACTTTAGCGCGATAGTGCGAGAGAGGGGAGCCATTTTTTAGTTTTTTTTTTAAGAACGTGTAAAAAACCAGCCGATCGTCCCTACCCCAACTCGACTTGTGCCTTTAAAACGCCAGATGGGTAACCAGAAAGAGAGTGTGCAGAATGTAGCCACGTTAATCACATTAGAAAATGATCCAATATTCTGTTTTGAATAGCTTTCCCTCGGAAGCATTCAGAATAAAACAGAACGACGTTTGATCGGTTGATCTTTCGTCCATTTTTACAAACTTTGAACATCTGTCTTTCTTAGCTTCATTTCAGTAAACTAGATTCATTTTACACCGGAATGTGAGCGGTTGCTGCCATCTTCTAAACAAAATAGTTTCCCATTCTCAGTGTACTCTGCTCCTGGCATTGAGACTGTTTATTGGCGCACGCCAGCACGGTCAAATAAACAAGCTAACTTTACAACGTCAGTTAATAACGGCGGCCGAACTGCGACGTACGGAGTTCGAATTCTGACTTTCCGTCCGTACGAACATCGTCCTTCACATCAGCAGTAGCAATTTTTTGTTATTATTTTGGTCGGATCCAGATCGAATGTCTTCGGGTCCAGTGTTGCGGAGTTGCCACACCGGAGCTCATTTTGAGGTCGCGATAGAGCGGATTGATTCCGGAATCATTCCGCACTTTCGCGACCCCAGAATGAAATGCGAATGGAATGGCGGCAGCACAGGGAGGAATGGAATGGGATTAGATCCATTTTGCTCGGAATGGGTTGGGAATGGAATGGTCTCGGTTCTTATGCGAGCTGTGTGGATTTTCATCTATACCGCCTACGGGCAGATGGAACAATTCGCTAGTGCATGGTAAATGGCTATTGAAACAGCATCATTACACTGGAAGTGACTGACGGCTTCATTGGCTCACTGGCTTACGCTCCTTTGAGGATGAAGTGGCGCGCACTCGGTGAAGCAACCCAAACTAAATAGTTGTTGATAAACAAGGTGTCGTTCCTGGCGCCGCGAGACGCGACAAAGCAGCTGTTATAATTAGGCGCGAATAGCATGCAGCTTCTAACAAGGGTGTCGAACCAAACCCGAGCCGAAAACCGGAGCAAACCCGTTATTTTTAACTCAACCGGAACAAAACTGTAACCGAAATCAAGCGTTTGATATTGAGCCCGAACCGGAACAGAACCGTAATCTCGTGTGGCGGTTACCAGTTCATTGTAAACGGTTCGGTGTAATAAAATGTGAGCCGCGCCTTCTTGCGGCTGGCGGCGCGAAGTCAATTAAATATTCGCGACGGTGGCGCCAGCGGCTCAGTTCTGACTTAACTAACGGCAGCGCCGACATGAAGACAGCGATTATAATGCAATTGAATGCAAAGGTGCAAGCGAGCTGAACAAGAATAACGAAAATAATCCCTGGAGAAAGGGAAACAGAGGAACAAAGGACAAACACAAATCTCCACACACAGCTAGGTGACTGGTGCGCGACCGATCCCCGTACCAGGCGAATTGTTTCGGTCGCGCACCAGTCAGTTAGCTGTGTTTGGAGATTTGTGTTTGGCCTTTGTCCTTTGTCGTCATGAAGACTCGGTTTTCTAAGGCGTACGCTGTACCAGGCACCCCAAGAAACACGCCCTGCTTGCCTATAAAACTATAATTCTACCAAAACTAGAATATGAAATATAATCTGGAACCCGCACCAAAATTGCCTTGTTAAAAAGCTTGAGGCCTTGCAAAATGAAGCCGCCCGTTTTGTTTCTGGAAAATACTCTTATCAAACCAGTGCCACGAGTTTAAAACAAAATCAATGTCTGTCGTGTTTGGAGATAAAAAGGAAAATTTCACGTTTGTGTTTTTTTCATCGAATTTATTACAGTGACTACTTTCAGACAAACCATTTGTAGGCCTGCAACCCATATTTCGGCCCGATGTGATAACACCCGGAAAGTGGAACCTTTCGTATCACGCACTAATCTATTCCTCTCATCTCCGTTAGTTTTGTATATTTCAGATCGGAACGCGCTCCCAGACTCTGTGGCAACTGAACGTGACAAGGTGTTGTTTACGAAAAAATGTGACGATTTATTGTTGAATTAGTTTCCAAGATGATAATCTGTTTTCGGTTTGAATGTGCTCGGCATTGTGTACATGGCTTGAATCAAACAAGGACCCCTCTGATCTTGTTCTTTCTTGTTTGATTTTTTTTTTCGAACCCAAAGTTTTATATGTATTGTGCTTTTGTATGAGCTTTTCCCAAATCCTCGTGTTTGATCGTTTTTGAACCCAAAGTTTTATATGTATTGTGATGTCTTTGAGCAACAATGACCAGATGACCGAAAGATGTCTTTGAGCAACAATAAATGAAATGAAATGAAAGACAGCTCAGTAATAATGAAAAAAAAAAGTATATTTCACGTCTATGTGCACCACGAATTGGCGTCGGAGAGTCGGTGTGGAGGAGTATACATCTATACTTTATTTTACCTTACGATGGACCGCAAAGGATGCTACGAGCCACCGAAGCCAATTCGTGGCTCGGAGGGTTTCAAGTGACCTTCCGGTTGGGCGGAACGACGTGCGGAGCGCGAAGTCACAAGACAAGCTACGAACTGTGAATTGGCTGGCGTAGCTCGAAGCGTCCATCGGAGTACATCGTAAGGTGCAACGGAGTATATATGACTATGCGAAGAGGCTAAAGAACTATAATTTGCGAGTGTGTGTGTTTATTTTATTTTATTGCTGCTGAACAATATTCCTCAAAAAATGAGAAAGCGAACATAAACATCAAAATAAAAACAAAAAGTTGACGGCTGTCGGCGCATTTCTTCCACGGTGGCGAAATCTAGAGGCGCCAAGAGGCGAAGGCGCGATAAGCGCAACACTCCGGCGTCGGTCGCCGGGACGCCAGTCACCAAGAGCCTTAGACGATGCTTGAAGAAAAATCTGTTTTGTGTGTGTGCGTTATCTAGAAACAGAGAGTCGCCCGTTGTCTTTTTTATGCCATTTTTTGTTTTAATCGTCTTTCGATCTGCCTTCTCTGTCTTTGTCCTCTTCAACTCAGTCGTTCGAGCAATTCGTTCGGGCGTGCGGTGTGGGTAGTTGTCGTTTCGATGTGGATGAGCTTCGTACCGGCGTACGGTCATGCATCAGTACTCTGTCACACCCGTTAAAGAAGACCCCAGGAATAGTCAGATGAGGCATTTAGCCAGTGCAGTCGTACTGCACTGCCTAAGTGCCTCATCTAGAGTGAGTAACAATGTCGCCATACTCTGGCAGACTAAACTCCTGCTGTCTAAACAACTAACGACTAATTTGTTTTTTGGGGTTAGGTAGTTTGCGAGCACGGTGCGTGCTACTCTCCGGTGTCATTGTGCGTGCTGCGCTGATTGACTTCAAATATGAATACTGTACTTTGGTACAGTCTCCAAGCGCCTGCATAACCACGTAAGTTTCATAGAACGGTGTTAAACAATCAAGATCACAAAAGGAAATTAAGCATATATTTGTTTTGCTGTCGTTTCCGCAGCACGGCTTCTGATGACCTCATTTATTTAATGAAGATGACGCCATGCTGCACACCTTTTCTTCTTAACAACCGGCAGCTGTGGACGTTTTTTTAAGAACCGGTTTGAACTGGTTCACGCTTGGTGAAGCTGGTAACCGAACGTTATTTTAAAAGCATCATTGAATCAGAAGCGAACCGGAACAAAATGCGAGCAACCCAAACCCGAACCGAACCAGAATAATGACCGGTTCAACTCCCTGCTTTTAACGCAGCCGATCTTCCAGTGTTTGCGTGAAGCACAAATAAAGAAATTGATTGAATATGTTGAGAAATGGCACAAATCGTACAGCAAGCGTAAAAGTTCACGCTTTAAGACAGGTTCCATAATATGGTGCAACACACCCTTTAGTGTCGTGTCGTTTACCCGCAGTCTCGGGGGTTTTTCAACCATGTACACCCTTGTGCTGGCGCCGTATACCGATGGCACTTTGTCAGTAATTTTCTGTTCTTGCCGCAGTGCATGGAGATCTGGGGCAGGTATACGTGGCGTCGCTTCTAACAGCGCAGAGCAAGATAGCTTCTTCGTGCGCCACGCACGAACTAGACATATTTAAGGCCTTATCAAATAAACAACACGCTAACCATGTATCTGTGGAGGGTATACAGTCCGTTTGCGAAGATAATGGTTGTTTTTAATTTTTGGCGCCTGTTGCGGCTCGCAAGCCTTTTACGCTTGATTGCGCTATCTATGTCTACACTTGCAGTAAAACCAAGTGCCACAAGGCGCTTTGTTCGACAACCCATCGGCTTAACAGAATGAGTGATTTGAGGAAGCTTTTGCACACGTTTTCATTCATCTCCGCGTTTGATAACGTCAGCAACTTTATGCTTTTTCCAGTAACACTATGTGGCTGTCAATGGCCATTTTTTCACGTTTAGGAATTAAAGGAGTGGAATGGTGGAGTTCAGCCATTCCAGGAGTGGGAATGGGCCCAGCGTCTCCATTCCGAGGAGTTGAAAGGAATGGAATTGTCGTAAACTCTAATTCCCCGGAATGGAATTGGAATGGAATGGGAGGGCCTATTCCGCAACACTGTTCGGGTCAAACCCTCTTTCATATGGCTAGAAGGCGTGAGTTTTCAGAATTCCAATTCAACGCGATCGCAGCTAGAAATACTGAGACGGCATAGATTATATCAAGTATGTATTCAGGGCTATAAGATGACCACAATTTTAACGCCAAAATAAATCATAAAAACTATAATAAAGTACCAAGCATCATTGGAGTATAAATTAGCCTCTTACAAGAGACGCAGAGAATTTTTTTAATGCCTGGAAGTGGCGTGGTATACAAGGATAATTTATAAAAAAAGGAACTCTAATAATATTTGAATAAAATAGCGCAAAACATAAATATATTGAAGTACAACTTATAAGCAAGCGTCTCAGTTTAACACAGATATAAACATGGAGTGTACTTAGGAACGGTACCAACACAAATACCAAGGTTCGTGTATGTGTTCGTCCCATCCCTTCTCACGGTTCAGAGTTAAAATGTCCTTGTTGGTATATTTTGGAAGCCCGCGTTTCTTGTCCTTAAAAGTGGCAAGTTAAAATGGAAGCAGGCTTTGTGGTGGGGTATGTGCAAAGTGCAGGGTGCCTAGGAGAAAGTGAACAGTGTTTTTCTCATCGTAAAACTAAACTGCTCCGACCGTATCTAGCGAGAGGTAGAGATAAGATGCGTAAATTCCAGGACCTGCCGAAATTTTCAATGAGCGAATGGCCGCAACGGAGCCCGAAAATGACTGGAGATGAATTGTTGTTGCCAAAACGGGTCCTACTTTCTCAATGAAAAGTTTCCAAAATTACTTGCGACGTTCAAATCAAATAACGCTAAATTTTGAAATTTTGGGACCTGAAATTGCTGTCGCTACATTCCGGCGTGTGTCTCAGACTAGCACACTGCTATGCAAGTTGGAGCAACATACCACGTGATTTCTAACTGACCCCTGATTGGACCTGGCGGCACTTAACGTTGACTGTAGTCTATCGTGAAGTGAGACGAAGTATAGTGCCCAGCTCCAATAGCAGTACAGCAATACACGAACTGACTGCTTGCGACTGTGTTTCGAGCACTCAACTTCTCAGAATGCGATGGTTGTATACTCTCAGCCCGCCTGCGGTACAAAACAGGAACCCCGGTGCGTAAACAAGCATCGTTTAAAGGGCCCATGAAACGAATTTCGGGCTGGAATAAATCAATTTATATTAGGATTTTACTAATAGCCCATCGTTCAGTGGGCCAAAAGAAAAAAGGTAGAAAGTCAAGAGCTTGACCTTCGGTACGAAATTTTGAAAATACAGCGGACTATTTCGTACCTCCTTCCCTTCGTAAGCTCTCTGCCTTTTCACTGTGATACATCCGCGGTCCCCGCAGCGTGTCACCGGGCCCCCGCAGCGCGTCACCGGGCCCTAACGCACGTCACACGGCGCCGGACCTCACTTAATCCCTTCACCCCTAAGCTGACATTGTGGTGGAAGCTACGCGCTTGCCGGACTAATCAGCCGTCTCCCTTTCATCACCGGACCTCATTCTCTGCGCGGGGGTATGCGCGAGAGAGCATGATCACGTGGCAAAAGTGTGGCTGGCCCAACGAGCACGTAGCTTCCAGAGCATTGTCATCTTCGGGGTGAACGGGGTGGGGAAAGCAACTTTTGTCTGAATTTTGAGCGACGGGCTAATCTTCTAGCGGGAGAATGGCTGTGCCCGGGTACACAAACGATAGTCCGAGCAAGAGGGGCTCCCCCTTTCCGTCTTCTTGAACTGTTTGGTAGAATGCTCGATTAATGAGTTGAGGAGGAAAGGAAAGCTAAACAGGAAAAAGTTGGAAAAGCGTTTCGTGACTCCTTTAAGAGTTGTGTCCCTTTTGCGTGCGTTCCAAGCCCGTAGTTTCAAACTTCACTGAGTTTAATACGCACAAAAGATACTAGCCAAGACGTTCAGGACGTAAGACTCGAGAAACGGACCTCCATTTGTGTCAGTGGAAAAGAGAACGTCAGACTGCGGGGCAGAAATGCCCCGAGGCCGGCTGCCGCCTTTCTGGCGGTCGTCATTCGGGCAGACCTCCCACGCGGGCGAGGCCCACCCGCGAAATGTTTCCGCGCCTCTGTTTATAAACAGAAATCCCCTCGGCGCTCTTGGTCTTCTCTTAGGCCCGCTAGATCCCTGTTCGGCGCGCTGCAGGTGGCGTTGTTTAGCACTGAGAGTTCGTAGGACCAGAGGTTTGGTGACGGGTCGCTGGTCTACTAGCGTGGCGGGCTGTGTCGAGACACATTTCAAGCTCCCCAACTTAAAGGCCCATGAAAATATCGGAGCGGAATGCACGCGTGGCTTCCTCAACGTGTATTGCACGGCATCAAAATTGTCGTTCATTAGACGATGAGCTCGTTCTGAGTATGCGCCTGAGTATCCGTCTTTAAAGGACATTCATACACTCGAGTTCTTCAGTTCACCAAGGAAGAGTGCTCACCAAACGCATCCGAAACACGCGAACGGCGTTTTATTCACGTGAAACGTGCTTTGTCTCGTCAAGGCGGGGGGGGGGGGGGGGGGGGGGGGGGGGCGGTGTTTAGAAATTTGTGAAGCTGAAAAGTGAAGCCGCCGATTACCTCAATACTTATTGGCTGAGGTTGATGACGTCACACCCCCTAGCTTGACACTGTTTGGCTGGTTCAGGTATGACGTCACGCGCGAGGTCACGCTCACAAGACGCTGATTGGCTGGTGATTGCGCAATTACGCACGCGCCACCGCTCGCCTGCCAGACGGTGGCTGGATGTCGTCGGAGAAACGTCTATAGAGGGTTCTGGAAGAGCGTCGGGGGTTTAAAACCCGGGTTAGCGCCGGTATCTCCATTCCAGGAATTGCTATCGAGTGTGTACATTCCACGCGTTAAAAGGGGACGGAAACTAAAATTGAAATATTCAAATCTCGTTCGGAAATGAGTCAAGCATGACGAATAATAACCGTAAATGATAATCGCACGTTTGTATTTTGGACGACTGGCTATATTTTTCGTTCCAAATGGTGTACTCGAGCAAGCGCTCAAAGAGAAGCGAACGGAGAGCGCGATGCGTCATGGGATATCCGGCGAAAACAAAAACAAAAAGAAAAGATTCCCCGCATTCGTGACGTAACAATGCTGGCGTGGTTATGAGCTTTGCCGTTGGTGGCGTTGTCAGCGTTGTGGTGGTGTCAATAGCGTCAACACGTTACAACCGAGCCGTTCGAAGTACCCGTGGGGTGACGAGCGTGTGGCTGGCCCAAGGAGCACGTAGCTTCCACAACACTGTCAGCTTAGGGCTGGACGAAAAGCAACTTTTGTCCGAGTTTTAAACGACGGGCTAATCTTGGACAATGGCTGTGTCCGGGTAAACAAACGAGGGTCCGAGAAATCGCGCATTGTACTGACGCATTGTACGCATTGGACTGTTTGGTACAATGCGCGATTTGTGAGTTGAGAAGGAAAATGTTGAAATTCCAAAGAGAGGCACTGCTCCGATGGAAACTGCTACGTCATGACTACGTAGCAAGTTCCCCAACGTTTCTAGATTACCTCCCAAATAGGCTTCACTTGCATTCACCAGGTGCACATTGAAAGATCGTTTAATTAGCTTTAAAATTAGTTTGCTTGTGCCTTTGAACGAAAGACTGATATTTTTGAGATTATGCTGCAACATGCAACACATTAAAGCTATAAATTGAGCGCTGGAATTTTGTTTCCCTACCCCTTTAAGCCAGTGGCTAAACTAACCGATGAAGAGCGCCAAGAGCGTGGACGACAATCCCAGAGGAGTCGGACTAAATCCACACGTTTCACGTGCAACACAAATTCCCAGCAATTTGCTATGCATTTTTTTCATGGGAGCGTTATCCTGGCGGTGGCCAAGGAACTGCTCTGTGATGTGGCGCTCAATGGAACCGACTGGGCAGGGGAGGTCGCTCGGTGGACTGTGGAGACCGCAGCGACTTTGCTTGCCGACCAATCTTATCGCCTCCCTTTCCCAGAAATATGCACGAGTTACTGTCCAAAGAGTCAGTGATTGGATGATTCAATCAGTAAGAATTCGATGTTTCTATTGAATGAGTCAAAAAAAGTAAATTGCCTCGCATGCGCAATTGCTGTGTTGTTTCCCGTCTAGCAGCGACTTCGGCCTTTAGAGGGCGGCCTCCCTGTTGCGTTACATCATGAAGCATTTTTTCGGCAGCCGACAAGATAGCGCTCCCAAGAGATGAGAGGCCGTTTGCTTGTTCTGAATAAGTTTGCTGAGCACAATAACAGAATAATGTAAAAAGCTGTTGTTCCGTGCCGCTAAGCGCATGGTAACTCTGAGCTTCCGCCGAACTGTCCGCACCATCAACATTACACTTTCCCACTCAATCAGCCACATTGTGAAAACGTGTCCAACGAGATCGCGCACGCGCATTATTAATTGGTCGAGGAGCACAAGCCCCTCATTTCCCGACCAATATGGTGGAACCTAATGCGTTTCGCGGCGTTTGCCGCGTTGGATCCTAGCATTAAGCCAATTAAACCGGTCATAACACAAACATCGCGCCGATATTTATAACCTAGCAGCTACCACGGTAAAGCATAAAAGTCCAAGCTCAAATCTTTGTCAGTAGCTCTCGCAGCGTGAAAGAGAGTTCGTGCAGCCGAGGTGCGTCCTTGAGAAAAGAACTTGCGCTTGTAGCCTCCGTTGCGTTACATCTCAAGATAAAACAGAATATAGTGCGAGAGAGTCATGCCGTAAACAAGTAACGAACATCGAGCGACGCGTAATGGTCGGGGTCAACCATAGACCGTACGCGATTCCCACAGATTGTCGTCGGGCGCCGTGAAACAATGAACCCGTTCCGGGAAAATGAACGCAAACGGCGAAGATGGTGTAGACTAGATAATGCTCCTTTCCCAACCGTCTCATTTTCATCGAAACCGAGAACACATTAACATCGAGGGATTCGCCGGGAAACTTACCTTGCACTTCGCCCGCCTTCCTCGGGATGGATCTAACAAAGATGTCTGTTAAGATTCAAGGTATCCCAATGAAGTGCGTTAACGAGGCACCAAAGACCACCACGAAGAGAGGAGGAACTATCTAACCCTTTTTTTTTTCGGGTATAAAATAATTTACATCCGTTCGCAACGCCGGGAAAGGGAAAGGAACAGGCGAAGGGAAGCGGACGTGGATGGCCATGCAGAACGGAGCGACACGAAGGGAGCGACATTCGAGATCATTATCCGACCAAACAAGCGGCTACGAATTTCGAGTAATGAATTTTTAGCTTCTCATGTTGCCTCCTGTTCTTATCTACAGCTTGCCCCCTCATTAATAACCGGACGCGGGGACATATCTTACTCGAGAATAGGCCAATGAAGACCACAGCCGTGCGAGAGACGACCAATGGGCACCAGCCCAGCCGTGGAGCTTGTTTACCAGAGAGAGGAGGCCGCTGCGGGGAGGGAAGGGGAGAGGGGGACGGCCGTTGTAATGCTCGGGAGCTGTGTATGCAAATTTGGCTGGTTAGCAACTGCTGTCTTGGGCAAGTCTGGCTCTCCGAAGAATAAAACTTTCTCGACATGCGAGCAGCGTTCGTTGCTTTTAAATTGATATCTGGAATCGATGTGCTATTCGGCTAAATTGGAATAGATTAGGAAACACATTATGGCATTGCTATATTTAAGAAAGTAGTGGCCGTGTCGAGTGTGTTTGTACACGCGAGTATATAATATGTTGCTTTTTTTTTGTTTTGTTTCGAGATCGCATGATGAAAGGACGAGTTCATTCTTTAAATACGCTAATTATACTACTCACCGAAACTATGCGCCCGAAAAACATCCATCATTGTTCCATGCGATCGAATTTTATTTTGTTTTTTTCCGGTAATAACGTTAATAATGGACAGTTCTAACGAATTCACGCTGCCTCTTACTTCACAACTCCACATGCGTAAAAATTGATGTCAGTGCTGCCAAAATTAATGTGAGCTAATAATTTTGCTGTTCGGCAGAGGCTTGAAGCGTAACTTCGTTTTCACTATTTTGCTTTAAAGTGTGTGTTAAGATATAGAGCTCACGTTTGATCTTTTATGAAGTATGGCGTCCTTAGTAAGCATAGTGAGATCGTCTTTCTAAACATACTTGCAATTATTAATACATTCGGCCATCAAGTCGATTTCTCAAGGAATCCATGTTTATTTTAAATATTGCTTCTCAGTGAGGAGCAATATTTTCTTCAAAACTTCGCAGAACATGGCTGTTAGGAACTTACACATACAGGCGAGCAAGAAGTTCAATGCACTAAACCTAAAGTGCCTCGTCCTTCTTTTCGGCGCAGTTATCGTCACGGTGTTAAGCACTGGGTCTCTTCAGAGATTCATTCACATTCCTCTCGTACAAAAGTCTTTTAGGTTGTGCAAGCTCTTGAGTTGAGATAGAGCCCCGAAACTGGTAGAGGTCAAATTTGAAGTGGAGCTATTAGCTCTTTGCATTGGTGTAAATCTCGTAGCACAGAGCAGTGTAAAGACTCAACGTCCTTGCCGTTTCGTTATTTATGCCTTATATTCCATAGATTAGCTCTCCCTATGCTTTGCGAAAGAGAAGACCAATGAGCATCAAGGCGCACTTACAATTAAGATCAACAAATATCCCCCAGTATACTGTATAATTACGAGATAGCATGGAGGTCATATGCTTTTTTCTATTTGTAATAAATAATATACGAATAACACTAATAATAACAAAAAGAAATAGCAATATTCTTCATTTGTTTATACCTAAAACAATCACACTGGCCTTCTGTATGGTCCAGCTACACAGAAACTGAATAAAATAATTACCATGAATTCAAACACACACAAAACACATACTTCTCACCAAGGCTCGACAATGTCGTGAGGTGATCAAAAGCTCATAGCAATTGTAGTACAGGTATCGACGTAAGGTTTAGCAATGCTGTTATTATAATGCCTGAATCAGGGAAAGTAGTGGAGTAATAAATGATGAACGAACATCGAAAAAGAGTAAACGTGGAAGGGAACGTGAAAGCTGACTTTGCTAAGGGGCTAAGAAGATTTGGTGGAGTCATTCGTACGAAAAAGAAACAAAGCCATAGGTCCTTTTGCTGGACAAAAACAAGTAAAGGTTCTTTTAGTAAATGTTCACAGCTATAATGAAAGCACTGTTTAAACTATCTATCCGAACAGCCCGAGTCAGTCTTTTTTCCAAACGTGTTCGATGCTTTTCTCTTGAATATTGAATTACATATCAGGGGAGTAAATTCAACTTCACTAATCAACTGCAAAAGAAATCAAGCAGTGGAGATTCCCAAATTTTTGCATCTAACGAGATAAAATTCCCAACACATTCATTCAACTATTCCCGACAAAAAGGCGTGTTCTTTGAGTGAAAGAACAAGATTAATGCACACGTTAAAATATTTCAAGATTGTGTTGGTGTTGAACAATATTATATGTATTCGCAGCTCTAACTGCATAAATTTAATACCCTCTCCTCTGTTTCACGTTTCGACCGCCAGGCAGCGCCAGTTTTCGATACACAATACACACCAGTTTTCGATATCGGTGGCTAGAGGGAATGCAGACAAAGACGGCTCTGGAAAGCTATAGATTAAACAAAACAGTTATTGCCAAAGAAAGCATTTATGACAATTCTAGGGGAAGCTCATTGTTGTTTGAGGCAAGGACAGGTGTTTTGCGAACCAGAACATACAGAGCGAAGTATCAGGAAATGGATACAGTGTGCGCTGCTTGTGGAGAGGAGGACGAGACGGCTGAGCACTTGATACTCTACCGTAAAGGGCTTCACCCTATGCCTACCGAAGACAACATAGATTTAATAAAGTCATTGGGTTTTAGAGACAGCGAAGGAAAAGTGGATTTCAAGACAGTAGAGATTACCAAGCAAAGATTAAGTGAATGGTGGCAGAAAGCGAGAGAAAACTAGGTATTTTCTTATTAACTGATAACAAGGGGGTTTTATAGCCTCACTTTCTTTTCAGTGCGGAGTGAATATAGTTTTCACATTTAAATATTCTAAGCTTAAAGGGTAAGACAAAATGGCTAGGTGGCGTAAGCTACCGCCCGATCCAAAGGGCTCAGCCGTATTCATCCATCCATCCATCCACTAGGGTAGGCGGTATCTCCCCGTTTCTTTGCTTCCCATCTTTTCCGCTGGGTGGTGTTTCCTCTTCTGGAGTGAAAGGTCGCATTTTAACGACAGTAGGATAGCACTTTGTTTCTATGAAATTCAGCACCAATTTCTTTTGTTTACATTAGAATATGAGTGGTATATACGGCATGATATCAGAATCTATGAGAAAATGAACACGTTTAGCAATTTAATATAATCGGCACAGAGTGCACCTCAGTATTTTCGACGGAAGACGATGTATATTATTATTTAAAAATGTTAACAACAAACGAGGGCGCAAGGTTGATCCTTGGAGTAGCACACCGAATGTCGAGAAGAACCTTGGAAAGTAACTGCCAAGAATCCGAACAGTTATCAACCGATATTTCATTTTTCATTTCATTTATTTACCTTGAGGACCCGTGTCCGGGTATTACACAAGGGTGGGTAAGTTAAAAGACACTTGTTTGAACACAAAAGTAAAAATCACAAAAAACAAAAAAACATGGTACAAATGTTAAATGGCAATAACAATTTAACAAATCACTATACAAATGTATAACTCGTTCATTTCATCCAAAAAACACTGACAAGTTCACAAAACGTAGATGTGTTAATTTCTAGTACAATGTCGTTGGGTAATAAATTCCAATCATCAATAGCAAGAGGTAGCATGGAATTTGCGAAAAACATGGATGAAGTGCGGATGAATTTGATTTTACACACATTGTCAACCCTAGCGGAAATTCGATCTGGGACGCTGAGAAGGGCCATTTTCATCTGCGGATTGTGATAATATATTTTATGTAGAGGGCAAGTCGGGAGAGCCTTCGACGAAGAGAAAGTGTTTGGAGATCAGACCGATTACGAAGTGAAGTGATACTAGTGTAGGAGGAGTAGTCGGAGTGAATGTACCTTAGTGCTCTGTTTTGAATTTTTTTTAGTTCGTTAGAGAGGTAGTTTTGGAATGGTGACCAAATCGATGATGCGTATTCCATTTGGGAACGAATCAGGGTTGTGTAGGCTAGCCTTTTAATTTCGGGCGAACAAAGTCTGAGGTTACGTTTTAAGTATCCAAGTGTGCGGTTAGCTTTTAGGACAACTTCGTTAACGTGGTTGTTCCATGCGAGATCGCTGGTGAGGTGAAGTCCTAGGTACTTATATGATGTGCAGTGCCAATGTTATTATACCTAGTTGGTAAGAAAAATTAGACGAGGTAGTTCGACGAGTGATTGTTAGTAACTTGCACTTTTCCATGTTTAGGCTCATCTGCCAATCGTTACACCACTGTTCAATTACATTGAGGTCATTTTTAAGTATTCTATGGTCATCTGGTGTTTTGATGGCTCTGTAAATGACGCAGTCGTCTGCGAAGAGTCGCACGGGGGATGATATAAGCTTTGTTAAGTCATTGATGTATGCTAAGAATAATAATGGGCCTAGTACGGTTCCCTGTGGGACGCCTGAGGTGACAGAGGACCTGTATGACATTTTGTTATTGATGGCTGTATAATGCGTACGATTTGTGAGGAACTTTCTGATCCAGTCTATTATGTTTGGGGAAAGTTTTAGGTAAGATAGTTTTTTTTAATGAGGCGTTGATGAGGTACCCTATCAAATGCTTTTGAGAAATCGATGAATATGGCGTCAGTTTGGAGTTTGTTATCTAGGTTAGAAAAGAGGTCATGTGTAAAGTGTAACAGCTGGGTTTCACACGAAAACGTTTTGCGGAAACCATGCTGGTTTGAACATAGCAAGTTATTAGATTCCAAGTAGTTAATTACGTTTGAATATATGATGTGCTCGAGAAGCTTGCAAGGAACACTGGTGATTGATATGGGGCGATAATTGGCTATTTGGTTCCGGTCCCCCGTTTTGTGAATCTGCAGTATTTTTCCTACTTTCCAGTCATCCGGTAGCCTCCCCGAACTTAATGATTGGCTAAATATTTTGCACAAGTAATGAGCCACTGTTTGCTTTGTATTTTTCAGAAACTTTGAGTTTATCATAACATCGCCAGCGCTAGAAGAAATTTTTAGATTTTCAATTGCTTTCACGATGCCGGGATATGAAATATCAATCGGGTTCATTGGCGCATGGTCCAACGTGTTCAGGTTAGGTGTGGTGTCAAGATCCTCTTGTGTGAATACTGAATTAAAAAATGTGTTAAGCTTTTGTGCGCTCTCTTCATCCTCAAATTTCACACCGTCGTCATCAACGAACGCCAATGCGTTCGCACGTGTCGGGTTTATAATTTTCCAATTTTTTTTTGGGTTGTTTGTAAGAATATTTTTCAAGTCATGTTCGAAAAACTTTAATTTTGCTTGCGCGACGGCATTTTTATATACCTTTGCATGACTTGCATATTTATCCCAAAGGCTGCTATTCGAAGGCGATGATTTTGCTTTCTTAAATAGTCGTTTTTTTGTTGTTCATGCGACTAATTGCTTTCGTGAACCATGGATTGACATTATCCGATCGTATTCTTACTCGTGGTACGTAGGAGTTGCAAAGTGAAGACATCATATTTTTAAAACAGCCTCAGTTCTCATTAGTTTAATTCTGGTCAAAGGTGAACATTAAAGAGCAGTAAAACGATTCTAAGCCCTCGTTTATTGCCTGATAGTTTGCTTTGTTATAATCCATGATGTATGTATGGTATGCAGACTTTCGGGATGTAGGAAGTTCCAGCGAAAAATGTATTACTAAGTGATCACTCAGCCCCGGAAGGTAGGAGATGTTGTTGATGTTACTGGGATGAGACGATAAGCATAGATCAAGGGTGCTGCAAGAAGAACCTAGAATCCTGGTTGGTTGGTTTATCATTTGAACTAAGTTGAAGGTTAAACATGTGTCAATGAATGCATGTGACGTAGCACATCGTGACGACAAAGAAAACCAGTCAATATGCGGATAATTGAAATCACCAACAAGTGTCATACTATACTTCGTCTCACCCTACGACGGACTAAAGGCAAAAGCTACGTACCGACAGATGCAATCACGAGCCACTTAGAAATTGTGCGGTTTTCCGCTTTGATGCACGTATCGGTGCCGGGTCTCGGATCACTGATGCGGGGACGGGTGGACAGTGGTTCGAATCTAAGAGCACTGAATCACTAAACAAATTTACATCGCAAAGAATGCCACGACATATAGGCTCTTTGCAGCGTCGAAGCTAAAGAAATGATGCGGCGCTTTTGTATTCAAGCATCATTCGTCCACCCCTAATCAACGTTAAGCGTGTCATAGTATAGCGTGGAACGTGATTGGACCTGGCGGCCCATGGCTTGGGCCTTTAGTCCATCGTAAGATGAGACAAGGTATAGCTCTCGGAAACTTTTTGGAAAGAAAAAAAAAGTGCGTCATGAAGTTCCGTAACAAAATCATGCGAATAATCTGGCGGTCTATAGCAAGCTCCTAGTAAGGCCTGATGAGATCGTGATGATGCAATCACCCAGACCATTTCCAACGATGACGGCACTGCTACCCGATTACAAGATACTGTGTTTGTGGCGGCGATAAGAACGCCACCACCCCTTCTTTAGTCTCTATCACACCTAAACAATGCGAAATTCATGTTTTTTGGGAACACTTCTATATCTTTTATTTCTGGACGTAACCAAGTCTCCGTTAGAAACACTATGTCAGCATTTGCCGATTCAATCAATGAATGCAATTCTTCTCGTTTGGAAAGTACACTTCTAATATTTGTAAAAATAACCGAGTGCGAAGTGTTTGGGAAAAGCGGGGCAGTAGAGTAATTTAAATGGGAGCCCGCACTGATATCCACCTGTTGTACACGTCGTGGCCGGGAAACAAGGTTGCTAGGTTGCTATTTTTCAATTTCAACCACTCTGTCTAAATTCTCGTTAAAGACAAAGCACTTTTCGCCAATGTACAACTTGTCTACGCGAAGTTTGTAACAAGCATCTCGCGTTTTGGCGAATTCCAATAGCCTCCGTCGGGCCACCTGCACAGGTTGAGGATAGTCCTCACTAATTGCAAAGCCACTGTTCTTAAGTTTCGAGCTCGAACCTAAAATCGCTACTTTGTGTTTATAAAAACATAATTTGACGATAATTGGCCTATTTCTACCTGCCCGAAACGAACCGATACGGTGTGCTCTGTCTATGTTATCAGGGCTTATCTGTGGTTGATGTTTAGTGGCACACAGCTCGACCACGTGTGATTCGGATTCAGACCAGGTTTCGTTTTCCTTATCTTGAATCCCAAAGAATACTAAATTTGACCTGCGTGACTGGCTTTCTTGTGCGATACAGCGTTGTTTTAGTTGTTCTAGCTCGGTCTGCGCTGCCTGCAACTCGGATTCGGCTTTTTACATGGTCTCTTGGTTTAATCCGGTACTTGGCAAATCTTTCTCGAGTTCACTCACCCGCGCATTCAGTTCGCGTACCGATTGTTCCGTGTAGTTTTGTTTTTCGGTGAGTACCCCGATTTGTCTTACTAACTCAGTTTGACCATGCTGCAGCTGTAACACTGTGGCGTGAATCTGAGTGAGCAAATCTGCCTGGGCCTGTGTGAGAGAATTGTGGAGCCTGTTTCATAACTCTGGTTATAAACCGTATAAGAATAATTTAAGCAAGAGCATTTCATGACTGAATTTGTCAAGCGTTTTTGAAATATCAAAGTATCTACTTGCCCCTTTATTACAGAGACACTTAATTTTCTCACCCCTCTCTCCGCCCCCCCCCCCCAAACAAACAAACAAACAAACAAACAAACAAACAGCAACAACAAGCACAACAACACTTCTCAAGCGCTTGGGTAGGGTACGTATATTTCACAAAATAAACTCCCCCTTGTTCCTAAAATAAATAATAAAAAAAACTTTTAGCGCAGTGTTTGCGTTGCGAGACTCATTTGAGTATGGATATTAACTACAAAGCATGCTCCTAATTCTCTATCGCTACTTCAAAATAGAAGCACATCTCGAATCTTTCCTAACTCAAAATGTCTCTTCTAACGTACCCAACTATTCCGATAATCTTTTGGGGGAAGTTTAATTTGTAAAATAAATATTTTTTTCTTTAAACACAGATTGTGTTCATGGGTTGGATTTCCTGCGGAAAGTGTCTCGCACGAGTGTGAGCAAAAATCGTTAAACACAGGCCAAGCAAACATAAGCATTCACATACCATTGTAGGCAATGCATAAGCATCCGAAGGAAAAGTATTCTTAGTCATAATCAGTCATACGTCATAATTAGCTTCACCAGGACTGTCATTAATTGTGACAAGCGAAATTTGCCAAGTGACTCAGTGGGAATCCAACATCGGACAGTGCAATTCACTGCCCGAGGCCCTTGCTCGGCACCAGGAGAGGAGGTGAAAGAGAGCGCAAACAATGGGACCAAGTACGATTCACGGGAGCCTGCGTTAAAACAGGCGACCGTCGAAGCGCAGCTCCCTGCATGATCCCACAACGTAATGGGGCAGTTCATAACTTCCCAACAGATAGGCACAGCAGGCGTATGACGTAACAATTTAGCACGGCAGCCAATAGCTAGGATTAACGGGTGCGATAAACCTCCTTCCTTCGCGATTGCTTCAGTTACCATTAGGGGCTCCTTGCAAGAGCACAAAGGACTCAAGGTACTACACGCACCCTCAGAAAAATCAGAACCCAAATACTTTACTCGAAGAAAGAAGGCGCAAACTACAGGGTCATCTATGACTCACGGGAGCCTACATGAACAGGCGACCGTTGGTGCGCGCAGCTGACTCCCGAAGGGCGAAGCGTAACTCCACAAGTGATCCTACAACGTCACGGGGCATATCATAACCATAGCAAAACAATGGATAGCGCAGATGGCGCATGACTTCACACCTTCTGACAGCGGTCAAGAAATAACGTAAAGGGCGCGATAAACACCCTCCCCTCGTGATTACTTCAGTCACCACCAACGGTTCCTTGCAATCCAAGAGCACTAAGCATTCAAGGCCCCACACGCACCCACGGAAGAAGCAGAACCCACAAAAAACTTCTTATTAAAGCATGCTCGTGACACACTCCACTCCCGAATAAATTAAAACTTGTCTTGATCATTCTGATAAACCCGGTGAGCACTTGAGTGGGTCGTATGTGAAACGCATCCAAAACCACCCAAAACACTCCGTAACCAAGCATAACTAATAATAACGCATGCCTAATGCACGCACAAAATATTCTGTGCTGCCCGAGGTTATCAGAATAATCAAAACAAGGATCTTTTTTTTTTTTTTTTAGTTTAGTGTTTGTTTAAGGCAGGTTCAGACATTTGCGTTCGAGTACGACCAACTGCTGTTACGACGTCTTGCGTTCCGCAATAACACTATCGGTGAACCTCTGTTGGCAAAACAACCATCCTGTCGTAAGCAATCATAAGCGACGGTCGTAATAAATCGGGCGTATTCAAACGCAAATGTTTGAATCAGCCTTTATTCACAACATATTCACAATCATTCTAAAAGTACACGCATTCGTATCAACAGACCGACCACCCAGGAAGGTATGCTGCGTGGGCGTTAATGATTGAAAGAAATAATATAAAACTATTCGGGTACCAACAGCAACTTTGAGAACATTATAAAATCTACTAAACCAAAAAAGAGGCGATAATTTGTAACAGAGTCATCAACACTTTTAAATCCGGAACAACCACCATTTTCTTTCAAAGCACTGTAAAGGTGCCTGGACTGATTGAAATATTCAAACGAGTTTTGTAACGCGTAAACTACTCACGATGCCCTTCTGTAACTAAATTACTACCCTTAGCGAAAAGTCGTTCAGAATCAGTATACTAAAAGTGCACTGAAGTATACTAAAAGTATACTTTCAGTGTGGTCTTCGTACTGAATGTATACTTAAGTGTACTTAAAGTGTACTTCCAGTAAAAATGGGGTGGACTGAAAGTATACTCGTTCGTACAAAACTAGTACATGTAGTAGATCGTAGTGCCCGCGGTAAAAAGTAGTTCAAAATCAGTATACAGGAAGTGAACTTAAGTATACTAAAGGTCTACTTTGAGTGCTTGCGGTCGGCATACTCAATTTATTGTAACGGTAATATATATATATATATATATATATATATATATAGTGCGATTTTTTAAGATCAACACATTAAAAACGCGATAGATAGCCCGATGCCGTTTTCACAGGATATTTGTAGCCTCGGCGGACATTAGATGAGTAAACAAACGTCACAGTACGTTGTCTAATTAACTTTTTTAATTGACAGTGTAATTGACCATGATGAATTTTCAATTTTAAAGGGGCTATGAATAAACTCTCGCCCAACCGAAACAATTTGCGAAAAGGCGACGAGTTTTGGGTTATTCATAGCTCAAAGTCTGCCTTCCGTCGCCTGATCAAAAAACAGCGCGCTGGACAGAGCGCAGGATGTTATGCTTACGTAGTCGCTTCAGACGCACCGTTTGAAGTATGATGCTGGAGCATCCACCAAAAGCACGCTGTCAAAAGTGTGCAAGTTTGTTCATGCTGAATCCTACAGCACTTTATAAGGGTTGTAACTTCACTGGAAAATGAATAATGCATGGAACTCCAATATGAGAAGTTCTCACTAACACAAACACACATGCCATTAGCGACATGCCATGTCAAAACCGCTAAGTCACGCTCCATTTTCCCCGCCCCTGCCGCGCGTGGTTCTTGAATTGGGGGAAGAAAGTGAAAAATTTGATAAACAAATATCTCAAAGCCACTTGCTGTTTCATTAATAGTTTTGATCGGGTTACGCTCTAATAATGACTGCCTCTAAAACAGCAACAAAAAAGGTAATTTACGGATTTCAGTTAATTAATAAAAATGTTGCCACGGTTATCCACCCATGTAATGTTCGCTGAGTCGCACGACACACTGAAGACTGCATCAACGTGGCAGCAGCCCCTTTTTTTCTAAAACCTGTTGATTAAAAAATATCACCGGGTATACAGCTGACATAATGTGACAAAGGGATGCTTCATTTCTCATTTCACTGCAGACCACGTGGTCCAAAAGTTCCCCGGGGAAACGACCGGCACTGGCACTGTCAGAGCATACTTACGTCGCAAATGCAGTATGGACTATAGCCCTAAAAAAAGCACAAATAGAAAAGTTAGCTACATTGTACGCCACGGAAAGTAGCGTTATCTAACTTGTCAATAATTATTTTAGCTAGTCATTTTTACTATATTTATCAATTGAAAAGTCTACTTTTATTGCAAAGATAGCTTTTATTTTCTCTGAACTGTATTTGTTACCTTTATTGAAGAATAAAAGTTTGCTGTAAAAAACTGTCAGCACTATTCGGAAGCTAGACGATCGAGGGCAATCGCACCAAGTGTTTGATGCTGCTGATGCAAAAGTATGCACATGTCTTTGTTTTCAAAGTGCACCGCCACTTGCGTGCTGCCTCATAGGCTAGTACACAAATAACGTTTGCAGGATGATCCAGTGTTTTTGTTATGCAGGTCTCAGCTCACTATACGCTGTTTCAGATATCTGCATCCACAGCGAGCAAAAAGACAGGAGGCAAAGGAAACCACGGCTAATAACGGGGACATAAGATGCTCCACCTTGCATAGTCCCATACCGCGCAAATCAACTTCTGAACCGCATAAGCGAAGTAGTGTTATGAATGGAAGCTCGCTCTGAAATTGGCTGGAGAAATCGGCGCCTTCGTGTGACAACCTCAAACTTTCACCGAAAGTGTTTCATTGTGTAGATTTATGTTGCAAAACTCTAAGACATCTCAATTCACGTGAAAAGAACTTGACAATTACAACAACGAACACGCCAACACAGCGGATCGAGAGTTCCAGGCTGTAAAAAATCGACGTAAATTTTACGCGTCTTTCCCTCGCCAAAAAAATCGGGCACGCGAATTGTTTCAAAATACGAGGTTGCCCTCATTATTTATTTGTCGCGACAGCCGAGCCTTCCAGAAAAGCCGAAATCCCAGGAGTGCAAGCATGCGCAGATGAATCAGAATAGCCTTGGCGACGAAGGAGAAATTGCTTGATATAGTTTCGGTTTTACACTGAAAAAAACCTAAAGTTTAGATACAACCTAAGATTGACTAAATTTTTGTTATTTGTTTACAAAATTGATATAGTGACTTTACTATCATTAATATATATTGATTTGCTTAGTTTTGTCCTCAAAAAACAAAGAACAAAAAAAGAGACTTTTGAAAACTGCGCATGACCATCGCGATTGCAATCAGCTTCCGTTCGGCCGCCGCTTCCCGTTGGGGTTCCGGAGGCTTCGAGCATCGCTCCCTTTTTACGTTTTAGCCGTTTTAGTGGATGTTTTAGATATCTTAGTTACGAATACCGTGTTCAAGAATAGCAAGCGATTACTGAAAGCTGGGAGACGCTGCGTCTTACCAACGCAAATAAGTGGTGGACAGTCATGGCCGACTGGTGCAAGCCCCGGTAAGGAAGTTTCGTTTGTTTCTGCGTAGTGCGCCGCTGTTTCAAACTTTGTCGTGTACCGTGTGCTTGCTAAGCTATGCTTGATTCTAACTATGCTCTACCCGGTGTTATTTAGTCATTTGAAAAGAGCGTATCTTCAAAATGTATGGCTCTCTCCGCAGAGAGAAAGATTCGCGTGCGGCGGAACCGAGGGCCAGCCGAGGGCCTGTTGGTGGCGCCGTCCTATACGACGCTCGCCCGACGACGCTTTTGCGGAGCGTTCTAGTGCAGTCTGACGGCAGATCAAGCAATCACAGGTCATGCTAGTTCTGACGTGTGGTCCCTACAGCCTCTCGCCAACGATTTGTTTTATAAAGCGGGAGCGAGAAAAACGTTACAAGAGCGAGCAGCATGATTTCTTGCCTGTGCTGATGCCTGTGCCGTCGAGACGCGCGGTCTATTTGCGTATGCCGAAGCGGCACGCTTTCCAAGTTTACGATCGCGTGATGTAAATAAAGTGAGTTTGGATGTCACGTTTTTTAGTGGCGGCTAAAGCCGCTACAAAAAGCAGAGCAGTTAGAGAAAGCAAAAACGCGAAAAAATGCGAAAAGGACCTGAATATTCGATGGAGTTGAAAGACTACCAACGTACCAACTCGCCCAGTTATTCTTTGTCAAAAAATAATAGCCAATAGTATTAATTTAAATAAATGCAAACTTTTAATTGTTTATAAATTTGTAATTAATGCAGTACAGCCCTACGCTGCTCTAGTGCTTTTATGATATCAGGTAATGTGTAAATGTATAGGATAGTTCATAGCAACCATTTATGTACGACCCATTATATTGAATCTTTCCTCTAAAAGCTCGAAGTTATATAAAAAAAAGTGCAAATCATAAATTAAGCCGCACCACTGAATGTGTAAGAGCATGTGACTTGTATGTATGTTCTCAGCAAAAGAAAAGGATGCATTCAAAAAGGGCTGATCATTTTGTTTCCTCTGTGTTAGAGCTTCTTTCAGGTACGTACACGCAAAATGTGGGTGTCTACGTCTAAAAGAGTGGAATTGACGTTTCCCGCAGGGCTGCAGGCCTGACTCAGTTTGGCTAGCAGGTTCCAACCTATGGGAACCTGCAGGGAACTGCATCACAAGAGTAAAAGTGACGTCCGCCCACTGATCTCTATTATGGGTGGCTGAATGGTGCATCGAGCGTATGAAGCCACCGGAAGTAAGCGGCCTGTCTTGATAGCGAGTGCTTGACAGGCTTTTCGATTCTCCCGAGTGCTGGTTCGAACAACGTTCAGGCGCTGGGTTTTTTTCTTGTCATCCCAAGAGAGCCTGCTTGTTGCGGAGTAACAGTGCATGCGGACCCGAGAAGTCGCCTGGGAAACCATTCGATGTGAAAATTTTGAGATTCTATTTTATCAAAAAGTGCATATGTCCCACGTTCAAATGTCTTATTCTTGGGATTTCATCCAGAACTAATCTCTGCAGCGCACTGGCACATGCGGAGAAGCGCACTGAACAAAGCAAATCCATCGCAATGGTGACTTTGCGAGCGCTTTGAAAGGTTTGAATGGCATAAACGACTTTATTTTCGCGAGCTCAATATTTGATACATTTTATGAAGTGTTACTGTTGGAAATACTTTGCAGGTACAAAATTTCCCAATCAGGAGTAATGTTCAATGCATTCGTATCCATGGGGTTACTTTTTTGCAGGACCAATTTTAAGCAATTTCGATGGACTCGCAAAAACTAAGCCTTCGTAAAAATTTAGTAGTTTACAGTAGTACAATTAATCTTGAAACCAATATCGAATACCGTAATATACTGAACTTCTAAAACAAAATGTTAATATTAGTACAGCCCTGAAAATGGCCATTCTCGAATGTTTTCGTTGTGGCCTTCATTAATCTATATGTGCTTAAAATGTAGCAGCTGCAACCTTGAATCTGGAAAAGGCTATTGTTTGTGACACATTTTCTTTATGGTGCCTAGGATTTTAGGTGATAAATGTTGTGCCCTGCAATGAACACTATTACCTGTAGCATAGCCCTGGGCATGCAAAGAAGGCACACCACCAAGGTCTGACATATCAGGGTTTCAAAAATGCTATTGTCCGATTTTCCTCACCCTTCTGTCAGGATGAAGTGGCTACTATCTTGCCTTTCTCACATAGTGGTCCTTTGAGCGAGTTTTGTGGTGTTATATCATAGGGTGGCATATTGTAATTTTCTCTTCTCTTTTTACGCAGGATGTAATGGCACACCATCATCACAAAGGAGAGTGTACAGTGAGGCAGGCTCGGAAACTTGAATAAAGTGATATGTAGGATTACAATTCTGTCTTATAAATTATGTGAAGAACACTGATCATAATGTTTGTATGCTACACATACATACTTTCAGTTGAAAAATGCAATGCATCTTTTCTTTATGGCTTTTCTCACACAGTTTCAGAAGACGCTGGTACGTCATTTTTATGAGGAATGTTTGGAAATAGAGCTGCCAAAGATTTTCTCGTAATTTTCACGTACATAGCCGCAAATCAAAATGACAACTCTCCTAGTCAATGTTGGAAAACGGCAGTACATTATTTTCACGAGGGAAGATTTGAAAATGATTCAATTGTCATTTTCACGTCTATACTCGCAACTTAAAAACGCGGTGCCTCTCTTTTTTTTTTTTGACAACTTTTCCCATATAATTTCATACCATGATTGTACGTTATTTTGACGAGAAATGTTTGGAAATAGAGCTGCCAAGACTTTCCTCGGAAATTTCCTGACTCATTTTTAAGAGTGCATCTCCCGATAATGGCACTTCGGCATTATCATCAATTAAGTGTTGTCAACGATGTTTCTTTAAATTTCACGAGAATGGAGCTATGTGTCATGAAATTTCACAAGTTGGAATCCCGCCGTTCAAAGAAACACCTTTGAAAAGTCAGCTTTTTAAATGCAGGCGCCGATTTTTCTGGCCAATTTTAGACCGTTCTTTCCATTCAGAACGCCCGACATACACGGCGTCCCAGATTACTTGCACCATACTTAAAAAAACACTGGAGCACTCTGCAGGAGTGAAATCAACTGTCATTATCAACCGTCTTGCGAAAGTGCACATATTTTTTTAATGCGCCTGGTTATCTAAATAAGTAAGATTAATCAGTTAACCTTTCAAATATTCTTTTAAGGGCCAAGATGTCAATTGTAAAGTTGCAGGGCGCATTGTGAAACACCCAATTAAAGTGTTTGCAACATGATACGCTTTCGTGCTTTTTTCCTGCCTTCAAAGAACGCACATTCGCGGCGCGCCCGCGCGCCGTGATTGGGGAAGCGAGTTGTCACGCGGTATTTTTTTGTGTTTCGTGGGCGTTTTTTGAAGGCTTGGAAACTTTCCAATGCACACCTCGGCTTTTAAACGAAGATTTCAAAAGTTAGCTTGTTAGTCTTAATTAAATAACTAGGCGCACTAAAAAAATTGCGTGCACTTTCGCAAGAGACTTGCTAACAGCGTACAGTTGGTTCCCCTCCCGCAGAACGCCCCGGTTCCTTTTTAAAGTTTGGTGCAAGGTACCTGGGACACCCCGTATATATGTGCTAGTAGTGTACTACATTTAGTGCACAAAAATCATACATGTAGTGTACTAAATGTACACTTATATTATGCTAGATGTACACTCGAGGTGCACTTATGGTATACTACATATGCACTTGTGCTGTACTAAAAGTATACTATTTTGTTTCATAAAAGTGTGAAACTAGTACGATTTCAGTACATACCCTAAGTTCACTATTAGTATACATTCAGTATACTGATTTCGAACGACTTTTCGCTTAGGGTAGCCAAAACGTCTTGTTTCAGTTTCTTTTTTTTTAATTTTCACGCACTTTAACCAAAATCTACTCGCACAGCACGCAACACGCCAAAACAGGGCGGAAAATGTTGGTTTCCATTATATTAACACTGTCTAAAATGGTTTGGGAAGATACTGGAAACCTCATTAGGGGATGAACGATAACCAGGGCCGTTATCTAAAAAATCACTAGAGCAGACACTTGTCTAGCCTCACGTATGTGCTGTTTCACAAACTGTTCGGTAGACGAATTGAGCTATTTTACATACCTTGAAGAGATAGGTGTTTATCACGCTCGAACAGTTGTTTTACCAAAGCACAAAATACACTCAGTCGGGTGTACAAAGCGTGGTGCCAAATTTTTCGATAAGAATTTAATATGGGTATATATCGCTGACTTATTGGAACTCTTAAATACGGAACTGTTGGTAGCATTTCTAAAATCGACTTAGGCGTCTAGAATTCGGGGGAAAAGTTTGACAGCGAAACATTGCTCCCGTCAAAATGACCTGTAAATCTATATTGGCTCAAGCAATCTAAATTAAAAAAATATATATATATAACTTAGATGGCCTCCACAATTCTCGGGCTTGCACAATAGACAAAACGAAATAATAAAACATGGAAGGAAAGCATTAATTGTCGCCAAGAAATGGGAAACAACACTTATGTTCAAAACTGGCATATTAAAAGTATGGAAATAACGAAAAATGTCGACACTAATGTTAATCATGTAGAGTTTCTCAAGGCCTCTGAAGTTAGTGTAAGGTAACAACTACTAGACACTGGAATATTGTTGCTGTTCACAATTTGTGATACGCACTCTACACTCGTAATACTACTAAAATCTCAAAACAGGCATCATTTGTTTTAATTTGAACTTTGAACTTTATTAAAATATGTTTGTGCCAAGGACACCGGACAAAAAAGTTTCCAGTTGAAGCTTGACTAGGTCCGATGTCCCCGAACATAGAGAACACAATACAGTAATCAAATAGAACAACACTATTACCTAAACAAATAAGTGCACACCATTTTTTACTTAAACAATAAATATCATCTTACATATCAATGGGGTCGAAGACGAAGTTGTTAAGCAATGTGTGCAAGTTATGAACAAGGTTGAAGTGCATAATTAGTACGGAAATGGGGAAGGATCCAGACTTCCTGGCGTCGGATACTGATTATAGATTCGCGTTTAGTCAAGTTTGAAAGATGAGACAAAAATCAATACACTCCACGGTTGAGAATAAATACAAACATAATGAACGATAGTCAAAGACACAGGCCACTTTGATGATACTGTGACTAAAACAATAATAATATGATAACCTAAAATACTCAATAAATATTTTTTTGGTTTGAAAGAGGCGGAAACCAATAAAGTAATATAATCGGAGCAGTCGCTTTCGTTAGTTTGTGCTCACACGCATCCCGGAATGGATTTGAGGTCGAACCTTCATTTGCGAGACAATAAAACTTCAGTTGCAATTAAAACACCGCCGCCTAGATGTTTCCCAGTACATTGGTAGCCTAAACCTCGATGATATACAGTGTATTTTGTACCACAATGACTAACTTCTGGTATACCAAGGTCGCGAATCATAAAGACGAAATATACCATGGGTTTGAATCTATTAAACTTGACACGAGCTCATCGGTCTCTACCTAAGCCTCTTACATTTTATTTTACCATCAGGGTCTAGAAGCCTGGCAGAGGGCAGTGGGTTACGCAAACAAAGAAAAAGAAAGCATAGCAAATCATACAGCAACAAAAATATTATAGAGTTGTTATACTTCGCTTCACCTTAAGTCCAGACGCAGCCGACGCTACAAGCTGATGGGACCATTCAGAGAGCGCCAAAAGCGCGGCGACATGGTGTTCCTCATGTTTCTGTACGTGTTGTATCATAGCTGAAGCTGCTGAACTCATCATAATCAGAACATGCCCAGTGACTTGCGCTTTTGACTCTGCCTGGTTAATCCCATTAGATCGTAGCGTCGACTGCGTCTGGATTTCAGCAGAAACGAAATATAGAACTCTTAAAAAAAGATTTGTCACGGCAGTTTGAAAATTCGACATTATCAGGGATTTCGGAGATGGCTCGGTGTAGGCGATTCCACATTCTTGAAGTACTGGTAATGAAAAATGCATGAAAACGTTTTGTGCGTCAGGAAAGGATACAAACTCCCTGACGGTGATCAATGCGTGCTGCAATGTAAGAATGTGTTAGTGTACGTATTACTTCGCTTTACGTCCGAGACCTGTCTAAGCCAAGATGACACATAGACGCATAGAGGCTAAAAGCGCAAAGCCACGACGCCCTCTCTAGGTTTTATTGGGTGAGCCGGCCGTTTAGCATCGAATTTATGGGTTGTATGCACTGACTTGAAGACAGCCACAATCTAGTAAGACAATGAACAATCGCAGTGAAAATCACAGTACCATATTTGATAAGAATTTACAAATGCTATAAAATTTGGCAACACGATACCCGCTTAATGGGGTTCTGGATATATAAGTCTTACAGGAAATGCCCAAGTAGAAAAAAATAGTCACTGCTGCGCATTCAAGTGACAACGTCCACCTGACGACTTTTACAAAAAAAAAAAAAAAAGATGTTGAAAGATTCATTCACTGTCTGCGTTACAGACTGTCGTATGATACGTGGCCCGGTCGCATCTCCAAAGAGAGTCTACTCCAGTTAGTTGATTCTAATCTGCGCTGCCCAGTGCTCACTTACTTGACCTTCATCCATCGCCTCCGACTTGAAATCGTTTATACCGGCAGCTTTCCTTACCGGATTCAACAGGTGCACACACAGAGTTGCACGTGCGGTCATTCTGGGGAAGACGTTGAACACATCATAACGGACTACTTTATAGTACGATAGGTGGCGAAGTTGATTACGGGCTGAACAGCGTACTTGACAACATCTCATTCCTGTTTTTTTTTTCGCCCCCCCCCCCTTCCAGAAAAAAAAGGGAGAGGGGTCAAATTTTTAGGTTTATGACCTGATTTATAAAAATAAAAAAATAAAGAAAGAAGCGTGCACCAGCTCTATTTCGTTATTTTATGAATGGCACTAAAACCAGGGTCAGACGTGAACGTTAAAGGCCTTTAGAACGAATTCCTTTAAAAGGTTGGCGAACCAGCGCACGCCGATAAGCGTAAGGTTGCGAGTTAATGCGCCGATTCTTTAAATGAGTTCGTTTTGAATGTCTTTAATGTGCCCGTCTGACCCAGGTATAAAATAGCAGTCAAATATTATGCAAGAAAAAATAAGCGTATTTTTCTTCTTAAACGTCGAGCATGATGATGCTTTTTCCTTGCATCTTATTAGTTATATATTTTTAATTTATTTTACGTGTGCCTTTATCGCGTAATTTCTCACTGTGTAAGCCCTTTTGACTTATAGGTGTGTGTCCATAGGTCAACGCATCATTCATTGTGTGCAGATTTTGTAATTGCAGTTCACATATAATACATCCTATTTTCATTGAATTTGAAATAGCCGGTCTCAGAATATGGAAACAAATTATTCACTTCATTATATAAACAGTGATTGATTCGTGCGCCGGCCGATGAGCACGTCGTGCTTTCGGCGTTGGTTTTCTGAACCCTCTGTTCGTGCAAAGGAACCATCATCCAGACCTTTCAGTCCTCGAGTATTCAACATGTATCAAGGGATTGCTTAAACTGTTTATTCAAGATCATAGAAGGGCAAAATTTAGGCTTGATCAAAAACTTTGATCAATACATCATGTTGTCAACACCCTTGTATGAGCAAATCTTAAGTTTTTACATTTATTTTGCAGTACGGACATAGCCAAAACAAATTGGGTCTGTTTAAAAAAAAACAAAATACCCCAAATCTGAATGAACCGGATAACTAGTACTGAGAGTCTTAGAAAAAGCCAAAAGAAACAAGGTTTTAAGAATACTAATGCTTTCATCGGAGATTTCCTGTGCCATCTGAAGTTCCGATATAGCACACTTTTGTTTACATCATTTCAAAGTTATTTAGGATGACATGTTAGCATAAAGGTAAAATATGATTAAAAATAAACGTCTGGCTTCTCTTAGCGCTATTTTGTATTCAGTGGTTGCTGACCAGTAGATATTCCAACATAACTGAGTTTTGGATAACCTAGCGCAACTAAAGAAAAACGTTTGCCCGTTCGACAGCCTTTTTAAAGGCTGGTTAAATCAAGCTAATTGAAGGCTTGACATCACCATTCTTAGTGGTACGAATATTGTTTTTGGGTGAAAAAACATTGCATTTAAATAAATTCCAATGATTGTTAATAGACCTCTCGCAAATCCCTTGTAAAACCTCGCCCACGATCCCATAGCTCACAATTCAACGTCAAAGTCAGTCTTTTTTAAACTGTAAGGTATAGACCAACGTGGTGTTTCCAAACAAGCCCTCACGAGGTGTGGGCACTGCGCCATTGCAGGAACCAGATTCGCGTCAAGTGGAGCGTCTCTGCGCATGCGCCCTGGTAATAGCAGCGCCACCGCAGCGGCGTGACGTCAGCGCCGTGTATCATTCCATATTTAGTGTGTTCCTCATGGGCAGGAAGAGGAACGTTCAGTCAGCTTTTCAGCAAAGAATGATCGCTTAAATCTAGCAAATAAGATATGGGAGTGACATGGTATGACGAGGTAGTCAACACAAGATCTAACACACTAGCGGATGTTTACCTTATTCGGGTTAGTTGAGTTGCAAGTGGTCTGAGAATAAAATTGGTACGCATACGCAAAACGTTGCTGCAATCAAGCGCAAAGGAACGGGGATAAGAAGACGGATTCGACTACAGAATGTTTGGATATTTCAGCTAGTAACGCAATTGATATACCAGTCATGTCACTACAGTCGGTGACAGGTTAGGAGTTCAGGGGAAGCTCCTGCAACCTCTCCCCTTTAGCAGAACGAACGCTGAAGAGGAGGTCGCCTCTCCAGTGTTTGCTCTGCAAAAGTGGAAAGAGGTGGAGGGTGAACGATAAGTGGTCACATTGCGTGCCGACGACTTTGATATGCGCCACGTATACGAGCGCCAGGCACACGTATGAAAGCACGACCCAGCGAAAAGCCTGATACTTCTTCGCAATAAAAGCGCACTCCGTAGATACGTGGTCACGTTCCGATTGGCCCGCAGGGGCCGTAGCTTTCACCGTACTGGCATGTTATGCGATCACGGCTTCCTGGCCTTACCAGTATTTCATGCTTCAGACGCTAGGCTAAGCGGCGCCACCAGAGTAATAGCTCTCGTTGTAACAATGCAGCGGCCGCTCCCAGGCATACCTAATGTTTCTTGCTTCAGTCGTTAGGTAGCGCCAAATCAGACAGCATTGCAGGTTGCCTATAGTTGAGTACTACATGCTTTCTGTTCCTAAATTGAAAGCCACGTGGCTAAAATCAGGGCAGTTTCTTTGCAGAAAGAGACATGCGTGTGCGCGCAGGAAAAGAAATTTAAGTTCACCTGAAGGAGAAACATAAAACCTATTTTTTCTTCCAATCCAATATTATGTCGCCGTGGAATAAATGATTCATCACCGATTCAAAAGGTTTCTTAGAAACGCCGCAGACGAAGAGTTGACAACCCAGATCAAAGAGAGATCAGCGACACTGCTTTGCTGACCAACACATTTCTGCTCTTGCAAGGGGTTTAAATTGTTTACTGTTAAACTGCATATGTATTCTTGCAACGCGATTGACCACATTGAAAATTATCGTGGACCCGCTTCTGACGAATATTAACAGCTTTGGTAGTACTTACTAGTATACCATCAATATTTATGGAACAGATAATATTTTCAATTGTCATAAAATATATTGAGTGTAATAACCTTCTAAACATTAATCAGCATAGATTCAGGAAAGGACTACCATGTGAAACTCAGCTCCTTGAAATCGAACATAACATTCCTCCTAACCTTGAACAGAAAAACAAGTGGACGCCATATTTCAAGATGTTGCAAAAGCATTCGACAGAGTACCTCATAACCGTCTTAAACTCTATCTTCACAACTTCAAAATGTATCCTTTCATAATCACCTGGATTGCAGAATTTCTTTCCTTTCGCTCCCAGTACACCGTCGCAAGTAATTCAGAGTCACCTAAATATAACGTAACATCAGGAGTCCCTCAAGGTAGTGTGCTCGGACCACTGCTTTTTTGAATCTATATCAATGATTTCTCTCTTATTGCTTCTTCTATTATCCGCCTTTTTGCAGATGACTGAGTAATTTATCGCACAATCACAAATACTGACGATCATTCATCTTTTCAAACCAATGAATCACGCATTGCGCATTGGTATGACGAATGGCAGATGTCTCTGAATTTAGATAAATGCAAAGCGCGTATCTTTTTTCGCCTTTCGCCGCTATCTTCTTGCACTCACAGTATTAACGACACTACCCTCGGCGCTGCCTCATCCTATAAATATCTCGGCATTCATATAACCAGCGATTTAACATGGAGCACTCATATTAATTTCAATTTCTCGTAGGCAAAAACCACACTGGCTTTTCTGCGAAGAAACTTAAAACTGGCCCCTCGTAACGCACAACAGATCGCATACGTAAGTTCAGTACGCCCGGAGCTAAAATACGCCGCACCCGTATGGTCTTCGTGAACTACCTTAGGGACGAATTAAAAAAAGTACAAAAAAAAAAGGGCTTTGAGATTTATTTATTATGACTCTTCCTTTTACACGAGTGTTTCTGGCTGGCGCGAGCGAGCGAATCTTCCCGAACTTTAAGACGAAAACTATCTCGATTGATAATCCTCTACACGATTTACCACCGTACATCCACGCCTAAAAAATAGTTTACTTCCATCTTTCATGTCTTTTTGTTTCCAAGATTAGACAGTAGCTGTAAAATAGAGCCGATTTATACCCCTACGCCAATTATTTTCTTCCTCTGACTATATCTGAGCGAAATGCTTTACCAAATAACATAGTCACAGATAATAACGTTGACTCGTTTAAACAACTACTAAGTGACTATTTGCAACCCATACGCTATTATTGTTGAGTTTTATTTAGTTCATACCATGCCCTTCAATTTTCGTTTTGAGTTTTTTTGCAAACCTGCATCTTTTGTCTTATTGATATTGAACGTGTCATTATGTTTTTCAATTGTAATTTTCAGCGGCTCACCGCTTCTTTAATGCCCTGTACTAGAGCCTTCGAGGTATTAATAAAAAAAATATATATATATACGTAAGGTGAGAATAGTAACACTTAGTATACTCTGGTAAACGTCTCCGAAAACACGCCTAACACAATATTTCGCCTCGCCAATGCACTTTAGTTTTACTTCAATATAACGACCTCTACACACGCAGACGCAGCCATATAAAGAAGGAAAAACACCGACATGCCAGATAAAAATTAATTACCTCGTCCTGGTTCGCGGTGATTTACGTACTGGACATGTCATTTTTAATTTCACTCCTCGTATCAGCCAAATGCCGTTCGCTTATTGTTTCGTTGCCTCTTTGCTTGAACTCGCAGTGCCTTTGTACTGACAGCAAGTGTTTACGGCCCCTGGGTTTTATCCATTGTTGTCTACTGATATCCGGGAGTCGGCATCGAAAGTGGCATGCCCGTCTATCCAACCACATTTCCAGGTGTCGGTCCCGGAACGCACTTAGCCGCACTTCGATGATGCGAACTAAATTGTCACGCTTGAACTATCGTAAACAACGAAAAAAAAAAAAAAAAAAAGCTGGAACAAACAACACTTTCATGACCAGAGCGATAATAAATTTACAACGTAAGGGCGAAATCCCGAGACGTTAATCCGACCGACCGAGAGCGGAACGCAAGTTTCAGAATGCTCTACATGACTAGGGAGATTTAGGTCCCCTGTAAATTCTACTTACATAAGGCCACTTACCCAGTTTGGCGCAGAAAATATCTCGTAGTGCCGTTCGCACTCACAAACACGGACGCTCTCACACGTGAGTCTGAGGAAGTTTCAAGTGGTGTTGTAAACAGGAATAAAAGATAAAGGAAGATTAATTGGTAGATCCTTGGGGTCTGCGTTAAAGGGATGCTGATCCAAACATTTCGGTGTCTATAGTAAGTGGCGCGCTATATTTTCTGAGTCAGCAGCTGCCGGTGTGCGCGAGCACACACACAACGAAATTTACGTCATCATATCCCCCATTTATGCTTAATAGGCTTGAATGGGGGATATGATGACGTCAATTTCGTTGCGTGGGCTCGCGCACACCGGCGGCTGCTGACTCATAAAAACATAGTGCGCCACTTATCATAGGCACTGAAGAATTGGTTCAGCATTCCTTTAACATAACACTTGGGAAATGCCACACGCGTCCCTTTTTAGGAAACGCTAATGCTGACCACTTCACTTTTCTGTTTTGGCTTTCTCTTTTGCTTCCTCTATTCTTTGCTGCCTCTTTTTGGCTTTGTTACGAGGTCAGTGTTAGCGTTTCCCACCAATGGATCTTCCTTTAATTTTTGTAGCACAAAGCAAGGCATAAACGCTCCCCACACCTGCAAGTTCAGTCTCGGCCAAGCATCCGCGCGCGCATTGGTGCCTTGATAAAGCTTTTCTTTGTGTATTGGCTGCGTAAGTTTAAAGTAATAAATCTGGTTTGCTTTAAGCATATTATGTTTTGTAAAATATAGACTGCTATAAAAATCACGAACACTTCCTTTATAGTTTTTTTTTTTTTTTAATGTGGAAAACCATTTTCTGGAGAATAATTAATTTGCTATAATTTGTGGAAGTGGTTGTCCCCTATGCCATAATTCCATAACAAAGTTTTGAGTAAAACAAAGAGCAATATAAGTTTTGATAAGCCACATTGGTAATAAATTTGCTATTTTATATATACAACCCAATGTTCGCGATAGGTCCCCTTTGAATTTGTTCACGTGAGTGTTACAAATAGGTGTTTCCTTAAACCAAACACCAATAAACTTTTGTTCTATAACCTGAGATATGGGGGTGCTATTATATTGGCAGATGTATTACACCATTGTCGTGCTTATTGATAGATCCAAATATAATGTACTTTGTATTGTCCAAATTTAGTTTAAGTGTGTTTGTTTCCTGCCATTCGGAAAGTTTTTGAAGATAATCATTTGCTTGTTGTTCTAAGGACGCTTTTGTATTGCTGCAGAAGAAAACATTTGTATCGTCAGCGTACATCACCATGTGTGGAAAATTTGGGATGTCTGTTATATCATTTTTATATATATATAAGAAAAGTAGTGGGCCTAGTATGAAGCCCTGGGGCACTTCGTGTTTTATTTCTAATTGCTGAGAAGCGGCGTTATTGACAAGTACAAACTGTTTACAATTCCGGAGGTAGGCCTTGATTAGGTCAGACGCTACGCCACATACACCACAAGTCTGAAGTTTTGATAGTAAAATGTTGTGTTGTATTGAATCAAAGGTCTTGCTCAAATCTAGAAATAATCCGAGAGTATATAGTTTATTTTTAATGATGGTTATAATTCTGTCCTTTATATTCGTAAGCGCAAGTTCAGATTTGTCCCTTCGAAAATCGCATTGGGACCTAGTGATTACGTTGCATTAGAAAAAAACAAAAACAAATTGCAATCTAATGTTTATCACGCTTTCAAATATGTTTTTAGAATATTCGCAATACATATATTGGTCGGTATTTTTCTAGGTCATTTTTGTTTCCCCTTTATGCACCGCACTAACCCTTGCAACTTTGTGTTCGTCTGGATATATTCCTGTTTGCATAGTGTTGTTTATAATGGGTGCCAGGACTGGGCGTATTATATTTGGCACCATTTTACCTGGCAAGGGCTTTATTTCGCCAACCCCAGCCGGTTCGCACGTGCATCTCGCAGTAAAACAAAAATCCTAAAGTTGCCAAAAAGTGCGTTTTGACGCATAAACAGCCGTTTATTCCACCCTGAGGTGGTCCAAGTAAAAATACAAAATATGGTGGGTTTGGAAGAACGATTGATCGTCTTTTGATTCTGAAAGTTTAATCAGAGTAATTTTTGTTTAAAGCGATAAAACAATTTTTGAAGTTGAACTCTCGCACCACTACCCGGCGTCGCTTTTTAACGCCTCTTCGCCGCACAGCACGCCACCTGCGACGATAGCCGAAGCGATTAGGTTCAAAGAAACAACGGAGTTTGCTGCCCGCTTCCCCTCGTCCCTCTTTTCTGGCTGTAAGGGAAGAAACGGCGGGTATCGTGTACTAATCGGAGGTGCCGCCAGTGCGTCGCCATAGCAGGCCCGTTGTGCCCCTTGTACCCGAGGGCGGCTCTTCACACTCCGAAACGCGATGCCTAATCGACGGGCGGCATCAGCTGACGTGGACTTCTTGATGCCATGCCAAAGGTCTCACGGCGACCTCCGTTTCCTAAAATAAAATTAATGGTTCTTCACCATAATGTTAGTGGTGCTTCTCTAAAATATTTTTGACGAGAAACAAATTTCATGGGGTGATGGCGGTTTGAACTCGTAAAAAAGGAGTGAAACTAGGAGTCATTTATTAATTGATAAAAATTAAGATATTTTTATAGAACAGTGGACTATTTTTTCCTAAAAACCACATGGTATTTTGATTGTTGTGTAATAAGGATCATGGATATTCGGTTGAAGCAATTAAAAAAAAAAGTAATATATGAGAATTTTAGCCTTTTTGATAGTTTGGTTACAAACTATCTCGTTGCTGCAGGTGATTAAAAATTCTTATTGGCAACCTTGTGAATATACTGCACAAAAAAAAAAGTTTCGGGCCCTACAACTAAATATCTTGCAGAAAAAACAATTTAATTTGTGCAAATTGTCGTTCTGCCGTTTAAAGAGCCGTCATTCTGCCTTGAGGTGGTCGAAAGAAAAATGCGAAACATGGTGACTTTTACAAAAGAGTTTATTGCCTTTTGTTCTTGAAAGTTTAATTAAAATAATTTTGTTCTAAATACGAAAAAAAAATTTTGAAGTTGAGCTTTTACGTTGCAACTTGGCGTCGTTTCTTCTGCCTCTTCTCTGCACAGCACGGCACCGTCGAGCCCGGCGAAGCGTGCGACAGTGTAACGGTGTGCCCACGCAGGTAGGGAGCAGGACCTTGAGTTGTCAGGTACATCTTGGTGAAAAGGGGCTGTTTTTCACTCTTGTTGCTTTATGGCTTTTCCCATTTCGACCGTTTTACGCGGCGATGTCCTCCTGTGATCTTCCTGTGTCTTGATGTCAGGAGAAGCTTAGCGCTGCCGGTTCAGAGCATCCATTAGTAAGCTAGCTGTTTCCTACATACACAACGCGATCACTCTCTCTTAACGAAAAAAGAGTCATAGTACAGGCTAGCTGGTGGAAGTCAACCATTTCGTCGTTTACCCTGAGACTGGGGGTTTTTTAAGAAGAGCAAAAGTAACAGAAAAACAGACAGGTCTCAAACTCAGCTACAAGTTTATTTCAACAACCTCCTCTTATATAGTTCGTTCTCGTCGTCATCAACCAATCACAAACGACTTGTCCTCTGCACCGTGACTTTACAAGTTCCACTCTATCACAAAAGAAGCCGACACTCCCAACGTTTCCAAGTGAAAATGTTCTAGCAGAAGATATGGCACACAAAGACTTCAATCAACGCTTTTGTGTCCTCACATTAAACAGGACAACAGCCCACACCAACAACCCACTCAAAACAGGTCACCTCCAAAATAACCCCCACAAACAATACACACCAAACACTACAAAAAAAAAAAAAACACTTAAAACTGTAAAAATTGCTTGCAGCGGTTCCCTATTTGCATGGAAGGTTGACTAATGAAATTTCCCAACGATCTAATCCTAATTGTTTCTCTTACCACCCTTTTAACATCGTTGCTTTCCTTAACAACTACATCCGTTCCAGACCAATCCGTTGTGCAGTTTCTACACTCCTCCAGATGCTTAGCCAACTCCGAATTTGCTGCATTATTTTTAACATTCCTTTTGTGTTCTGTTAAACGATCGTTCAAACACCGAGAGGTTTGGCCCACATACTTAAAACCACACGCCAAAGGAATCTCATACACCACGCCTATGCTACACGGCACCGACTTTTCCCTATGCGCCTTCTGACAGCCCCTCTGAACCGTTTCAAAAGGTGTCAATCTATCTAACCTAAAATCCGTGCTGAATACGACATCCACGCCATATTTTTTTGCACATGCTCTAAGATTGTGGGACACCTCGTGACAATACGGAACCACAGCGTACCTATTCCTGATTTCTTGCGTCTTCCCCTTTTTCTCCCTGCACTGTAGGGCAATCTGCCTTTTGATGTACACTTCCCCATATCCTGCCATTACCAGTCTTTCCCACTGGTTTTTTAGTGCCTCCGGTCCGAAATGCATGCATGATCTCACCACAGCATTACCAATCAAAGATCTGACTACCCCGGCTTTTACATTTTTCGAGTGACAGCTACTCTTTGACAAAACCGGTTTTGGGTTTACCTTCCCATACTCCCAACAAAGACCTCGTTCCAAATGTAAACGCAGGTCGAGAAACTGCAGGACCTCGCCCCTTGGCCTCTCTATCGTGAATCTCAACTCTGGCGCCACTGACCTTATTACTTGTTCTAAAACATGGTCCAACCCTTCCTGAACAGAGCAAACTAAAATATCATCCACAAATCTTTTCACAAAACACTTTGGAGACAACTCTTCTACCCTGTCATACACTTGCTGGTCCATCGTGTTTAAGTAAATTTCCGCTAACAAAGGCGCTACAGACGAACCTATACAGACTCCCTCTTTTTGCACAAATTTGCGACCTTCGTATTTCAATACCGTTGACTTTAAATAAAGGTCTAGCACCGAAAGAAAACTATCCACCGCTAATCCTGTTCCTGATTGAAACTTAATAAGGTTCCCTTCCAAGGCAATCCTCACTCTATTCATTAGTCTGCTTTTCTCTAAAGAGTAATAAAGGTCCTTGATGTCCATGGAGAATATCGCGCACTTCCTTCCGTGAAACCTTTCCATTACTTCAATCAACTCACTAGAGTTCTTTAAGGCAATTGACTTCTCCAAATTAGCTAACTTCAAACCCCGCTGTAAGAAGCATGAGACCACCTTCTGCCACGTCCCATTCTCGTTAACAACGGTACGTAGGGGCATTTCAATCTTATGATCCTTCAAAAAGAATTTAAGGTTGAGCGTTGAACGCAACGGTTTCAAAACGCTTTTCGCTACCTCTTCCATGCTTTCCTCCAGAAAAACCTTGCAAATGCTCTTCCTCAGCTTCCCAATATTTCCCTTCCATTCATTAAACAATGACCCCCACGCTTCCTCCGACTTCTTCTGAAAGGCCTGTACAGGCAAAACTGCAAACCTTCCTGTTTTATCTGTCTGCAACAGTTTTAACTAACTCCTTTCTAACTCCTGTTTCACCGCTCTCACATCCTTGAAATTCCTCCTATCGATGGGATACGCGTTTCCCATCAATTTTTCCATGCGCCCTACCGCATCTTCGACAAACGCAAGTTTCTCCTCACTATCCACAACCCTTGCGATTGACTGTATGTCAGAAAACACGTCGATTCTAGACGGCTTAACGTTTACACAGTACTTCGGACCTCTACCCAAGAACTCCTCCAATTTCTTCGACACCACTACATTTTCCGGGTTAATTATACAAAGCTGTTGTTTACAATTTCCTGTCCCCTGTACACACTTATTTACCTCTGCCCCCCGAGAATTCCACAACTTGAAATTGTCCAAAACATGCCTACTTTTGACATACCACGCACGGTCGAAATTTGTCCTCATAACGGCGCTCCAAAGGTGGTAGTCTCCATGCCTCCTGAAGTTCCTTCCGAGAAGAAGATTTTCAGAGTCTGTCACATGCGCTGCGGATGTCTTGAACCCGTTGACCTGTTCCAGACCTGTAGGCTTTGATGACCTTCCTCTTGTCCTTCCACGGTATCCCGGAGGCAGCCAGTTGTTTGAAGAATAGCGGGTCCACATACTTTTTCCGCAGACACATTACGAAGAACGCAACGTCGGCTTCCAACTCCGCCATCCGACGTCCCATCTTGTCCAGTGCCACGTACGCTTGGCAAATTAGAAAGGCCGGCGACGACGAAAACGTTGGTTCGAAAGAACCGGTAAAAGAAAATGGTAAAAAGCCTGCTTCAGGTACCATTAACGAAAAAAGAGTCATAGTACAGGCTAGCTGGTGGAAGTCAACCATTTCGTCGTTTACAATGAGACTGGGGTTTTTTTTAGAAGAGCAAAAGTAACAGAAAAACAGACAGGTCTCAAACTCAGCTACAAGTTTATTTCAACAACCTCCTCTTATATAGTTCGTTCTCGTCGTCATCAACCAATCACAAACGACTTGTCCTCTGCACCGTGACTTTACAAGTTCCACTCTATCACAAAAGAAGCAGACACTCCCAACGTTTCCAAGTGAAAATGTTCTAGCAGAAGATATGGCACACAAAGACTTCAATCAACGCTTTTGTGTCCTCACATTAAACTTTTGTGTCTTCCCCTTTTTCTCCCTGCCCTACAGTGCAGGGAGAAAAAGGGGAAGACGCAAGAAATCAGGAATAGGTACGCTGTGGTTCCGTATTGTCACGAGGTGTCCCACAATCTTAGAGCATGTGCAAACAAATATGGCGTGGATGTCGTATTCAGCACGGATTTTAGGTTAGATAGATTGACACCTTTTGAAACGGTTCAGAGGGGCTGTCAGAAGGCGCATGGGGAAAAGTCGGTGCCGTGTAGCGTAGGCGTGGTGTATGAGATTCCTTTGGCGTGTGGTTTTAAGTATGTGGGCCAAACCTCTCGGTGTTTGAACGATCGTTTAACAGAACACAAAAGGAATGTTAAAAATAATGCAGCAAATTCGGAGTTGGCTAAGCATCTGGAGGAGTGTAGAAACTGCACAACGGATTGGTCTGGAACGGATGTAGTTGTTAAGGAAAGCAACGATGTTAAAAGGGTGGTAAGAGAAACTATTAGGATTAGATCGTTGGGAAATTGCATTAGTCAACCTTCCATGCAAATAGGGAACCGCTGCAAGCAATTTTTACAGTTTTAAGTGTGTTTTTGGGTTTTTTTGTAGTGTTTGGTGTGTATTGTTTGTGGGGGTTATTTTGGAGGTGACCTGTTTTGAGTGGGTTGTTGGTGTGGGCTGTTCTGTTTAATGTGAGGACACAAAAGCGTTGATTGAAGGCTTTGTGTGCCATATCTTCTGCTAGAACATTTTCACTTGGAAACGTTGGGAGTGTCGGCTTCTTTTGTGATAGAGTGGAACTTGTAAAGTCACGGTGCAGAGGACAAGTCGTTTGTGATTGGTTGAGGACGACGAGAACGAACTATATAAGAGGAGGTTGTTGAAATAAACTTGTAGCTGAGTTTGAGACCTGTCTGTTTTTCTGTTACTTTTGCTCTTCTAAAAAAAACCCCAGTCTCAGGGTAAACGACGAAATGGTTGACTCTCTCTTGTTAACGTCAGGACAGATGTAAACAGCAGCATAAAAGACCCGTGAACGGGCAATCTCAAACGATGAGGCGATGTGGTGTTGACGAATGCGCGCCGTTGAAGGCTCACGCGTCGTTTGTGTTCAAATCGGCTTTGAAATAACAAATTCTTGCGTTGCTGAATAGGACGTTACTCCAGCACGTAGCGTAGATGGTGATGCAGGCTTAAAGTGATGGTAACTTCTTGTCCCTTTGACGGGGACCGTTGAGCTAAATCTTGAAGTGAGTCGCGCTCGTTTTTCTTTAACCCCTTCTTTCGGCATCCAAAGTATTGTTATGCCCCCGATGTTATTTTTGGCCCAGGTAAACAGCTGCTGGGGTGTCATGATTTCGTTCTCGAAGGGACTTCAAAGACTGGCCCTTGCTGCCAGACGCTTCACTGTATCCCCGACTTCGTCACAAGCACTCTTCCCGTGGGACGTTGCGAAACAATTCCATTCAGCGGAAATGCCGAAATCATTTTCGTGTTGACAGAGGTTTGCAAAGTTTTTTTTTTTTATTCTTGTACTGAGAGGACGCACCATCTCAAAAGTAGTGAATTTTTCTAATTTTCGGAAGGTCTCGCTTCAATATATTAATTACTTCACTCTGAAATACAGAAACTGCCACCGTGTCGTGTTCTAGGCAGTCAAAAATAAAACTGAATGATTTTATAGAAATCTCTTAGGTGGTGGCTTCCTGTTTGCGAAAGTAAATAACAACGGGGTGTACTGATGCCTGAGTATTCAACCAGTGATAGGATTGCGGGGTGTCCTGCACGATGAAACTATAATTTTCAGCGAAGTCCATGAGTACTATTGCCTCGTGTTTGCCTATGTTTGCTTTGCGCTCCCGCAAGTATCGTGCCTGTTGTTTGCTCACAAAGGGGTGAGCCTTCAGTGCCTTCAGCATATCTAAGTATTTTTCGCAGAACTCGTCTGGTGTCAGAACAATGGTTTCCAGTTGGCAACGCACCCCGCTAACCCACTGTTGCACATGGACGTAATCCGTTTCTTCCGGGTCAAGAAGTGGAGTGCTGCGGAGCAAAGTATCAGCAAAATCGGTACTTGGGAATTTGGCACACCTGTCAAGCATGCACTCTTCATTGTGTAGATCACATACTGTAGTGGATAGAAGTTCTTTGGTGCTTTCGTCTAATCCTGTGGCATGAAGCATGAGCTTAAAATTTTGGTGTTGCATGCACACGCAAACTGTGTGAGTGCCGCTCCCCCCTGCTAGGACACAATGTGAAGGCCGCAGACTTGCGAATGTTGAAAAGCCGCACCTGAAATCGCAGCTTTTTTTCCATTCCTCGTGCATTTCTTTCAAGTTGAGCAACAACAGACGCTTTTGGCGACCACGTAGCACGTCCTTTTTTTCCGGTAGACAGTACGAGACAGCGTCGTCCTGATAGAACTCCATGATGGAGGGCTTGACTTCTTCGCTGACCGGGCGGCCTCTTCTTTTTGGCACGGTGCCCAGTATTCCTGATTCTGACCTGACCTTACGGCTTGACGCACTTGTCGTTCCGAGGCTCTAAAGAAGTTCATAATCTTTTCGCGAGACCAAGAGGGTGGGGCCAATGTTAGAAGTTGTAATTTTTTCTCTCTATTTTTCTCCAGGTCAAACTTGTTTTTTACGTCTTGCATGAGTGACATGTAGTCACTCAAAACAAAATCTTCATCCTGGTTCGACTGAGAAGTTCGTTTCTGCTGTACACCCAAATATGTATAAATTCTTCTTTCGGCAGAGATATTAAGTTTTCTAACCTTCTTTTGGGCGTATGTCTCGCGGCTTGTTCGCCCTCGTTTTCGTTGAAGAGGGCTCTCTCCAACGCCTGCGAGGGCCTCGTTGACGCTCTCAAGTGCTACATCGGGGTCATCTTGCTCAGAAGGGGCATCACGAGCCAGAGGTGGTGGTGGTGCTTGAAAAGTAGGTCTCTTCTTCAATTCGAAACAATTTCGCCGGCATGCTTGACAAAGTAGGTTTCCAGGAATAAGGGTTAAATTGGGGTGCGCATCTGCCAAGGCTATTGTAATGACAGCTGATCCACGGCGGTTTTTGACGTGTTCATAGAAAGGGTTAGAGCACCACTTGGATGCAATCAGTGATGTGTACTTTTTAAGGTATACTTGATAATGATGTGAACACACTGTACGGATGTCACCTTGTGGGCGCCCGGAACGGAGCGAAAGGAACCGCCGATCCGTGTGCGTCAGGTCTTGAGCGTTGATGAGGGACCGCGTCTTGGTCTGTGTAGTCACATGGCAACCCCTTGCACCAAGGGAGCACGGAGGAAGTTCGGCTTCTGCAATGAAAAAGAAATTTGAATGGAACATGACTGCTCCTTCATTTATGTGAGCCATATCTGCGTGCTGCGCATAAATGACAAGTCGGGCACATATGCGCCTTTCGTGCAGAAGCTAACCTTGTACGCAAAACGCCATTCGGCTTTGAACTTTTATAACGCTAATTGGTTTGTGACAGGTATAAGGCGAACCATGTGTATTTAATATAAGCCAACGCATCCTTCCCTACAGCTTGGGCTTATACATGTCTAAAGTAACACATACTACATGTACGACGAACGGCCAGCTTTAAAAAAAATAGCTAGTCTATTTGGTTTGAAAAAGTCATGAATTGAGCGGCCGCAACTATACAGATACTGTGACAGGGTAGACACGAGTAAACACGACACAACTATCATTATATTGTACAAAATAAAGCCAGCTTTCCTACGTATCTTGATCAGCATCCACAGGAACCGTAGATTGACTTCTTTCTCCAGAGGGACCAGCTTCATCCATCGTTACACCACCGTACAACGTACTTGACGAAAAATGAAGTTCTCTCTTCGACAGATTTTCGATCTAAAATGGTCGTTCAAAAGCCAACTTCTCGCTTGTCAGCCCTTTCTTATGGCGAATTCAGGTGGTCAATCGCCGGCGAGAATGAGCCGGCGGAACCGGCAACCAGAAACGCGCCAGACGGTGGCAGTTTACTTCACCTCTTGCCCGCGCGACACCGCTAGCGAGAGCCTGTCGCCGCCGTCACCCATGTCCCAACGACTTGGATTGACTCGAGTACCGGCTACTAAAGTGACTTCTGATCAGTTTCGTTCTTTCGTTCATTTTTTTCTCACTGACCTTCTCTCCCATTTCGGAAGTGACGACACCGGATACAGTCTGGCGCCTACTCGCCCGGCTGTTCGGAGCTCGGGCGGAAAAAGCGCCGGAAAGTTGCCGGTGCTTGCCGGAGAACCACCACCCGAACGGTGCGCGCCGGCCGGAAACTGACCACGCGAACACTATTGCCGGTTTTCCGGCAAAAGAAGTTGCCGACGATTGACCACCCGAATTCGCCATTAGCTTACTAGCGCAGAAGCGGGTTCCTCAAAAGGCAAGGAATAAGTCTCGATACTCATGCAGTGTCAATAGTGCGGACACTTGCCCTTGTTTATTCATTATTTCCGATGGGTCATGTAAAGATTCCCGCACTGACAATATGAACCGAAAATAATGCTAGAAGCGCAATCTTGGCTTGTGACGGTGCTTCAAGCGTCCGAGTTAACATACTGAATCAGCGCGTTTCCGAGCTTTGATCACGCGCCTGTAGCCTTCACTGCACTCCAACTAAGCGTGAACCGGATCATAGTTCCGCTTTTCACCGCAGCATGCGTGACGGCTAGATTTCGCGGCGATATTATCGTGTTTCAGACGTCCACGTCAGCTGATGCCGCCCGTCGATTAGGCATCGCGTTTCGGAGTGTGAGGAGCCGGCCTCGGGTACAAAGGGCACAACGGGGCTGCTATGGCGACGCACTGGCGGCACCTCCGATTAGTACACGATACCCGCCGTTTCTTCCCTTACAGCCAGAAAAGAGGGACGAGGGGAGGCGGGCAGCAAACTCCGTTGTTTCTTTGAACCTAATCGCTTCGGCTATCGTCGCAGGTGGCGTGCTGTGCGGCGAAGAGGCGTTAAGAAGCGACGCCGGGTAGTGGTGCGAGAGTTCCACTTCAAAAATTGATTTCTCGCTTTAAACAAAACTTACTCTGATTAAACTTTCAGAATCAAAAGAAGATCAATCCGTCTTCCAAACCCATCATATTTTGTATTTTTACTTGGACCACCTCAGGGTGGAATAAACGGCTGTTTATGCGTCAAAACGCACTTTTTGGCGACTTCAGGATTTTTTTGTTTTACTGCAAGATGTTTATTTGAGCGGTTTAAAATATTTTTATAGGTTATATACCTAAAGGGCAGCCAGTAAAAGAGTTATATTAGGTCCCGGGAGCAATTATATATTTTTTAATAAAATGACAAAAATGTTTATTTTTGAATAAAATTATGTATTTTTAAAAAATATTTAAATTAAACAAAACTGCACAACCCCAACCACATTGTAAGTCGACAACCATGCAAATGTAAGAAAAAAATATTGTTGGGTGTTTCATAAAAAAGCTGATTTTTCGTAAATTATAGAGTGATGCCTAGTTTCACGCTGTTTTCAAAAATTAAATCGCGCTCACGTCATCACAATTTTTTTTTCGTCAAAACTATTTTAGGGTATGGCTATGGACATTGTGGCCGAAGCCAATGAATTTTTTTTTAGAAATCGGAGGTGGTCGGGCGCAACGTCGGGGACGTTTCACGTGGAATGACCCCAAAGCGGAATTTATGAAAATTTGTGGTTAAGGTTAATTATCCGTAAATATACACGATTGAAGCCTTTCTGAACTAACCATAGCTTCGTTTTTGTCATAAAAGCTGCAAAAGGTTTACCAAGGATGGCAAGCTCTACAAAAAATTGAGTGTCAGTGAAACAGTCGCAGTGACGGCCTTTTCACTGATAACCTCTTCTAGGCATGCTTGTGGAGAGAGAAAGAACGATATTACGAGGGTTAATAGTTCACTTTCGCTGACATGAGTATAGCCGGCTAGTGAGTTAAATCCACAATACCATGAAATGTATATATACACTTTTGGTGAATCTAAGATTGGGAACACATCTTATTTCCTATTTTCATATCTGAATTTTGGTTCGAGGTAAAACGAAAATAATCCAGGTCACATTAAACTAACTTCCTTAATTCACTCACGAGAGAAGAATTATATTCGGAGAGCCCCTCAGCGGTTCTGTCCGCCTCGGGCAGATCCGACGCAGCAGCGCCTATCTATGGAAGTGCACATCCGAGGGTCAGCGGAATATGATACCACTGAATGAGAAGGGCGCTCCGAGTGCGATGGCCCCAATGAAGCGGTTACTCTTGGAGAAAACCGTCCACACGCTTTTCCCAGCCCTCCGGTGAATACGAGAAGACCGCGAACATATTCTTTCAGAAGAGGCCATATCACGGAGCTCTTAATCGCATGCCGTCCATAATACTTCACTAAATCGTGTTTCTTTTTTTCTTTTTCTTAATCTTTTTTTTTTTTTTTTTGCTTTGTTTTTTCAGATGAAATAGCAGCTTGCACCTGAGCCTCCATACAAGCCTCGAGAGCCGGCTCTAATGGGTGAAATATGGAAATGCTTCGAGTTAATAGGGCGAGCGGGTGGGAGCTTCTCGTCATGTCCGTGGGCGCCGGACTGGGCCCGTAGCTGTCGTCTCATCGTCTTCGTCATAGCGACATAAACCAGTTCGGACGAAGCCCCCTTGAACCGCCGCCCCGTGGCTCGGTCGCCTTTACGGCGTCTTTTTTACCTTCTTCTTTACCGCTGCTCTAAACCCATTCGATTAAAAATTCAAGTTCCGACCGGAATCATTTTTCATTCGCCATGTTTCCGCCGTGGGTCAATCGGCAAGCACTTTTTTTTCCCCCCAAAACGACAATTTGAGGGAAAGGAGAACAGGAGGGACGGACACGTAGTTCCTGTACCCTACTCTGTGTGAGTTCGAGAAGAGTATATTAGATACCCTAACGAAATTATACACCGACTTGGAAGTCGGCGTTTCATAATCGAGTCCCCCGCACTAGCGTTGTTGGAGAGACGCGTGTAACCCAACCGTGTTTCTCGCAAGAAGCCTCGGCGAAAGGTTACTTGATACGAATAAATATTTAAGAAAAAATGTCGGCAGAACGTGGAAGTCATGAAAGTTTGTTTTCCCTTGGTCTCTCATTTATATCCAAATCGTTTTGCCTGTTATCCTGAATGTTTTTTTTTGTTTTTTTGTTTTATTCTTAAAGCAATTGCGCTTTCTTCTCACATTAAGGAAACTGCATTAACGACGAAATGACCAGGCAGCAGCTCAGTGTCGATGAACTCAAAACTAACACACACCCCAGAAATGAAAACTCTGAATGTATTTCTCCTAAAAGCCACACACATATCGACGTTAGTGCATGGAATGCTTTCTATAGCAATGGTGGGATACAGAACGACCGGGAGAAGTGTACTCTCAGCTTTCCGCGCTCTGTAGTGTTTCGTGTCTTAAGTTCACGCGTTGACGATTGGCATATGCTGGTAGACTCATAGCAGAATCTTCATAGAACGACATTCGAAACGAAAGCCTCCGAAAAATATGTTGGCGTGATGTTGACATTAGAGACAAATGATGCTCTCCCGTGGTACATGTTCTTGCTCCTATAGAGTCCGAAAAGTTCGAATAGCTGCGGGGTATATGAACCAGTACAGAGACTGTCATCCTTCATCTGTCACCTTGCTACAAGTACAAAGCGTGTTGAAAGCCCACGAAACTGCCATATTGGGGAATCATCTTTGATGCACTAATCCAGATGCGGAGTCCTTAGCGCACAACGCCAGCAAAAGGTGAGGTGCTTTTAACCCCGTTGCGAGGCCTGATATGTAGGGGCGAGCTATATGCTCCGTTTTCAAACACGACGAAAAAAATAAACGCCGGCATAATTCTAGTTTGTGATAACCCCCCTACGATATTAAGTTGACCTTGGATCGGAACCCAGCGCCGATACATTTGATTTTAGGTTACTTTCTTATTTAATGTTTTTCCTCGCACCATTTCGGCTTGCGTTTTCTCAGGGATGTTGAGAGGACGAAGAGCAAAATACCCATTTGATAACGGATGCCCGTTTGACTACTGGACTAATGGGGACGCATTCGTATAGATTAGCTAAAATTTTCGCAGGCACTTAAGTTTCCTACGTTTTTTGCGTTTTTTTTTTTTTTGTTTTGTTCCCGCAATCATACTTTTTCCAATTCTGTCATGTGTCTTTCCAAATGCCTACATTACCTATGGCTATTGAAGACTGGAATTCATTACCTGACCACATTGCTGAAATAAACAGCACTAAACAATTTACCGCAGCTACTACCCTGTTTCACTCTAACCCAGATAACTACTTTAAAGTGGAAATCATGGTGTAAGCCGCAAAAAACAACGGACAAAAGAGAGAGATCAGACATACACCATGATTGGTGTATGTCCTGTGTCTGTTGTTTTTTGCGCCTTACACCATGATTTCCAATGTTCACCAACTAGCCCAACTACAAGTACAAGCTTCTGCAACTACTTTAAAGTTTGTTTATTATTGTCTGTGTTGTTTTTTTATGTATCTGTCACAGTACCTTGTATAATCCCCGTACGGACCCTAAAAATAGGAAAAAGTATGATCCCGATGAACATTTTATTTCCAAATAAAGCGCATATGGGTGAACTTGTACGGGGTGATTTTGCTCTTCTCCGCACTAACACAAGTAAGTGTTTGAGTGACTTGACTTCGTAACGTAAAAAAAAAAAAAATATTGTAATGGATACTACCGGAAAATATTGCTCCACAGAATTAGCTTTTCATATATTTTACCAGACACGACATCCTGCCAGCACCATACCCGTCCACAAATAAATGAAAATGGATTGAAAACAATATTTAGTAATCGAAAGCAATATATCTTGATTTCGAGATGAGGATTTTCTGATATATTCAAATTCCACAGTATAATTATATGAAACTCGATCTGACAAAACTCACCGAGAAAAGCAGCACGCAAAAAAAAAAGACAAAAAAAAAAGACCGTATTTTAGAGGCAAGACCTCGGTTCGCATTTAAAGCACGCCGCATTCCAACCTCACCCGCTCTTCTGAAATCGCAAATTGAAAGCGCGGTAATGGAAGACAAGAGCACAGTAGAAATGCCAGGAGAACAATTAAAAAGGACAAAAAACAAAAAAAAAAAAGAAGAAGAAGAAATGTCTTCCACATCGAAATGTCGAGTCTGCTTCGGCGAAAACTTTAACGAATTCATTGGAGATTCCCGGGACCATTTCAGGTTCGTTTCTTATTTCTTATCAATATTACGAAGCCTCAGCTTCGTTTCTACACGTTTCCAGAAATCGTAAAATAATGAACTTCCTGTTAAGGGAATGAACGATTAAAATTGGACCGGCGGGTAAGAAAACACCGGCCAATAGAAACGCTTTCGGACGCTCAAGAGCAAGAAGAGTCCAAACGAAACGGGACAAAAAAGACAAACAAAAGAGCAATGAAAAGGGGGAAAAAACACAATAAAAGCAGGTGGGACAAATCTAGATCACGCTACAGAGTAATCGAAAGATTTATTCTCAAAGCTTCGAAATAAATTAGAGGGAAACAAGAGGTTCCATCGAAGAAGACAAAACCCCAAACGAGAGCAAACCCGAGCGCCAGGCCAGCTTCCATTAATTTGTGGAGAAATTAAACGATTTTCCACTCGGAGAAAAAAGGGGAAAATCCAACCTTCCTTTGTTCCCCGTTTTCGATTCGTCCACGTTTTGGAAGCAACCCAAGCGAGCCAAATCAGAATCCCGCTCTCATTATCGTTAATGTTCTCTTTTGCATTCCGACTTTCCGAGGCGCAATTTGGAAGGGCCGGACGTTCACGCAGGTCGTTTCAAGTGTACTTTCATTCGCTGCTTTCCTACGACCGTCATGGGTTATTTTGTGCTCGTTGGTTCTTCATTAGCTTTCGAAAACGAAGAAGAAATCATGTAGACTACAAGAAGAAGAAGAAGATGAAGAAGAAAAACGCGTTTATATTTTTAATGCAATGCACGATGCTACCCATAAGCCAACGCGCGCTGTCTCCGGGAAATACCCTCCGCGCATCCAGGTTCTGCCAACTGGACGTACCAATAGCTCAGGATTACCGCTGCCACTGTTGGTTGTTCCGTCTGGATCCCACGCCGATACCTTTGAGTGACTGCTGCGTCTGTTGTCTGACGCGCCGCCGCACCCAACACGTGCCACAGTGAGGTGAAGAAAGCGAGACCAACCAATCCCGCCTAGAAGACATGGCTTGGGCATGACGTCCTCGTTAGCCGATCCCCGACCTGCCCCTCCGGGAAAACACCGGAAGCTCGACGAGAGTCGGCGAGTGATAGCGTCGCGCTTCCCATCACCATTCACCCTCTTTTCATTTGCTCCCCTCGGACTCCGGTTATTCCAACGTTGAAATGGTCGTGGAAGAGTTCAGGTGACCAGACACGTAAACGTGTATCGAGTGTGGATAAATGCCCATAACAGAGGGGTACAGTTCGGTCGGTAAAAAATGCGTGTGTGTGTGTGTGTGTGGGGGGGGGGGGGGGGTAAAACCCACCTGTATGAAATGCAAACAAGGCCTCTTCAGAGATTCACGGGAACATGCAACGTCGCGGAACATTTTCGGAGGAAGAATTCAAGAGGCAATTTATATTGTCTGTTCCGAGCGCTATTCAGACATCAAACAATTTCGTATATATAAGCTAATGAACTGAGTGAAATTAAACTTATCACAAAAGTGACTTATGGTTTTGCATTTATCATAATCAAGTTTCTTAAGTGTAGGTTCGAGGGGGGAAAAAAGTAAGCCTAATTTTTTTTCTTACGCACAGGGAGGAAAACTTTTAAGAAACGTCAAGTTGCCGCTGCTACTGACAAATTTTAAGTTGGGGTGGTTTTTTCTATAACCGACAGTTATCAAATTTGAGTATGATGAATGCACCGCCCAAATACACCTTCATAAAAAGTTTCAATGCACTCCGCCCATTGAATTATTTACACGATTTTGATTTTTCCAACCGAAGAGCGCTCAGAAAGGAGATTTTAATAGACCAGTCTTACCAGCCAGTTTGACTACACATCGAGGGAATTTCAGTCTTTCTGCACGTGCGACAACCTCACTACAGCTCTGCGCCTGCAGAGTACTAGACGGCACGAGCCGTCCCGGGCACTGCCTCCCAACGTTACTTTGCAGGAGAGCTGCAGGTCGCTGCTTTGAAAAGTTCTTACACAAAGCGAGCACTCGCGCAATCATCTCCGTCCAGCCACGAGTCGTCCAAACAAATACACCGGTGTTTAAAAAATAAATAAAAAACATCCGCCGATTTTACTCGTTAATAAACACCGGAAAATTCGCACCCTAAATATAACACGTCATTAATCGACGATTTGCAGCATAACGCTCCTAAAATACTTCCTAATTTTAACAACCCTCGAAAGCAGACGGCGCGGTTTGCCCGTTTTTATTTATTTCCTAAAATATGGCCCGTCCGTCGAAAGCAGGCGGTACAAGTCAACTCTGTTTTTCATCGCTTAGACCACACTAACAAAGTAAACCATATTCGCTATCCGCAAAAGGAACGTCTTGTCATGTAATATTGCAGTATCACAGGAGTACCGGACATTATTAGATCTCTTGGTTTCCTTCCTTTCGCAGAAAAACAGAGTCACGCTGTATCTCGCTATTGGAGAGAAGATCTAACAGTCATGACCCTAGCGACTTAGTTGAGAACTAAACCCACGTGGATAACGAGGACATAGATTACTTCTTTTTGTTTTCGACGCAGTGCTCGATTGACACAGCCGAGTGCTGCGCCAGCGTTACGCTGGGAATCGCGTTCAATCAGTGAAGCACTAATCGAGTCCCAGCTGAGCGCTGACGCAACATTCGTATCCAACTTGTGACGTCATTCCACAGGCCTTGTGTCGGGCAAACAGCGAGGTCTTTGAAGCCAAGCTGGATAAAGCGCCCCCTACAGTTCGATGCGATCTCCTCGCCCATAACCGTCCTGCATCCCTTGTAATCTTTATGGCTTCTATCGTCATTGTATTTTTGGGATGTCAATGTTCTTGCAGAAAATGCTGCATGAACGTTCAAGTTATATCCACGCGAAAGCGTTAAGGAGCCTGTGTCGCAGAGAAGCCGGCGTCGGCGTCATTGGCGTTGTGACGGGAAAATCCTGATTGGTCGATAGGGTCATATTACGTCACAGCCACGTGACCTCGCGCGGGAATTTCAAACAACCCACAACGCTCGCGTGAAACGTGACGTCACGCGTGGAATGAACGAGATTAGAAAACATGACATGTAATGCAAATTGAAGGTCGCCGCATGCCTCAAATGATCTCACTTGATAAAGTGAAATTAAACACGCTGACGCCGTAGTCGTGTCCAATCTCTGGCCTACGGTGGCCATCTTTACTGACGCGGGAAAATTCAGCACTTAGTCTCTCTTGTCTAGGGGGTGTTGACTCAGGGTAAGTAAATAAATCGGTTCCGAAGTTTCTGGTGAGAAGATGTCGCCACAAACTCGGGGTTAACATTATGCATAGCATTCGTCAGTTGTTCAAGGAGAACGTGTATCCAGCTTTACCCGATTTCAGTTGCCCACCGGACTATGTTTTAAAAAGGAGACCACACTCACACACATCCCACCGATAAAACGTGTGTGTGTGTGTGTGGGGGGGGGGGGCCTTTTTTTTTTATATGATCCCTACCTATTTCTGATTGTAAAGTGTGCAATTGCCATGTGTAGGCACGCGGAACTGTCAATTAACGAATATATTAACATGATGTTCTTTTCTCTTTCAAATAAGCTAATACAGAGGTAATGCTGACCCACGGAAGCAACGTTTTGCTTGTATAGAAGGAGGGGGGGGGGGAGGTGGCCAACTAAACGATGAGAGACATCACCATAATAGGCAGGACAGCTTCCATGTCCCATCCGGCGTTTTGATGATATGTGGTTTATTTGAAAAAGAGCACGAACTCATAAATAAAGTGCTGAATTTGCACACACACACAAAAAAAAAGACAACTCGTGTGCGTGTGAGAGCGCGGTGTACACGCATATTTGGGTACCATTTAACGTGCACGTACGCGCTCAACACACTTCGCATTTATAATAAAATAATAAGCACTACTAAAAAAATGGCTGTCACAAGACGAAGACAGGCCATCCGGCGCGGGTGTGTAAGAAACCTCTCCTTGGCAACAAGGGCAGCAACAGTGATTTCATTTGTGACAGTCCATTTGTCAATTAGGCAGTCTGCCCCGTCCGGGGCGCTTCTTCTGTGGCCCCCTCTCCTCTTCACAGCCATTTAAGTCTTGGGCAACTTCCTCGACAGCTCGCGACACGGAGAACGCAGCTGGCTCGACGGTCACGAGCCCGGCGCTACGCGTGGAGCCCAGCCTCCAATTATGAGCGTCCGCTTGTATAATAGCTTGGGGAGGGGAGGGCGATGAGCACAAAGAGGGGCACAACACAACGCTTTCCCTTTCACCCGGCTGACATTGATTTGGACTCTTGTCGAGCTACGATTTGTCTCTTTCGCCCAGTCGGCTCTGCCACTTGGCCGAAAATCTTGCACCCCCGCTTCCACTCTCCCGCTTTCTACACGCAGGCATTCCCCAAGTCAGTTGCTCGAAAAGAAAGGGTTACCAGCCACTGGGGGTTAATCAACGCTATGAGTATGACGAATCTTTCTCTGCCCTCTTTTTTTATTATATACATTCCGCAGCTCGCTTGCCTGTTGCGTCTTCACGGATCCCCCGGGGCGACTTCCTTCTTCGTCTCATTCTTTTTTGCTTGCTAGCGGGAGATGGGTCCCCGAGGTTGAGATCACCGCATTGTGACAGGTCGGGTAAAGATCGCCCGAGGGTGCGCCAGTACTCGCCTATGAAATCGAGACGGCGCGAAGCGGTTTCTAGCCGCACGCCACAAAATTGATTTTGTTGTATGTACGAAGCGTACGAAGCGACGTTCTTTTTGTAAGGCACGCCTCACTCACTTTTTGTGCACCCTGTTTCATAGGTGGCAGACAAAACTTTAAGACATATCAAACAAGTTCGTGTAAACAATTTGCACTTTCACTCTGTATTTTGTACCTCACAAATTATCTAGATACTGTCCCTAATTGCCTTCTTGTGTATCACACTCTCGCTGCCACATAAGGTTTTAAAGGCGTAAATGCGTGGGAAAGGGTTTACCTTTCAAACATAGCATTCCAATGGTACCCGTTTGCTGGAAACAGCACCTTTAATGGGGCCTGTATTAAAATGTATGGCGAATTGCTAGGCGCCATCACAAACATTTGGCGATACTCCGAGTTTCCAGACGCCAGGCCCCTACGTTCACGGCCCTCTTCATCAAATAGTTTAACGCGTACCATTTGTACACTTGATAGCTGTTCCTAGCATGAAGCAAAACTACCCCTAATCGGGCTGATAAACCTGGCGATCTTCTAGAGCCTCTTACTCCTCTTACTATGTAAGCTTCTAGCTCCTCTTAGTCTGTGCGCACATGTGATTGAGCTCCTCCTCGACTACCTTACTCGTCATGTACCCCTCTGGTCACATGACCTCCCCGTTAACCAATCAGCGTCGAGCACCTCACTCCTCCTTTTTCACCTGTCAACCAATCAGTGTCAAGCCTCGCGGCCACGCTTTTATTTGGGCTTCACGAAATGACGAACACCTAGGCAAAGAACGTTTCAAGTTTGAAGCAGGGTGCCAAACAGAACCATCACCAAAGATCTGGTGAAAGCCGTTATTTCTGACCGAACCAGAACAAAACACGAACTGAAATCCACCACTGGATATTAAACCCGAACCGGAATGAGACCACAATCTCATATGGTGGTTACAGGTTCATTATAAAACGGTTCGGCGTAATGAAATGTCAGACGCGCCCGTTGGCGTGGGTGCACGCGACAGCCCCAGCCTAAGTGAGCAGAGACGTGGGGACAACTGAATAATAATAATAAAAAAAAAAGGAATGAATGTCACGTCTATCTGCCGCACGATTTGGGGTCGCCGAGTGGGCATGCAGGAGCACACTTGTAGCTGACGGTATTAAGACACTGGGGACTTTAAGCAAACCATTTTTGTGTTCCGCGTACAGCAGTACCGGAGCCTTTGAAGCATGCCTTCAAGCGCGCGCCCGAGTGATACCATGACCGCGGGGCGCGCGCTTCTAAAAGCATTCTTGAAGGGCTCCGGTAGTGCGGTACGTGGAACACTGGAACGGTTTGCTAAAAGTCCTCAGTAAAGAGCTAGTCTTCGTTAGTTTTGTTGCTGTTAAACAAAACATTCAAAAAAAAAAGAAAGAAAAAGTTTACAGTAAAAACAATCAATGGACTGTCAGCATCCTTGTTCTGCCGTGGCAAAAATTGAAGACGCTGCCCAGAAGGCACAAAAGGCAAAGTAAAGCCACCAGGAGCTCAACACAGAAGCGCCGGGAGCCGAAACATCAATTGTCCAAAGCTCTGGACGATGCTTTTAAAAAAAATATATTATTTTCTCGCGTTTCTTTTAAATACAGAACGCCGTCTATTCCTTTTTCTTTTCTTTTTCTTTTTTATGCGAATCATCTCTTGACTGCCCTTCACTTTGTTTCTCGTATTCTAACCAGACGTTGGACATGGGTCCTTTTCCGGTACGGTGCGTACTGGCGGACTTAGCTCGCATATGAGTACTGTACACTGTAATTTGGTACTGTTTCCGGGCATGCACCTGTTTGGCTACGTAATTTGCATACAGTGGTATCTGCGATAGAAAGTTAAGATCACAAAAACCAAACTGAGCAGATATATGTTCAGCTGTCCACGTTTCTGCAGCACGGCTTTTGATTACACATTTTTTGCAGTACTTTTTTTTAATTCAGACAACGGCTAGTATTATGCAACTTTTTTCCCCCGAGAAAATTAGAGTTATGAAGTTTTGTTTTTGTTTAGAGAAGGAAATGCACAGGCGCCACGGTCTGAAGTAAAGTTATGAACCGGTTTCAACCGGTTCGCGCTTGGTGAAACCAATAACTGAACTGATATTTCGCATGCATGACTGTTCCGGAACAAAACCAGGAGGAAATACGAGCTACTGAACCCGAATCCGCCCCGAACCGGAATAAGGATCGATTCAATACTCTTGAACGTAAAAATTACTATAAATACCGCCGGGATGCCCCACAGAGCCTCGCATATTTTTAGATGACTTTTATTTATTTATTTACAACTTCTGCGATTTCTTTATGGTTTCCGATTTGCCTGAAACTTTGCTAAACACACCAACAAATATCTTTGATTAACGTAGAAGTTTGGGCTAGTTGGTAAGACACGATAAAAACTATGAGCTATTTATAGCAGATGCCTATACGAATAAATCTTCAGTTGAAAGTCAGCGCTGTGTCCTGTTGTTCCTTCTACTTCGTCCTTGTATTTGCGCTGTTTTGTATTTATCAACAAATATCGCTGAAATAGTGTCCCAAATATTAGGTCAAAATGATTTTTTTTTTTTTGGCGAAGTTATTGAATTTACAAATTTGGTCCTTACCGCGTTTTTAAAACTGAAAGCCTCTACTGGCAACAACGAAGAAGTGACGCCAGCGGAAGGCATGGGTTGACTCTTCAAACTGTGGAATTTGTTCCCAACTGATTCCAAGCAGTTTCGTGGTGTCAAACGAATTCTTCGGAATCTCGCTCCAGTACCCGCGCACCAGCACGGAACAAATGCATGCCATAGTCTTTTTTTTTTTTTTTTTTTTTACTGCTTGCTTGACTGGCAAGCCTGCCTTGCACTGACGTTTCCGCATTTTCATTTGCGGATTAGACAGTAACTGTTAGAAATTTCCCGATACTAAATAGCATACCGAAAAGGGTAAAGACCGGGGATTCAGAAAATTTAGTAAGTTGGGGTAGCTGAAAAAATCGCTGGAGTACCCCTTTAAAAGGAACGCCTATGTATTTTTCTAAGACTCCAAAGGACGAGACTCGCCGCCTGGCAGAACCCACTGCACTTCTATTGTGAGAAAAACGCAATCATGGTAGTGGGGAACGCAGGGATGTGATTACTGAGCCATTGGCGCCAAACTTCGCCAACGTGCTTACCCTACTACATCCTGCTACATTTCATCAAAATACCAGGAATTTGCGCCAAAATTGCGCCAACCCTTAATTTCACGTTTATAATACTGAGTGAAAATGTAATTGCGCAGGTCCCGCTACATGACCCGATCATTACGGTAGGCTTGTGCGAATTTTCAAAACTTTTGATGATTGTCTTATATAACATACTGTTCGGTTTTATCGCTGCATGGGACGCCGACAGTACTCAAAAGTTTCGTGGTCTGTTTTGGCGGGTTAGTTTCGTTGACTGTGGTTCTCATCACGCACTGATGTACTGCAGTGAAGCAACACCCGCAAAGTAGGCTTTGCGATTTTGCGTATCTTGTTTTGCCGCAACGCACCCTAGTGCTAAGAGAATAACACTCTTCCTGGGCGGAAAGTTAGACGCGCAGGCGTCAGATATACATATTTAAAACAAAACAAAAACCTGGTGGCAACTGTTGATGTATAACTGTACATCTTTAATCAATGTTTCTGAATAAAACAGCAGTTAGCATATTGGATAGACGGCGATACTCTGACGATATCCTTTTCACATTCTAGATTCAGCATGGATACTTGGGTATTGCGAGAAGATTTAAATGGATTGCTTTATAGGGTTTTTTTCTTCTCCACTCTCTGATTTAAATGTAACCTTCATATAGGTTTCATCTGCTTGATGACAAAGTCAGTCGAGTAACTTAAGAGTAGATCAGCTGGAGCAGTGACTAGAAGCTTGGTAATTAACTTAACGCGTTTGGCTTGATTGTGTCTAAGAAAGCATACATATATCGTTCACATGAATATTTTTGTTATCATAAAATTATATTTGTAAAATGTCAGTAATGTTTATAATATAAAAGGAAAAGCTTTGTTTTTTATTTGAATTATGAATTGCAGTTTTATTTTTTTAGTCACCTCGACTTATCTTCTGTCGACGTTTTTAGCGATGACCTGATGTCTTTCAAGAGTAGTATTTTTTTTTTAGTGTGTTGTTACACGGCTGTGTTCAGACATTCGGTTTGTGAACAGTCTTTGCGCACCGCCGTTCTACGCATCTGACTGTTAGTGGGGCACTGTAAATAAACAAATTACCCGTGGTTTGATTTTCTCAGGCACAGAACTAGCTGTTTTATTTCACGTCCAAACACCAGGCACGGCATGGAGGTGCTGATTGATGGCCAGATTCACAGCAGTTGAATCTGTCCATCAATCAGCACCTACTTGTCGTGCCTGGTGTTTCAATGTGCAACTAAACTGCTAGTTCTGTGCTTGAGAGAATCAAACCAGCCGTGCTGTTGATGCTAACGCATGCATAGAAGTGGGACGGCAAAGCAGATACTGTCTTCTAATTGGATGAGATAACACACGAATCTTAACATAGTAATCGCAGTGATTTGGATAAACATGAAGTGTGTGCTTATGCTCAAAAATTTATCGTTGTTGCTCCAAAGTGGACTTTTGGCTTCTCCAGTAGGTGCCCCAAAATAGCTCAGACCAATCACATCACTGGGAAGGTACAAAGCCTCGCACCACGTGGAGGGCTTCATATCAATGTTGCCATACAGAAATCAGCCAGACAACTTCCAAATATCAAAACAATTTGTGGGATTGATTAGCAGGCGTCGGCATCGGGCATTTATCTCCAGAATTATGAACTAATCGAGGGTATTAACAGGTAACACCCCGGAGCTCACCTCTTAAAATACTAGGCACCGGAAGACGTACTCGCTGTTCCGACTGTTCGATGCCTCTTCTAGCGACATGATAAGCCTGAAGCCTCAGCTACAGGAGCAGACAAGGTGCTCTTCACCTTTCGCGTCAACACCTAAGGACCATCCCATCTAAGTCTGGGCTTCCCCAAACGTGAGGTAACCGAAAATGTTATACAAAAGATTATAGGACTGCAGCCTACTCAAGGCGTCCCAGTGCTGTAGCCCGAAATAAGCAACAGATAAGAATGGCAGAATGTGTGGCGAAGCGAGCCCCAGAAAACTTGCAACAATTACCCGCTTGGTCATTCACTGCAATTCTTGGCCACAGGCCTCCAGAACGCTTTGAAACGCTAGCTGCCAGCAGCTTGCTTAAACTTAGAAAATGTGAATCGAACGCAGATGATTACTTTGTTCAGTAGAGCATCGTAGTCATGTTTTTGCCAGTAAACGTTATCGGAATAATGTCACCAATCTTTCGAAAGCCTCGACTCTGTTCACACCAAGAGACACGGCGCCCTGATTGTTTACTTTATGCCAAGCTTCTGGTCAGTAAGCGTTCTACGTTACGGGCAACAACAAATCAGCTGACTGCACATTGCTCATTGGCTGCATGTCCGATAAGTGCACCTCACTTCATCATTCTTCCCGTGTTTCGGAATCAAGAAGAAAATTAAGATCGGAGGAAGATGACCATGTATAAGTTTCCAACCTACGACTGAAGCGAGTTCACATAGTGGCGCACGATAACGGTGTGTCGGCTTATTGTTCGATATCGCCTGTCTGTCCCAGGCTTCCTCCACGGCAGTGAAGAAAGAAAATCAGCAGTGCAGCCCAGGATCTTGAGTGCGCCGTGAAGCGGCCATTACGCAAGTTTGGCGACTAAAAATAAAGCAAATCGCCAAAGATGAAGACCGGACACAAGCGTTTCCTGGACGATTACCCACAGCAAATTGTTTTCAGCGGCATCAAGACAATACATAATCATCCAGAATGCAGCGGGGCAATGCCTGTCGATGCAGCTCGAGTGGTAATGCCGACAGCACGATACACAGGGAAATAAACAAAGCAAGACAGCACTGTTAGCCTTATGTTTTGATTCCACCGGATGCCCGCCAAGCGTTCGATAACATTTGTTTTGTTTAGTTTTCTTCTTCGTAGTCGTTCGATTGCTTCCTTGGTCACTCGACGAAGGAGTTCAGAAACAGAGAGGGCACCATCAAACGAAGTCGTCGAGGCTGATATGGTCGACCTGGAAACGGGAATGAATGTCCGCATGTTCGCGAAAAGAATGTGGACCATAACAAAAAAACAAACAAACTGCGTATCTTCCCGAACGATACTCGAGGATTGTCGTACAAAAGGCGCAGAAGGATTCTCAAGGCTGATCTATTCATGGGTAGAACAAAACAACTGGTATTACTACCGTGGGTTTCTTACTGAACCAGTGAGAGTGACAAGGAACACAGAAAGAATAAGACAAAGGTGTGGAGGGTCGACGTACAATTTCTTTCCAACTCGTCCCACTTTTGTCTTATTATTTCGGTGATCCTTAACTAAACCAACAAAGTCGTCAGTCTAGGCAGTAAGAAAAGCATTGATATTTATAATGAGAATAAAACATTAAAGTAATGAAAGCAGGTAACGGTGCTTCATGAAATGAGCTGCACACAGCGCAACACAGTTAAAGGTGGGCGGTGCAACGATATTAAGTTTGAATGTTTTTCATTTTGCACGAGCCTACTGACACTATAGTAGGACTGTGTACTCGCACGCAACGCCATTGATCAAGAAACCTCTTTACTGCGGTGTAATTTCAAGAATAAAAGTAAGTGTTTTCTTTCAATCTCTGCTTCGCAAAACTGGATGACGTAGTTCGAGGTCGCAGTGTCCCCCAGTGACGACATATAGTTCCTCAGTGACGATATTTAAATGTGGCTCATAGATTTGACCCAAATATTAGGAGAGCACGCGATTTGGGCGAGACAGACATTCGGGTAGTGGCTCGTGCCCCATCGCTTCAATTACGAAAATAGCCAGACCTAAACAACGTATGGAACTCAGCGCGTGTCTTGTGGGTTGCCAACCCCAGCGCATGGCTATGGTAAACATTGGCGGCATATAATCGCCTGACGATCCCGTGACCGCTTGATTTGGCTGTGAGTTTCGGAAAGAAAACGCTGCTCGTTTTTCTTACATTTTTTTTTTTTTCGACTGCCATTGCACAATGAGGAAACTTAACGCGTATTTCATGGGCTATAAACGTCGAGGATTCATTCTAAGTGGTATTTACGCTAAGTACACAAATCGTTGCGCCACCTCTTTAACACGAATAGATGCTTTTTAGCATTTTGCTTCTGCATAGTAGTAAGGAAACACAAAAGCTTACTGTCAGTGTTAATACCCCACAGACGCCCGTTCTATGTCGTCATGCATGCCGGCCTTCGAGCTTTGAGATAAAAACTGTAAAAAAAAAAAGGAATTGCTTGATGGCGCCAACCGTCCCACTCTCTGTGTTTAGGGTGGTTTAACGAGACACAACAAGTTGTTTCCAGGCTTACGATATATGCTGCGCCACACAAAAACATCAATTTAGATTCATTATATGGGTTCCATTTTAAGCTATCACCAAGTTTATAAATCTAAACAAAGTAAAGCAGTACGAAAAATGTGCAACTGTCACGTGTCACGCCCGCACCGCGATGCAACATACATAAGACACTGCAAGGGGCAGAACGAGACACGGGCATTGCCGCGTGCGGGCCAAGTTGGGCACGCACGCGGTCGAACCCCGCCAGCCTACTTTATCCTTTTGCCTTTTGTTGCTTTTCTGGAACGTTCCAGATGAATCTCGTAACTTATAGGGTGTTCTCATCTATTGTTAGATACACGTTAAGAAAGCGCCAGAAGCTCCTCCCACGCCCCCATTACCGGCAGCCACTGTTCCTCCGCGTTGACCAAATAGTCCGCTATATACTGAGGCGCACGTCGCGCTAACATCACAAAGTTCGTCATGGCTACGGCCGCTCCTAGTTAGTCCACGGAACGATTCCATGCGGTGACTGGTACGTGCTAGTCTCTAGTTGGCGAATTCTTAACTTGTATACGACTATACGGGAATGTTTGTGAGATCATAAGTTGAGTAAAAGAAGCCGTGACTGACAGATCGAATCATGCCTTTCCGTCGCCGTTGCAGAATGTAGAGTACCCCTTTTGTTTTCGTTTGTACGCATACGTTCGCCTAATAAAACATTTATGTTTAGCTTCCACATGAAACTACCTCTTTATTCGTGGCTTTTAAAGTACTATTCAAAAGCAGTAGTCAAGTTTTAGTTCGTACAAGGAACGGCGGAAGTATTCACATGTCCCCAGACTCTCCTCATTTTTCCAGTCACACTGTAAAAAGGCCTATGCGTCGACTTTCCCGCAGTGAGAGTCAATCGCTGAGATCCAGGAGCTCAGCAATTGACAAGACCAAAAATGCGTTTCAAAGCTCAACCGAACGATTAATGACCAAACAAAAAAGACGCACATTTGTTAAACGTCATGCTTGGTGTCGGAGCGCAGATTGGTTTTCTTTAGAGGAAACTTATTTTCAGCGTCGTCATTTGTCCAACTCCCTTCACAGGTTGCAGTGATTGACTCTCCCGATGTGCTCTATGAGAAAGCAGACAGGCGAGAATTTCTAGAGTGCAGAGTTGGTACACATTGCAATCCCGGTACTTGCGTCTTCCCTCCATGGGTCTTGACAGAAAGGCAATGCTCCTTGGCGGCCTTTGTGAAGAAAGTTTCGGAAAGCTGGCGGAAGTTGGTACCTCCTTCCGTGTGTTTGATGTGTGGACAGCGCTAGATTCACATCGCCTAAAATTTTCCATAATTGTTTGAACTGAACAGCTGTTTGGAAACCATCACCCGCGTCTTGAAACTCATTCCTTTTCCAATGAAAGAGTTTAAGCCTGCCATAATGAGACTCATCGCATCAACACGGACCTCTATTTGTCTAGCTATGAAAGTCAGTTCTGAGGGATTGTAATAAAAACTGGTGACTACACGCGCTCACCAGCAATGCACAGATTAATGGAAACATGTCGATACCAATGAGGGGCAGTAGTGCAACACTGATTCAGTTGAGATACATTTATAAAGTATGATGTCTCCAAATAAGAGGACAATATTTAGTTTTTTAATAAAATTCAGCATTCATTCAAGAAGTGCTGACATTTTTAGTTCAGTATAAAGTACACATATTGCGATTAATTGTGGAACACAGTACTCCACAAATGTCCCCCACCGACTCTGCTGACGCAAACTTTCTTTCTTTTTTTTTTTTTTTGTTCCCAAAAGTTTTGACGACATTTCTCTACAATTGCGGCTCAATTTAGCCAATGACACGTCAAATTCCCTCCTTGAGCTCAGGAATTGTTCGTGTTCTGCTGCCATGGACACGAGATTTCACAGACCCCCGCAAAAAATAAGACGCACAGTGTCACATCAAGCGACCTCGGTCACCAATTCTGGTCGCCATTGCGTGAGATGATACGGCCAGGAAATGTATTTCGAGAACACGAAGAGTGTGCCAGCAGAGTTGCAGGATACATTGGTCAGAGTTCCACGATTAGTCACAGTGTATGTAATTTATGCTGAAAAAAAAAGAAGGAGTTTCTCAACAATTTATATTTTGATCGTCAAATTAAATCCTGCGCTACTGTAGGGACACCCATGTGTTAAGCATATATACACACTTTAAAAATCAGGGTTGTTTTTAGATATTATTGCATGTTTTGGTGTGTTGAAAGCGTGGTAGTCTCGTCAGCCAAAACGGAGACTTAGCACAGCTTGCTGTGATTTGCATACGCAGAGCTGTGAGTTGCGATCGCGTGTTGGTGTGTGGCGTTTGCCAACTTCCAGTCTATGTGAAAGTTTCATTTGACACGTAAAACACAAAGTTAATGAGATGCAAGCAAAAGCACGAGGCTGCACCTTTTCTGCTTGCCACTTCATTCACGCAAAAAAACGCAAAAAAAAAAAAAATCAGCTCTTAAACATGCTGGCATTGCAATGAGCACTCCCAGGAGCGAGTTTCTGGAAATGTTGTTCCCGACTCCAACGGTGTGCATTTAATCCTCGTTTCTCTGTTTCACATTTTTGCCGCCAGGCTGAGGAAGTTTTTGATGTGCATTTGGACGTGTGCGAGCTTACCGTTTCCAAAGCCACGTATTTGCCGCTGGGTGGCGTCGCCTTCCCTGGAGTTGCGAATACTACGTAACACCCCTCCCTTCTTATTTTCTCCGACTCCTTCCTTCCTCCTCCCCCCCCCCCCCTTTTCTCCGCTCCACTGCGACCCGTTATTTGAAAGTGCACATAGCACACTTTCAAATAATATCAAATATAACGACATAGAAACCCCTACATTGGGGAACAGTCACGTCATAACCAATCCGAGAAATCTGACGGTCTTAAACATAATGCACTTTCTCATATTGGAACAAGAATAAACATTACATTGCCTTAATAACTGTTATAAGCTCCCATTTAAATATTTTTTTTCTTCACAGCCTGACGAGCAGCCAAAAAGAAAACAACCACACAATGTATTTTTTTTTTATTTAAGAAAGAATGGGACTTGTTTCTGCTGGGAATAGCTCAGAGACCCCCATCTTTCGGAAGCGGAGAAAAAAAAAGCGCGAGAGAGAGAATAGAAAAAAGGAGGCGGAGAGGGGTTTTCTGCCTTGCAAAAGACGATTCTCTGTGTTGGTATTTAAGGTCCTACAAACAAATATTTGATTTGCTCGTTTGTGGATCATATCCATCGCCCCAAAAGCTTAACACCGATATGCCTGGCCAAACATTAAGGGATTACCGGTATCTTAAAAATAACTGTCTCCGGAGCGCTCTATCACGCCATCGGAGATTTGGAACGGCAGCCTCGGCGCACGGTACGAGGACTATTGTAATACAATTAATAAAAATGCTACTCGAGTTAAGGTATATGATTTTGTACCATAACATACTGCAGCCTGGCCAAGGTTGCCTTTCGCCACAGCTCATTCAGAACATGTTGTCTGCGCGTGAATTTTAAACGCGGAATTTAAAATAAAGAGGGATCTTCGAACGATTCGGTGAAACTATTTTTCTGTAATGAATGGCGCCATCTGTGAGAAGTTGAGTCCGGGCTAATGAATCCGGTCACTGCGTATTCTTTTCCCGCAATAAAAAGCGGGCCGCGTCAAATGCAAAACTAGCAAAGGCACTGTAATACTAGCCACTCTGTTAGTAGAGTATTACCGCCCTCTGCTTATAGCGCCCATTGGCAAGAAGGAAACAAAATTTAAAAATTCTATTCAGAAGGGGATAAAGATATGGATAACATTGAAGCGTCTTGCGTTTAAGACCGATCCCACTAAGTGTTGCACGCATGCGTGACGCCGCCATAACTTGCGTTCACAGGAGGCAGGCGGCAGTGCACGAGACGACTCGCGTCGTTTCTTTCTCTGCGCGTGCAGATATCCAGCGAGGTTGTCCCACCTGCAGAAAGACTAAAGTTCCCTCGATAGATTGCGGCAGCGGCGGCATAACGAAACTGGCTGGCGAGATAAGTCTATTAGTAATAAGCAGTTCACTCTAGGGCTGGGCAATTGATTGACTGACATTTCGATCAGTCGATTAATGCCTTAATCACGGTTAATATTCTCTACCAGTTAATCGGCTGTGTTCTGAGTTAGAAATTTTTGGGAAAAAGTAAAAATGCTTGCTTTACTACTTTGTGGGTATTTATCCATTTCTGGAGGCAGCACCGACGTATTCGAAGGTGTAAACACTTTAGCCCTGCCAATGGTTCTAATCCAGAATGATGATCAAGTTTAAAAATAAAAACAAATATATTTTTTTTAATTTCTGTTTTGTTTGTGTGTGTGTGTGTGTGGGGGGGGGGGGGGTAGGTACAGCGTGAAGTATGAAATGAGGCTACGAATTTCGGCAGTTATGACACAACAAGAAATACCAAAAAGAAAAATTTGTATTTCTGACAATTCTTAACTCCTTTTCAGCTCAAGGCTAAGCGGAGCCAAAAGCTAGTTCTAAAACAAACACAAACGCACAGGCTAAAAAAACACGATGTGTCACGAAGCATTTTTCCGCGTGTAATTGGCTCAGTTGACGGTAACACACGAAAAAAAAAACACCAAGGATGCCGTGAGCTAGCGCTCCCTGAGAAGCTTGATTGGGCACATTGGCGCGTAGCATTCATTGGTAGAGCTCAGACGTACGACGAAACGCAGTATGACTAACATTTTTGAAGGTCAATACAACCAATGGATCGATTAGTTGATTGAATAAAGAGAAGAAATTAATCTAGATAAAAAATTTTAATTGACGCCTGGGCCTAGTTTACATTAGAAACCTTTGTCGAACAAACTTTTCTTAGTGTGGGATATTCTAAGATATCCCTCAGTGCGATAGTGGCGGATGCGAGTAAGAAGTAATCACTTTCTTCGGATCTCGAATCGGACGCGGAAAGGGAGTGCTGCGGATGTAAATTGAAGGAGATCTCCAAGGTTATCATATTGAATAGGAATGTGAAGCTTTTTAGATGCGCAAGGCGGCAGTCGCTCAGGCTAAGATTGCTGAATGTTGTGATGGTCATGCATTGGGTTCATCTTTGTCTCCCTAATCGGAAGACGATGTTTGTTTTGATTTGTTTTTCTATGTTTAAAAAGTTTGCTGAGTTTGCACAAATCTGCAGATTGGGATTTCCATTACATTCGACGGCTTTTGCGACAGAATTCAATATTCCGAGAGTATTACCCCTGCATAGGACGATAATAACTTGCATAGGCCTCTACTATGAACTCCTCCATTTTTTTTTTCGCACATTTTTGCCAATTTTGAAGGTCAGACGTTACTATGGTTTAAAATATGCCTCCTTTAACTCACGCACTGTCCCAGCAGGGCATCATTTTACCATGTCATTCAATGACCTAGGACTGGGGTAAGGAAATCGCAAAACAACAAAGGGGAAAGGGACAAGAAATAGGAGATAGGCAGGGTCCCAAACGAAGATACTGAGTGATTTTAATTACCCTCATTATAATTCCTCATCCTCGAGGTTTTGTGGTGATCTTGCGCAGGAGGATATACGTATAAGGATTAGGGTAAATAAATAAACGGAGTCGGTAAGTTTGAGACACCGCCTGTCCTTTTTTTCCTGTTCCTGCAACTATGGGTGTTTTCGGTTTCCGTATCCTAGTACCATGTTATCGTAAATTTTGGTAAATATCCACCAGCTTGTCTGAGTCCTCACTGTTTATTTGTCGGTATCAATGTTTTTGTGCATCATTGTAAAACGTATAGACACGAGATGCGAAATCCCGGAGAGATCTCCTTAGTACAGGCAGATATTCATAAAAATAATTGTTTTAATTTAACAGGTAAAAAAAAAAGCAAATTGTGTAGATGGTGGGTCAAATGTGGTTCACAGAATCAATAACAGGGCAAATATGTTGGCCAAGGCTACCAGTGATGTCCCCTTCAACGTGGTTTCTATCTTAACGATTGTTCTTAAAAGTGTAACACCGGGACGAACCATCCTTGTTTTTTCGTTGGCATCAATACGAATCCACGACCATAAAGATCTATCCAGCACTGGGAAAGTAAGAAACGCGCCTCCTCTCTCAAGAAGATTGTCGTCCGTCAAATGACACCATGCAGCCGTGCTTCGCGGTGCGTGTCTGTCTCGGCGCACGTACGTTCGAGGCGAGCTTTGCTGCCCAGCCCCAAGTGGCCAGCAGCAGCGCCCCAAGAGCCACGCGTAAACAATGGCGGGCGGCGGCAGCAGCCGCGTGCAACCAGAAGCAGCAGCAGGCGGCGAGACTTGCCGCCGCTGCGCCAGCAACCCTCTCCCGACGACACCGTCTTAATTGCTCCCCCATCAAAGCGGGCTTGGGAAACAGGATTCTAAGACGGCGGGAACACAAAACGACGGCCTGCCTGGCGCCACGAGCCGACCTCCGCAGCAAGGAGAGAGCAATTGGGCAGCCCCGCTCGGCCTCAGCGAACAAAGGCGTCCGGCGCGTCGAAGAGCTGTCAGTCAACGGCCAAGTTCTTGGTTCCGCCGTGGAGACGCGCCGGGGGGAGAGCGGGAGGCGCGGTCGAAATAAAGGCCCCCAGATGGAGAAACGAGAGGAGCGAGTGAGGAAGAGACAATACGGGGAAGGCTGCGCCCGGAACGATAATAAGGAAAGAATAATAACGACAGTAATAACTCTGATTCTCGATGGTGAGGCGGCGGAGCCGGGCTGAGCGCGCGAGACGTCGTCGTCCGCCGCCGATGGACGTAGCATCAGATAACCGTCGCTGCCTTTCGCTCCTTTGTTCGAAAAAAAAAAGTGGCCGAACTAACATCGCCAGCCGCACGAGCATAAAAAAAGAGGATGGGGTCCGGCACGCACGAAGCGGGCTGGGTCAACACGTCCGCAGGACGAGGCCCGCTCATGGCATCGCATTATAGTCGATCACCGCTTCAGCCGAGGCTCCTCCAACAAACACGAGCAACTGCCTCGAGAAAAGCTACATTTCGCTACCTCCGTGCACTCGAAACGGCGTGCACGGGAAGTTTGTTTCAGATTCGGCAAAATCAGCAGTTTTACCTAGAAGACGCGGTAACAGGAGTGAGACATTCAAATCCTTCTATGTGAGACAGGCTAAACTTAAAAAGAGCGTGTTAATTATTTCTGCAGTTATTGATCCAGAGAAGTGCACGCAAGAACTCGCGCACAACAGGGCAAAACCACGCTCGCATCGCGAGTTTGTTTCCTTGTGAATAAATGTGGGTTCAGACACCCGCGTTTGACTGCGTTTGACTGTGTTAAGACTGCTTGTGTCGAGCTGTTGCTATAGCGACCCTTACGACGAGCCAATGGGGAGGCGTTGCTGCACGACGCAACGCAGCGCAACGCAGCGCAACGCAGTCGACGAGTCTCCTTGATTCTACGAGTTGATTCTACGGAAACAAACAAACAAAAATGTTGCACAGATCACAGGAATTGCATGTACACGTCATTCTCAATATGGCGGCGTACCAAGGGCTGGACGGCGCGATGGCGGCGCACGACGGACCAATGTTGCGACGGACGTGGGGCCGCTACTTGGGAACTGTCGTTCGTGGTACCGGCCAATCGATCTTCAAGCGCAGGACATCGAGCGGAAGAGATATAAGTGCGAAATAAATCGCACGACAAACGGTGCACGCAAATTCGTCGTCGTCGTCGTCTGCTTCACACGCCAGAAAACCGAAGGAAAAAAATGCGGACGATGTAACCACGTGACTTTCTGCCATGAGCTTCCGTGCTCGTGTCTCGGTTTCGGTTTCAAGCAATTTAGTTTTCTGGCTTTATTAAAAATATACGAGGCTCTGCAGCAGAATATTGGTTGGGTAGTCTCCTGACACCATATTAAATCGTCTAACAAAAGAAAAAAAAAAAACTTTTGTTGAGGTGTCAGTGTCCCTAAGCTGAAACGAAGTATGGCATTTCACAAGCTCTGCCCATTGGTCAGACATTACGGGCCAGGAAGCGGCAGGGAGCGTTTGCGCTTCACAAAGCGGCTTACCTGCTATTCCTTGTTTGAGGACTACAACAACGGTTTGCTAAGAAATGTTTTTTGTGAGTATTGAGGATCTCTGCCTCCTTTATATAATGCGTTTCGATTCTTGTAGCCTCCCTCTCACTCAAAATCCCAATTGCGGCTGCAGTGTAACAAGAGGACAAATGCGGCTTACACGTATTCTGGAGCCACACACAACTACAAACACACAGCGTTACAGTGCAAGACATCGAACGATAATGTGAGCTCGAAAAACAGATAAAAAAAGAAACGAAGATAGCATTATTTTTGGCCCAGTGAACGGGAGGCCAGCCGCACTCCATAACTGAAACACACGCCGCCCGTAACTCATACCGTTAGTAATCGGCTGTGGCGACGGCGGCAAAGTCCCGTGCGTGCCAAGGTGCGTACGATTGGCTGAGTCGGACGTGCCAGGGCCGCTCAATTCCCCTGCGACCGAAATCGAGCGGCAATGCACGAGCACGCTCAATTGGACGTGCACGAGCGCATGCAATTGGATGTGCTCGTGCGCGTCTGACTGGATGTGAAGCAGCTCCAGTCGTCAGCTCAGACAGCAGCAGGAAAGCTCGGTCTGCACAAAAACGCCACGGAACTCTGAACATGACGAAGAAGCGTCTTAGCAAAAGGTTGCCACGTTCTTCCTACCAGTTTCGAATGCGTTTGTGACTTTTTTTTTACACGCAGTAACTGGAGAGTTAAAAAAATAAATACATAGTTTAGAAAATAAAACAGAGACGACAAAACAGAGAGGGCCATAGTAATTTTGTTATACAAGAATTGAGATTGGAACACGCCATCAAACTTCAGGCCCATTTCCCTAACAACCAACATATGCAAATTGTTAGAGCACATAACCTTAAAGGGCCGTGAAACGAATGGGTAGGAATTTTTTTTTTTCACTTTGCAACAGCTTACTGGCACTAGTGGGACCAAATAATACTCCAACGCAACGCCACTGACCAAGAAGCGTCTTCGTCGAGGAGGAGTTGGAAGGACAAAAGCGGACGTTGTCTTTCAGCCTCTCCTTCGCAAAACTTGTTGGCGAAGTTGTGGGAACAACGCCAACAATGCGATACCCGTGATTTCGTCATCAAGCCTTGCCATCCCAGCTGCGACGATATTTAAATGCGGCTCATACAGCGGACACGAGCACTGCGTTGGCATTGGAAATGGACTCGTGACAATCAGGGCCTCGACAGGCATTCGTGTAGTGGCTTGTGGCAAATCAGTGTGTGGCGAGTTCAGGGGGTAAACTTTGTTCTCCTTTCTTGATTTTTTTTTTTTTGTGACCGACATTTTGGGGAGTAAAGAACCAACGCGTGTTACATAGGTCATTAATGTCAAAGAATCATTCTAAGAGGCATTCACTGCAAGTAAAAAAAAAGTGTCGCATCACCCATTTAAACCCAAATTCCGCCCCCCCTAAATAAGCATAATATAGTATCTTAGAGAAATCACGGCTTTAGAAAGTCACTCTCTACCACAGCCCACCTCATTAAGTTCACCCCCGAAATGTTTTAAACAATTAGTAAAAGAAGGCAAATCTACGTAATATTTTTAGACTTTGGTTAGGCGTTTGACAAGGTATTCCATCCAAATCTGTTGGCTAATGTTTACAATATATTTTGAGAAATCCAAACTGTCAATGAGATAACTACATATTTTTCATTACAACAAAGTTGCTTTGCACAAACTTCCCGTCACAACAGATGTACCCCTAGGACCTTTGCTTGGCCCCTTGTGTTCCTGCTTTTCAATTATAACATACCGACTTAGTATGATATTTCGCTTAGACTCTTTTTAAACGACTGTATTCTATATTATAAAATAAAAGAAAACAACGAGAATATTAAGTTGCAGGAAACACTCGCTGCTATCCAGCGCTGGACAAAAAATGGCAACTAGAAATAAGGTATGGCAAAATGACAGTGATAAAAATATCATATGAAAAAATCCTATTACAATTTAATTACTCTCAGTATGTACGATTTACAAACCGAGTAGACGAATACAAATATCTTGCGCTTTTGCTCATCAAAAGCTTAACTGGAACCAGCATCTAGAAAACACAGTTAATCTTTCCAGAAGCACGTTATTGGCACTGGAAATAAATTTAAAATGTGCGGCTTCTAATACTACGCTCACTGCATACAAACAGTTTGTGAAAGCTGTTTTAGATTATGCGAGCTCACTGTGGTTCCCTTTCCCCACGGATTTAGTAAACTAGAAAGTACTCAAAAATACTTTAGTTGAGCGCGTTGGTGATGAAGTTAAATACAAGAAAACATAAAACGTGAAGATCTGCTGTTTTGTCCGTCCTTCATGTTTTATTCTTTCTTGTATTTACTCAAAAATTAGCTGCTTAGTTTTATTTAAATCCTTTTGACACGAGATCACCATTCACGGAGTTAATTAAGAGAGTTCAGCTTCAGCTGTTACAAACAAGAGCTAAAATTGATAAAATAAAAAAAACTGTAACATCATCAACGGCTCTCTCCACATTAACAGTTCTGCTTATTTAAAACACCTCTCGTCCGGGTTCGTGCAGCTAAACCACTGGAGAGCACTAAAAAATAGAGGTTCAGAAACTAATCGTGTAGATATTCTTCCTCCTCGCGGGCAATCCAAGACTGTGATGATTTAACGTATGATATTTGTCGCTGGCGACTTTTGATCATTTGGTAGAGTTTATGGAGTTGCAGCGTAGCAAGTGTTCGATTGGCGTGGCACTGCATTTCTCTTTTTGTTGTTTGTTTGTTTTGTAAGTTTGTAAACACTCCTGCAATAGTTTCTGGAATGAAACTGTCAGTATTATGATAGAAATATTAAACGAGTATTCGTTCGGATTGAGCCGCACGAGGCCTGAACTCCATGGAGCGAATATGCGACGAACAACCGAAGGGCCTCACCCGACGGAATGCTTGCTTTGGCGCGCAGTGGCAACAGCTTCCGTTTTAATGTCGCGCACAAAGAGAACGAGCCTGGCGAAATTCGTCTCTTGTTCGCAACATATTTGCTCGAAGATGTTCAGCCTTAAAATAAAAGAATAAGGCTTTTCTTTTTAATTTACAACACAGCATTTTTTACAACTTGCTCCTTTTGTATACAGGTTTTGCGGCTTGTTGAATCAATCCTATAGCCGAAATATTGGCACCTCTCTAATGCGGTCCCGCGTTGAGGGTATATATGTGAGTTGACAGAATTCAGTCACTGCATACATACATATGTAACATCGATCTACTCGACTGGTCACACGTATACTACTCCGACCTTCAAAACGTTCAATGAGGTTCGAAAGATGCCATTGTGGTATAATAATTGTCACCGCAATTCAGTCATGAAAATGAGCGATACAGCATCAAGGTACTGTGTTTTAATTACCAAGCATCATCGTACACCACGCCATATTTTTAAATACCCATCGTACCTTCCCCCTAACACGTTATTTCGACACGAAACATTTTAATTTACTTGGACACCAGAGGGAACAGGTGGTTAGCACGCGCTATTTTATGTGTACGTTTTCGTCATTTTGCCACCTTGAAACTCGGCGCTGCGTGTAACGATCAAACAATATAATTTGTTCTATTTGTTCAAACACGATTCTCAACTCAGGTCGACACTCATAAAGGTTGAGGACCGTGTTCGCGGCGCTCCTTTTTGTCCACTCTCTTTGTCACTATTTTTCCAAGTGGGGCGTGGGTCAACTTCCTTGTTTTAGTTAGTTCAGCAATGACAACTTTCTTTAATTACCAAGCACGACAGGGTTTCATTGCGTTTATATACGCTATAAAAATAATCCTGCCAAGTTATTGTATAGCATCCACACGAAAACAACCGCCCCCTTTTCATAAAATGAAACTCGAGCAGAGGAAAGATATTAAGCTGGCATCTGGGGACGCGTTTACGAGGAGATAGGGTGGGTGTACCGACTGCATGAGTCATCGCAGTGCCCTCTTTAAGTCAAGCGTAAAGCGCGAGACATATGTGCGAAAAATCCATCTGATCCGACGTCCGATCCGGCAATACGACTGCCTGATCCGAAAACTTTGGTCGCTTCGGACGTCGGATCGGCGATCCGGCGTGCGTCCAACGTCCCAGATAGTTTCGCACGGCGGACGGACTGCCGGAAGCGCTTAGCCAATGATAGCACAGCTAGAGCAAACGTCATGATGACGTACTGGGTCTGGCGGGACGAACAAGAAAACGGGACTGACCCTGGGCGACGGGAAGCCGGACGCGTGAATCCCGCTCACCCATTCGAGAAAGATGGCCTCAGCAAAGAATGCACGCGCTAGCGAGAACGAGCTCCTAATTTCGCTCGTGCGAGCTGAACCGTCAATCTGGGACCAGAGATCTGTACAGGAACGCGGACCTCTGCTGGAGCGCTTGGATCTCTTGGGCGGAGCCGAACGGATCGTCGTGTCGCATGCAAGGTCAGAAGCCTGTCTCTCAAACTGTCGCTTGCGGCGTTTCCGAGCGGCGTTCGGACTGCCGGATCAGACGTCGGATCGGACGATTCTGCCGTCCATGTGTCTTGCGCTTAAGTCGCACACGGTTCCACGTTTTCGCTCATTTTATTCACCTTCGCACCACCTCAAGAAGTGGCGAGTACCCGTTTGTCGAGAGTGTTTTTAATGAAACTTGCCAAGTGAATGCAACAACAATGACATATTGCCAACCCTGATTCCCAAAGGAAACATAAAAAACAGTTTTTTTTCTTTCTCCTAAAATCTGAGCCATATTTAGATTCCGTAACTCCATGTAGCTTGATGGCAACCCCTAAATTTTAGTCGCTGCAATTTTGCCAGCACTACTCCCTAAATGCTACCTCCGCAGGGATGCATGGCGTTGAGGGCCCTCGAAGTCCGCGTACTTGCGGTTATAAATGCCCGTCTGGCCAATGCCTCCTGGTATTGCGAAGTTTTCACGGAATGCTGGGTCTGTAAGTCGGCTTTTCGGCCTCTTCCAAGCTGGTCCAGACGATTGGGGTAGCGTCCAGCTGACCAGAGGCAACCCAATAAATCACCCTCCCTATTATCTCGCGCAAGTAACCGCCGCAGGAAACCAATACGCCGGCGGTAAAAAAAGATAAATAATAAAAACCGCAAGCCTTCGGCGGCAATCTTCGGTGCCATAAATATTTCGCGCCGGCCTAATGTAAGCAAATATACAATAACCCTTTTTTTTCGTCTCGTGCTTTCTTTGTCTCCGATCATATTTCTTCCACCGCGTTAAGCCGAAAGGACCTCCAACAAGACAGGACCCCTTCAAATCCAGCTCGGGAGAAAGCCCGGGCGAGCGCCCCAAGGAAGCGCGGTCAAAGGAAGAAAGGAGCGAGGCAGGCACATATTTCCAGGCCCGTTTTCTCATTATCATCCTCGTCATAATTGTCACTCGGTGGGCGCTCCCGCTTTGTTTTCCTTCGCCGACGGCGCCTAATCGAAGGAGAAGCAGCGACGCGGACGCCGCGAGCACGATGACAAAGCAGGGGTGGGAGGGAAGCCGGGAAATTAGAAGGCGGAGTTATTAATTTTTATTGAGCTCGCACTAAGAACTTTGCCGACCGTAAATTATGCACGTCTCTCAAGGGTTTCCAGCGCCGCCACGATCGCTGCAAGCTTGGGCCGTCCCGTCCTCGATCCCGCTATATCCTCGCCGCTGGGATCGCATCAATAATTATGATTTACGGGATAAATTAACGAACACCGCAGCTACCGTTGCTGCTGCCTCCATCGCGGAAATATTAATGGCTTCCCGTACCGACAGACACTGCGCGCGCGCGAATGCAGAGTTCCGGCTGTCCGTGCGCTGGCTAGCTCATATTGACCCGATCCCTTCGTATAGCAAAGAGCCGTGCGCCGCTCGAGAGCAATTAATCGTATTGCTTCTCGCCGAAGGATCCGCAACTGAGTGAATTAAAACAAAAGAGAGCCGCGAAAACAAGGTACACGCTCCATCATGGCCTTTCTCCAGAACGCCGATGATACCAGAGGTCGAATCCACGGATCCATATAGATCAACCTAAGGTTCTCTGATACATGTCGATCAGCCAGATGAACAAAGTGCAACGTTGTTTCAAAACTTAAAGCCTACAGCGTGCACTTTATCGTTAGAAAGTAAACACGTCATAAACCCGCTCGCGATGTGCGAGGCTAAACTGCCCCATCGTACCCAAGTTACGAGCGCAACTTGAAAAAAAAAAAAAAAAAAAACACCGATAACGGGCCAACTCACCGTCGCCAAATCAACCAAAGTTCCCACGAAGCGTGGGCTATACGAGCTCAATTATGCCGCTAATTTTTTGCGACGTGCAGCGCGGCCAATCTGATTCAGTGTCTTGGCCGCGCATCCCCGCTACGCACGCACCGTGCTCCTCGAGAACCAGGTTGCCGTTCTCCAAACTGCATCAAGCCGCCTGCATCCCATTAATAACCCTGCTGGGCTTTCCGGGGACCGCAAGCCCGTCGCTCGAAGCATGCTTCGTCAGCACTAATGATGAACTGCCAGGGTAGGGCTCCGCCGCGATCGCTCAGGCAACCCCGCCGACAAACCGGGTGGCCGGACGCACGGGACCGCTCCCTCGTCCTCCGCGGCGCCGCACGGGACAACCTGGCTAATTGCGTGTTCCCATGACGTTAATTCCGCTTTTAATTGTGGGTTGTGGCCGACTGGTGGGCCCGGGCCGGTAATTACGCCACGCCATTAGAGTCTCGGACACTGCCGTGCTTCGCTCGCAACCATCAGCGCCTGCTCGCGTGCGAGGTTCACCACGTCAGGAGCGACGCCCTTGCTTCGTCCACGTTGGTCAGCCGGAATTCGGACATTTCCTGACTGGAACAAAAACCAGAGACGATCCCTCTCTTCCCACTGCGTCTTTTCTCTTTGATTTGTTTCTTGCCATGTTCCCTTGAGAGTCCGGAAAAGGAGCAGTTCGTCATGCCGCTGATGCCGACTTTTCGAACCGTGTTTTGGGACTTGAGTGGCAATGAAAGTCGTTCATTCAGGCACAAGCGCGATGATGTGGGGTACAAGAGACTGAAAGAAAGGTGAGTGCGCAGGCATGCTGGTGAATTTCAAACATGACCTGAGACTACGGTATGTCAGATCCTCTTTATGTGGCTACCTTTTTCCGTCTATACTTCCGGGTTTTTGTCGCGAAGATGAAAGGTGCCTGGTTTTAGAGGCTAATAAAGATGAACATTATAGGGCTGGGCGTCGGCTAAAAGTTTTAGCCCAATTATTTGCCACCTTTTAATCGATTAATTAATTGGTTAATTGGTCGTTTGATTTCCAGCATAATATCGCCAAAAAGACAAAATTAAAATTTTTCAATGTTTTTGTTTATAAACGCAGCAATGTACATTTTCAGCTCAAGATAAACTTCTGCGATTGAAAAAAAAAAAGACCAAGAAGAGCAATGGTCACAAGACCGAACTTTGAGGAACCCCGGAGGTTACGTCGACGTAATCAGAAAGGAACACCACTGACAATGACAGACTGTTTTCTATTAGACAGATAACTTTCTGGCCACCTAAGGACACCTGTTGGTAGCCCCACTGACGATAATTTATGTTTAAGATGGGCACGCGGAACCGCATCAAAGGCTACTTGAAAATCCAAAAATCCAGAACCTACCTGGAAGCCTTCGTCGTACGAAGACAAAATGTCGTGGGAGAATTAACCTAACTGTGTGACACATGAAAAACCAGTTCTAAAACCGTGTTGCTGAGGTGTGAAAAATGAGTTAATTTCAGGATGACTAATGATTCTGGAGTAAACAGTATGTTCCATAGTTTTGCGGCATACGCTGGTGAGCGATGTCGGCCAATAGTTTGTAACGTTGTGTAACGTTGTTTTTAGCACCTGGCTTAGGAAACGGTGCGACGTTCGCAAATTTTCATTCGCGGGGAAGCCTACTGTCTCCTAAGAACTTGTTAAATAATTTAACTAAAAACGGTTACAAAGCACGCACAGATTTATTCAAGACATGGTTATAAATGCCATGAGGTTCATTTGCAGCCCCCAATCTAAGGCTCTGGAGCAGTCAACGCACACCGTTTTCCGAAACAACAATGTCAGGCATAGTGACAGCAATAAACTCCGTTACAGATTGAAAAGCTCCGGAATAGGACGGAGAAAAACTTGGAGGACGCTCAAGCTTCGCTTTGAAGATTGGAACGCAATAGCGTTATCGGGCGCCGTTCGCATCGCCTTCTCATTCGCTACCCATGCTCTTCCTGCCCATGAGTAGGAAGTGCAGCGGACATGGCCTTGTCAGTGGCGTGCCTGGCTCGCAACTGAAGGGTCGTGGGTTCCAAACCTATCTATAATTTTTGAAAAAAAGGTTTTTTGAAGGCAAATGACTTGCTTTATAAAGGAAAATTAGTTGAGACACGCGGAGACCTTTGATTCGCGTTACACGGCCTGTTCTTTATACCCAATTCACACGGCAGCGTAAAGGTGCCTTTGGCACAGGTACCTGTAGTAAAGGGAGCTAGAGATCGTAATCACACGACGCATAAAGGTCCCTTTCGCAAAAGAGGTCCTGTGTTAAACGGAGCTCGCCAAGCTCCCTTTACGGCTACAGGGAGTAGCCTCGGACCCACGAACTCAAAATAAAAATCACAGGTCTATAAATATATCTTGTTTAATGCATTATAACAAATTGAATATATATAAGTAGCCAATTATGAAATGATTGTGAACCCAAATGTGATGAAATAATGCATTAACGAACGCATACTCCAGCTAGCAGGTAGCAGCGGCGGCACGTGGAAAACAATGTCTGCTACGAACCCGAACGCGATGGACCACTGCGAGCTTTTTTTTTCGAGGTTGTAGACAAGTCGTCTGACTTTCCCGCCCAGGATATTTTATCCTCGTCATCGTCCATTCCTTTCGATGGTGTGACTGGCGTAACCGTGAGACTCCGACGTAGATCGTTTCTGCCGGGCACTATTTAGCTACATCAGTAAGAACTTTTCCGAAAAATGGAGCTGCTAAACTGAAAAAGGCCGCCCACCTCGCAATGGAAACTCGTAAACGCAGAAGATCTAGGGCCTGTGTGGCCAGACTGGTCGGACGTTTTAAAGCAAGACTCATTTAGGGGCGCCCTTAGACTAAGAGAAAAAAATAAATAAAGTGCCGCAAAAGCAAACACAAATAATATTTAGGTTTTTAAATGCGATGTTTCACACACAATAATCAAAAACTGCGGGACAAACCGATTTCGTGGAATAATTGCTTATCACGTGATCCTCTCGCGGTCTAGCAGGAATGCAATCGACATCAACTTAAAGAGCTCCCTTTATTTATCGTGTGATCAAGAACGCCGTTTCCTGCAGGTACCTTCAGCCTAGGGACCTAAGCTAAAGGTACCTTTTCGCTTCCGTGTGAACTGGGTATTAATCACTTTCATCAAACGCGTGACGTCAGGTTTCACGTGAGCATTGTGAGTTGTTTGATATTCCCGTGAGAGGTCACCGACGCCGACGCCGGCTTTTCTGCGACACGAGCTCCCTAACCCTCTCGCGTTAAAAACAGACTGAAAAAACTTTCAGCCTTTCCACTCTGGTGAAGAAGGAAGACCAGCGGAGCTGTACAATGGAAAGTAATGGCCGGCCGCAAGTCGGCAAGCCAGAGTGGAAAGGCTGCCGCCATCTTTGAGCGACGGCGGCAACCAGATACGTGGCTTGCCGCCGTCGCTTATAGATGGCGGTAGGTGTCCAGAGTTCGGTGTCTTCAATTCTTTCCGGGGGACACGATCCTGGAGAAACTAGCCCTCAACAGCTCCGCTCTAAAAAATATCTATTGAAACACGCTTCCTTATGAATGTCTTTAGCAAGTGGTATGACTTAGCGGGAACGCCAACCTTATCTGTTTTCTTAGATTTAACAAAATTCCAAACTTATTTCGCGTCAGATGCCAGTTTTTCCTTGAGGGAAATAACACATTTCAATTGAGCCTCCTTTATTTTTTTTTTTTTTTTTTGTTTTACGACAGACCCAACCTTCCCGAGCTGATCGAGTAAGTCTCCAGATTGCGTTTTACGGTATCGTTGGTACAACCGACCATTCTTATTGATAAGAGAACGTACCTCTTTATTTACCCAAGTTTTATCTATTCTACGTCTCGGAGTGATTATCTTGGATGGTACCATCGGGTTCAAATGAAATGCGAACAGTGACGGAACTTTTAGAACACCAACGGCGCAGCTTCCAAGCTTGAGTTGCACTTGGCGAGGTTCAAACACATCAGAGTAGAGCGCTGTGAGGTTCTGCCTCCTACTCCGATGTGTTTGAACCTCGCCAAGCATAACCCAAGCTTGGAAGCTGCGCCCGTAGTGAGCTCGAAGTTCCGTCACTGTTCGCATTTCATTTGAGCCCGATGATACGTGACGACCAACCAATTCAGCAAGCTCACTTTTACAAAGATTCCACAAACTGTCCTTATTGATGTGTACGGAGCATTCTTCAAACTCTGGTAGGAACGAAGATAGGTTATGCGATATGCCGTGAAAGTTACCCCTATCATAATAATATACTGTCTTTGAAAGAGTTTTTTTTTTTATTTTTCATTCTGACGTTGTCGCAGTTAATATTACCAACAACTATCTCATGATCACTGATACATGCAGATATATTATTCGACCGAACGAACGTATGGTTGTTGCAAAGCACAAGATCTAAAGTCGATTAGCTTGATCCAGCATATCTCGTGGGAGCGTTTACAAATTGATAAAGCCCATTTTCGCTAATTATGGCTTCGAAAGTGAAGTAAAGACAAGATTTGCAAAGTGGAATGGGTAGTTTATTTGACCAGTCGATATTGGGAAGATTGAAGTCACCACCCAAGATTACGTGGTCAAACACTAACACAGATAAAGCAACAAATAACACGTCGAGTGGTTTCGTATCACTGATTCCCGGAGGCCTGCAAAAAGACCCATCGGCTAGCTGCACTGCGTTCTCAAATTTTATCTTACACGAGACAGCTCCACATGAAGGGTTATTAAACTGTAATGCATGTAATGCAATGCTCTTGATTTGATTTTCAACGAGAATACAAGAACAAAAATGTCACCTCCGCGTGAATTACGATATTTACGGTACACGTTGAAATGAGAAGGAAATCTCTCTGAATCGCAAAGGGTGTCGTCCAAGCCCGATTCTGTACCAATAACTATATCAGAATTAATTACGGCAATCGGATCAGCAAATTCATCTCTTTTATTCTTAATACGACGACAGTTTATCACGACAAGAACAATTTCTTTTAGTTCAATTTTACATCGTTCGATAGGGAACCTTGATTGCTATCGGGCGCAATCAACAACGTGGTCAGTTGCAGAATCATACATAAGCGTTTATCCACCCATAGCAAGCAAGTTAAAGCGGATTTTGAACTCGTCAGTATGCTCCCTAGCATACTACTTCAATATGCTAGAAAGAATTCGTAAATTAGAGACGGACTTCAAATTGGAACCAGCCCTGGCTTAACCATGATGAATGATGTCATTACTTCTGAGCATCACGCCGACGAACAGAATCAAAATAGTGTTTGTCTTTTGGCGATGGAGAACACGTCAGTAATAAAAACACAAAGATTATACTTATTTTTGTCTTTGTTTACCCGGTTTCAAGTCCTACCAATTAATCGGTTAAAAATGAATTGCGATAAGCCCTAACAGAATAATCAAAAGGTTAATCGATCAATCGCCCAGCCCCAATAAATATACTGACCGGTATGTTTATTTTATGTGCACGTTATGTGGGACACGTTGCAGAAAAAAGCTAGTTCATTACAATTAAGTGCCACATGCAAGGGCCAGGTATGAAAGAACCAGGTATAGTTATGGAATCCTATGTTTAAATATTTTTTGAGGGCGTAGGAGAATTTTTGTTTTCTCATAAATTCGAAAACCTCCTACGTAACACGTGCGAACCTAAAGGCTTCTATGTGGGTTTGGTGCCATTATCATCTCGAATAAATTAACAACTTATTGACAAAATAGGGAGACAGAAGTCGTAAGAATAGCACAATAAATAAATATAATCCGTCTCACCTCTCCCGGAGTTTGGAAGTTTTTTTCTTGTATCTTGCCGGACACGTTTTCTGCCGCTTTTGTCGAGTAGTGAATATAAAAAGACGCCTCCCTATACTTAACGCGGCGAAAAAACAAAAAAAAACAAAAAAACGAGGCATTTCGGAATTATCTACTCTACTCTAGCATGGTACTGTCCGAATTTAATGTGAAATTATCGCTTGTCGTCGTGTACAACTTGTTTTCCGCATTCCATCTAGCGCGCAAATGCGTGTAAGTTGTCATTTTTGTTTTGTTCTTTTATTTTAGGCAAGGCTTTCGTAGTAAAGAAATGAAAAAGGTTTTTCTTTAAAAAAATTTAAAAAAGCACACGCGATGTTGGTTAGCACAAAGAGAGTTGGCGGAGTGGGACGGGTGGGAGGGATTGCTTTAATTATTTATCCCTCGGAAGAATTCTCGCCTAAAAGCAGTGGCCTAATATCTGCACTTCAGCTCGGTCCTCTGGGTATTGTTTCGCGCCAGGCTAAAAACGAGTGAAACCGAAAAGCAAACCCCTAAAACCAATAAAAGATGAACGCGGGAGGCATTCTTCCTCCTCAGGGGCAATCTCCAATTAAATCCATAAAACAGTCCAGAGCAGCCGGGCCAAGGCAGCGGGCACAGGGCGGCAAAGAGTCGGGCATTACAAATTCAGAGACATTAAGCCTAGCTGTCAACCGTCTGCGATAAGAATTGTACCCGGAGGAGTCCTTTCGAGGCCAAAAGGGTTAAGTGCGGCTCCGGTATTGATCGTGGCGCCATTAAGGGGAACTGCAAGCTTTCAGGCCTTTGGCGTGGCTTAATTAAGCGAATGCCCCTTTAACGTGTTCGCTGCCAAAGTCCACACGCGCGGCGTCATGCACAGCGTGGGCGCAAGTGCGTCCGGCGGGTGGCGCCCCGGCGGTGTGGAAGGAATCTCGCGTCGAACACGACATAGGTCGCACGTTCGCTCGATGCATTTTTGGGGACGTCGCCTCGATTACCCGGAAGAAAAATACACCACATTTCTTGGGTTTGGGAGGTTTAAAACAACCACTTGTTGTCGTGTGTGACGCCTGGCAATGGTGGTAGGGTCGTTCACTTGGACATGAGACGTCGCCTGAAAGGCAGGGATGGCAGATTTGCGGGGAGGTCAAATAGTTGATCGGGGCAAGTCCGTTTTCTTATACCCTGAAGAATTCTAAATCGTGGCTCTGATAAAAGAAAAGGAAATATTATTCACATTTTGTTCATTTCGGATCCTATTGCCTGCCAGGGTCATGTACAGGAGGACTCAACGGGATAGCCAATGTTTTATCCGATAAAATGCCCAACAACAAATGGGCTGGTGACTGTTCATTTTTACAAAACCCGAGACTCAGAAAAAACAAAAGCGAAAAGGGGAAATACAATTTAGTCGTATCTTCGCAACCACAGAACATCAGACTGACACTTTTGGATATATTTGGTATACTGCCTCGTCTTGAGAGAAATATACTGGCATGTCGAAGACCGGTTGACCACATATCGCAAAAAGACGTATATAGATTCTACGTAAGGGATCGTCCGACAAATACGATGACCAATGCTTGAAAAACACCTTTGACTCATGTCATGTCCTTCCAGATTTCAGCGTCTGATTCGGCGATGGCGATAATTTCTCGTGGCATTTTGCTTAAAAATACAAACAAGAAAAAACTAGCATGCATTTCTCCTATTTCGTGTTCAGTTTTAGCTAAGAGGAATGATAGAAAATATTTATAAAATTAAGCAATATATTAAACAAACAAGATTATTCTTGCTAGGGCCCAGTTTTCGCTGCTCGGTATTTTTTATCTATTCTTGTCGAAATATCACTTTTATGTTTGCACATTTTTCAAGTTGCCTCTCGCAAATCGCTATTTTCTAACTGGATAAGCATAATATAAATGACCTTTAACTTACGTTATGTTTAAAACTGATCATTCACTTGAGCTTTTAAGTCCTCGCATGACGAGCTTTCTAATGATTCAACATTTAGCGAGACGCCTGAGCCTTCCCTTTTAACATAGAATGACCGTATACAGGCAACACCACCTAGACAGAAGGCCTCCGCATGGCCTCCTCTCGCTCTATGAGACGTCATCAGAGTCGGATCGGGCTAACTCAGTTATTGGGCCCGAGCCCGACCTTCGACGCGCTCATTGGACACGAGCCCCAGCCGAACACTGACACAGCCCTCGTGCCCAATCTCACGCCTCGATCGATCTGACTGTGATGACGCGTGCGGAGGCCTTCTGTCTAAGTGGTGTTGATACAGGCCGCACATCACTCAAAAGAAAGTAACTACAACAATTAAGCAGAATCGAAGCACAATCCTCAGCCTTTTCTTCTTCTCCCCTTTCTTGTAGTTTATGGTAGGACCTGAACGATGAAAACATACCATTAAAGTGAACTCCTTCGTGACAAAGTGGAAGGCTTAGCCGAGAGGAAGAGAACCATCTAACGTCGCAGAAATCTAGAGTATTAATCTAGAAACTTTCAATGGAAGCGACAAGTGACGATGGATCTTGAACCAAAAGCGGCAGAAAGAAGAGAGAGAGAGAGAAAGAAGTAGGGAAAGAAAAAGAGGGAGTCGTCAGAATTTCGGGAATTAAGAGAGATTACTGCAGCGATGCCTGCACGATATGATGGGGGGGTTTTGAGCGTCGTCCAGGTAATAACATATAGCATGGGCCTCATTTGGAAGAGATTATACATTCGGCGCGGGATTGTGAAATATTATTGATGGCGAGATTTCGGAATCTTCCCGCGCTAATCCATGCCGGGCTTTCTGCGCTGCTCGTGTGCCCAGGCTTGCCTTTATTTTGCCCGCGTTGGGCTTTGGCCGCCGCTGTCGTCGGTCGAGTCCTTCTCAGTGCGCATCGGACGGAAATCACGCCAAGAAATATTATGGCCCGTCTTGAGTACGCTGGCCTGATTATGTCCGGGTGAATATCCAGCTCGTGAAAGAGCGCCGTACTCCAGAGTTTGACTGCGTTAAGGCGGTTTTATGCCGCGCTGTATTAACGGCGGGGCTTGCAATAGCGAGCAGTCGTAATTTCCGAGAACTGTCAACTCTCGCGGAAGGTCCTGCCTTGATGAGGCCGCGAGGTTTCAAAAAGGAGCCAATGAAAAACGTTCACTAAAGCGACGAGGCCGTCAGTCTGGCACACTAATGATTATGGTCGATGCTTCGTCTGAGAGGGAGGTGATCGCAATATGAAGTGGCGGGGCAATGAAGAAAAGGACGACGTTAAAAGTGATATGTAGCCAGGATCAACGGTATTGCAAACTACAGAGAAACTGTTTACGACTTTCTTTCACAACTTTATGTTTTCACTCCTAGGCGTGTTTTTATTTTCTTTTTAATGCCGTCACTGGTACACTGATCCACATCATTTGACAGCTTCAAGCTTGCATAACTCCGTCAAAAACGTGATAGTAGGTGCTTGTGCTTATTTGTGATCGACGCAAAGCTTTACAGCGCCTGACGCCAAAAACAGGAAGCATAAAAAACATGGACATGAGCGCGTAAAAAAAAAGTGTCACTGACTATAGTATACCACTGTGTTACCACTTCGTTCTTTAATATACCCCTGTAAGCAAACTCGCGACCATCGCCTGCCATTGCAAGGATGCGCGGATATTTACAGATTTCCAGTTTTTTGTCTCTCTATATTGCTCCTCTTTGTTACCGTTCGATGCCCGCGCCTGCAGGTCTTCGTGAATTATGGTGGCATTCCTCCCCCCCCCCCCCCCCCCTCCCAATGAAACAAAAAAAAAAAAACGTAAATTTTGCATCTCGAGGCACTCCAAAGACCGTAAAAAGGCGTACGCAAGACGCAAACCGTTTCAGATTACTCCCTGCTGCGACGACGTAATTCTATTTGATAATGTGCTCCGCTCACAAAAACTAAGAAAGAAGCACAGTCATAGCGCACACCAAGCAGTATCCCTCAGTCTGAAATCACCAGATCTAGTCTGAAGGGTTAACTAGGAAATATAACCCAGACGGGATATGTTTTCTGTACAATAAAAACGATAAATAATTTTAGGTTTTTACAGTATGCGGGTATTCAATCAACGAAACGTTTTGTGTTCCTGCCGTGAAGAACATAACGCTCTTTATCCTAATTTACCGCGCACTACGCCCCTCAGCGTGAGTCGAAGTTGTTACTTTAAGTAAAAACGGTTTCACGGAGAAGTAAAAAAAAAAAAAAAAAAGAGGGAGATACGGGGGATAGCTTTTGGGAGGCTGAAGAAACGTGCCCGAGATAAGACGCGAGCAAGGATCAACGATATCAGTGCAGCGGGAGCAACAATCAGAAAAGCGGTCTTCAAAAGAGGCGAGGGGGGGGGGGAGTCAAGGAGCGCGTTTTGGGGCCGATCTCTCGAATTCGGCTCCGTACAATATTGCCAGGCCGCTCGTTCCTCGGCAGTCTTCTCCGGCAGCTGCACCTCTTTCCGCTGTCGTAACAGCAGCCAATTTCGAGCGTTAAAGCTGCGCGGCAGACGCGTAATATGCATGCCCGAGATAAGTACACGCGCACACATCGCGCCGAGGCGGCCGGCACGGCCCGGGAGACGTTAAACGGCGGCCACACAGGTTCCCCTGGCGACTGCTCCGCCGCTCCTCCGACATTTCGATCATAACTTGAGCAGAGCGCTCTCCATTCCTGGGGCCATCAACGTTTATCTGAAACTTGGAGATTCGCGCGTAATTTTTCATCCGGCCGCGCTCTGGTTTGCTTCTTTTGTTCGCTAATCCCGCCTGGCTCACACCTCTTGCTCCTTCGTCTCCCATTTCTCCCCCCTTTTAGATTTCCTCCTTTCTCAGTCTTTCCTTGCTTTGTTTTCACTTCACTTTTTTGTTCCCAACTTTTTTTTTTTTTTGGTGCGACGCTTTTTTTTCTTTTTTGATCGTGCTTTTATTTTTTCGGTTGGTCACTTTTACATTAACCGTCCTGTCGTCGTTCATGATCATTATTAGTACGTCACGTCGTCCATTATTGTAGCTGTGTTTGCGAGACGGCCAGGTGCACCGAATTGTCCCGCGAATAGTAATAATGTGCAGTATATTTTCATACGCAGCGATGTTACTGCCAAATTATCTAGCCCATTCACATCGCTAGATCATTTGATTTAAATCAGCTTACTAAGTGTTAGATATCTGACCAACCGAGCTCTGCCTATGGAAAGCAGGTCTTGAAGCTAGGTAGATTTACCTACAAATTAGCCTCCAATTGTTTTAAACTGTCTAATTTCAATGGATTGCGTTTTGATCAACTTAAAATCGCTTCAGCTCTAAACCTTCATGAACCGTAACGATTCTAAAAGCTTTCTTTACAACGCGGCGTAGCTTTTTGCGCATTACGGCCACATTACAGGGAAATGATGTATACGATAATGGCAATGTTTTAGTCGATGCACGAATCAGTGTAGCTCCTTCCCAGCGTGTGCTTTTGCTACGTCGAGGAACCGAGTTAAACAACACGGCTTTGTGTATATGATGACGCGCGTTTTAGGTGATTAGACTATTTGCCCGGACATTACGTCCCCTTTTTGAAGAGAAAGCAAGGAGCCACTTTCTCAACGCCCTACCGACGTCTTGTTGTTTTCCTTTCTTTGGTTCTTTCTTTGGTACGGCCGAGCCAGTTCGGACGAGCGGGCACAAAGCGGCCAGTCACACACGCTGTCTTGGACGTCAACGCCGTGCACACAGCGGATGTGCGAACCCTAGCGCGCAGCGAGCGTGCGAGAGAGAGAGAGAGAAAGTATGGAGGGTCGCGATAAATGGGATAACAAAACGCTGGAATGAATCGTGTTCCAAGGCGAGCGACCATTAGACCAATAAGGGTTCGTTGAGCCAGTCGCACCGCACGTCACCGAGCTGTGTCTTGGGAGGATGCTGCCAATTGTGCGCTGCGAAAAGCACGGCCGAGGGGAGCGGACCGTCAAAGACGACCGTAACGAGACGCGTCATCAGGGGAACTGAGTGTAGAAAATGCTCAGAGGACACGTTTGTTGCCGCGCATCCTCGAGCGGGAGATGCTTTCTCCACTGCTCAGCTAAAGAGCGGCCGCGTGGGCTTGCCACTCGACCGAAGATAGCCAGCTTGCAGCTGCGACGAGGAGCGACGCGCGTAAAGATTACGGCACATTCTTTTTTTTTTTTTTTTCCTTCTCGCTTTCTCGAACGGCGATGCAGTCAGTCAGAGCACACAGCCGACGAAGGAAACGAGAGGTGTTCCTGCTGATAGTGTACTTCTATCCGGAACACCGCCGTCTGCGCGGTGAGATAGGGATGCTTAATGGGAATTCCTAAAGGAGCTGTCTTATGAACTCGCGGTGATAGCTGGCTCTTTGGAACGAAAAGTGTCGAGAGAAACATGGTAACAGTTATTTTTTTATGTAGGCTTCTAGGCGTTCCTCCGAAATAAACTAATGCAGGCTGCCATTAGAGCAAGTGGCTGGCGCCGGTCGTAATGACGTTTCCGTCTATCACAAGTTTCACTAATTTTTTTAGTCTTTGAATTAAAATATATGATTGCACTTACCATCTACGTTAATCAGATGGCGTAGAACTATAATGCTCATGCTAACTAAAAAAAAAAAAACAGTAACGTGTTCGACTCTATGCGTCACGCTTCTACCATCATCGATAAAAAAAAAAAAAAATCGTTACGATGGATGGAGAGCAGGGTGATCCCCCGAATCACATCGTCCCCGCGGTGTACCCAGGGTAATCTGTGTCGACGTAAACATAAAACTTATTCCGCCGAATATATCCGGTGGGTGGGAAGCTCAGTAGCAACTAAAGCATCCATGTGACCTATTTTTGCTTCCCCTTTAATGGCAATCTCATCGTTCCTCCACTCTTATTGAGGGACTGTGAGCGTTGTGTATGCGTTACTACTACTACCCATGTCCGTAGCATTTTTTTCATGCGTAAAAATATTACACTACTTTGTCCTTTCCGGGAATAGACGCTTTACACACGCGCCAGATTGAGCCGCCATAGCCGCCCTTCTCTTGTCTTACCGAGATGCCGAGCCACTGAAGCGGGCGTTGACGAGTCTCCACAACGGCCTATGCTGGGGGGAAGGACACAGTAACACTTAAAATGGCAATAACCTGTCCTGCTGTGGAAATGATGAAGTCAAGCGAACGGAATAAGAGGGAACAAAAACTGAAGGTCAGTTATGGCGGCGCCCATGCACAGCTGCTGTAAAGCGTCTATTGCCGACATATTATCCGCTCCTTAACATAGCCGATGTCTCACTCCCTTTTATTCAAGGGCTTTTCTTTTTACACGCGCAACATGCACTTCCAGTCTCAGAAATGTTTATATGCAGTGTAGTTTTCCAACCAGTCCACATTGGCATTGAGCCCAGATTTAAATAGGAATTAAATGCCAATAGAACAGGTGCCTTGTCAAGATTCGCGTGGGGTCTTTAGAAGGCGCCATTCAGCCGTGATCACGGCCTCACTTGAAAGCCAAGACTCGAGATTTTAACGTTCCCATCCACACAGCAAGAAAAGGCCGTGAGAGCTTTCCCAGCAGCGCCGCGGAGCTCTCCAGCCGGTGGTAAAAAGACGCAGAAAATGGACGAAGGCTTCGTGCTTTATGTCCCGATCTATCAGAGCCCCGGAAGATGACTGTCATTATAAAGCACAGGCCTGTTTCCGGCAGCGCTTGTTTTCGCGAGTCGACCACAGCGATGGCAACCCGTTTTTTCGTATGATCTATTCCCCAAACACCCGTCGAAGGGCCCCCTTTCCAACATCAACCCAGATATACGCATTAGCCAATGGCAGAGCCAATGGCCGACTCGCCAGGTGTGTCCGATCAGCGTGATTGAAGCCATCCCGGCTCAAAGACCGCACTTAGCGCTACCTCCGAACACCACGGTCCCCGGGCACTGGCCCCGAGCCACGATTCCATCTTATTAGTGTATACGCTATTAAGAGTGCGCCTCATTTCAAAGAAGAAGCCGTCTGTGTCGGCTGGCAGTCATCGCCACGCTGGATCCCAATGACAGGGACGATCCCGGCTAAGCGGCCCTCCGGAGGAAGATAATGCGCCAACCTCTCGTCCCATCAACGCCTTGTCGACGACCGGTTTCATGCACGAGCCTGGAGGTGAGCGGACATTACGGCCGGTTTATAGTGCGCCGCATTACGTCCACGTTCCCGGCTAGCTAGCTCCGCCAGATAAATCAACTTGCTCCGATTGGACGCGCCGGGGATCACCATCCAATCGGAGCAAGCTGCTTGCTCGCTTTCGCTCCTGTCCGGGGGTTCTGTAAATCGAGCTTTTGGGATCATCTGTGCTGAGGTGCTGCTCTGCGGCCAAAAAGTGGTACTTTAATAAAAAAAAAAAAGCTTTCTACATTGCGTCTGTCCACGATTTCTTTTTTTTTTTTTTATATCTGCTGAAAAGCAAAGAAGAAAGTTTAATGGGACATCAAATCTGAGCTGAGTTTAATCTGAACATTGATGAAAGAAGGAGAAAGAGCATAGCGCTCTATTTCGGGAAGAATTGAACAACGACAACACTATAGAACAGCGAGACATGAAGGACTGTCGAATGCGAACATCTGGTGCAAAATCCACACTCTAAAAAAAGGGTGTCATCTTACGCCCTTTTGTCCCATATAATGCACCCCAAAACTTCAGTTCGACGTGCAGCGCACTATAGTCTAACAGACGGCCCCTAATTTTACGAGGGGCTTGATAACGGTACGATATAACTTATTAAATAACCAAAGTACGTATCAAAGACCACGAGAAAGAAAACACTGAGGTTTTGCAGTAGGGCCAAGAAAACCCCGATTATTTTTTTTTGCAGTCAGTAACACGTACATTAGCTATTTTAAAAAGTTGTACCGCACGGCTATCAAGCCTCTTGTGAAAGTTGGTACCGTCAATTCGACGTCAGTGTGCTGTACGTCGAACTGAAGTTTTGGGGTGTCTTATATATGGGACAAGGGATGTAAGAATACACCCTTTATTTCTCAGAGTGGATTTACGCGAGGGAAGTTAGCAAAATAATTAGTGTCGTTCGTGCAGATAGTTGAGCAATGAAACAAATTGTTCGGAAGTTTTACGTTGCTACGTCGCCACCTAGACTTATTCTACGTGCACATATACTTCGGTTCATCTATAGCTCGCTTGCAGCAGCTCTTTCTTAAAGCATTCCTCGAAATAAAATAAAAACATCGCTATACAAACTCTATTTAAACCGTCCGGCCCTGCTATTGAAATGCGTTTGGGGGAAATAGATTTCGATGGCAGAAAGAAGGAAAAATCGCTCTATATCCGGGGCATATTAGAGGAGCTGCAAAACGTTGAAGCTAACAGCTCTTGCTCCTGGAGTTTGCAGCTCAGTGTTGCGCGACGGATATCGCCCTTTTTCCTCTGTATTCCCAAGATAGATTCGGCGAAAGTGAACGTGGCAACTTTGCCCTTTTTCATTCGTTACTAGCCACAGCGGTATCATACAACTCATAGCTCTCACTATTCATCTTTCAGCAATGTTTCATGGAACAGGCTTGAATCGCGAGGGTAACATCAACTTGTCATTACGTGTCTGTACAAAAGAAAAAAATCTGACATTAGTTTTTAGTTTTAACGGTAGTCTGATATATAAAAAAACTAAAATTGGAGGTTATTAAAACGAAATTTAAGCGGTTTTGTATTGGAGAAAAAACACTTCAATCGTCTTCATTTGTCGTTCAGGATCGCGAATATCAAAATTATATTTCAGATTGATGCGCCATGTAGCCGCAACAGAACATTCAAAATAGAGCTGAAGCCCCTCCTTTTCGGCGCGTTCGGTGGGAGGAGAAAATTGCGCCGTATTATACGGAGATGTCAACATTTCCGCACCTTCCGCGTGCCTTACCCGAGCAATCGAAAACGCTGCACGCATTCCCTCATAGGCAGCAAGGGCAAGACAGTTGAAACCTCTGGGTTTGACGTCACACCCACCGTTTGATTGATAAGTATATTGATAAGTTCGGATTAAACGCTTGTGATATTCAAGTTTACAGGACAAAAATACAATTAAATTCAACTGTAACTTGTGTTTTTTTTTTTTTTTTTCAAGACCCTTTTCAGCTTCTTTTTAAAATAAAAAATGCGTTTTCGATTTGATGTTGATAAATATTTGGAGAAAATAAATTTGGCTTTTTTTTAATGAATACACGAAGTGGGATGATGTTATAGCAAACATCCTCAAGCTTCGGGGACATTCGCCCATTGCACCCTCTCTAGGCTGTACTCAGCAAAGCGCTGTAAAAATATTTGTTTCAGCGGAACAAGTCCAGCCATCGTGCGAGATATGGGTTGGCTGAATAGTACGAAATGAGGACTGCCGTCCTAAAGTTTGTTTTGTTGTTTCACATTTGTGATTACCATTTTTTTTTTTCAAAGTGCGTTCGTTTCAAATACGTTCAAGGCAGTTGAGCAGTTCATCAATTCTTACGTTGTTTTGGAATATTGAATCTTGTTAAAGGTAGGCGAAAATGGCGTCAAGACTCTAAGGGTCAAAGTGACTGGTCTTATATATATATATATATATATATATATATATATATATATATATATATATATATATATATATATATATATATATATATTATTATTATTATTATTTTCGAGAGTAAATATTGGCAATCATTCTGTGTTCTCAAATTTTATTTTCGGATTTTTGATTATTCTAAGGTTAGCGAAGCGTGTCATTTTAGTGGTGCCGCATATATATAGTTTCCCTCTTCGGTCGTTTCAAATATGGAAGAACAGAAAAGCTACCGTCTCTTGTCCAACCAAAAAATGCATTAAAAAAAAAAAATCCTGTAAACTCTATCATCGTACAGTCGTGGACAATTCAGGCTTAAACGACCGAGTGACAATTAAAAGTTACCGGTGGCGTTGCCCCGATGCGAGCAGTTGTACAAGCAACGAGACCTAGCGTGCGGACGAGAGTGCCGCGGTCACTGCTATTTTTGATAGTTTGTAGTTCACTTTCTCGCGTCGGGGCAGTGCCGCCGGTAACTTTTGATTATCGCTCGATCGTTTCAGCTTGCATCGTCCATGACTGTACATTATAAAAATAATGTGAACGGCTCGGTGTGTTTTATTCATGGTCCCTGACCAGCATGATTTTAAACATTGAGAAAATAGAGTAACCAGACTAATGACTGGAAGATTTTTTTTTCACAAACATATCACACCTCTTTAAAGAGCTGGGCGTGGGTTTCACGATAAATAACATACGGCCGAATTTTTTTTTTTTTTAAAGACATGTGGAAAACACATAACGCTTGCCAGACTGACAATACGCGGGTCATGAGCGGCCGACGCGAGAGTGATTTTAACTTTACGCATAGCAACAGTAGTCACTGCAATCGCAACGCTTGTACGCGAACGCGAAGCAAGTGGGAAAAGGGAAAGGGAACCGAACACTCCATCGAAATATATATATATATATATATATATTATTTTTTTTACACTTCGTTTGTTTTCGTAGTCTTCGCCGTGTACAGACACAGGAGACGAAGTGCGACAAAATCAAAGGCCGCAGCGGTGTCGATGTCAGCGCGCCAACAGCCAGCCTAATTCCGACTGTCCGGACCGGAGCGAGAAGTTTCTGTAATCCTCGCCCATTACAGCCCCCCCTGTCACAAGGGCACCCGTATGTTGGTTAAACAAATTACCGGCGCCGGGTCAAGCCGTCGTCCTTTCAGTCCGCCGAGCTGATAGAAAACCAATGGAACGCGCCGATTCCACAGCGTTCCACGGACACAAAAAGAGAGGCCCGACGAGAGAAAGGAAGTGGCCCGCATTATGGCGTTATTATTAACGCCAGGGTTACGCGGTCCAGCTTGTATCAGTCTCCGGGCCGGAAGATAAATAGCGAAATGATGAATCGCGCCGCTTTCGTCCTAGTGGTTATGGCGAGGTTGCGGAGAAAGGAAGTGAAGCAGCACAAAGGGAGTTATTGTCGGCCCGGCGTCCCGCCTCAACAGACACAATTTTAAGTAATTTATACAGATTGCATTCCATTCTCGGAACGCAAGTCCGCGATAAGGTTACACGCTGAAAGAATGCCAGTGGTGATCCAGACGTCGACGGGGGGATTTCTGCCTTTCGCGGCTCGCACAATTCGAGTAGCCTTCTAGAGGAGAGAAGAGAGACAGAGAGGCTGAGAGAAAGTACCTCCGATGTAATGCTTGGCGAACCTGTTGCTGCCAAAGTCGCTCATCAGCAGACCTTCAAAATTTTCATTTAATCAACAAAAGTCATATTATTCTTTTTTTTAACGTTTCTAAGATAATCATCGGTGTGTATGAGGAACTCGGAACAAATAAAAAGAAAATCTGGGAAAGAAACACCGATAAAAGACATTGTGGGGTATTCAAATTACATGTTACAAAACAACGTCACAAGGAAGTAAACTATAAAGTTGAACAATAAATGGAACGTGGATGCTGGTCTTGTTTAGAAATAATAGGGACGTAAGATGCTACCTACGTAACGAAATGAGTTTTCATGCTGTTATAAAAGCGCAAGTGGATAGGATGCAATTATAACACATGAGCGGCTTGGAAAGTAATAATCTACAAAACATCGCACCCTTTGAAGAGTGATTTCGAAAGTAGTTGAGCTCTTTCTCTCATTATTTTCTCTGGGAAAAAAAAAATTAAAAAAAATATATATATATCTTTATATATATATATATATATATATATATATATATATATATATATATATATATATATATATATATATATATATATATATATATATATATATACCGGGTGTACCATTTTAATTCTAACCGATTTATTAAAAAAAAAAAAAACATTCGTAAAAGATGTGTAGCAACTGGCAACAAGGCGCCGAAGAAAAAGACAAGCTGGCGCGTGAAAAGCGGCTCGCGGTTCCAGCTGCTGGTTCGACGGACTCCAGCACCCGCCGGCGCAGTTACAAACGCCTCATATTTCTAATTATGTAAATATTGTAAAATGAATTAGTTCAAGGATCGTAACCCCTTCAAGTGGTGACCCCTTCAGCAACAAAGGTAATGTCTCTGCCAGCTACCGCATCCACATCCACCGGCACCCGGTCCCCTTTTCCGGGCATTGTCGCGGTAAAACTACCTGACTTCTGGACCACCGACGCGGAACTGTGGTTCATCACCATTGAATCCATTTTTCGAAAAAAAAAAAACGCATAACAACGCAAATCTCAAAATACGACTACGCCGTTGCGGCCCTCCAGCTGACAATCCATATGACAAATTAAAAACCGAGTTAACTCGTAGGACACCAGAGTCTGAGCAACGGCGCATTCAGCAGCTCCTGACCACAGAGGAGCTGGGCGACAGAACACCTTCCGAGCTCCTTCGCAGAATGTATCAGCTTTTGGGAGACTGCGCCGAAACACTCTTCGCGTCCATCTTCAAGGAATTACTCCTTCAGCGACTTCCTCAACAAGTCCGCATGATCCTGTGAACATTATCGGAGCCATTGGAAATCCTCGCCCAGACGGCAGATAAAATCATCGGCGTTTCCAATCTCGGAATTTCTGCGATTTACAAAAACGCACCAGCAGCCGCTCAGTCACAAGCATCTCCCTCTCTGGAGGAGAAGTTTTCTCAGCTCCTTGAATCGACCAGGAGGCTTCGGAGCAAGTGACCAATTTGGCGAGGAATATGCGAGGCCCGCATTCGCGGCCTTCAAGGTCATCCTCCATGCGCACATCTCGAGCACGTGCGGCGTAGCACATCCCACGGTGTGCAAACACACTGGTGCTGGCACACCAATCAATTTGGACACGACGCCAGGAAAATGCACCCCACCATGTGCGTTTCTGAAAACACTTCGGCCCACTCACTGAAGACGGCCAGTGTCAGCGGGAACCGCAATCAAGTCGTTTTTCCACGTCCCTGATCGCCAAACAAAAATCCAATACCTAGTGGCCACCGGCGCCAGAGATCAGTTATCCATTCCTCCTACGCTGGATGATCGTCGGCACCGACAACAAACTCAGCCGCTACAAGCGGTCAATGGATCGGCGACCAAAACGTATGGACAAAGATCACTAACCCTCGATCTCGGCCTCCAGTGCATGCTCCGCTGGGTATTTCTGGTGGCCGACGTACGGTTTGCGATCATTGGGGCAGATTTTCTCCGTAACTTCGACCTTCTGGTAAATGTCAAGCGTCGACTTCTACTCGACTCGACAACGCACTTCAGCATCCAAGGAGTGCTCTCTAAGGCACCATCACTCAGCACTACCTTGCAACCTCTGCCAGCCTGCTGCTCCATGGCGGAACCTCCTGAAGGAATTCCCAACGTAACGCAGCCCATGCCAACCCAAGGTTCCAGTCAAGCAACACCATTACTCACTTCATTGACACCCACGGATCTCCAGTTTTTGCCAAGCCGCGACGCCTCGCACCGGACAAGCTCAAGATTGCCAAAGACGAATTCGAGCACGTGCTGGAACTCAGATTCATCCGTCCATCATCCAGCGTGTGGTCCAGTGCCCTGCACATGGCACCTAAGAAGTCTGGCGACTGGAGACCACGTGGGGATTACAGAGCCCTCAATAAGGTCACTGTACCCGACCGGTGCCCAATCCCCCACATTCAAGACTTCGCTGGAATGCTGCACGCATCAACAATCTTCACAAAAATAGACCTTGTGAAGGCGTTTCATCAGATCCCAGTCGACCCATCTGACATTCATAAAACTGCCATAACCACACCTTTCGGCATGTTTGAGTACGTGCGTATGCCATTTGGCCTGTGAAACGCAGCGCAAATGTTTCAGCGTTTCATGGACCAAGCCACACGTGGGTTAACCTTCTGTTTCACCTATATCGATGACATCTTAGCTTTCAGTAAAAACCACGAGGAACATGAACTCCATCTACGCGAACTGTTCTTCCGCCTCCAGGAATACGGCGTCGTCCTGAACGCCGCTAAGTGCGAATTTGGCGTTGCCGAGGTGGATTTCTTGGGTCATCGCGTAGACCAACATGGCATCCGTCCTCTACAGGACAAAGTGAACGTCATCCGAGAATTTCACCAGCCCCAAACAACAAAGAAACTTCGCGAATTTCTAGGACTAGTCAACTTCTATAGGAGATTCATTCCAAACTGTGCAGCATCCTCCAGCTACTCAACCGATTCTTCACTGGAAATCCCAAGAAATCCATACCACTCGAGTGGAACGAAGCTGCAGTTGAATCGTTCCAGACCATCAAGCACAAGCTTGCTGATGTTATGACGTTGACCCATCAGAAATCTGACGCACCCCTCTCCCTTGTAACTGATGCCTCCGATGGAGCAGTGGGAGCAGTATTTCAGCACTTTACCGAATCCGGTTGGCAACCCCTTTTATTCTTTTCAAAACAAATGACGCTAACCGAATTACATTACAGTACGTTTGGGCGCGAGCTTCCAGCCGTTTACCTAGGCGTGGAACACTCGCCATTTTCTAGAAGGACGTCAATTTCACACCATGACTGATCATAAGCCCCTGAAGTACGCCCTTAAATCAAACAGCTCCTCATACACACCAAGGTAAATGCGGTAAATGGCCTACATTGCGGAATACACCAGCGTTATTCGTTTCATAAAAGGCAAAGAAAATACCGTAGCTGACGCTCTATCTCGGATCGGTCTCAACAACGTCAACAACTCTCAGCCGATCATCAACTGTCAGGAACTGGCTACTGCGCAACGACTTGACCAGGAACTTCTACATCTTTGCTCCTCTTCTACAGCACTGGTCCTGCAACACATATAAATTCCTGAATGCGACAAAACACTGTTTGCGACAATTCTATGGGCCGTCCTCGACCATACGTGCCGGCACAATTCCGACATGCCGTTTTTGATGCCCTCCACTCGCTCTCCCACCCTGGTACACGAGCGTCACAACGACTAGTCTCTGCTCGCTACGTCTGGCCGAGGATGAAAACCGATATTGCAAACTTCACACGAACGTGTCAACACTGTCAACGAGTCAAGATCCACCGCCACGCTGTCGCACCCATAGGTACCTTCCAGTTACCCGACGCTCGATTCAGCAACGTCCATCTCGACATCGTCGGACCATTACCTCCACCTCAAGACTACCGTTACATCCTCACATGCGTATACCGCTTCACCCGCTGGCCAGAGGCAATGCCCATGAAGGATATGACTGCAGAAACAGTCGCACAGACATTCATCTCCATGTGGATCAGCCGTTTCGGTGTACCAACAACAGTGACAACAGATCGAGGGAGACAATTTGAAAGTCACATATTTCGCACGTTGTCAGGCCTCCTCGGTATACAGCACATCGAAACAACGGCATACCACTCTTCATCCAACGGTCTCGTGGAGCGATTCCACCGACAAATGAAAGCTGCCATTCGAGCTCATGGCTCATCAAACTCCTGGACCGAAGTCCTAACACCAGTGCTCTTGGGCATCCGCACCTCCCTGCGTGAAGAACTAAAGTGCAGCGCCGCTGAATTGGTGTACGGCTCTACCCTTCGATTACCCGGCGAATTTTTTCATATTTCATAGCACCCATAACGCAAGCGACACGGACTGCGAGAGCTACACAAACCGATTAAGGTCACTTCTACAAAATCTGCAACCAACCGCACCCAGAATACAATCACGCAACGTCTTCATAAGCCGTGACCTCGAACGTTGCAGTCATGTGTTCGTGCGAAACGACACCGTCAGACGCCCACTCAGTGCCCCTACGATGGACCTTATCCGGTGCTTGAACGAAATGAAAAGACATTCACCCTGGCCATCAGAGGTCGCAAGGAAGTCGTATCGCTATACTCTGTTTCACCTTATGTTGTACCGCAGACGAGGCTAGAAGCGCGAGCTCATAGCGTTGGGAGCTACTCTTAACGCACGAGAGCTTGTACCGCCGAGATGTGCCCTATAGAGCAAGGAGCTCGCGCTTGTAGCCTTTCCTGCGGTACATCACAAGGTGCAACAGGGTATAAACGTATCAGGCCAGCACATCTACCCAACACCTCCTTAGAAGACATTTCAGGAAAGGTTTTTGCTACACTGGCTACAACACCGTCAACACCGCTCGTCTCACCGACCTCCTCGCTAGGGGGTTAACCTTGTAGCGACTGGCAGCAAGGCGCCGAAGAAAAAGACAAAGCGGCGCGTGAAAAGCGGCTCGCGGTTCCAGCTGCTGGTTCGACGGACTCCAGCACCCGCCGGCGCAGTTACAAACGCCTCAGATTTCTAATTATGTAAATATTGTAAAATAAATTATTTGAAGGATCGTAACCCCTTGAGATGCAATAATACAGTTTTGGCAGGTGAGTAATACGGCCAGGGGGACATCATAAAGGTGGCTAACCTTTGCAATAAGTCGGATGATGAACTAAACTTCCGTAATTAACTTTTAATTAGTAAAAATAATTATGTGGTTTCAATTCGAAACAAGCTGAGCATAATCGAAAGCCACCATATCAGTCAATTTTAGAACGACTTGAAGCTCGTGGGAAACTAGGGGGTGCACCGAAATTACCACTCGTGAAGCAGGCGCCAAGATAGCAGTAGCAAAACGCGGATGATTAGATTATCATCGCAAACGAACCCTATACCCTCCACAGATACATGGTTAGCGTATTGCTTCTTTGATAAGGCCTTAAAACTGACTAGTTTGTGTGTTGCGCAAGAAGACGCTATCTTGCTCACTGGTTCGAACACTTGCACAAGAGTACCGCTAGAGCGCTGTGACAAGCAACGCGGCGTATAGCAGCCCCAAATCTCCATGCATTGCAGCAAGAATAGAAAACTGCTGACGAAGTGCAATCTGTATACGGCGCCAGCACAAGAGACCGTAGCACCATAATATGAGACATGCCTTAAAACTTAACGTTTGCTGTACGATTCTTGCGATTTCTTAGCAGATTAGTTCTTTATTTGTGTTCCATGCAAACACTAGAAGATCGGCTGGTTAAAAGTAAGAAGTCGAACCGGTCATCATTCCGGTTCGGTTTAGGTTCGGGTGCAGTAGATTTGCATTTTGTTCCGGTTCGGTTCGGGTTCAGTGGTGCTTTTGAAATAACGGTTCGGTTACTGGTTTCACCAAGCGCGAACCAGTTAAAGCCGGTTCTTAAAAACAAAAAAAAAAAGTCCAAAGCTCCCAGTCGGTTTAAAGACAATGTGAGTTCAACACAGCGTCATCTGGATTAAAAATAAAATCATCAGACGCCATGCTGCGAAACAAACATAGCAAAACAAATATATGCTTCATTTTGATTCCTGATCTTGACACTTTTAACGCAAACACCATTTTATAAAAATGAAAAAAAAAGTTATATACGCGTTTGGAAACAGTACCAAAGTACAGTACTCACAGGTGAAGTAAATCAGCCAGCACGAGCAGTGAGACTGTGACGGTAGCACGCACGTACTCGAAAGCTCCACACAAAAACAAATGAGTCGTTTAGTTATTCAGACAGCAGGAGTTTAGCCGGCCAGAGTATGGCGACGTTGTTCCTCACTGTAGATGAGAAATTTAGTCAGTGCAGTATGACTGCTAGCCTGGGGCCTAACGGGCACCACGCAGTACTGATACACGACCGCACACCGGTACGAAGCTCATCCAGATCTAAACGGCAAACTACCCACGCCGCACGCCCGAACGACTTGCTCGAACGACTGCGTTGAAGAGGAGAAAGACAGCGAAGGCTTCTCGAAAGACGATTAAAAAAAAAGGGACATAAAAAAGACAACGAGCAACTTGCTGTTTCTATAAAACGCCCCCCCCCCCCCCCCCCACACACACACACACACAAAAAAAAGAATTCTTTAAGTGGCGTCCAGGACTCTGGGTTACTTGCGTCCCGGCGACCGGCACCGCAGTGTTGTTATGTATCAAGCAACCAAGCTGCCGCCCACAACAACCGGACAGCGCGAGCCATGATCTCGAGCGGGTGCATGCGCGCGGCGCGTGCATCGGGGACTGACCTAGGCGCCATGCCAGTCCTGCCCGTTCCGTACCAGTAAAGATCTGGATGAATATAACAACTGGCGACGAAGCAAGAGGCGACGCGCTCGTCGCGGCTTCGCCTTTTGGCGCCTGAATATTTCGCCACCGCGGAACACACACGCACACACACACACACGCACACACACACGTACGTACGCACGCACGCACGCACGCACGCACGCACGCACGCACGCACGCACGCACGCACACACACACGCACGCACGCACGCACACACACACACACACACACACACACACACACACACACACACACACACACACACACACACACACACACACACACACACAGATACACACACACACAGAACAGCTCCTTAGCCTCTCGGCCTAGTCAGATATACTTCGTGTCACCTTACAATGTATACGGCGATGGACGCTACAAGCTACACGAGCCAATCCATAGATCGTAGCTTGTCTGCGGCTAGGATAGAAGGGTAGGAGAGGGCATGACGTCAGCAGCGTAGCCTCCACAAGCCATGCTCCCTTGACGCCTCGCCTCTTTCTCATTTTCCTCCTTACCTTCCTCACTCGTCAGGCCAACGTGACCACATCACGTGACCGTAGCTAGCCTTCGTCTAGACTTCGATCTGATAAAACCTACCGGACGGAGCGCGCGCAAGCCTGCAAGGAATCCTTCTAGAATCAACCATCCATCTCACACGTGACATGTCACGCGCACCAATAGCCAGAGGTCACGTTGGCCACAACATCGTTTAAACTTTTTATGACTAGGCTTCACCAATATCGCAACGTGCCCTCTCCTATACTTTGTTTCACCTTAGGTCCGAGCGCGGCCGATGTTATGAGCCAATCAAACAGTGTAAAAAGCGCAACGTCATGGCGTGCTCTCTGCGCTTGACTAGCCGGCGGAGGAGCAGTGCACAGAGAGACGGCGAATACCGGCTGGTCCTGTCAACTACAGAGAGCACACGATGACGTTGTGCCTCTTTCGCTGTTTGATTGGCCCCTTCAGCTCATAACATCGGCCGCGCTCGGACCGAAGCTGAAACAAAGTATAGTACTTCTAACCTCCATGTTGTCTGGACACTTCGCGCGAAGGACACGTGACAGCTACGAGCTATGAATTGGCGCCCGGTGGCTCGTAGCGTCCTTTGCGGTCCATCGTAAGGTGAAACAAAGTATGTATGTGTACTCTTCCACACAGACTCGCCGACGCCAATTCATGCTGCGCATAGACGTGAAATATACTTATTTGTTTCATTATTACTAAGCTGTCTCCATGTCGTCGCTGCCGTTTGCTTATTCAAAATTAAGCCACCGACGCCACCGTCACGAATATTTATTTACTTCGCGCCGCCACCCGCAAGGAGGCGCGGCTCACATCTTATCACGCCGAACCGCTTCCAATGATCCGGTAACCGCCACATGAAATTACGGTTCCGCTCCGGTTCAGGTTCAAAATCAAATGTTTGATTTGGGTTACAGTTCTTTGCTGGTTCAGTTAAAAATAAAAATTTTGCTCCGGTTTTCGTTTCGGGCTCGGTTCGACATTATGGTTAAAATCTACCTGCTAATCGCGTAGGATTATAACAACCGCTTTGTTGCGTCTCGCGGAGCCAGGAACGACACCTTGTCCGTCTACGACTATTCACTTTTGGTTGCTTCACGAGGCAGTGAGACAATCAAGCCGTCAATCACTTCGAGTGCAATGATGCTGCTTCAAGAGCCACTTATGCGCTAGCGAATTGGGCCAGCAGCCAGTAGGCCCTAGATTAAAATCGACACAACTCGCATAAGAACCGGGCCTATTCCATTGCCACTCCATTCCGGACAAAAGGCATCTAATTCCATCCCCATTCCATTGCCCCAGCGCCTGCCGCCATTCCATTCCCATTCCATTCCGGGGTCGCAAAAGTGCGGAATGATTCCGGAACCATTCCAACTCCGGAGTGGCAACTCCGCAACACTAATCTCTCTCTTTATATATATATATATATATATATATATATATATATATATATATATATATATATATATATATATATAGTTTTTTTCTCCAGCTCTCTTTCCCTTTCCCTTTCCCCAACTTTAATGCAATAAATTCAATAATCACCTTCTCCCCTCTCCGTTCACAATATTATTACGGCTGCACCTTGTCAATCTTTACTCATTCTCATTATATATATATATATATATATATATATATATATATATATATATATATATATATATATATATATATATGAGGAATGAGTGAAGATTGACAGGTGCAGCTTTAGTAATATTGTGAACGAAGAGGGAAGAAGGTGATTATTGAATTTATTGCATTAAAGTAAGGGAAAGGGAAAGAGAAAGAGAGAATATATATATATATATATATATATATATATATATAAGAAAGATCCATGGACTGAACAAAAACAGGGAAAGGTTTCTTGACGAGGAGGCCTCTATATATATATATATATATATATATATATATATATATGATATTCCATTTCACTTGAGCCAAGGTTTAAAAATATTTAGGAGCATTTTAGGAAGACGAAATAAAACAAATTGTTTGGAGCAACTCACCCTATTTTCTCGTATTTTTCCCATTTAACTAAATAATTAAGATTAATTAATGAACTTTTAAATATTAAATTTAGAGCAAACGTTTTAATGGCAAAGTCTGGATGGCGTTGGGTAAGTGTTGGTCTGGAGCAGGCGCCACTTGACCTGTTCCCCTTTGTCAAGCGTATGATGAGGTGGTGGTAGAGTGCGCCGTTGTTCCCAATATTAAGTGGTGATGTTCTTGTGGGTGGTGAGTGGGGTGGGCGGGTCCGGTTGTTGTTCGGGTGTTTGTCCCCTAAAGCCATGGCACGTGATCGGCTCGGGCATTACCACTCACTTCGGTCTCAGTATGGGAAGGAGTCCAGATGATGCTGATGGTCCGCTTCCCTTCACGTGGTTGGTGGGTGTCCAGAATGTGGTAAGCCTCCAGGCAAATGAGACCACATAGGTATGCCCGGCAGGCGTCTTGAGAGTCCGCGATGATGTAACGGAAGTGCTGGGTAATGGCCAGAGCAATAGCCACCTGCTCCCCTATCGTGATTTCGACTACAATAGTTGTGTGTAGAGCTGTAACGTGTGGGATATCTTGATCATTGCATGCCACGGCTACCACTTCACGTGCGCTAACCAGGGCTGCGCCTGTCTATGCTTCGCTGTTAGGGGTTTTGTTTTGAGGCATCTTGTTGAGTGCTTTGGCGTGTGCTTTTCGACTTCCCTTGCGCTTCGTGGGGTGCATGTTCTTGGGAAGTGGGCGGACATCGATAAGGGACCTCCAGGCGGGTGGTGTTTTCCTTGACTCTTCTTCGACATGGATGGTGGTAAGATTGAGTTGGGAAAGGATGGCCCTTCCTGGAGGTGTCTTGCCGAGTCTGAATAGTTGGTTGACGCGGTGGGCCTAAACCAGTCTTGTGAGCGTGTTGTGGGCGCCCATCTCCATTAGTATCTGCGTGAACGACGAGGTTGGAAGATGTAGGGCCGTTTTTCTGACTTTTCGGATGGTAGCTTTCAATCGGGCTTGTTCCGCTTTGAGGAGATTCATGTAAAGAGCCACGTAGACTATGCGGGATATGGCGAAGGCTTGCACCAGGCGAAGGGTGTCTGCTTCCCTCATTCACCTGTCTAGTGGTCACTCTTGGAATCATATGGCCTAGTTGATCCAATTGTTGCTTGAGCATGTGGATTTGATGAGTCCATCTGTTGCTGGCTTGTATGTGGAGGCCCAGGAGTCCGACTGGCTTGTCTGTCGGGTATACCTTTTGGCCTTCTATGGTGAGGTAGACTTGTTGGACTGTGGGGTCTTGAGAGATGCGTCTCTTTATAAAGAGTAGTTCTGTCTTCTGGGGTGCACAAACGAGGCCCATGGTGTGCACATGTTTAGTAATGATGTCTGCGGCTTCCTGGAGTGTATGTTGGAGCTTGCCTAGGGAGTCCGGTTTGGGGGTTCATAAGGTAATGTCGTCTGCGTAGAGGGCGACCTCTAGGGCGATCTCAAGGACGATCTCTAGGACGGCCTCAAGAACGGTTTCTGGGACGACGTCAATGACGACGTCCTAAAGGAAGACGTCAAACACGACGTTTAGGACGACCTCTAGGACAACGTCGAGGACGACGTCCGCAGACGCGCGGCGTCTGCGCGCCTTGGAGAATGCTAAAAAATGATTAAAAAGATAGTCATATGTGACACTACCTTTGGGGTGGGGTAAAAAGTTCCCACAAATGTAGTGACCTCTAAATGACGACCCCACACGTAGTCAAAAAGCCGGTGGTCAAAATTGAATACCCCCCAAAACAACATAACGGCCGCTTAGCGATGGTCGAATTCCTTGGTAAGGCTTAGCAAACAGCACGGTTTTTCGACCGTGTAAGAGAATAGAGCGTGCATATGCCTATTCGACGTCTTCCAAGCGCCATCAGTCATACTAAACATCCGTCCCCAAACACCGGTACCGTACCTATAGTCACCGATGTTTATTGGCAAACAAGCTCGCTACCGCCCCTATCGGCGGACTCCTGCGCGCTTCCGGTTTTCCTCTTCTTTTCTATTTGTCTCACATCCTTTTGTTATTTGTACTACTTTCTACAATACGCGCAGGTTTTTACAGACGTTCGCTGTGCGTTGATGAAGAACAAATATATACACTACCGGAAGTCTACTGGGGAACCGAATCATGTGGCGCCCTCGTGGTATCAACTCCCGCCAAAAAGTGGTGAATATCCAATAAGGACGACAGTGTGTGCTGGAATCGCCACGATTGCCCCTGACGTCGTCTTGCTAGATTGACTTTGTTTTTACCACCGGCGGAGAACGCTCAGAAAAGAAATCGTTACGCGAGGGATGGGCATGCTGACTTGATTGAACACTACGTATGCTTGTCGTAAGCCATAACGAATCGCTGGGTACCTTTGTCGACACCGACCAGAGGCGTTCAACTCGTACCAACACCACCGCTTCTTTTTTTTTTTTTTTGTGCTTACCTCTACTGACGTGGTTATCCATTCGTGCGCATGTGTGCCTTTACTTCGCAGCTCTTGAACACAGAACGAGCATTTAGGTAGCTGGGTGGCACAATTATTACGAACGTTATCGAACTGAGGGATATCACTTTTTAAATGTTTAGATACATGACAGCTCAACGATCAGCTTCTTGAATCAGGTGGCAGCTTGCTCACCTTGAAAGTGGAGTGTAATCGCTAGATGGCGCTAAAATGTTTTTTTTTTTTTTAGGGCTTTCCAAGGTAGCGCACTCATACACCAGCACTTACAGCATGCAAACACAGCACGAACACCAATCAACATACCGAACACTGGTACGCACATACACAGCCGTACCCTCACCACGGCCATTGCTGATCTGGCTGCCAGCGTGCCAGTTGGCGGTGTCACCAAATACTTTACCAGGGAAAATACATTCTTCTCCATTCAATTACGCCAGCGCACCCGCAGTGCCAAATGCACTCCTAGCGGTGTAGACACCACGCATCTTTGAGAATGTATGAGGATCGCACTGTCCACGCTGTCGAGCAGTTACGCCGTGCCAAGGGAAAGGGCTGCCGCGGGCACACTGAGAAACCGGGTTTTCCCAGACAGTAGAAACAGCTGACTCGACTAGTGCTCAAAGTGTCCGCAACTATAGATAGCAAGAGTCATGTATTGTTGCAATCTATCGCTCCAATTAAAAAAACAAACAAAAAAACCTGAGGCTGCTTTCAATCTAGTCGTTCCTAACTACGCGAAGCCTTTTTGCGCCAAGTCAATAGTAAACTTTCATAGAAAAGTATTTGGTGTCACCATGTCACAACCTGGTGGTTTTCAACAGCCCATAGGCTATATAATTCCTCTTCACTTTCAAACAATCTTGCTATATCTGAAATATAAAAGATTAGGAAGAGGAATGGAGAAGAAAGCCAGAAGAAAGGCGAGGTCAAGAGAAGCGACCGACCGAATCGTCCTGGGCGATCTAACCTGTCAGGACACATGTCTGTGAGGAGAGCGGGCTGGGGTGGTGTGTTGCCTAGTCCGGGTGGCCCTTGAAGGAAACCTACCCCGGGCTTGGCTCAACCGCAAGGATCCCCTTTTCATCAGACACAAGCACACCTCGTACAGCCAGGAATGCGAGGGGGTCTGAACCCACGGTGGGTTCGGGGTCCATGGTGATTGGTGACGCCACTCATCAAACACCTACAAGCGCTCAAGTCCCCTGTGGCGATACAACCCTGTAAAAAGGCATTCAATACACGAAGTAGATAATTATAGAGCCACGCTACCCTTTACGATCGGTGCTTAACGTCGGATCAAATCGAGTAAATACGTCACGTGATCTGTTCGCCATCTGGTCGTCGTCTGCTTTCTGCGCCGTCAGCCGTCAAAGCTCGCTTGCTCCGTTGGCTTTGGTGGCAGACGTTCGAAATGACAAAGAATAAGGTGCAGCCATTTATGCGTGGCTATTGCGATTTGCTGTTTTCAACGCAGGAATTGACTGCATCACATCGAGAACCTTTCCCTGGAAAGTATACCTGTTGTTATTATCAGAGTGCGAGCGAAAACAGGAGCTTCTACGCATCCTCAGCGTTGGAGGGAACTTCGTATTCCTTCGTTAAAGGATGAAAATGATCGAACACAGTAAATGATGTAAAAAAAATTTTTTTTCCAGAGTATGTGCAATGAAAGGATAACGCTTGCAAAGCAGTGAAGGCATCGAAGATTTTATGTATATATGATCAGTCAACAAGCACACCATGTGATTTTCTAATCATATTCGCGTCAAAGCGTACGTAAGTTACATATCACTGCTGAGAAAGCCCCATGTGCTCTACCACTACACCGTGTGCAAGCAATTTTCGCAAAACCTAACAGGTTCAAATTATGATGCGTGGAACATATTCGTTTAGGGCATCTGAACTAGACTTACAGCGATCGTGCTGATTAATAAAAATAATCTTTTTGATGTCTAACTGAAAGGAGTAAGTAATTTTGATCTCAATATACAGCCCAAATGGAAAGTGAGAAAAGGGAGCAGGTGGAGGCACCTCAGAAAACACCGCGTCGTCACTGTTATGTTTTCTTTTTGCCGTAGCCCAAGACGAAGCCAATCCGCGTAGTATCCAGGTGATTAAACCGGTGTTCCGAAATTGAGTTGCGGATCGTTTACTCGCGATGTCACGTGGTATTACCCGCTGACGTAGGAGACAGGTTACTCGGGTAAGATCTAGAACATAGCCACTGTGACACGGCATGACCCGATGTCGCTTTGCGCTGACCTGGCCAAGGCAGAAAATATCTCGCAATAAGCACCACTGCACGCGACGTACACAAGCAGAAATGTCAACCGCATATTTGGTCATTCCACTGCAGTGTCAGCTGTATGCAGTTTGAATATCGTTGTGTTCTGCGAAGTTTCTCCGAGCACCATGAGTAACATGGAAGATGTTGCGACATTACAATCTCAATTACGAACCAACAGAGCATTGCGATCAACTACAATCATGCCGAGAAACGGTTCTGCTTTGGTTTTGCTGCATAACTGACATGCGCCTGACTGCGAAGTCACCTAAGCAGTGTGAAAGGTGCTAGCTGCGCCGAGGCCTACATTTTGTAATGACGCACTGTGCCTGTTGTCAGGCGCACGTCACTATATACCTTAACAGCACTAAGAATACAAGAACGCACGAAAGAGGCTCATTTGTGTCGTTCACATCGTTCACATTTTCTGCCTTGTATGGGGAAGCGGCGCACTCTTGTGGTGATAGCTGGCAACCGGCGATTGTCCAAGCATTAGCAGTATCCAGGAGGCTACGCTCCATGACACCTTTCCAGGCATGTCAGTCTTGAAGAGTCTGGCAACCCCCGTCTTCTGGTACCCGGGTGTTGACCAAGACATTTAAGACCAAGAGGTGCAAGACATGTGCCCAGTCCTCTTCGATGCTTATGGTGCAGGTTCGCTTCAGGTGGCCGGAGACCAAGCAATGCTACACACGGCTTCACATAGACTATGCCGCACCGCTGGAGAGTTACATAATACGGATCGTGGTCCACTCGGACACAAAGTGGATAGAAGCATTGGCCGAGTCCACAGTTGAAGCCCGGTGCGACATCTCTGGTCGATTTGGACAGCCAAGAACACTAGAGTTCAGCAACGAACCCCAGTTTAATATTAATGTTTTCAAACAATTTTTATAACGACCGTGTACAGCACCCCACTACCACTTTGTACCACCCGCAGTTCAACGGGTTAACCGAGCATGCGATATGTAGAGTCAAGGAAGGCATTCGCGAGGTTGAGCCTTGCAGCTTTGGAACCAGGCTTGCAACTACTTCCCCTGTGTTATTAAAGTTCCGCTGCTGCAAAACCTCGGCAAAAAATGGGAAGTAATCCTCTGAACTGTTATTTGTACACCGCATCCAGTCCCAGACTGATTTTTGTCTATATGCATTTGGACTCGTCCCCGCACGAGGAAGGAAACAGCCTTATTTGTATGGGACAGACTGTGTGGGAGCGCAGTTTCAGCCTATAACCTCTATGGATTCCTCGAGTTGTCGATCACTTGATTGTGTACAAATGACAGCAGTAGACACTCCAAAAGGATAGCACCAAGAGCATGCTGATCAGTTCTGGACGCGGCTTCCTCACAAGTGGACGGGCCAGCCTGTAGTAATTTTTTTGACGGAGAGCCGAAGATCTTGGTGGTTCGGTGGTTCATCGATCAGGATGCTACTTAGCAGTGAGACATCCAGGAAGGGCCGGTAAAGCGGCCGGGTAGTGGGGTGCCCTCACGGGAGACGAGTAGTAGCCATGTCCTCGGTCAGCGCGTACCCCGCCGGCGACGAAGCAGAGGTGATTGACTTTTAGGTTTAGGTTTAATTAATCATAGAGCAGAACATCCATTGAAGAACAAGAACGGCAAAAGAGGCGCGAGCTCGGGCTTGAGCTTGTACTTATAATAGCACAAATAGCGCCCGTGACGAAGCAACAAACTAGTAAAAGCCAATTACTACATTCTCCCTTTCATATGTTTTTAACGAACCCTCAAGGGAGACACCACAGCGGAATGAAAAACTACTACTCTCCTTTCTTAATATATTTTTTTACAAAATACAAAGATACTACAAAGAGAAGAAAGTATACACAAGCAGTCAAAGAGAAATGGTATTGAAAAGACGTCATATCAGTGAAACGTTAGTCACATTTGAGATTGCTGCAGTCGGAGGAAAATGTCGGCTCAACGGCTGCTGTAGGGGTCACAGGCGTTCATGATGAAAACGTTTTCTTAGAAAAAAAAAACACCGAAAGAGAAAACAAAATCATATTCACAGCCCTGCGATTCACCGAAAGCACCCATCGTAAACAGAGAAGGTGCAGATTCTCAGCGTACTGCAACGAGGTAGAGGGGCTTAGAGCGATAAACCGGGGTTCCGGTCTGCACTCGAAAGTAACCCCCATAAGGCTGCTGCCATTGTACGCAAATTTGTCCACTCGTCACGTGACCAAACCAAATACGTGACGTCACAGGAAAGATGGCAGCGCCCATGCAGCGGCTGGCCCCAGCTGGGCCGGAGCATTGGCTGGAGCTTGTTGGATGTTTTGTTCGTTGTCGTTCGTCTCGGCGAGTTGATTTCAGACGCAGAAGCCGTCATATGAGGCCGGTCGAAAACGACTTCAGAGTTCAGCGTGGCGTCTGACGCAGGTATAACGTGAAAATATGGAGGAACGATGTGCATTTCGCTGGTGACCGACGGGGATATTGCCACGAAAGAGACAATCGGCCCTACGTTGCTCGGACCTCGGATTGATTCGGATATCGCAAGGATATATTTTAAGGCGACGTTTTTGTGCTCTCGTTGACCATCGGAATCTTTGAGGTCTGCAGTGAAGCGTGTGCAATATATTTGGATACACAGTTTAGTGACGGAAATTGCGTGAGTCGTGCTTGGCAGCGTGCAATCGTGGTGCCACTTCGTTCAAATGACCGAAGGCTCACTTTGGTTGTGCGGTGCAGCGGAGAGCTGCCTTGAAGCTTGTGGTTCCCGTGCCGTGCTAAATGATACTGTGCTGCTTCCCAAATTGTTCTGGCGTAGACGTGCACTTTCACGGAGCACAGGTGTTGCAGTTGGTATTGATTCCGCTGGCCTGTCGCACATTTCGTCGATACAAAAGTTTTATCAACACTCGTTACGCCAATTGCAAGCTGTATGGACATATCATCGCGCGTGTAACCTACCCAGTCCATCCGTTCACGCCGCTTTGCGACGACAGTCTGCAGCGGCTCATTACCAGGAAAGTGGTCCCACATCCATTTCAGTTCAGGTCGTCCACAGCAGTCGCCAAACCCCGAAGGAGACGATTTATTCGGACAGAATGCCACTAAAGCAGTACGTGCAGTTTCTTTAGTGGTCAGGATAGACTCTTTTCTGTCTGTTTTGTTATATTGTCACGGATGCTTGCTCCAGTCCTATTTTCTATCAGTATTTACTATTCTGGAACGTTCCAGGCCATGCTCAGCTGTCATCGCATGTTCTGGTGGAGGTGCTGCGCACTTTACCCACAGCCCTTCACACTGTGTCGACCCTGGCGGCTCCTCAGCCGAGTTGCCCGATAACAAGACACGGGTGACCGATTATCCCGCGTCTTAAACCCCCGGCGAGCCGGGAACCAAGTCCTATCCCGTGCCCGGCAGAAAAACCGCAAGACGAGCGAGTACCACAAGGACGAACCTCGGAAATACACCACGAAGAACCTGAAACCCGAGCCAGTCGCTGCTATACCAGCAAGAACCACCGGAATTCGGTATTTTGCCAGAAAAACCGAAGCTGACTAAGCCAACAATGACAAACCTGTAGCAGCAAACCGCGTCCGCTCCCACCATCGTTTGCATGCCCGTCGCACCTCGCACTCTGATGCCCTTTCACGCAAGGTGTATGAAGACGTCGAGAACTGGATTGAAATTTATGACCGTGTTGCCCGCCGCAGTGGGTAGACGGACAACCAGCTCCTGCAGAACCTATACTTCTCATGGAAGAAACTGCCAGGCACTGGTTTGAGAACCACGAATCCTCCTTAACGTCGTTAAAAGTTTGCAAGATCGAGCTGAAGTGCACGTTCAGTAGCCAAAATTGACGAGAGAGAGCCGAATTCCTGATTCTGTCCAGGACACGGCCCCAACGAGAGCATCACCGCCTTTGTGGAGGATGTTTTGCGCCTGATCGAGCACCCACTCCAACCCTGATGCTGCAGAAGACAAGAAGCTAAGAATCCCATCTCCCTCATGTGAGGGACAACACCTTCGGCAGCTTTGTCCGCAACTCCACGACAACAGTCGAAGGGTTCATATCACCGAGGCTTCCAACATTAAATGTACACTGCAGGCCCGAGCCTGTCAATATCAACAACTTCCCAGCGTCTCGATACTCGAGTCGTCCAGCTGCATGCAACTTCGACGCCAGCCTCCCAGGCATCCGCGACATCATCCACAACATTTTCCGGGAGGAGATTAGGAAGCTACTTCCTGCTATCAGTTGCCCGGCTTTTATTTTGATTGCCGAGATTGTTTCGGAACAAGTTGGACAGCCAATTCAACTGGAGACTTCTTCGAGCGAAGTGGCATCTGACGAACCGAGGGCGACTTATGCCACAAAGTCACGACGACCGCCACCGGCTACCCGTCACTATTCAATGCCAATTCAACGAAACACCCCAACGCCGAAGCATTCATATATGCCCGAGCTTGCTGCATTGATGCAGAAAACTACCAGGAAGATTTGCGAATTAGAAGCCAGCCCTGCAGCTTCAGTGCATCAGATGGCAGTGGCCGCACATGACGTATGATTACAAGACGGCATCAATCGGTCGAAGATGCCACTTGACCAAACTGAACACCGACGTGCCAGGGGCGTCATCCGAGAACAAAGACCACAGGTACTACGACTGAACACCTGACACAAGACTGTTGCAGAAAAAACTCGTTATGGGACCATTTGCAAAGAACCAATAATTATGTAATCAAGTGGAAATAAACATATTTGATACACCAACCAAACAAACATATTTCCGCTCACCTTTACGCCTTCACAGTCTATACACAAAGAATTGTGTTTACGGTGGGTGCTGGACCTTTTGAGGACACTCGCATCTCTGACCCCTCAATATTAATTAATGGGTCATACCAGACTGGCAGACTGGTTGCATTGGGCTGCACTCATTCCACCTCTCCTGAACATGTGGCACATCCGAAAACCAACTCCAGTGATGTGAAAATGTTATTTATTAATTTATTCCCTCCAGAGGCCTTTGTAGGCATTCCAGAGAGGACACTTAAAACTAAACACATGAGAAAATATTAAAGCGGACTGCTGTAACTTGTTAATTGCAAAAACAAACACACCTCTGAGCATCTAGTTTAATGGTATGTGTTGATGCATTGCTTTATAGCAGGACACTTCCTATACGTATGACAAAATAGACCCTTTGCAAAACCCCATCAAGCAACACGACTGTCGCCATTTTTTTTTTTTCGGCGTAAAGCACACGAATGGGCCCCAGTTCACGTCGAACGCTAATGCAGCATTCGAGTCCAATAGGAAGTATTCACTGGCGGCCAAGCTGTGTGCGCGACTGTTGAGCGCGTGCTTATGGCTAGCTTCCAGGGTTCTTTTGCAACGTGCATTGCACACCGCCAAAATGGCCGGTCTTAGCAGCCTATTAATGAGGGCTCGTTCTGAGCATGCGCTCTAGACAGCACCCACAAATATGGCGCCCAGTGAATACTCCTTATAGGCGCTCAGCCGAGTTCACAGTGATGGCGGACATAACACTCTTGTTGAACAAATGCCCAAAGTATGAAGGCCTTGGGCAATTAGAGTAGTAGCTACTGTAATTTGTTCCATCACAATTTGGGAAACGACAAAGGCTACAGTATCGGTGAGTCAATAGGCACGTTGGAGAGAGGCACATGACAACATATCATTAGAGTGCTCGTCCGCACAGAATTGTCACACACCTTCACTCCGTCTCTCTGATTGGCTCGAGGAGGCTGTGGCGGTCGCTCTTTTCCAAGTTACGATGACACGAAGTGTAGGCAGCCCACACTTTCGAAAAATGTCTATTGAAGAGACCGAACGGAAAGGTAGTCAACATTTTTCAACAAGACTGCTCTTCGGGCAAGGGATGAGCACAAATATGAATAATCTTGTCCAGGTAATTAGAACAAGTAAATAATTGACCGACTAATACAATGCACTCTTGATGAAAAAAAGTATTGCTGCAATAAATCCTACGAAAGAAAAAAATGTGCAGTTAATCTATGCGTACACCAAAACGGTTGTTCTTATAGCAAGTCGAATAGCTTTGAAGCAGGTGCCTGCAACGATTTATTCATCCCCACACTCAATAAAACGTCATCCTCGCAGCTGAAAATGAGTGTGCACTTCGCACTCACAAAAAAAAGGAAGAAAAGCGATCGAATGTAGAGTCGTCATTTAGCACAAAAGGTTTAAGATCGCAGGAGCTTCCACGCCGAAAGTTTCTATGGTCATTCTGTGACGCAGGGCTGAAACAACTTCCCCTAAACCCTAACGCGACGTATACCTTTCGCTTAGATTCTCAGACGTTCAAACGAAGCTAGAAAAATTCGAATATTTTATGCTAGAAGTTATATCGTAAAATTGTTGATAAGTACAAAACGTAAAGATCGCAGGAGCTTCCTCGCTAAAAATTGGCTGTGATTATGCAGTTACCTAGGGCTGAAACAACTTCCCCTAGGCCCTAACGCGACGCATACATTTCGCGTCAATTGTCAGACATTCCAACGTTCAAACAAAGCTAACAGAATGCGAAAATTTCATGCTGAAAGCACTTGAAGTTCTATCGATCCTCGAACACATCCGGGAATCCGAGCACCGGTACGACGATACGGCTGATGCTGTCTCACAGGCGTTAATATCCAGATGATCAAGAGCGATCTTGAGCAAAAAGGGTATAAAGTCTCATTCCTACATGTTTTCACATTATACCTGCGTCAGCGAGCACGAAGAAGCTCGAAGTCGTCGGAAAGCAGCTGCACATCACGGCTACCGCGCACCGAACAAACTCGCATCCGCCAGCGCTGGGCGCTGCCATCTTACCGATGACGTCACTGCTCTTGTCAGGTGACGTGACGAGGGGTCATTTTTGCGTACAACCTGGCGGCAACCGGGGGGGGGGGGGGGGGGGGGTGCCACTTCCGAACTTCCGGTTTATCACGCTAAGCCCCTCTACCTCGTTGGCGTACTGGCAGCCGTCGATGAAGCATAGAGCAATATATACAAGGTAAAGAGCGGAAACCGCCATAGGGCCCCAGCGGCCTAGATAACACGCAGCGCACCAAGCGTGCGGGATTAAAAGTTCAAATGGCAGCTTTCCGGTTCCGGTATGGGTAGTTTTGGTTTCGAATTCAGCGGTTTTGTTCACGGGCATGCAAACACGGCCTCTTGATATTTTAGTCCCGATTTTGGCTGGAATATTCACTGTATTTACATGCATTTACTACCTATAAGTGCAGTTTTAAACTTAGAAATTGCATACTCTGTGAAGTAAACATTCGCCGACATCACACAACAAAAGGAATATTTTCTGGGGTAAAATATTTGATAAAATTAGCCAAGAAGAGTCTTGGCTTATGGAATATTATAAGTAAAACGGGAAGTGATTCAAACACAATTTATTTTTAGCTCGATTATGTACAGATAAATCCGTTTTGGCGTAAAATATTTCCTAAGATAGCGATTAATGTTTTCAAACGGAAATTATTGCTAAGGAATGAATCATTTGCGACATACTACAGGAAACAAAGATATTCGGGAAAACAAGCGTCATGAATTTTTGCCAACCAAGAATATGTGGCATGATAATTTAAGAAGCTAAAACAATATACATCTTGATCAGAAAGTGTCACAAAGTCACAGGTCACAGGGGAAAAACACTCTTCCCGCTCAACCTCCAAAAAGCCACCAGCTATCGAGGTGTACCATAGCGCTATAAGACAATGTTTCCACGTCAGTTTTGATACATGAATTCGGCATACTTTAACATTTTGTTTTTGGCTAAAACAGAAAACACCAAACCATACATTGGAGATTAAACCCGGTATAGGCAGATTTATAGAGACCAAAACTGCACTGTTAAATAAAATACCTCGTGATGTATACATAACTTCACATTAAAACAAATACACCATTACCTTTTCAATCTATCTAATTGTCTCACAGAAACAGCAGACTGGAAACGTACTTTATCTATAGGTTCCTGTCAACGAAAGGGACATGGCAACAGAGACGCAGTCGGCAAAACATCTTTGAAAACCTTTTCTGAAACTCCTCGGAACAGAGACAGAAAGAGCCGACACCCAACAGTGTTGCAAACAATACAACACACACATTTGGAACATGTGCTACACTCTCTAGAATGGCAAGGAAGTGAGATTATAGCTGCTTGATGAAATCAAAAGCCGCCTCTGAGGGTACCACTAGATTCCCAAACAATGTACCGGGCACATGATACGCTTTTAACATAAGGAAATACTGGTGAGACGCTGTCACCTTCTCAGACTTGTCCTTCAGAAAATCAGAACAGACACAGTTCTGAGTTATTTTCTTGAGAGAACGTTTGATAAGAAATCCTCCAACATATAATCTCCAGGAGTCGTCACTTACACTTGATATTGTGTTCGACCTACAAAACAACCGATCGATTTTTTTTTTTTTTACATCACCTGCCACCTGGTACGGCACCGCTTAACGTAGAGTTAGTGATTAGCGATTAGTAGATCTCACAAAATTTCGATGTGTGAAGTCAGTCAGCCACCCAAATGAGGCGATTGGTCTCTTGGTTGTAAAGGCGCAATTTAGTTAGCGCTGTACAGCTGCTAGCCTTGGTCCTTTAATGAACGTCACGCAGAGATGATTATACAAACCCGTGTCGATAATACGCTCATAGGCCTGTAGTACTCAAGTTTTGAGTAGCGTCCCTAGAAAATCAAATCAAATGGTTTTAGGTCGCGGTCTGTTTTCTGAAAGAAAATAAGAACCAAAAGCTGAATGTTCAGTGTGTTTAGCTTTCGAACAGAATGCTAAAGACGCGATTTGCTGTTTTTTGTTTTGTTTTGTTAATTCCATGTTGTTGTTTTTTTGTTCCTTTAAACGTTTGGTTAGTGTGCAGAGGCAGACGCTTGTGAAGGACCCTTCTTCCAGCACGACGGAACACTACGTTTTGTTTTCAGCCATGCCTTACATAGTCGCGTCTGGCGGACCCTGTAGCTGCACTTTATTCTAGCATCCTTGCAGACACGCTCTACCCCCCAGACAGCAGATTTCGTTCCACTTAGCATACTGACAGAGTTTTTCTCCTTGCTCCTCTGAAAGGTGCAACCCTACCAAACGACCAAACGAACAGACAGTTTTGACAGTTAGTTAGACAGTTACCGTGAATCACGTGGGATCCGTTATAGAGATTCTTCCCGGAGACCGCAGACCATCCTGTCCAGCGTCGACCCGAAGTCGCAGTGCTCCGACAGCCGACGAAGCTCGGCAATGTAGTCAGCGATGCTCTCGCCCGGCCGCTGGTCGCGTTTCCCGAACTGAAACCGCTGCACGATAACGGAGGGCCTAGGGTTGAAGTGAGGCGTCAGCTTCGAGACGATATCCTCGTAACTCGTCTCGGACGGAAGAGCCGGCGAACAAAGAGAGAGAATGATGGCGTATGTCGCCGCCCCGCAGACCGTGCATAACACAGCACGCTTCTTCTCGGCCGCCTGGAGGTCGTTCGCGATGAAGTAGAACTGTAGTACCTCCAGGTGCAAAGGCCATGTAGCGTCGGTACCCTGCACGAACTCGCCGATGGTGTCAAATGTCGTGGCTGCCGCCATCGTATCGTGCTGGCCGAGCGCGTCCGCTTCGTCCCCCGTTGTCGTCGTCGCATATTTCCTTAACTCATCGCCAATATTATATATTTAATAGCGGAATGGTCACAAGTCTATTTACAAGTGAAACGTCCGCCCTGATGCCTACACCGTAGCGTTCCATCTGACATGACAGTCAGTCGTCGTCTTCTTCTCTCACGCACCACGTTCAAGGCTGCCTAACGGGGAACCGAGTCGACATCTACGACAGTTTTAAATTATTTAAATATTATTAAAGCACCACAATATTTAGCGGGAGTATTTTTAAACAGTAACCTTCCAGACTACTTTTTGTAGTAGTGCCGCTTCGCGGACGGGATTGGAGGCGTATCTGGGCCGCGAACCGTCCGGACTTTCCGTTCTTTCCCTTGTGTATCTTACTCTATGGATGAAGCTTCGTGGTGCGTACTGGCACACGCTGGTCCTTCGCCATAGGGTCTCGAGCGAGGAGGCCAATGAAGACAGCGGCCATCTTGTAAACGCCAGCTTGTCGGGATGCCGGAGCTGGGCGGCCATCTTGCGCGCTTACTATGCTCCGTTTCACCTTATGTTGTACCGCAGCGAAGGCTAGAAGTGCGAGCTCATGGCGTTGGCAGCTGCCCTTATTGCACGAGAGCTTGTGCCGCCAAGACGTGCCCTAGAGCAAGGAGCTCGCGCTTATAGCATTTCCTGCGGTACATCATAAGGTGAAATAGAGTACAGGGCAGCTTGTCACGACGCAGTGAAATTTCATGAAGTCCAAAACCGGGTACGGCAGAGCGACCGGCCGGAGGGAAAACATCGGACGGTATGAAAGGCAATGTCTTGCAGGGCAGACGGGTAAACTTAACGATCACGAGCGTTGGCACACTGTGAAGAGACTCGGAGGTTTAATTGCTGCACTGAAAACAAAAACTGAACTGAAGGGGCTTATTTTCTACCCTGGAAAGAGTTCGAGACGCGAGGCGTTCGAAGAAACGAAATATGAAAAAATCAAAAGTACGAAATGAAATGTCAAAACGTTTGACGCAAAGTAACGCCATGGCGCACCTAGACGCGTCTAGACGAAACAGAATGCCACAAAGGCTAGAAAAACTGTGAGACGCGCCGGTTCGCCAAGTCTGCGACCGGGACACGGATCTTCGCTTTAATCGAGAAACAGTCGAAAGAGTCTAGAGGTTTTTTGGGCGACACAAGGGACATTCACAAGCCAGTAGACACGGACATGCGCTTGTTCGTGTCTACACTCTCAGAAAAAGAGGGTATATTCTTACACCCCTTGTCCCATATACGACACCCCAAAACTTCAGTTCGAACTACAGCGCGCTGATGTCGAACCGACGTTCCCAACTTTCACGGGCGCATTGATAGCCGAGTGATACAACTGATTAAAGTAGCTATTGTACGTGTCATTGACTACAAAAAAAAAAAAAGTTATCGGGATTTTCTTGGCATTACTGCAAAACCTCAATGTTTTCTTTCGGTAGTCTTTCATACGCACTTTAGCTGTTTAATGAGGTACATATCACCGTTCTCAAGAACCTTGTAAAAGTTGATGCCGTCTGTTCGACGACTGCGTGCTGTGCGTCAAACTGAAGTTTTGGGGTGTCGTATATGGGACAGGGGGTGTAAGAATATACCCTTTTTTTCTGAGAGTGTCCTCGCTTGTGAATGTCCCTTGTGTCGCGCAAAAAACCTCTAGACTGCATCATGAACCAACTAGGCCAACAACAAGTTTTAATTGACTACAGTCGAAAGAGCAGGTTGGGCCGAGAGACTCGGCCGACGCACCAAAATGCAGTAGCGGCCGATGCACCAAAATCTAGTGGTAGCCTACGCACCACAATATAGTGGGGCCGACGCACCAAAAATTTAATGGTAGCCGATGCACCAAAATGTAGTGATTTTCTGATGAAGAGGCGACGATGTTGGTGGGCCGGTGGTTCGATGATCAGGCTGCTACTGGGCAGCAGGAGACATCCAGGAAGGAGCGGCAGAGCGGCCGGGCTGTGGAGTCCCCTGAGGAGAGACGAGTAGTCGGAGACCCCACCGGCGACGAGACAGAGGTGATTTACCTCTAGGCTTAGGTTTAATAATTCATAGAGCAGAACTACAAAACTGAAGAACACGAACGACGAAAGAGGTGCGAGCTCGGGCTCGAGCTCGCGCTTATAATAGCACAAATAGCGCCCGTGACGACGCAGCAAACTATACTCCGTTCACCCTTAAGGCTGGTTCACACTAGGGTGCCTCAATGTCCTTCTGTTTAGGGTGATGCCACCCTTTGTAGTACCCGATGCCGACAGCACGCGCTCACAGGGAAAATACAAAGAAATCGACGAAAACAAAATGTCGCCATAGCACAGTCAGCGCTACAGACGCGTGCAGGGACACGCTCTTTCACGCGCGTCTGAACAAAAAATAAAAATAAACGTGTGGGACAAAATGGCGAGATGCCACCACCCTAAGCAAAGCGCACATGAAGGCACCCTAGTTGAATTGAATTGAATTTGAATTTGAATTTATTTATCTCTCAACATTACATTGTGAGTTCACACTAGGGTGCCTTCATGTGCGCTTTGCTTAGGGTGGAGACATCCGGCCATTTTGTCCCACACTTTTATCTTTATTTTTTGTTCAGAAGCGCGTGAAAGAGCGTGCCCCTGCACGCGCTTCTGGCGCCTACTGTGCTATGGCGACATTTTGTTTTCGTCGATTTCTTTGTATTTTACCCTTGAGCGCGTGTTGTCGGCATCGGGTACTACAAAGGGTGGCATCACCCTAAACAGAAGGACATTGAGGCACCCTAGTTCACACATCTGCGTTGGTTGCATTCGCATGCAACCGAAACGACCGTAACGACAAAGTCACCGGGACAAGCGTTCGCCGAACACAGCATGGCAAGTGATGCAAGGGGTAGCTTCGCGAAGCAATCCATGAGCCACGGTTGTTGCGGTGTTTTTGTCGTTACGGTCGTTTTGGTTGCATGCGAACGCAATCGTTGCAAGTGTGTGAACCAGCCTAAGCTAAGACTGCAGCGAATGAAACAAGCACGAGAGTACGAGGTCACGGCTTTGAAACATCCTTCCACAGAACGAGCGCTCGCGCTAGGAAAGTCAGGAGCACGGTGTTAGATACACTCTTTAGGTGAGGACACGGCGGGGCTGAACGCGCGGCGCGAGAATCAGATAACGTTCGTTCGACGGGCATCCGAAAGGCTGCATCATTCCGCGGCCACTGCGCCCGCGGCTGACAGTGTCGCCGGCGGCCAAACGACGAAACTGTGTGAGAGCGAAAAAATTATCTCGTTGCCATGACACCCCGGTACACCGTGGTCTTTCTGCACGTGCGACAACCTCGCTGGGGCTCTGCGCGTGTGGAGCATGAGGCGGCACGAGCCGTCTTGTGCACTGCTGCCTGCCTCCTGCGTCTTACACCGTGCCCACGGGTCGACGAGTCATCTGCCGGCGCCCCTTGAAACCATAGTGGGAGAGAGAAAGAGAGAGAGAGTGAAAAGCAAGCTTTATCTGCACTGCGCGAGGAGGGCGTTGTCCTCACCTGAAGAGTATTAACGTACACCGTGGTCAGGAGTCAGGAGTGCGCCTGAAAGTCAGGAGTGCGGGCTAGCTCTCGAATGTAGCTTTGGCTGTAGTCTCAGCTTAAGGGTGAACGGAGTATAGTAAAAGCCAATCACTAAACTGCCACTCAAATGGAATCCGCTACTGAACTGAAGAGTTCAAGCGCTACGTACAGCCGGTACAGGTCAGAAATTCAAAGTCCGAGATTGAGGAAAGACAGTACGGGCGACACATTCACATACCTCTAATCATGTTTACCCTGTCGATTCTTGATCTCAGTGTTTAACGATCAGATATGCGACTAGTGATTTTTTTGATAAAACTCTCCACAATAGAATACGGCAAAAACGATATCCTTACCTCATTTCTGTAAACATTCACGTCAAACCAAGCGCACCGTCGTCAGCTAGCTCAGCTGTCGAGGACAAGTGTTGCTGCTCGTGTTGACAAATTTTTATTCCACCAATTTACGCGACTTGCACAACACATGTGATATTGGCAGATCTTGAAGGATCACGAAAGCTAAAGAAGAAAAAATATTATATTATTTTTGTAGTTATCTATATTACTGATATGATTTACGACTGCCTGCACAACCTTGAGGCAAAGGGAATTTCCGTGGCAAACACAAGGAAACAGGAAATTCATGGCCTATTTGAGTGATCTATTGAATAGGTGTTGTCATGTTTTGAAGGTAGAGAGACAGTTGCGTATATATTTTTGAAAGTCAATGTGCAATGTTGCGTGCTCATTACTAAAATCTCAGAGCAAGCGTGCACAACTTTGAATTATGTTTACCTTGTGTAACCCTTCGCACTGTATATAACTGACACCATTGTCCTGTATAAACACTCGATTACCAGTCTTTATATATATGTTAAATTGTTCATTCACTCATATGTTGTGTTTCTTCTGCGGATGTAAAGGGGAGGCGGGGGCTTCGTCAAGTTGCGACATGCTGCTTTTTTCCCCTGCCTTCCCCTCTCAGATGGAGAGGCAATTAATTTGATTGATTGATTGATTGAATATCTCATTTGAAAGTGACCCCCCCCCCCCCCCCCCCCCCGTCGTCACCTGCAGAAAATTAGTAATTCCACAGCTGTTTGGGGTCTTCACTTTGCCCAAAGGCTAGTCACCTCGGCCTTTGGGGTAGTCAAAGCCTCCAAAACGCCACTTTTAATATCCAGTGTAGTCATTTTTTCTTAGAATGTACCACTTGGCCCGAGCAATATGGTGGGCGCGCAAAAGGGCCAAATTCAGGTTCGCACCCTTATACTTGTGTGTTTTTTATTATTTTTATTATGTTTGTGTTTGAGAATTAATAGTAAACCTTCGATGTACGCCGCCACTTCAACGACCCGTTTCTTGCTAAAACAAACGAATTCACTTAGGTGTGACCAGGAACTTCTTTAATATCTGCTGTAAACCGGAATTCAACGTACCTTGACTACAGTCACGCCACATCGGGTCAGCACGTAGCAGCATAGCACTTAGCGCTTCAAGGCGCTGCTATATGGTAATAGCACTGGTTTATTACTTGGAAGAGGATAAAAGAAGGGGCTCCAGTATATAAACTGAAAAAAAAAAACGATACTTCAGTTGCAACAGGAAGACAACCGCATGAAAATATTGTAATCGGGTAAAGACACACAACGCCAGCCTTTGTATTTTACAGCATTTCCGTACTATTTTATCTTAATCCTTTTGGTGAGATGCATTCGAGTAAAAACAATTATCTGCGGTCTAGTTTGTTGTATTTCAGGAACGCAGGGTCAAGAAAACTGGTTTTTAGAACCTTCTCCAGGGCACGTTTATTTATCTATTTATTTATTTATAATATACTGCAGCCTTTTACTTATTTATACATATTACTTGCTGCGAGGTCAGGGCAGTAGTGGTGCACATAAGGCTCACTATACACAGCAAAATGTTTGAGGAACACAAAAGGCTTCTGTTACACTTGTGAAAGGTATGACGTTACAATTTACAATATTTGCAGAAAGCTTATTACACTGACGTACCCATCTGACAAAAACCGAATACTTGAAGTGATGTGCTGAGTGCCAATATGGTTTGATATGCAAATATAATAGGCCCTGCCGGTGTGCGATGCAAAACAAAGCAACTGTAATTAGTAGGAAGACCTAAAACAAGAACACAATTTATCCACCATTTCACACCCAGACGAACAGGCGCATCGAAAAAGAAACGCAAAAAAAAAAAAGAAACAACATTGCAATAACATTGTCACTACAAACATTCGTAAAACTAAATGGTCGATTAATTGTTAACGCTTGTTTATAGTGACACTACGATTGATTTTTTCATGGTATTTAATGACAACAATCGGTTGACAAGCAAGGTCAGGCACAGTGCGTGCGTGCGTGCGTGCGTGCGTGCGTGCGTGCGTGCGTGCGTGCGTGCGTGCGTGTGCGTGCGTGCGTGCGTGCGTGTGTGCGTGCGTGCGTGCGTGCGTGCGTGCGTGCGTGCGTGCACGCGTGTGTGTGTGTTAAGAAATTACAGTGTCGCAACGGCAATACACGTTGTTACGAGTATAAATAGGTTCCAAGCGCACATTGTTCCCTTCAGCTAACACGCGGCACCGAGAAACATAATCCTTTCGCCCTCTCGCAGTGATTGTTTTCGAGACCCTAAACATGTCTTATTTCTTTCACGAGCACTGTAGTTTTACGTTATACTCACGATTCAACTGTTTCTCGCGGAATAAGTCTTAGCTTTTGGATAGCTGGACTAAATACCAACATCAGGGGTTGCGATAAAAAAAAGAAAAAAGAAACGAACACACAAGGGATAATACCATCATCCGTGAGCCCGTAGATACGGAAAAAAATGCAACAAGCAACTCAAGAAGAGAGTTAAGAGCGTTAAATGCTATTCCGCCATCCACAAATCCACAATTTACGGCGGTGACGGGAGCAACAAACATGCACCGCCCGACAAGCTTACAGCAGAGGCCGAAGCTCTATTAACTCCCTCGCAATTCCACGAAGTGACGTAAAATAAAACTTAAAAAAAAGGACCCATAATAACCCCCAAAAACGAGCTCCGCGTGTCACGTCGGCCGCGCGTGTGTACAAGGAGGCAACATTCGAAATGAGGCCTTGAGACCGCCGGGCCCACAACAGAGAGCGCGCCTCGATGGCGCAGCTCTTGCTATAGCTCGTCCGAATGCGCGTCAGCTTCCCATAAAGGCCAAGACAGCGGCATTGTCGTGATATCAATCGTGTCTCCGGGAAAAAACCGGTCAGTCCGTAATGTATTGTTCAAAGCCCCGGTCCAACCGTTCTCCGTAAATGCATCCGACGAGTCTCTGGAAACTAATTTCGAAATGCGCTTTTTTTCTCGCTCTGTGTGTCTATCGGGGCCGCCCTTCCCGGAAAGAGCGGTTCTTTTTACTGCTGCCGCCACCTCCCTCTCCGTTTCTATGTTCTCCATTTTTTTTATTATTCCTTATTTTCTTTGTGTTGTTGCTTATTCCACCTTGTGCGACAAAAAAAAAAAATGAGAGTTGTTAATAAATAAACCAGCGTGCCGCACTTAAAGTAAATCAAGTCACCCGCTTTGTTCATTAGCGAGAGTCAATCAAGCCTCGACTGTACGCTAACTGAACGAAAAAAAAAAGAAAATAAGAGACCATATAGTGTAGTAGAATGAAGATACACAGATGCAACACACACAGACACACACACATACAGAAACACACACACACACGCACACACACATACACGCAGCATTGAAGAACGACAGAAACATGGGAGTTCGTGTAATGGACATCCCACCAGCAACGGGAGTTGTCGCCGAAACTTGTTAGTTGTTACCAGTGCGACCCCCTGGCACTCAGTAGACGGACCGCGCTAGCTGGAGGGTGAGCTCTCTTACACAAACGACTTTCGGGTATTGGTCTCGCAGAGTCGTCAAAAACGCATGTTTGGTCACAGCGGCACCTTCGTCTAGTTATACGGGGATCGAAGACTCCACGCGTTTGCAGAGAGTATGCAAAGCTCGCAGAGACGCTCTCTAGGCGCGGTTATATTATAGTTCATCTCAAGAGGTACGTGCAATGTTGCGTAACAAATGGATGCGTGCACGTGACCTCAGGTAGTATTTTCCCAGCGCGAGTGGTTGTGCAGACAGAGCATTGTGCACAGCTACGCTCGGGGCCTTTGAAGGGGCTGCACACAACTTGCGAGATGAGAGCACAGACGGGCGGGCGTCCTTGCTTCTTGCATCGGTTTGTGATGTCGAAAATATCGGTCCTGCTTTCTAAAGGGGACATGAAGTAAACTAGTTTTATTTAAAGTATATGCTTTATAATTCTCTTAATGAAAGCAATTTATGTAAAACTTAAAAAAAGCTTAGTGCTAAATGTTTGATATAGTCGCGTTTTAACAAATAAAACGGTTTACTAGCAACAAGTTTCATTTTTTTACTTCTAATTTTAAAACAACAAGTGGCTCATGACCCTAATATTAAAATTAAGAAAGCCGACAAAGTCGCAGTTTTTTATTATCTTTTTAGTGAGTTGAATTATTTCTACAGGACCACTGGGCTTACTTTTAAGATTCCCCTAATGTTCATTAAAATACAAACCTATACTTCGTCTCACCTTAGTATGGACTATTGTTAGTCGCGCGTGCTAAAAGCTCGAGCTAGACGCTTTGAATGAAGCCGCGGCGGCTGCTCGAGCGCTCGTGCAGCAAGTGCTTTAGTCAAGGCAGTCAAGGCTGGCCGCTCGCGCTAGCACAGTCTTCGCGGTTAGTCCATGCTAGGGTGAGACGAAGTATAGGGAGTGATTCGTAAGCACTTTTATATACATCTAAAAACAAATGTACAGGAAATTTCCGCATATTAGAGCTGGCTGACGTTGGTCAATTTTTTTATTATCAATATTTCTTTAAATTTGCGTGTTTGGCTTTTTATCGCGTTCAATAAGCTCAGTCGTTGACGCCATGATTTCGAGACGAATAATAGTTTCCGAACTTCAACCTCCAAACATTTAGAAGACGCCTCCGCAAATTGAGACTGACGTAAGTACTTGCTTAAAATTCGACAAGAGAATCAATCTGACGAGTCTAAGGTCTTCTCCGAACGCGGTGGCGGACGGCGAACACGTCGCGCACGCGTTTCGCTTTTCTTCCGCAATCGCTCGCGGCGCCACAAAACATGGCGGCCCAGAGCCGTATATTAGGAGAGTTTGGACAGTGGGCGGAGCAAAGGCCGCCGCCAGCGCCGAAAGCTCCCCCCGCGGTGAGAGCGTAAACTAAAGGTGCGACACAGCGTCGACTAATCAGGAGACCACGACGTCACAATATTGCAAACGACATTTAAAGCGTGAAATAGAAGCGTTCAATCTCGGCCTCTCTGCTCCATCTCAAATATCTGCAGTAACGACAAAGGCACAGGCGCGTGAGCCTAGCTCAGCGAAATGCTTTTGTTCGTACGAGAACTTGTGCATAGGAGGCACTTTCCAAAGCCACGCACTCGGGCCCATGCCTTTGTCTGCACTGCTGATGTTTGTGCAGATGGAGCATCGGTGACAGTTTGCTCTGGGCCGGCTTGCTAGAACAGCGTCTAAGCTGAGACTGGCTGAAAGAAAACAGTGCAAAGTGTGGGGCGCGCGAGCGTCTTGAGACGCGGAGTCCTGCGCGGCTCGTGCGCTGGCTTTGGCAGTGCTTTATTTCCCCGTCTCAGCTGAGACGCTGTTTCTAGCAAGTCGGCCCTGGTTTGGAGCGCACGTTCGTTTATTCTACACTTGAATATTGGCGTGACAAAAACCTCACATGCGCAAAGTTTTCAGTCACCGAGAGCAGAGCCGTAAATGTAGAGAGTTTGGCCATTCGTTGGGAAGTATAGGAGACAAATGAGGAGGCGCCATTGGCCGAAAGCGGGCTGGGCGTGTTCCTGGGCGTCTTCAGAAATTCGAATGTGACCAACCAGAAGCCGGAAATAATACCCTGGCGGTGGTCGCGAGAAACAAACCTGATAACTGCAATGGAGTAACTCTCGATGACTGAAAATATGGTACACGTGATGTTTCAATCCTGCTCATCCAAAATGATGGTGGAAGAGTGCGACTAGCGGAACGATCGACATAATCCGTACGCCAAGCGCCGAGGGCCGGGAATCTGCCGTCCGAGCGGTCACACTCTGTCCGAGCAAAACAGAGTTGACCGGCGCATTCGTTTCTTAAATCTTTCTGCATGATCATGATCAAAACATCACGTGCACCCTATTTTCAACCACAAAGAGTCACTACACTTCACTCTTACGCGCTTATTAAAACCATTTACGAACATAGACCTTTGATCAGGACTGTTTCTCGCTACCACCGCTAGGGGATTCTTTCGGCTTCTGGTTGGTCAAGAGAGCATGCCAAGCCCTCTTTCCAAGTCTGCCGCACGCCCTGGCTCTGCCCGCGCCTCCCATTGACCAAACTCTCTACATATACGGCTCTGACCGAGAGCTAAACTTATTCACTCTAGCGACGCTAAAGCTGGCTTAAATTAGTCGTGTCACATATTTAGAGCACACGACCACCGCTAGGGGCCGTTTCGCGGCCTGTGGTTGGCCCCGAGATGCTCGCCTATTCAAACCAATGTATGGCCAAACTCTCTCAATAAACGGCTCTGTGGCAGCCTAAAGCCCCTTCATGTTTTAAAAGTAGCGCAAGGTGCGTCAATCCACGTGGCACGTGCAACGTGCAGCCCTTGGAAAGATAATGGCGGCACAGTGCAGCACTACAGTGTTCACTGAGCTCGATTTCAGACGCCATGTTTTTTCCCAGAAGTGGCGCGCGGAACGTGTCTCGAGCATTTCCACAACAATTACTGGCGCCACTTTTCTGTCAGCCAGATTTCTTGAGAGTTTGAACAACAGACCGATCTCACTAGGTATTCGGCGCGTGCTTGACGCCGCCGTAACTTTAGTTTGCAGAAGGCAAACGTCCGGGCACGGGAGGGCTGGTGCTGTCTTGTGCTCTACACGCGCAGAGCTCCAGCGGGGATGTCGCGCGTGCAAAAGGACAAAGGTTCCCTCGATGCACTGCGTCAGGGATGGTGTAGTCAAGCTGGCTGGTGATATTGGTCTTTTGGTACAGCAAAAAGACATGTTTGGGCTACTTGTTTGATGAGCATCTTGGTTTTAAAGGGCGTGACAACACAAGAACAAAGTAAATACGAGACAGACGACAGCGCTATCAACTGAACGTTAATTTCCACCGCTCCCAGCATACAGGGAGTTTTTTTTGTTTGTTTTTTAAGCTTTACAGGTTTCTTTAAAAAAAAAAAAAAGTTGTGAAAGCTACACTCTAAAAAAAAAGCCCGTGCATCTACTTTCCCGCACAACACTCGGAGAGCCAATCACCGCAACTTACGGAGGCAGCTCAGCGAATGACGATGCCGAAACATGTTTAGACCAAAAAACGCAGTCTGAGTTGTGACATTAAGCAATGCAAGCGTGACGTTTTGCATTGCTTAATGTCACAACTCAGACTGCGTTTTTTGGTCTAAACATATGTTTCGGCATCGTCATTCGCTGAGCTGCCTCCGTAAGTTGCGGTGATTGGCTCTCCGAGTGTTGTGCGGGAAAGTAGACGCACGGGCTTTTTTTAGAGCGTACACTTATGCGATCTGTGAAGGTCAGTTATACGTCCAGGGGGACTTAGAATATTGGGCTAATCGTAATGATCAGTTGGCTAATTAAGTTAAGTTTGTTAATTAACTTTTTAATTAATGAAAATGGACATAGGGTTCCAATTATAAACCTGCTGAGCGTCATCGAAAACCACTAAATCAGTAATTTTCAGAAAGATTTTGAGCGCGTGAGAAGAGTGCACTAAAGTTACCACTCGTGGCGCAGGTACAAGGTTAGCGTTTGCGGCAAGGCGCCCGCGCGATTTTTCCGTCTCTTATGAGAGCCACAGACTTGTACCTGCTCCACGAGTGGTAACTTTAGCGCACAACTGCGCTTCTCATGCGCTCAAAGTCTCTCTAAAAGTTACTTATGTAGGTGTTTTAGACGGCGCTCAGCAAGTTTCTAATTGGAACCATAAAACTTTTTTCGCTAATTAAAACGTTTATTAACACATTTTACCTAATTATCCGACTTATCATTACGATTGTGTCCCATATACTATGTCCCCCTGGTCGTATAACTCACCTGCACAAACCGCATAAGTATAGCTCTCACAGCTTTTTTTAGAACAATTCTGTAAGGCATAAATCTTTAAAAAAAAACTGTATAATATACACATGGGCAACAGCCAGATAAACAGGGTGTGAAAGAAAAGACACAAAAATGCATGCAGTCTCAACATCTTATTAGTCAGATTGTACAGTGCTGTGTCATAGTCGGTCCCTAACATGCACCAATAAGGAAACGAATTTCTTTATCGGACAGACCAACGCAGGCCGTGCTGACACATCTGTCTTTTAGTTTGTTTATTTGGTAAGCTTCTATTATCTCTCGAGTTAGTTTGTCGCCGTTCCTTTTGAGCATTTTGCTTTTTTTGGTTACCAGGGGTGCATCCGCAGTCAAGGCAGTGAATTCACAGATGACCGGAGATTTGTATTGTTATGTCATACTGATGTTTCCTTAATCGCTCATTAATGCACCGTCGGGTTTGTCTGATGTATACAACCTATCAGACGACAGAGGAATGGAATACACGACGCATTCTCGACAGTTAACGAAAGGCTGTCGGTGCTTCTTGTGCAATGTTTCCTTTCTTCTCCGATCTTGTTCATCTTTCCTGCAGAGCGCAGGAAGGTGAACAAGATCGGATGTACAAGGACCTAACTGTGGTTTCTGCTCCAACGTTTCAACAAAGCTTCAATGCGATGCTTTACTGGAAGGAACTGTCTCCTAATCACCGACCAGACGACTGAATTCCTGTGGCAGCAATACCTTCCGAGGCTTTGGGAGCTTGCTCCGAAGACCTCAAATGTCACAGCAGGAGCTGTCCACTTCGTGGGCAAGGTCTCGCTTCCAGAAGAGACTCACCGTGTTCTGAGTAAAAGACCAAGATTTGCAGTGGAGCCACGAAAGTCAGCACCGGAGCTACTAGCCATGGTGAAACAAGTATCAAGCCGGGCTACCGAAGACGAGTCCATGACGATGCACTTCAGAGGGTGTCGATATGCTAGCCCAGTCTAAATGTTCAGCCGCCAAACTTGCCCTAAAATGCACAGTAGAGTATATGAGAGAGAGAGAGAGAGTCCCCTTGCACCGTTGCCAGCAGACAAGGAGGGTGGATTTGTTGTAAAGTCTAGAGAGACCTAGCTGTCGAAAGCTTCTGAGGCTATTCTTTCTTTCGAAAGTGTGACGATGTATCGTTGGTCGAGGTTAGAGATGATGTTAAAGGGCTACGTAAGAGCTCGAATCTGGAACAGCTATATCGAGGGATAAATACAAAAAAAAAACTGTGTTTACATATGTTCTCTTCGGCAAAAAAACATAAAGTTGAGTTCCTGTTAAGGGTAATAGTGTCTGAAAATGAAACTTGACAGAAGTCTCTTGAACCGTTTTTACAAAAAAAAAACCCAAAAAAACCTGAACTTACTGAGCATTGACGACCCGTTCAATGTCAGGAACTTAGAAGATGTCATATATTTTTAAGTAAAAATCCAAATAGGGAATTCTCAGCATTTTCCGTCAACGTAAAATATTTGTATTATCTATTCCACATAACGAACTAATTCACAACGATAATGACTTTATCGAAAAGTAGGGGACGGTCGCGTTTCAGAACGAAAGTGGTATCCCCACAGGAAGGTTTCTGAATTACTCCATCTCTATCGCTCGACTTTTGCGAAGGGCGACAACGAAAGTTTGATCCAAAGACAAGGGTATGCACTGGCTCCTGCATCGCCCCGATCACGAGTGACATTTTTAAAGCCAATGTTGACAGGCTGATTGCGGATCGCCTACAGGGCACCAAAGTAGCAAACGTTTCAAGATTTGTAGACGATTATTTAGGTTTCGTAGACTGCACGCAACTGGAAATTGAATTCTAATTCACTCGCATTTTGGACATTTTTAGAGACTGCCTTGCACCCTTGCAACGGACGCACGAATTGACAGTCGACAATTTCATCAGAATTTTAGACCTATGCCTGTATTTGTCAGCCGGGCATGTATGCTGGGCCTTTGAGCCTAGAAGTAACAAGCCGATCCTCTCGTTCGGCTCAGCACATTCCGAGATTGTGAAGAGAGGAACTGTGAATTCATGTTTTAAACGTGCCCTTTCTAAATTGTGTCACCCCCGCATGTCGAATAGCTTCTTTAAACAAGTAGACAGACTTGCCCGAATGCCGGTTACCCATAAAAGATTCTAACTTCAGTGACCGAAATATCGCTGAAAAACTTTAAACAACGTCGAACAAGTGACAAATGCCCAAGAAACCGTAGCAAAAACGTGTCCGTCATTCCGTACTTGGACAAAATTTCCCCCATAATAAAGAGAATAGGAAAAAGAACAGAAGTCGAAGTCGTTTTTTCTGCTCCAGAGTGTTTGTCTGCCCCCTGCTAGAAGGTGAACGTGATCGGGGAAGAGAGGAAACATTGCACAAAAAAGCACCGACAGCCTTTCGTTAACTGTAGAGAATGCTTCGTGTATTCTATTCCTCTGTCATGTGATAGGTTCTACATCAGACAAACCAGACGGTGCATTAATGACCGATTAAGGAAACATATGATATAACAATACAAATCTCCGGTCATCTGGGAATTCACTGCCGTGACTGTGGATGCCCACCCCTGACTACCAAAAAAGCAAAATACTCAAAAGGAACGGTGACAAACTAACTCGAGAGATAATAGAAGCTTACGAAATCAACAAGCTAAAAGACAAATGTGCCGTTACGGCCTACGTTGGTCTGTCCGATAAAAAAAAAAAAAATTGTTTTCTTACTGGTGCATGTTAGGGACCGACTATGACACTGCACTGTATATCTAACTAATAAGATGCTGAGACTGCATCCATGTTTGTGTGCTTTCTTTCGCACACTGTTTCTTTGGCTGTTGCCGATGTGTATAGTATATACTGAGAGCGGTGGAAATAAACTTTCAGTTGACAGTCAGTGCTGCCGTCTGTATCGTCTTTACTTTGTCCTTGTCTTGTCGCGCTGTTTTAAACTAAGATGGTATAGCAAGGAAACCTCTGTTTTAGCGTAACTATGTCAGTATCGCATGTAATGACTCCGTTGCGTGTTCAGTCATAAAATTACGCTTCCGACTTATCCCTCATAAACGTGCGGCACCGCAGTGCATTCTTGCAAATTGGCAATACAACGCGCAATAAAAACAAAAAAATCAGAGAAAGGCAGTAAACAAGACGAGCGCTGAACTTCAAATAAGCATTTATTACAACTACGTCCAACGAAAAAAAACAACATAATCGTGTTAACACGTGTTCAAAAAGGCAAATTCGCTTTCTTGTTGGTGTGGTTGTTGCCTTCGTTGGACTCAGTTTCAATATATGTCTAGTTGACGTTCAGTGCTCGTCCTGTCTACCGCCTTTCTCTGTCCTCGTCTACTGCGCGCTGTATTACTAATTTGTAAAAATGAACCAGCTTACCTGGATCGCCACTTTTATTGAGTGCATTCTTATTTCCAGGCTACAGTAAATGGCGGAGTGCGCAGGCGGTACAAACGCGAGCGCGAAGCAGCCGAAGTGGCCGGAGCAGCCGGCCGCACTCTCGAATGCTCTAAATGAAAATCAGCGGCCTGCGGGGATTGAACGAGGCCGGTCTCGGACTGACGGCGTCGGTGTAGACGAGCAGCAGACGGCAACCTGCGCGCAACGCAGATCCCCGACCGACGCCTGGGTGCTTGTAATAACCCCCGGCAAGGGGCCGACCGGGCCCGCGAAAGTATTCCGCCTTTGTTCGGCCCCAGAAAGCTATTCAAAGTGCCTATGACCATTTCTATAGGGGAAGATGCTTTTGCTGCAGAAGGAACTGCATTAGAAAGACGCCTCCGTGCCACCCCCTCCTCCTTCTCAAACGACGATTATGGTCTTCGAACGTAACCTGGCTCCGCAAGGAAGAGACGAAGAAAGAGCCGCAAAAGAACACAACGAGGGCCGCCCGAAAGAAATGAGCGTACAGCCACCGAAGGCATAGGCCCCGAAAAGGCAGCAAAAACAGACGATCCCTTGATGTTTCATTGTGTACTTTGCGCGCGGCGCTCGTCGGCGCGTCCGCCGAGAGGAGGGCGCAGTGTCCGATAATAATCGTTCCTGGCCGCCGAAGTGACCTTGAATTTTGTATGCTTGGGTTGTTTAAAAAGTAACAATGGCACCACTCAGGAGAGATACTCTTCCCAGGATCTGATTCGGACAGTCCCCGGGACGGGGGGAGGGACCGTGGCCGACAGGGCGGCGAGGAGGCCGCCGTGTTGCCGCTCCTCGGGTGTTCACCTGGGGCCCTCTTTGTCACGGCCCGTCCGAGGGGCTCCCACGGCTCGGGGACGTCCGCCGGGGCTCGCCGCAAGACACTCCGGGGTCCGGAGTTACGACCTTACCGACTGGCCTTCGCGCGGTTCTTTCCCAAACTGTTCAAACACGCTTCTTTCTGGGTGACCAGGACATGCCAGGTCCGATGTGGGCATCTTTTATTGGGCCTTAACAGACGGCGATGAATCGGCCAAACCTTCTTTCTTTTCTTTTTTTCCTTATTAATACTGTCAATCCCTTTCGAGATTGTTAAAGGAGTGGCATAGAGTGGCAAAATCACACAGTAATCAATTGCCGCGATAAGATAGAACAGAAGTAAAAAAAATTAGCGGTATTCAGTGACTATTCGCAACATGGGGTGGTAATTCATTCCAATCAATAATTGCTCGTGGAAAAGGGGACAAGTTGAATGCGTCGTTTTTGTTATAATTATATGGTCTTATCGCTCTGCTGCGACAATGTCTGCATAAACAGTCAACTAGTATGATCGCTTTTGTTCTTCAGAGGAACAAAAACAAAAAAAAAAACTCAGAAGCTTTGGGATAACATGAAACTTTCACGAAAGGTGCGCGATCAACTTGCTCCATGGATGGTTGTGATACAAAATGATGCAACTCTAACAAAGCGTACTGTTGTTCCTTTAGTTGCTCATAGCGGTAGCGCTCAAGCAGCCGAAGATACAAATTTGTTGCTTTGACTTTTTCATTATTAATACGACGTATAATTAGTCAGAATAATTATATAAGAACCCAGGTTTCTTTTTTGACCCTCAAAAATATTTAAAACAAGAGCAATTTTTTTATTAAATGTTTATAAGATTTTATCTACGTAATGCATATTCTGCATAACGCCGAAATGAATATTTATTTTTAAGGCATCTTCATCTGATTATGTGATATATATATACCGGGTGTTCATTTTTAATTCGAACAGATTTATTACAAAAAATCCGTAAAAGATGCACTAGTACGGTTTGTTCAAGTGAGTTATACGGCTAGGGGGACATTATGTAGGTGGCTAATCCTTGCGAGAAGTTGGCTAATTAATTAAAATTCGTTAATTAACTTTTTAATTAATGAAAATAGACACATGGTTCAAATTAGAAACTTGCTCAGCGTCATCGAAAACCCCTAATTCAGTCATTTTCAGAAAGACTTTCAGCGCGTGAGAAGCGTAGTAGTACACTAAAGTTACCACTCGTGGAGCCGGTACAAGGCTGGGGCTAGATAAGAGACGGAAAAATCGCACGGGCGCCTTATCGCAACCTCTAGCTTTGTACCTGCTCCACGAGCGGTAACTTCAGTTCACTACTACGCTTCTCACGCGCTCAAAGTTTTTGTGAAAATGACTGATTTAGGGGTTTTCGACGACGCTGAGCAAATTTCTAATTGGAACCATATGTCTATTTTCATTAATTAAAAAGTTAATTAACGAATTTTAAGTAATTAGCCAACTTCTCGCAAGGATTAGCCACCCACATAATGTCCCCCTAGCCGTATAACTCACTTGAACAAACCGTACTAGTGCATCTTTTACGGATTTTTTGTAATAAATCTGTTCGAATTAAAAATGAACACCCGGTATATATATACGTATATATGGCGCTTTTTCGGTTAATCTGGTCCCCAGCTACGTAGCTGACAACTCTAGCACGCGGGATAAAAAAAAAGGTAAGGCATTACAACTTGGAACAAGTAAAATAATATAGAAAAGACAGCACGAGAATGGCAGACTGTCGAGATTAAAACGTAAGCTCTTCCCAGTAGTGTGGAGAGAGAAAAACGATGTTCTCTCGCATACCGGAAGTTCCGCGATTCAACATGGCGGTGCCCGCGTAGAAGAGGTGTATAAAACTAGAGAAACGTTCATTTTTCTTGTGTTGGAAATCTCCTAAGGGTATACAATAAACGTCTGCTATCGTTTACACTTCGTAAATTGCATCGCGGAACCAATCATAAACAAAGAGGCAAAGTGAGGTACGCTTTTGACGCTTCTTGATTGGACCCCTTAGCTCGTATCGTCAGCTGCGTCTGGACTTAATCTGAAACGGAATATGGGCGCTATAGTGCAGATTCCTTGGTTTGACGCGTTTGGAACCCCAACCTTCTGAGCACGAAACTCTGTTGGGCTACATTTCAGTGTGCCAGTTCAAACATGCGTTACTTTTTTCCTATCAGTATTGTGAATTTTGAACCTGTCTTCTGGGCGGTGCAGAATTCTGGGTTCACAAATATTTGTGCCAGCCTTCGGCAACGCTTGAAACGCATGATAAAGCAACTGAATCAGTCTATTTCGCGTGTACTCTTGTCAAAAACACCCATAACCAAAGTAGCAGTCATAAAGATGGTCCCCGCTTAATTGTATTTAATTATAACGAGTCAACCATGAAACCCAGTATATTCCTGTTTTGAGTGGTTTAGATTCTTTAGAACTAATTGTTCAACAGCTACCCCCTCTTGGTTGCAGACACCGGTATCCGAGGAGCACATCTACACTCGTATGCTAATCCTTGGGTGCATCGGCATGTTTTTGTTTTTGTATTTCGCCTTAATGGCTTTGTCCTTGTTTTGTGAAGGTTCACCAGAATCGTTTATGGTAGTTATATAAACAAGTCTGATGATCGTTTAAGAGCCAAGCTAAGTCAAGCAGTGACCGTCTCTTGTGGTCTCTAAACACTTACCAAATAAACGTCTGGCCTAATGGGGAACTTCATAGGGCAAGGCGTTTGAATTCCTATTTCAACTCGGAACGACATCAGACATGGATACATGTCGAAGTGAGATTGGACCTCATCGGGCGATAAGGCGTATTTTTACGGCTTGAGAAACGCCATGTGAGTGGATCTCAAACTCTGGCCTATTGGTCTTGTTGTAGTTATTCCTGACCCTTATATAGATTGAAACTAAATATACCGTATTTAATATTGCCAAATGCATCCATTTCTTCACTCCTGTCATTTGATCTCACAGCTACAGATTTGTTACACAGGTATACTTTTCGAATCTAGAATTCTATAAAGATGGTATGCCGGACGGCGTCTTATTCCAACTGTAAGACGCCAAATGTAGCGGGTCACGTCTGGAAACGTTTAGCATTGGATGTCTGTAAAGTTAAACGACTTTCGTATTCATGGGATAATATCATAGATTATTATAGAAAGGTTTATTTTAGAAAGTTCAATTTTAAGGATGCATGATAATAATACATACAACAAAAAAAAGATATGTCAGGCAAAGTTTAAATCCACACTCCTCCATATTTTGTGCATGTTATTTGGATTCTGCTCCCTTACGTACACCCCCGCTTGCGTGGAGAAGCAGAAGGCATGCATTATTGCGATGTCGAACACAACAAAAAAACAAAACAAATTTTTCACAATGTTCTTGAAACTTTACGCAACCCATTTAGCTCGGCCCAACTACAAGACGCAGCCTTCGTTTCTGCGTCACTCACTGATCGGTGTCCGAGATATACAGCATCAAGATCATTTGCGTTCCTGTGGGTGCACATAGCGGACGAAGCCCGAGAACAATGCAACAATGGCCTCTGCGGCGCCGACCTCAACAGCTCACAGAGTCATGTTAGATCGAAGCCCATCGAAGGGCCGCATTTTCGCCGTTCTCCGGGTAAATTGTTCTCGGCGATGGAATGGTGTCGTCTCGTACGTTCTTCACGATAAAGTTCAGTCAAGTGCGGAAGAGGTCTTAGTGTCCACACGACACGCCTCTTCTATGCCAGCTCCCGTCAGGTGCTTAAACTGACAAAGGCTGCCTGTACCGTTCGAAGTAGCCTCGTTGGATTAGAGAGCGCGGGCAACACCTACACGACCGACCTGGCCTTGTGGCAGACGTCTCCTGAAGAGCGCGAGAACGGAAAACCTCTTTGTTGTGAAGGCTTACAGAACACTCTAGTGATGAGCAGGAGCTCATAAAAATGAGTAACTCTTTCAACTCTTTCAATCTAAACGGTTGTGGATGCGCCTGAAAGCGCACAGTCTTCTTCAGCAAAATTCCTTTTAGTTAGGGCTGGGCGTCGATTAAAAATATTGGACCCGATTAATCGCCACCCTTCATTCGATTAATGAATCAATTAATCGGTTTCATTCATTTTAATGCAAATTATATTTTAAAAAGTCAAAATAAGAGTTTTTGACCTTTGATGAATATGTGACAAACGGCACAATGTACATTTTCGGTTTTTAAATCAGCGTTAATGTGTAGTTGAGAGCTGTTAAAATACACTCACCCTCCCAAATTATTACTTTAGCCGCAGAGGCAAAGGTTCGTTTACATTCTCTAATGCGAACTCCTTTGATTGTTCACAATAGACTCTACTGCGCTAAACTGAAACTCGCACGGCGTTGAAATGGTTGGGACACGTATAACCCCACTTTTTTAGAGCTACAAATCTCGGCCTTACAGTTTACATTAAGTCAAAATGTCACCTCAGTTTCCCCTTCGCACAGGTGCACTCGTCCCTGTCTTCGTGGTGAAAGCGTTAAATTTGTACTTTTTTGTTGTTTGTAAAAATTTAACCGATTAACCGGTAAAAATAATTAATCGCGATTAAAGCATTAATCGATTAATCGGTAGGTTAATCGATCAAGTGCCCAGCCCTACTTTTAGTAGCTTCGTTTCTCATTGTTTTCTGCAACATATATTGTTTCAAGATTTTTTTTTTGGAACGTCGATGTCTTAACCTCAGCACGCTCTCTTAAAAAGCGGGCATGTACAAGTGTGTAAATGTGAAAACTTAATTACCTATTAATAGCTAAGATAAAATGTCAGCACAACTTTGTCACGTGTAATAACTGAAGAATACAATTTCAATTCACGTTGCTCATAAAAAAAAATCCTAATAGAAACACCATTCATCACATCAACGTTGGACCTCGAATCCTCCATTCTTTCTGCTTCCGACGGGAAACATTCAGGAGATGCACTTTTTTTATTTTTACAATCACGCCGCTTCCTCTCCCTTCAATCTGCCCTTTCGCCGTTGTCGCTCCTCTTTGCGTTTGTCCGGTTTTCCGGTGGCTGTTTTTCCCTGATGACCCCAAATGTTTCTGTTTAGGCGATTATTACGAAAGGTCCTCACGGAAATCCGTAATCGCAGTCCCGCACACACAAACACAAAACCGCCGAGAAGGCAAACGGAGCATCGGAGCGTTGAACTGGTACAAGCCTGCGCGTCCACCCTCCCAAATATATATTTTTTTTTTTCCAAACCCCAATCGCACGAAATAACCGAACAAAATGACCAAAGACGAGAAAGAGTGAGGAAGCGAGGGGAAAACGAAGAACGAGAAAAAGAAAGGTGATGGTGGTTGTGACGGCGGGGGGAAGCTGCGCTGGGGAGTGCCCTATCGGAGTTGCCATGGAAACGGGCGCCCGTATTAATGAGAATTGCTTCGACGCTACAGTAGATCAGCGGATGCGCAACGCGATGCCACTCACCCCCGTTGCCTTTGCGGTTCTGCGCGATCCCGGTCCAGCATTAATACAGAACGGGGAGGCGATCGCGAGGCACACGGCAGCAGCACGCCTCCGCCGGCACGCTGACCCGAGGCGCGCCGAGAAATTAGAGACTCGCAGGGCCCACGGGTAAAAGCAAACACTGGCTGCCTGGAGACCCCGCACCCGCGCTGTTGCAAGAGCGCCCGGGCACGGCATTCCCCGCTCTCGCTGCTCGAGGAACGCTTTTTTTCTTCAGCTGCAGTGTGCGCCTACGGCTCTCCAGAATCAACACCCTGTTCGTCGGTTACCATCTCAGGTATAATCATTAACTATCCGCTGTTGAAGTAATAATAACTGAAAATTTCATACATCAGGCTTTGTATCGACCGACGGCTTCTCCTGGTTTGTATATATGAAACGTCATGTGCTCGGCTGGTAGCTGCTGGGACAGTGCTGAATGCGGGATTACTTGGACGACCCCCTTCGAAACTTTCAGTGACGGGCCTGAGCGGCAGGGCGCCAAAATACCCGGTGTTTGATTTTAAATCGAACAGATTTAAAAGGGGGTGAGAATTAGGCTGACCATAGACGAAGGAATTATCGCCATGGTAAGTTTTATCATTAATCGTTAATTAGCTTTTTGATGATTGGTATTAGTGGTTATCCTGCAATTGCAGTGTTCACAAAAATTACTATTAGAGGCCAGGCCAATTAAAATAATTTGTGAAAATGTAATAGATATTGTGATATTAATTGATGAAGTTTAACGGGTTTTTTTTTTTAGCCCGATTTAAAAATTGGGTTTAAAAGTAACGCAGCAAGGCCTGGCCAAAAAGACGCTTGGAAGAGTGACGTAGTCGTTTCAATCATGCCGTCGCTATCTCGGCAGCATATTCTTAGTGGATGCGCCGACGACACAAGTGATGAGGTGACTGAGACGACTGCGTCCCTCTTCTAAGCGTCATTGCGAGCAGGGCTGGCGGCGCTCATTTTGCACGCAATTTTTTTCATCGGGCGATGATACGAAAAAATAGGTTGATTCATATCTAAGAAACTATTACTTTTTTTTGCAAATGCTTTATATGGGTCTGGCCTCCAATAATAATGGTAGTCAATACTTCAATTGCAATATGACCCCTAAAAGCAATATTGTTACAAATGCTAGAACAGCACTAAGACGTAATGAACCAGATTGATGCAGTGCTCATATCGTTTGTTAGTTGATATTGCTCAAGAAAGCGACGTATATCTTAAAGGACTGTTGTGTTCGAGCCTGCAGTCGTTGCTCTTCAAACCACAATTATAAAAATGATTAGGTCGAAGCTAGGAAAGGAATCAAATGTAGGATTTCAAACCCAGATAGGTCATTGAATCTTTGACCTCGGCAGACATACCAACCTCCAATTTTTGACCCTGTATGAGGCTTTTATCGACTGCAAGCACAAAGCAACCCTAAGACCTATGTTCATGATTTTACCGCATCTTTGCCTTTTCAAGTAGTGATGGGGCGAAACGTTTTCAACAACATGTTTTGGAGCCGAAACACGTGTTTCCGAAAGTATCGAAAGAGCACCCGGACCTCGAGTGTTTCGAATATGTTCGAATAGTTTCAGATTGTTTCCAGATCACATAGGTGAGCGTGGCATTCCTTTGAATGAAAAAAAACTTAAGGAATGCGTGCAATATTGAAAGTTTTATCATAATTACTTTGTCTAAAGACATAGCTTTTGTTCATTTGCTTCCTGTAATTTTGAATGTGCAGCGAGTCGCGGCTCCATAGCCAGTCGTGGCGGTCAAAGTGGTTTTGACTATACAACTATCACTTAATGAAACGGACCACGCACCATGATTTGTGGCGGTCAAACTTGCATGTTGTCCAATGAAGCCGCTCGCCCTATCGCAAGCAAGTGCCTCCTTGTAGATGAGAACGGACTCAGCCGTAACCTTGATGTTTCGGTTATTCATTTCGGTTATAGGGCGTGTATAGTGTTTCGTGGCATATACCAACGTTTGTGAGGGCAAATAAAGTAAGCTAGACCGCAAGGAAGGAAGCGACGAAGCCCCACGCCGTTTTGTAATAAACTGACTAGACCGAACTGTGTTCATGATTAGTAATGTCTGCATTCCAAGTAAATAAATGCAACACCAAGGTGTTGTTTCTTGCACGTTTCATGTAAGTGGGTGCATAAGCCTTGTCCCCGGTCTTGAAACCACCTAATCCTGAAGTTTCTGTGGTGGTCAGAACCATCAATTCCGTCAGGTTTCTCTAGATTTGAATCCGCGGGAAAGGCAAGTACGAATAGACGTAGATTGTTTATTGCCAAAATATAACAACTTTGGGCGCAGAAAGACTTCCGAAATTCAATGTGTTCATAGTAAATTCTCAGGTAGAAAATGTAATCAATCACACTAGGTGCCCCGACTACGAAGCTGAACGCCGCTGGCGTTCAGGACCCTAGTCGTACCCTCTCCCGTATTCACATGAGAGAATGCGAGTCATTATGAGGAAAAAAATGTTCTCATAAAATGGACACCAATGCACTGGAAGCGTGTGTTCATGCTAGAAGACTCCAATGTGGCAAGTTCAGCAAATCACCCATTCCCGTTGGCTCTCCCCTCGTAGAACTAGATGTTTCAATTCCCTGATGTCACGGCAACATATCTGTTTATCTCAGAATATGCATTATGATTTTCATGAGATATTTGTTGTAGTGCTCCAAGCTGACAAATTAAAGACAAAGAAAAAACGAGGGGTCCACATTCGACCATAAGCAAGATATTTAGCCACACCAATCGCATAGTTTCGCTAGCCGCTAACTCACTGTGGCCATGGGTCGGTGGGGCACTACCTCTATTGCTTACTCGTATGACTGACCCGGAGAAGAACAAGGAATTTCTGAAAGGCGCGCACTCGCTGCGCGTAACCGGATCAGCGCCGACCCTCACGGCGGAGAAGCTCGGTGGCGACAAAGAAGGTCTGGCTGATTGCCTTAGAGGACCCGGTCTTTAGCCCCAAGGCCCCCTTCATCTCGGGCTGTCACACCTGGGTCCTCACATGCCGGCGACTTCTTTCCCCGCGGGAAGATTGTACCGGCTCTTGACACCTCCGCTAACTACGTTGGTCCAAAGTGGGCAGCACACGGACAGATAAAGCGACCCTCCTGCGACGAAGAGCTCGCCATACGCCTGGCTGTGTGCCGGACGGTGGGGCGGCAACGCTCACCATCATCTGATATGCATGGAGACTGTGCATGCTATGCATAACAACGAAACTGCACCAATTACCGACAGATGTCTTCAACGTATCAACCCATTTGGTTAAGTAATGTCACGGAGACTTGCAAACGCCCTGACGCTCAGGAAAGTGAACCGGCCAAATAAAAAATTGACTCCAGAGTCCAGACTGTTGCATATGTTTGTTGCACTTTTTATTTTTTTCTGAGTGTTCAAAGATTTTTTGAAGATCTGATTGCATTTGACGGCTCTGATCAGCCTTCGGGAGTCCATAGCCCGATACATTACTTCGGTGCAATTGAGGCTCAATTTTCATATGTGTGAGCATATTGCTCGGAATAGACCAATATTCTATGTTCACTGAAATCTCTCGGTGTCCGCCATACTGAGAGGCGAAGTTCTACTTTTCAAATATTCCCGAACAATCTTTCCACAAGTAAAGCGATTTGCGATATTTTGGCATTACCAGTGGGTGTTATGACCACGTTCAATAATCAATTGTGTCATTCACTGACACGAAATACACGTTAAAATAATTAATTGTTTGAAAACTGCTTTCAAGCAGATTTTTTTATTGAAGTGAAAACATCCTTTATTGACCGATTTGGTTTGAATCGAATACATTTAGAAAATATTCAAGCGGCGCCCTTGAACATTTTAAAGCGGAAGACCTGAGCTTCGATAACCGGTCTCAGTATCTATAGAAATACTGGAGCAATTATTTAAACCAGAATTCACGCGTGCTGAAATTAATGAATACGATAGACCGGCGATCTCACTTGCCAGTTTGCTTACGCCACAGCTGCCGCAATGCATCCAGGGAACTTCAGTCTTTCTGCACGTGCGACAACCTCGCAGGAGCTCTGCGCGCGTGCAAAGCACGAAGCGGCACTCGTGCACTGCCGCCTGCCTCCTGTGGACTAAACTTGTGGCGGCGTGACACATGCGCCGAACGCTTGGCGAGATTGGTCTCTTTTCGTCTATCATGGGGGATAATATGCTATTTAGCATTCACACTCAGAAAATAATATTATTCGTTGAGTAAAGTAATATTCAACCAACGTTGATTATTTAGTTTGCATAATGATGAGTTGCTGATGGCTTGCCCTTAGCGAAACATCGTATGCATTTCTGAGGCCTCCAGGAGATTTTCTTTCATCTTCCTCCTACCAGCTTCGACAATGTTTTTTTTATTTGATTAGTATTGCATCGCCTGAAGCAGATTTTACTTTCTAGAGGTAAATGTATTAAACGCTTTCACATATACTATTCGCGAGTATAGCGACCGATAGTGGACGTCACTATTGGGCAAATTTGACGGTCTAAAACAGGCCGTGCGTGCCATGTGCCAGATCAACGCACAACGCTGGCGCATCAGCAAGCAAAAATTGAACTCAGAATGGTTCGCCGCGCTTTTTATCCTCCACGTTTCGAACCCGTGGCGATGTGTTGGCGTAAGCGAGCTTCCATGGGCTTGACTTTCTTCGAGGAAGCGATGAAAGGACTGCCGACTGTTCTTCCACGATGTTGATGAGCGTTCATAAACGCGGAATCTCTGGTTCATGCGGTTGCGTAGGTTTCGTCCAGAGGAACCTGGGTAACAAGCTGATACTACAGTTACGACAGAGTCACCGAGACAACGTACTGTTCCATCGCGCAAACCACCGACAACATGTCATCACGGAAGCCCCAAGAGACGAGCAGAAATCGCGAAAGGACCTGTTCCGGCCAGTTCAGTGTTTTCCCGTTAGGTGCCGTCCGCTTTGCTGAAGTCGCGAATATCCTTGTGCACCAAATCAACCGGGCAACTATCATGATCTGGCTTAGTCACTATCGTTTTCTATTGAGAATAGAAATGATGTTTCTTTCCTCAATAAAGGTAGCACTTTGATTCCTCGGTAGATTTCTTCACTAAAAACACCTTTATGGCATGCGCTCACTTTTGGTGACTCTCATATGTAAGCACCTTTGTTAATCTTAGCCGCGAGTGAAAATAAACGAACAAACAGTTCCTTAATTCTGTGTTGAGGAACGACGTTGTTGGTGCTGTGTATGAACGATCGCTCGCACACTCACACACGCACACATACACTACCCCGCAAACAAACAAATAAAGCGAAACCGGCGGCCGTACACAGCAGAAAATATAATCGGGACGCCCGAGACGCCGAAGCTCTTTAATACGTGGAAAGTTCAATTTTCGCCAGTCGAATGACCCCTCCAGACCATTCCACGCCGACCAGCGAGCACACACGCTGGCATCCAAGCACAGACACACAGGCTCAAAATGATACAGACGTGCGTGCACACGAGGAAAGCACAAACGCACACACATACACACACACAGAGACACGCACGGACGTGATAATCGCAACAACAACGCAAGCAAAAAAGAGGTAATAATAGCGCCTCGGATATTCTCAGCGCCGGAGAAATGGAAGCCCAAAAGGTACCACCGTAACTACGGCCACAGTAACAAAAGAGACAAAAGTCAGGCCGGCCGAACAGTTTCTCGTGTATTTTATTCGGGCGGTTTTGTTTCGTTCGAGGCGAGGAGGGAGGCGAGCAACGAAGCCGAGCCAGAAATGAGGCGACCGAAGCACAAGTACGAAGCAAAAGCGAAACAATCGGATCCCTTTGAGGCCCTCTCGATATCTCCACGCCGAGGTCTGTCTTTTCTGGGATGAATGGACGGAGTCGTTCTGCAGATCCGGTTGAGATGAAAGCCCGGGACAAAGGTGGAAAGCGAGTCAGAACACGAGGCAAGGAGGGGGACCGACGGAGGCCGGCCGCGGAGACCCGCCGAAGAAGAGGAAAGATAGTCCTGTCAATCATAGCCGTCGCACGCTTCCAGCATTCCTCGCGCGCGCCGCCCTCTCGCCGTCGCTCGTTTCACAAAGATCCCCTTTATTACGCTGCTCAAGATTTCTCCGACTTCCTTTTTTTTTTTTAATTACTATCATTGAGACAACCGACTTCCTCATCTCGCCGTTTTGACTCGATGGTCATGCGTCGATCGCCGGGACTGTGGCATGGCTAAAAAAAAAAAAAAAAAAAATGAAAATGGACTAGAACAACGCGTCCCATAATCACCCAAAGCCTCAAACGTGACATCGGAACAACTCGTGCGGTCTACGGAAAATACACGTAACTGCCGAAACACCATTTTTTTTTTAGCGTATTTTAGGACATAGACCTGCCCAGAGAACGAAGCACAGCGCCCATGGACTCAGAGTATAAACGGGTTAGTTTATAGTACAGCAATTTGGCAATAAAAAAAAAACATTTCTTTGAAATATTTGACACTGTTGTGGCCTGGGAACTACAAGTAAAGAGTCGCAATACTGTGTTCAATACAAAAACAAACAGCGTAAAGCAATTATACGGAGAGAACGTCCCACAAGTCCCGGTCTGTGCGAACTGTAGAAGACGTAGAAAGGTTTGAGCTACGACGGAGTAACCCTGCACAGGTCGTTTGTTTGTCTATTCTGTTGAGAACAAAGAAGGTTAATAACTCCTAAGGTGCAATGCGTTCGAACGACCCACGACCTAACGCGTTCATGAAGAAGAGTTGTATTTATATTGTTGGAAGGAAGGATATGTGGATGGGACACTTCTATATAAGCAGAACGAGTTTCGCAGAATGGGAAGGCCCTGGATGGAGCAGAGTGGTTCAAGTTGCCGGTTACTCTGCCCAGGCAGGGTATCCGGCAATATGACGTCACGCCTGCTGGTTTGTTTTCAAGTAGAGGGAAGTCTGTAATTTTTTGTATTGATTCATGTTCTGTGGTAGGTAATTTAAGAATTGGAAATACATCGTAGACTGAAAAGGAAACATAACCACTTGAAAGGCTCGAGATAGAATTCCAAATAATGGTTTTTAGTTTTGTGAATTTAACATGTACTTTAATGGCCGCGTGTGAACACAATGACGATAAAGCTTGAGCGGGGCATTTAATGTCACATGTTATCTTGCCGTTCGCGTTTTTTCATCCAACTGTAAAACCAACTAGGCACTTTGCGATGGAATAAACTGGATCACTTCAATTTTAAAAAAATGTCTTAAAATAATGTGTGAGCATTTCTTAAAATTGTACGTTTTGGTCGTAAGGCACTTGTGGCAGGTGCCCGCCGGCAATTCTCGTTCGCCACCGATTGTCTTAAGATGGCGGACACTACACGAACGCCAAAGAGTGTTTCCACCAGACGCCACTTGAACATTCTCAGATGCTTGCACATACCCATACACTACGGCATATTTATGTTCGCAAACTCTACGTCACTCAGTATATATATATATAGATATCCGCTGAATCGTGATTTTATTTTTTTTAAGTTACTGGATATAAAAAAAAAACCACGTACAGCCATTTTATCATTAAGCAACAAACCAAAATCTTGGAGCTCGCTATAACCTCTACCCGAAGCGCCGAAGACACAAGGAGCGAAAAGCACGAATAGTTTACTCAGCTCCCTGGTCAAGCCGTAACAGAACCTCCTTCAAAAGCGCAGCGACACGTGTAGTTTTGCCAGCTATAAATAACTAGAGGGCCTCGACGCGACGACTCACGGACCCACGTCCGGCGTGTTCCCTGCAGTTATTTCAGTTCGGTTCGTGGTAATCGTGTTACGGTCGCATTCCTCTTCAAGTTTCCTCGGCGGCTTCAAGAGATGCCGAGAGCAGACGAAGAGGCTGCCCGGATCCGGTGGACCTCTCCTCCCCCGCGTCCCGTTCGTCCCCCCCCAATCTGTGACGTCACCGAATTACTGGTCTCCGTGGCAACGGACCGCTCACGCAAACAAACACGAGGAATGGACTCCGTAATGTCAACTTCATTAGCTGAGTCGTCACGGAACGGAGGAAGGGAGGCCTTCCGCACGCACGCCGGCCCCAGGCTTGGACCTGAGCAACCGAGGCCGGGCTCCCTCCAAAATAATTGCTCATTAAATCGAACCGCGGCATTCATAACCCCGAGTGCCTCCAATGTCAACATGACCTCCACTCGCTAAATGTTCCCGCGCGAGATATAAATATAGCGGGCCACATACTTAAGGAAAATGAGAAGAGAGACACGCGAGCTCCTCGAAACCCCCGAGACCTGCTCCGTTCGCACTCGCAGGAAGTGCCTCCGAGTTGAACGCTCTGAGCCTGAGGGGAACGTTGGGGCCACACGCCAGATAGCCACTAGATTTGAACCACTGTGGACATATTGCCTGGCTCGTTTACGTTCCAGCTGCGGGCACATCAGATTGCGTTCCTGCGTTGCGAGCACATGCCGCGTCCAGAGGACCACGAGGCCATCCGGCAATTGCAAAAGGGTTCTAATTTGTGCGAGAGGGATTGCAAATTAAACGCAAATTAAAACCACAAGCTGACGCCGCCGGCTTTAGCAGTGTTGCAGACGAAGTATGAAACAGGATTAGAACAGCATACGTTTGAAGATGAGGATCATAACTATGATAAAGCACACGTTGCAAGGCACAAAATTCTTTTGTGTATATATTGGTCTTTCAGGGCACTTAATCGATTAATCAACCAATTAAGCGATTAATGATGTAATCGCAATTAATTTGTTTCAATTGCTTAATCGGTTAAATTTATACTAACAAAAACAAGTATAAACTCAACGCTTCACCACGCAGACGCGGACAAGTGCACCTGTATGAAGGTAAGCTTTAGGTGAAACCTTGACCTAAAGTGGACTGCAGGGGCGAGCTTTGTAACTCCAAACAAGTGGAGAAGGTTATATGCGTCCCAGCCATTTCAAAGCCGTGCGAGTGTCCGTTTAGCGCAGCAGAGACTGTTGTAACAGTCAACGGAGCTCGCTATTGCCGGAGAATATCAACAAACATGTTTGCATCTGCGACTCAAGTAATACTTCGTAAGTGCGGGTGCCTTTTGCCTATTCTCAAGTACACTTGAAGCTTGATCTAGAATCTGGAATTGTACATTGCGCCGTTTGTCACATCTTCAGCGAAGGCAGACAATGTAATTTTGACTTTTTAAAATTTATTATGCATGGGAATGAACGAAACCGATTAATCGATTAAGTAATTGATTAAAGGGTGGCGATTAATCGGGTTACAATTTTTATTCTACGCTCAGTCCTAGTTTTATTGTGAGGCGATTTCATCCACTCACTTATAGAAATTAAACAATAGGTTGATTATTACCTCAGTAGCAGGCAAAGACATCCGAATAACCCTAAGGTTATCACTCTTTGTGGCTCGCCAAAGTATCACGTTGAAATGGTATCAAACGGTGCCATGAGCAACTGGTGTGTACTACCGCCAACGCTTGTGGAGATATACCGGGTGCCTGTAAATACTTTTACAAACCTTACAAAACTACAAAAACAAATGAATAAATAAACGATTCAAAGTAACGCATAATGTCTGATGAATGACAAACATTGTTTTGTTGGCTTTACTATGCCTCAATGTGCAGACAATATCCTGTGGCCAATGCTATAAGATTGGGCCGGAAATTTAAGGCCCGACCACACCCAGACCGATAAAGTCCTTACTCGAACCCGGCCCGAGTCCGACTTTGGTTCGCGAACGACGGCCCGAACCCAACCCGACCGATAAATATGCCGGCTCAAGACAGACCCGAGCCCGACTTTTATGTTTAATATGATTCCGACCCAAACCCACTTTTTAGGGGCGGAGCTCCTTAGGGGCTGGCCATGTCCGTCCGCCGTCCGTTGTCCGCCGTAGGCCGGCGTCGGGTGCTCGTGCTTCTGCTCGTGAGATCACGTGCTCACGAGCACGTGAGCACATGCTCACGTGCTCGTGTAGGGCAAAAAAAAATTGGAAAAAAAAAAGACGAAAAAAATTATGAAAAAAGAAAAAGAAGAAAAAAAGAAAAAGAAGAAAACCACACATTCTCCTACTGACATGAATGAAAAGGCTCAAAGAAAAAGAAGAAAAAAAAAAGAGTAGGGGGTTCTGAGATGCCATCCCATCTGTCTGCTTAAAAAAAGAAAAAGAAGAAAACCACACATTCTCCTACTGACATGAATGAAAAGGCTCGGCATGCTGCGGCTCGGCGTCTACGCAGACAAGCACCACCAGAGCTTTGCCCCAAGCAACATCATTCACCACGTGGAGATGCGGTCAATTTTTTTTTTAGAGCGCAGCTCTTAGGCGCCCATTTCCGGCTTGAGCGGCGTCGGCGTCGCCGTCGGCGTAACCGCGCGGTGCATTATGGGACGCGTGACGTCACTGATGACGTCATCGGCATCTGCATCGTCACTGATGACGTCATCAGTGACGTCACTGATGACGTCATCGTCACCTGACACCCCCCCCCCCCCCCCAAGGTCACGTGACCCCCCCCCCCCCCCCCACCGAGGTCACTTGACCCACCCTCCCAGTACCCTTCCCTCCTCCTCCTCAAGAGCTGTGCTCTAATTCGGCGTTACAGGGAGTTGTAAACGGCTTTCACTTTTCTTTTTTTTTTCTGTTATAGAATGTTTTTTTTTTTTTTTTGCGGGCTGGCTCTCAGCATTTTCTCAAACGAGACTACGTTATTCTTGTGATGGAAATGACCGGCACATGAAAGCAGATTTTAGTCACTGAGTTCATTGTTATCTTGTTGCGAGGAGATTAGTAACCTTCGGGGAGGGTGGGGTGGACGAATGTATAAATGTGACGATGTCAAATAAAATAAGTAGCTGTGTTGTTAGGGCACAGCTCTTAAGCGCCCGTTTCCGGCTTGAGTGACGTCGCCGTCGGCGTAACTGCGCGGTGCATTATAAGACGTTTCCCATAACGACGTCTCACGGGACGTCACGTGCGACGTCACAAGGGTCCCGCGCGTTGCATTATGGGAAACGTCCCATGATGCAACGAGCGGGTCTCACTCGTGACCCGCGCGTAGCATTCTGGGACGTTTCCCGTAATGACGTCACGAGGGTCACGAGTGACGTCACGAGGGTCCTGCGCGTTGCATTATGGCAAACGTCCCATGATGCAACGCGCGGGTCTCACTCGTGACCCGCGCGTAGCATGATGGGACTTCCCGTAATGACGTCCCACGTGAAGTCACTAGTGACGTCACGAGGGTCACGAGTGACGCCATGAGGGTCCCGCGCGTTGCATTATGGGAAACGTCCCATAATGACGTCACGCGTAACGTCACGGTCACTCGTGAACGTCACGCTGAAGGTATGCCTCGTGCTCCGTACCCTCCCCTCCTCCTACTCAAGAGCTGCACTCTAATTCGGCATTACAGGGAATTGTAAACGTCTTTAATTTTTTTTTAATATCTTCCCAGCCTCGGGTTCTTTCATTATAAAAATTCAGAAGAAAAAAACAAAAAGCACTTGTTAAGGATCGAACCCGTTACACTTTCGTGGTGAATCTGAAGCTGATCAAAACGGAAGCAATGTTGGAAGTTGAAAGCAAATTGATCGTGGTCTAGAGGGGATTGACGATTACGCGGGTGAAAGCGGCCCTGTGATTCAGTCCTCGGCTGGTGTTGAGAGCAATACACATCACCGATCGAAGACAGGCGCCGAAAAAACACAAGGCCAAGAAGAGACGAAAACACTGGCGCACTCGCAACCAACATTTATCGCAATTTCCATTTATTGTTTTTTCAATAAATGTTAATTGCGAGCGCGCCAGTGTTTATGTCTCTTCTTGTCCTTGTTTTTTTTTTCGGCGCCTGTCTTCGATCATGAACCAACTAGCCCAAATTGCCATCTTAATACACACCACATTCTGTGTTAGTACCACTGCCTTAGCCCGGTAGGGGTGGAAAGGCTCTAGCACTCGGCCACCAAATCAACTTTTTTTTATATAAACAACAACTCTACCTTTGATTAACACATGGCACGACTCACAGCGAAGAATTATTCACGTTTTAACACAAATGGAAACAAAGTAATATTTTATGTGTGACCAAAAGCCGTGTTTATATTTATCGTATGGATATTAGAATACTGGCTGACTTGCAAAATTTTACTACTTCTTTTTAGTGAATGAAACCGGGGGATGCAACCACACAAAGGAATTATTTATCTTTATGCAAGCGCACTTTAAAAAAAATGAAAATTGTAAATTTCATATTTGCAGAAGAGTTTCGTTCCCATCATCTGGAAATTCCCTCGAATAAAATCTAGATCACGATTTAACCTGAAAAAGAACGGAAAACTGGTTCGCAACAAGCAATCACCTATTGAGCTGCAGTCGACCTATCGTCTGCGCGAACAAAATTGTGGGAGGATACATTTCTTTGCAGGACTCAAAACGTTAAGTGACAGAAAACATTGTAAAAAAAGAAACTTGTTATAAAATTTTAATTATGATGGCATTAACATGCCACCACAATGAACCTTCGTCGGTATTTTATGGTCTGTAAGCCTGTAACAAGAGCCCTGCGCGGATAACAGTTTGAGCATCCACCTCCAAACCGCATCCGCAAAAATCGGAATAGGATTCGACCCGGAATTTGCGCATTCGTATGTTGCATCATAAATTCAAGCGTGAATTTAGAAACATGTGTCTGGATGGCAGGTTATAAGCTGTTTGCTTATCGATGTACAAGAACGCTTCGAGTCAGAATACGGGAAAGACATTTCATCGTATTTTGTTTTATCGGGTTTGTATAAGCGATCATCCTTCCAGAGACGCTTCGCGTCGCTGGAAAGATGATTGCAGTTATGATATTGTCCTAGAGGGCTTTGCAACATTCTGTCCAAAAGATGCGCTCAACTGGATTTTTTTTTCCTATATATATATATTTTTGTACCACCTATTAAAAGCAGACGCGTATTTTCTAAACATGGAAATTAATAAAGGACAGACTAATAACATTCCGTCATTGTATTGAGGAAGAACAAAAAACGTATGGCAAATTGCTAGGCAATTGTATTGTATACGTGAAATGTTCTAGCACCAGAACGTCTAGCGATACTCTGAGTTGCCAGACGCCAGACGCCTACGTTCACGGCGCTCTTCATGAGTGTTCACCATGTGAACTATCAAGTGTTCCCTATGTGAACACTTCATAATAGTTGCTAGAATGAAGCGACACTACTGCTATTCGTGCTGATAAACCTGGCGATGTTCCAGAGCCATCCATACTCCCGAGCTCCTCTCCCTCAGTGTGCAGAGGTGGTCGCGCTCCTCGTCGCCTACCCCTCTGGTCACATGACCTCCCCGCTAATTAATCGCCGTCGAGCACCTCACTCCTCTTCTCCCACCCGTCATCCAATCAGTGTCAAGCCTCGTGGCCACACTTTTATCTGGGCATCATGAAATGCCGAACACCTAGCCAAAGAACGTTTCACGTTAAAAAAGTTGGAGAGGATAGGTGGTCGCTCACCGCAGGGAAGTACTCGTATATACGTGGTAAGACGCGAGTACATCACTGGAATATTATCACGATATTAAAAATTGGCAAAACCAATTCAATTCAGTTTTAAAGGGACACTGACTGGGTATTTATGCTCGCCGAGGTTTTTAGTTGTACATGATATATGGGAGCCCAACTACCCAGATCAGAATTTGTGGCTCGAAATTCGGTTTCTTTCTGCCAGAAATTCAACAGCACCGATCGAGAACTGGCCAGTTTGAGTCGCGCTCACTCTCTTCTCCGTCACTGGCCGTTTTCTAAGGTTTAAACACAACCCCTAAAATTGATCAAAGTCGTGCGTCATTGAAGGCACACACTCAATATCAAAAATAGAAAAAAATATGACACCAATTTTTTGTGGCTTCTAAAAAGCTGCCAATATATGTTGACTGAAAAAAAAAAGTTCCACAGAGAACCGGAAGCATTCTGTGCGTTCACGGGACTCGCGGGCTGGACGGCGATGGCGGCGGATGACAGGCGTGTGACCTACGTATACTTCAGGACTATCGTTCGCATTACCGGCGAATCTGTCGTCCTTCGAAAGAGAAATTTCAGACCGATCAAAACAATTAGGATTAATTCCGTAAGACTCGCCCGACCACCAAGCCGATTTGCACGAAGACGTCGCCGTGTCATCGCCATTCCTCGTGGCTGAGAACATAGCTCGTCTTACGAACACGAATTGGTAAGTGCTTGAAAAGACGCGCAAACGTCAAGGACTAAGTAAGTACTTCGAGTTGAATATGCATGCGTACGACTTCTTTACTAGGTGCGAATCTGGCCAATGCGTGATGCTGCCCGACTTCGAGCCTCGGGAGTGCCTTTGCTGCAGGGAAATTGGCAGCAAACTTTCCGACCTACAGTCGACCGGCTGCATTACTACGAACGAGGAGTTCCCCCTCGTCTGCCTCAACATTACGATGTTAAAACTATTGTACTTCGAGCTCAATGATAGGAAGCTGCCTATGCCCAAGGACGCCCACAAGTCTATGTTGTTTGGAGGTGGATATTCTGCCGGCAGCCGGCACTATAGGCCATATGCAAAAGTCCTTGCCAGCTATCATCATCATGCCATTAGGAGCAGCCATATTGGGGGGGGGGGGGGGGGGTTTATCACATCTTCCAGTTGCGGACGAGGCGCATCTGCATCTAACTCGGTTTTCATGATATTAGGGCGGTTTATTTGTACATTCAACGAGTTGCTGGTTAGTTTCGGTTCAAAGAAGAAAAGAAAGACGGCCGCAAAATTCGGGAAAAGGAATTGCCAGCAACGAGGTCGCAAGACTCGTCACTCAAGCAGTGAACTGGGCCATCCAGGTCAATGAACGATATTTCTCGGAGACGTTCTGTGACGGGTTCGTACTGGACTTGCAGCAGGTGATGATATTTTAGTTCTACGACTTCCACTTTGCCGGGACTATTGTTTTTCGGGCGAAACCATCGGTACGGAAACCCCCCAATATGGTGGAAATCTGATAATTGATCATGGATACACTAGATGGCGCTTCTTTTCACATATGGTCTATTGCGTCTCGTATAAAACAAGTTGTCACAACGACTCTAAAGCTGCAGAGTAGTTCAGTAATGCAACAAAAAAAAAGACAGAGTGGTTTAGTGGGAAAGTGTCCATATCACATGACACACGCAGCGGACCCAGGTTCGAACCACAGTGTGAGCATACTTTTCTTTTTTGTAAAACATTCTGAGATTGTTGGAACTATTCAGAGCGCGCGAGGACACCGGGAAAAGGGATCAAGCACGCGACCAAAGCATTGGAGCTGCGACGACCACGGCCGCTTGATCACGAGCTGGGCACTACGAGGAGAAGAAAAAGAAGATGCGATGGCTCCCGAACGACGTTGACAATGGACCTCTTGGCGAATATGTGCTGCCACCTAGACACGCGAATCGGTTCGAGACTAGGTGATGGAAAACAACGCGCGCCCAAGGCCTCTCCCACCCGTTCCACACCCAAAACGTCAGCTACATCCTGTTCACCCATTGAGGCGATGTGACCTAGATACGGCTCCCCCAAGCTCACCTTTTTCCCCATCGTGCGTAATCTTCCGCCCCGAGGAAGACACAACGAAACCGCTCAAAGGCGAGAAATGCAAGATCGCGGATTGTTTGGAACTAGATACTCTCGAACCCAGGCGCATGAAATACTCCGCGCATGCGCACCGCGTATTTCTACAAAAGGTCCATTGTGTACCCGATGTCGGACAATTAAATTAGTTTGTTTTTATTAGATCGAAGCTTCGACCTCAGACCAAAAAAGATCTTTCATCCTTTGGTGCCGAAACTTGGGAATTTTCTTCACCGGGCTGGACGGTGAGTCTGAGGGTTGATTTAACAGAGCTTCAGGCTATGTTGCACGTTTCGGACTCCCAGGAGACTAGGGAGAAGGAAGTGACGTCAACAACGCTCTTTGGATGTTGATTGGTGGAGTCGCTGATGACGGTATCTGCAGAAGAAAACAAAGATACGTTAATTCACACCTACGTCACTTCCTTTTCCCTATATTTCGTTTCACCTTATGTGCGAGCGAAGGCAAAACTGGAAGTGCAACCACGAAAGCTCCGTGCGTTCAGGCTTTGCTCGAGTGCGCGAGCTGGGGAGAAATGCAAAAAAGAAAAGTGAAAGCCGTTTACAACTCTCTGTAACGCCGAATTAGAGCACAGCTCTTGAGGAGGAGGAGGGAAGGGTACTGGGAGGGTGGGTCAAGTGACCTCGGTGGGGGGGGGGGGGGTCACGTGACCTTGGGGGGGGGGGGGTGTCAGGGGACGATGACGTCATCAGTGACGTCACTGATGACGTCATCAATGACGATGAAGATGCGGATGCCGAAGACGTTATCAGTAACGATGCAGATGCCGATGACGTTATCAGTGACGTCACGCGTCCCATAATGCACCGCGCGGTTACGCCGACGCCGCTCAAGCCGGAAATGGGCGCCTAAGAGCTGCGCTCTAAAAAAAAAATTGACCGCATCTCCACGTGGTGAATGATGTTGCTTGGGGCAAAGCTCTGGTAGTGCTTGTCTGCGTAGACGCCGAGCCGCAGCATGCCGAGCCTTTTCATTCATGTCAGTAGGAGAATGTGTGGTTTTCTTCTTTTTCTATTTTTAAGCAGACAGATGGGATGGCATCTCAGAACCCCCAGGGCCTTTTATACTGGTCCAGTATAAAAGGCTCTGAGAACCCCCTACTCTTTTTTTTCTTCTTTTTCTTTGAGCTTTTTCATTCATGTCAGTAGGAGAATGTGTGGTTTTCTTCTTTTTATTTTTTTTCTTCTTTTTCTTTTTTCATAATTTTTTTCATCTTTTTTTTTCAATTTGTTTTGCCCTACACGAGCACGTGAGCATGTGCTCACGTGCTCGTGAGCACGTGATCTCACGAGGAGAAGCACGAGCACCCGACGCCGGCCTACGGCGGACAACGGACGGCGGACGGACATGGCCAGCCCCTAAGGAGCTTCGCCCCTAAAAGCGCTGGTCTCGCGCTTCTAGCTTTGGCTTCGCTCGCAGATAAAGTGAAACGAAGTATAGTCTCCTGGGAGTCCAAAACGTGCAACATAGCCCCCCAGGTCTCGACATCGGGAAAGCAAGACAGCGAGGCCTAACAACGCGGCGATGGAGAGGCTCAAACAGAAGCGGAAGATCCAACGCTCGCAAGTCACCAAAGCACTTTCGGAGATTGACGCGGCTGTGGAACGCGAAGTGCTTGTTGAAGAGGAACTCCGGATTCTTCTCGCTCGTCTCAATACCATACATGGCGAACTGAACGAAACAGACGCTGCCATTGAGCCATTGCTGACAGATGGGGAAGCGGAACAGGAGTACACGCGGACTATTGAGTACAACGACCGTGTCGTCGCTTATTCTGCTCACCTGAGCTTCAAGATTACCATCGCAAGTGCAGACGGTGCCAAGACCTCCGATCGAACAAGCCGGAGCGGTAACGAGTCCTCTGGGTCATCTGCGAAAGTGAAGCTCCCCAAGCTGAAGCTTTTGAGGTTCAACGGAAATAGCCTACAGTGGCAGCCCTTCTGGGAGCAGTTTGAGCAGGTGGTCCACAATAACCGAGAGTTATCGCCGACCGACAAGTTCAACTACTTGAGAGCTGCTCTTTCTGAAGAAGCCGCTGAGGCGATTGCCGGACTACCAGCGACAGCGAGCTGCTACGAGGACGCTCGGGACATCCTGAAAACCCGGTTCGGTGACAAAAAACGGTTGATCGACGATCACATGATCAGGCTATTGGAAAGACAGCGGATACGATCATCGCTCGATGTCCGAGGGCTCAGGCGGCTGCACGACGACTTACAAGGAAGCATCCGTGGGCTCAGGTCTCTCGGGGTGAACGAAGAAACTTTCTCTACACTTCTGCACCCATTAATACTTCGGCTGCTTCCGGAAGACCTCGCTCTTGCCTACCATAGAACTGCTTTACGCGACGAGGAGCACTGACTACTGAGCACCCAATCTGGTGCCCTGTCGAGTAACAACCGTGACCAAGGTACAGGTCATCAGAGTCAACTGCCAATGGTCCTGAGGTTTCTGCGCGGAGAAGTAGAAAGCAGAGAGAGGACTTCCTGCACAAAGAAAACGGATCCTCGCCCAAAAGACAGTTCAGAAGAAAAACGGCTTACGTCTGTTACAGCAAAAGAACCTGCGAGGTCGTGGACAAACAGAGGGACGGCAGCAGCACTCCTACAACGAACAGACAACCAGGAGTGTGCGTTCTGCAAGTCGCCAAACCATGACACCGAGGTGTGCAGTGAAACCATGTCTCTCACTGAAAAACGACAAATCCTGCAGAAGGTTTGGCGATGCTTTAAATGTGCAAAACGAAACCGTCTCGCCAAGAAGTGCTGAAGCAAGATCGCATGTTCTGAGTGCCAAGGTCGACACGCCACCGTTATGTGCGATCCCGAATTCCTCTCGAGATCAAGTCAGAACCCGGAGACACCACGGAAGAGTAACGTCTCCACCAGTCCCGTGACGATTCAAGCAGCTGTCACTGATGAAGCAAAGACGACGGTTCTGCTGCAAACAGCTACAGTTTGGAGCTCAGAAGCCAAGTCGGCAACGGCACAAGAAAAGGCGCCACTCACAGAAGCTCACGACGACGTGGGTCGGCTCAAGAAAGCTCTCTTGACTTCCAAGAAGAAGACGGAAGTGAAGTTCAAGATGTTGCTAGAGCAAAACAGTGATCTCGAAAAAGAGGTGTCTGTTTTGCAGTCGCAGCTGGAAGAGAAGTGTCAGCTGCTGGAGAGCGTTCAACATGCTTTCGATTCAAAGTGCACTCAAATGGAAGAAACCAAGCGAGAATTTGCAGCAAGGAAAGCAGCCGCTGAGGCTCAGAATGCTGGGCTAATACAGCAGCTGCAGGACAAAGAACAGGATCTCTCGACGTTGCGGGAGCAGTTGAGCATGGCTGTTCAAAACGTGCATTCAGAGATTCGTTCACTTCAACACAGCTTGGGGTAAAGTGCACAGGTATCTTCGAGATTGTAGACAGAGTTGATGGACCTTAGAAGCAGCTTGGAAACAATGAAGGCCGAAAAAGACTCTGTCGACAAGACACTCAAGGAAGTCGAGGATGGATTGCAAAAGGCTCAAGATGAGCACGAACAGCTAGAACTCTCGCTGAGTACCGTCACCGCAGACCTCGAGAGTTCTAAGGCTGCAATGACGAAACAGAAAGATGCATGCACTTTCATGAAAGTGCAGCTTCGTGTTGGAGAAGCCAAAAAGGCCGAACTGTCGGCGTGGCAGACCAACTCGCTTCAGCGCACAGAGGATGTCAAGCAAGAGAAGGAGGCGCTGGAAGCAAGGAGCGACACGCTGTCAAAGACAGTACGGAAGCTCTGGAAGCACAAACAAGAAGTCATGAGTCTTTGGCAACATTGGTCGAGGGAGTAACTGACGGGACTTGGGTCACTACATGCTACGAAGGAGTCACGTCACCAAATCAAGGTTCGAGACTTGGTGCTTCTACGTGAAAGTATGCAGCCACGCCAGTTGTGGAAGACAGGAATTGTCCAACAGTTATTCCCAGGACGAGACAAGTTACGTTCTTGCGAAGTAAGGCTTCCCGACGGAACTAAAGTAAAGCGCCCTATAGGAGGTATTCACTGGCCGCCATATTTGAGGTCACTGTTTAGAGCGCATGCTCAGAACGAGCTCGCATTAATAGGCTGCCAAGACCGGCAATCTTGATGGTGCGGGGTGCACGTTGAAAGATAACTGTGGAAGCTCGCCATCAGCACGTGCTCAGCATTAGCGCACACAGATATGGCCGCCAGTGAATACACCCTATACAGCTGCTGTACTGCCAGGAATCCTCGGTGTGAAAAAACGGACTAAGTGCGTTTTCCTGGCGGTGAATGTTGGAACTATTCAGAGCGCGCGAGAACACCGGGAAAAGGGATCAAGCCCGCGACAAAAGCATTGGAGCTGCGACGACCACGGCCGCTTGATCACGAGCTGGGCACTATGAGGAGAAGAAAAAGAAGATGCGATGCTCCCGAACGACGTTGACAATTCTGTACCCGATGTCGGACAATTAAATTAGTTTGTTTTTATTAGATCGAAGCATCGACCTCAGACCAAAAAAGAGCCGTCAGAGATATTTACACATTTCTTTTTTTACAATTATCACTGAAACAAAAAGGTTGTGGACGAAACGTCGCCGAACTAAATGGTATGGGACGGCACCATGACAGAACAGCACACGACAAAACAGCACGCGACAAAACAGCACGGTCAAAACAGCACGCGTCAAAAAAGCACAGCGTCAAAACAGCACGACGACAAAACAGCACGCGTCAAAATAGCACGCGACAAAACAGCACAGCGTTAAAACGGCACAGCGACAGAAGAGCACGTGCCAAAACAGCACGGCGTCAAAACAGCACCGCGTCAGAACAGCACAGCGTCAAAACAGGACATTGACAATAGAGCTAGTTTTTGGCGTTTTCGGTTTTAATTATTTTGAAATTCGGCGTACATTTTTCGGTTTTTACTTCAAGCAGAAGTTTTCGGTTTATTGCTGAGTATAAACTTTTCAGTTCTTTTTGTTTTATTGACGAAAACCAGTATACTGACGAAAATGCAATATTTAAAGGCGTTTGTTTAAAATGAATAGTGAGTAAACCAGGTACCGGAGTTCTTATTTGTTGCTGCCTGTGGCAGCCGACGCGACCTGTTCTGCAAGCCGCTCTGGGGCCCTATCGTGATCTGACATTATCGTCGTGGGCTCGTATTTGTACACAGGACGAACATGAGCTTTACTACCACTTTGGTCGGAGAGGCAAATATCAAAATCCAAAAGTTTGCAAGCATTGTACTCAGTGCGTCTTTCCCCCATTTTCACGACTGCGAGAGGTGGTTAATTCGCGCAGTCCATGCATGAAACGACAATAAATCAGTCGTATTTATGCCCTCCTCTAGTAGACGGAAGCTAGGGGTGTTAAAAAAATATGCGGCATTTACGGATGCCCTTTAATTTTATTGTTCAGTCCACGATTAAACTTTCTTCTTTGAACAAATAATTCGGCACACAAATCCCTATCAGGTGAAAAACCCAGATTTCGTCCTGAAGACCATTGCGTCGGTTTAACTTTTGTTGAAAGTTGAACCGATCTCGGAGACAGGCTAAAAACTGTGGTGGCCATACGGTCAGTAATTAAGCACATTCCCCCACCCACCCCTCTAAACGCCCTCAAAAATACTGACCTTTTTCAGTTAAAACCGAATTTTTAATAAAGGTTTCGTCGTACTTTTACCGGTTTTATCGGTTTAAGCCGAAAACGCTGAATCCTAAATATAGCGATGGAGTTAAAAAATGCATGTCTCAAAGTATGCACTGTAAAGGAATGGAGGGTCTAGGCCAGGGGTGGCCAGGCTGACCCGGCCTAAGAGCCGCAAACAAAACCGCGAAACTTCCAAGAGCCGCGAGGGGGGGGGGGGGGGGCAAACTTTTGTTTAGAGCAATAAGCGAAACTCGAACTACTTTCAATCTATCCCAGTCAAAAGCAGTCCAACTGTACGTAAGGTAGCAGTAGCACAAGACTACCAAACCGCAACCTGTCTTTTGATTTAAAACGTGTTTCATTCCTCTTTTTGGGGAAGTGCTCGTGTGTCTGGGAGGGCGGTGGGAAAGTGGGAGGGGGGAATAGGAAAGGGAGCCGCGAGCCGCAGCTTGGCCACCCCTGGTCTAGGCCAATTCCTCGAAGGTCATCTCGTCGACGGCCAATTTGTCGAATCCGTTCTCATGGGAGCAAGTTGGGAGTGGGGGGTATACTCGATGCGCACATGAAGGCTCCCTGGGCAGTACCAAAGCCCTTGCTGGTGCGTATTCTGGCTATTTCTCGAGCAGTTCTGCTAATATTGACGCTCAAGTTTGCTGGTGATGTCGTCTACAATAAATGAATCGATCGCACGGCAATGTGCTGTTGTTAGCTGTTAAAAAAAAAAACAAAAAAAAAAACAGAAAGTGTGTGCGGCAACGGTGTGCTTAGCCCATGCTGTACGGCAACAGCAGTGAGGCTGTGGCATGTTTCTGCTTCACCGGTTTCCACTCGATCGAGGCCTCCGTCGGCAATAATCTGTGAATTTAACTCAAAACAACTCCTCGCCTGCAAGCTGCAACTGCGTGTTTCCTTGACATTTTATTGACGGCGAATGAACGCCGCTGAATCATTGCCCAAGGTACACCTTTAATTCACTCGACATTAAAGTTACCTTATCTTCACGGTTCTATCAATGCATCTAATCGGCGCATCTCCCGCTTTTTTTTTCTTTTTTTTGGGGGGCGGGGGGGGGGGGGGGGGGGGGGGCTTTCTACGCTTAGGTGCCAAAACGACGAGTACTACGGAACCTCACCGGACCGCCGCAAACCAGACGGTTCATAACTTGAACTTATGGATTTTTTTTCCTAATAACTTTTCATCTTTCGTTGGTTCTAAAAAAAAATTACACCATCTTCCCGAGGGGAACCATGGGGTGATGCGGAGGATCGCGGATCGTTATTAACGGTGTTATTAACGGTGTTAGTAACGTTGTTAGTAACGTTGTTAACTTGCGTGTTATTACGTTGTTAACTTGCGTTGGTTACCACACATCGCGTGAACGTTGTTGGAAACTCCGCGATGCTCCCCATCACCCCATGGTTCCCCTCCGGAAGATGGTGTAATTTTTTGTCTTCAGTGGACGTAGCGTTGCTGTTAGTTTGTGGGGTGTTGCTGACTCTTGCTTGCGTCAACCCACTAACTGACGGGACTGTTGCTTCCATCACACTTCATCGGAAGAACGGAGTGAAGTGGAGTCAACAGCGCTGAACTGAACGCGCGGAGCGCGCTACCGCTGCTTATATTCCCCCTTGAAGGAGAGGAGACTAGAGGAGGAGAGCTGCGCATGCGCGCGCGGTGTGAGTAGAAGCGAACGCACGCGAAGTGCACGCAGCTGGTAGAGAGAGAGAGAGCGGAGAGAGTAACGCGCAGCTGTTGGAGAGAGGGAAGGAGGAGAGTTGCGCATGCGTAGTGTGAGTGCTGACTACGACGCCGCGGGACATAGACCCGAGCAAGAGATGCTCCGCATCTAAAAAAGGAAAAAAAAAAAACAAAACAAAAAAAAACAGACAACGCGTTCAACATCGACGCGAAGATATCACCTCTAACCACCCAATCTCTTCAGAGATCAGCGTAGTTAAGCAGTAGTAACTACTGCTAACGTCGTTTGTATTTAGCAATAACACAGCAGTACCAGTCGGGACACTGACTTAGCAATGAAATAAGCAATAAATTCCTTTATAACCTAGCGACAGTATATGAAAGGGTTAAAAAGGTTCGAAAATATTCGCGCAGAGAGAGGTGAAGAGCGCGCTCGAAGTTGCTACATGCGTGCTGTTTTGTCGCTGTGCTGTTTTGACGCCGTGCTGTTTTAGCACGTGCTCTTCTGTCGCTGTGCCGTTTTGACGCTGTGCTGTTATGTCGCGTGCTATTTTGACGCCTGCTGTTTTGTCGCCGTGCTGTTTTGACGCTGTGCTGTTCTGACGCGTGCTGTTTTGACCGTGCTGTTTTGTCGCGTGCTGTTTTGTCGTGTGCTGTTCTGTCGCGTTCCCGGTATGGCACTCCCTTTTTGGCACCTGTGACCTCACTTTCCACAAAATGCATGGAGCATATAAATCGGGTAGTGTCCGCTTTCCGAGGTGCCCGTAACCTTTTCGCAGGAATTGCAGCCAGCCTTTGGTCCCGATTCCGTTGATCTTTCGGAAACTTGTGCAGACTCTGCCGTACAATGCCACTTTCGGATGCAGAACCTGTGAGGCAGCTCTTCACGCAACATATTGGGGGCATTCTTTTCGGAGCCGATCACGGGCATTCACCGCAGCCACTCACTACTTTTCGGGGCCGATCATCGGACGACGCGTGACTTGCGACGTCACGGGAATGAATGTGACGTCACGTGAAATTTAGCGGAAAACCTTTCCGCTAAAAAAACTTTACCCGCTAAATTTAGCGGGGAACCTGTCGTCACGTGACCTCAACACCAATTCAGTTTCCCGGTTAAATTTAGCGAGGAAATTTTTGCTAAATTTTCCGCTAAATTTAACAGGAGAATGTTGGCAAAATTCACGCTAAATATAGCGGGAATATTTTCGCTAAATTTAGCGAGAAATTTAGCTAAAAGTTTACGCTAAATGGGAGGGGAGCAGGAGAGGAAGAGGGGACGGTACGAAGGGGAAGGAGGGGCATACCCTCCCCTCCGTACCCTCTGCTCCTCCTCCTCAAGAGCTGCGCTCTAATTCGGCATTACAGAGAATTGTAAACGTCATTCATTTTTGTTTTCGGATTGACCGGCGTATATACAGCTTACCCCCGAAGGACCCTGGAGCCTCCGAAAAACGGCTCTCATTGTCAGCAAACATTTGGCCACCGTCGGATTCTCGAGAGAAGCATGATATGCACATCTGCGGCTGCCGCATCATTAGGAAATCAATGCACGTTTCGCACTCGCCACCTAAGCCCAGTCCAAATCGCCCCATCTCGCATACGATGGCGAGCTTGCCTGTATTGCCTTCCAAGCAAACCCAATCAGACACTCGATTCAAATCGCTATCGGGACAAATGGGGGGAGCAGTTAAGATTACTCTCACTTAATGGCGCTTAACGACTGGTACCGAAATGAGGAGATGAAACTGAGCGAAAGGGACGAGAAAGAAGGCGACGTGAAATGCAAAAGCCGCCGTCAGTTTACCTTTTTCTTGTTTCTTTTTTCTTTTTCGTCATGTAATCTCTCCCAACGTGTCACTCGTTCGTGAAGATGTTTTTCTCTATACAAACCGACCTATATAACACATTCTGTGTTAAAATGTGAACCTTCTATCGTCACAATCGAAAAACTAAATGCATGGTTGGTGGTTGCTTTATTCTAAAACCTTTTGACTGCAACCTCAATGCTGCGTTTCACAGATCCCCTCGGGAACTGCGATCTTGTTCTGCGAAGAGATTGCGCAATTTTTCGTCATATTTGGGAGACCAATTTCACGAAAGAATCGTCTTAGCTGTTTCGGGAACGTAGTTTGTTCTCTAAATTCCTGTTCCAGCTCAAGTCTTTTTTTTTTTTTTTGCCGGTACTTTTGTGTTTGAGTACACTTAGTGTTACTATCGCACGCTTCCAACGACCCTAAGTAATTTATATTCTTCAAGGCGGGTTCATAAGTCACATACTGCCTTTATTTCTTTTAATTTTTTTTTGTTTGTCTTTCTAGTGCTGTCCATCCTATTTGTGTTGTTTTTTTCTCTCAAAAATATCACGGGTGTTTTTTTGTTTGGTTTTTTTTTTGCACAAACATATACCTGAAAAGCAACAAAACAAAAAAATCAGAACTTTAAAATAACATTGCCGGCCTCAAGTAATTCAAGACATCACTCAATTACCTATGCCAAAAGTCATGAATTACAGTACTCATTGCTTCAAAAAGTAATCAAATTACTGCAATTTCATTACAATAATTTCATTTCTGCCACCTATGTCCGACAGTCGGGTCAAGTTAAGGTTTTTGGGCTTGCCCGAGCCCGCGCAGATCTCTACCCAACACATCAAGGTAATGTTCAACTTCAAGCCGTGTTCGGTGCAGCTGATCTTCACGAATGGGGCATATATTGTGTCTAGGACCATGAATTCCATTTTCACAATTTCCACCTCACACCACAGGCGAATAGACTGACGAGATATGGTGAAGGTTTTCCATACTTTGTTTAACAGTTTTGTGACATCTGTATAGCAAATTTTGTTTCAACAAACCAATACACAAAACGCTACTCTAATGGGGTAGCCCATTTACGAAACGCACTTCTTACTTCATTGGGAGTACCTGAAACTAAAAGAGGCAATATGAATACAATCTGTGCCTTTCACTTAATATTCTTTAAAAGAAACAAACTAGCCTAAACTGAAACTAAATGTGGTAAGATGAATCCAAACTTTGGCAGTCACTTAATTCTCTGCAAAACAAATCAACTTACCCTAAACATTGTGCTCCTTGTGATTTTTAGAAATTACTCAAATACTTTACGAACGCTCTGTATTATAAATAACTCGAAGGAATGAAATTATTACCAAACCGAATAACTTCTTTAAATACTTTTGAATTGTGATCGTGTTTATACGCACATACAAATAAATAAACGAATGCTGTTGCCTGATGACAAGAAATTATTAAAGAAACAAATACCAAAATTATGATAAAAAAGCTGAAAGTCAATTTAGTTCCTGTAACAGTTAAATGGTATAAAAATGGCGACGCTTCGATGTAATCAACTTCTTTGAATTATTAATTTATTGTGTGCCTATTCGTTCTTGAGAACACAACTTCTACCTAGGGCAGTATACCAATTCTAATAAGGATAGTATCACGGCCACCCTGCTGCTCCCCCACACAGTAATAAACCTTACGATGGGAGTTATCTAAGCTCAAAACGTCTTTTCAATTGGACGCCCGTCACGATGGGATTGTTCGGCCAAACCAAATTTCCTAAAAACCACAAAAATAAATGCTGAAATAGTATGATACGGACGATGTTCCACAACCACCCATCTCGCTTTTCACGCGTTACTAATGCATAAAATATAGTTACAAGCAGAATTCCAGATCACATGAGCAATGAACCCCTAGGCGTCAACAACTACAATGCGAGGCCTCATATCTGGGACACTTCGCTGGAATCATCACCGTTCTCGAAAAGTTTCGTACGTTACATACATTACAGGTTTGACTTGGAACAATCGAAGCGAACTGATATTTTAACTATTCAGTTTCTTTGCCATTCCTTTTTTGTCAAAGTGCCGCTGATTGCTTAAGCTACAGAAACAAAAAAACGCAACAACATGCCTACCTCTTCGCTTCCCTCATAAAGGGTCTACGGCGACGCCATTTTGTCGGGCACAAACGGCCTCCTATCGCGCTCAATATCCAGGCAAAAGTGGCGCCGCTCCACCGAGTCTACATAAATTATCGGTTGTATTCTTTACACGCCGCTCCATTAATGAGATGGGCGGTATTTTTTCTGACTTGCTTTTTCGTACTAAACCGGAAACAATAGTAGTAAACAAATTAAAAAAAAAAAACTAAACCAACATGCAGTATCAAACATTTTTGTTCCAAGCGGAAAAAAAAAAAGCGTGAATTCAAAACAATCTTGAGAAATGTATCGGCTGCGAGCAACGGCATCTCGTTATTCCAAAGATACTCGAGACGAAACAACTTATTGGATTAGCACGCAGACATCAACGTTTTTTTTTTCGTCTCTGTTTCTTTTTTTTTTAATTGTGTTCCGTCTTGTGAGCGTGCTTGTGCTTCTTTTAGTCATTTCATTGTACCCCGAATTTTGTCATAATAAAAATTGCATTTAGCCGTGTTATTCATGCTTGAAAGAACGCCATAGCTGCAAGAACGTGCAGTGCTAATGATCGCATTCAGTATCACGCACAAAAAGAACCCGTACTCGGGCGATAGTGAAAATATAATGCGATGCAGAAACATCTCAACGTCGCAACAAGAGACCTCGATAAATTTTAGGAAAAGGCTTTTGTCTTTGCAGAGAGGCTGAAACTGCGGGTGCAACTAATCAAGTTGTTAACTGGCGCCGAGAAAAAAAAAATGGGGGGGGGGGGGGGAAAGGAGGATAGAAAGAGAAAAAGAGAGCTCAACCGAGAAAATGAGAGGAAGTGAAAATTGCTCATCTATCTTCTTTTAGGAAATGAAAGAATCAAATACTCCCTTATATATATATATATTTTTTTTTTGAGCTTAGCGTGTGCTTTGTGCTTAGCGAAATTTTTGCAACGTTCTTATCATTTGGCGCCACGCGCTGCCATTCTAATAAGAATTTAATCCACTGCGTTATCGGTTGTTTAGTTCACCGGAGTAAAAGCCCGTTCACATACTTGCAACCGAGTAGGACCGAGAGAGACAAGACCGGTTTTTAAGCCTCTTGCGACGGCTTAGGACCTGCTCCGCAGCAGCGCATCCGGTCCTAAGCCGTCGCAACACGCTTAAAAACCGGTCTTGTCTCAGTCGGTCGTACTTGGTTGCAAGTGTGCGAACGGGCCTTAATTCTTGTATTGCATGTTCTAAATACATTAATATACGTAACAAGGTCAGGGCTTATTATTATTTCAGATTATTAGCCCCGAGAAGATGGAGTGGCGCCACCTGACAGCTCCTCGTCAGCACGTAGTAGCCATGATCATATGACCACTTCTGGGTTTCGTTGGTAGCACGTAGGTTGAGGTGTATCTTTCACAATTCATGCCTAATTCGCTAATTTGAACGAGGGTTGCTTTTGACCTTATTTTTTTTCGTTATACTTCTGGTCAAAATTAAACTCAAGCAGCGCGACAACAGTGGCGTCGCGACCTACGGAATAGGAGCGAGTGACCTTCATGTTATCGCACTGACCACGACCAAGTCGGTCGTCGTCGTGACTTCGGAGGTTTGCAAAGTGACCAAACAGTTAGATACTGAGACAACATAGTTCCCGGAAAGCGTTTTTTTTTTTTTTTGTAGCTTGTTGGAAACAGACAGAGCAAGCAGAAATCAATCGTGTGGACGGCCGAGCACGCATTGAACTTCGCGCTCTGGTCGCCCGTTTTTTCGCAGTTTGCTCGCGTTTTCTTTCTGATCATTCTCCACTTCACGATGTTTTCTATTTTGTCGAACTTGCTATCTTTATGCTGCTGAATGGCCTGCAAGTGTTTCTCCAGTTCCTGTATTATGCTTCTATTAAAAAAAAAAAAAATGTAACAAGTAATTAAAGTAATCTGTTACCAATATTTGTAACGAAATTGCATTACAAATTACTGCCGCAAAAAAAGTAACGTGGCAATTACAAAATTGCGTGAAAAGGTAACGAAGCACTAGTAATTCGTTACTTGTAACGGATTAATGTTACTTTTTTTTAACCGTTTGGTTGGGACACGCGTGTAAAAAAAACTAATTTGACGTGAAAAAAAAAAAAATGAGAGCAATATTGAAGGCGCGAGACGCGAATAAGTCAGTAGTCACCTCCTTTCCACTTATTTTCTCTTTCGGCATTTCGGACGTCTGGAGGAGAGGTGGATACGATAAGCCTTCACGATGAGGTCGAAAGAGGGAATGACCATTCCGTGACGTCATGGACTTTGCGCGCAGAATTTCAAATAAATCTCTCGCCGTCAATATTGCTCTAAAAACATTTTTTTTACGCAAAATTAATTTCTCGACACGCGTGTCCCAACCAAACTATTAAAAAAAAAAACTTTTGTTTTCAGGGGCCCTTTCATGCTATTTGCTTCTATTGAAGTGAATGTAAGGGCGCAAACGAGCTGGTTTAGATTGAGCATGACATAAACCCCTATAAACCGCAGGCAAAAAAAAAAAAAAAAAAAAAAAACAAAAAAACGATACATACCTTAAAAACTCTCTAACACAGCTGAGCTGTGCTCGAGACCTTTTACTGTTTGTGTCGTTTTTTGCCTGCAGTCTCGGGATTTATATCATGCCTCTAATCCTTTCCTCCCACGTTCATGGGTTGCTTTATTTATTTTTATTTATTTTTTTAATGGAGGCAGTCAACAATTTAGCTTAACTGAAATTTAAGAAGATATTGAAACTGCATTGCTCTCATCTTACAACCCAGTCTGCAACTTAATTACTTTTAGACCGGGTGACTTTGGGAAGCAAGCTCGAACAGAAGCTAAACGCTACCCCGCTCCTCGAGTCTTGCCGCGGGCGACAGCCGCCCTTTGAAGCGGCCGGACGGCAGTGGTACGCTCGCTCTCCCAGCGGCCCTTCCGTTCGGAGCCACGCGCCAAAGAGACGCTGGATACACGCGCCCACCGAAAGCCAGCGGGGAGTCGGTCGTCTCGGCACGTCTTCTTTCCCACTTTCTTTCTCCAAAGTAGCGCGTACGCGGCCAGATGAAGGCCGACTAGAACGTTCACTGGGGATTCAAAGAAGCGCCAACTCGAGTCTCCTTGACGTCCCATGCTTACAATATTAATAATCGACGGTGGCACTGGCTTAGCAGACGCGGCCTCCTCCTTCTCTATTTGCCCCCTCCCAGACCAGGCCAGAAAAGCAGGCAAATCAGTCTTTTCTGGACCCAAAAAGAGCTGGGCTGGAAACAAGGCAAGGAAGGGTGGCTTTGGTGGGAGGGAGGACGTGGGGGATAACAGCGAGCCGATCGATACGAGCACCAAAGGCGTCCTGGAATCGATAAAGGAAAAACAAACAACGTGTGATCGCTTACTTCCTACGTTTTTGTCTCGCTGTTTTCGCTTGCTTATTCTATATTTTCCGTCGAACGGGAGAAGAAGTGGCGGGCGGCCAGCCAGCCGGGTGGGGTTGGTTCCGCGAGAACAAAAGGATCCTCGCTCCCTGCGCACCGCATCCGACCAGACACGCCGAGGGTCGGGGGTGGATGCGGGGAGGACCGGGAGGCAATAACTACAGCCGCAACAAAGCAAAAACCATTCGTTTGTGCGTGCGTGCAAGCGCGGACACGCACCGAGAGAGGAGCCACGGAGAGAAAGAGCACTACGTGCGCCGTGTTGTATATCTGATAATGATGAGACGGTCTCTCGTTTTTGACAGCGGTCCCTCTCAAAGTGGCTCAGCGGCGCGAGGAGGGGAAAAACGGACAACTGGGCCTGGCGAGAGAGCCGGGGGCAGACAGGATGCAGCGAGGCACGGGGAGGCTCCGCCAGGCAAATGGGCCGCTCGCTTGGCGCCGCTTCGTTTCATAACGCTCGGCCACTGCATCATGGATGTGTTGGCTTCACAGCCGCTTGGAGACTACGAGGCGACTTGGCTGGGTCGGCGGCGAGTGAATGTGCTCACTGTTGCGCTGCCAAGTAGCCGGCCCTCACAACTTCAATATCGTGACGAAGGAGAGACAACGGAAGAACGCCCTGTCTCACAAGTTGAACGGATCGCCAGAAAAAGTACAGGAGCGAGGGCGTACCTTCATGAGATGCTCCAATTATAAAAACACTTGCGAAAAGAAAAAAAAAAAAAAGATTGCTTTCCTGCTTTCTAGTGACAGTACTCGCGATCTCATGAAACACGAGAATGAAAGGGCGTGCGAGGAAACAAGAACAAAACATTCTTGCACATATTGTCTACTCGGTTGAGGAGCTCGGGAGCCGATCCTTTCAATCTGCTGAAGGAGCACAGTCAACAAACGACCTAGATAGTGCTATAGGTAAAAGCACGCGATTATCTTCAAGGCACTCACCACGTGAGCCCTTCCGTTGCTTTTTTTTTCTTTCTTTTTTTCTTCTTATTTTTATCAGGAAGTTAAGTGACTCTTTTAACACCGGAATGTGGCGACAGAGGTGAGAAACCAAACACAGCAACCTTTTATTTCACCACCCCGAACGTAAACAAGACGGTGTCTCTATAGGGAGTATTCACTAGACGCCATATTTGTGGGTGCTGTTTAGAGCGCATGCTCAGAACGAGCTCACAACAATAGGCTGCTAAGACGGGCACTTTAGATGGTGCGGAATGCACGTTGCAAAAGAACTGTGGAAGCTCCCCATCAGCACGCGCTCAGCATTCGCGCACACAACTATGGCCGCCAGTGAATACCCCCTATTAGCGATGTGCGCGACCAAAAGCGTCGCTGCGGTCAGCTTTCCACGATTGGCCAGACCATGGGCATATGAGCATTGTCAGATTGTCAACTTTGACGGTGTTAATTCCGGTTCCGATGGTTCCTAGCTTCCACTGTGCTTTTTAAACACACCATCGAACTCGTCGTCGCACCTGGTGGTAAGTAGCCAGGGTAACAACTGGTGACGTCACGGCGAGGCAAATTCCAGTCGTGACGTCACGGATGGAAACCATTAGAGGACGCCGCCGAAATATCTCGGCGCTAATAGGTACCTTCAGGTAGATCCTCGGTCCTTTCGCCTCTGTCCGCATGCCCCATGGTTCAAATGGCTACTTTAAACCAGCTCGACAGCATGTTGGCTTTATCTTTAGCAATAGTTGGTTCACAAAACTTGACTTTCGAACAGTCCAAGCATTTGGAGAGCTGAATGATTTCGCGCTGAATTACGTCTAGAAAACACAAAAAGAAAGTGTTTGAGCATGGAAAACACAAGCTTGAAAAATAAAAAAAAAAGCGTCAGTGTGTTCTACTGCTGCTATCAACCCCCCCCCCCCCCCAACCCTCCCCCCCGCCCCCACCCCCAACGCGTATTCTCCTTTCCAATGAACTTCTGTAGACCAACCTGTCAAAACTTCAAAGATAGGACCAAATAATAGCCAAGCATGGGGAAGCTAAAATAAACGGACAGCAAATATGAGGACAGACATATGTTTAATGGACGCGCGGGTGTACCAAAGCACACATTGTGGACCGATTCCTCCCCCTAAACAATTGTCGAGCGCCAAGAAGACCGGAGAAAACAAAAGAAATAAAAAATGGGAAAAAACGTACAAAAGGGAACAGACACAACAACCGAGAAGTAAAACAAGACGAAGTGGCAAGGATAGGAAAACCAGAGAAACTCACCCCTTTCAGAAAGACTCGACCCAAACCAAAAAGAAAGAAAAAAAAAAGGGGGAAAAAACGCTGTTCTCTCGTGCCGAAGCATCACTTTTGAATGTGTCTGCTCGTTCTTTTCTTTTTAATTTTTCTTCTCACCTTACCGAGCATGAGTTCTCCCCATGGGCAGAACCGCTTGCGGCAGCCATCTGCATGCGAGCGTAACACCAGAAGGATAGGGGGGGGGGGGGGGGGCACAAATAAAACACGCTGTGTTTAAACGGCGCCTTTCCGAGGCCCCGGGAAAAGAAGATCACAACTCACGGACAAAAGGCGAGAAGGCAGACCTCCCTTGAACCGCTTTATACTGGCAGTAGAGAGAGGCGCACGAGCTTCCTCTCTGCCCGCAGCATTTGTTTGTACTTACAGACTAGGGCGCTCGCACAGCAGCAGCTCCTTTTATTTTATCTTTGTTAACCCTTTGCCTCCGCATCATCCCCCCCCCCCCCCCCCCCCCACCCCCCTGCGTGCTACCTCGTTCGCGGTTGTATTAGGGAGTTCCCCACCACTCCGAACAAACCCGGCCCTCGCGGCTCGAGAGGTTGGGTTGCAAAGGTTAATTAGCTTTACACGTCGCTGCAAGAAAATAATCATTAGAAGGAAGGGTTTAATTGCGCCGGAAACCGTAGCCGCGGATTCAAACGAGGCTAGGAAGGGTAACGTTGGAGGGGAGGGAAAGACGATATGGGGAGTGAGCTGAGCGGATTGAGTTGCGGCGCTCGCAGCCTCGGCGGCGGTTTACCAGATCAATTAACTCTAATCTAAGCAGCTTCTCGAAATAATCGAGGGAGCGCCGCGAGAGGACGACGGTGAAATGAGGCACTAATTGCCTTAATTGTGGCTTTGATTGCCGGGATTGTGTGCCTAGTGTGTACAGCGACAGCCTGGCTCTTCGAGTGCGTCGCTTCGTTTGTCTAGAGGCTTAATGGAAAACGATAGCCCTTAATTTTGCTAGCTGTTTCTTTGAACGCGTGCAGTCCAGCGTGTCGTCGGTGCATTTGTTTTAGACAAGGCGAATGCTTGCCTTGACGAGTCGCAGTTCTGGTGGGGTTCCTATGGGAAGAATAAGAAAAATACCATAAAGCTGGATTTTCAGGGTGATTGACAACATATGCAGAATACTTAAGAGGAGACGACAAGTAATTAACTCGAACGAGCAGACGCCCAGATACTTGAAGATCATCGCCATATATATATACGGCCTCCCGCCACCATGCCCGTTGTATATATATATATACCCGGCACGGCAGCAATCTATTTTGGTATGAAGGCATTCAAAAATATGCAGGGCATTTTGTTTGTTTAGGTAAACTGAAACAGGACAACATTTTACTTCTAACTTTAATCCTTATGCTCAATAGGGTGTATTCTTATACTTAAATGTGTTCAAAGACGAAGTGAGCTTGCCACATTTCAGCATGAAAGATCTCCGAGACTGAGGATCACAGAAAAGGGGGCCCGATTTATTATACGTGTAAAAGCCAAGACTCTCCAACATAGCAACCATGTCAATTCAAATCTGACTTTTTTCTTGCTTTACGGTTAATAATATTTTTCTTCAGGATTGGGAGTACCTTAATTTATCCATACCTCCATCTCTGTGTTTTTCCCATTCATTTCAAGTTATGAAACAAAATAAAAATTTGTATTAATTATATTATAATTCCCAACTTCACACACCACTGACGAGCACAACCCATTTTGGGTTCAACTGCACATATCTCATGCCACCCTAGGAAAGTGTTATAACGTGAGCTTTTCAAGACTTCGCTTATTCTCTCCCGCTTCACGTTTCTTTTCAGCGTGACACTATGTAGCTGTTTTTGTTAGTTCGTACCGTTTCAGTTTGATTAATAAAATGCGTGTTATACGGTCATCCTTGTACGCAATGCCCACTTGACCCTTCAGAAATATTTCTAGATAAATAAATAAGAGTTATTATTAATGATCAAAACAGGCTATGCACATGGTCCATAGAAAATCACCTTTAAATGGGTGCGTTTGAAAATGCCAGCCTCAACACCACAGGAAGTTATTCTAATAAAAGCATAAAATAATCTATTTACACAAGAAAACTTATCAGGGGGGCAATTTCAACCCGTTACGCGGTCTCCAAGGAGAACATATTTGAAAATATGCAGAAGAAACTTTATATTCTTTTGGTTATGCCAAGTGTTGCTTCCGAATCGGAAATGTGCAGGCAATGGTGCAGGCACCGGCTGTGCTGGTGTGAACACGCTGAATTCTTTATTAAATGTTTTGACGGTTTCACTGGCCTAACGGTAAAATAGTTAGGTAGATGGTGCAGGTCAAGGAATTTTTATTCTGATCTTCGATTTCTTCGAGCAAACAATAATTAAAGGTGGTTAGCGGGAACGTTTCTTTGTGAGATCGGATAAGTTTAAAAGTATTCTTTTTTTTTCGTTTTTTGTTGACCGTATAGTTTAGTTTTTGACATGCAAGACAATTCGCCAAGTCACCTGAATTCCAAGCTCTTTGAAAATATCGCTACTCTTTAAAAAGGAAAGAAAACAAAATTAATAACGCAGCCTCCATGCACGTATCGTCTCAGTCACTCTGATATATACTATATATTCCGGGTGTTCCATTTTAATTCGAACAGATTTATTACAAAACATTCAAAAAAGATGCACTAATACGGTTTGTGCAGGCGAGTTATACGGCCAGGGGTACATTATGTGGGTGGCTAATCTTTGCAATTAATCAGATAATTAAGTACAATTCCTTAATTAACATTTTAATTAGTAAAATAATGAAATGTTTCAATTAAAAATAGTAGTTGTCGATTATGCTCAGCATGTTTCTAATTGAAGCCATATGATTATTTTTACGAATGTTTTGTAATAAATCTGTTCGATTTAAACTGGAACACCCGGTATATATATATATATATATATGTTTGTTTTCAGTTGTTGATTGCTTACCATTCGTGCCACATAGACCAACCCAGGAAATAGCCGCACATATAATCTATTGTATTTACAGTCTTTCTCCAAATTGACCGTTTCAGTCTCTTCATTCATGGTTGACAGATCAGGAAATATGTTACTCTGAAATACTTCATCATCCAAATAGCATCGTGACTCAATCACGGAAGAAACATAATGCGCCCCCATGTGCTTAATTGCAGGCTTGAATCGCAGACGCTACTGGATAAGCTCGGATCGATGCGCTAATAGTCATCGTCGAGCATTTTTAGCCTCGAGGTTGTGTTAACATGGCCCAAGCAACGCACGCAAGGCACGATACAAGAAAGAGGGTAGCATGCTCACGCGCAAGCCGGAAACCCGGAAACTTACTCAGCGCGGCGCTTAATGTCGATATATTCTTTCTGAGCGATCCAAGAAAACAATTACAACATTCCACTGTCAAAAAGAGATGCCTTGTTCAAGGGCTATATTATAGTGAACTGTCCTGTGAAAATAGGGGACAGGTAATTAACTTGAGAATGTTAACTGTATGATTCGCATAGAAGCGAGGCCTTGAACCATTGTCGATCCTAGCACACAAATCAGACAGTTAACAGTCTGGAGTAAATTACCTGTTCCATGATTTCACGAGAACTTTTACTATGTGTAGGTTTTTAAGCCTTTGATGTTAGTTTTCCCCGACCTCTAGGTTGTTATGTTTAGAGTGCCTACCATTATAAAAAAAAAAAAAAAAAGTAAATAAGAGTATTTGACATTCAAGAGTGTTCTTGTTTTGATGCACAAATAAATAGACACATAAAATATGATAACTTCGAAGGCTCATTAGTCTGTTTTGTCTTTCAGCATACCATTCAGCTCTGAAGTTTTAGTGTATACGGAAGTAGTCACGATCACATAACCATAAAATAAAAGCCGTATTATTAATGCGAAATCATTAACTGTCCCACGGAGCGAAGCCGGCGTTATCTGAGTGAAGCCGGCATTATCGTTGTCTTTAGCAGCGAAAAACTGCACCTAAATTCCCATTGGCTGAGCGAAACGACACCTAAATTGTCGTTCGCAATAAAACACAAAGAAAAGCAGAGCAACGCAGATGCTTCGTCACGGAACTCGACGGGTGCGCTCGAGGTCAGAGCGGACGCTCCTCAGAAATAAAACACAAAGAAAAGCACAGCAACGCAATGCTTCGTCACGGAAGCTGTCGTGAAGCCGGCGGGGTTCGCCGCGCCTGCGCAGTGGGGGAGCGTGATGTCACCGCTGGAGCGCCGTGTGCGAAAGGAAGGCGTGGCGCGCTGCTTGTAGGAATGCTTTCGCATTCCTATACGTTAGCAGTCTTAAGTGTCTCTGCCAAATTTTGTGTAGGCACAGCAAGCGAGCGGCCTAGAATCGTATAATTACACAATAAAAGCCAGGCGTATTGTGTAGTTATCTGACTGCGAACCCATTCTTCTGCTGTAATGCTTTGGCGTTGAAGGATGGTACTAATAGGCTTCGCTTCACTAGATCATAATTACGAGGCAACTAACTTTCAACTATTTACCGAATAGACGGCAAAAACTAATACTTTTAGAGTTGACGATTTAACAAACGGGTTCACGACAAAAAAAAAGTTTTTTTTTTTTTTTTTTTAAATTTTTACAACAGCATCAAAAGAAAAGTGAACCAATCCATCCAACATTGCAATTGACTCAGCACGCGTACCGCAGTCAAGCCTTTCTGACACTGCCACCATTGCATCTTTCGGAACTTCAATGAACATTTCATCAATAAACATTTTGGAAATATGCGAATATACGTTTTTGGTTGTATATATAAGCATGCCGAATTGTTTGCTACAAACGCCCCGGACATTATTTGAGTCGGAATGTTTGATCGTACGATGCATTCCTGCGAGTTTTTTTTTTTTTTTTGAGCTTGTGCTCTGCGCGAGTGCAACAATGTTTCTGGTACTCGAGTTGTAACCTGTAACCTAAACGTGCATTGAGCCTGTTACGAGCGCACGTAGGCAAACGCTGATTGCGAATATTCGTTAAATGCCCCACGTCCCCCCAGAAATGTGATGCCCCGCAGCCGTCAGCTGTCCGCATTCCCAGTCAAAACATCTCTCCACGTAACCTTGAGACACCTACGTCACCGCGCGCGCCACGACTCACGAGTCTGGACTGCACTCCCCCTTCTGCCGTGGCGTCCCGCCGACCGCACACGCACACGGTGTTTGGGCCACAGGCCCACAGAGCCGGCCTAAATTGAGTCGTGCGTCTGCCTAACCCGGGAGCGTTAAAGATCTCCGCATTATAGATCGCCGGATCTCGTGCGCGTTGAGTATATGCGTTGCATCGACAACGAGGGGAGATAAAGGGGATCGCGGGGAAAACGGGAGAGGGGGGGGGGGGGGGAGGGGGCGCCCAGCTCCCCGCGGGACGAGCCTGAAACGTGCCTGCGAGAAGGGGACCGAGGAAAGTTCAAGTCGCGTGCGGCGGCCTCAAAAAAAAAAAAAAAATGCCGCAGCTCTCGCAGGTGCCTCAGGTGGGGCTCGGGTGCGTGCGTGCGAGCGAGCGCGGGCACCTAATCTAGGCCCGTTTCCTTCCGAGCCCCAACTGGCAGGCGAGTTCATCCTGGGACCGCGCTGGAGCAATCGTCCGGGCAGGGGCTACGACCACCGCCACTAAGGAAGAGGTGAAGGAAGAAAGGCGGGACCCCTAAACAAAAAAACAGGTCAGCACAAATCAACGCGCTGCTGCTGGGGCCAAGGGAGCAAAGTAAACAGATCGAACAACACGGCGCGTCGAAGGGAGGGTTCGATGAGGGATCGCCTCGGACGACGTGCGAACCTAGCGAGGAGGAGGCGCGCGCGGCCACGCGCCGCCATCTGTCATTAAGCGTTGCACGGAAGCGAGCGCATAAGCGGAATTAAAGTCGCCGCCGTGATGCAACCTGCATCGGAGATCAGCTGCGTTACGGAAACCTTTGTAGAGAGGCTGTTCCTTCCGACGTCGCCGCAGGCGGTCGTTGAACCGCGGTCTTCTTTGTCTCCCACCGATGTCAATTGTCTCACACAGCAGGACTATCACTGAAAGGAGGCAATCGAAAAGGTAACACCACTCAAAATATTGATAAGGTATTTGCCTGTCCTTTATTACTAGTGTTCGAACGTGCGTGTTACAGGGTAACATACACGGTGCACTGAACAAATAGTTATTTGCTATCCCAATCACGGTCAGGCCTATTTCATATCTTTAATTGATTCGTAAATTCACCGCACTGGAACGTAAGATTTATATCGGAGTAATCAGACATGTCTGGCTTTTCTATCTCAGACTATTCTATTTACAATAACGGGATCAATTCACCTGGGTTGACGGACTATTGCTCACCGTATTTTCTTCTTGGTCGTGATGAGCAAAGGTGACGTCACTGAAAGGGGCTGAGACCTCGGCAGTGGTCTCTAATGGCGACTCCAACGCTGTGCATGAAATCGCAGTTCGTCTGTTCCACATTTTCGCCGCCATGGCTTGGACGTTTTCGCTGTACATTTCGACAGGCGCGAACTAATTGTTTCTAAAGGCTAAACCCCATGAAGCAAAAACAAACAAAACAATATTTTTTCGCCTGGCGACGTTTGCTTGATCTGCGTGTGCGTCAGAACAACGATTGTTCGCAAGCGAACATGCCGCCACGGGAGAATTTTGTCGGTTGTTCGTCGAATATTCGCTCCATGGAGTTCAGCCTTAAAATGTTCGCCTTTGCCGCTACGTAGCGTCACCTCTTCTGAAATTTCGAATAGGGTGAGCCAAGAATAATTCAGCACCACACAATTTCAGGAAAAGAATAGATACCGGCATTACCGCAGAACGTCGATTCCATTTCAGCAATGCAGTCAAAAACTTTTTTTACTGCAAGAAAGGCTGTTATCTATCTTGTTTCCCTAATGCTACAAACAATTTACCTTTTTCTCAAAACAACGAGAAAAAACAAACAACAACAGCGACTTGCTTATATCGAACCATTCTGCATACGCCGCATTCTGACAAGATTTCAAAATTAGCGTCTGGAAGCAGCCACCAATTTTTAAAACAGCGTCAAAGTAAAAAAAAAAAAAAAAAAAAAAAAAACTAAAGTATTTACAAAAAAAAAAAAAAAAAAAAAGGAGGAGGCGGTAGCAACACGGCGAACAGCCAAACGATTGATAGGAGCGCCAGCTCCCGGTAATTATACGCGTTCGGAACTGAAGATCCGAAACGGTACAGAACGGTCCGGCAAAGAAAACTTGAAAATTTGCAGCTGGAGCAGGCCGCACGAAAAGGGTCGGGAACGAAGCGCCCGCGAACTGCGGAGGCGAGGTCTCATGCCCAAAAGCCCTTGCATTACGTGATGAGACCCCCTCCACTCCTCAATAACTCCTCTCATTCTTTCCTCTCCGTCTCTTGATTTGCCCAAGGCTGGCGGAGAATCAGAGGGAAAAGCTCAAAAAAGAAAAAAAAAAGGGGGACCTCTTCCGGTCTTATCGGGCCTTCGGAGCAATAAATAACAATTAACGTCTGGAAAGGGTAAAAGGAAGATTGTTATTTCAGTTAGAGAGGACGCCCAGGGGTCCGGGGCGCTGGAAGAAGTGATGCTCCGCGCATGAACGGGAGAGGAGGAGGCGGTAGAAAGAACGGCCTCCAAAGAAATGGATCCTGTTTCCGTATCCGGCGGTGGTGCGCCCTGACCGACGATTCTGTGTATGTTCTATCGATTTTCAGTGGAGCGATGTCATCGGACACCGAGCGGGCTGCGATGGGCCGTCCATGAGGCAGGCATTGACACCACCCAAAGCGCCGCGAGTTAACGTGAGCGCGCGTTGAGGGTGACCGCGACATCCGAGGCTAAGCGTTGCAAGGCGGCTGTCGTATTGACTTTTACCCACCTGAATCTTGGCGGAATACGAACTACTTGAGAAAGTAAAATTTGAAGACTCACAACATGGTTAAATGCCATTAAAGCATCGTCCCTTTAAAGAAACGCACGGTGTGACTTAGGAGGTTTATGCCTATTGCGTCGTGATTCATTCTAAAACCGCAGGGCGTGGGTTCACGTTCATGCTTCTTGCGTTGTGATTGGTAGTTTGGCGCTCTTATCGTCTAATGCCGCAACTTCATTGGCTGCGGAGTCCTAATGAGATATTCGAGGCTTTTCACGCCTTTCGTGTCTTAAGCTGTTAGCGGCTACAATCATCGCTTGCTCAATAGCCACCTTCAAAATAAATTTTCTGATGAACATTAAAAAAAATTATTAAAAAACAAAAAAAGAAACAACTTTGCAGCACTTTAGTCCTTTGACATCTGCCGAGTTGACGTTTTGAACGTATCCTTATTTCCGTTTATGAAAGTAAAATAACTTCTAATAAAGATGTCATTGTGAGCTCTTGCCCCATCTTGGTACACCGATCACAGCGACGTTTTTTTATTGCGTTTGTCGACGAAGGATTGTGTTGAACCTTCGAAGTATACAAGTCAAAACGCACGCCCGGATCTATATATCGGGTCTCCAAAGACGATCAGCTAAAACTCCTTTTTTTTTTTTCGGCAGAACACACTAGCATTACATTGTGTGTGCGTCCGTGCGTGCGTCAAGGCGACAAAAGCCCGGTTTCAAAACATTAGACTACCAAAAAAAAAGACAGATCAACGATCCCTGTACCCGGGGATTCTCACGTCGTGCGCAACCCAATTTCTAGCCCATTCTTCGGCCTAACCATTTCGTGTTTATTTTCCTTCATTTTTTTTTTCCTCTCTCGCCGTCTCCCGTTCACTCTAGGTATATTTCAAGCTAAACAAGAAACAAAATCCGACGAGAAAAGCTTGAAATAGATGAAAAGTCAAATCAGCCATGGCAATAAGTACCGCACTAATAACACGAGCATATCATGCAAATGAGAGGCCAACGGAGCGGCTTCTGTGCCGCCGTTGCCCTAATCTCGTAATATGCGCCACTCCGCACTGGAGCCCGCGGTGCCTCCTTCCCTCCCCTCCGCTCGATGTACAAGGGAACGGTGGATCCCCTTGTTTCAAATTGCCTTCCCGCCTCACCGCGGCGAAGAACCAAAACGCCGACTCGCGAACGCAGCAGAACTTCAACCGTCCTCCTCCGCGTTTCACCTTCCTTCGTTGCGGAGCGGTCGCCGTAAAGGTGCTCATACATTTTCGCCGACACATCCTCACGCAAAAACCCCGGTTAGAAGTGAGCACAACAGAGAGAAAAGATGTCTCCGGTGTGAAAGGCGCGACACACCCAGCAAAATTAACCCAGATGTAGGACCGTCGCCAATAGGCTGGCTGCACCGCGCGCCACCTGTATTAAAGTTTCAGGCGCAATAAAAGCGTCGCCTCGCAAATAAAGGAAATGAACGACAGGGTAGTTGGTAAGCCTAGATAGCCTCGGAGTCGGTTCTTCACGCCTTACCGTCGCCGTCGCGGCCCAGAACGTAGATTCGCGAAAGTCCCGGTCTTAAGCCCCGTTTGTCACCGCCGCTTGGAGTTGCTTGAATTAGCTCGCAATGCACGCGTAGAATCTAAAGGTCGCAGTCCAGCGCGACTTTGGCCAGGTGATAATCAGCAGTCAGCCCTCCCAACGTCCGTAGGTGTCTTTTATGCCCAAGAGATGAGGCCCGAAAAAGGAAAGGATCAGCTGAAATGGGACGAAAACTAATCTGCATATGATATTGCGCTTCGAATATACGTATGTTCGCACCTCGTTGAGCTTGAGACACAGAAAGCTGTCTTACCGCTTATGGTCACCGTGCAGAGAGGATAGGTGTTTCGTGCAGAGAAATGAACAATGTGGGATGCACGTATTGTTAAGAATGGAACCTTCGGCAACCTTTTCCGAGTTTCAACGCTGCGGAAACGAGTCCCGAAACGAGTCCCGACGTGTTCTGGACTGTCGCCTACCTGTCGATGCCTGCCCAAAACGAGTCTCAACGCGTCCGTGACGTCAACGGGACGTGTGTGTGTGTGCGTGTGGGTTCGTGCGCTCCGGAAGGGGAGAGAGGCCTGGCTGCGGAGAACCATGGCTACGACGCACTTCTGGCTACGACGCGGCGGGCTTTGCTGCAACGCACTTGGCGGTCGCACCTGCTGCCCTGGCGGAGAGTGAGGGAGAAAACGGACCCCTATATAAGGCGGGGCGTGAGGCTGCTCAGTTGTTCTCTCGGATTTGACGACTGTATCGCTACCATGTAATTAAACCGTTCGTTACGTTACCAATTCTCCCACCTCCACTGGACCCCTGGGTTCTTCTCTTCGGGGAATGGTCGTCGTCACGAGCCAGGAAGCCTCCGGACGTGCGGCTTAAACCCCGCCTCGAACAGTATATTCAACGGCAACGGGCCTTTATTTTCCCTCAGGTGTTCGATTCGAGGGACGATGGCGAGACACAAAATTGAGAAAACGAAATGGAGGAGGGGAGGGTATGGAGGAGGAGGAGGGGAGGGTACGAAAGAGGAGGAGAGGGTATGGAGAGGAGCAGGGAAGGGTACGGGCGAGGAGAAAGAGAAGGTATGGAGGAGAAGGGAAGGAGGAGGACACAGAAGAGGAGGAGGGGAGGGTCCGTACCTTTCGCTATTCCTCCTCCTGCGTACCCTCCCCTCCTCCTCCACCATACTCTCCGCTCCTCCTTCATACCCTCCCCTCCTCTTGGGTATGGAGGAGGACGAGGGGAGGATACGGAGGAAGAGGAGTGGAGGGTACGCACGAGGAGGAGGGGAGGGTATCGAGTACCTCCCCTCCTCCTCCATAACCACCCTTCCTCCTTCCGCCCAGGAAGAATTCGTAATGGCCGCTCGCGAGGTGCCGCCCACGTTACTGCTGCTGCTCCTTAATGACAGTTCGTCGTCAAGTTGCTCCAGCAGCTCCTTTAGCAACAGCGGCTCGAGTAGCAGTGACGACGAGGATTGCTTGTATGTCCCGCATGAATTCGACTGCCTTTTTGGACCTCCGCAGAAGAGGCCGAAAATTGAGAGGTACCTGGACGCCGTTCACGAGCATTCCGATCAAAGAGTGAAGTGGGCAACGCTGATGCACATGTGACATCGCTTATCGACACGGATTTTTCAGATCATGTCATCCTGATGAACTCCGCTCGTGCATTGAACACGTGTTGTTAGTGCCGCGATTTCGAAAACTTGTGCTTGGAGATCCGGGACCGCGGGACGGGGATTCCCGGGAAGGTGAATGACGGGAAGGCATTCGCCGATCCTGGAGGAGTGGTCATGTTCCAATGGGGATCCGGAGGCGGAGCGGCCCGTTCGGATCGCGTGCTCCATCTCGGATCTGGTCGACTGATCCCGGCGCGCTCCAAAACGACAAGTGGAATTCTCCATAAAGGTTGTATCTGACTCGTGCTCAGTTTGCGCGCTGCTCTGCACTTGCTGTGGAGTGCCTAGATTCAGGCACGTAGCCAGGGGGGGGGGGTCATGGGGCCCGGCCCCCCCCCCCCCCGAAATCTTCCATTCTGCTGGGGCCTCCTCTCTCCCCTCCCCCTCATACAGCATTTTGTCATGGGCGCCCCCCCCCCCCCCCCCCGAAACAAAATCCTGGCTACGTGCTTGCCTAGATTTAAGGGAGGGAGCAACTGAAACTAGATTGCAATTTAATGGCGGATGCCTCCTGAAGCTCCCGGGCAAATCGATCGCAAGTGCGCACGCGTTGCGTTGTCACGGGTCAAGTTGAGAAGCGGCCGGAGAGGCGTAGACGTTTGCAGACGATCAACGCTTTGGTCACCTCCTTGCAGCTCGTATTGCAAAACCGGCCCATAAACCACGTGACCCCATCAAGCAGTTGGACGCACTCTGCAACCTAGGCACACAATACTATTGTGTTTGCTTTCACGCTCAGTCTACTGCGTCTCACAGTCCCACAGGCTCTGAGAATTATCACATCACATCCTCTATTACCTCTGCCTTCGCCACGCTAGTGCGGCAAAGGGCGATTTTTTTTTTAGGCTATGGTTGCACGCAGAAAACTGTTATTATAAACTGTCTGGAGCAGTTCTTGACTTTCTGCGGTGGTCACATTGTAATGTTTAAGGTTTTAGGTTGTGTATATATATATTTATATATATAATAACGCAGACAGAAGTGATACGGCTTACTCTTCCTACACTCGGGAACCTCGCACTTCATAACAGAAGTCAACCAAAGTGATGAATTCGTAAAAGGGCCACTTTCCAGTACCTTTTCTTTCATGGGTACCACTTGCTATTATTGCTGTTTTTCACCCCGTATTCATTTCATAATTCTGCTGCAGAAACTCACGTTGTTCAATGAACCCCCCCCCCTCCCCCCCCCCCCCCCCCCGAATGAGTCTTCGTATCAGACTGTTAATTTAAAACCTGTGCATCAAGAAATGCAAAATTGTAAAACGAATATGTTAAGGTCAACGGTATAGCAGTGACCCGCCGATCACCAAACTTGTATACTGTGCAATACTTTCCATTATAATACCGCTTCTCATAGTGAAGGTGTGAATATAGGCTGAAACACATCTGCAAAAAAACAACCGAAAATCTCACAAAAATTGGAACTCGAAAACATTGTTACACATGTTTTTTATTTATTTTTTATTATAAGTTGTTTATAACGAACAACAATCGGCAATTTGCTTCTAACAATTTCAGATCTACGATATACGTGCAGTAACTGCCTTCGTTTTTCTTTCCTAAAATAAGTATTTAAAAAGTATTTTCGTGACCCTATTTTCATCTAATTTTCGGGTGGTTTCGCACAAGTATTCCAGCCTTGAGACATCTTGTTTTCTCACGCCCATGCATATTTTTTAATGCATTCAATTCAATTAGATCGCTACGATAAAATCCATTTACAACATTAATGCTGTTGAACAGCACCCGAATGTTGAAAGGAGAAAGAAATATATTTGAATGAGGGGGCGTCCACCAAACTCGACGAAAGTACCATAGTTATAGGGACACCAAAGTAGTACAATTGCTCCCGAATCTATGCCACCTGTGGGAGAGTTTCCGTGTACTAACGGTTAGCTGTGTTCAGTATTGAGCCAGATTTCGCTGGCCTTTGGAACGAGTGAGTCGTGGGAAGACTGACCTCGGTGAAATCACACCGTTTCGACCGGCAGTGGTACCCATTCACTGACAAGCGCGACACTAAAACCTTAACCACGGCTTTTGTGAGAACAATTCCGAACGGCTCAGTTGCGATGGCCTGCTTTCGCGACTGAAAATTGCAGAGTGAAATGGAACAGATAATACTCAAAGGGAAAATGCAAATGGTCAATATATTCCTCCACTATTGAAGTTTAAACAAAACAAATAGGTAGTCGAAGGTGGTTGAAAGAACTTGATGCACAACCTTTGAAAATTTTATAATGGCAACACGTACATTTTGTTAAAAGTCTTCCAACTTCTTTAAAGGCCATAAAAAGCCAAGATTCTCAGCAGCCAAGAATCTCAGCGTTGCCAAGATGAAGCTTCCAAGAAGTGAATTTTTAAATATACTTTCAAACGAAGCTTATGATCCACCAAGAGACACTCCCTCACTCCATGCTGGGTTAGCAGGGCACACCTATATATTAGACTTATCTGAACATCTAGGCTAAAGAGTGCATATTCACGAGCATTTTGGCAATTTCCACCATGCGTTCTGGAACCTGCTGCAATGACCTTATTTATATTTGGGCCAGCAGAGGCCGTTACTGTTTTGGGGCCTCAGGTTTGAGCTGGTTCGTTTTTGAACAGGCGAACGAATCTGTCGTCAAAGGTTTATGCCTTTATCACTTGAAGTAACCAATTTTATAGACACCACCAGTATCAGAAACAGCATTCACTTCGCCCTTTCAACGTTTCCTCGCTTGCTTCCGCTTCTCCCAAATGCCAAATTCATTCTTCTTACTTTGAAAAAAAAAAAAATAATTCGCTTCAACACCTTCTTGATAACAAAGCCGTAATTTAGGAGGGAAGGACGCTAAAATAATTATCTTCCTTGCAGCGAGCCGAGGTTGCGCGTATACGTCGGCCTTTAAATAAGCCTGTCTCGAAATTAGTTTCTGAAAGAGAAGCTGAAGTGATTTCCAAAGTCAACATTTATACTGTAAAAACAGATGTAACCGAGGCATCACCGATAACGTGATCTAATTCAAATGATTGACCCGGAAATGAATAAAACATTTAATGAATGATCAGAGAAAGGCGGCGGGGCGCGCGTTATGAGAGGGACGGAAAAAGTACGTGAGTAGTCTGTTTTTGTTATTCCCCAGCGGAATTCAACTATGGCCTTACTTCTCTCTCTTTCTTTCTCTCTCACGTTCTCTCTCCCTTTCTCTAATTCTCAACAGAAGTTTTGATTTGACCAGTAGCCACCAATTTGTCCCTTGCTCTAGCTCTAAACAAAAAGTTCGAAATAAAATTTCAAAAAAAAAAGAAAAGAAGTCGCCCATCGAGTTTCTAGAAAACAAAACGCGCTGATTAAAAAAAAAAAAAAAAAACATGAAAATGACCTTGCGATGTCCCTTTTAACAATGACGTTGCCGAATCAGGGAGTGTCATTGTTTGACGTCGTCTCACCCAGAAATCCAGCTCGCAACCAGGGCTCCCTTTACCGAAGCCCCGAGACACTCGCGCTCGAGAACAGAACTCAAGGCTGCCCGACAAGAGGGGAATCGGGGGAGGTGGCGAGGGGAGCAGGGAGGGAAGGATGGCGAAGCCGAGGGTCCGTAATCAGCGACGGTATGGGTGCGAGCTCGAAACAAAAAGACTGTCCGCAGCGTGGAACATATGTGTGCCGCCTGCCCCCCACCCGCTTGGCCAAAGTAAGACGAAACGCGGACGCCGAGAAGAGAGCCCCCGCGGAAAGACGGGAGGAAGAGGAAAAAAGAGGGACAGCGGGAGGGGGTTGCCAATTAAAAGCGCTGCCAGGTCGTTAGAAAGAAGCGCTCGTTTGCAGATCGCATGTCACAGGGCAATCAAGAAGGGTTCCGCACAGTTCCCAATCCCGCGCAATTTTAATGGCAGCTGGGGCATAACTACTGGCCAAAAGGGCGCGTGATTTATATAAACGGACAGAGCGAATCTGTGTGTGGGTTTTTACCCATCCTCCCCCTCTAACAATTCGTCGTTTCCGTTTCATTTTTTTATTTCATATTTTTTTAATATATATTTGGAATGAACGGCACGCTGTCCCCCCCCCTCCACCGCTGCCCGGTAGCCTTTCGGCAGTGCTAGAATAATTTACGGCTTGCGTCTGGCCTCCGTAAATGAGCCATCTCTCGCCCTGCGGACAGAAAGACAGAAAAAAAGCCGAAAACAGGGAAAAGCGAGGGGCGAGGCACCGGAAATAAATAAGGGCCAAAGTAACCGAAAACCGCAACGGTCCATGGAGGAGGGACCCCGGGAATTGCAAGTTGGGGTTTTTGGCGTGCGAAGCCCCCGTTGCTCATTGCGGTGGGAGCGACGATGCCTGAATGATGTTTGCTACTTATTTAATTTCCTACGCCCGTGTTATACGGAAACGTGTCGTCGAAAAACAAAATTTCGTGAAAATGAGAGTAGATCTGCGACCGAATGCTAATAAACAGGTGTTGGAACCACCCTGCGGAACGAAATTACGCCGTGTGGTCGTTGGGTAGGTGGCCCTTGCGTTGTACTTTTTTTTTTAATTTATTGCGGAGAGTAATTTTCGCTTGATTTTTCTTTTTTGGGTTTGCCTACATCTAAGGAAAGCGATAGCAAAACGATATAAAACCCTCCCTGAAAAAATAACGGTTAAAGAGACGTGCTCGATGTTCCACGCAGACGAGACATATATTCCTAAACTTGCATCGACGACTTTTATATTCAGAACTATGGATTGATTACGTGAGCTCAACCGAGTAACCTCCCTCGATTTCTAAAGTAGTCACGCAAAAACAAAAACAAAAGTAACTGGCATGTGAAACGAGGAGTACAGATTCTGGTATTTACATGCTGGCCCAAGTTAGTTTAGTCAACTTACGTATTTATGGACAGCTAAGAGACAGTTGAACTCTATGCATTATATATAGTCATGGATGGTTTTATTAGAGTGTTCGTTATAAGGTTAAACAAAACGATACTGGGAGAACTATTCTGCTCCCTTCCTACCCGTGGTCATTATGATCAATTCTCGCTGTCGCTCAAAAATAACCCTCCATTTGAGAACGCACTTGGATTTCCTATCTTGTTTTAGACTGCGTTTTATTATTTATTTATTTATTTATTTTCAGTGCCTACCAACGGCCAGAAGCCTAGGAGGGGTAGAGCACCAAGTCACATTAAAAAGGTGAAAGCGACAAAACAAATCCAGAACACAACCCGACGACAACGCACTAGATCAGATTGTCAACGCTTATCTTGAATGATATGATGTCGTCATTAAAAAAGTCAACAAGGCGCGTATCAAGGTGATTAAAATAGTTCTGTATGCGAACTACAGGAGAGAAACAATGCATGGGATTAATGGCAAACGTGCGGTTGTTGCGAAAATGTCTAACAGGCACATTTAGATTGATGCAGGACACAATGAAAGGACAGTCATAATACCCATGCAAACACTTGAACAAAAATATGAGATCACATCTGCCGCGTCTTGTTTTTAACTCCACCAATCCTAAGCGATTGAGCACATTCACATATGAGTAGGGCTCGGACAGGTCTTGTCTTGCGTGAAACGTTCGTGCAAATCGTTTTTGGACACGCTCTAACGTCGCTGCAGCAGTGGCACTAAGGTTGTTCCAGACAACTGAAGCAAAGTCTAATTTGGGCAAAATAAGGCTTCTATACAATACAAAGAAACATAAAGGATCGCGAAACACAGAACTAAGGCGAGTAACAATGCCCAACACCCTAAAAGAGGCTGACAGGATCATTCCAACATGACTGTTGAAGTTCAGCTTTTCGTCTATAGCATAACGCCAAGATCCCGCACAACCGACACACGTTTAATAAGAGCGTTGTTTAGACAGTAATCAAAAAGAACAGGAATGGTTTTGCGTGTGAACGAAATGACCTGCGTTTTACGAAGATTTAGGTCAATCTGATTATCTACACACCATGTACATATAGAGTCTATTCACATGACATCAGACCGCCTTTTAATGTCGAGTCACTACACACAAGCATGGCCGCCGAAGGCCATAGCGGTTTGCCGATAGGCCAGTTTGCTTTGCCTTCTTTTATTTTTCACCAAGCTCACGAATAAAAGTTCCGCTTTATCGCGCGGCGGCCATGTTTGTGGGTGATGACTCAGCAAGTGAATAGACCCTATAGCATCGATGTCGATTTGCAGCAAGGCGCAGTCATGAAAACATTGAACTTGGCGATATAGCTTCATATCGTCGGCGAACTGGGACAGGGTGGAGTGCTGTATCACCTCATGAATGTCATTAACAAACACATTAAAAAGCAAAGGACCTAGATTTGAACCCTGCGGCACTCCGGAGGGAACCGAAAAAAAGTGCGACTTGGCTCCCCCGTGGGAAACGCAGTTTAGTCTATCTCGAAGATAGCTAGAAAACCACGAACAGTAACAGACACTTAAACCATGAAAAGATAATTTACGAAGTAAGATTTCGTGACTAACACGATCAAAGGCCTTACTGCAATCGAAATAGACTGTATCAGTTTGTTCTCGACAGGAAATGCTTGGCGCCACGTCACTCAGGAAAGTGACAAGGTTAGTTGCAACGGAACGGCCGCTCATAAAGCCATGCTGATTCTCAACTATGACTCGTTTGAAGATGCTAGACAGATGCATGTGAACAACTTTTTCAAAAACTTTAGAGAATGCCGGTAACAAAGAGATTGGTCTGTAGTTAGCCACAGAGGTAGGGTTTCCTGACTTCAGTAATGGAATCAAAACGCCTTTCTTCCAAGCGCTCGGAAACACAGAATGTTTAAAAGACAATGTAAATATGTGAACGAGCAAAGGAGCGAAAACATCCGCACAGCCTTTTACAATGAACGAGGGGATACCATCGTGACCACAAGACTTCTTGGGAGGAAGCTTCATAATGGCGGCTAAAACATCATCAAGCGTAATGAGAGGTGGTGCGAAATTATTACAGAATGGTGGAGAGGTGTCACTTAGTTGTTGATTTTTAGGCAACGAATAAACGGACGAAAAATGACTGGCAAAGAGATTGCAAACGTCGGCGGGATCAGAAATATACTCTGTGTCATCGAGCAAGGTGATGCCATGTCCGCCATGTTTATGCTTAGTGCGACTGCGCGCAAAGTGCCAGAACTCCTCAGGGCGCCGAGTCACGTTCTGCTGGACAAATGAATGGTATACCTCCCTGTCACGATTGATAAGACGTTTGGCCAGGGCCCTGCATTCTCGGTATTTTTCGCGTGCATTGCCGGCGTGAGACCCCCTAGACAACCTGTGTAGATGCAGTTTCCTACGTAGGACTCGTTTAAGTTCAAAGGAAAACCATACAGGATATTTACGAGAGCGACAAACTTTCCTCGGTATGTAGCGTGTCATGCCTTCAGTTACAATATCGGTTAATTCAGAAACTGCTATGTCGACAGAGGCAGCGCTATAAACGCCGTCCCAACTGCCAGCCTCCAGAAAGCGATAAAGGCCAAGATAATCGCCTTTGCAATAATCGAATCTTTCAACTGATCTATTCCGCACAGCAACCTTAGAAATATTTAGATTAACACTAAACGGAACATGCCAAATATCAACAGGAACTAGCGGTTCGGTGACTGACGCAATTGAATGTTCGTCCATGTTGCTAAAAAATACGTCTAATACATTACCGCACGCATTTGCCGGTAAATCGCCCAGCCCGAATCCATTGAAACTGATAAAATTAACGAGGTGCGAAGCTTTGCTTGGTACGTTCGATTTGTCCTGCAGCTCCCACCAGGTTCCAGGAACGTTAAAATCACCAAAAATAACGATTTCATACTTTTCAGGATCAAGCTTGCTCGATAAGTCGTGAAGAACGACACCGAACTCGACACTAGACATGGAAGGCGGCAAATAGTAGTTTCCTACCAACAGGTGCCTGCCACCTGCGATCTTAATCTCTATCCGGACACACTCGCTGTACACTTCAAGATCAAAACGTCGTAAAACCGGCACTGCATCGCTCACAGCAATCAGAACGCCTCCACCATACCGCTGACCGACGGCTCTATAGTCTTCGCTACGAAACACATTTATAACCAGAAATGATTCAGCAATAAGATTGAAGTCTGTCTGATCCAGCCACCATGCCACTCGGGAGAGGCTCAAGAAACTATATTTACTGTTTAGGTGTATATACAGAAGTCTGGAATGGACCTTTCCCTAGAAAAGATCTGTGCATGCGCGAGCTCTGCTTCCACCTGGCGGCGGCGGCTCGCACATGCTTTGAGGAAATGGAGAAGGCGAACTAGCTGCAACGATGCTATACTTCGTCTCACCTTAGCATGGACTATTGTTAGCCGGGCATGCTAAACGCGCGAGATATTTACTTTGTATGAATCCTTCGCGACTGCACGAGCGCTCGTCCAGCGAGTGTTCCAGTCCAGGCAATCAAGGCTACCCACTCGCGCTTGCACAGCCTTTGCAGTCAGTCCATGCAAAGGTGATACGAAGTATAACTCTGCCGTCGTTTCGCTCAGAAATGCTATGAACACATTTTAAGACAGAACCTTGAGACTGGGGAAAAAACGAAGGACGAAAGATGTGTTCATCCACCACCAGCTAGTTAGCGCTCTAACTTTTTGTTAGAAATGTTATGTTTAGCCAGTATGCCACGTTATAAACGTGCCTTTTGAGCACTACACATTTATTTAAGTTACAAGGACTACTTTCATATCATAAGACGCTTCCCTCCAATGTAGAATGATGGCTTATAGCAGATGCATCAGCGGTGAACGAGCGAAAGATGCTACATCACCTATAGGCTACTGAGTACTGACCACCCTCACAGTGTGAGTTGACGGTGTCCTTGGTGGGAGAGCGGGCCCTTTGTCCTCATGAGAAGCAAGGTCTCTGCTTTTTCAAGGGGAAAAGAGTGATGCTTACGAAAATGAAGCGCGCTACCTACCCAATTTAAATAAAGCACGGATTGAACCTCCTTATTGCTTTTGCAAACACCGCAAGTGGTGGACCGTGCCACTCGCGCTCTTCTTCGCCTATTGCGCGTGACGTCAAAACGTCGACATGACTGTCTGTTCGTGCCTGGCGCGCTCCTACTTGGCGGTGGTCTGCCGGTCTCCAAATAGTATTGTTACTATGTACCGCTGTGAAAGATCTGCAGAATAAAGATTTCGTTTTATGTGCACCATCAGCGACAGGCTTACTAACGAGAAATGCTTGAAACGACTACGTATACTGATGATGTGCCACTGAGGCATTAGCGCAGTGGATCAGAATAAGAACTATTGCGTCAAGGAACTTCATATGTAAGCAAACACAAAAATTGTGGCTGTTTTTTTTTTTGTAGTTTGAATGTTTGTTTCAGTTCAGCTGATTGGCTGTCATGTTGCGCTGATACACTTGGAACATATTACAGCATGTTGCCATTTTGCAATTTGTAATAGTGAAGCTATTACATATTGTCATTCGCAGATTAATTTCGAACGGCCAATTAAACGTTGCAGCGCACGCAAATCAGTGTCAGTCCCGCATGTTTTTGTGTTTTTTTTTTACTTTTTTATTTGTTTTAGCAGAGCGCCTTTGATATGTGCGTAATGCGATGTAAATTTATGTGTGCATGTCCAAATAAAAAATGGACTGAACATATGTCTTCTATCGAAAAAAAAAAAAAACCGGTAATAAATGCCGTTTCACATGGTGCAATTTTGCTGAAGAAAACGCGTGTCCGGCACCTCAGAGGCATCATAATCATCCTCCTTTCACAACACAATGATGATGATGCTTGTCCGGCGTCGCACAGATTGTGAGAAATCGCTTGATGTGAAACGGCCCTAGGTTACAGTCGCGCGCGCAAGAGCATTCATTTCGTCCGCTACGTTCTGCTGCTCAAATTCTTCACGATCTGGACCTGACGGGAAAAGGCGCCACGCGACCAAAGGCCGCCACCCTTGGCAAAGGAAGGAACAAAGCGCGAGGCTTCCTCTTTAATCCCAACCCGACGCGGATCATTTCTCGGCGGGTGCAATGAGCCCCTTATCTGCGATCGCGCTGAGGCCGTCCGCGGTGGCGCGGCAATCACGACGGCCAGGCGACTGAGCAAAATGTCGATGGCAGCGCTGGCTGCTGCCATGCCCCACTTTCGACACACGCCCCCCGTAGCACGCGCGAGCCCGGGTGCTCGGAAGAGCAGACACGCTTTTGCCAGCCGTTCTGCCGGCGGTGATACTCACGAGAATCCGGTCACCCTGCAAGGACTCCCCCCCTCCAGGACCAACCAGAACTGCGAAAGGAGCAACAGCCAAACATTAGAGCCACGTCGGTGCGCACACACGCTGCCAGTATGCTATAATCAATGCGAAACCATTTTCCAAGTTCCGGTTTTTTGCCTCGAATGTGACCGCCTAGCTGCTCTGGCCATTTTTAATGGCTACTTCGTGGGTCATTATGATTATGCACGAGCCACGGGAGAGAGGGGGGGTCCGCCGTCGTTAGACGGAGACGAGCCCCAATCCGCGAAGTCTTGCGCCGCTCGTGAAGCTCGCCCTCTCCGCCCGCTGCCGACGACGCTACCGAGCCGCCGCTTCGGAGGGCCAGCGCGAGGTCTCGAGGAACAAAGGAGTCCGAAGGACGACCTGTTGCCTCCTCCACCGGGGGAGTCTCGGCGAACACCGCTGCCGAGTCCGGATTCGAATTAATCTTGTTCAGAATCAATGGTGGGTCGCCAGCGGTTGATGCATGGACGGGATCAAAAGAGCACGTCGGACGAATACTTTCACCACCGTCTGCCCGCGGTGGAAGTGATAAATGGCCGTGTCAAATGCCTTCTCGCACCAGGCATGGGACATCGGTTTCCCGTCACCCTTCGAAGCAGGATTCTCGAGGAAACCCCTGAACGACGATGGTCGTTTCACTGAAAGCCATTTCTTCTCGGGGACCTCGAAGAAGCGCCCGCGCGTAAGGTCTACAAGAGCACGAGCGATCGGCTGTTGTCCACTCTGCCGCCGGCGTGCTCGTGGAAATTAGATAATGCCCAAGTGGAATATCGACGTGAGTCGGTGCCCAGTGATGCCGATTAGGGTCGAATAAAACCCACCAGAATTTCTCAAGTTCCCCGCGCTGCTTTGACTTTTCCTGCCGTTCTGTCAATTATGGCTCAAACACGCAGCCATTTACCATCTGAGTTGACCGTTCAGTTTCACTGACATTTAAAAACCTGTTAACATTAAGACAAACCAATAAACAGTTACTTAGGTCCTTATGTATGGGTCCTGGATTATGAGTCCAAATGTAACGAGAGGGAGGGGGAACTACGTTGAAGCAAAACCGTTCCGCTTTGCTAATATCAAAATGTAATTCTAAGTGTATGATTTAATTAAGCCCATAATAATGAGTCGTGACGGACCGGGTAGACGTCAAAAACAGAGGGTGGGCGGATTCAGATCCCGACAGTTATTTAGATCGTCGTTCCGAACGGGAACCGCTCTTGATTAGGCATATATTAGATATTTGTATATAAACACTTCACTTTATTAAGGCTGTTCAACTTTAAAGGAATACTGAAGCAAAGAATTTAGTGCCCATAATAAGTGGCGCACGTTCTTTCCACGAGCCAGCAGCCGCCGGTACATGCGGGCGAGTACACGCAACGAAAATGACGTCAAAGACCTCCATTCGCGCTTAAAAGGACATTGAAATGCATGGGCTTCGGGCCAAAGGAGAATAAAGACAGGCTTTACAAGTGAAAGCTACGTGCTTATTAGACCAATTAATCGCTTACCTTTTACACCAGACACCACTGTGTAGATGAAAAACTTTTCTTTATTCTCCTTCGGCCCGAAGCCCATACATTTCACTGTCATCTTAAAGGCCGACGACCGGACTCGAAATTCTGCAAGGCAGAAGGTCCTCCTCACCATGGGGGAGGAGGGAACAGGCAACGGTGGACAGGGTAGAAGGGGGAGAGGAGGAAGCGAGGGAAAAGTGGAAAGCGCGAACTGGTCGTCGGCCTTTAACCGCGAATGGAGGTCTTTGACGTCATTTTTGTTGCGTGTGCTCGCGCACACCGGCGGCTGCTGGCTCGTGGAAAGAACGTGCGCCACTTATTATGGACACTAAATTCTTTGGTTCAGTATCCCTTTAACGGCTTCGTATAAACCAACGCGCTGTATCCAAACAAGCCATCACGAGGTGTGGGCACTGCGCGTACGCAAGAACCTGATTTGCGTCGACTGGAACGTCTGCGCATGCGTACCGCCAATAGCTACGCCACCGCAGCGCCATGACGTCACTGCCGCGTGTTGGTCTATATTGTATAAAATTATTTCATTTTTTTTATTTATGCATTCATATCTGCGCGTCCTCGATAACTTCGAATAGAACATGGTGTGAATGTCGCATAGGATCGTTTTCGGATTATTTTCATTATACATATTTCACAGCTAATAAAAGATACTAGCTATCAGTGGAGAAAAAGCTTAGTGTCAATGTGTTCTGAGTGTGTGGTGACCACATCATTTCAAGTGGATGTTGGAAAGGCAACGATTAGTGCGAGAAATTTGTAAAGCTGGACGAGTCCTAGACGCCATTTTCATTATAAATTGAGTGTTTTTTTTAATTATTAATGCAAAACACATTTGAGAACTTCTAACTGATAATACCACTCTGGGCGAAATCAACGTGAAGGCAAAGCAGACAGATCACAATAATTACAATCACGCCTTTTTTTTTCTTTCTGGCGAGTGTGAATTTAATGCGACACACGCCCCCCGTAGCACAGGCGAATCCACATCACCTTTAAAAACAAGGAAATCAACCGTCTTCAGTACACACAAAGCATCTGCGCCTTGCACAGAAGACGCTGGCCATGAGCACGTTGTCATATTGGGTCAGAAGCTTCATAAGTTGAGACTAATTACCTCCATAATAAAACACAAATGTCGTACACACTCACGATATCGGGAACGTGTACTGAGATCAACGTACGGAAAGCTTTTGCAAAAAGCTTGTAGCCAGTGTTATACGGAACGGCGTTCCAAGGAACGGAATTCCTGGAACGCGTTCCTTTTAGGCCGCCGTTCCATCTTGCATCGGTGGAACTGGAACAGGAGCTCGTTACGTTTTTGCGGGAAAAGAAAAAGGAACGCGTTCCTTCTGTATTTTTTTTCGCGGAGTGAGGTCATTTTTATTTTATTTCTAAGGGGGAACTCTAAAAAGTATTAAAAAAATATTGTTATTTTACAAAGAGCAGGATTTTGTTAACTTTTTTGCTACTTATTTTAGGGTTTATTGAGTGGGGTTGTCGCTTGGCAACAGTCGGGTGCAGGTGAGCTGGTTGACATTGATTCTTTTTTTAAGTGCGGAGACTGCGGCACAAGAAACAATACTTTTAGGCGAAAGAAAAGACACAGAAAGAACGTCTCAAACTCAGCTACTTTCTTTGCTTCCACGAATCCTCATACATCCAGAAATCTAAGGTCAACTACAGGCATCACTGAACTTCCGCAAATAGAACTACAGTTACAACAAAAGACCAGGTTACCAGACATTGAGTGCATTATTGTACCTCGAACTTTGGTCACTTAAAAGACATATAAAAATTAATATTTATTACCTCTCCCCTTCTCCCCCACCTTTAAAATGAACAAAGGATCCGACCTTTACGAAGAAGGACTTGTCGTTTCCAAGACTGACCTCTCAAAAGCCCTACCCTCTTCTCCACCCTCTCGTCTTGCTGACAGCAACATCGAGAAGCAACAGTTGTTAAATTCAAACAAGGAGCTTTGTTAGATTGAAACGTGTGGGGTTGTTGTAAACCGCACGTGCAATATTGAATAACCTTTTAATAAAGAATTATAAAATAACTCCGCTCATCCTTCTTGGATCATAGTACATTTGGCTCGGCTGAATCGCCCACCACGAACAGGAATATGGTAAAACGCTGAGATTTTTAAAGGTGAATATATCAACAAATTGATCCTTGTTTTCTGTTGTTTTCCTCTGCTGTCTTTCCATCACTGCAATAAAATTCGTATGTGAGCATTCGATGTGATATATATAAAGAAAACTTAGTTTGATCTAAGTATAAGAATTAGAGAAATACAAAAAATGAGGTATATGTAACGATACGTTTCATTTTTAAAACCGTAACGGGAACTAGTTCCTTTCCCACAGATGGAACCTGAAACGGGAACACGTTCCAAAAGTCAGAAGGAACGAGCAACGAGCTTTTGTTCCTCTTTTTGAGGAACGCGCACAACACTGCTTGTAGCTCTGCACGTTTGTGCAGAGCCTCTCGTCGGCAGAATCGAATATTTCTCGGTCGCGTTTCGATTGCTCATCATTACACTCTTTCACGCTGCTAGCGAATGCTAAGGTCACAACATTTCATTCGCGTATACAAAATCATGAAAGATAATAACGAGAACAAAAAAGCTAAAAGAACAGCCTTCTTAAGTTCTAATCGTTTTGATAGGACACTGAAAGCTCAAGCTGCAGTTCTTTGTTTATTAAAACTTCTTTATACTTGGTTTCAGCTTAAGTCGAGACGCAGCCAACGCTACGAGGCCATGGGACTAATCAAGCAGCATCGAAAGCGCAAGTCACTGGACCTTTTCTCTTCATGATTGGTCAGTCATGATAGAACCCGTAGGATAACACGAGGAACACCTTGCTGGTGCGCTTTTGACGCTGTCTGATTGTTCCCATCAGCTCGTAGCGTCGGCTGCGTCTGGATTTAAGGTAAAACAAAGTATAGTTTCTTCACGCGTTCAATTACCACGCGTAGAAAGATGCTTACACACGCTTGTGAACGACCGCCATGGCTCGTGCATGATCGAACGCTGCAGCGCCGCTGTATGCTCCATGCATGCATTTTACGAATGCGCTCACGCCCCCTGGCCGACAGCAACAGGCCTACATGTTTCTTTGACACAGTCAGTGTTCCTTTCAATGTTCAAAGGACGAATCTTTGCACCCACGGCGCGAATATTCGTGCCTTGAACGCTGAATGACGGTTGCGCTTGCCGTATGGTGCACAAGAGTTCGGGCTTTTGCGAGTGCTACAGCTTGGTACGCGAGAGTTGGAATCTGCACGTCACCACTTTGTGTCGACAGATATATTAGAAATGTAATTTCTAAGAAATGCTGTCAACACTTTGCCACGCCCTTCTTTTTGAATACGTTAGCATTAGAACGTTCGTTTTAAAGAAAACCGGGCGGTATCCATCGTTTGTCAGCGCCGGGGAGAGAAGGAGAAAGAAGGGAAGAGGGTGACACGTGGGATGTTCGCATTGGTCCCAAGCGCTGACGTCAGCACGCGTCAACCTCTCCCTCTCGCCCCGGCGCTGACAAACTGACAGGCACCGCCGGGTTTTTGTCAAAACGAGCCCTTTTGTTTTCGCCAAAGTCACGCGCACAGCTGGCGCGGAGCCAGAGAGGAGGAGGCGCCTCGCAGGCCGCAGTGTGGTGGAATGCGGGCGTGCTCAATTGCCGCAAGACTTGTACACGTTACTGAAAAAAGTAACCAATTACAATTACAATTACAGCCTCAAAATCGAAAAAATGCTCTAAAGTAATCAATTACTTCCCACGTTACTTTTCATACAATTTTTTTTTTATTACGGTAGCACATATACACATTTAAATAGGTGTTCCGCATTTATACTTTTTTTTTTGGCCCTCTACACCTTGTTCAGTTTCAGCCGCAGTTGTACCTCGAAGTTTGCGTCGGTCATCCGCCAACGAATTTTGGCGTCATGAACAGAGCTTCTAGTTTCAATTGGCACAGTTGATGGAGGGATATTATTCGGGAACTAATATTAGGGACGAAGACATAATTTTGACATACCCAATGAAATGTGCTAAACAAAAACAAAGAATATAAATGTTCAAAAGTGATACTCCCTAAACCAGTCAAAAACTCGAAGGAGCGTGCTCATGAATTTGAATACAAACAGTTTCCTGGTTAAAAGCCAAGAACAGTCCAAAGACACGGTCAAGAACGAGAAGGTAGACGAACAACAGCGCTGCTGGAAGTATGCCTAGATCATAGAGTGGCCAGTAGAAAACTGGAGCTTCTCACCTAAAACTGCCGAGCGAAATTTCTAAGCATCCCAGAAATTAAGGGTGTTAAAATTAAACATTTTAAAATTGCGCAGTAAAATGATCAACATGACAAAAAAGCACGTTACCTTTATGTGCGTACGCAAGTTGGAGTCGGTCGCCCTTGAGCATAAAAGAATTTTGAGTAGTGGCCAACAAAGCAAACACTCGAACGTCACGTTGATTTTATCTTTCATTTTTATAACAACGAGAAGAGCACGTCACCTCCGCCGTGTGCAAAAAATGTATTGTTAATTGGATACATCAATTTCCTCCGAAGAGAAGTTGAAACCAACAGGATACGAGAGAAAGAAAGACAAAAAATAAAAGAAAAGAAAAAAAAAGACAGCGGATGCTATGAGCACTCAGAGCCAATCCAAGGCCGTGTGGGTGTCACGTTACCTTGGATAGGGGGCACAGCGACGCGCGGGAGGCGTATCATGGGCTACCTCGACAGAGCGGGATTGGCTAGGATAGCTTGTAGCGTCCGCTGCGTCCGGACGTAAGGTGAAGCGGAGTATCGATATCTTCTAGGTAGCAAATCTTCTATAAAAAGAGAATCAATGACAGGTTAAGAAAAGTTTACGAGGAAAAGAGGAGAAAGCTAACGCAAGCTGGGAGTGGAGAGGAGGTATCTCCTCTCTGTTTCGTTTTAGGTCATTTTGGCGACCAGAACACACAAGCAACCTTTCGTGCCAGAGTCAGGCTGAAGACTGAGCTCTCGGTTATTCAAGATAAAACGAAATAAAAGAAGAGCCGCCTCGTGTACGGGGCGCTCAGGTTACGCGAAGCGGGGAACGGCTCCGCGCGAACGGCGGTTCTCGTTCGCTCTAAGGGACTTTAGAGCTCGCGAGCGTCGGCGACTCCATCTGCTCCATGTCCCAAGCTTTCGTCTGCTTCCTCCTCTCCAGCTCGCAGATATTTCTTAACCTGTCGACCGGTTTTGCCCAGAACTGAGTGACTCCAGCAATTTGCAACCCTCTCGCAAAAAAAAAAAATATATATATTTTTTTTTAAAAAGTGTAATGAGTAATTTTGTAATCGATTACAGCAAGAAAGTAATTAAATTACAAGGATCGTTACTCCTTAAAAGAGGTAATTGAAGCGTTACAAAATTACAGTAAAATGTAATCGATTACAAGTAATCCATTACTTGTAACGCGTTACGTACAAGTCTGGTTGCCACACTGCCGTCGCCGGTTATTCTTCGCTTTGGGTTTCCGTAGTAGTGGTGCGTGGGCTGTGATGTGTGTGTGTAGTTAAAAAATGGATGCGGTTCCCTCCACGAGTGATATGGAAGCTGTTCCTTCAACGAGTGGTATGGATGTGCTTCTTTCCACCAGTGATATGAATGACCGAATCCAAGGGCGTCGACGTACTTTGACAGGCAGAGTACAAAAAAAAAGGTAAACAAAAGGACAACAAGATCCATTGGTGGATTCCTGGGAAATCTGTTAGCATGACCCTTGGGAAACGCCTTATGCACACTCCCCCCTTTGGGAAACGATGACACTAATTCTCTAACGAGGCCAAATATAGGCAGCAAAATATGGAGGAAGCAAAAGGGAAAGCCAAAAGAGAAACTTTAAGGGGTCAGCGTTAGCGTATCCCAAAGGGGGACGTGTGTGGCGTTTCCAACGGCCATGTTTACGCATTTCCCACGAATCCACCAATGGGCTTTCCTGTAATTTTTTCTTTCTGTTTTTGGCCGCTTTGATTGGTGCAGCTAAATTTTTAACCAACTCGCTTCCATTCACAACTTTATCTCCCTCCCCTATTTATCTACATTACGAACCGTTCTTGTTTTTATTTAATACATCCAATCCGACCAATTGTTATCAGTCAACACCACCCAGATGAATCAAAGCTTGTTCACTCCCTTGCAAAAAAGCAATACAAAGGAAGTATAGTAATTGTGTACTTTTATGAAACAAAAAAAGTACACGTAAAGTATATTTTTAGCCTACTTTCAACATTTAAACTACCGCGTGAGTCAAATGGATCGTTGGCTCTTTGAAGAAACCGCATAAATAGGCTTCTTAACATATCGAGCAAAGATTTTGTACAGAGGTGGCCAAAGACGATGCGTTTCGTTTATAAAACTTTCAAAGAGCGAGCTTATATGGGTAAAGAGTAGAACATTAAGAGCGTATATTTGCTACCTACGGCGGCCGACTGCTAACAAAAGCTGTCTGAATGGCGCAGCCGCCGACGAATGGAGGTAGGTAAGAGCGAGGGCACGACACAGACACGGATCTCTGATAGCAGACTATCTTGAGTCAAACGCGGCGCAAACTTTTTTTTTTTTTGTAGGGCATGATTTTGTTATTTACTAAAACAAACTAAATAAACACAAAACCAACTAGGTATTTTTTTTTTGTTTTTTAAGGGGGGGGAGGGGGGGCTATTTTGGTTATTTGTGAACGGCTGCTGCCATCTGTCGGCTGTGTCGCCATTCAGGCTCCTTTCGTTAGGTAGCAAGTCCAGGCCTTTAATTTCCTACCCTACACTCGGGTAAGCTCTTTGACATTTTGATACGCAATATTCATCCTCTTCAGCCAGCTCTGTAGAAAGTCTTAGCTCCATACGTTGAGATACTGATTTACGATGTCCCTTCAATTGGTCAACTAGTGCCACTAGATAAGCTACGCTTCAGAGTAACGACACTTGGCCATATTGTGGCTTAAAATCATGGTTGCCAGTTATCTGAAGCTTTATCTGAAATCGCAGGAAACGCTTTTTCGTCCACTACAAATGTTTAAACAGTTCGCGACAAAGCAAAGGAATATTACACGAGCTTCCTAACACCGAATCTAATGCTGAGGAGGTCACACGTTTGACTCATGATGATCGGGAGTTGCGTCTGCTCTGCATACAAGCCAAAATGGCGGCGCCCACAACAATGTCGGGGAACGGAATGCCGATACTCTAAGGTCAGCTCATTTAGTGGCTCTAGGTTCAGCGATCCCTCTGACTCGCGCGTTTCACTAGTTTCTAAATATTTTAAGTATTCTTTGTATTTCAGCGGAGTGATGCGCGCGTCGAGCCAGACTGTGAAGTAGGTTACGTATGTTTAATATTCGCGTCTCCAGCTCGACGCTCACCCTCCCGCGGCGGAAAGGGGAAGCGCTTTAGTGAGGGTCCCCCGATTCTCCTGCTCAGCGGGCACGGCGGAACTGCTCGCGATCGTGGCTCGCGAATTGTCATTTCCGAATGCAAACAACACTCTTCACACTCTCAACGTAGTGCTGCAGCCGGTATGGGATTGTATCTTACCGGAGAGTTTTAGTATTGCGCATAGAAGCAAACGCAAGCGGAGTGCGTTTGCGTTAGAGTTGCGTGCCCCACGTTGTGCGTTCGCTTCATCGCCATGCGCCATCCAAGACCGCAATTTCGGGCTCCGCGCACGCGCAGTGTGCAACATGCAAAGCTAACGCAAACACACAGCTCTTGTGTTCGCTCGTATACGCAATACTAAAACTCACTACTATTTCACCGGCTTCCAACGCCAACGAAACGTGCTGCAGTGAGCTGACGTGCAAGCAGGTAGGCGCTCCTTTGAACTGGAGAGGCTGAGATTTGCAAAACGACGGAGATAAAAATGAAAGTAACTAAATGTTATAAAAAGAAACAACTAATAACTAAAATACAATTTGTTTTTCTGTTTTTGTCTATTTTTGGGCATTTGGTCTGGAAAAACATTGGCGGCGATTTTGGACGTTTTGCCAATTGTAAAAAGTCGCGACTTTGATAGCAAAATATACTTTACCTACAATTAATGCAATTTTACATGGATTTCTCACATTAGCTAGAATGTTTTAATTGATTTTAGACAATTTTTAGTTTATTACTTAGTAATTAAAAATGCTGCAATTGGCACCAGTGATGATAATTAGCACACTTTTGATTGACGTATTTGTTCGCGCGTTTGAAATTACATCATAAGCAACAAATTATCTTACAACTTGAACAATTATTTATTAATATATCTGAATTTTAATATTATTATTATTCTTACAAAACGCGCCAATGTATGCCCCCCAATTAACGCCAAGATCACGAAAAAACGCCATTTAACCATAATAGTAATTCCAGAAAGGAAGAATTTTGTTTTCTTTTTAGCATATGAAAAACTCTGACATCGTTGTCAAGCTAGACAGAGTCAAACACTGGATGTAATATAAAGTTATGCGCCACGCGTTTTTATAAAACACACACACACACGTCAGCTGTCTGACTCGGATTCCGTCTTTGGGTTGTTGCAGTGAGAACAACGTTTATTAATTTATACGTTTTGTGGACATATTGTAAAACTTGGAATTATTCTCTTATTCTTGGGCTGAGAATAATGTTGAACTAATTAATCATCTAAATACCCCAAAACCCATTAAAAGGCCCGCAGTTCATTATTTCCCAAGGCAATTATTTGAGCGAGAAAAGGCAGCGAGAACGCACAAATATCAGCACAGATTTTTTTCAACAACTACAGATACCAGCCTGGATCGAACATGTATTTCATAAAATAAAGTTTCCGCGAACAACTTCTCTAACTAAATAATTACGATGTGAGACACATCTTGAGTTATGAAAGAATCCGAAATTAAGTCCTATATCGAGAAATTAAATCCAAAATAGAGGTTCGGTTTCGCTCTAGAATTAAAACGTTCCTCCTGGCGTAAATATTACGCTGAACACCGTTTTTGTTTTCAGGATAAAGAGGTGACCTGCGCTCATAAAACCCTGGCTTCCTCGTATTACCAGAAATAATTTGTGTCGCTCAGTGAAGCCAGCACACTAGACAGGCCCAATAGCGGCACGCATCTCCGACCCTCACGATAACCGCCATTTTGGAAAATGTGTGGCGCCACCTATAGTTAGTTGCAGTCGCGAATACTATTCGAAACCAAGGGTTTCCCCAGGAATTGAAATTAGCGGGAAGGGGGGCTAAATTTTAGGGGGGGGGGGGGGGGTGGGTTAAGGGGGCATTGAGAATGGAGGAGTCGTTGCGAATTAAGGGGGTGCTTTCAAAAAAACATGGGGGTGTACACCTCCCCTAGGGGGGGTGTAGGGAAATCACTGTTCGAAACTAAAAATATACTTTGAGTAAACATTTCCAAGTGGGTCATAGAAGTGCAAAATCAGTATACTTTTAGTGTATTACTTTTGACCATGGACTGCTTGCTTCCTCTTCCTTTACGAAACGTTGTCACAATAGGACGGCACCGACTCAACGACTGGGCGCCGAGCGTCGGCCCGCTGATCGAACACGAGTCCCTGCCGAACGCTGACAAAGCGCTCCTGCATGCTCAGCAGGCACGTAGCCGGGGGGGGGGGGGGGGGGGGGGGAGGGCCCATGGGGCCCGGCCCCCCTTCCCCGAAATCTTCTATTTTGCTGGGACCACCTCTCCCCCCTCCCCCTCATACAGCATTTTGTCATGGGCGCCCCCCGCCCCCCCCCCCCCTTCCCCGAAAACAAAATCCTGGCTACGTGCCTCAAGCTCAGTCTATGCCCACGCTCGGTCGTAGTATGATAGTGTCAAACTTCGATAGCATCATATCACCTATACTTCGTTTCGGCTTAAGTCCAGACGCAGCCGACACTCTGAGGTAATGGACCCTATCAAGCAGCGTCAGAAGCGCAAGTCCCTATGCCTTTTCTGTTTATGATTGGTTCAGCAATGATAAAAGAAAAACAAACATGACGAACACCCTGATGGTGCGCTTTTGACGCTGTCTGATTGGTCCCATCAGCTCGTAGTGTTGATTGGCTCTGGATTTAAGGTAAAACGATTTATAACCTTGCTAAACAAGGTGATGCTTCATCAGTGCACACTGCAACCAGCCTATAGGCAACCTGCAATCAGTGCACACTGCATTTCGCAACGACTCCTCTATTCTCAATGCCCCCCCCCCCCTTAACCCCCCCCTCCCCTAAAAATTTAGACCCCCCCCCCCCCCCCACCCTAATTTCAATTCCTGGGGAAACCCCTGCCTGCAATGCGTTTTGTTATGGCGCTATCTAGCGACTGAAGCAAGAAACATTGGGTATGCCTGGGAGTGGCGGCTGCATTGTTCAAACGTGAACTATTACTCTGGTGGCGCCGCTTAGCCTAGCGTCTGAAGCAAGAAATACTGGGTAGGCCAGAAAGCCGTGATCACATAACATGCCAGTACGATAGAAGCTACGGCCCTCGGGCCAATCGGAACGTGACTACGTATCACCGGAGTGCGCTTTTACTGCGAAGAAGTTTCAAGCTTTTCGCTGCGTCATGCTCCAATATGTGTGCGTTGCGCTCGTATACGTAGCGCATATCGAAGCCGTCGGCGAGCAATGTGGAGCTTATCGTTCACCCTTTGCCAAGTTACAACGAGACAGGGTATAACCGTGGGCTCTCACTCTGCTGTCACCACCTGGCTGTTGCCGGCTGGCTATAGGCGTTTGCAAAAAAAAAAAAAAAAAACGCGCTTCAGAAGCTAATCTGGCCAGTATGGAGGGAAAATGCTTTGTTCAGGCGCCAGTCTGACGACCGTGGTCACGCCTTAGCAAGGCTACGGCGCCCGTCCCGCGTGGCTCTGGCCCCAAGACACAACCCTCTCTCCTATAGTGGATTCGGTGTTGGGGTAACGCCGACAAGGTTTGACCAGAGGAAAATTGGCGACTCCCTCGCCGGAGGGACAAGGCAGACAAGGCGGAGGGTCAACTTATGTTTTTCAGGTTTTTGTTTGTTTCTTTTTCCCGATCCCCCATTACTCATACGCGCGATATCCTACAATATCTGGTGATAGTTGCAAAAACGCAGAGGGGAAGGAACATTTTGCTTAGATGGGCAAAAGAAGGAATCATACCTGTTTTTTTTTTTTATTTATTATTCTACTCTAGGTGGCGCAAACTACTGCCCGTTATAAAGGATACAGCCGTCAGCATCCATCCATCTATCTAGGCTTGACTGTCAGACGTTCTAGACCACTGATCTCTATTGTAGTAGACTGGATCGCGGATCGGGAGCCCATCGGTGGCACCACCGGCGGCCCTTGCTTGACACCAGGCAATACACGCAAGTATATGGGAGAAATATACCAAAGTAGTTATATTGAAACTTCTACGCGGTGCTCGAAGGCGAGAATTTCATGATGTGCTGCGATCATTATATCGGGTGTTCGGAGATTGAATCGGCATTTTCCAAGTATTCGAACGCCGGTTAGAAAAATCAAACGTGCCGGAGCACCCACGGCTGGGCTGGCAAGCTTGCTCTCGTAGTGGAGTAAACAAAGGAACTTGCCGTCAATAAGACCGTCCTCGGGGAAGCCCAGAAGTTGATGAATGTCGAAAGAGTTTCATCTTGAGAGCGAATTTCCGGGAGTGAGCGAATTCCGCGTAGCAAAGCCTTCAAACTTGTCGTCCACTAAGCTTAGCTCATCGAAACCGCCACCGAATCCGCGGTAACTCTGTAACTCTTGTCTCGTTGTGCTGCACGACATTTTTCGTCCAGCGGAGTCACTTTTGGCCCCAAAACATTCATTTATAAGAACTGTGAGGGCTCTCAGTTTTAATGTTTCTGCACAAGCTATTTGACAGGCTTCCCGCAAAGCAGCCCAAACGTTTCCGTGCCACCAACAGCTTAGAAACGGGGGAAACAGCACTTTTTCTCGTTTTTCCCATAGGGACCTATGCACTATAGACCATTCCACTTAGCGTTCTCTGGGCGGCACCATTTTGTTCGACAGCAGCGCCCTCTCCATACATCCGGGAAACTCAGCGGGTTCGGCGGGGTAAAACGAGAGTGAGGGCACGCGCCCGACTCCGCTAGCAGACAACAAACCTGGAGGTTGCCATTCTCCATCTTTGGGCTGTACCGGCGGGCAGTACGGAACATCGAATTCTCGCTCGTGGCTGCCGTTGTGAAGTGGTTCGCGTTCTTAGAATAGTTATGGCTACTCCAAAATCAGCCTATAGCTCTCTGTTGTTCTATTTCGGTAAATGATCAACTAGCATATCTTTTTTCCGTTACTTAAAGGGGCACTGACACCCCAAAGGTCGTATTTTTTTTATTGTCTAAAACGACGCAAGTCGTAGTCATAGACACGCAAAAAAAAAAACCGCATCGCGAAGAAAAATTTCCCCGCGCGCGCGCGCGCCTTTTTATTTTTGGCGTTTAAATCTCCCGCCGCTACCTCCTCGCTTCTTTTGATCGGTGACGTCAAAAATCAGGAAATGTAGAAGCTTCGTAGGTGACATTTCTATAACATTTAATAACGGCAATCATAAAACATGTTTTTTGACGCAATTGCGAACGCACTACGGCCCCTCTTTTTGAAATACCAAAAATCAGAGTTCGGTGAGATGTCCCCTCCTAGATGTGTGTCCTCTCTCAGAAAACTTGGCGGTGCTCGAGCAGATCGGCGAGTTGGGGAAGAAACCAGTTTTTTCCCGCGCGCCAGCTCGCCTGCTCCTCGCATCGGGTCAGCGGAGGTCCGAGAGAAAGTCGAGTCGCAGGAGACCGCAAAATTTGACTGACTGCACTGGCGGGGATCGCGCGGGAACTTCAAATTTGGCATTTGGAAATTGTTTTTTTAATTCACAAATACTGAATTCCCAAGTTTCGAATTTTGAGGGTAATGTCCCGGCACCGTTTTCAATCGTTTAGGATAATAAAAAAAAATATGATTTTGACGTGTCAGTGCCCCTTTAAATAGCAGTTGAGTCAGCCGGCAGTATTACCCTCAACTACTGCGTGTATTGCGGCAGGGGAGCACGTTTTTATTTATTATTTCAGACTTCCACTCATGGTCTAAAGGCCTACACCAGTACGAACTTTGTATAGTAAAAAAGGTACAGCAACCGGATTTACTTTTCGCCGGAGAGACCGGCCAATCTGACACAGTTTTCCCTATTTTTTTTTTTTTTTTATTTGCACGCAGGTAACAGAGCAATTGAACCCTGTTTGTCTTTTTATCTGGCATAGTATTACACGATAACTGGCATACCGAAATCTCCGCATCTGCGCTTGAAATTTCCAAAATGACGCGATTTTAAACAGAGTTGGTACGCCAGCCGGATGCTAGGTACAGCCCACTCGGCGGAGCAGACGACATGCGCGTGAGAGGGGGAGGGCATTTTTTTCAATCATTACCCTTTCTGCTATGACCCTAATGGAACGGTCTATAGCTGGTGTCAAGTGATGGCCACCGGTGGTGCCTCTTGACCCCAGCAAGAAGACAAGCCTCAATCCGCGATCCAGCCTTCTACAGTAGAGATCGGTGTTCTACACGCGCCAGCAGCAAGATTGAGGCTCCCAGAGGTCGTACTACTTCAAACGTCTACACCTGCCCTTACATCACTCTGGACATGTGACTAAGAATAAGACGGAGATTGCAGCGGTGGCCGCTTGCGAGGTTAATATCTCCACTGGAACGCGGTGACGTCAAAGCTGAGCCCGGGCAGGGGGCCCGGGCTTGCTGGAGGGCGGAACCTCCAGGGCCCGGATTCCGGCGCATCGAAGCCAGCGCGCATACGTTACAGTAAGGTCCACGTCAAGGAGCTTGGGTTGCTCGAAACGCGCCATATTTCAAGGGCCCATTACACCGCGACGGCTTAATTCCCAGGCCTTCTTCCGCAGGCATTGGTGGGTGTTTTTTTGTTCTGTTTTTCTTTTTCATATTTTTGTTTGATTTACCAATAGCATAATTCATAAAACAATGAACGCATGTGCCGCCGCTTTATTGCAATTCGGACGTTAAATAATGACGGCAATATATAATTACAAAAAAAAAAAAAACGTTCTCCCGATGCGCTTTTCTTGCACGTACCTTGTTTCCTCCTCTAGGGGTTCTTATTTATGCGTCCGGATAGAGGCCATTAATTTATCGATTTTACTTCCTATGATGAAGGAGAACTAAAGCGAAGAAAAAACAGCATTAAACAAACACACACACAAAACGTAGAAAGGCTGTGCGCCGTTACGGGGGAGAGCCAGCCGAGGTGTATATTCATCGCAAATTTAGATATATGAGAATTTTTATCGCTCCTGTAATAAAATTAAAATGCATATCTATATTTATGCGCTAGCCAGCGGCCGCACACCGCGCGCGGTACAGACAGCCGCACGCGGAGAATCGGTATTAAAGCATTTAAGCCGGAGCCGGTAGCGCGGCTAAGAACCGTGAGTCGTAGAAATCGAAATAAGCGAGCGCGGGGGGAAGGGGGGAGGGGGCGAAAAATTAAAGGCGAGCGCGCCAGCGCCTTCCTAATTCTTCCCATTCCGCGTTGCTCTCGCCAAGTTACTGGGACCGCGTACGTGTGCGTAAGGTTTATGTGTAATGCGGTGCGGAAACCTTGCCGCGGTTAATACGTGACTTTCAAACGCAGTTAGAGCGCCGCGAAGCTCCTGGTAAAAGGAACTATGGAATAGAATCAAAATGAGAACAGCGATCATAAGCAAACGTCATAGCACTCGGACGAATGGTCTCTAAGACTGACTATCGTTACCATGATTAGTAAAACCCGCGTTCATCTGTCGGCAACAGTACATAGGGAGTTCGAGAAGATCGCAGGGTGAGGCCACGGTATCAGTTTCGAGTAGCTCGCAAACAACGCTATGAATAAAATTTTAAGAAAAGGTGTTACAGAAGCATGTTAAGGTGTCAAGATGACTGAGGTCGTTCCTTTTGCTTTTTTCGCCTAGTTTCCTGCAGGTATGCAAAATAAACACTGCGTCTTGGCTGGGCCTATGTAAAAGTGGCGGTCGGGGCGTGTCCTTGGGGTTTCTGCTGGCTTTCTTTGATAACCTTATCGCTGTTGCTTCGCGTCTGCGGCAACAGACCTGACCTCGTGTACGGTATTGGAGAAGATGGTCTGCGGGGCACATAAAAACAATTTCAGAAATAAACCATGTGCATGGTAGAACAGTAGTGCAGTAGTTGCAAGTGTCCCAAGAACAACCATGTGCATGGTTGTTCTTGGGAGACTAGTTTTGTTTGCCCCCTTTTCAAGGTGCCACACCGTCGGGTTCCAAATATCAGATCCTCATCAGCTCGCCTCCGTGATCACGATTACTCCAATAAAACAGGATAATCGCGCATTCTGAATAAACCAGCAGTCGCGAGTCACGCATAAAAACGAAGTTGCGAAGAGGAATCCCTTCCGCTTTCCGTCGGTGCTTTGTTGCTTTCGGCATTTTTTTCTTGGGTTGATTTCAGTTCAGCTTCTTCATGTAATTAAAGCAAAGCACTAAATTAGCAGAAGTCGAAAGGAGTCACACAACCAAAGAAGAAAAAATAAAAAGAAGAAAGAATCTAATCGAGAGCTAGACGACGTTTTACTATGAGACTCAGCTGAGTCTAATGGAGGAACTTGCTGTCAGATCGGGACTCCGCAAGTGACTTTTTTCTTTTAAATTGTTCCGGTATACAGATAACATTTGGTGTTGATTCCAACCCGCCTTTAACGCAGAAAATGGCGCTTCAAACCATATAGTTATTTTAATGTGTGATAGAGGTTCAGGTGGAGCTATAGTGTGCTGCGGCAAAACGAAGCATACAGCAACTAGTTTAAAACTTCCAGTAATGCATTTCTACGGAAAAAGAGGGTGCGTTATCCCTCCGCGCTCAACTGTAAGGGCGGATATTACAAAGAATTATGACGTAGTAACTAGTTCGGAATATTTCTCAATCGTACAACCAAAAATATTTGTCAATTCAGTGTCTTTTTTTTTTTTTCAAATTCATGATAATAAGCTTCGTCTAAAATGGCTCCATAGATGCGTTTTTGCGAGGTTGTTGCCACAGGGCGCGCATTTGTCCATAAAAGCAGAGCCGAAACGTAAACTGAATTAGTTCAATTGACGGCATCGCCAAAAAGCTGTGTTGGGGTTAACGCGTTACAACTAACGTCGTTACCGGTAACGCGTAACATTTTGCTCAGTACCGTGGTAACGTACTTGTTACTTTTTCATAACAGTAACGGGCTAACGTACTTACGACACTTATTTCGAGCTACGGGTAACGTGCTTACGTTACTCGTTACATATTCTTCCCGAAACCTGAAAAGAGGTGCACTTATATTGTTCTCGTGTTCTTGTACTTTTCCTTACCTTAACCTCCAGACGCAGCCGACGCTACGAGTTAATAGGGCCAATCAGACAGCGTCGAAAGTGCACCATCATGGTTCTCGTCGTGTTTCTCTACGTATTCAATCATCGCTGAACCAATCATAAACAAACAAAAAGAAAGGTCCAGTGAGCTACGCTTTTGACTCTGCTTGATTGGTCCGATTAGCTCGTATCGTTGGCTGCGTTTGGACTTACGCTGAAACCAAGTATAGGCGCCAAGTCGTTCATTATTTAACTCATTCCAGATACCTTCAACGTTTTGCCTGTCTTTTCCCCACGCAAGAACTTTAGCAAAAACCTCGCCGCCCACGCCCTTTGTCCCTATGTCAAAAGAAACACTGTCGCCAAGAAAACGCTAGTACCGTTAATTTATAAATAAAAAAAAGTATCACAGAGATAACGTGTGTTTCTTTTTATCAGTAACGGTAACGCGTTCCTTTTATTTTGAGGTAACGTAGGTCGGTTACGCGTTCCTTTATTTTGCAAGTAACGAGTAACGTATTTCGTTACTTTTCTTCGGCAACGCCTACAACACTGGCCAAAAGTGACGCTGATGTGCAACATCGGGAGGGACGACAAATACTAGACAGTAACGCGGGATCCAAAACTATAGCTGTGCACGTGAACGATCAAAATAAAGTAAAAAGGAAGTATTTATTGCGATTAGCAATTTATCGTTTTTGTTTTTATTTTTGTGTTCATGCATACACGCTGTTCGAGGCGGGGCTTTGGCCGCACGTCCGGGAGCTTCCTGGCTCGTGACGACGACCATTCCCCGAAGAGAAGAACCCAGGGGTCCAGTGGAGGTGGGAGAATTGGTAACGTAACGAACGGTTTAATTACATGGTAGCGATACAGTCGTCAAATCCAAGAGAACAAATGGAGCCCTCACGCCCCGCCTTATATAGGGGTCCGTTTTCTCCCTCTCTCTCCGCCAGGGCAGCAGGTGCGACCGCCACGTGCTTTGCAGCTGGGTCCGCCGCGACGTAGTCAGAAATGAGTCATAGCCAAGGTTCTCCGCAGTTAGGCCAGGCCTCTCTCCCCTTCCGGAGCGCACGAACCCACACGCACACACACACACGTCCCGTTGACGTCACGGACGCGTTGAGACACGTTTTGGGCAGCCTTCGACAGGTGGGCGTCAGTCCTGAACACGTCGGGACTCGTTTCGGGACTCGTTTCCGCAGCGTTGAAACTCGGAAGAAGGTTGCCGAAGGTTCCATTCTTAACAGCCCCCTCCGGGGCCAGGGAAACCTCGAATGGCCGGTGGTACAATCGCTGGCCTGAAGAGGTGGGCTTGGAGTAGGCCTTGAGAAGACGCTGCAAGCACCAAACAAACTCCCAAACCTCTCACAACGGAGGCATCAGCGGAAACGTCCCCCACAAAACCACGCCACACCGCAGTCAAACGCTCGCAATTCGCCAAAGACCCGCCAGACTGGAATACGGATTACCAAAATTTGGTACAATTCCGGGTATCGAGACCCCCTGTCGCCAAAAAAACTCATTTTTCCAACGAGGTCACTAAGAACAAAAGACAAAAGACAAAAACTTTTCGCAATTTGTGAGGTCATTTTGGGGTTTCAACGAAGTGCTCCCACTTAGATCCTCATTCCCGTGGATGACGAAGACCTCTGAGATCATCCCTACTATTTTTCGTGATGTCAGAAAAATCTGCTCAACCCATCGGCATTGCCGTTAAATTTGCCTTTCCTTTTTCTAACGCTGAATTCATAGTGATCGATTTTCACGTGATTTCTAGACGTGAAAATGCGGTCCTTATAGCGCCGATAAAACAATCCGCCTCTTTCGTTCCCCGTCACATTGGTCCTAGCAATCTCCTGAGCTGTACAGCGAAACCCTGACACACTAGGGTCGCTCTTCTGCTCGACTGTCAAAGACACTCTGTCTACTCGTAGCAGAGGACCAAAGTTACGCGACGCCGGAGCTACGAGAGATCTTTCACTGATCCCGTCTTCCTCCGCCTTTTTCGCCGGCGCGTTGGGACGGCGTACCCTTTCTAGCGCTGCGAGGTCAGGCTGTTCTACAACCTGGTCCCTCTCATCCCGGTTTTATGCCTCCAACTCTGGGAGTGCTTGCTCCCCGTCAGCTGCCTCTGGCTCTGGATCCCTCGTCAACAAAGGGGCGACCTGACGCGATTTGGACCTCGTACATGACTGAACTAGCCCTTCTCCCAGTTGTTGACCCCTTTCGCGCAGCAGGAAATCTGACCGGTTAGAAAACAAATAAGGATACTCCAACGGGACTGTTTGCGAGACAGCCGCCTCTGTCACTAGCTCTCCGAACGGGCCAGTTATCCTTACCGTCGCCATAGGCAGACAGACACTGTGCTTTTCGAGCAGCTTCTTGATCCAAACTACCTTTCCAGTAAAATCGGATGGCGTTACATACGACGAATGAACAACGTCCATCGTCGCTGCACTGTCACGAAGCACCCTGCACGGCTTTCCGTTTACCTGGAGCTCGTGAAGATAGGGACGAAGGAGCTTCAGGTCCTCGTCACTACCGTTCACGTACGAGAACACCACCCGCGGTTTCTTACATCTGGCCGCTGTGTGTCCCGGCTCCTGACAGTTGTAGCACAGGAACGGCTTCCTTGCCTCGAACTGCCCTGTTGGGCTTTTCCGCGCCTCGTCTCCGTTCGAGTGTTCTGCGCTCTTTTCTGGGACCCTTTGTCCTGCTTCGGGCTTCTCGGGCCCGTTTTCTCGCGAGCCGTTCCCCTGTCGGAAGGTCTTGCGCTGATCGCTCCGGCCGGGTTCGCTTTCCTCTCCGCTCAGCTTTCTACGCGTTGCGTACTCTTCGGCTAGCTCAGCGGCCCTTTCGACAGAGTCGACTCCCACCCTATCCTGCACCCAGAGCTTGACTGACTGCGGAATGCTACGAAAGAACTGTTCGAGGCACACACACTCGACTACCTTGTCTCGGCTCTCGTACACTTCCTCGCTCTTCAACCATTCTATCAAATTGGTTTTAAGCCCGTACGCGAATTCCGAGTAGCCCTCGCTGCTCTTTTTGGATGCGTTTCTAAACCTTTGACGGAACGCCTCGGCAGAAAGGCGGTAACGCTTCAAAAGGCTGGACTTCACCTTGTCGTAGTCGTCCGCGTCTCCAGCACTAAGGCGCGCGACAACCTCTGCAGCGTCACAGGGCAACAGAGTCAAAAGCCGTTGCGGCCACGTTTCTGGGGCGAAGCTCAACTTCTCACATGTCCTCTCAAAGTTAACTAAGAATAGGCCCACGTCTTCCCCAACTTTAAACGGCTGCATGAGCTTCTTCATTTGATACGACTCGGTCTCACTTGCTCGTACCGGAGCCCCAACTCTACTGTTCTGCGAGTTTAATCGCTGTTGTTCAATTTCGAGCTCTAGCCTTTTCAGCGCCCGCTCCTGGTCTCGTTCCTCTTTCGCTGCAGTCTGTGCCTCTTTCGCTGCAGCCTGTTCTCGCTCTCGTTCCTCTTTCGCTGCAGCCTGTTCTCGCTCCTCTCTTGCTGCAGCTTCACTCTTAGCGTTCTGAAGCAGTTCCCACGCAATTTTAATTTCCTCTGCTTCCGCGCTCTCTGAAATCGCTTTACTGATCTCAGATTTCTTCATCTCTTGCTCCACCTCCACACCCAATTCTTCACATAAACAGAGTAAATCTGTTCTCAGTAACCTCATCAGATCCATGATCGCTGCTCTTTAGCTTTGGCTTTGCAATAAAACTTGTCGCGAGGTTGTACACAAACCTAGCGCACGAGTCAAACACTAAGGATTCCCAGCAGTTAAAAATTAATTACCCATAATCTGAAGCCTGGCGAATCTCAAAGCAAAGTCCAAACGCTCACCCGCAGATGTAGCACGATGTCGCATGGTCCGATCCCAACCGCTGCCAACCAGTTGTTCGAGGCGGGGCTTTGGCCGCACGTCCGGGAGCTTCCTGGCTCGTGACGACGACCATTCCCCGAAGAGAAGAACCCAGGGGTCCAGTGGAGGTGGGAGAATTGGTAACGTAACGAACGGTTTAATTACATGGTAGCGATACAGTCGTCAAATCCAAGAGAACAAATGGAGCCCTCACGCCCCGCCTTATATAGGGGTCCGTTTTCTCCCTCTCTCTCCGCCAGGGCAGCAGGTGCGACCGCCACGTGCTTTGCAGCTGGGTCCGCCGCGACGTAGTCAGAAATGAGTCATAGCCAAGGTTCTCCGCAGTTAGGCCAGGCCTCTCTCCCCTTCCGGAGCGCACGAACCCACACGCACACACACACACGTCCCGTTGACGTCACGGACGCGTTGAGACACGTTTTGGGCAGCCTTCGACAGGTGGGCGTCAGTCCTGAACACGTCGGGACTCGTTTCGGGACTCGTTTCCGCAGCGTTGAAACTCGGAAGAAGGTTGCCGAAGGTTCCATTCTTAACAGCGCTAAGAAGTTGTGTTCCATTGTTCTAACGATGTCCACCTGCTCGGAACCGACGAAAATGGGAGAAAGCCACAAAACACTCAGTGACCGATAAGAGCGACCAAGTATAGTATATAAAATACCGAAAGGAAAATTACGCTTCATAGCCTATATAATGTTTCTGTTTCGCGTGTTTTTAATCACCGGTAAAGTTCCAAGGCGAGTTATTTTAATATATAAAGACGTATGATCTGGCACATTAGCAATATGAGCGTCATCGGAATGCCCACCTTAAACAAACCGAAGTGTCTTTTTTGCGAGTTTTGTGGGGTTTTTTCTTAATATTTGTAGATTGTCTCTGCTACACATCTGCGCTTGAACAGAAATTTGGGACTGAAATAGTACAGTCAACGGTCAACTGTCAGAAACAATACTCCAACGAAAGCTTTTTACACGTTTAAAGTATTAATAAAGGCGCATCTGTTTGCTCTAATCCAAGTAACAAAAATAATTCATGTTATTCTTCGCCGAAGAGAAACAAGGCACGCTTGTTTTCTATGTGAAAGTACACGAGGGCCGCAAAAGTAGACTCATCGCTGCAGCTTTAATTTGCAACCGGAAGTCGCGTAGACAGTAGCGCCAGCTCAACTTCCACCTTACATTATAATACCTCTATGGTCCAGACGAAATCGGAATGTTGACTCCCAGACGCTTGTTCCGTCGACTTCGAAAGGGTATGTCGAACTGTGTGCCTTTCTGGAGCCTTTTTTTTTTCTCCCTGAGTAGTGAGGGTCTGGAGCATGCATACTATATACACTGTAATTTACGGCACCTGAAAGTGATATCAGTTTAGTGAATTCAGCTACGGTGATAATCATTGCTAAGGGGTCTCCGATTTGTTTATGTCATATCCCATACTTTTTTTATTGCGAAAACTGCGTGGGCTGCTCAGAAAACGTTTTTGCTACCTACACACATAAAAAAGCAAGAACCAAAACGATACCGGAAAGCAGTCTTCTACGACCTTTTTTTCTTTTTTTGTAGACTTTGATTACGTATTGCTGACATTCTGAACCACTGGAACTGGCAATGGCGTACCCAGACAAAGCCTGCACTAGTGGCAAAAGCACTGGCGTGTCTAGCTAGCCCTTTCGGTCCTAGATGTTTTTTCTTATGTAGTACATTTTTTTTTATCTTATTGGGATTATTTATTACCTAAGGAAAAATAACAAACAAAAATCACAGTTTAGCGTCCGTTGGATATAAAAGTTCTATACAAGTACGTGTATACTCATAATAGGACATGAGGCCTCAGTGGTTGTGATGAAGGTACAAACGAAACTTGGTCCCAGAGTTTATGATTCAACCGGTATAAAAATTGCGCTGTTCCAAAAATAACGCGAGGCTCACACGGAGCTCGCGGTTCACTGACAAGAAGGGCTCGTGCGCGTGGGAGGCCTTTAGGTAATTCTTTGCTTTTGGTAAGAAGACATAAACATTCAGAAGGGAAAGAGTGCAGGCGATCTGGTCAAACGACATAGTTGAAAACCCTGAGAAAAGGGGAAATAAAAAAAAAACGGTTTTTCTTTGCATCCGTCAGGTTTGCAGCACTGGTGTTCTTTGTATGCCAGACGCCTGCGACCAACCGGATTGCACCTAACATCATTCACTGCAGTTCCGTGGTAACAACTTGACCTTGTAAGTTGCTAAAAAAAGATATGGTCTTCTACGCTTTCGTGGCTGGTCTACTTTACCAGCTTTTGCTAACGTCACCACCTCACTCACGTTAAAATCTACCAAATCTATCCGTTCCTTTCTGTTCATTCCTTCTAGCCCAGATTCCGCCTATATTCAAGCTAAGATTTTGTTAGGGACAAGTTGATGAAGTTTGTGATCACGGACGGAGTCCATTTTCTCGAACGAACGAATACAGTGAATATGGACCTTATAAACATGCGAGCCTCAACATAGAGTTCCTTATCGCAGAGTAGAAGGTATCAAGCAGGTATACTAGCAGTTGAAATAAAATCAAATCAAAATGAACATCTATAATGAAATTAAACATCCGAGTTCGACTTGCGAGACACGCCAAGCACTGGGCCCTGATGTTCCCAATATAGTACACATGTACGTCGACATGCTACGCCGAAAGTGTGCACTAGGGAAAAAAAACTTTTGAGTGAATTTAACGTCTTTAGTATCTTGAAAACAATCGACTAATGTATCACCGCACCTTTGGGAATATTTAGAAAGTAAACAAAAATGCTAAATATGCCCTTATTGGCGCTTTGTGCACGTGCGTTTTCCAACATTTTCGTTGTCACTTTCCATTGTTCCAGAGAACCAAAAAGCGCGAAATGTGATGCGTATATCAATGGAGGCATCTCATAACTAGTTTCTGTTTTGTTTTCATTTTTGTTTTCCTCATTTGTGTCAGGCTTCACAAATTTTTGTTGCGTTCTTTTTTGCGTGCACCAGGGCCGAAAGGGCTAGAGAGGCTGTAAACTCTTGTGTGATTATAGGGATGAGGAGTTGTGACTAGAAAATAAAAAGGCTCGAGGTACACCTAAGCACTTCTTATGAGTTATGAATGTGAAAGCACGCACGCCGCTCTTCGCTCCCTTCTTTAATCTGCGGCGTACAACGCGCTGACCTTGGGCGTGGAACGGTGGAGCCGCTGCCTCGTGGACACACAGCGCCATCGGGTGAGCCACCGTTCAAACTGTCGCCTGCCTTGCGGCGCGAGGAAGGAGCAGACAGCAACCCTATGCAGCAACGTAGTTCCCAGCAGAACGAACCCCTTGGTTTATTTCATGCGCCGTATACATTGCGACGCGCCGTACAACCGATAAGAGGCGAGCGAACGCGGTGATCAGTGATAACACAACAGTGTGAAACACAGTCAGGATGACACCACGCAAACTGACGCGCAGCGGCCAATGGGAGCCTTGTCGACGCGCGCCAGCCAATGGGACCGAAGTGTAAAAGGTGCAGTTGGATAGCTTTGCGCGTGGTTTCATTAAGGTGCCGTTTTGCATGGTTTCAAAACTGATGACGTCGGCTCGCTCCATGAGACAGTTAATGCTTTTGCATTAAGACGTGAAGATTTGTTATGGCCGCGTCCCTGCACTTGCATATCAACAGCTCTGTACGATTGTGCTATGTCACAGCAATTAACTTTGGACTATCAATCGGATTAACCTCAAGCACGGCATTCTTAACTTTAAAATAATAGTTATTAAATTGTACGTACTTGTATAGAGATGGCACATAAAAAAGTGCATTTCAAGATTTCACTTTTTATATTTATGACGTCTAGCGCACTTGAGTACGTGAAATAAATAGCAAAGAAAAAAAAGACGAACATCGTTTACCCAACATCAAAAATAAATTTATCCATGCAAGAATGAAGTTTAATAATCAAGTAAATTGTCCAACAATACACCAAAAACAATAAACACAAAATATTCTGAAACGTTGCAACCAGCAAAGCTTCGATTGAAGTGATGGTTGGCTTGGACGGCCTGAACACATGCACGTCGTTCCAGAGTGTGCGCATGCACCCCCCCCCCCCCCCCTAGAAGTGTTAAGAAACACTAGTAAGTAACGAGTACACTTGCCACCGCCCAAGAAAATACGCGTGTTCACAAGGGTCCTTATTGTACCGGGATCCCGATGATTGCCAAATGTTTCGTCCACTATGATAAATTAGTTCTCGGCTGTCTCGAATCTGTTTTCAACTTTGCGTAACTCCTGAGAAAGAATTTGATTCTTAGCCGGAGAGTTAGCTAACGCATTTTGTGTGTGTACGTGATGTGTCATGAGAGTCACAACTCAAGTATAGATCTTTCGAAAACATTACAACATCTTGGCAGCAATAACTGAATTTTGCTTCTTTTTTGTAATTTATCACAAGTTTAATAATATATATTGTTCATGGTTCAGGTTTTGTGTAACTACTATTGCAAGAAGTACGCATCAGAAAAAATTACATAAAAATAACCTTCATAATCCTGCCAACCGAGTGTACAGTGAAGTCTGCCAAAAGGTTGCGATCGACTCCTTCCTAACAACTGCTCCTCAAACGTTTACGTGGTCACGATCATTGTCTCGCGGTTGACACCAATTCGCTGAATTCAAGCTTCAAAGTTTAGGAGCGACATTCGACAGGTCTCTGTTCCCCTCAAAAGGACATCGGCACCACGAAAAATTCCGGGAAAAACACTCAAGATTAGAAATGCTAGGGCTACGTACGAGAAAAGGACATTTCTGCTGGCAAAACTGCTTTCCAGGACCCAAGACTTCCTGTAGCATGTTCGAACAGCGGTACCACCCAAAAGTGATAAGAAACACACGCACACAAAGGTAGGAGAGTGTTGAATGAAACCACCTCCGGTGAGATGGTGGCTCTTTCTCGAAAACGGGCCATAAACCCGGCGAGCATTCTAAAACACTCTCACGTTCGGAACACCGCAGGATCTCCCTAACGAGGCAGAAAGCAAGCGCAAGGACCTTCCGCGGGACAATGAGGCGGGAATCTCGCTCGTAAGGTCACTTGTGCCGCGCACCCTCCAAGGCGAGAAGACAAGAGGCACTCCAACGAGACGAGACAACACACAAGACGAGCGAGCCAGCAGTGTGACAGGCTCGCACCAGGAGGCACTCGTGTGTGGTCCCCTCGCGCTGCGCCACCTGGCGTCACGCTTTTCCCAACCAATCTATGTCGCCTCTGAGCATTAAAGGTGACAAAGGCGGCCGGTGGAAGGGGCGGAGGGGGAGGGAAGGGGGGGGGGGGGGGGGGGCAGAAAAAAGGCAGGGTGTGACTACCTATACTTTGTTTGAGAAGCGCCTATAGCGATCCCATAAATCTTTCCGACTCGTCTCGACGGAGATTTATGATGTGGCACGCACAAAATGCTCCAAACATGGATCTGCGAAGTGACAGGTTTTGTTTGCTCCCTCGCCTTTTCCTATTCTCTCTCCTTTTCGTTTTATTTATCGCGTTCGCAAACCAAAGTGGCTTCGGACACCTATGGATGCGTTCTTTAAAATCATCTTTCGCGTCGTTGTGCGTGTCAGATGTAGCGGGTCTTTCTTCGAAATGGGTTTTGATGTTTCTTAGATCCCTGTCCAAAGTTTGACCCCAAGATTAAGTTTAAGATTATGTTGCTGCATTTTTTTGTTTTTCGTGTATAAAGAAGTGGCACAGAAAAGGACCGCGACGATCACGATCGCAGAAAGGTTACTTCGAAAGTTAGAGCGGTGACTACAGCTGCTCAAAAGTAAAACGCTTGGCACTATTTTCATCTTAACTCCAGCACGATCACACAAACCAACAGCCTTCATCAGCCCTTCTGAGACAAATCCGTCTTCCCACCGTCCCCGGCCTACGCCTTTCTATACGGCGTACAAGTTAGTCTGCTCCTTGCGCACCTCGTGCGTTTGTTTACCCCCGACTTCAACCAATGACGGCACGAGCTTGGCTGCCTCGTCATCGCGAATTTCCTACGCGTTTTTTTATGTTGCGCCCCCCCCCCCCCCCCCCTTCCCCCCTTTGATAGGTTTGCTCCTCTGTACCTTTTGATGCGCCGAAGACGCATTCTAGAACACTTGCTCGCCCTAATATTTGTCGCGTGGGTGTTTCATTCTTGAATTTATTAGACCGATTTTTTTGTAGCAAACTTTGTCAATACTTCATTTTCTATTTTACAACGCTTGCTTTGGCAAAGAAGGCGGACTTGATTTTCATTCGAAGTGAACTGTAATTGTGTGTTTCGTAAAGTCTGCGACGTAGTTCCCATCTTTTACTTCACCTTCATTGCTAAAAACAACGACAAACTCAAGCATAGCCGCAACACCGGAGCAATCGCACTGTTCTTTCTTGGTGGGCATCAGACGTTTTGGAGGATTCCTGACCTTGCATTGAAGACTACCCGCCCATTTGGGCGCGCCTTCCAGTGCACGTTGCGCTATAGTCGGGCCCTGAGATAGCGGCGGGTCGAGAAATGCATGGCGCAAAAAAACCCATTCTTAATCAAGGCACATCCTGCGGATGCACTTCCGAACACGAGATCAACGGCAGGAACAAGAAGTAAAAAAACGAAAAAGAAGAAAAAAGAATACGAACCGAGCTGCAGCCATCATTTGTCTCGTTTCTTGGTGGTGGCGCCAATGCACACCGACAGGGGAATCACATATCTGGGCTCCTGTTACAATTCGTCATGTACGCTGCGACGAATGGGCCGCTTTATTTAATCAAAGCGAGGGATGTTCAGACTTTCAGAATGCGTAACGAAGATGGAATCGAGCCGTAATCGGCGCCGGGAGCCTCCGAGTGTCGGCGGCGCCGGGCCACGCGACCCCGTCCCAACAGTTCATCTTGATACGACGCTCACGCCCAAGGACGCTTCCATGGACGGGCTCCATCTCCATCGGAATCACGTTATCCGCTCCAACTGCGCCAGCACCATCCCTAATAACGAAGCAGGACCACTGTATACGAGCAATGATCCTGCAAGCGATTTAAATCTCCAGCCTCCTCGTGCCACTTACTTGTCTCTAGAGTCACGTTTAAAATAATACTTTACTGTAGATTCCGGATTAGGTGTCAAGTAATTTTGAAGCAAAAACCTTAAATCACGGAGGTTCCTTCATCTGGCCGTGGCTACCGTGGCTGCAGGTTACTCTATCCTCGAGGGAACTGTATCCTCGAGGGAACTCGAGGGCAAAAAAAAATAAACCAGGTCAGCGTAAGGAAGGCAGTGAGTATCAGATATATGACGCCACACCACAACGCGATCCATCTAGTTTTCAAAACATTTCCGCAGAACGAAATTTAGAGAAGGAAAGCCGACCAAACATTTAGATGTCGCGTTCCTCAAGCTATTGCGGAACGCGAAAGGACCTACGTTGTTTGCACTGCCGCGAACAGGAGGAACGTGAATAAGCCACCATGCTTCATTAGCGTACCTGCCAGTTTTTCAAGAGGTGCAGGTTCAGGTTAGGGCAGGAACGCGAAGTTTAGCTCCCAGTGTTCGAACTCTTTGAGAGTTCGGGAGATAATGAAATTGTTGGTGACCGCAGGCAAAAACCGAGATGGACCGTTGGTTAAGGTGCCTCAACGCATACACATTCAGGCGCCTTAGGCTGATGGCGTGTGATTGGTAAAGCATCTGGTTCGAAGGTTCTAGTAGTACGCACTAATAATTCGTAGAATTGTGAAGGGTGACTATTTATTTACATCACATTCGTGTGTGTGTGTGTGTGTGGGGGGGGGGGGGGGGGAGGGGTGCAGTCTCAATCTGTCCTCTTGCCCACTGTCAAATGTATACACGCGATCTTTTTTAAGATTTTTTTTTTAATTTGTCACAGCTACGGGGATGTCGTTTTTCCTGTGTGTTTATGTAGCACAGCGCGGCCATTTCTTGAAAAAAATAAGTCACGATCAGTAGCCTAATTAACTAACATCGTTTATTATTTTTTTTTAAATAGAATGGCTGTACGGATCATGTTATAATTGCAGTATTTACTGCAATTACTAGTAGAAGCTAGGCGCATTTGAAGATTCTAAGAAAAGTCAACATGCTATGAAACATTTATCCACCATGCAGCTTTCGCGTTTTTGTCGCCTGAACCCAAAACTCCATGGAGAAAAATCACCGCGAGCCCTGTCCACATCCGTAGAAGAGTGACGTGCTGGTTATCGGCACTTCGTTATCTTTGTAGTACGCCGTCGGCGCATCTATCAAAGATGTGCTGCCGACATAATGACGACGGGACTGAAGCGATCACGTCACTCTTCTAAGCGTCACTGTGGGCAGGACTTCCGGCGCACTTTCTACACCCAGTTTCGGAATCGGGTGACAAACATTCGAAAATTGGTCAACGTGTACACTAACACCCATTTCCCTTTCGCTTTTTTTTTTTTAGTTGGTCTATCCTTTATTAGTATTTTTCGCCTATACTGAAATTGCAACATAACCCATGAAGTCATCAATTAAAATAGATAACACATTTTAGTTCATTTATGTAAGCTGATGTCAGAAACACGTACAAAAGACATTACGTGGCAGTGAGCCGTCTTTCTTTTTCTGTTCAAAACCATAAACTGCATATCAAACGCTACAATTATTGAAAGCGGACGTACATATATGGTTTCCTTAGAACACAAAGAGCACTGAAGCCGTTGGTGTTTTGGTTACCTCCAGACTCCAAGTCATGCGACCTTGCAGCTGATATGCAGCTTATTCATTCTCTTGCTGGAGGGCTCTTATTTTAGCCTCGCGATTAAATTATGTGGTGCGTAGTAAATTAGTTTTTCTTTTCTTTTTTTACTAGATAAGTTCAATTTATGATGGCACTCCTGCTCAGAGATGAGATGCGCAGTTTGTATTTTCGAACGGAAGACTTCACTGGGACATCTAATCCGGTATATATACCGCTTTCGAAAGTCATAATAATGCTCTCTGAATTAAAGAATTGGGCTCATGGGCATTTTCTTTCGTGGCCCTAATAAAAAGAGCAATCTTAGACTTGGCATGCGATATCTCACGCTTGTTGAGACCAATTCGTTTCGATGTCGACATACATATTCTGGACCATGCAGACTGATATCAGCGACCAATACCGACAGAGTGACACTTGTGGCAGAGGGTGCGCTAAAATATGCAATTGTAATGTCATCCCGTGTTCTCAGCGTATTCGCTCCATGGAAGGAATATGCTGAGAACCGAATATGCTGAGAAGATGGGACAAATTCCGCCTATGGCGTTCACTCTACGAGCGGCGTCCGAACAGTATAGCTGTCGCACCGCGCGCAAAGCGAGCATGCCGTCGGGCGAAGTTCGTCGGTTTATCGTCTCGTTGTCGCTCTTTGGAGTTTATCTTTTTACGAATGCAGCGAGTTCGCTGAGGAACTCAACATTCAAAACGACGCTGACGCTCTACTCCTTTCACGATAATTTGGCGAACTGTGGAGGCTGCGTCCCCCGCGACCCAATAAGGGCGTCGGAGCAAGGCACGTGACAGCAATCCATGATCGAGGCCACGGAGGCCTTGCTATTGCCACAGCAACAGAGCCGTCCGCGACAAAAAGTAGTTCTAGGCATCTTATTATTTTAACGGCAGTTGAAGTCTCGCGATTGCATCTCTATCGACACGCTACACGACAAGGAAAAAGGAGAACGACATGTTACTTTTCAACGATACTTAATTCGGATCAAGCCTTTTCCGAGAACAACGTGGCTTTTGAACGATGTGTGAACGATCGCAGCCCTGTAATCGACATTTCCGCTCAAAACGTCGTCCTGGCCTTAGCACCCGCCACAGATTCGCGGGTAAATTGAGCGTATGGTTGTCTCATGAACTGTTCAATGTTGCTGCGGTGGACGTTCACCCGAAGTTGGTTGGTTTCGCAGCAGACGACTCTTTTGCCAGCAGATGACAGCCGGTTCCTCCGGGCCTCGCATTTGGCGCAGTGACACAAAGGTTCCCGTGACGTGACGTCACGTGCCTCGCTCCAACGCTCTATTGGTACGCGGGGGCCGTAACCTCCGCAGTTCACCAAAATATCATGAAACGGAGTGTAGCTTCTGCGCCGGCTTGCAATCAGGTTCGACATCATCGCACAAATCAGAGCACAGGAATGCACAAGAGAGATTTCAGCGCAGCCTATCAGGCTTTTCTCACGCTCCTCGAGCATGCCCCAAATTACCATTGCGCTAATTCGTGTTTTTATATCGGTTCATAGGGAAGCTTGGCGCTCAAAAATACGTCTCACATACACAAAACAAATGATTTGACGGAACCTAGATACAAATTGAATGACAGCGATAATATCTTTTTTTTTTTTTTCCCCACGTGCACAGCGCCACGGATTCTTATATCAATCTTGGCTCGGTTACAAAAGATCTGCATTTACACCCTATTAGCACCGGGATGTTTCGGTGGCGCCCTCTTAAGTTTTCCGTTTCCGACGTCACGACCAGGATTTGCCTCGCCATGATTGGCGGGATTTGTATCTACCTCGCCGTGATTGGCAGAATTTGCCTCGCCGTGAACAGGCGATTGGGCAGGCATTATCAGTATACAGGAATCTATGGTTTGGCCAATCGCGAACTTCGACCACTGCGACGCTTCTGGTGGTGCACGTCACGAATACTTGAGGTAAGGTAAGGTAAGGAATCATAGAATGAAAGAGGGCAACACTCAGGTCACTTCACGAGCAGTGGCAGGGAAAGAAAATTAAATTACACACAAAGAAAACGTTAGGAGCCACATCTTGATTTTCGTCCTTCTACAGAACGCATGTATTCTTGTCTGGACAAGGTAGTGCGCCAGTGGCGTAGCCAGGAATTTGTTTCGGAAATTGGGGGGGGGGGGGGGGGGGGGGGGCGGCTGAAGCCCCAACTGTAGTGCGCATGATTCAGATTAAATTACGACAAAACATTCAGTAACAGAGAATCGTCATATGCAACCGGCATTCCATGCAGCCGCATGAATCCTAACTCATTGAAACTATCAGACACCTAGTGACAATATATTTTTCAGCCTGTTTTTTCATTGACCGCCCATATGTTGTCATTGTTTAGACACATGTAACCAAGCGTGCAGCAGTAGTAGTGGTGAAACTGAATTCCGCATCTTTTTTTAGGGACGCTGTCGGTTGGGAGCAAGTCAGTTCTGGGGCCGGAACAAAGGTACGAGACGCCAAAAGAGGAGATTAGGGAAAGAAAGATGAGATGGCGGATGGGGAGATAACCAGAGTTGTCTATCAATGGCTCTTCCACACAGGGACTCGGACGTCTGTCAGTCTTTTGGGAACTAATATACATTTCATTAGCTACAATCTCAACATGGCATTCGCCAAAAGAAGCTACTCAACTAAATGGCTGCATTCCAGCGCGGGGGCTATCTGTGGAGGTAAAAGCGAGAAACGAATATCGGGGATAAATCGCATGCCTGTTTTATACACCACAAATAGCCTCGGTATGTTGTCTATCCGTAATGGGACAGTCTACATGCCTTGGGTCTAAACCACCACGGAGCATTGACTTATTTTAAAAACAGGGAGTCTGGCATCGCTTTTGTGTCAGTACAATGGGCGATTTTGATTCGTTCGTGTCGTGAGCCCGACATCGAAAAGCCCAGAAGAAACCCGTGATTCTGCTTCCGATCCGGCCCAGTTGCGAGGCTGGCTTTGTTATGTGCACGGATAAAATAACCTGGCACAGGTGTTCCCGCCCTCGAAGCAGCTGTGATAGTTCTCGAACGAATGAACGAGTGGCCGAAAAGAATAGACAAAACGTTTGAAACGTGCGGATCCTCGAGTGGGGGCATCGCGAACTGTTCTATATTACTGGAACAAAGCCTAATATGTCACGCTTTCCGCCGATTTTTTGGGGCACGAGATCCTGCGAGATATATGCGACACCGCGAGCTACATATCAAGCAGTAGATTACAGTCGTGCGGAATTCCGGCAGAGATGCTCAGGAAACGACCGACAGCCTGTGCGAGGCCCGGCGGCGCACGGGATCAAACGCCAACGCGTGGAGGTCGACACGGAGCCGAAGTGATGTCTGTGGCGACATCTTGCGGGAGCGTGGAGAACACGCGGAGGCTCGATTGAGGGGACGGTTCGCCGTTCGCATTCAGGACTGCTCTGGACGGTGGCCATGCGCGCTTTACTCGCTACTTCCAACCAAAGTTGACTAAGGGTGACACCGATCAGACGTTGCCACACGTACGATATGCATACACACTCCCATGATACCGCAGAAAGTTTACAGAGGTGCTAGAATAAGAAGTGGTCACTTTGTACTAGTTAACTGCGGTAGTGGCAGTTTGTGCGGATTAGATATAAAAATACATTAGTACCACCGTGGACACCTTTCTTTATTTATAAATGCATCTTCCTTATTTCACTGTACTTCTATATTAACACAACGCACCTTTAGAGTGACACTGACAGCACCCCCTCCCCCCTTTTTTTTTTTTTGCCAGGCGATTTATTGTGGTGGCAGAAGACTACCCAATCAATATTTTGCTACAGCGTCCCGTATATTTTTAATAAAGTAAAAAAAAAAGCACAACTGCTCAAAACCGAAACCGGAGCAGGACTGAGGAGGAATAAGAAATATAGAGGAGAAAGAACGTTCCGGAAATCACGTGGTTGTGCCACTTTCTTTCTTTTTTTTTTTTAATTTACGTATTTGCAACTCTTTAGAAGCCACGAAAAAAAAAATGGGTATCCTATTTTCCGTCCATTTTTAGTATTGAGTGTGTGTCTCCGATGACCCACAACTTTAATTATCTTTGGCGGTTGTGTCTGAACCATACAAAGCGGCACGTGACCCCGGAGAAAAGAATGAGCTCGATTCAAACAGGCCAGTTCTCGATCAGTGGTTTTCGGGTGTTAAGAAAACGAATTTCGAGCCGCAAATTGTGTTCTGGGTAGTTGGGCTCTCACATGTCATGTACAAATAAAAACCTTGGCGAGAATAAATACCCTGCCAGTGTCCCCTTTATGTAGAGAACGCGTATTTGAATAAGCTTTTTCTCGAGCATGGTCCCTCGGATATGCGGAGCATTTTGAACTCGAAAGCGTGAAGGAGCGTCTGTGTCGGATTAGTCGATAGGGTCATGACGTCACAGTCACATGACCTCGCGCGGGAATTTGAAACAACCGTAACGTTAAACAACCGAAACGTTACATAACGTCACGCGTGGAATAGAAGTGTTTAAAACATGACATGTAACGCAAAATGGTCGCCGCATGTCGCAAACGATTTCACTTTATAAAGGAATTAATTTGCCTTAGAGATAAAATTTGAAGAATTTTAGGTGGGCACGACCCTTCGGTTGCGAGCCAGACATGCTACTGACTAGGCCACGCAGACACGCTTACACGGCTTTCGCGTTCGACTCTTAAAGGCGAAGCTTAAGCGTCCTCCTGTAATTTTTTTTTTACAGACAGTGTAGCCTTCGGCACTCTGACTGAGAATCCTGCAGTGTTCCGCCAGTTGATGACTGCGAACAACACAGATGGTGCCGAGTGGATATAATGGACTTGAAGACATTTTTGTATAAAAAGTGTACTTTGTTCCACACAACGCTTTTCTAATCAACGTCAAAGAACTGTCTCACTAATTGGAGCTTATAACGAGGGTTTTATGTACTAAATGTTTTGGTAAGACGTAACAAAGTTCAGTTTATAAAGTCCTTTGATAGGCGGAACAAGAAAAGTTCCATATCCGGTTAATATTGTTAGTTGACTAGCTGAATCATGTCTGTTGTTTTTCGGTGGGTTTTCAACAAATAAGGTACCTTCCTCGATGGGTCTAAAATATGTATATTAATTATAAAACCGTACTCTGAATTATTACTGCTAGAAAACAGCAACAACAGCAATAGGTTTATTATTCGAAAACATAGTTCGAAGACGGATTCAATACAGGGAGAAGTCGCGCAGTTCGTAGAACTACGCGACTTGGTGGTCGTATATAAGTTAGCATTGAGGGTATACAAAAGTAAATGCTTTAATACTGATCAAATAACCGATGTGCACTTGAAGATACGGACGAAGAGTCCCGATGTTCAAGGCCGTTGCGGATAGAGTTTCCCATGTTCCTCGATCGACTGTCTGAGCTATCTGGCACCACAAATCACCTGAGACGGGGCGAGATGCGACTGAGTTTGGAAACCCGACCCAGGGGCAGAGCTTTTCGGAGAGTGTGTTTAGTCTACGTGGTCGCCATTGTGTTGTTTATGACCAAGAGAGAGAGAGAGAGAGAGAGAGAGGGGGCAAGAGAGGAACCGGGAATCTCTGTGTAGCCGGGGTGTGGTTCGGCCTCTTTGTGTTGGGTCCTCCTAAAAGAAGGGCGCGGCTATCGCGTCTTCTGCTCGAAATTGTCTTTGTCGCAATGTAACCTGTAGTTTGTACTTTTATTAAACAGTTCTTTAAGACCGTCCGATCGGGTTCTACAACAAAGACATTCGGGTAACAAGATACTCCAGAGCTTCTTACAAGAAGCTTTGTGTCGTTCGCCCCTATTTGTACTATATACGTATTAAACAATTGTATAAAAATTTCATAAAAAAAGCGTGTTACTCCTGAAGTGACGTTAGACAATTTTACGCTATATGTGACCTCTTCGAGTCATCATGTAAACGCTTTAAAATGGTTTCAACCAATGCTTTGTTTTCTTTTTCTTTTCTTTTTTTTTTCACGCAAGCGCGTGAGTGACGTAATTCAGATATTGTTATATATCCTTGGCAAATAAAAAAAAAAAAAAAAAAAAAACTAGAAATAATGATTAGGCGGGCTTGGCTTTCTACATGGGTTTCTGTAACACATCGCACCGTGTAAAACGGATTTAGCGTGACTTCTCGAGGAAATAGGGCTGAACATCGGGTAAATCACAAAACAAGAACACCGCACTTTTTCCTCAACGAGACATGTTTTAACTATATGGGGATATACCGATCGATTCAAAATGAGGAAATGTCACTTCAATGATCATAACCCCTTTTATCACGCCATACAAGTTCAATATTTCGTGGTGTCTTTCTCTTTTTTCCCCCTTCTTTTCTTTTTCTTTTCTTCTTTTTTGTCGATGACATTTCTCGTTCTTTGCCTCACGACCCCTCATCACGCCCGAGTCAACACAGAACGCAGGATCTATTAGAAGCAAGACAAATGAACACTTCAACTGCTTAATGAGCAGCGCCACTAGAGAAGAGAGCAGCGGCGGAAGCGATATTCGCAATTCGTGCGCGCACTTTTTGCAGTACCCCCCCCCCCCCCCCCCCCCCCCCTCGGCTAAGCCACCGTCTTCGGATCACTCCGCGTCGATCTATTAGAGACAAATTAGCTTTCAGCGATTGTCAGTCGTGCCCGCGCACGCGCTCTAATTCCGAACAAATACTACCGGCGCAGCCCGCCGAGGGAGCCTGAAAGTTTAATGTCGAGCGGGGTCATAAATCACGCGTGGAACTGTGGCGGCAGGGGCGACAATCCGCAGGCAGCGCCAAGTTCACTTCGTCCCTGAGGGCCGCAGCGATTATGACCGGGCACAAGCGATGACACAAGAAGAGGAGGACAGGTGCATGCTTGCCGCCCCGGCAGACGAAAGGCCGGATTACTCGAGATGTACCTCGCCCGAGAAGGTATTGCGCTCGCGAACGGAATAATAGTACCCAGGCGAAGCGGTCAGGTAGAGCCAAAACAAAAAATGGGGTGTGTGTACATTTATACAGCCTGAAGTTAGTCTGCCTCAACTGGCGACTTGTCTCCCAGCTGTAGATGAGAAATTTAGCCAGTGCAGTACAACAGCTAGCCTGGGGTCTTTAACGTGCACCACGCAGTAGTGGTACACGACCGCACGCCGGTACGATGCTCATCCAGATCGAAACGGGCAGAGGTGGGGATTAATCCCAGGATTCCTGGATTCTGCTGCGCGAGCTCCGATCTGGTGTGCGCCTGACCACTCGGCAACCGATCCCCCGGTAGTGCCGAAAAGGAGGCATAGCGGGTGTTTCTTGAGATGCCATACCACGTGCCAACAACGTGCACCATCAACGACACTGACGTCACATAAGCGTTCATTGTGGTGGCCTTGCTCTTGAGCCTTCTGCTGGATACGTTTCGCACCACCTAATTTGTTTTTCTCACCAAAAACAAGTAGGAATGCCCCAAACTGGCCACCATGACGTCACGTGGAAGCCATACATTGATATCCAGCAATAATTAAAGCATTTCTACAGCGAGCCGGGGTAACGACTTCAGTATTATGAAAGAAGTTAGATGTGCCGAATAGGCTTCGTAAGATTCTCTGACGAGTTTGGCCGCTTGGCTTTAGAAGATCCTTTCTTCGCGGGAATGCGACTGCAAATAAGGCACGGAGCACCGCTCTCGCGCTTGTGTCCTTAAGAGCGCTGCACAGAGCTAGCGAGATTGACAATACTATAGGCTGCGACACGATGGACAGCCTTATTGCATTCATACTATAGTTTCTAAAAGTTAAACGCAGTTAGAAAATATAACTAATAAGCAAATAATCATCAGATACTGAAAACAAAAAGGTTTAGAATATTTAAATTCACAGAAACAAAAACGAGCAATAGACCGTCGTTACCTTCGCTCATTGTGGTTTCGTCTCACGCGAAATACGAAATGCAGTGAAAAAGTTTTTTGGGAGTACTAATTTGCGTTGATTTACTTTCCAAAGCTTCCATCGTCTTGCACTTACATTTCATGACTGGGCGCGAAGTATGAATCGTGGAAGCAGAGGAAGAGATGCATCCAGCAACCAATGACAATAGCTATTGATTGGTTCCTTGTCACATCTCATACCTAACAAACCACAGAAATATTTTTGCTTATAAAGAAACACACGAGTTAATATTTCGTGATGTAAACGTGCGAACATTTTCATTGATACGGGGTTTTAGCAAAAACGGCAACCGAAGCGGGCCGGCAGAGGTCGACCCCTCTAACCGTTCCCTTTCCGACCCAAGTCCCATTGAAAATGTCACGATGCTTAACTTTCACCTGCTTGCCTGCCTTTCGTCGTTATGCTGTATATGTATACTTGTGATGTAGCCCGAAATATACATACACACGTATATATAATATAAAACCCCATAATAAAACACTATTGCAGTATATTCTATTCAAATCAAACTATCTGGTAAATTTCTTTGTTTCAGAAAGAACGCATGGTATGAGATATACACTAAAAAATCCCGGAAAGGTTTCCCAGGTGTCCGAGTGCACCGAAAGTGGACAGAGAGCGGTACGCGTGCTAAAATATTCATAGGCAGCTATAGAGACAGGAATGCGTATGCCCAGAGAAAGTATAACGTGCGTTCATTTTTATGTTTTTGTTGGATTTTTTTTTTTTTTAGTTCAGAGGCTTATGCACCACCGGAAGAGATGTGGGCTTCTATTGTGCGGCAATTCACTGCCCAAAACTGGGGCTGGAATATCGAAAGTACGGTCGATAAAAGGGTAAATTTAATAGTGCCCCTGAACCATGTGATTAAAGGTTTATGATGACTTGTTGGCAGGGCTGGTTACGCGAGTGCAAAATCCATCAAAGGGATATAACCTCTCATTGTTCTGCCGGATTAACGGAAGTAGCTGATAATGCAGTGAGAGGCAAAAAGGATAATCTATTACCTACATAACACCGTCTCGGAGGCACGTGCTTTTTTTTTTTTTATATTTGTGCAAGTTGACGCATACGAATGGTCTAAACTAAACGATAAAATATTACGTGTAATCTCGTCATTAATATGAGCTGCACCTATACAGCGGTCGCTGCCAAGTACTGACTGCGCTATTTCACGACCGCAAAGGACATTTGACGGAGCCGTAGACCCATGAGTAAAATTGCTTTGAAGAAATTTAATTTAGACCAGTTCAGACATTGCCAAATCGATTGCGCATGCTTCGCCTGTTGTTGACTAGCATCATCGATACTTGCTACTTTTCCATATGAAGATACAGCCCATATTATGGGCTTATTATAATATAGAAATGGGCAATTAATCGATTAACCTTTCAATTTATTGATTAACGGTTTAATTGCGATTAATTTGATTGATTTGGTTATGAGTTAGAAATTTCGGGGATAAAGTAAATATGCGTGCTCTGCTATATACGCGTATATTGCGAATTTCTCCAGTTAAGAAGGCAGAAGTGTTGTATTGTATTCCATGGTAAAGCACTTCATCATTTGCTATGACTGTCATTCAGAGTTATCATAAGGTCTAAGGTGTAAGTAATAATGTGAAAATAATTTATATTTATGGTTTCTTGTCCGTGTTTTTTTATTTTATGTACGGTACGGGGTTAAGTTTTAAATAAGGCTTTACATCGTGTCTTTGATGACATCCCCAGAAATTGTAAAACATAATGTGTAAATTGTTACTGTAGAAATTATGTCTGAATGTCAACGCCAGCTACGCAACCGATGTATCGAATAACAAAAAACAAAAAAAATTGAAGAGCGGCGATTAATCGGGTAAATATACTCAATCGACGACCAGCCCTAGTATAAATAAATTGAAAATATAAAGCTCGCATAGAGCCGACAAATTTTTCTTGAACTGGTTCAGACAGATTTCAGAGAATATCTCGCCGCTTACCACTCCTACAGCAGCTCTTTAACCTCACATTTTCTCAACAATGTGCTTGTCAAGATTTCAATATGACTTCCATGGGAATCAACTCAGCAGGCAGAAAAAAAATACGGATACTTTATTTCCCGCTACCTAGGGGCCTACCTTTCGAGCAACAGGCTCTAAAGGCTTCCATGGGAATGGAAGCCTTTAGAGCCTGTTGGAAGCCTTTAGAGCCTTTCTTTTTTTTTTTTCGCTCCATGGAGCGAGAAAAAAGCGACGAATTTCGCCCGGCAGAGTTCAGTCTGCTCAAGGCGTCAGAAGAATGGCTGTTGCGCCACGCGCAAAGCGAACGCGCTGCCGGGCGACGTTCGTCGGTCCTTCGCCACATATTAGCTCCTTGGACTTCAGCCTTTAGGCTTCGTGGTGATGGCATTGCCCCTTTAAGTTCGTTTTACCTCATCCGACAACATTTGGGACATAAGAACTGGAACGAACTTTTCGTTTGCCTTCTCCCAGTTGGCACTCCTCTCTCATTTCGCCCACACCTCTTTGGTCATTCGTCTCGCTTTTTCATTTTATATCTTCATGTTTCCATTTATTCTGCGCACTGCTCTTCCTTTTTCCTTCTTTTTTCCCAGCTATAGTGCATCGCATCTTGCAAAAGGGCTTTTTCCCCGTTATCCACTTCCATGAACTTGCTTCCATGTCACAACCAGATCTCTGTCTCCCTTGTTGCGCTTCTATTCCCCCTTTACGTCTGCCATTCCCGCGGCATCCTGTTCATCAGCACTCAGCAGCTAAAGTTTCGTTTCCCAGACCCCCCCCCCCCCCTCCACCCCCACTCCACACACAGCCAAGTCAACACCCCCTAGAAAACAAAGCCGTAGTGCTGAATGAGATGACTTAATCAGAGAAGGCCAACGTTGGCCACAGATTGGAAACGAGTGCTGCGTCATCGCTCGGCTTCGAGTCGAGTTTGAGCCGAGCGTTGACGCAATCGTCGTGTCCAATCTGTGCCCAGCGTTGGCCTTCTCTTAAGGAGCCATCTTATTCAGCACTGCGGCTTTGTTATCTAGGATACGTTGCCCATGTGCGCTGAAACGCGACTTCGGTTGTAGCCCTAATTAATTGTACGGACAAATAACGCGCTCAGAGTTTAGGGCTATACACTTCCGGATTGCTTTATTTCGAAACGAGGGTTACTGTTAATACACGTTTGTATTTGTAATAAGTACAATGTGTTAGCAACAGAGGTTAGCAGAAAATGCTAGCGCTGAGCCAAAACATCAATAATAATAAAACATTCCACCTCTCTACGGTTCCCATCGTTCGATCGTGACAGTTCTTGTGTTGCTCTTTGTTGCAAATGCTGCCAACTTAAAGAACATACTTCAAAAAAAAAAACAATTAGCAGTGACCTTCATCTACAAAGTCCTGTAATGCATGGAATGCAGCATTTAGGAAGAGATCGTTTAAATTTGCTTCGGAGACATTAAACGGTCGTTTCGGAGAACGAACAAGAACGCATTGACTTGACGTTACAAGAGCCGACGTTACGTCACGCCACGGTACCACGTGACACAACAAGTTGACACTGTGACGTCACATCACGTGACCACGTCACGTGCAGTCAGGTCAGTGACGTCACATGACGTTATGATACCACGTGACACCACAATTTAGCACCGTGACATTAGTTCACGTAACGTCAGTTTAAGTAAACTAATACGTGAACGTGAACGGAAAATACGTGAACATTCGACGGGGTCACGTGACGTGACTTCAGGGTATCAAGTCATAGTACCACGTGATATCGTGACGTCGCGTAATGTCGATTTCCTCGCTAAATTTAGCGGGGAAGTACAAGGACAGAGAGACAAAAAAAGTCTGGGATTCGGGGATTCCGTTAAAACGCATTCCATGCTTTCGAGTATTCAACTGTTATTTTGATCGCTCTCCGTCCAACCTGCAATGACGTTCCTAATTTGCTTCTAGTCTCGGGCTGAGGTTAAGCAGCCCTTCCAGAACATCTCATACAGATTCGGTTCGTGCACGGTAGACCCCGTTACTGCACTCTACACAGAAGTCCCCCGCAGTCGCTCCATATACAGTCGTGGCTTCTCATCGACGGTTAGCGGGCGTTCAGGAAATAGTCCGCTTAAACGCTACTAACTTTCCGCCGCGTGAGCCCAGCAAAGCCCGAACTACGTAGCGCATCTCCTGCTTCAATGTTTCTCTTCCAAGCGATTGAATGTTAGTTACGTCGACAACGTCGACCTGCTGCCCTTCCCCTTTTCTCGATCCTTTTTTTTTTTTTCTCCAGCTAACGACACATTCCGGTTTCCTGCCCAAGACATCCCGGTCATCTAACCCTGCCTCGCTCATCGTGCACGCTCACGTCCCGCGCGGCACCCCCTCGCTTCTGTTTTCCTTTACCGGTTCCCTGCTCGCTCCTTTTCGTCTGCGAGCTCCTGCAGACCCGATCATTTGGCCGGCGCTTCGGCCCAAGTCGGCCACCCCAGCGGCAGCCGCGGAGCAGGGCGCGGGGCCGCTCATTCCAGACACGTCTGGATGTCCAGAGGGATAATGCGAGGACGCATGCAACGCCGCGGCGCCCCGATATGACTCGCCGAGACCCGCCGCGACATATACGAAATCTCGGGGTGCCGATGCATGGCCAACGATCTATTGTCACGTTCGGAGGAGGCCGGGGAAAACGAATGAATCGTATCGATACGGGCAAAGCGCAGGCCGCCCTCCGCAAGACACAGCCAATCTTCTCATCGTGATCCGGCCAGATCACGAATGTTCCGAACGCGACGCCGTGTTTCCACTATCCTGCGCCATTAGCGGTGCACAGGCCGACCGATTGACTTCCTATAAAGTCGGCAGAGCCCATTACGCCGGCAGGGACCAAGCGTTAGATTCATTGTGCGCTCCACGGGGGCTTGCCCGGCCAAGCGAATATCTTTTCCGCGTTGCGGTTTGACCTTCGTGACTTGCCCGCTCTTCCATTAGATGATACGTCTTCGAAATGCGGTTTTTTAAAGGAACCTCACACCGGAAGAGTTAACATCGCGAATTCGTCATTGTCCGGGAACATCCCGACGCTGGCCCATAGGAAAAAAAAAAATTTTTCTCCCAAAAACCATTCGATGTTAAGAATGCCGCGAGAACACGCATCTTAAATCGTTCGGAGCTGCGATGTTTTCGAATAGTGCGGGATTTTACCTCAGTTGTTGCGGAGAACAACGGAGATCCGGAAAAGCGTCTGGAACGGCCGCGTCGTTGGCAGGTGGCTATGAAAACGACGACGGCTGATTCTCTCGAAATCCAAATTGAAAACATCCGCGAGTTTTCGTGCTTGCTCAACAAACGCCACGCTGAGCTGCCATTCCGGGCGCTGATGAAGTGCGAGTGATGGTTCAAAAGCTCTGACTGGCTCCCAGAGGCTTGCACGACCGACTTGAGTGACACTCGTCAGTGACAGTCTGGACCGCGCCTGTCCAATGCCCAACGGTCAATGAACATCGGCGGTGTGGCTTTCAATCAACTTCATCAAACCTATAAGTCGTGACTTCAGTCGCTTTGAAAGTAAGATTAAGTTAAAAAAAAAAAAAAGATGAAAACGCGCGACGTATAAGAAGCGGTTAACTCTTGCTGTTTGGAGAATGGAATTTGCTTATTTCACTTCCAACGCTTCGTTTTGGACCGTTCTCGGCGTTACACGCTCATCGCAGTAAAGGTGTTTTGTGATGCCAATGTCAAGCAGCTTTAAAGGGGAAAGCTAACAGCCTACGTAGCCCATGGTCACGACAGAAAAATATCCTCTTTAATAATCATACCGAGCTAAGTTGTACTATAACACTTGTCTGGTTTGTAAACCGCAGCGAGCTCCCAGTCACAACATACGGGCGTGCAATTACACATGTTGATATTTTATTAGTCTTATTAGTTTATGAACGCGTGCGAATGTGTGTGTTCGCACACGTGTCAGTTCGCGGTTGTGTGTAGGTACGCTCGTTCGTGAACGGACGGGTAACTGTGTACGTGTAGCGTTCCACGTGCTTAAGAAAATACGAACGCGCGCCTGTTTATATGCATGCATGGGTGAATTGTTTATACGTGATAGCACCTGCGTGTGTGCAAATTGAGACGTATGTTATCTCCACGTGTATTTCTTATAACTAAAAAAAAACTAAGAAAAACATGCTTTTCAAGTTGTGTCGAAATTGAACGCAACAAGACACAAAACGGCCGTTCACGAGATAAATGCGCTGACAAGCAAGACCACCAGGTGGGTGTCATGTCTCGAAACGAATCGGTGGGGGACGCAACATATGATGATACGTATATACCGGGCAAGCGTATGAGTGCCACCCAGTGATAAAAAAAAAAAAAAAAGCAATTGAAACTGGAGAATAAAAAAAGTTTCAAATTGTAAACTCCTAAAACAAACAAAAGGCCGAATCAGCACGAGGACTTATCGATTTTGCCCCTTTTCTTCATTTCCCGGCTTTCTCCAGTATCTTTGGGGCTGTCCCCCGCACCCTCCTTCCCCGGGCTTCTCTTTTCTTTTCCTAATTTAAGTGTAACCATACGAGGCCGCGCGTCCCTGCAGTCTTTAAAATAGAGCAGAGGAGACAGTAGGTAGAGCCCCCCTCCACTATTCCAGAAATTGGAGGGGGCTCTCCCCTCCCTCCACATTAAGGGCAAAGGAAAAACAAAGCCGTCCGACCGAGGGAAGGAAACCTCGGAGACGAGGATGAAAGGGGAAGCGGCGGCGGGCTCTCAGGGCGCAGGCAGGGGACGACGCCGGGAAGGGAAGGGGGAGCGGCCGCAGTCGGGGAGGAGATAGAGATATCTTCTCCCAAGGCTAGGGTGCGCGCCTCCTCCCCGACTTCACAGCCGCCGCACCGGTCCGAAATATGTATGCATGTATCCAGATATACCGTAAGTCCCCACATTTAATCCTTGATCGGCCGTTCCCCGGACCCAGCGTCATGTCGGCAGCAATTTTGTAGACCCTTTAATGACGAAGCCAGGATCAGAGGCTGCTCCCCTGGATGAGCGCGGCGCGTGGTTGAGCGTACCGGCGATAATGAAGGTGCCGGAGGCTTATGAGCGCCGCTTCGAATAGCTCTCCCGCTCTGGGCTACACGGTGGACGGAGGAAGCCCAGGCAGGCAGGAATATGTATATTATTTACATATTACGTGCGTGCGCGAGCGGTCGAGCGTGTATGCTCTCGTTTTTTGTTTTCTGTATTTTTTGGCAGTTTTCACGCGAAACCAGAAGTAATGTGTCGGAAGAGACTCTAAATTATCTTCTCAATTAATCATTCTATCAATGAGCATGATCAATATCTATCTCGCAAGGATGCTCGCTCCTTCGTACTATAGGTTTCTTTTTATCTGGGCAAATAAATTTTCAGTTTCAAGGTCATCGCTTCAGGCGAAACTCTCAATGAGATAACCGTACATATCGGTTCTTTTGAATAGCATAAGCCATTCTGGACCATAGCCTGCAACGTGTTCCTCAATTGTCACATAGAAAGGCAGCTCTGGCGAGAAACAACGTTTTATGCATAGAATATTTTTTTACATTGTGGTTTCGCGTGAAAGTCTCGGAAGAAAAGGGTGGCTTGACTCTCTCGTAATATTGCTTTCTCGATGCCAGGAAACCGACCCTGATAACTTTGTGGCCGGCAGATCGCCCGGCCATAACAATTAATGACGAGGAGCCAGCTTCGATTTACTTGAGCGGCAACTGGCTCATCGCAGAGTATTTTCTCTGGTGCCTGGAGAACGTCTCCGGCAGGTGTGTTGACCACGTCCTAAAGAGCGATCCCTCGATTTCCACCCGATGACGTTATAAGAGTGGCAAGCTGTCATCGGCCTCACAACAGCGGTGGTGGGATGCAGCAAGGACAGCAACACTCGCGTTCACTCGTTTTTTGTTGTTTTTTTTCCTTCTTCAGAACTCCTAGGCGTAACCGTCAGGATTGGGACAGCATGACATCCCGATTTCTGCGACGTGTTTTTGTCGCCACTTTCGGAACCCTTTTCGATGCATGGGCGAAATCTAGACGCTCAACACACCGGTCGGAGACGCGTTCCAGGAGTCGAGCCAAAGCTCCCGAATTTATCGAGACGTTGCACGTGACGCAGAAGAACGCGACTAAACATCCTTCCCTCAACGCGCTCAGGTTGTCCGTATACGAAAATGTGTATCCAGAGCCTTCCCGTTGTAAATGGGGTGTCGCGCCGGAGAGAGAACATCCAATTTAATAGGAAAGTTGCATCTCAGACGTTTGTGCAGCGCGACAGCACACAGGTGAAATCTTCAACTACGCAGTCACTCCAGCACGTATACGTCTATTCACACCTTTCAAGCGGTCTCATCGAGCGAAAGAAGGAGCCCGTGAGTGGTTGTGAAATCAAGACGGTACTTACATGAATGATGCGGGACTTTGTCAACTGGAACAGTCGAGCAGAGGCCGCCCCGTATACTGCCAGTGCCACATAGCCAGTGCTAGCCCAGACACTACGTACGCCATGTTCGGTTTAAAGCGCTCTTCCTGACTAGAATGACACCCTTCGTCTATCGCGCGGTGTTATCGGAGGCACTCGTTATGTAGCGTTGACGGTAAGGGCCGGTTGACTTTCGGGTGTTAGAGCTATTAGTGTATACCGCATAGGAATCTGGGGCAACAAGAAAACCTGATATAATCTGGGGCAACAAGAAAACCTGATCTGATTTCAACGCGTCCTGAATGTTATTTGAGCGGGGTCAGGAAGACGATGCCGAGCTGCCAGATCGAGAGTCATAAACTTGTCTTATAACTGCGCTATCGCAATGTGTACTTTGCCTTCGTTGCTTCTGGATAAAGTATGAACTCTATACTACATAGCACACCGTGTATTGGGAGTGGTATACAATAAAGCGGGGCACAGCGTATTTTTTTATGTAATCTTATTGTACTATTTTTAAGGGTTTTTATTTTTCAATGTAATGTCTCGTTTACGCCCACAAGGTACCTCGATACGTCTGCGCCATAGACATTTACCATAATTTTAACAAATAATACTCAGTACTCCGGGATAGGACAATTGCTTTCGGCGTTCCTTCTGCTATATTCTAGTTGATCAACAACTTGGCTCAACTTGGTTCAACAAGCCGAATATTGATCTTACAGCTCAACGTAAAGGAATCAAAGCGCTTCATGTCAATACAGACGTTTAGAGCGAAATAACTGAACGAAATAATGTAAGGACGACTACGCGTAACGCAATGATGAGAAGTTCCCGGTACACCGTTATAGGACCCGCAAGTTGGATGCCTTGACCTTTATTACTCTTCGCACTCTGCCGAATCCTCGACCTGCGCACCATCCCCCAAAGGCGCTGCCGCAGACGTTCTTGCGCGCGACAATTGCCCGTTAATTACAGGGAAGCGTGGCGGTGGCGGAGGCCGCAGACGGCTCCGGATTGGCTGCTGCCTTAATTAGACGGCGAAGTGCGCAAACGAGGGGATCGGACTTGGGCGAATGAGCGCCTCTAATAAGACACCAATTAATATTTCATTAGGCAGAATGCGAGCCGCCGCTGCCATCGCCGCCGCAGCGGTAGCCCGGCGCCTTGGTTCGCTCGGCTGTGCATAATCAGCGAGAGGCAATTTAATTGGGATTAACCGGTTCTCCGAGACGCCCAAGATAGCGTCGTTAAAACTGTCCTTCCCTTTCTCGCGCAAGTACTCGAGCTATTTCTTTCCTGTTGTTTTACTCAAACCTCTCCCTCTTCCCCTCTTCCCCCCCCCCCTCCTCTTTTTTCTCTCAGCATTATTTTTAATCTCAATGCCGGTGGTGCATGGTCGTTACTGCGTGGTAGCAGTCGCTGCTCAATGAGGATTATGTAACGGCGAGCCAGAATGCTGCATTGCCTAACTCTGTCGTTATTTCTTATTGTTGCGCGCGATTGTACGATTGTACGATTTAAACTAAAACGCGCAATACAGAAAATAAAACACACGGCGAAGGTGTCATCTTATAGATATTTCACGTCTACTGTGGAGGCACGAGAACAAATGAAAATGATATCTTTTTTGGTGGTTTTTACGATTCACACGAAGTGCATCTTACAGGCCCCACCGAAAGAATGAGGATTAATGTAGAGTGCCGTGTAACTTTCGTACAACCGAAAGGTACGCGTCGCCTTTACCGCAACAGGCCTCCGTCAAATGGCGGACACTTCGGAGGGAATTCTAATTCAAGAACTGGGACCTGTGACTGAGCTTCGAAGGTAAACACTTTGCCTTGTAACCATTAATCCGCCCTAAAAAAAACAAAAATAAAAGTTACGTAATTTTTGTAGTATCGCATCTCTTTCACATCTTCTCAAGGTAATTTGTGGAACATGTTCTCGGTCGTTTCGAGATTTTTTTTTAAATTTTTGCTCAATAACATTATTTAGTATTTGCTTCATTAGGTAATCACGTATGGCCATAAATTGCTCGAAACTTCCAATTCCCTTGGCAGCGGCTGAACAATTATGGCGAAACCTTGACGTTGTTAAAAAGTCGTGGGTGAGAAAGAAGAGCTACGAGGCCACGTGGTAGAAAGACGGAATCTGCAACGTATAAGAACAACCACTGCGGTGGTCCCCTGCGAAAAATCGACAGCATGCGCGTTCGCAGTCTCTCGTTACTCAGAATTGTGAGCAGCGTACACGACACTTTCACAAAGTACATACACGAGAGTTTCGGACGTCGCGTGAGGAGCTTCCCTTTATAATATATTTTCTTCGGAAATACGCGCCGTTGTAAGGATTTTAATTTTACGAGTGATGTAAGGTACCGTCCAACGCCTTTTTTTTTTTTTTAAACACGAATATTGATATAACAAAAGGTCCTTATAAAGTCGCCGCGCTGAGAGGCCTACCTCTTTCCTAGACATGAAGTCGCAAGTTCAGTATCACCGAGATAGCGCCTACCAAAAAACCATTTCGGAGATACTACCGAACACATCCACCAATGAGCCAAACACCGCCACGGAACATTCCGAGACGGAAAAAAGCGGCCGGAGTACTTACTACACGTGGCGAGGAATGCCGACTCTCTCATTCACAGTCCGCAGGCAAACGCAAAAGGTGCCACTACTGCGCACGATAAAAACATCATTTTCGGTAATTACTAGAGACGACGCGTCGTTCGAGAGGAACACACGCGTCGCGCTCCTTGCAACACGTGCGTTTCGAAGGAAGGAAACGAAAGAGGGGACAGAAAAAAGGGAAAAGGGTACATTCGGCGTGGCTGTTCCTTTGTTGCCCGTTTCAACGCGGCATCGAGAAGTCCACGGCGATGGCGGAGGGTTCAGAGTGGAGAGGGAGAGAGAGAGCGGGGCGAAAGACAGAGAGGCACTTGGCTCCATCTGGGCCGCCACTTAGAAAGAAGGGCCTGCAAGACGCGCAGCGAGTTGCGCCCGTATTGCGCGGCGCGTGTCCCATCCCGCGACCGTTTTCCGCAGCCTCGCCAAGCAACAAAAATTAACGGTTCCCGCGAGCGAGACTCGCATGACAAATCGGAAACAATTTTGAGGAATCTAAAAGCAACAGCAATCAAAAGGGGAACGAGGACACTTTCATTTCTAGTTGCTCGATGGTAACCTTTGTACTTTATCACTTTTTTTTCTCTCTCCTATAGCTGAAGCTCCGATACGTAAGCAATGGCAGCGATCAAACGAAAACGCGCTCAGTTTTTGCGCGATATTATTTTTTAGTTCTCTCTCTCACTCTCTGTTGGGGGTTGTAATGGACGTCTGTTATGCTGTTTTCTCCGGGGTTCCCGCGGCGCGCTTCAGATGGCGCCGTGCGAGCCAGCCCTAGAGCGGCGCTCTGGCCGCAAGAATAAAAAGTAATAAGTAGAAAATTAGGCAGAGATAAAGGACACGGAAAGCACCCAATTCGAGGGAGAGAGACCGAGAGGGGGGTAGCTTCAACCGAGAGTCAGCCAATACACAGTAAAAAAAAAAAAAAAAATTAAAAAAGGAGTACAAAAAAAACGCTTTGCTCTTCATTTCTAGCGTAGATACACGTAAAAAATAACGGGGTTAGAAAAGTAGCAGGCAGGGGCGGTGTAGCACCATTTTTTCTTCATTAGGGAGATCTCCCCTCCTTCCCCCTCCCCTAGCGATCTCGTATACTCTCGTGTAAAGAGTAATCCCGGTTTAACGTTCCTCACGCATCCCGGGACATCGTTTCGTTTTTGGTCCATTTTTCTCTGTGTGTGTCTCTCGTGTTCCTCTTTGTAGAACTGGGCTTTGCGTTAGTCTTGGTCTGTCGGGCATGAAGCCTCGTGCGCATCTATAACCGGGCATCTCCCACCACAAGGCCGGCGACGCGCGGTCTGTGACGAGACCGCATATTTATTTCCTTATTTCAGTCGTTTACAAACACGCAAACACTGTTCTAGATATTGAAAGATAGAAATGCTGACAAATTACCCCTTTCCGCACTTAAGCCTGAAAAACAACAACAAGAAATAAGCAAGACACACATGGGGCACAATATCTACTAAATCAGTTGGACATGGCGAGGTAAACTACTGATATTGCCCCATGAAATCCTTCCCAACTCCCTAGGTGTGAGTATAAAGTGCATAGTAACATCACGAGCCCATACCAATCAAAAGCGGCTCCCTGCTTTTAATGTGAAATTGAATCACCGTTATGGTATTCGTTCGTACACCGCGTACCTATTCCTTTTGCTGAGATCAGCTTGAATTATATACAGCTACACTGAATGTAGCGTTAGTATCTGCTTAAGTAGTTCTTATATTTAGTTCATGTTTTTTTTTTTTTTACGCGAGTTTATTACGAAACGTTAAAGCAACTGCCGGGACTGGTTGGTATTTGTTTGTTTTTAGTGAAGAAGACGCATTTGCTGTTTGTTTATACATCTTAGGTATCAAAGGCTACAGAGCTGAATTTTGACAGAGGATTAGACCCAAAGTGATTTTAAATATCGGGATGTTTTACACCGCAAAGTAACTGCTTCGAATCCTACCTTCTACGAGCCGCAGTGTCGTAGCCAGAATTCCTTTTTCAAGGGGGGGGGGGGGGGGCGGAAGGGGGCTGACGCCCCATAAGCTCCCTCCCTGGCTACGCGGCTGAGTGAACGGACTCGTCATACAAATAAATTGAAAACAATGCTCAAATGAGACACTCAACCTTCGAACGGTTTCTTTCTCTACAACAATTTTATGTTCTGTTAATTGTCGCCAGAATTAAATTCAAACCCCAATGCATGTGCTTTAGAGTACGAGAACGAGGCGGTAGCAAATGTGCGGGAGTTTCTCTCGCATGTATCACACCAGAAAGCAGGGAACCAAAACACCAGGACGCGCCCTTTTGTAATTTTCGTTTCGTAGTCTGTCAAGCTTCAGTGCAACGAGCCCAACATTTCATGATTACAACCGTCAAATACGCAGTCGACCACCCCGAAGTTTCCAGGAAAGAAATGCGTCGAGCCCGCCTATTGAACGGAAAAATGATCCGATTCGAGAAGTGACCTAGAGTATAATATGCAAAAACGAAGCAACCAAAACAAAACAAACGAGGGCGAGGAAAGGGACTCGGAATGGAAACAGTCCGACGCGGCTCGTTTGCATTTCAGCCCCAAATTTAAATATTTAACCTTCCAGATCGTCCCCTCGCGCAACACTCTCACTTATTCACACACCAACTAACCCTGCCCGTGAACCCCGCTTAGGGTAGTAGTGAGGCCCCCCCCCCGTCCCCCGACAGAGAATACGTCACAAGTCCTCGATGTCTGCGGCCTCCATTCCGGCGCAGTGGGACAGCCGCCACTCGACGAGGAGGAGGAGGAGGCGGCCGTGCCGAGAGCGCTCCCAGAGCGTGGACCGAGGGGGGCACAAGTCCTTGCACTCAGCAGAAGCAGGCACAAAGGATACCGGCCATTCCGAGAATCGACAGTGCTCCCCGCAACGCAACGATCTGTAACAGGCTTCCGAGTTTTGGGTGCGGGTTTTCCCTTTCGTCCCTGCTTCTTCGAGTCCTCGCACCCACCCTCTAACGAAGACCCCCTTTTGTCCCGATCCCCTCCTCATCTTTGCCTGCCTCCGCGACTCATTTCAGCCCCCGATCTCAATTTTTTTCCATTAGAAATCAAGTTCTCTTTCCCCACACCCTCACCTTCTAGTTTGTTGGGTTTTTTTCGGGGGGGGGGGGGGGGGGGGGGGGCGTTTTTTTTAGCCGGCACCGACCTTTTGTTTTTGTTTTTTGTTAACCATGTGACTGTGTCTGCGTCTGCGTTGGTGAGAGAGGAAGAGTGAAAGCGGGAACAGGGTAAAGAGAGACAGCCTACTCAAGGACGTCTCGGATGTCGGGTTTTGTTGCACTGTTTCGTTTTCTATCGCTAGCAGTGTGCGGTGACATAAGCTTCTCTGCTGTACTCCAGAAGCCCGGCAGATCAGCCATCCGATATAGGCCGGAAACTGTAACCTGGTTGTAACGGAGACAGCGTGCACGCAAATGAGTGACGCCCACATTCAAAACAACTCTCCTGTGTGTTTGGTTTATCTTTCAAAGAAGATAGTAAGACGGTCGCGACACACGTGTTGTTTGTTTTCGCGTCCGTAGCAGAGGGAGAGTGGAGTTAATTCCCGAATCTGAAGCCACGTTCGTCGCACTGTTTCTTCTCTCCACGATCCGAAGTCAAAAGGAGCACGACAGGATAGTTATGCAATTGGCAGCTTCCTTTGCGTGCGCGCTGTCTCCATTACTGCTCGGTTATACGGTTCCCTGTCTATATCGGATGGCCGATGTCTAGCATATAGATAGGCTATGGCAGTGACCGACGACTCTTAAAGGGGCCCTGACACAGCCGAATATATATATATATATATGAAGAGCGGTCCCCGCTCGAAACGTCGTAATAAACTTCGAATTATTAACTCCGACAGTACGCATCTTTGACTTAATAACTTTTCCCGGTCCATTGTTTTTATATTTACCTTACCTCACTTATATATATATATATATATATATTTCCTGGCGATTCAATGTGGTATCAGACGGCTACCCGATCATTATTTTGCTTCAGCGTCACGTATATTTTTAGTAAAGTCAAAAAACGCAACTGCTCGAAGCCGAAACTGAACCGGGGAGAAAGAAGACATGTAGAAAAGGAGAGTGTTTCGGAAGTCACTTGGTTACAACCAACCGCGTTTTTTTTTTTTTTCTTTTTTTCTCGTCTTTCCGGTTGTGCGAATGTTGCACGTCACTTATCGCACAAAAAACGCAAAATTCAAGCACTTCGTGCTTGTCGTTTGCGCGTTTTTCATGCTCTTACCAATAGACCGATCTCACGGGGAGTTGCGCGACGCCACCGCTGCCGCGGTGCATTCTGGTACCGGTAGTTCTCCCCAGTTTTCCGGCCACGTCAATGCGCTTACGCCCGGCATTTTGAAATTTTCGTGTTAGGGCGAGACTTTTAATCGGGTGTTTACTCACGGTTTTCAATGGGTGGCTCCACCTGTTGTGTGCCAGGGTGCTACAATAACAGCACCAGGCAAAAAGGCATCGGAATTCAAGTCTTCCTGAAATAAAGTCAATTACTGTTACTAGGAAAAGGACTGGAGAGAATTACGAGGCCCAGGTAAGGATTAAAACAAAGACCAGTCTGCACTGTTGCAATAGATGTGCTTTGTCATTTCATACGCCCAGTGTACTGGCCGCATTTTCGGACATGTCTAAACTGCATATCCACCTCATAATTCGCTAGTAATGCAGTAATTTGTCATTCCGTCCACGTGGGCTCTCCAAAGAGTAAAAAACACTTATGGTGCGCTACTGGGGAAAAGGGGGAACGGCAGGAGAAGAAATTAAATTATCCTAAGGTCAGCTATTTCTGATATACCACCAGCGATAAGTTAGAATTCAGGACAACTATTTAAAACAGATATAATAATAACATGTCTGAATAATAACATGTCTGAATTCAGGACAACTATTTAAAACAGATATAATAATAACATGTCTGAAATTGTTTCGTGTGAAAAAAAAAAATGGAGCCATTCCACTCTGTGAAGGTGGTTGGCCAGGGAAGCTGTACAGCACCACCCCGAAAGATTCACAAGAGACACACAAAAGCACTTCACCAAATATTTATTTACAGTATATATACGTCATTTTGAAACGGTAGTGATGATTGCTTTGTGATCACTATGATATACACCAATGGGTTCCATTACAACTTTGGTGAGATTCTTTGCTAAAGTTAAATCTATACATGACCGATGGCGCTCGTCAAATGCACGTTGCACTTCGGGAGTCCTAACTATACGTGCCCTTCCCATAGCAACTGCAGAACGGAATGAAATGCCCTGCTCGGCAGCTGCTGCTTTTATATATGTAACGCCGCGACGTCACCCGACTCGCGCGGGAGAAGGCCTGTTGTTCTCGGATGTATCTCCTTTATCACACGTTTCGACGTCTTTCCTTACCAAAACGCATATCTAGGTGACGAGGCGTATATGCATTTCCATACAATGGAGCGCTTTTACATGCAATTTCTGACTTTTGTTTTTGTCGACGGATACCGACAGAGTTCGCTCTGTTAAAGTGGAAAGAGGTGGGAGGAGCTTCCCCTGAACTCTTAACATGTCAGCTACTATGTATAAGCGGTAGCAGTGATGAAACGGTGCGAACGAGATCTTCCGATCACTTTAGTAAAGAGAAATGAATTATTGAGAAGATGATGAGGTTAACTATAATTGGGGTCAACTTTCTATGGCAATGGAGCCAAGGCTGCATAGTCGAAGCACGCCGTTTAACGGCGCAGCTGAACACTGTTCTACCAAAATGATTTGCTGTGTGTAACTTAACCAATTAAAAAAAAAAAATACTTCTTTTTCGCTTTGATTTTACAATATTACTATAATATTAGTCCGGAGCTGCCAAATTTATAGCAAATCTTCTTTAGCTTTTTCGGGTTTTCTTGGTTTAAGTTCGCCGCAGGGTTTCTAGTTTCATGCAAAACAAACATGGCGTCTTTCTAGTGTGCATCGACAAGTATCGTTGGTATGGTGTAAACCTTCCGTGAGCTCGCCCCCTTGCTCGCCCCGTAAGATGTTCGCGAAGTTTATGAACCAAAAGTTGTCAAAACGAACCAAGCAAGTGGTGTGCAGCGTGTACGCACAAGTGATACAAAGGTAGCCGGGACTCTTCATTGTTTTCGTATATCGGTTGGTTAGCGAGCTCACCGGCGCAAGCGAGCTGGGGTGGGGATTGAGCCCAGGATTCCTGGTTCAGCAACGCGAGCTATCGCTATACGTGTTCCGAGCTGTAGCGTGCCACCGACCCTCACTAGGGCCAGCGGTAACTCAACGTGATCGAAATGGGACTTTACTTCGTACCGTAGCGGGTGCGTGGTCCTATTTCGGTGTATCACACCCGCGCTGTGATTTTTCAAGACCAGAAGAGTTTACGCATCAATTACCTCAAAAGTGCAGCGCTGAATCGGCGCGGCATATCTGCGTCGGTCGCAAGACAAATAGAATCCGACGAGATCAGCCACTGTTTTATTTACCTTGTAAGTCGGTTAGAGTGCTTCAGTCTAAGTGTTGGCTTGTAACTAGAAACGGGTGAAATGCAGTAAAAGAGACGTGGAAATGTCTGCATGCTCGGCGATTGCGGTTCAGCACCTCCAACCGCGATCCTCAAGATATTAACTTAAGCAAATGCGTGTCTGTCACACCAAACCCCAAACTGAAACGGAAACCCCAAAAGTCTGTAACTACATATTGGTGCTATCATGCAGGGTCATTAGCCCCCCCCCCCCCCCCCCCCTCTCCAACTCTCTCTTCACTGCCACAGAAAGTTCTCCCCGAGAGTAGGTTGAATACTGCCAGTTCGCTACTTCATGCTGGGGAAAAGGGGAAATGAATAGAGTCAGGTAAAACACATAGACGAAATAATACAAATATCTATGTTAACGTACGAAAACAAAAATGCATAAACTATGTAAAGTAAACTGAAAGACGTATTAAACAAAATTCAGTCAAACTATGCATTGATAACAAGTATGGAAGACACGAGAAACACATGTTTTTCTTTTATCTTTAAAGTGTCCCGTCCCACTCGTGTTTGTTTTAGAAAACGGGTTAGGGAATCGGCGACCACTTAAGGCTGGTTCCCATACTTGCGTTTGCTAACGACCGAGTTTTTATATTACTACGAGATAAAACAATGGCACGCTGGCGTCATCTATGAGGTGGCCCCGGAACTGCATTTCACCAGAGCTAAGGTTTCGCGGTGTTTGCGAGATTAAATGTACGTACTATCTGTGAGAAATGGTCCTTTATAACATTGTCAAAAGTTTTTCGAGCCAATAAAGGAAGAATGATACGCGAAAAAAAGTAGCAAATATACAGAAATCCCAAGGGTTCCACGGCTATCCGATCAATTGCGTCAGTGTGTTCTCTCGTCCTATGAGAATACAAGAGGTCGTAAGTAGTCGCAGGTGTGTGCACCAGCCTTTAGAGTTAATATTGTTCATCAGTTTGGCAAAAACCGGAGGGGTCGCGGCATAGGTAATGTTGTCCAAAAAGATTGACTGCCTCGGCCATGATAGCTCATGTTCCTTCCAGAATATAGTGTAGACTCACACAGGAGATGCTGCTCATTTTCAACCGGTAAGCACGTCAGGCAGAGCGATTGTGGCACCCTGCCAACGGTGTGAAGGAACTTGTTGGTGTATGTAGCACGAAGGTGTAAGTGGTGAAATGGGGTCCCAGCACATCGATCTCTTCACGGTGCACGATACTAAAGCCGGGGACTCGTATCCAAAAGTCACTTGTAGTAAGATATGGGGCTATAGACCAAATGGAAACGCGAATGGTAAATGGTATTTACGAGACGATTTGCTCTTCGCCTGGCATCTGGCCTTGGGTATGGAATAGTGATGATAGGCTCTTCCAGTTCGGCTGCAAAAAGTCCAGTCCACGCACATTTCCTGTGGCTCCACAATGGCTTGGTATTCATTCGAAGACAGCTTTATGTTCTGTGCAGACTTGGGAGGTAATCCGTTACAAGTAACGGATTACTTGTAATTTGTTACTTTTTCAAGTAATTTTGTAATTACCACGTTAATTTTTTGCGGAAGTAATTTGTAATGTAATTTCGTTAGAAATATTGGCAACGGATTACTTTAATTACTCGTTACTTAAAAAAAAAAATTAACATAATACAGAAACTGGAGTAATAAGAGCAGGCAATTCAGCAGCATAAAGATAGCAAGTTCAACAAAATGGAAAACATCTACCGTGAAGAGGAGAATAACCGAAAAGAAAACACTATTTTTTTTTTGTGTGTGTGACCGGCCACTAGAACCACTAAAATGACGTGCAAGATATACACAAATATGCGAAAAACAAGGATCAAGAAGACAACGCCGAGTCAACGTTGTTTTTCTTAACTTCTAGCGGAGGCAGACACTGCTACTGAGCATGCGCACCGCTAGCTTTGTCTGCAGAAATCTAGGGATTATTTCCAGTTGCCCTAAGCTAGCGGGATGCCGGGTGGGGTTGCAGCTTTCGCTGCCTTGTCAGTTTACAAGTGAAAAGAGTGCACCTACATTCTTTCTCTTAAATACAATATTTTATTTTTACGAGGACTACCATAATGGGGCGTATGAGAAATGCGTATTAGTGGTGCAGAACATTTTTGAAAACATAAAATTTTTTTTATTGTTCTCTTGATCAGTGGACAGTAAAAATAACGGGAAAGTAATTTGTAACGTAACGAGTAAAGGAATCCGTTACTTTTCAGTAAAAGTAATTAGTCACGGTAATCCATTACATTTGAGGCTCGGTAATCTGTAATTGTAATCTATTATATTTTTCAAGTAACGGGCACAAGTCTGGTTTTGCGCTAACCGCCTCGAGATGAGGGCGCATATTTGATGCATAATCTATACATTTGAGTTCTTCGTGCTTGGAGAAGACAAACGTCGTAGTGCTGCCTTGGAAACCGTAAGGATTGTCCGGTTCTGCGGTTCTTTCTGAATTAAATTTCAGAGCTTTGTGAATCCCAGTGAGTTCGGCACCAGTGAACTTTGAAGGGTGGCCTGAAGGGTGAAGTTTATGATGGTACATATTGCCGAATGCTTATGCTAACAGAAGTGGTAGATGTGTAGGTAAAGATACGTCGGCGAGTAGAATGACGCTCATGGATCGTACGAGGAGCATGACGTCTAAGAGCCGACGCGTCCAACATTGGATATGCAAACAGGAAGACCGAGCCATTTGCGAAGAGCCTGTGCTTGAGCTGACTCAAGCCCCATCAAGGTAGAGCGTAAGGTATCGTGTAATAATGGTAAGAGGAGGCTGGCCTACCGAAATATTGTCATGGAGTGTTATGAGATAAAACAGAAGAGCGTCATCTAGTGCCACCAATTAATGTAATGATACGTGGTGTACAGGGCGTGCGCGCCATTTCCGACCGCCATGACAGGGGGAGAAAAATACTTCCGGTTCTTCTATGTTTACCTTGTGTTTAGGTGGGTGTGCGAAGACTCTTGGCTCCCTAGCGAGCAATTGCGTGAAAGGTACGCTCTAGGAATGCTCCAGTGTCGTGCTTTAAAGTTGCCGATGCGTACCGGCACGAACAAAATGTCTCAAGTGAAGTTATTTCAATTATCTCGAGACGAGGGACGCTACCAACACCGCCGAGCCTGGATGATTGCAGGACGACGGCATTGGCAGACGATGCTAGCCTACCTCGATGCGCTGCTGATAGATGGCGCGACGCGACAAACGCGAGAATGTGGCGCCGGCGCCGCGGCGCATCGACGGACCATCTTCGTACAACGATCGGGCCATTACGCACGCACAAATGAAATGTGCACGGTGATCTGGGAAAGAAACCTTGAATGCCAAAGGAAGGAAGTCAAAACACTAGAAAACTGTGCATTACAGAGACTCACGTTGCATTAAAGGAAGCGTTATAAAAACGTTTGGAAGATTGTCTGCTAAAACCAAGACCCGGCTCGGCGACCCCTGTGGGGAAGCTTGGCACGTATCTTCGACTCTTAGGAGGAGGTAGGTGCCCACCGCCGATTCCTTGCCGTTTGCGAAATAGTTGGACGCATTTAGGGATTTGTAAATTTTAAGTCGTTCTCAGGTATATGGACCAGGCTAGTTGAATAGGTAATCCTGAAGGTGCGCCCACGACACCTTCGGCATATGTGTATTTTCCGTGAGGAACAAATGTTCTTTCTCAAGGGAACAGGAAGTGAGGTCGATCCCGTATAAGTGAATTTCAGGAGGTAGTTAGTCTTATACATGGCTAAAGTCAGCGAGCAACGTGAAGAAACTCTAGGAGAATACAGGAGACAGGATAGACGCTGAACTCACAACTCAATATAAGAGAAGAAGAAGATGACACAATACAAACAGGCACGTGCTCATGGCACGAGAACTCAAAGGCGCGTAGCGATGGCGTCAGCGCATCGAAGCGTTTAAAAACAAAACTTCATTTTCAGGTAGTGTAACAGAAGAATGGCTCACCTCACGTTGGTCGTATAATGCTTGCCAGCTAGCCCAGCTCACCACCCTATGGTATGTTTACACTTGCGGATCCGCTAGCGAATCCGCCCAGCTTTCGCCGCTGGGGCGAAACGCTGGGCGGAAAACGCGGCGGCGAACCGTCTAGGTCCAGGACTTATTTCTGCCGCCGAACGAGGCGTTTCGCTGACCGGAAGTGACATTCTTGCGCAGCGCGACACTGCCTACGTCATGACTTCCGGGAGCAGTAGCGCCCGGGAGAGACAGCCGAGGAAGGAACTCTCGCGCCTTCTCGTCATATTTGACGGGATGTTACGAGAATAGCTGCCGCAGCCGGCGCCACCGCCGCCGCTCGAAAGAAATAGATGTAAACACAATCCGCTCGTCGCCGCCGCCGCCGGGAGCGAATCCGCTCCCGCGGCAGCGGATTTTTTCTCAGGTGTAAACGTACCTTAGTCCTCGGCGGTGTGACTTTTGAAATGCGTTCTACTCACTGAGGGTCTTCAAAAACAAGCAAAAACAATAGCCAACCGCAAGTAACATACTCCCCCCGTGCGCTCGGTCATTATTTGTTTTTGTTTACCTCCGCACACCTTGTGTAGTGATGAGTTTGGCTTTTAAGTTTTTGACATGAGTAAACATAGCATGTGATCGGTAAATTAATGTTCTTAGAAACGTGCGTTTAGGGGTGTGAGGAACAGCCGGGTAAGTTATCGACATATAATTGACATTTATATGCATCGCACCTCGTTAAGGTGGCGTTCAGACGCTTTTTTTTTAATTTATGCTTGGTTTCATGATGTAACATGAATGTGCGGATTCCGGGTCGAATCCGGTTCCGAATTTCGGGATGCGGTTCGGATCCGGTTCGGGTGCGGATACAAAATCAATCAATCAATCAACCAATCAATCAATCAATCAATCAATCAATCAATCAATCAATCAATCAATCAATCAATCAATCAATCAATCAATCAATCAATCAATCAATCAATCAATCAATCAATCAATCAATCCTTTATTTCACATCAGAAACTGATGTAGGCTGCAAGGGCAAAAAGTCAAAAGTTTGACTTGACAAGGCCTCTGCAGCCTTACAATTGGCACACGGCGACATACTACACATCAAGTGTTAATATTTAGTTTTCAGGTTTTTAACACTAAGCAAAACAATAAAAAAGACAAAAAGAACTGCATCAATAATCACACTATCAAAGATATCAAGTAAATAATATATATTAGGCACATGACGACATATTTAGGTACATAACAGGAATGTAAAGACAATAATCGTAATATCTCAAGGATAACAGAAATATACGGAAATATACAGAACGTACGACCCCAGAATACAAGCGAAGTTTTAATGCAGAAAAAAATTCTAATTGTACTGAGATTCAGTCTCTCAATATTTGTTACATTATGCTTCGGAAGATTATTTAGTACAAATGGAAGATTATATCTTAGCATTTGGGACCCGTAATTTGTACGATTTGTTGGTATTTTACGATGCTCCCCCTCACGAACGTCGTATACCCTTATATTTGGTGTTAGGTTTGAAATATGTCCAAGGAAAGGCTCGTTCGAACGAAGGGCAGATCTATATCGTGTCAATAAATTATACTAATATAGGTCTGGGACAATTATTTGACGTAGTTCTTTAAACAGTGGAGGTGTGTGTGTATCGAAAGGAACATTGAATATTGTGCGAACAACCTTTTTTCAAGAAGGTGTAATTTGTTAATATTTGACAAAGATGTGGTACACCACACTAAATTACAATAGTTCAGATGGGGTATAAAAAGCGCCTTGTATATAAGCAATTTTATGTGACGAGGCAATACATTTCTGAATTGACATAGTTCCCCAAGCACTCTTGGTAGCTTTTTAACAACATTATTAACGTGAGTATCCCGAGACATTTGTTCATTAAAATAAACTCGAGCGTTTTAACGTTCAGCACAATTTCTATGACTGAGGGGCCCAGGGTAATACCAAAAGAAAAACAAACATGTCTATTCTTAAGTTTAAAAAGGACAGCCTTGCTTTTGCTCGTGTTGATTATTAGTGAGTTAACTTCACTCCAATCATATAGCTTCTCAAGTGAAGGATTCGTTTCATTAACAAGGTCTTCTATTTCTGTACCTAAAAAAAATAGACTGGTATCATCGGCATAAATGATGAAAGACGGACTTCGCTGATATTAACAATATCGTTTATGTATAAATTAAATAACAAAGGACCTAAAATGCTACCTTGCGGTACTCCAGCTCTAATGGGTAGGACAGAAAAACTGTGTCCATTTATTACGACATATTGCTGGCGAAACTTAAAGTACGATTGTAAAAGGACTAAAGGTACACCACGAATTCCATAACACTCAAGTTTTTTTATTAGGGTAGTATGGTCAATACGGTCGAACACCTTCGAAAAATCAATGAAGACGCCTATAATTAACTTTTTTTCTTCAAACGACTTTAAAATTAACTTCTGCTCTAGCAAGGTGAACTCCGTTGATTGACCTCTACGACAGCCATACTGTGAGTCAAAAATTAATGAAACTTTAGTGCAGAAACTTGTGACTCTATTGTGAATAATATTTTCAAGGCATTTCGAAAACACAGGTAGTATTGATATTGGCCTATGATTCGAGAATTCATTTTTGTTCCCTCCTTTAAACAAAACAATGGCTTTTGCAGTTTTCATCTTTTTAGAAAAAATACCACTCGACATTAAGAAGTTCATAATGTGTGTTAATACAGGTGACAGAACGTCCAAAACGTGCTTAATTGGTTTGATCCGCAAATCGTCTATATCACAGGAGTTGCTGTTTTTAGGAGATGACATATTTGAAATTAACTCATTTTGATTTGTTTTAAAGAAAACTGCGCTGTGTTCGTTTCTGGGCTTCATATACGCCACTGACGAATAGGCTAGTCAAATAACTATTGAAAGCTTCACGAGGACTTTTCCTTGCAATGTTACTCCATCACTTTTTATTACGTGTATAGCTGGTATAGAGGGATACTGTTTTAATACTTCATTTAGCCGTTTCCCTACAACATCTGTTCTATGCATGACTCATTAAATAAATTATTAAGGTAGGTTTGTTTTGCCTGACGCAGAGTATTGTTCAATGTAATCCTAAATTGTTTCAAAAGAGCATTAACGATAACAATCCCTGAAGAATTCCCTTCTTCAGGAGTTAGACGTCAGTAGATCAAACGGGTTTTAACAGCTGCCTCCAGTCTAACGAAAATAAGGGTGAACGACCTGCCTTTTAAGTTTATGATGATAATGCAATTAATGCAAAGGTGAAATCGAGCTGGACGACAATAGCAATAATAATCCCCTGAGAAGGGAAACAAGGAGGACAAATGACAAATACAAATCTCCAAACACAGCTAGGTGACTGGTGCGCGACTAAAAAAATCCACCTGATCCTTGTATCGAACCAGGGACCTCTCCATTTCCAGTAGAGCGCTCTACCAAGTGAGCTAACCAGGAGTTAGACGTCAGTAGAGCAAAATATTTTTAACAGCTGCCACCAGTCTAACAAGGGTGAACTGCCAGCATTTTAAGTTTATGACGATAATGCAATTAATGCAAAGGTGCAAGCGAGCTGGACAAGAATAACGATAATAATCCTTGGAGAAGGGAAACAAGGGGCACAAAGGAAAAACACAAAACTCCAAACCTTTGTCTCCCTTGTTTAACTTCCTCCATGGATTATTATCGTTATTCTTGTCCAGCTAGCTTGCACCTTTGCATTAATTGCATTATCATCATAACCTTAAAAGGCAGGCCATTCATCATTGTTCGTGTCAGACTGGTGGCACTGTTAAAACCCGTTTGCTCTACTGACGTCTAAATTCCTGGTAATCTTAGTTGGTGGAGGGCTCCACTAGAAATGGAGAGGTCCCTGGTTCGATACCAGGACCAGGCGGATTTTTTCAGTCGCGCACCAGTCACCTAGCTGTGTTTGGAGATTTGTGTTTGTCCTTTGTCCCCCTTGTTTCCCTTCTCAAGGGATTATTATTGCTATTGTCGTCCAGCTCGATTTCACCTTTGCATTAATTGCATTATCATCATAAACTTAAAAGGCAGGTCGTTCACCCTTGTTTATGTTAGACTGGAGGCAGCTGTTAAAACCCGTTTGATCTACTGACGTCTAACTCCTGGTTAACTCTGTTGGGTAGAGCGCTTCACTGGAAATGAAGAGGTCCCTGGTTCGACACCAGGACCAGGCGGATTTTTTCAGTCGCGCACCAGTCACCTAGCTGTGTTTGGAGATTTGTGTTTGTCCTTTGTCCCCCTTGTTTCCCTTCTCAAGGGATTATTATTGCTATTGTCGTCCAGCTCGATTTCACCTTTGCATTAATTGCATTATCATCATAAACTTAAAAGGCAGGTCGTTCACCCTTGTTTATGTTAGACTGGAGGCAGCTGTTAAAACCCGTTTGATCTACTGACGTCTAACTCCTGGTTAACTCTGTTGGGTAGAGCGCTTCACTGGAAATGAAGAGGTCCCTGGTTCGACACCAGGACCAGGCGGATTTTTTCAGTCGCGCACCAGTCACCTAGCTGTGTTTGGAGATTTGTGTTTGTCCTTTGTCCCCCTTGTTTCCCTTCTCAAGGGATTATTATTGCTATTGTCGTCCAGCTCGATTTCACCTTTGCATTAATTGCATTATCATCATAAACTTAAAAGGCAGGTCGTTCACCCTTGTTTATGTTAGACTGGAGGCAGCTGTTAAAACCCGTTTGATCTACTGACGTCTAACTCCTGGTTAACTCTGTTGGGTAGAGCGCTTCACTGGAAATGAAGAGGTCCCTGGTTCGACACCAGGACCAGGCGGATTTTTTCAGTCGCGCACCAGTCACCTAGCTGTGTTTGGAGATTTGTGTTTGTCCTTTGTCCCCCTTGTTTCCCTTCTCAAGGGATTATTATTGCTATTGTCGTCCAGCTCGATTTCACCTTTGCATTAATTGCATTATCATCATAAACTTAAAAGGCAGGTCGTTCACCCTTGTTTATGTTAGACTGGAGGCAGCTGTTAAAACCCGTTTGATCTACTGACGTCTAACTCCTGGTTAACTCTGTTGGGTAGAGCGCTTCACTGGAAATGAAGAGGTCCCTGGTTCGACACCAGGACCAGGCGGATTTTTTCAGTCGCGCACCAGTCACCTAGCTGTGTTTGGAGATTTGTGTTTGTCCTTTGTCCCCCTTGTTTCCCTTCTCAAGGGATTATTATTGCTATTGTCGTCCAGCTCGATTTCACCTTTGCATTAATTGCATTATCATCATAAACTTAAAAGGCAGGTCGTTCACCCTTGTTTATGTTAGACTGGAGGCAGCTGTTAAAACCCGTTTGATCTACTGACGTCTAACTCCTGGTTAACTCTGTTGGGTAGAGCGCTTCACTGGAAATGAAGAGGTCCCTGGTTCGACACCAGGACCAGGCGGATTTTTTCAGTCGCGCACCAGTCACCTAGCTGTGTTTGGAGATTTGTGTTTGTCCTTTGTCCCCCTTGTTTCCCTTCTCAAGGGATTATTATTGCTATTGTCGTCCAGCTCGATTTCACCTTTGCATTAATTGCATTATCATCATAAACTTAAAAGGCAGGTCGTTCACCCTTGTTTATGTTAGACTGGAGGCAGCTGTTAAAACCCGTTTGATCTACTGACGTCTAACTCCTGGTTAACTCTGTTGGGTAGAGCGCTTCACTGGAAATGAAGAGGTCCCTGGTTCGACACCAGGACCAGGCGGATTTTTTCAGTCGCGCACCAGTCACCTAGCTGTGTTTGGAGATTTGTGTTTGTCCTTTGTCCCCCTTGTTTCCCTTCTCAAGGGATTATTATTGCTATTGTCGTCCAGCTCGATTTCACCTTTGCATTAATTGCATTATCATCATAAACTTAAAAGGCAGGTCGTTCACCCTTGTTTATGTTAGACTGGAGGCAGCTGTTAAAACCCGTTTGATCTACTGACGTCTAACTCCTGGTTAACTCTGTTGGGTAGAGCGCTTCACTGGAAATGAAGAGGTCCCTGGTTCGACACCAGGACCAGGCGGATTTTTTCAGTCGCGCACCAGTCACCTAGCTGTGTTTGGAGATTTGTGTTTGTCCTTTGTCCCCCTTGTTTCCCTTCTCAAGGGATTATTATTGCTATTGTCGTCCAGCTCGATTTCACCTTTGCATTAATTGCATTATCATCATAAACTTAAAAGGCAGGTCGTTCACCCTTGTTTATGTTAGACTGGAGGCAGCTGTTAAAACCCGTTTGATCTACTGACGTCTAACTCCTGGTTAACTCTGTTGGGTAGAGCGCTTCACTGGAAATGAAGAGGTCCCTGGTTCGACACCAGGACCAGGCGGATTTTTTCAGTCGCGCACCAGTCACCTAGCTGTGTTTGGAGATTTGTGTTTGTCCTTTGTCCCCCTTGTTTCCCTTCTCAAGGGATTATTATTGCTATTGTCGTCCAGCTCGATTTCACCTTTGCATTAATTGCATTATCATCATAAACTTAAAAGGCAGGTCGTTCACCCTTGTTTATGTTAGACTGGAGGCAGCTGTTAAAACCCGTTTGATCTACTGACGTCTAACTCCTGGTTAACTCTGTTGGGTAGAGCGCTTCACTGGAAATGAAGAGGTCCCTGGTTCGACACCAGGACCAGGCGGATTTTTTCATGTCGCGCACCAGTCACCTAGCTGTGTTTGGAGATTTGTGTTTGTCCTTTGTCCCCCTTGTTTCCCTTCTCAAGGGATTATTATTGCTATTGTCGTCCAGCTCGATTTCACCTTTGCATTAATTGCATTATCATCATAAACTTAAAAGGCAGGTCGTTCACCCTTGTTTATGTTAGACTGGAGGCAGCTGTTAAAACCCGTTTGATCTACTGACGTCTAACTCCTGGTTAACTCTGTTGGGTAGAGCGCTTCACTGGAAATGAAGAGGTCCCTGGTTCGACACCAGGACCAGGCGGATTTTTTCAGTCGCGCACCAGTCACCTAGCTGTGTTTGGAGATTTGTGTTTGTCCTTTGTCCCCCTTGTTTCCCTTCTCAAGGGATTATTATTGCTATTGTCGTCCAGCTCGATTTCACCTTTGCATTAATTGCATTATCATCATAAACTTAAAAGGCAGGTCGTTCACCCTTGTTTATGTTAGACTGGAGGCAGCTGTTAAAACCCGTTTGATCTACTGACGTCTAACTCCTGGTTAACTCTGTTGGGTAGAGCGCTTCACTGGAAATGAAGAGGTCCCTGGTTCGACACCAGGACCAGGCGGATTTTTTCAGTCGCGCACCAGTCACCTAGCTGTGTTTGGAGATTTGTGTTTGTCCTTTGTCCCCCTTGTTTCCCTTCTCAAGGGATTATTATTGCTATTGTCGTCCAGCTCGATTTCACCTTTGCATTAATTGCATTATCATCATAAACTTAAAAGGCAGGTCGTTCACCCTTGTTTATGTTAGACTGGAGGCAGCTGTTAAAACCCGTTTGATCTACTGACGTCTAACTCCTGGTTAACTCTGTTGGGTAGAGCGCTTCACTGGAAATGAAGAGGTCCCTGGTTCGACACCAGGACCAGGCGGATTTTTTCAGTCGCGCACCAGTCACCTAGCTGTGTTTGGAGATTTGTGTTTGTCCTTTGTCCCCCTTGTTTCCCTTCTCAAGGGATTATTATTGCTATTGTCGTCCAGCTCGATTTCACCTTTGCATTAATTGCATTATCATCATAAACTTAAAAGGCAGGTCGTTCACCCTTGTTTATGTTAGACTGGAGGCAGCTGTTAAAACCCGTTTGATCTACTGACGTCTAACTCCTGGTTAACTCTGTTGGGTAGAGCGCTTCACTGGAAATGAAGAGGTCCCTGGTTCGACACCAGGACCAGGCGGATTTTTTCAGTCGCGCACCAGTCACCTAGCTGTGTTTGGAGATTTGTGTTTGTCCTTTGTCCCCCTTGTTTCCCTTCTCAAGGGATTATTATTGCTATTGTCGTCCAGCTCGATTTCACCTTTGCATTAATTGCATTATCATCATAAACTTAAAAGGCAGGTCGTTCACCCTTGTTTATGTTAGACTGGAGGCAGCTGTTAAAACCCGTTTGATCTACTGACGTCTAACTCCTGGTTAACTCTGTTGGGTAGAGCGCTTCACTGGAAATGAAGAGGTCCCTGGTTCGACACCAGGACCAGGCGGATTTTTTCAGTCGCGCACCAGTCACCTAGCTGTGTTTGGAGATTTGTGTTTGTCCTTTGTCCCCCTTGTTTCCCTTCTCAAGGGATTATTATTGCTATTGTCGTCCAGCTCGATTTCACCTTTGCATTAATTGCATTATCATCATAAACTTAAAAGGCAGGTCGTTCACCCTTGTTTATGTTAGACTGGAGGCAGCTGTTAAAACCCGTTTGATCTACTGACGTCTAACTCCTGGTTAACTCTGTTGGGTAGAGCGCTTCACTGGAAATGAAGAGGTCCCTGGTTCGACACCAGGACCAGGCGGATTTTTTCAGTCGCGCACCAGTCACCTAGCTGTGTTTGGAGATTTGTGTTTGTCCTTTGTCCCCCTTGTTTCCCTTCTCAAGGGATTATTATTGCTATTGTCGTCCAGCTCGATTTCACCTTTGCATTAATTGCATTATCATCATAAACTTAAAAGGCAGGTCGTTCACCCTTGTTTATGTTAGACTGGAGGCAGCTGTTAAAACCCGTTTGATCTACTGACGTCTAACTCCTGGTTAACTCTGTTGGGTAGAGCGCTTCACTGGAAATGAAGAGGTCCCTGGTTCGACACCAGGACCAGGCGGATTTTTTCAGTCGCGCACCAGTCACCTAGCTGTGTTTGGAGATTTGTGTTTGTCCTTTGTCCCCCTTGTTTCCCTTCTCGATGGGATTATTATTGCTATTGTCGTCCAGCTCGATTTCACCTTTGCATATTGCATTCTCAACAATTTTATTAACACTTCCACATAAAACAAAACACAACTTTCTTGACTGGCATTCACAGAAATATGACATAACACGTACAGTTTGAATTTAGTTCAATGATATCTTGAGTAAAGCTTTGCCCAGCAAGATATTGCAAGCCAAGAACGCGTCGCGCGACACACACCCGCAAGAGACAAGTGCCGGATGTTGAGCTACCAGTTTGTAAACATTTGAGTAATCTATTCACCCGCAGGACTTCCTGTCAGCGATGCAAAGTGCGGTAGTAGAACGAGAGTATCTGCTCCAACACAGACAGCCTCGAACAAGACCACGGACAAGGGCACCGTACGGGAGAGAGGAATACATTACTTGCCCGACATGCAAGGTTGGGCATTTTGTGAGCGCCGACGCTGGCCGTTTCTTAGAGGTTTAAATACGCTTTATAATGAATCGCAGTTCCCCACAAAGAGCGACGGAATAGTATAAAAAAAAGCAGTGGAGAGGAACTCCCGATTCGTCCTTGTCCCCCTTGTTTCCCTTCTCAAGGAGTATTATTGCTATTGTCGTCCAGCTCCGATTTCACCTTTCATTAATTGCATCTCACTTCATAACTTAAAAGGCAGGTCGTTCACCCTTGTTTATGTTAGACTGGAGGCAGCTGTTAAAACCCGTTTGATCTACTGACGTCTAACTCCTGGTTAACTCTGTTGGGTAGAGCGCTTCACTGGAAATGAAGAGGTCCCTGGTTCGACACCAGGACCAGGCGGATTTTTTTCAGTCGCGCACCAGTCATCTAGCTGTGTTTGGAAATTTGCGTTTGTCCTTTGTCCCCCTTGTTTCTCTTCTCCTGGGATTATTATCGTTATTGTCGTCCAGCACGATTTCACCTTTGCATTAGTTGCATTATCATCATAACCTTAAAAGGCAGGCCGTTCACCCTTGTTGGTGTTACACTGGTGGAAGCTTTTAAAACACGTTGGCTCTACTGACGTCTAACTCCTGGTTAGCTTAGTTGATCGAGCGCTGCACTGGAAATGGAGAGGTCCCTGGTTCGATACAAGGACCAGACGGATTTTTTCAGTCGCGCACCAGTCACCTAGCTGGGTTTGGAGATTTGTGTTTGTTCTTTGTTTTCCTTGTTTTCCTTCCCCAGTGGTTATTATCGCTACTCTTGTCCAGCTCACTTGCACCATTTCATTAATTTGCATTGTCATCACGCGGATACAAAGCATGCGGATGCTCAATCTCTTTTCGGCGCAGGGCTCTACTAATTAGCCTCGTTGGCCTTTGTGCTGTTGGGTTTTTGGTCTAAACAATTTTATTAACACTTCCACATAAAACAAAACACAACTTTCTTGACTGGCATTCACAGAAATATGACATAACACGTACAGTTTGAATTTAGTTCAATGATATCTTGAGTAAAGCTTTGCCCAGCAAGATATTGCAAGCCAAGAACGCGTCGCGCGACACACTCCCGCAAGAGACAAGTGCCGGATGTTGAGCTACCAGTTTGTAAACATTTGAGTAATCTAGTCACCCACAGGACTTCCTGTCAGCGATGCAAAGTGCGGTAGTAGAACGAGAGTATCTGCTCCAACACAGACAGCCTCGAACAAGACCACGGACAAGGGCACCGTACGGGAGAGAGGAATACATTACTTGCCCGACATGCAAGGTTGGGCATTTTGTGAGCGCCGACGCTGGCCGTTTCTTAGAGGTTTAAATACGCTTTATAATGAATCGCAGTTCCCCATAAAGAGCGACGGAATAGTATAAAAAAAGCAGTGGAGAGGAACTCCCGATTCGTCCGTTCCGTCCGATGGCACCCCATTGCTCTGACACGTCGTCTGGTGCCATGGAGAGAGTGGCCGTCGCAGCTGCGCGGATGACGGGAGAAATTGTGACGCGCGTCATGCGCTGCAGTGTCCTCGAACAGTCCACGATTAACGGCTCAAAATACCTCATAAAAAAAAAAAAAAACAAGAGGGACGTCCAGACGCGCGCAGCGAAAGAAGAACAGTTTTAATTCAATTCGCGCGTAATTTGATTAATTCCCGTCTATAATTTTACCCTTCCATTGTCTCTCGTTTTTTTATGTTGATATTGCCGTCTGTTTCCATTTCTTTTTTTTATTATTATTACTAGTTATCCACCCTCACTTAACGCTGAACGCTTTTATTTTTTTTTATTTGTACATGTTATTCGGGAGCCACGTTCCACACTCCCTCTTTCTGTTTGTTCTCCGACGCCCTTTTCTGTGTTTATGCGGGCGTTTCTCTACCCCGTATTCCGAGAGCGCACCTCCTCTCTTCCCTCTGCTTCTCTTGTTAGACAGAGCTGCAGGGAGCAAAGCGAAGCTAGTTAACAAGGAAAACTGCGCGCCGTGCGCCGTCGGGCTCTGTCTTCGATTCCTTTTTCTCTTTTTTTTTTTCTTTTTCTCGTACGTTTGACGTAGAAAGGCACATGCCCCCGTTGGGCGCCAGTCAAGTCAGCCGGGACACCCATTTTGAGGCGCCCGGATGAGTGGCAGACATGGGTAAACAAGGACCAGATTTTTCGGGGTCTTCCGTTCCTTTTCTCTCTCTCTGTTTTTCTCCCCCCCCCCCCCTTTTTTATCTTTTAGCTCTTTTGCCACATACTCGCTCTCTCGCGCTTTTTTCTGCCTCTTCTTTATTTGCCTTGCATTTAGTCTTAGTTGACGCACATGTCTGCTACTTCTGAATTTGGACAGAAACGAGAAGAATAACGTCATACAAATTCTTTTTTTTTTTTTTTTCAGTCAACGTAATCAGGAGAGACGAACTTTGCAGACGAAGAAATGTATATGTTCTGGTTTCCTAACCCATTTTTATACTTGTTCGAACCTAAGTCTGTGTAACTTTCTGACGTTTTTTGTTTTGATTTTCACATTTTATTTGGGGCCTCAAGCGGTAAGCCTGTTGTTACCCTTTTTTACATACAGACGTAAATACGTGGAAACATTTGTATTATTTGAGGGACCATCGGTTGTACTACAAGTGGCGTGCAGCTGTGAAGAGTCACGCGATCAAATGGTCATTTGTGAGTAAATATAAGTTAATGTTTTGAACCCAGAACAATCCAAAATACAGAATCTTTGTGTTCGATTTGACTAGGTCCATCATCTTATGAAAACGTTGAACGGCCTCTCCGAAGATATGATAAAGTGCACTGGAAACTCGGCTCCTGCTGCGCCATGAACCGTTCGGAAATAAATTCATATGAGAAAAAAACACGGCAACGAAATACAAAGTAACAAAAGGTTCACACCCATTTTCACAGAATATAATGGAATACATCAAATGTGTTTTTTTTTTTTTTCTTCAAACACTTAGCTAAAGTATTGGGAACTTATTGCAGCTTCTTTGCTGAATTAGTTCTCGGGAAGCGAGTGATAAGAAATGAAGGTGGGCACTAATATTTTTCCTCACGAAGCACCTGCGTTTCGGATTTCCTATTTTCCACCCCCTTTCTTCATATTAGGGAAGAAGGACAACGTACGGGTACAAAAGTAGATGTCACACGAGTTTGTCTTGTCAGTTATTTTATTTTTCCTTGTCTCAGGGTTTAGATTATGATGTTTTATAACCAGCTGGCCCGCATACTTTCGCTCCTTAGAATAGTATTTTTTTTTTTTGTCTCTTCTGGGTTTTAATTTTTTCATTTGCAACTTACTTGTGCCAGCGCGTTCACCAAAACTAAGCGTATTGCTTTGCTTTAATTAGTGTAGACGGGTTTTACCGCTACTTAATATTGAAGAAATAGGCCGTTGACGTCAATGACAAAGTTAGAATTATATAATATTAATTGAATACTGAGCTGTGAAGGTTTTGACCCTTTCTATGTGTTTTTTCTCCACAACAAACAAATTCAGGACACTACTTTTGATTGGGCTAGTTGGTTCATACTTGACATTAATAAAATAGCGCAAACAGAACAAGGACGAAGAGGCACACATACGACAGGACTGGCGTTGCGGGGTACCCTATTAAGTTACTATCAGGTGTTTGCGAGAGCCTTTTAGCGAAAATTAAAGGGTCGCATAATAAAAATCGTACTCGCGATCAGATCAACAAAAAAATCAGAGCAAGTTGTGACGTATATGCATGAAGTTTCGCACAATCTTAGAAAATATAGCTGGTAGGTATGATGTTAATCTTTTTTCTGCTCCTTGCATGCTTGGCCAGATATGTCCAGTGTTTACTGGACATTCAGTGTTGTACACGTTCCTCAAAAAAAGGAACGAAAGTTCGTTCCTCGTTCCTTCTGATTTTTGGAACGCGTTCCCATTACAAGTTCCATATGTGAAAAAAGAAACTCGTTCCCGTTACAGTTGAAAAAAATGGAACGTATCGTTACATATACGTTACATTTGCATTTTGCTTATTACCATATTTAGATAAATCAAGCAAAGTTTCCTTTTTTAAACTATCCCATCAAATGTCAACATATTAATTTGGATGCAATGATGGAAGGGCACCAGGAGAAGAAGACAACCTAAGCAGGATTTGATTTGTTGATAAATTCACCTTTAAAAATCTCAGCTTTCAGCTTCAGCCATAATTTGTGGCGGGCGACTCAGACGAGTCAAGTGTACTGTTACCCCACATTGCACGAGCGTTTTACAATAACCTCACACGTTTCAATCTAACAAAGTCCCGTGTTCGAACTTAACAACAGTTGCTTCTTAATGTTGCTGTCCGCAAGACGAGCAAGTGAAGAAGAGGGCAGGGCTTTTGGAAGGTCAGTCTTGAAAACTACAAGTCCTTCTTCCTGAAGGTTGGATTTGTTAAGTTGGGGATAGGGGCCAGGGTGAGTGAAATAAAGATTATTTTTTGTGTACAAACTAAGTGATTAATATTTGGGATACGAGGGTGCGTTTGATGTCAGGTAACCTGTTATTTTGTTGTAACTGTATGTATCTTTGTGGAAGTTCAACGATGGCTGTAGTCGGCCTTATGTTTCTGGATGTATGACGATTCGTGGAAGCAAAGAGAGTAGCTGAGTATGAAACGCCCTCTTTCTGTGTTTTTTCCTTAGACTAAAAGTTTTGCTTTTTATACCGCAGTCTCGGGCACTGAAAAAAGAATCGATGTCCACTAGCTCTCCTGCACCCGACTGTTACCGAGAAGACCACACAAAATAAACCCTATGATAAGTAACCAAAACGTTAACGAGATCCTGCTCTTCGTAATGATATTGTTTTTATACTTTTAGAATTTCCCTTTCAGAAATAAAATACAAATTACTCCACTGGACAGACAAAAGAGAAAAGAGAAAGGAACGCCGTTCCTTTTTCCGTTCCCGTAAAAACGTAACGAGTTTCCGTTCCAATTCCACCAATGCAAGATGGAACGGCGGCGTTCCTTCGTTCCTCCTAAAAGGAACGCGTTCCAGGAACGCCGTTCCTTGGAACGCTGTTCCGTACAACACTGCTGGACATTAGCGTGTTCAATGCGCAAAGAAAATTCCCTGAAGACACGAAAGACTGCTTAGGTATAGGAATGCGAAAGGCATTAAAGTTCTGCGGGGGAAATGTTTTCAAGTAATGTTTCTATACATATTAAAGTTGTTTCTGCCGGTATTGTATTCGCCGTGTGTCTGTGTGTGTGTGTCTTCCGGTTGCTTGAGCTGTCGTCCGGCGGTGACATCACGCTTCCCCACTGTACAGGCGCGGCGCCCTTGCCGGCTCCACGGCTTCCATGACGAAGCATTTGCGTTGCTGTACTTTTCTTTGTGTTTTATTCCTTTGGCGCGTCCGCTTTGACCTTGAGTACCCCGCCGGCAACCGTGACGAACCAAGTGCGTTGCTGTGCCTTTCTTTGTGTTTTATTTCTGATAACGTGCTCTATGACGCGTTTTTTTTTTTTCTTTACCTTAGGGCACAACGCCGCCGGCGGCTTTTCGCGTAATGGAAAAGTGAAACTTTCGCCTTAAAAAAAGAAATTGTTATGCATATTTATTGCACAACTGGGGCTGTGTTATGAGCTGTGGCCGCATTTACATTGGACAACCAGGTCGGTATTTCAATGAGAGAACTCGTGAACATAGTATATCGGCGCGGATCAATTTAGGTGGTCATCTTGCCAAGCAATGTAAGCGTCGCGGGTGTGAACAGCTTTTGAAAATGACAAAGTTCTTGAAAAGAGCAAAATGCAGAACAAAACAAAAAATAACGGAACTTTTTTTTTTTTTTTGTTAGGAAGGCTGGATACAAATGCGGTCATGCCTCCGGTGTGTCTTATTCACAAAGATGCATTTTTTCTTGATGGTTTTATCTGATTTGACTGGCGCGTAGTTCATACTTATTTTAATGTATAATTTGTGTATTTGTTTTATTCATGAGTGTATTTTCTTTCACGCAGGCGATGGTATGTATTGCTTGGTTTGATGTTGCAATCGCTAGTCCTGTCGCATGTATGCCTCTTCGTCCTTGTTCAGTTTGTGCTATTTATTAAAGTAAAACAATTGAGGACGCTCGAATAAAGGGAGCTGTCTGCACTAATGAAAAGTGAGATTAAACTAACGATAACTGGCTCAACTTGTTTGACATGGATACCAAAGTATCCTATAAAAAAAACTTAGAAATAGGAGAGAGAAAAAAAAAGAGAAAACACATACCAGACTAAATTTATACGGTTCATCGAATAATATCCGCACGTGGTTCTAACTCCTGAGGGCCCTATGCACCACAACCTCGCAAATCAATCGCATTCCACTAGGAGAAGAGATTAGTTCCCTTTTCAAGACACTGAATATGAATTGTTTCCGGGATGAATTTTTACGTAGCCGGATATCTTTGACTCCAGCAACCACATCGTTGAGCGCCAAAAGTTGCGAAACGGTCTTTGCGATCACATACACGCCGAGGAAACCAGTGCCGGATAGTTCAATGGCGGGCAAGTTCAGCATCGTAATAAGCGGCAGGGACTCGTTTGACTAGGTTACGATGAATGAAATCGATTTTGTCATATAAACGCTCGCTTTTCCGGGAACAAATATATTAAACTCCAAGTTTCGTTTACATGAGACGATGCTTCCGTCCTCAGAGCTGAGTCACACTTAACCCTCTAAATCTTTTTTTTTTTTTTTTTAGGGGCAAAGCTCCTTAGGGTCTTGCCTTGTCCGTCCGTCCGTCCGTCCGTCCGTGCTCACATCGATTGCCATCCCATCTGCCTCCTTAAAAAAAGAAAAAAAAATGTTTGCGCAGTCGACAGGATTCGAACCTGTGCCGGGAGACCCCAATGGATTTCTAGTCCATCGCCTTAACCACTCGGCCACGACTGCGGGACGAGTAGGGGCTCTGAGATGTGGTAGTAACTCAAGAGCTAGGGATGTCATGGATGAAACGTTGCATGTAGCCACTCAACATCTATACAGGAGAGGACGCCGCGGTCAAATGCGTATATAATCGCGTTAAACTTTGCATGCATTGGCTCAACGCTTATAGACGAGAGGGCGCTGCGGTCAAATGCTCAAATGCGTATATTGTCACAAAGGACAACTGATGAGGCGGCGAATAACTAAAGAAAGTAAACGTTTAATGGGGCGAACTTGTGCCCAAAAATAAAGAAGGAAACAGAAGATAACAATAGAGCGTCGCGGGCGTCGAAGTCGGCGTAAGCGCAGAGTCGAACGCTGGGGCGAGACTGACTCGACAAGGTCGCGGGTAGCTGCTTATCTACCGTGCGTCACTATCTCGAAAGTTCGGCAAAGAAGGCTCGAGTGTCGCGCGCTTGGAGCGTGGATGAACTGGCACTTTCGAGAACAACAAAGCAGGTGGAAAGTTACGTCTGGAGCGAGAATGAATGCGAATCTTCTATACTCTGTTTCACCTTGTGTTGTACCGCAGGAAAGGCTACAAGCGCGAGCTCCTTGCTCCATGGCACACCTCGGCGGCGCAAGCTCTCTTGCACTAAGGGCAGCTGCCAACGCTATGAGCTCGCGCTTCTAGCCTTCGCTGCGGTACAGCATAAGGTGAAACGGAGTATAGATGCTGGTGACCGAGCGTTGCTTTTTCAGCCCTGCGGGCGGCAATATACCCACGTTCCATACCACACATTCTCTTTCTGACATGGACCGTTGACTTAAGCGGTGAAGATGCGTTCCCACGGCTTCTAGCGGATCCAAGCTGATCCGCTAGAAGAACCACTGGCTCTGCATTTCACCGACCATTAAGCAGTAATAATCCAGTCGAAACGGAACCCGGAACTCAGCACTACCTATGAGCAATAAAATCAGTAACATCAGCCCCACCAGAGCTTCGCCCCAATCAACATCATTCACTACGTGGAGATGCGGTCATTCTTTTTTACAAGTAGCTAGTTTAGTTGTTACAAGCGGGCCATTGTACGAGGCGCGTCCCCCGTTCAGGCCTTGGAAGTACATATACTACATGGAGGCGCCATGTGTGTACATTTTTTTTGTTGCGGCTCTTTTTCCACTCTTTTTTTTTAGATTATTATTCTTATTATTATTTTCAGCGCGCGTTTCTCACACGTATTTCACAAATTTGCACGCAACAATGACCTTCAGTGCATGAAAGAAAAGGCAGAACGACAAGGGGCTGCAAGTCCACACAGCACTTGGATTATCTCGGGAGTTCTGTGCAGCGCTATCAAAGGTATTCGGGGTGGAGGCCGTAAGTAAGGCTTCGCTTCAACGAGCACTCCCGCAAACAAAGCATTGCCGCACGTTCGCGTCCGTGGCGCCCACAACGCTGCGCATTACTCTCGAGAGGTAGTGTACGCACGAACATTCAACGACCCCCCGCCAGCAGACACGACACAAACTGCCTGCGGGCAACTTTCATTAGACTTTTGCGTCACCTAGAGCTGCAGTCGCGCTGCTCGTAGATCATATACAAGAGACACGGAGTTTCTCCGCGGAGATTTTATGAGAGAGAATTATCTGCGGACAGGCCTCAACCATCTTAGAAGCGTGTCCGCTTCGTACATGCTTCGATCATGTCATGCAGACAATTATTTTTGTTTTGTACGACCGATCTGATAGGACCGTACTACCACACCTCAGGCAACGTCTGTAAACTTGCACGATATATGAGAAGTGTGACCGCGACTTAACGGCAACACAAGAATGAAGGAGCGCAAAAACCTAAAAGATGACCGCGTCGCTGCTTTTTTTTTTTTTCTTTTTTTCTCGTGTCCGCTAGCCGTCTTCAAGGAATGATCGCCACGTGGGTCTCGGCTCTCATCGATGGCCAAAGACATTGTCCGGAGACGGGCTGGATCCCGAAGAAGATAATGAGCGAGTTTCCTCCAGAGGCTTCAACGAAGCGGAGACTGCCCGAGCAGGGATCCCTAAGCTAGGAACGGGAAGAGGCGAGGGGGCGGGGGAGTGGAGTGCGCTTCCATCAAACTAATTGCAGCGGCACAGCGAGCGGACCATTTGAAATCCCCTCGCCTCCTGACGCCCCCCCCCCCCCCCCCCCCCCCCCCAACCCCCACCCGGTTCGGAGAGCGAGGCCGTCAATTCCGCCGTCGTCCGACTTCTACTAACGAGCCGCTCCTCTCGAACGATGACGTCGCCGCCCAGACCAGTCTCGACCTACGCGGACGTCGCGGCAACCAGGTCGCGCGACGATCGGCGAATTGGTGTCCCGCCGTGACGCTTACGCGTGGAACCGTATGACGCAACGGTGTGATGTGGGCAACACATGTGGAAGAAAATCTCTTGCTTTCTGTTTCTCTATTAGAAAGCATTTCCCAGTTTTACGTTTTCACGTTTTCAAACTACGCGGTTGATCCTGTTGTTGACAACGTAGCTTGAAATCTAAACCTCAATTCTTTTCAAACGGCCCTCCCACCATCGTTAAAAAATCTCTACCCATTTATTGTCCCGGTGTTATAAATTAGACTTATCTGCACAACCCGGAGTGCCGTGGACCGCAGCCAAAATACAATTCTGGTTATCAACGCGGATTCTCACTTCAACCACATTGGCATGTTGAACGTAACAGGAGCCCCTGTTCTCGTGTTCACCACGCTAGATATTTATGGCGATTTGCACGTAGCACACCATCTTCTGAAGATGATCATATGCTCCTGTTTCTTGAGATCAAGATGAGTCCCCAAAAGTTTGCGAAGGACCCCACACGTGCTATGCACGTGACAGCATCAAGATTGCGTGAATACAATCTTTGCTGTGAACGAAAGTTTGGCAGTATTGAGCAAACAATGTTCTTTGTGATGTCAAGCAAACAATTAGAGTTGCGAGTTGTTGGTGCAATACAGCCAGAGACAATATGATGTACTACAACAAAGCAGGCGGTCAGGCGCTTCGTTGTAGTTGATAGTTGTGTCTCCGACCGTCTTGCACCAACTCGCGAATGCAGTGACTGTAAATCACGTCGCGACGTCCACAGAAACACTAAATTGGGTTTGTGCAGAGAATTTTGCATGGTCGACACTCACCGTGTCTACACAAAGGGGTGTCTAGTTGCGCAACTCGCAACTCTAATTCTCAGTGCCGTACGTTGCTACGGGTTCAATTTGTCATTGTGCACTGCCGCATCTGCCATGGGGCGAACCCAAGTCACACGCGATTTTTTGTTCGCCTTCCTCGTGTATACTTTTTTGTAACATTTTTTTTTTTTTGGCTCTCCCCCTACCACCGCGCGAGCACGTTTCTGTGTTCGTGTGTGTGTAAAATTTCGCCTACCCCCCTCCCCCGCTCTCCCTGCGCCTTTTTTATTGTTATTGGGAACCGCCCCCTTAACGTTGGCCTCCCCCGCGCACTCGCACTTAGCACTCCTAAACGGCTTCATGAAACGAGACCTAAACAAGAAAAATAAAAATGAAAGAGGAAAATATAAAAAAATAAACACGCCCAAGCTCTCTCGTGCATGCAGACACGCACGAAAAAATCGAACTCGTACTGAAGGGCTTCTTGATTTAGGGCCAAAAAAGTAATTTCTACCCCCCGCTCTCCTTTATTCTCTTTTTACTTTTTAATCCATCGACCGATTTTTGCCTCTTCGTTTTGAAAATTTTGCTTCTTTTTTACCGCCCACGTGACGTCATCAAAGTGTCGCATGTTAATGAGGAAACCCCGCTCTCTCGTTTCCCTCAATCGCCTGCTTTTTTATCTGAGCGAATTTCTTTCTTTCTTGTAGTTTGTATTATTTTCGTATTAAATAAGGACCCAGGTGTCCCGAGGGGAACTGAAGTACTTGGAACTGTAGACTCTTTTCAAATTAGCAAAAGCAAGCAAAAAAACAAGTGTGTTCAGTTAAATAGATAAGGTCGAAATGAAAAGAAGTAAAATATTCCAGAAAAAAATGTTACGATAGATAGTGTATTTTTTTCTTTCTTTCTTGGTCGCGGCATCATTGCATTTCAAAGTGAACTCACGCACAACACACGAAGGAAGAAATGGCTTCTCAACTACCATTATGCTTTAAGAAAATGCGCACGAAGATATATGGTATCGCGATCTTCTTGCTGCAAAAGAAACTGGTCGCTGATCCCTCCCTGAAAAAATACATGTAACAAAATACGAAGTAACAAGAAGGGTACTGAACCTCCAATTAATGTAATAACTTTCATTGAAAACGTTTTTACAGCGAAGCTGTATATGACTCGTAGGTCGAGTTTTTTCGTGTCCTTCGACAGAAAACCCACGCGCGCGCCTTATCACCGTTCGCGCACGCCTTATCATTTATCGTGTGGTTTTGACACTTGTTTCAATCAGAAAACCACAAAACAAGTGTCAAAACCACGTGATAGATTATAAGGTGCGCGCGAACGATGATAAGCACGTAGCGCTCCCGCATGCGTTTCACGGTAAAGATTGCGGTTGTATAAGCTGCCGCGGCAACGGCAAAGTACGAAGTGTGGAGTGACGTCACTAGCCCCTCTAACAATGCGAAGCACGTAGCGCTTCCCGCATGCGTTTCACGGTAAAGATTGGGGTTGCATAAGCTGCCGCGGCAACGGCAGAGTACGAAGTCTTTCATATATGTATAGAAAAGTTTTGGCACAGTGCATTTACTTTTATTTCGTCAATCATTTGGTATCAGACCCTTTTGCTGATTACAAACATGAACTGCCGCTTGCGTCTCACGAGGCTGCCGGTCACACCGTCTTTGCAAGCCTGTTGAGCTTGCTTATGTCACCAGTGCTAGAAAGCATAAATGCTACACGGACAACAAAGTTGGAGATTTAACGAGGGTCTTCGGTTGTACAATATTACATCTTGGAGAAGGCAAGTAGGTTTACAAGAATATTCGAAACATTTTAACAGACCTCGCACTCCTTCGATCTTTTGACGTTCACATGGAGAATTGGTGGTTAAACGTTTCATCTGCATTTGAAACAGCGGTGTTAAGGTGGCCTTCGTTCATTCTTTTTATAAACCGGAAGTTCTCTTTCATGTCAAAGACTGAAGCACCACCTGGTGGCGTTTGCCATCAAAGGGGTCTATAGTGGAGTGCGCAACGGCTGCAGGTAATACCACAGCGTCGCTGTCCAACCACCTTCACAACGTGGATGGGAGCCTTAATTTTTAATTTTTTTAAATTATTATTGTGCTTGTTTTAACACATTGACATCTCCGTAATCAAAGGGATCTGGTTTTGTTGCTGGTGTGCTATCAAAAATTACAAATGTCTCAAGTCCCGAATAAACAGATATTTCTGCAAACATTTATCTGGGGGTGCCCGGACCATGTAACGTCCCCGAACCCTCCGATATATCACAAAAAAAAAATATATCTGGCTTATTTTTAGTGCGATCGTGTACGCAAGCGGTTTCAGTTTCTTAAGGTAATTATTTTAATTTATAAAAAAAATATTACTGTGGCATTACACTGCACGTCGTGCGCAACGCCCGGCATAAAGAGAAGTCTAAGATAACGGCAATGATGGCTGAGTTATATTGCACATACTTCTCACGCGCATGTGAGTAAGCTCGCAAACTTGACAGAAACATGTTACCGCCGATTAAAGTGTGCACATATTTAATCGGCGGGGACCGCACGCACTCCTGTACCTTTGTCTGTACTGCCACAGAAAGTTGTCATCGAACACAGTCGATGTGCTCATACTTAAAGCAAGTGCAATAGGCACGTGCAGTGACGCTTATTCCCGACACTCTTCACCGCTTGTAAGTTTACCGATTAGCTGTCCAGAATGTACCACCACGTCACTGCAACCAAATACTTTTTCTGCAGCATGCGTATTGCACTCACCCTTACACTTACAGGGAACCGAAGGCTACAGGTACGAGATCGCTGCTTCAAATTATGATTTCATAGGACGAGCTCTCGCGCTAGAAAATAACTTTTCAAAGCAAGGAACTCGGACTATCTCGGGCTTGTGGCTTGCGCTGTCCCGTCAGCTTAGAGCTGAACGCGGTTTATGTTACATGGCTTGCATTGGCGCCACATTAGCAGCCATTGTGATGGTTTCGCAGCCGAGTGTGTACATTCTGCAGCCTACATTTCGCACTATCGAATTTGCTTTTCTCGTGAAGAACAAGTAGAAATGACCACCGACATTGTTCTATGACGTCACGTGCAAGACGTGTATAGCTGAATTAACCGAACGTTAAGAATGACTCACGAGAGCGCCTTGGCACCGTTTATTCCAGGGTAAAACGGGGCATCGCCGCCAGCGCGACGGCTACTATCGATTGGAAACCAATTCCAGCTCGGTTAGCTTCGCTTCCACACCGGGCGACGGGGTAATGAACGTCGGCGGGCGCTAACGTCGCCGCGACGCGAGAGATCTTTGCCGGGGTCGACCGCAGTTCGGTGTACGGGCGGCCGGCAGGGGAAACACCGACAGGAAAGCGCCACCGAGCGCGCGCACACAAACTGGCGTGATCAACGCATTCCGTGCCGCTCGTCACGCAAATGAATCTTCATTATGAGGCATTTCGTGCCTTTTCCGCTTCACGGCGGTCTCGCAGCCGGACCGGAGAAAAACTGAGACGAAAAGAAGATAAGTAATGCGCCTGCTGGGCAAGCGTCATACACGCATGCGTTCCAATAGGAAACCACGCTAATTGTGCGCGAGGAAAAAAAAAAAAGAAGAGAGGCAAACGAGGGTGGGAGATAGCGAGAAAAAAAAGTCAAAGGAAAGCGCATTAGAAGCAGCATCCGCTCGCAGCAAACGTCTGAGCGCAGAAATAATTGAACGAGAAATATAGAAAGGAGGGAGGACAAAACCACGTGAATCCCTCGAACGACTTCCCTCGTAGGAAAGAGAGGAAAAGCTTACGAGGGAACAAAGACCGAGACCCAAAAATTATAACAGCGGTTTCCAACGGGAGAGAAATGTTTTCTTTTAATTCCTTGCAATAGCTATACCGTTTTCTTTTTTTTTTAATTTCCTTCTTTCTCTTTTGGTTTCGCACTCGCTCCGTTTTCTCCTACTTTCTGTTTGTTACCAGAAAAACAAACCCTTAATTTTCCAAACAGCTTATCTCGCAGCGGACATTCTAACCGGCGTTTTATATACCAGGACCTCGATGCCGCAATGCCAATTTCTTTGCTTAAATAAATGCGCGTTCTCGAGCATTTATTTGAAGTTTGAAGTTTTATTTAGTTCATACTTATTGCGTCTATTTAACGCAAATTGTTGAACTTATTTTACACCATTTTGTGATAGTTTCATTGACGATTAGTCACACTACTGTTAGCATCGGCACAGCATACTTTTGGCCTGCGCATCCCTTGGAGACAATTTTGTCGCCACCATCTATGTAAAAAAAAAAACAATGATTCTGCCATTTTCACACACTTTTCCTCCAAGCGGCTTCTCGCGGCTATCACATTTCTGTGCGACAACTGCTCTTTATACTTCACTAGGGACGGTAAAGGCGCGAGGGGTCACCCGAGCGCCTCCACGTAGCTCAGATCGGAGATTTCGCTGTGCGTGCAACGGTGGAAAGTTGAAGCAAATATTTGGCCGCGGGTGCATACGCTCGTGATGTCCGCACCATCTTTACGTGGCAGTCATAATTTTTGTTTAGCACATAAATGATTTTGGCTTTGTGTGTTCTGTGTTAAAGTTGTTACGTGTTCTTTGAAGTCATCACACCCGGTAGTACGGAATGGCGATGCCGAAAGCGCATGTTGTGCTCCGAGATTGTTAAGGTTGAACCCACTGTTCAGACGCCACGCGCAGAGAGAACGCCGCCGGACGACATTTGTCGGGTTTCTTTGTCGCATATTCTCTACGTGGAGTTCAGACTTTAGACACGGTAATTTCCGTCAGCGCACCCATTGGTCACGAACGCCAACTGGAACATCCGCCAACACATTGGGTGTAAACGGGAGCGCAAGCCGAGCTATGACGTAGTGAACGTGTTTAATTGATCCGCGATATAAGCAATCGCCCGCTGAGTTCCGGGACTGGAAGTGTCACTGCTTCGAATATCAAAAACGACGCATTACGAAGGAGTAAGAAAGCTTTCGGAGGCTCATGAAAAAATATATTCCGCGCTTGATTGTTTAAATTTCACAGCGGAAGTCAAGCTTTCAATTATTATCATTAATCTGGAATGTCCTCGTGTTACACTGCACAATGTGCGGTTCGTACAACTCGAACCAAACCTTTTCGTAGTATATTTAAGAGGGCCGAGTCAGGGATACGAGTGAGACTTGCGCTTTGAACGCCCCTGCCATGTAACCGCGCTCGTGCGCCGCAAGTGTTATTCAAGACATGCTCGTGCTTGTCGCCTTCAGTGTAATTCACCTAAAGGTGACATGTGTAAGCTGAAACGGGAGGCGGGGACGTTGAGACTCACTGACTTTACGGCGCGCACCGGTGTGTTTGCATTGAGTGTCTAGTGACTCTGAGTAGATGGTATGCGTATATCACGGATGGACAAACTGCTGCTCTTCTTCGTGGGTTCAAGTGCGGCACGCGGGTCCCTGGGGAGCGCAGGCGGGCCCCCCCCCCCCCCCCCCCCCCCCGCCGACCCCGCAAGATCACAAGGAAATAAACTTTGAGTAAAAGAAACATTGTCTTTCGCAGCATTGGTAGCTTTGACAACCGGATAAAGGGAATCAGGATCGATGACTGCCTAACCATGCATGCACACTTGTTTCACGGTTCGGTAAATGTTTTGCTTCAAGCTCGCGGCCAGAAACTTCTATGGCTATTCGCATCAACATACTGCTGTAAAGGCACTTCTTTCAACAATGAAACGGTAAAATCAAAAGAGCACGCGACCGCAACGGACAAGCAGCTAACCGAGCAGCTCCAGACTGCAACAAGATGAAAAAAATAAAATAAAAACGACTACGCCTACCTTTTACTGTGGTTTTTTACTTACAATAGTTATTTTTACGGCTTTCTTGCATATGTCTTTCTGACCAACACTGACATATAGAATATAAAATTTATCTCTTAAGGACAGTCTACAGCAATGCCAAAGCACGTTGCCTGATAGACGCTTCACATAGAGCGTCGATACTCAGCAAATATCCATCGACTTTGGTCAAACCAATCAGCACACACGACGCCCAAATAAAAATCAATACAAAAATAAATAGAAAGGACACTGACCTCTCCCGCCCCCCCCCCCCTCCCCCCCCCCCCCCCCCTTTTTCCGGGAGTCCAACTGCCGAGACACCGGAACCCCACAGCCAAGAAATAAGAAACCAGTCAGTCCAGCGCAGCGCCAATCCGCCAAACGTTCGACGACAAGGATTGTTCATTAGCGGGAAACCCCGTCCGTCCGGCGTCTCTACCGTAGCGCGCAAAACATATTACTAATGTCCTAATTAATGTAACTGTTCCAACAAATCGAAACCGACTGGGCGACACTTCGCCGACGCTAGCAACGAACCTACGAAAGAAATGGCCTAATGAAGCCGCAGCGTTCGATGAAAACAAATTCAAAAGGTCCATAATACCCACAGCTAATAACGGCGGCGTTGAGCTCGGTTGCTTTGTTTCTTGATGGCGAGCGCGCACCGAAAGTCATTAACGGTTCACCGCCAATTACGGAGCGTGCGGACGGGTCATTAGAGTTGGATGTAACCGAGGCAACAGAGAGCCCTCGACGTAAACACAAGCGAGCATTTTAAAGCTACCGTTGCAAAGACTTGTGTAAATTATTAATTCGAACGAGCAAGAAACCTGCCTGACCGAGAAGCGCACCTACACACGCCACGTTAACGGTCCCTCCGCAAGGGAAATGGAATCGCCACGGCATATGACGGGGGACACTGACGCATTCATCACGAGCTCTGTCCGGGGAGAGAAGTCCGATGACGACGAAGAGTGACAACGGAACGTTTTAAAAGAGAGCGCTCGACGCACTTCTGTAACAAACGCAAGACAAAATTCTGTCTAACGGATTTTGTCATGTAATTTTTATCATTATCATTTACCCACGTCAATATAATTATGTATATAGCATATATAATATGAAATTTCACAATCTATTAACATCAGAAAGCTAGATGCAGTCACTCATGTCCGCTTGTTTCGTTGCAAAATGTGCATGTTGTTCAAATTGACGGTTACTGGAGCATGCAACTTCAGACGGTACGTTACATGGATACTGCTGCAGCTTTCGCGAAAGGTACTCAATTGGCCAACTTGCCCGGCAGCATCGGATACGTCACCCGGAATATTAATTGCAGATTCAACTCCCGCTCTATACGCAAATCAGAAACAGCCATGCAACAAATTTGGGGAGAGGGGGGGTGGTGGGAGGGATTGAAAAGGGGAGGTCGTCCTATGGAAACACACGGTGCGGGTACCAGGCTAACCATCTTTTTGGGGAAGGGGGGGGGGGGGGGGGGCGGGAGAGATAAAGAGAAGGATCAGTAAAGGTAAAGTCTTGAAGTCACCGAAGCTGTGAGCGCCAGTCCACGGTCGCCGAGGAACCCAAAATCATCTCTGACGTGCAAATACCTATTGTTTCCATTAGCACAATATTTTTATCGGGTTAAAATTGTATAAAAACTTCCCAAGTGATGCTCATCTCAAAATATTATCTGTAGATCGCACCTCTTTTTTTTTGTTTGTTTTTTTCTTGAGTATTATCAAGCACAACTAAGCGTGGAGGAAAAGGCGGGACAGAAAAGGTAGACAATGAATTGGAGGGAAATGTCGATGCCCAGCTCGGGAAAGGCCGACATTATTGATTCCATATGAATCAATAAAATGCCGCTTTGACATTTGTAATGGTTTCTTTTTTTCTTCTTTTCTTTGAAGTTGTTTAGAGGTGCTACAATCATCTAAATAAGCGGCTTCCTGACTTGTTGACTCCTAAATTTTCAGTACTAAAATAAGAAAAGAAAGGCACGGAGGCAAACCTGCTCTTTACCGAGTGGACCATCATAAAACGTATATACTCTTTCTTATTTTTATCATATAAATCGTACAAAAATATACTTGCCTTAAAATAATAATTAATTGCAAAATCTCACTCAAGTCCTTCGAAGACATTTTATTAATTACTGCGTTTGTAAAACATTATCTGTATAACCGAGTATATAACCATGAAAGCCCGCATCAAGAAGATACCATAAAAAAAAGTCATATTGAAAACGTCTTCGAAAGAGCGCGACCAACTAGAGAATTATTACGCGCAACATACAAACAAGTACGCCGCCAGCGATTAGCCCCGCTACTTTCAAAACATTTCCCACTTCTTCCTCGCAATTTCTTAAACCCGCTCATACAATCACATACACAAAAAACACACAAAAAAAAAATAAAAAAAAAACCTTCAAGTTTCGTCGCCTTTCATCTCCTGCTTAACACTCAACGTCCCTATCTCTGTAGCGGATATAGCGTAACGAGAAAAGAGAAACAGACTGATTGTGCAGCTCGCTCTCCCCGGCACCTTTCCTTTCCTTTCGCCTCCCAATTCCCCTTTTTTCTTGCACTCACACGGACAGACACAAAAGACGCCCAGAACGCGAGACAGCAGCAGCAGCGGCAGCCGATGAGTCCCCTTTTAATTAAACGCCGAGATGCCGAGCCTCTTACACCCCGATAGGTGTCAACGTGTTATTCCTAAAATTTTGCCAATTAACGGGATCCCGCACAGAACGCCTGGTTCGGCAGTGAGGCTACCCCGATGCCCCGATCTGGGAAAAGGAGAGGGGAGAGGGGTCGCAGGGCTATGGAAGCATTACTCAATCCCCACGCGCAGGTATAAGAGGAGGAGGGGGAGATCGAAACTTGACGCATCTTAATTTCAATATTAATTCTGCCTCGGTGTGTTGTCGGCGGGGGCAAGCCTGAAAAGGACGGCTTCTCCCCCCCCCCCCCTTAACGAAGCATCGCGGCGACCGATGCTCGCGACGCCTGGCCAGGGACGAAAGCGACGGACGATGAAGAAGAGCCTAGCTCGGGCGAAGCGTGTGCGGAGGAGAGAGAAAGAGCTCTCAGAAATTAACCGCTAACGAGGGTGACAGTTGGCACACCCCGAAGAATTTCCCCGGCTCACGGCTTCGTCACCCCCGTCCCTCCTTTCCTTCTAGTCGGCCTATCAACCCATTCACGCCTTCGTTTTGCATCGTTTTTTTTTTTTCCTTTCGCTTTTTTTTCTATTTCACTATCATATTATTTTTTTTCTATCTTCGTAGCCCTTTTTGTCTCTTTGCTTCGCTTTACGCTAGTCAAGTCCACTCCACTCGCGCGAGAAATCCAGGAAAGCAACTGTAAAGAAAAGAGAAACAGGCCTCCCGCCCACGCAAAAGCGGTCCAAAACTTCAAAACACAGATGAAACCGCGCACCAAAACTAGTGACGAGAGAACGCGAGCGGACAAAAAGAGTGGTCCAAAAATGGGAAAGAGAAAAGAGAGAGAGAGAGGGATGTCAACTATAATGACGTTTCAAAAAAGAAGACGAAGGAAGCTTTAATTATTTCCGGATGAGGGACACTGCCTATTTTTGTTTTTACTTTTTAGGTAATATTTTCCTCCGGAACGATGATCATGGCGTCAAATATTATTTTCGGTCAAAACATAGATAGCGAAAAAAAAATGGAGCCCCTACCGTCGAAGGACGCAAAAATCATACACTAAATGGGCAAATTCATTAACGGAGCCGAGTCTTCCGAAAGCTACCGAAGGGTTAAAATATTTTTGTTGCGTTTTTTTTTTTAATCTTTGAAGTGTACAAATTAGAAATGATAGGCATTGGCGCGTGGAATTGCCACCATCCCGGAAAGATTGCTGTCAGTCTTTTCCCAGACCTGCTGTCTTCAGTAAACTGATTTCCATGCCTACACTTCCAAACGAGGCCTTTCGTTACTGACTCATCGGGTCCTTCCTCGCAGATATGCGATTGGCTACGTGCGCGTGCATCTGTATTTGCGTCATTTAACTGCGAGTCGTTTCATCACGTGGCCAGACGATTTCGTGAAACATCAGGCACTTGTTTGAGGGTTACTTCGATGCGGCGCTTTTTAGTATCTGTGCCTGCATTATTCGTCGTTCTCCGAGTCCCAACCCAACCCAACCCAACCCAACCTAGAGCGAAGTACTGCTTTCACTGTATTGTCACAGTCGACATCATTAGTAAGAAACAGTGACAACACGCGTTCGAACACACAGACCCGTGGGACTCCTCAGTTGACTCCTTGAAGCGTTGAAGTTAGTCCATCAATTCTAACAAATGGCTTCGTACAGAAAAAAAAAAAAAAAAAAAAAAAAAAAAAAACAGTTCGATCCACAACAGACGTGTTGAGTTTTTCATCAAAGGTTCTAGTTTAATAAGTAGTTTATTATGGTTCACATTGTCGAATGCGTTTTGAAAGTCTCGAAAACTTTAATCGATTTGACCTCTTGAAAGAACTGAAGAAAAATCGGACATTAGTTCGGTCAGCTCAGGTGTGGTAGATAAACCTTTCTGAAATCCATGGGGCATACTACCAATTACAGAGTAAGTATCCAAAGACGTTCATATATGCTTCGACACAATGTGTTCAACAATCTTAAAGGTAGGCATGCTATAAAATTAGTATCCAGACTATCATTTCCACTTATTTCGGCAATCTTAGAATCGCTTGAAACAAATCCATCCGACAGATTTTTTTTTTTTCTTAAAAACGATACCCAAACACTTTGAACAACACAAAAATAAATTCGTAATATAATTCCTCCCAGCGGCTTTTTTCTGAATTGATACCAATAGCAAAAAAAAAAAATCCTCTCTTCTTTTATTTCTGGGCTTTGAATTGGGGATCACCTCAGGCAAACAAATCTGACACAATTTTATTATCACTAGAAAAAAGAAAACCTAACAAAATATTGGTTAAAGCAATTTGAGATTTATGTGTTGTCAAGTTTCCGAAACCTTGCCTCCCGCTACCACTTCTGTAACCGTTTTTTTTTTTTTGTTTACTCGGTGTTTGTTGCCGCCAAGCAGTATGTCATTAACACACACACACACACACACGCGCACGCAGACACACACACACACATTTATATATATATATATATATATATATATATATATATATATATATATATATATATATTAAAGAAAAAATATTACACTTATCTATTTCCTTTAAGTTCTTAGCTCAATTACTGTACTATAGTCAGTAGAAGCCCTCCCCTTTTTCTACGGAATTGTCTTCCACACTTCAATAGATGGCTTCTGTGATGAATTAAGCCCCTTGTAATTCGTCGACTGTTTTGATTCCTTTTTTATTTACACTGGGACAAATTCACAACTGCATTCAAGTAGGATTTCTTGAGAGCTGAGCCATAGATCCTCGACTCCAATCCACGAATCTCTAGCTAGGCAATAAATGGTATCATAGTTCGGGGTTTTTTCATCAATTACAGATTTGTCATCAGCTTTTTCAAAGTTTTAGACAAAGAGATTTTAGTTTTCCGGAATGCAGCCTTCAATGAAAGCGAAATCCACCATGATTTGATCTGAACTTCCCAGGTAAATCTCGTATGATATGCATCATTTGAAAGTTTTTCACTAACGAATATCAAGTCTAATAGTGATCGTGACTGCCCTTGATGCTCCTCAACAACCCCAAACAAATTATCGAAAAATACAGTATCCAAAATTTTCTCAAAGTATAATATTCAATGTCCCCTTGTTCTTAATGTGGTTTACTCCATTTCATCAATGTTGAAATTTCCCATCAAAATAACCTTTTTGGAACATCCATTGAGTTTGAAAGGGAACTCACTCAATTTGTTGTTTAGCTATTAGTTTTTATATTCCATTTTCGCCGGGAGAGCGAACTGGTCGACTAAAACTTCTTATTCTAGCGGAAGCCGCTGCCATCTCATTTCTCAAAAACAGACCTCGGCTACAGGAACTCTCGTGCAGCAAGAGCAGCTTACAAAGTTATAAGCTCTGCCTCCACGGCTTTCCACGGAGTTCAACCAGCAAAGTTCGAACTCGGCGGAGCAAATATATGCGGCGAACAACCGACGAATTTCGCGCGGTGGCGCTTTCGCTTCACTCGTGGCTTCAACAGCCACTGTTCTCAGGCCACACGCAGAGCGAACGCCGTCAGGCGAAATTCGTTGTCAGTAGACGGTAGTAGCGACTTCCATAACGAGTTTTGAACCTACTTTCATGGCTTCGTCTTTAGACCGCAAGCGATGTGAAATATACTTCGCTCGAGAAAGCTCGGCAGTGAACCTGGTGACAGCTTAGGTGCTGGCGATTTGGCAGAATTCGCCGATATTCTCTCCACAAATTGCGGTTCCGGCGGCCAAGTGTGTGTTAGCGCACCGATGCTTCATACACGCGGAGCGAAAACTCGCGCTGCACTACCCATGGATCTTGGGCTCAATCCCCCGTTTCGAACTGGATGAACATCGTACCGGCCTACGTTTCTGTATCACTATCCGCAGCTTTCACGGCCTATAGGGGCCGGTCTATTTCCTATCAAAATGGCTGTCATTTGGTTGATCGTCGTAGAACAGATGAACGAGGTTCGGTCCGTGACGCATAAGTAATTATACTTTTTGTGAAATACCAGCGATATGAGAGCCTTATGTCATACTTCCGCGTCAGGAAGGTGTAAGCAAGCACCTTGAAGGCCGGTTCTCACATGCAGTGAAGCGCTGATGCCGCGCTGTTCACGTTCCGTCAGCTACTTATCGTCGGCCATGAGCAACAGTTTTAACGGTACGGCACGAAGCTGGTGAACGCTCCCGTCAGCACGCGCTTGGCGCAAATTCAGCGCTGTGCTTATAGCGCTCCGTTGTATGTGTGAACAGACCTTTATTGTGAAGCCGATCATCCAGGGGCTATGGAGCGCGATTCTCACACCGCGGTACCACCATCACTGAAAGCTGCGAATGCCTGATGCGCGTTAAAGACCCCTGGTTGGCGGTAGTGCACCAATGGCTAAATTTCCCATCTATTGCGGATACATCAGACGCTTCTTAGTTCAGACTATTGTTTTGCTGTCTAAACATGTATACAGCAAATTGCTTTACCTCGTGGAATTCAGCCTCTGTGTCATCTTGAGAATTCATGCGTATGACGCATACCTTGCTCGCTTTCCGAAGCGACAAGCACGAGCGTACTGGGCTGCGCGTTGGAAACATGTATTCATGCACTATAGGTTCCCGCTTTGCTCGCTTCTCAATGGAGAAATGTCATGCGCTGGGCTCTGTCTTTCCCGCGCTACACTCTAAGAAATGCCTACGCGTCTACTTACCCCCTAAACACCTAAAGAGCCAATCTTTCCGATCTACGAAATCAGCTCAGCGAATGATGAGGCGGTCATCCGTTTAGAGCTAAAAATGAAGTCTGCACTGTGGCATTACGCAATGCAAGCATGGAGCTTTGCATTGCGTGATGCCACAGCGCAGACTTAATTTTAAGGTCTAAAGAGATGTTCCGCCTCATCATTCGCTGAGATGATTTTGTAGATCGCAGAGATTGGCTCTTCGAGTGTTTTGCGGGTAAGTAGCCGCACAGGCATTTCTTAGAGTGTAGAATGTGAATTTTTGAACATGCGTATCCCGCATATAGTGTGTTTACTGGCCCCCATAACTCTGTGCTCTACTGACGAGCGCGTATGTTGTCATCGCATTTCGCAGCCTCATAAACAATTTTATACGTCCTGCAAGGTAGTCTGCTTTTTGCGCACCTCGTGCGTTTGTTTACCGCCCAAACGCGCCCACGTGCCTTTCTTTGCGTCCGACCTCTACCAATGACGGCGTGCGCCTGGCTGCCTCGTCATCACGCGTTCCCTGCGCATTCTCCATGTCGCCCTTTGATTGGCGCGCTCCTCCTTGCTTTCAGATGCGCAAAAGACGCCTTTTGGAACACTTGCTCGCCGTATGCGAGAGCAAGTCGTCTACTTCTTGCGTAGGAACTGAGGTGACGTCATAACGTCACTGAGCTCTTATTGGATGATTGAAAAAAATAGTGGGTAGATCCCTATGCAAGATGCTTATGAGGTCTACCCACTATTTTTTTTTATCAGCCAATAAGAGCTCGGCGTCGTTCTGACATCACCGCAATTCCTACGCAAGAAGCAGACGACTTGCTTTCCGCACACAATCCGTTCCACCAGAAGTGCGAGTGAAGGAGGAGCCACAAGAGCGAACGCAACGCTTTGAGCGGGTCCACTGTGCACGTCCTCTCGTGATGTGAAAGCGTGGTTTCATGCAACATCCTCGTGCTTCTAGCATCAGATTCGCTCGCGCTCATAATAAAACGGAGTGCAGCGAGGCATAAACCACTGGCCGCGAGATTCAACCATCCCACGTGCATCGGCGAAGAGCGGAGCAGCATGCTCTGTTCTGGCTCAACTTGGAGCAGAGCAAAGGCTACGGGCGTGGGCCAGAGTCTCGGGTATGTTCGATATCCTGTATTCTGGAAGCAGATTCCAAACAGGGGCTCTAAAGCCCACTGTCCTGACCTCTTCTTTCTGTTTATGAACAGTGCGTACATCCATGGGACGCGAGAAGTGTCCCATGGCACACGCGAAGCAGTAGAGAACACCCCCTCTCCCAGCGCGCGAACACCGGCCGTCCGAACCATGGTACCGCAGAGCCTCATCGGATGCCCTGCTTTCGTCGACGCGACACTGCAGAGCTGTCAGTCTCCGCGGGCTCTCGGCCGGAAAACAGGCGCTCGGTGGCGCAGCCAGCGTTGCCTGTCACCAATGAGTTCCTCGACAGTGAATTAATTTTTCCGGGAGCCCAAGGAGGGCGCGAGCCATACTCGCGGGACCGGAAAATGTATGCAAAACGCCAGGGGCGGCCGAGGGCTCAATTAATAATTCAAACTGGACGCTTACTTCCAGTTCGTTACCTTCCAAGCCGTCCGACAGGCTGCCGGGCCCAATTCTTTATTAATAAAGAACACAATGCGCTCTCTTCCCTCCCTTTACTACCCCCCCCCCCCCCCCCCCCCCCCCGATTTCTTCCCAGCGCCGGTCTCGCCCTTCCACCGTCTCCTACGGGCCTTTGCTTCGTGTTTTGTCCGACGCCAGCTATTGTCTCTCTTTGTCCTCCCCCCCCCCCCACCCGCCCCCCCCTTTTTTTTTTCTTATTTCTTTATGGAGCATAACGAGACATTTTCCTCGCGAAAGGACCGCTCGCTTAGATCACGAAAATAGCGACAGGCCGACCTCGCCAGGCTTCGGAGTCGTGAGCCTGAAACGACGGTCGTAAGGCCCCAAACTCCAAGTTAGACAAAAGGTGTAATGCTTGCACCTCGGACCTCTGATGGCTTCGACTGGGACATAGATTAAACGGGTCTCGGGACTTCGACGCCTAACGTTGCCATAATCTAGCGAAGTAGAGTAAACAGTGCTGTCACTGCTCACTTCAAAACAATCAACGTCAACCCTTGCTTCGGCAATGATCCAATTAAAGAGAAATAGGTGAGACCAAACGAGAATAATGAAGGTTATATTCACCAAGATAATTGACCCTGACACGTCACACGCCGAGTATCACTCGTACCTTCTGTGAAGGCCTAAGCCACAACAATTTTGAGATTGTCGCGTAGACTTGTTTAGTGTCTTCGCGTAGAGTCATCGTGTTTCCCTCCACGTTGCGCTCGTTTGGGTTCCAAGCATGATTCGGTAACTATTTTGTGGCACTAACAGTTAAATGTTAAATGCAAATTAACAGTTAAATGCAAACAGTTAAATGCAAATTAATTTTTTGTTTTGTTTAACGTGAATCTTTATTTATTACGCGACGCAATCACGTGCGCATTAAAAAAAAAAATGAATGTCCGCACACGATCTCGGTGTCAAGAAATTTCGGCGACTTCGCAGTCCAAACTGGAAGAGCGACTCGAGAAGACAAGACGTCGGCGGGTGGAAAGGAAGCGCGCTTTTTCTTTCTCTATTTACGGCCGGTGGAGGAGATCTAGAACGCGGTCACGGTTGTCCCACAGCACCGGCGGGCGGGTTTGAGTGCCAGCTGCTCAACTAGAGCCGTTAACTGTGAGCGTCATTTTCGGGAATCGCCTCGCGAGTGACTATGTCGGTCTCCTCCGATAAAGCAGAACAAACGGCGGAGCAGTATATTTAATGGCGGGCTTTTCACGGACCCACTCGCGCGACCTCTCAATATTCGCCGAGCGCCGTAGCCGCGTCTCTCGCTCTGTGCCCATACATTTATTTGTTCCCGGTTCTTCTCTCCAGCCTCGTGCACTCTGTGCGCTCCGAAACCATAAACTCTTTAACCCCGTTTCCACGTTGAGACTCGTAAGGGCCAAAAAAAAAAAAAGGGGGTGGGGGTTGTTGGCAAGTTCGGATAGAAGACCCATTAGAAAAGGCGCCTCTCCGAAACGCTAACAACCGTGATGTGTGATCCCCGGGCGCTTTTAAACCCGCAGGTCAGAGCTCAGGCAGGGCCACGGGCGCGAACCGGGGCTTGGTGAGCCACATGGAGCTGGCGCCTGGGGAACCGTTAAACGCACGCATCCCGATTGTTGCTCGCGCCAGTCGAGACCTCGGCTGAAACACATGCCCGCCACTCATATACGCACTTCGTACTGCGTGACTACACTGAACAACACCGGAAACGTTTAAAAAAGAAAGGGGCAAAGAAGCGGGAAATTACGGTAAAGGCTGTAATGGGCGAATGCGCTTCCGCTAGTCGCCATTACGAAGCATGTATATGCGCGCCTCGCTGAATGCTGTCGCCGACGAGGAATAAAACGACAATAGCGAGGGAGAGTCATTCCAAAAGCTTAAATTGTGATCTACGGCGAAAGCTCCGGCCCTCTCGGTGCTAACGATTGGGCCTGCATGGTTGCGCAAGTCCGCAGTGCTCGAAGTATGGAATCCTCCTCCGTGCGTCTGTCGTAATGATAGCTCCACACAGAATAGATAGATATTCACAGTGTCGAATGAGCGCGACAGCAAAAACCGGTGTTTCCCGATAATTTTCGAGCTTCAAAACTTTTTTTCCCATTTTTTACCCTGCCATGTGCGCATAATTATACGTGTTTTCCTCGATCATCGTGTTTTCCTCGATCGTTCCGCGTTTGGAAAAAAAAATATATATATATATATTTCTTATATTCCTGGTATGTAAATGGGTATTTTAATTTTTTTTTTTAAATACACTGCACCATAATTTATTTATATATATCGTACGTAGTGCTGTATTAATTGTATCTAGGATTCACACTGCCTCGTTTCCAAGCAGCTTGCCGTAAAATCTTAGGAAGCAGGATATAGCCCAGAAAGGCGCCACCTCAAACTATAGCTTGTCTACTAGCCCATTCGTCAACGCTACTTGTCTACGTGTTTCTTTCTTAAGGGATATTCACACTGTACTGTTCGACTACATTGCCGGGACTTAAGGCCCGTACACACAGTACCGTTTGCTTACGTTGTGTTATGTTACGGGATACTTACGTCGAGTTACGCCTGCGAGTCATCGAGATATTCGTGTTGCATACGAACCAGGGCAAGTAGTTCAAGAAGTACGGGATGGCCCGATGACTCGAAGTTGTATAAATTGTAAAGGAAGACAATGTAAGCAAACGTTCTTGTGTGAATAGTCCTTTAAGATTCATTAACAAAGCAGCGTACGACTTCATTACGTTGTGACACGACCGCAAACAGGCAAAAAAGGTGTAAATACTTTGTATGTCGAGTTCAAAGCTGCTCCTTGAAATGATTGTCACGCTCAATCACTGGTCTACCGGTGACTCGCTGTCATATCTCGTCGTAACGATAGTTAACCGTAGTCAAGCTGCTTGAATGGTCCTTTATTCGCTTTTTATGTCCGGAAATCCTAAATTCAAAGCTTTCTTTTGGTCTGATTATTCTTTGGTTGCACAATGCAAGCAAATCAGAAAAAAAAAGACCACAAAAGTCGACACAACCCCGTTCCCGCGTGCCACCGGCTCGCACGGCGCAGTCTTTCCGGCGTCTACTCCGGCGGCCGTTCGTCTCGCGGGGCAACGTCCCAGCCCTACGACTTCCGAGAACGCGGCGATCTCTGTCGTCCCTCCTTAGACGTAGCGCAACGCGTGCGATCCTGCTCCGGTCGGTTCTCGCCTGTCGGTCGCTGTGCCGCCGCAGAGAACCGGCAGCCGCCGCCGTCTCAATCCCCTCCTGCGAGCCACCTACGGATAGCCACAGCGGCGAGCCGTAGCCCACGCCCCAGCGTCCTCGCGACACCTCTCCAGGCCCCGGCGACCCGAACCCGCGTCGACACTCCACGACTGCGCTCATCCGCGCTGCAGAGGTACAAATCCGATTAGTCGCTCCATGCTCACACGGGCGCATCCAGCCCCACCCGGCAGCCGAGAACTATACTCGACTCATCACACACGTCGGACATATATCACGATCCCGGGGGCGCCTCCATTAAAAAAAAAAAAAAAAAAAGTGTGTCCGCGAGGGCTCCCTCAAATAAAGGGGTGTGTGAAACAATGTAGCACCCTGCCCGCGCCCTTTTGTGAGCCCTCCGGTTGCCACGCAGCACCCTTTAATTTCGAGGGCCAACCGAGGGTCTCGCGCCAGTCGATCACGACCCTCATAGATTTATGACTCCGGGAGACGACGAGCTCTCATAGAGCTCGCCAGGCAGAACGAGTGGGCACAAACAGGCTGTGTAGTTAGCAGCCGCCAGAGCGCGGAGGCCGCTTTGAAAAATGTCTTGGTCATTTTTCATCCGCACCCTTCCTCTCATTTGGAGTCTCCGAAGGTGGGCTCGCGGGAAGAGGGCGGGGGGGGGGGGGGGGGGGGGGGACGTATTACGATTATGATTACTATTATTATTAAGATTTCATTCCGCCCTCGCAGAGAGGGTGACTGCCTGGCCTCTGGCGGGGACGGAGGGGCTGACGGAAAGGGGTGTAATAAAAATACGAAAATTAAACGAAACAGATATCGGCTTATGTCGTTTATAGATCGCATTTGGAGAGAAGCCGTCCACGATCGAAGCTGCGTGTATCAGCAGTCTACGCGCTTCGGGCGTTCATGCGAAAAAAAAAAAACTTTATTGGGTCGTCTCTCGCCAAAAGACGCTAGCACAACACGCAGAAGCACGCGGGACGAATGCGCGGATGCTGGCAAGGCGAAGAAGCTTTGGCTCCTCCCCTCTACCCGAGAGGGGGGCCCGCACTCCCCCGTTTTACCCCGGTGCTCTTGATCCTCTGATTCACACTGTTCTTCCTCTATAATCAGTGAAATGATGAACTGAGCGCAGGATCCCGCCGCTCTCGTGTACGTTTTTGGTTGGCAGTGCACGCCGCTAAAACAAGGAGCGGAAGAACAAAGAAATTAAATCGAGCAGTCAAGCAAAATTTCGGCATAAAAAGACAACTAAGAAAGGAGGGGGGTGGGACGCCTCGAGCGTTGAGTCGGTGGTGGTGGGCGAAGGATTTCGGGGCCCAGGAAATTTATCCGTATACATATGTATGCAGAGAGCTTATGAATTTCTAGGAAAGGCTTCGAGCCGCTTCTATGAGTCAAAGACAAATCCTGTGTTCTACAACGTGTCGTTTTCATACTCAAATTTTTCAGTCGGCCCATGCTCCACATTTTTGTTTAAGGAGCTTCGATGATGTGATTCGTTTCTTGTTTGTGTCTACTTGGAATCGCTTTTCGGGAGAACACGTTTGAGAAGATCACGAGCAAGTATTTCTACATGTCATTAGATATCGCCAGCCACTGTGCATGCAAAACCTAGGTTATTAAGCAGCACAATTGATATTGGTTGTGTTTACCAATACCCAAAGTCTGTTAATATCATTCACTAAAACAGCATACAAAACTTAAAACATTGGGCCTGAAAGTAAAGTGGTATCATTAGTAGGCGGCTCCCGACACCTTCCTGGCTTTATCAATTTTTGTTTCTCTCAAATTTATTTAAAATACATCGACAAGTTTTGTAGTAGTAACGTTCAAAACATCATATACGACTGATAGTGTAATACGGTTAACTCAACAATAATAAAATCAGCTGCGGCAAATGTTTTCAAAGCCAATCAAAAATGCCTGGCACGATCTCCCAGATAGTATAATGTTGAAATAAAAGCAATTCCATGTCACTCCTTTATCTCGCGTCTCAATTTGTATTTCTACATGTAATGGCGGAAGCAACTACGCCTATTCCCGTCCTATTGGCACAAACGGACAAACGAATATAAGCAGAAGGAGCTTAAAACCTGTCAGACAAACAGCCAAGAGGAAACGAACTAAGCAGAAGCATCGGAAATATTAAACATAAAGATACCGTAAGTGTTTCTCTTAGACAATCTAGCCCTTTTTGTAAAAATATATATTTGATGGAATGTGAGATTAGAGTTTCGAAAGTTAAGATCGCTCTTCATAAACCAACTGGTAAAAATAGAGATATGGTATTTTCATTTCCACGTCTTGGTTCTGCGGTTCGTGTTTTACTGTAAGATATTTTCTAAACTTCTTTGTAGCGAACGGCAGGTTGGCTCTAACAACGACATATCTTTTTCCCTGTTCGCGTATTAAGGTTGATCGGACAATATACAGCGTATCCCCCCAAAAATATACCTTTTTTTTTCGCTGCAAAAATAAACTACGCATTGCCGAACGCTCATTCTCCGTTCCAATGTAGCGCTAGGGGTCCGAACCGGATGCCAAAGCGTCAGCACAAAGAGTTGTCTTATTCGAAAGTTGTAAGTGATTTTCTGAAAGTTTCAATGAGAAAATGGGAGCTCATTTTCGCCCGTTTTCGGTAACTGGCGCCATAGAGCTCCATGTATTCGAGCTCTCCGTCGGCCTCCATTTTCCCATTTAAATTTTCAGAAAATCACTTTTGAATAAACTACCGGTTCGTGCTGAAGTTTTGGCGTCTGGTTCAGATCGCTAGTGCTATATTTGGGCGGAAAATGAGCGTTCAATGATGCATGAATTATTCTTGCAATAAAAAAAAGTCGGTATCTTGGGTGTGTGTGTGTGTGTGGGGGGGGGGGGGACACGTCCTGTGCAGCAGCACGAATAGTAACATACGATTTTCTGTACACCGTTATTAGATTTGTCAAATAAATAAATTTGTCAAATTCAAACATAGAACTGTTTTGTTGAAGGTCTGTATGCTATGATCAATTATTGGTTCATTTTGTTGATTTCGTTCCCAAAAATGCAACTGCCTGTTATTGTATTGAATATAGTGCTATTGCTTAGTTCAGTGTGTGACTTCCCCGCGTCCTACCCTCTGTTTTATTATTCTCAGCGATGTGAATCTGCTTTCATTAAGGAGCTAGGCGAAACAAACCGCACACGAAATTTGTGTCGAACCTGCCGGAAAAAGCGAAGCCTCATGGTAGTCTTCTTATTGTCATGTGTTCTTAATACTTACAACACTGTAATTTCCTTAACCGAAGAGGAGCTACACAGAGCACATACATATAGGTAATGCGAGCCAAGAAAGGAGGTGTCCAATTAGTTCGCTCAAAACACTCGCTAGAATACTAGCCAGGTGGTTGAGTTAATATTATATCCAAAAGCAGCCTCAGATTGGGTTTAACTACAACAAATAGAATGACAGAGAGTCATGCACAAAACAGAGAGCCATATATAGCTAGAACAGTGTACTTACGCCCTCCGTGCAGACCTGCGCACATTGTCGTATGACCTCAGCGAGATTGAGCTCAGTACACAGTAAACATTTCCGTAGCAGGCGTATAATGCCATAATTTGATTTCCTAACTTATAATTTTACTTGTGCCCTCTCGTTCCTGTACTACCTTAAACAAAAATAGCCCTGGAAATTTTCTGTTTTTGGTGGTATCTCTTTCGCGTGATAATTCGCACTCCGAGAACGTTCTTCCTACCCTCAGAAACCTGTTCACATTACCACCCCAGAGCAGCAGTCATGTGCTTACGAGAAAAGCACAACAGAAGCGGCCACAGGGACCCCTTCAAACTCAATAAATGACCGTTCACTCCAAATGGAACAATAGATATGCGCGAGTTAGCAAAGTAAAGAGAAAAAAAAAACGAAGGAAAAAGACAAAAAAAAGAAAAAAAAAAGTCCTCTGCAGACGGGGTTTCACCGAAGCTCAAAGTGCAACATACAAGCACATCAACTGCAAAACATAAGCGGCGAAAAAAAAAATGCAAAAAAAAAACATCGGTTAGTAGTAAAAAAACAAACCAAAAAACATCGTTCCGCTTTCCGTTCTCATCCCGTAAGCTCGGATTAATTGACGCGCAAGACCCGCGGAGCGCCCGCGATTCTAATCACCAGAAACAGCCATTAGGGCCCCAGTGTACAAAAAGTTTCACGCAGGACACACACACACACACGCGCGCGCACAGACGCACAATAAAACACTCGGGCTTATCCCGAGCGCGAGATCCGGTAAGCCTCACAGGGCGAGGGGGGCTCAGCGAGAAGGAATCCTCGCACCGAGCAGCCAGAGCAGAGGCCACCGCGCCACCGCTGCGACCGCAATCATCATGCTCTAAATCAAACCATTCCGGGCTGCCACCCAGGGCGGATCGCGACCAGGCCGATTACACACTGCGCTCGGGGAGGCCGCAAACAAGGCTGGTCGTCGAAGCCGCCAACAGATGCACGGACGAGCAACCTCAACACGCGTGCACCGGCTGAGGAAAGGGTTGAGTGTGCGGGGACCCTCCCGGCGACTCCCCTCGACTCCTTTCCACCCCGGGGCAACCCGCCGGACCTTGTTTAGAAACCCCCGCTTGTTTCGTCACGTGCACATTTCTTTACCTCTCCCCTTCTTTTTTTTTTAATTTTTAATAGCTAGGGGGGAAGGGTTGCGGCTTCCGCCCGGCACACAACCCTTTCGAGACAAACCAGCAACGCTCGTGTCACGTTGTTTTTTTCTTGTTTTTTTCTTTTTTCTTCTTTATAATTGGCGTAATGGATCGAGCTTGATCCTCTAAAAAAAGGTGCAACCACATCATAGCAATCTTATTTGCTGCTTGCTTCTTTTTTTTTTTTTTTTTTGTATAAGCGATTATTATGTGGTTTAGGCTAACAGCGTCACTCACGCCGTTCTATAAGCGGGCACGGTGAATGATTTGTCTGGGCCTCGAGATCCTTTCTAGAGGGGCCGCCGACATAAACGGTGACTGCATTTGCATAGCAACGTGTTTTGTTAGCGCAATCAGCAAAAGGCGGTCGCTACACTTTTTTTTTTTTTAGCTATTAGTCGACGCGGCGAGTGCTCTTAGAGAGGAACGTTTACCAGATAACAGGTGCTGACAGAAGCCGGGATGGATTGTTGTTGTTCCCCGGTGTTGTTGTTATTGTTGTGGCCGCGGTAGTGACGGCGATGATGCGGGCCGCTTGGGAGCTGGCGTCATTAGTAATTGAGAGGTCGCCTCCGGTGGGTTTGTAAACTAATTCATCCGAGCCGCCTCAGTCGAGTTCCATTCTTTATCCGGTAACATGACCGGGCTTCAGAGATAACCGACAGCATTTTTTTGTGCTTTTGTTCGTTGTTTAATTACGCGTTCGCAGACGCTCTTACCATTTTTTTTTTTCTTGGTAGAGCAGTAACATAATCTAAACTCTGGTAAACATTCGAAAATGCAAAATGACTCGTGCGTGCTTTCTGATTTTGTCCTTACCCAATGAAATCTGACATTCATTTCTGCGCTCAGGGCGTCGGGGCGGAGAAGGCGGGTTTCGAAGATATAATTGTTTTTCAGGATGAAGAGGAAGATGATTGTATCGTATCGCTTACCCTTGGCATGAAGGCAGAGTACAAGAGAGATAGAAAGAGAATAAGAGAGATGGTTATGCCCATCCTGGAATGCACCTTATGACTATAAACGGAGCACGCGTAATAATTTGCTTATTTTTGCGTTTTAGTACGTAAGCATTAAACAAAAATATGTACGTGCTATTTTTAATACACCCGGGGTTTTTATCGTATTTCTAAATGAAGTATCCAAACCCTTCTAAAGTACAAAATGTTTTGTCTTTTAGAGCGCAGCTCTTAGGCGCCCCTTTCCGGCTTGAGCGGCGTCGGCGTAACCGCGACCCCCCCCGAAGGACCTCGGGTTCCTTCGGGAGAACCTCGGGTACCTTCGGTGACCTCGGGGAGGGGGGGGGGGGGGGTCACGTGACCTCCCCCCCCCCCCCGAAGTCACATGACCCCCCTCAGTACCCTTTCCTCCTCCTCCTCAAGAGCTGCGCTCTAATTCGGCGTTACAGGGAGTTGTAAACGGCTTTCACTTATATATATATATATATATATATATATATACCGGGTGTTCATTTTTAATTCGAACAGATTTATTACAAAAAGTCCGTAAAAGATGCACTAGTACGGTTTGTTCAAGTGAGTTATACGGCCAGGGGGACATATTATAGGGGGCTAATCGTAACAATCAGTCGGCTAATTAATTAAAATTCGTTAATTAACTTTTTAATTAATGAAAATAGACATATGGTTCCAATTAGAAACTTGCTCAACGTCATCAAAAACCCCTAATTCAGTCATTTTCAGAAAGACTTTGAGCGCGTGAGAAGCGTAGTAGTGCACTAAAGTTACCACTCGTGGAGCAGGTACAGGGCTGGGGCTAGATAAGAGACGGAAAAATCGCACGGGCGCCTTATTGGAACTTATTATTATAATGCAATTAAATGCAAATCCTTTGTCCCTCTTGTTCCCCTTCCTCCAGGGATTATTTTCATCATTATCGGAACCTCTAGCTTTGTTCCTGCTCCACGAGCGGTAACTTCAGTTCACTACTACGCTTCTCACGCGCTCAAAGTCTTTCTGAAAATGACTGATTTAGGGGTTTTCGACGACGCTGAGCAAAATTCTAATTGGAACCATATGTCTATTTTTATTAATTAAAAAGTTAATTAACAAATTTTACTTAATTAGCCGACTGATTGTTACGATTAGCCCCCTATAATATGTCTCCCTCGCCGTATAACTCACTTGAACAAACCCTACTAGTGCATCTTTTACGGATTTTTTGTAATAAATCTGTTCGAATTAAAAATGAACACCCGTATGGGTGATTTCGTCTCAAATCGTGCAGGCAAAAAAGGTCAAATTTTTAATAATTTCGCTGCAAAAAATATATGTTATGGCGTCGTCTCTAAAAACGCAGTAGCCACAAACCGCAAGTTCGTCGGATTTTTTGTTCTCGACTTACGAATTTTAAAAGAGGCCGCGGCGGAAAGCAGTGTTTTTCACATCCGTCGTGGGTCGGATGTTTCGCTGGATCTCCCACCGTGGATTTTCAGTCCACATTATATTAACTTTTTTCAAGCACTCTGTGAGCAGAGGTAAAAAGCTCTAATACCATGAAATACTTTTAGGCGTTTTGGTTTGTTTCTGTAAAAATGTCAAAAACGCCCCCTCGGTTAATTGTTGACGAACTTTGACAATTAAATACTGGCGATCTACTTTGGTTACATCAACATTTTTTAAAACACGCTCTTTATATATATTATAAAATGACTCAGTTGTATGAAATATCCTTTGTGGTACGTTTATGTTAAAGTTATGCTAAAACTAAAAAGTACAAATTTTGAAATCGATTTTCTAAAAAAAAACATTTTTTATTTTTTTTCATTTTTTGCTAAAATGTAGATATGATACTTCTCTACGCGAAAAGCAAGTCTAGAAAGTGTGTATTTTGTTTGTATGTTCGATATTTAAGCATCAATATCGTAGAAAAACGTGTTTTTACGGCTCGAAACGGACTTGCGAATTGCGCGTCTTCACAAACTTAAAAATATTTTTGCCTTTTTTTAACGTTCCTACATAAAAACGAAACACAGTAGTTCCAGCCCGCTATATTTATTGATCATTTAAATTTTATTCTAGGCGGCAAACTACTTTGGAGGAGTTCACAAGAGAAAGCAACACTTCTTAACAGACCAGCAGGCGTCGTAAATTTTTAATGTGTAGAAATCGGCAGACGTCGTATTGATTCTGGGCCCTCATTGGCCTATATGAACGTTCCGCCCTTTCGGAACCAGCAGAAGACCACGACCGTTCGCGCTCGTTGTGTTAGATAGGACGGCCCGTGACAGTAAAGCGAGCAGCGCACCCTGTGTCACGAGGAGTGAAATGTGTCGTTGACGCGGTGAACAGTGACGGCCACCGAGGAGGAGTCAGTCAGTCAGAGTATTTCAGAAGGGAAAGCAAAAGAACTGTTGCCTGGGAGGATGAGGACACCACGGCCATACAATATCGGCGGTCAAAAACAGTTCTGCCGGCCAAAACAACTCCGCGTGCCCGCTAAAACCGGCGGCGCGGGGCAACAATCCCGCAGACGCACACACGAAGATGGGCCGGTTCCGTTAAGGGATGTGGGGAAATTTTGAAACCAGCCATCCGTGCACGCGTGAAACGATACCGCGTATTTGCCCAAGCTTCGAGCGCCCTATCCTTGACACGGCCGTGCTCTATCTCTCTCAGTGGGGTTCCCATAGTACCGAAGTGTTTTCTCTTCTGGAAACAGCAAAGCCCCGAGACTAGTTGGATCGAAGTCAGCCTCCTCTCCAACTATAACCGTTTGTGAAAAGTGGTCTTTTCCCGAGATGAAAAGTTAGCGCCGGCTGAGGTGTTCTTTTGAAAAAGGGAAGGGGAAAGAGAAAGTTTAAGTAACTACAGTAACTACCTCGAAAGCTCCTCTCCCGATATGAAGCTCGAGGCATGTTACGTCTCGGTTACCTTCTCGCGCATCGCTGCTCGAATCTATTCTTCACTCTGTTCCGCACAGCCGTCGTGGCTTTGCGCACAGTGTGAAGAATAGATTCGAGCATCATCTGGACGCCGTCATTCCGCCAAGCTTCAGTGTCGTGGGACTGGACTTGGCGTCGGTCAGTTAAGACTCTTTTTTTTTTATTTCGTGTGTGTTTCTTCGCCCCGCTGAACTTTGTTTCTTGAGTGCAGTTCTGCTGAACGTTTTTTGGAATGTTTTTTTTTGTTAACATTGTTTACTTGTTGGGTTCATTTCGTCATGGCGTAGCGGCCTGACAGTGCTGTAGAGAGCGTGTTCGCACGCATTTCGTTGTGTCCCGTTTAGGGAATTTCATTTCATTTCATTCATTTCCCGGAGGAATGCCCGGAGGAGTTGGTTTTTGTTCTTGCCGTGTCCGACTGAATTTTTTCGTCTTGATTAAAATGTTGTTCTTGTTTTACCTTTACGTGTCGTCGACTTCTTTGTCTGACTCTCCACCAGGTGTGGACCTATCGCCTTGCCACCGCTCGAACCTAAATCGTTTATGTTTTTAACGCAATTTTCGTTAAGACCGGAGTTGGGTAATTTTATTCTTATTTATTTATTTTTATTCCCTGCCCCTCTCCATAAAAATCTCTCCGTGTGCTTCGCACCGTTTCAGTGTCATCACTTTTGTGTATTACGGAAGTGAAAGGCCATTCCCTCGTGATCTGTGCAATGTGCGGTGAACAAACCCTAGCGTTTGGTTTCGAAAAGAATTGTATAAAATATATCAATGATGTGGTGACTTTTTATGACTTAGTAATATGACAGCTAATAGCTAGTCATGCTAGTTTACAGTGAAAGTTTTATAAATCGAAACAATACAACGTCTGTGCCTCTTCGATATTGAAGGTCTACTAGGCCTGCTGATTTGATTAGACATGTTGCTCGTGGTCTACCGCTCTTATCAAAACATAAATAACTATTCAATACCATGAATTCCGTTTATAATTGATTACGAAACGCAGACGAAATTCAAGAAAACCTTTTCACAATTCATAGAAACGCACGGGTCGCTATGTCTGACTTGGGACTTGCAAAACGAAGACGTCTTTTTTTCCGATATTGAGGCTTAAATATAAAAGATACAAACAAAATACACATTTTCTCGACTTGCTTTTCGAGTAGACAACTATTATATCTACATTTTAACAAAAAATAAAAAAAATGGGTTTCTTGAGAAAATTGATTGCGAAATTGGTACTTTTTGGTTTTAGCATAACATTAACGTAAACGTACCGCAAAGGATATTTTATACAGTTGAGTCATATTATAATATATATAAAGAGCATGTTTTGGGCTCTCCATAGACATAAAAAATATATATGTAACCCAAGTAGATCGCCAGTATTTAATTGTCAAATTTCGTCAACAATTAACCGAGGGGGCGTTTTTGAAATTTTTACAGAAAAAAAGCAAAACGCCTAAAAATATTTCATGGTATTAGAGTCTTTTACCTGTGCTCACAGAGTGCTTGAAAAACGTTAATATATTGTGGACTGAACATCCACGGCGGGAGATCGAGTGAAACATCCGACCCATGACGGATGTGAAAAACACTGCTTTCCGCCGCGGCCTCTTTTAAAATTCGTAAGTCGGGAACAAAAAATCCGACTAACTTGCGGTTTGTGGCTACTGCGTTTTTAGAGACGACGCCATAACATATAGCGAAATTAAAAATTCGACCCTTTTTGCCTGCACGATTTGAGATGAAATCACCCATATATATACGTATATATAGTGCATGAGTTGTGGACGGGGTCAAACAGTCCCTGCCTCCGGAGATTAGAGTTGTGCATGGCAGAGATGGAACGGCGATACTTTGGTTTGGTGTGCACTCACACCTCAACTTTTGTTCCGGATTTCGTTTCCCAAACCATGATTCATGCACAACTATGCCCAGATAGAAAGCAGCCGGGTTATAAATAATTGCACATGGTGTTATATGATACCTCATTGCGCCAAGTCGGAGACGAGGGTCGCGTAAGACTGCGGCCAGGAAAACTAAAGTTTTCTCCATCGGTTATCAATTTAACTTTTGCTACCTTATTTACCCATTGAAGCAATACTGTAATCCCATATTAGTCTCAGAGTAGCTTACTGCACATACCTCTGCGCTCTAGCAAGCGGACATATAGCCCCAGAGAAGTCAACAGGAGGCGCCTCGGTCGGCTGCTAGTAAAGCGCAGCTGGTGGACAAAATGGGCAATTTTGAGCAGGCCATGCCACCGAACGACTGGGCACGAGCGCTGCGTCACAGTTCGGCACGAGATTGGGTCCAATGATTGCGCCCGCGTTCCGTCTCAAAGCTGCGAGAACTCTTCATAAAAATGGAGCTACACTTCGAGTCAAACTTCACAACTTCATTGCCCGATCTGTACAGTGATGTTTTTTAAGATGTTGTTTTACCTGGAACATGTTTTTGTTCCGCTAGCGTCATGGCAGATGCAATGAGCGATTTTACTTTTACATTGTCAGTATATTATAGCCATCTTTTCATTCGAATGCGCCCTTGACTGTATACAGGTCGAGTCCACATTAATGTAGCCTGGATGATGACGTAAGATCTCGCACAACTGCATAAAAAAGTTGGGCAAATGCAACAATCCTCAGTAAGCTTTGCTCAGTCTTTGCATTCCTAATGGCTCGAATAAAACGAAAGAATATAGGCTTTGTTAGCTCTTTATTCCGGTTGTGTACGAAATAAAAAAAAAAAAAATGAGAACGCTCAATCTAGGCAACGTAACACCCTCCCTGCGATTTACAATGCCACCATGGAGAGGAGGCTCAAACAACAGCGCTATCTCCGCAAAAAGCAGGCACAAAAACAAATATATATATATATATATATCTAAAGGGTCGTGCTTTCATTTTCATTTGCGACTGGAAAATAACTCTACAGGCTGGAATAAAATGCTCAATCTGACCATTTTTAATAACCATTCCACTTTATTTTTTAGCCCCGTAGTGCAAGGTGGCGCAGCTTCCATCACACCGATTACGCTGCGTTTTATAGGCATTAATCGCGGGACCGCTTTTCGCCCGTGCGACTTTCACACGTCCCCTTGTAGCAGCTCGGTTATTGCGCCGATACGTCGTTGAAAACGTCACCAAAACAATCGAGACCGGGCGTATAACTCTGAGCGGAAGAGTAACCCAAGTGGACAAAAAAAAAAGGTTTTGGTTTTGGGAGGCGGTGAAGAGGAGTCGGAGCGTCGCGCGAACCTCGGCAGTGGGCGCACTGCTCCTGGTCGTCGCCATCTCGGCAGCAAATGACTTTCGCGAAATGACGCAAGCACGGCTCGTTCTAAAACATTTAAGAGCGACCCTCGTCCCCATAAATCACCGACGGTTCCTCATAATGGCATTTCTATTTGTTTCGTTATCGGCGCACTTACCAGTGTTCACCGCCACGCCTTTTTGTTTTTTTTTTGCCCGTTTTCTGTGCCTGTGTACTTTTAACCAAGTTTCCTTTTTTATGCTCGTGTGTGGGTGCGCTACCTCCCTCCCACCTTCCCTCGCTTTCCCGCCCTTTGTTGCCCGCATTGTTTCTGGACAGGCTGGTTCTTTCATTTGTTTTTTTTATGCTATATACGCGAGCTCGCGTTATGGCATGCGGGCACACACCCATGCATGCATAAATGCGTTTCCGTATTCATTTGCTTTCACGTTCTTCGTTCTCAACTTTTTGCTTTAGTCTTATTCGCTGAGTGACTTAGTAGTAGTTTTTTATGTGTTTTTTTTTCTCGCTAGTTTTTTCTGTCTTTCTTTTTTTTCGGCGTTCTTACCACAACGTGTCTTCGTAAGTATTTATATAGAGCCTTTTTGTGCCCCTCTGGCTCGTAGCCGCGCGTCAAACCCCAAGGAACACACAAACGGGGCATTGGTGCGAACGATAAAAAAAAAAAAAGAGATGGCACTTAAACAAGCGTACAGAAACTCGCGTATAAAAAAGTAAATCACGGTGATTAACGGCTGCACCGAGGAGAGAAAAAATATGTATTAGGGAGCGTGGAAAGACAACGAAGGAATAATCTAACCAGTGAGTGCTTTGTCCTCGTTTTTTTTTTTTTTTTAATGTTTCTTCTTGCGTTTTCTTGAAGCAGTGGCCTAGGTTCAATTTTGCTTGTCACTTGTTCCAATTTTTGTTCCTGTTCTAGCAGAAAAAAAAAGAAAAAAGAAAACGCGCTTTTGTAATTCAGACTCGGAGGGAGGCAAAAATCGGCGCCTTCTGAAATCAAGTGGAGGTACGGAGCGTTTCTCCGAGCGCGTCTGATAATTACGTACAAAGAAGACATTAGCCAACTTATAACTGATGATGGTGCTTGCAGCCATTGCTCTTTGTTCCTCTCGGACGTTTCAAAAATTATAAATTGCGCTGATGGTGCTGGGGACTCCTAATAAGATCTTTAGGCTGATCACAAAACTAAGGGCGCTTGTACAGCCCAAGCGTACACGTCGTCTAGCGTGTATGAGACAAAAAACGAAAGAAACAAAATGACTATATAAATATTAGCCAGACAAACTAGAGCGCTTCTTTTTACCTCCATCCTTTTATTGTGGGAGTTGTACAGTGTAGCTGTTTGTACGGAGTATAAATTGAAACTGTTTCGCCCTGTGTGCCTGCAGGTAAATTGAAGTTGGATGAGCCCGGCGCCTCTCATTAATTATCGGCCGTGACATCGCTTCATCGACGAGTAAGAAGTTTGCGCTCAATCCATCGACCGCTTAATCGTTCTTGCGTGGGCATAACGCTCATCGATTCACTGATAACATTCGTGATCTCCCCCTTTGAGGCGGTCCCTGCTCCCGGTACTGTATCACTGCAGAAACCCCGGTTTGCTGTATTAAACTTCAATGCCTATTTTCATAATTAGTGTCGAGAGGTTGTTGTTTAACTTCTTTATCGCTTAAGTGTTTTCTGAACAGGTTGTCTCTAGAGAAAAATCTAACGAGCATTAGTCATAAAACAAAACTTTTGAATAACAAAAAAATATTTGCGTTATAATTTGACAAGCCAGGAGTGTATAGAACTCGTAGAAAGGCTCATCCTAGCCAGAATTACACGTAACATGGAGCAGCCAGAGCGAATAACTAAATCAGTATTAAACCAGTCTCCGAAATTGAAAACAAATACACGAAAAATATAACACGACATCATAATAATTTCGTGTTAACAACATACCCAATTTTGTCGGTTTATAACTCTGACCTTATTACGCTATTCTGGAAAACCAAATTTACGCGTGGAAAAATTAGAAACGAATAATGGCTAGTTGCGAATCTAGAATGTTACGTATCCAGGCATCCGTCACTATTCCTCGTTTGACAAAAAAAAGGTTTCAATGAAGAAGTGGTTAGAATGCAAGCCAGCAGGTGCAAGCCATAATCACTGTGGCACAAATGACGTATAGAAACACCGCGTCCCAGCCCTGTAATTGCCTGGTTCACTAATACGTTAGCTCCTACTCCAGTTGGACTGGCATCCCGTGAAACGCGAGCTGGTTAAAAAATAAAAGCCGGTTACAACTCCCTGTAACGCCGAATTAGAGCGCAGCTCTTGAGGGGGAAGATGGAAGGGTACTAAGGGGAGGGCATACCCCTCCTCCCTCCTCTTCACCTCGTCATCCTGCCTGGTACTCCGCCACGGGGGCCACGTGGCCTCACGGGGGCCACGTAGCCTCCGTGAGGTCAAGTGACCCCCCTGAGGTCACGTGACCTCAAAGAGGGGGGGGGGGAATCACGTGACCTCACGGTTACGCCAACGCCGACGCCGACGCCGACGCCGACGGCGACGGCGACGGCGACGGCGCCGCCGCTCAAGCCGGGAACGGGCGCCTAAGAGCTGCGCTCTAAAAACATCTTATGATTTTGTAGATACGAAAACGAAAACATGAGCAATTGATACATCGAAAACTGTTTTTCATGGGAGTTAATCGCATTTCTTGTACGAGGCTCCACATACATTCGGCCTTTGGTAGGGACCACAAATGACTAATTAGTATTGAATAATTAATGAAAAAAAAAGAAGCAAAGCAAGGGGTAGTGCAGTGTGCAGAAAGTGGAGTGGACAGCAATCTATTTCGAAAGTTGGTTTCAGGAGTCGTGAATACGGTCAGAAACGTTCGAAGGGGAAACGAATTTCGGTTTTTCATTGTTGGTGAGATCGATTCCAAAATCTTCATCGAATTAAGGCAAAAATTTGTCGGGACACCATCGGTGAAACATGACGCGCTTTAGTGAATGATGAAATCAGCAGTTTCGCTGAAGTCTGAACTCCATGGAGCGAATAATGTGACGAAAATCGGCTGCAGAAACCACTATTGTTGGTTGTCTATGAATTACGTTAGCATTCGTCATCAGACTCACGACGCAGCTCACTGTGAATCCGAGAACGCAAAGTTTCAGCAAACACTTCGTTTTATTCAAGTTTATGACGCAATCATTGACGTCAGCGTGACTGCAGCGCGCCACTTCGAAACTGAGTAATTGCTTTGTCTCTGTGTAATCGTTTCGTCTTCTGTCTCTGTGTACTACCTTTAATGTTGAAGCTGTTTCACCACCATCATTGACTATGTACCAACTATACTCCGTTCAGCCTTAAAGGGGCGGTGCAACGAAATTCGATTGGAATGTTCTTCACTTCAAACGAGCCTACTGGCACTAGTGGGACTCAAGGATACTCGCACGCAATGCCACTGGCCAAGAGACTCCTTTGTTGCGGTGTAATTTCAAGGTCAAAAGCGAGCGTTTTCATTCAATCTCTCCTTCGCAAAACTTGATGACGTAATTCGGTGGCCGCAGCACCTCCCAGTGACGATATTTGAATGTGGCTCATATATTGGAGCCGAGCATTGCGTTGGCACTCGATTTGGGCTCGTGATAATCGATAGCTCGAGAAGCATTCGGGTAGTGGCCCGTGTCCAATCGCTGCAATGACGACAATAGCCGAACCATAACATGTCTGGAACTCAGCGCGTGTCCTATGCTTTACCGACCCCAGCGCGTGGCTATGATCAACATTGGCGGCATATAATCGGGTCCAGATCACGTGGCCACTTGTTTTGGCTGCGAGTTGAGGGAATGAACGCCGCTCATTTTCTTTAATTTTTTCTGCGATTTCAATTGCGTGCGATGTAAAACTAACGGGTGTTTCACAGGTCATTAACGTCAGGGATCCGTTGTAAACGGTATTTGGGCAAAGTACAAAAATCGTTGCATCGCCCCTTTAAGCTGAGACTACAGTGGGAGCTACGTGCCCGCCGGACCAATCAGGCGCCTCCCTCACATCACCTGACCCCGCTCTCCGCGCGTGGGTCTCGCCGGGGCCCGGGAGCGTGATGACGTGGAGAAAGAGAGGCGTATGACTGGTCCAACGAGGACGTAGCTGCCCCTGCAGTCTCAGCTTAGTGGTGAACGGGGTATAGCTCAACTCAAGCCGATAATTGCTTCTAGTTTTGGGCGCAACTGGTAATGTGTGCGTACTGCCGCTCCGTGTACGCGCGGCGCGGATTTATCTGCTTGATAGGACGACGTCCTCGAGGAGGACGTCAAAGACGACGTCTAAAACGACTTCTAGGACGACCTCTAGGGCGATCTCAAGGACGACCTCTAGGATGACTTTAAGAACGACGTCTAGGACGACGTCAAACGCGTCGTCCAGAACGACCTCTGGGACGACCTCTAGAGCGATCTCAAGGACGACGTCGTAGAGGATACCGTCAAAGGGGACGTCTAGAACAACCTCTAGGACGACCTCTAGGGCGATCTCAAGGACGAGCTCTAGAACAACCTCAAGAACGACGTCTTGGACGACCTCAAGAACGACCTCAAGGACGACGTCGAGACGACGTTCGCATACGCGCGGCGCCTGCGTATGCGGACGTCCTCCGCGCGGCGCCTCCGCATACGCGGCGGTGCATACGCACGGCTCATTCCAGGCCAGAGAGCGTATCGCGAAAACCGGGTGAAGTAGCTAAAGAATGCTATACATTGAAAATAGAAAGAAAGAAAGAAAGCATTTTAAAGAAAATAGAGATCTCCTTCTGCTGCTTACGCCAAGTGGAAGAGCAAGGGGAAAGATACAAGAAAATGAAGCAGCTGAAAGAACTCGAGGCAAAGTTTATCAACTTCAGTTGATTGGAAACTATGTGACGAAAATGACGAAAATAATAAAAAAAAACGGAAAGGTTGTTAGCCGGGCGCAAGGAACGAGCTATCATATCCCACAGATAGTTTTGAATCCGCAGGTCAGAGGAAAAGGAAAGAGGTTAACAATAGAGAGAGGTCAAGAGATGCAGCTCCCGCACTAGAGCATCTCTGTGATGGATCAACTTTCTGTCCTAGGGATAAGAGGAGTAGCTGGCAGCCTTCCGACGCGCGCATTTGATTGAGAGGTTATCGATGATCCCAGCAGACACACATACACACCACACGCGCGCGTCATGGACCAACGAGCGCCACGAAATGTTCACTGACAACACCATTAACACACGGGTGAAGCCTGCCTGTATAATGGAATCGGGAATATATGCAAAGTAGGACAAAATGGTGGTTCTTACGGGTTGAGTGTCCCGAGATCGTGATTAATGGCTTTAGGGTCGTAGTCGGTCCGGCTGATTCTCGGCCTCCAGGAGGCGGTAAATTCCAACACTTGCCTCTGTTCTAAAAAGAAGAAGAAAAAAGATTTTTTTTAAATTTTTATAGGGGGGGGGGGGGGGGGTGTTTGTTTGACTGATTTTGTTCCCTCCGTGAGTTTTCGTATTTTATTTCTCAAAGCGCAACGAAAGTGTCTGAGCTAAAAGAGAAGGTAACGATGCCACCGACTGGACAGCAAATATAAACATCGTTAAGATGAATTGTCAACAAATTGTCCGTGCCAGTGCTCTTTCAAGCAACCTGTATACAACGGTGGCCCATTGCACCAGGGAACTTAGCACTAGATGACTTGTGACGTCATTGGAAGCAACGACTACAAAACACATTCAACATTCGTTTTCCTTCAGTAAGCACGGCGAAACCTCAAACGGATGTGTCTAATAAAGAGGTGCCGTTTTTACTCCAGTTGCACATCGCTGAATATCGTCTTTCATAAGTAACGAAAGATTATACCCTGGATTATGCCGTGCTGACGGTGTTTTAAGGAGTGTGTCTGAAGCTGCTCCCTTGTACGTGGATCACATTTGTGCGGTGAAGTTGAGCCTAATCCACGCCCTGCAACTCAGAAAATGCCCCAAAAAGTAGGTAATTGAAGGTCAGACAATCATCCAGAGTGATATATTTGAATTTCAGGATCAACAAACTGTCACGAACAAAATTTTTAGTAAATGATACGCTTGCAAGTTGTCCTAAAGTAAACGGAACTCTGGAGGAACCCAAAGCGAAGTGCCAACAGATTGACCTGCTGGAAAACTTCGTCACCTCTCTCGGTAGTACTATGCTGCAACAGAATGCGAAAATTTCAGACCTTGAGAACTGCTCTCGGTCTTTGAATGGAGTAGTTGCTTTGGACGTTACTGAGACTCCGATTGAGAACGAGCAACAGCGTAGAAGACAAATAATCTCTGACATATTTCTTGACATACTAGGTGCGCTTTGTGCTTGGGTCAGTGTTCTCCGCGTTCCTCAAAAAGAGGAACGAAAGCTCTGTCCTCGTTCCTTCAATTTTTTGGAACACGATCCCGTTACAAGTTACATCTGTGAGAAAGCAGCTCGTTCCCGTTACGATTTAAGAAATGGAGCGTATCGTTACATATACGTTACTTTTGCATTTCTTTAATTCCTATATTTAGTTGGATCAAACGAAGTTTTTTTTTTTTTTTAAATATATATCCTATTAAATGGCCGGATACGAAGTTAATTGCCGTGATGGAAAAACAACCGAAGAAGAAAACAACCGGAAGCAAGGTTCAAATTGTTGATATATTTTTCTTGAAAAATGACAGCTTTTTGCCATATTCCTGTCCGTGGTGGGCGATTCAGACGAGCCAATGTACTCTGATCCAAGAAGGAGGAGCGGGGTTAATTTTAATATTCTTTATTAAAAGGTTATCTGACATTGCACAAGCGTTCTACAACAAACTCAGACGTTTCAATTTAACAAAGACCCTTATTTGAACTTAACAACCGTTGCTTCTTGATGTTGCTGTCCGCAAGACGAACCTGTAAAGAAGAGGGTAAGGCTTTTGGAAGGTCAGCCTTGAAAACTACCAGTCCTTTTTCGTGAAGGTCGGATTCGTTGTTCAGTTTGAAGGTGGGGCAGAAGGGGAGAGGGACGAAAGGTTAATTTTTGTGTTTCGTTTAAGTGACCAATGTTCGAGCTACAAGAGTTTGTTTAATGTCTGGTAACCTGGTCTTTTGTTGTAACGGTAGTTCTTTGCGGAAGTTCAGTGATCCCTGTAGTTGACCTTAGTCCTTCTGCGTGTAGGAGGATTCGTGGCAGCAAAGAAAGTCGCTAAGTTAGAGATGTCCCTCTTTCTCTGTCTTTTACTTTGTCCAAAAATCTTGTCTTTTGTGCCGCAGTCTCGGGCACTGAAAAAAACTCCACCAGCTCACCTGCACCCGACTGTTACCAAGCGAGGACTCCACAAAATAAACACTAATATAAGTAACAAAAAAATTAAAATCCTGCTCCTCGTAAAAAAAAGGTTGTTTTTATATTTTCTAAAGTTTCACCCCTTAGAAAAAAAAAAAAGAAAAAAAAAGATGACCTCACTGGACGAAAAAAAAAAGGAACGCGGCTTCCCTTTTGTGTTCCTGTTAAAACGTAACGAGCTCCCGTTCCAGTTCCACCAATGCAAGATGGAACGGCGGTGTTCCTTCGTTCCTCCGAAAAGGAACACGTTTCAGGAAGGCCGTTCCTTGGAACGCCGTCCCGTACAACACTAAATGGCTGTTTATACTCCGACATTGAGCGCAGTGAACGCAGCGTAGCGCAGAACGCGCGCCTTTCATTGGCCGACAACCAGGAACTCGATATTTGAGACCAATCATTATATGTGCGCGCTGCGCTACGCCGCGCCCGTCGACGTTACGTTGGAGTATAAATACCTTTACTCGGGTTGACAAAATTCACAGCCTTGGAAGAAATGGCACAGCACATACCTGCTATTGTTTTTGTTCCGGACTTCACCAAGGAACGAACAGTTCTCATAGACGCCAACAAGCTAAAGGGATCTAACGAAGTTCAATCGGAATGGCAATTCTCCGCAAATTTGCATTCCTAATAAAAACATTAGATCCCTTTAGTTTAGCACACAATGCAAAAAAAGAAATATATATATATATATATATATATATATATATATATATATATATATATATATATATATATATATATATATATATATGTGTGTGTGTGTGTGTGTGTGTGTGTGTGGAAGAGTGTAAGGCACGACAATAATAATGACAGGAGGCCTTTTTTGTTTAATAACAAGCTTCAACTTAATTATGGCTTCTATCTCTAGGACGATACTAGAACAATTCCGAGGACGCCTAAGCACTTCTTATGAATTGTGAATGCGAAAGCATTACGTTCTGTCTCCTAAAGCGTTGCGTCGCTGCTCGTTTTGCCCGCCGTGTATTGACACGGCGGGCGAAACGAGCAGCGAAACGAGGCTTGACAACGATGGTGGATTTCACTGCCTGCCTCTTCGCTCGTTTTGCTGCGTTCTTCCCCTCCCTTAGTTCGTCTGCGGTGTACTGGCGTGGACGGCCACGTTTCGCTACTGCCGAGGTTGCGGTCGCCGACGATGTAGATGCTTCAGGCGCCGCCATGTTCCTCGGCGCCGAGTGGAGCAGAAGCGGTCGCAGCGCCGGCAGGGAGTGCGGCGGTACGCCGCGCAGAACGCACTGGCTAGCTGGTGACTGCTGCGCCGCTGGGTGAGGCAGCGGCGGGAGTGCGAAGCTCGGTGCGTGTGCTAAAATCGCGTGTCTTCTCAACGTCATCATCGCCCCAACTGCGGGTACCGGTTGACTGCGTTAGACCTCAAAGCGTAACGATAGGCCTAACGTTAGGCCTAACATCAGGCCAGCGCATACCCGCGTCCCCCCCCCCCCTCTCCCACTACGCCGCCAGCAGTTTAGCTGGCTCCTTGGCAATGGCATCGATGACGCCGTTGCTTTGGAGCCACATGACACGTCGCAGCCAATGGGAATTTAGGTGCCGTTTCGCTCAGCCAATGGGAATTTAGGTGCCGTTTTTCGCTGCCACAGACAATGTCTACAGACAACGCCGGCTTTGCTCCATGGGACAGGTAATGCTTTCGCATTAAAACCGTGTACTGCTTTCTGCTATACTACCTGCTCATACCAAAGATTGGCGGAGAGTTCGAAAATAATGGCCTCATCTCACTTGTTTAATAGATTAAAGCTCGTTCACACAGTTGCGTCGACTGCGTTGCTCTACGCTGCATCGCGCTGCACAGCACCTTTCCATTGGCTTGCCGCAAGGGTCGCCATAGCAACAGCTCGACGCAAGCAGTCTTAACGCATTCAAACGCAGCTGTGTGAACGAGCCTTTAGATCGTACCTATACTGGAGGAACAATTTGATAATTTATAATAACTTTTCAAATTATCATCGTGTACTTTCAGACGTACCCCTGGGCAGTGTTTTCGAGAGTACAGTTAATGTTAATACATTCATGTCCCGTTAATATGACCCCGTTAATATGACCCCATTAATATGGATACCCCGCAATATAGACACCATTTTTGGGGACAAACTCCGAAAATACATGCATTTTTGTCTCTTTATTATGCACAACTCACATTATGGACGATTTTGGGGGGGAACGGAGGTGTCCATATTAATGAGACATCACTATATACATAGTATACGTACTGTATTGGGCAGGAGATCGAACTATAGGGGGCGCTTTACCGAGCTTGTTGTCCCCACAGCCCGGTGTTTACTAACACGGCATAACAAAGAAATTGAACCTCGTCATGCACGATCTGGGGACGGGCGCTTCGCTCTTACCAGCGCATTGGTCGCACGAGGAGCGGCCCTCGAATCGTCATCTTCGATATCGCTGATCAAAAACAAAACAAGAAACTTCGCTTTGTTGTCCCCACAGCTGAAGCGTGCCGCTAGAGGCGTGGCTGTCCGATCTCCTCCCCAATAGATGATACTGTGTCAGTAATTGATAAAAGTGTAAACGCTTGCCTGTTTCCGGGTGATTGTGTACTGTTTGAACACGTAAAGCCTGGTTCAGACAGTTGCGGTTGACTGCGTTTGACTGCGTTGCGGCTGCAAGAAACCAGGACATCCCTGCTGCTTCTATTGCGTGCCAAGATGATTCCTTGAATTGGATTCCACGCTTCTTACGAAGCACAGATGTGCCGGTGACTCGCTTTCGGCTCTCGACGCAACGCAGTCAAACGCACTCAAACGCAAATGTCTGAACCGGCCTTAACACGCTCTTCTCACCAGTAAATATTAAACTAAGTATTTAGTTATTTATTTACTTTAATTTGCTTTACTCACTCTACTCACTCCACTCCACTCACTCACTAACACGTGTGTCGCTTTCGTCACGGCGTCCCAACTTCTGGCTGCCGAAGCTTCCGTGGACTGTCACAATGGAGAGCGACCTGCAGCAGAACAGGCGTCCGCCACATACACCACAGCTGCTGCAACACCGCCAGGGTGGCGGTGACGACCAGCGACAGTATGACACTTCTAGGACGTCAGCAGGTGGAAATTGAGGGACCACTTTTTGGACGCGGTAAACGTGCACACCATTCGGAGACGCGTTCCAGGCACCATACCAGCCAACGTTATACTAAAACACTCAGTTGGGAAACTCGCCGTCGAAACCTGGGCCGCTGGCGTCCACCGAGACCGAGCTAAATGCGACAACAGCGCCACTCTTTGTCATTTGTCTGTACTGTGGTCACCTTGAGCTTTTAGAAAGCCTTTTTTTGCGAAAAAACAAACGAAAAAGACTCTTTTTGTAGTAACTTTTATTGGAGTTCAGTACAGAATGAAGGGCGCGTGATGTTTTTAAAATCTTTAGTTTGCAAGGTTTTGTGGCACAATTAATATTGTTTTTATACAACCATGCCTCAGCGGTGCTTTCAGGTGGCGCGTCCCGACCTAGGTGCATTTTAACTTCGGTAGCAAGACGCGGCGCGTCCGCAGGGGAGAGGGGGGTGGCGCTCCTGCAACCTCTTCCACAGTATCTGTTCTGGCCCCAAAATGGCCGATTAAAGCCAAAATAGAAGTGACGTGCGGTTCCTCGAATGGCCGCTGCGGGAAAAATGGTGGCGTTGTGTTCGTCATTAGCTCGGTGCTGGAGGACAGATCGGAGACACTTTTTGAAGGCCGTCTCTATGGCAGTTTCCCAACTGAGTGGTTTAATAACGTTGATACCAGCGCTGCCGCGAGCGCAGCAGTCATTGTTGATGCAATAGCCATGCGGCTTCTGACTTTCCTTCTTGTTAGCACTTTTGGGAGCGTTTATATTTTCATTTTGGTTTTAGCTGGGATCAAAATAGCCACGTAGCACGTGCTAAAACGTTTCTAAAGACAAGAAATAGTTTTTATTGTTGTATTCTTTATAATATATGTTTCGTTTTCACAAGAGACCCCCTTTTTATGTATTTTCCTCATGTTTAATTGCGCTTGACAACATTGTACGACAAGCAGGTATGCAAGGGGAAAAGCGTGACACCGATGAAAAGGCGACGGGAAAGAATGGAAGGCAGGCTGACTCTGGACCAGAGACTACAGCGACTCGAGGAACAACTCCAGAGGATGTGTCCCCCGCAGGGGCATGCCCACTAAGAAGAGAAAGTAAGAGAGATGGTGCCTGCAACAACACGAGAGGCGGAAAACACAAAAAGGCACCACACCAGGAAACAAGAAAAAACAGACGAGCAAAAAAGAAAAAGAGGGAAGTGAAGATTGCCTTTCTAAACCTGCAGGGAGGAAGAAAAGCAGGAAAATGGGAAGAGGCCTTTCAGATGTTACAAGACGATAAGATTGGAATGTTCGCAGTCACAGAAACGTACCTCAGGGATGAAGAAACACCCCCGGATTGCGGAGGGCTTTTTTGGGATAAGGTAAACAGAAAGGGCAGTGAGAGAAGGGGAGGGGGGGGGGGTAGGATGCTTTAGTGAGCCAGGCTGGCAGAGAGAAAGTCCAGAGTACAGAGAGCACATGTGGTTGACGGGAATACTGGCGGGGAGAAAGGTGGCAGTGGCAGTTGTGTACCTATGGACGGGGGCAGACAGCAGGGAGACAAACATTGAGCTAATCAAGTGCATTGAAAAAGACTATCACAACATTGGGAGACCTACCATTATGGTAGGCGACTTCAACGCACACCTTGAGGAGTTTGATGGGAGAACAGACGGTAATGGAAAGCTGCTGCAGGACATGGCGGAACACCTGGACATGGTAATCGTCAACACACAAGATAAATGCATAGAGAAGACGACATGGACGACCAGAGGGATGAGCTCTACCATTGATTATTGCCTGGTGTCCCCGGACCTGTATGAAAAACTGAACTACATGGAGATAGACGAGGAAGGCGACAAGAGCTTGGGAAGTGATCACAACAGATTGCTGATCACTTTCGGAGGAAAGTCAACGAAAAAGAGAGTCAGCGAACCTATGAAACCACACCACATAACGCAAGCAGAAGCACAAACCATTGCACAGAAACTGGAGGAAGAGGTGGAAACCAGGCAGGTGGAGACGTACGGGAACCTCATGCGGTGGTGGAAGGACCACCTGGAAAAACTAATACGACCGACACGAAGGAAGAGGAGGAGAAAACGATGGTGGGATGTGGAGGTGAGGGAGGCCATTACAAGAAGGCAACTGGCAAACAGAACTCTGCGTGGGACCATCAGGAAACGAAAGGAGGAGAAAAAAGCCCCCCTACAGAAGGATTAAAAAAAGTGGAGGGAGTACCAGAGCAGGAAAATAGAGGTGACAGCTTTGATTCAAAGCAAAATGGCCAAGGTAGATAAGAGATTCCTGGAAGAACTGAGAGAGGCAGGACGTGAGGCGCCACTGAAGTTCTCGCGACATGTAGAGGGTCAAACAGGCCGACCCTGGGAGGATGCGGTAATAAACGACGATGCGACGGGAAAGGAGCTGGATCCTGGAGAGACCAACCGGTACATTGAGAGGTGGATTGGGGACATGTTCACAGGGGACAGCCAACAAATGGACAGTGAGGAGGGGGAGATGGAGGACGAACTGCAGGAGCAACCGAGCAGAGAGGAAATCACGGAGAGGGAGTTAAAGAGAGCAGTCAAGAGGATGGGAGGAACCACAGCCACTGGAATGGACGGAATCCCAATGAGGCTGGTGAAGGAGCTGGGGCCAGAGACGAGAGCACTGCCGCGCGAGATCCTCAACCAGATCCTGAAGGAGGGATGGGTGCCGGTGGAGTGGCGAACCTCAAGACTCCGACTCATCTACAAGGGAAAAGGGCAAAAGTCAACGCTCGGCAACTACCGCCCCATGGCCATCACATCGGTACTCTACCGTGTGTTCACACAGATAATACGAGACCGACTGGAGACATGGGCAGAGGCAGAAGGAGTCCTGGGGGAGCTACAGAACGGTTTCCGGTGGGGGAGACGCCTTGAGGACAAATTATTCGTGCTGACGCCGGCCATAGAGATTGCCCAGAGAGAAAGGCGTCCACTTTACCTATGTTTCCTTGACATCAGCCGGGCCTACGACTCGGTCGACCATGAGACGCTGTGGAGGCAGCTAGCAAAGCGGGGGCTCGGAGGGGAGTGGATCAACCTGCTTAAAGAAATTTACAAGGAGACGACTGTGGTGGCACAGTGGCAAGAAGAGATGACTCATCCAGTAGCCATCACCAAGGGTCTGAGACAGGGATGCCCACTGTCGCCACTGCTGTTTATGCTCTACATAGCAGGCTTCGAAAAGAGACTGCAGGACTGCGCCGAGGGCTTCACCCTGGAATATAGGGAGGCGGGAATCGGTGGGGGAGGAAAAATCCCTGGGCTAATATTTGCCGACGATATCGTCTTGATGGCAGACTCCCTGGAGGGCCTGCAGGCCCTTATGAACGAGTGCAACAAAATGGGGGCGGCACTGGGGCTGAGTTTCAGTGCTAAGAAGTCGGCATTGATGGGCTTCGGGAACAGACGGGAGACCGAGGCAGATGACCTGAAAATCCAGGGGGAACAAGTACCGACCGTGGGTATCACAATACAATTACCTGGGAATCCACATCCAGGAGGGTCACAACTACCTCGAAGACCATGAGACCAGGCTCCAGGCTAAGAGCAGGAGGTCCAAGGGGATATCGACGGCCAGAGCCCTCTGGGGTTACAACCGCTTCGAGATCTCCCGGGCGGTGTGGAAGATGGTGGCAGTGCCGGGCCTCACTTTTGGAAACGGAGTCCTGTGTCTGTCGTCCCACACGCGTGAGTGCCTAGAGGTGCGCCAGAGAGAAGTGGGACGGGCGGCACTGGGAGCCAGCCGAGGAACACCTAACGAGGCAGTGCAGGGGGACATGGGGTGGTCCAGCTTCGATGCCAGAGAGGCCCGGGCCAAGCTGGGCTTCGAACGACGCCTCTGCCAAATGCAGGAAGGGCGGTGGGCAAGACAGGCTTTCAAGTACGTCCACCTCAAGAGCCTCTCGACTAGGTGCGTGCGACGGACACGCCTGCTGGCCCTCCGGTATCGGATAAACAGCCCTCTCCTCCACCCGACTCCAGAGCAACAACTGGAAAACATCCGTACGAGAGTCACCGAGACCGAGACTCAACGGTGGGCGGAGAAGGCAGGACAGAAGGCGGCACTTGCCCTGTACGCCAGGGAAAACGGGAAGTGAGGAAGGTGGAATTCATGGACAACGGCAGGGGCAATGGACTTCTTTTCGACGCCCGGGGAGGCATGCTGCGAACGCGAGTGCTTCGAGCCAAGTTCACAGACACCGGCGTGCGATGCACCCTGTGCACACAGGGGGCTGAAGAAACGCTGCAGCACGTCATCCTGGAGTGCGCGGGCCTGCAGCCGAAGGTGCCGTGCGGCGGAGACATGGCGGTGGCGTTGGGCTTCCGGGAGATCGACGAGGACGGCAACGACGGCGCCGACAGCACTGTGGGCAGTGGCCCGCGGCCCACACCGGTGGTGGAATGGACAAAAAGAAGATTGGACCACTGGTGGAAGAAACACCAAGAAGAAAATAACAGATAAATTTGGCTAGATCCAGTACGCTGGGATCCCCCGTTACAAAGGGGTTAGCCGCACATCCAAATTCAAATCCAAATGGGACCAACCAACGAGGTAGAGGGGCTTAGAGCGATAAACCGGGGTTCCGGTCTACACTCGAAAGTGACCCCCATAAGGCCGCTGCCATTGTACGCAAATTTGACCACTCGTCACGTGACCAAACCAAATACGTGACGTCACAGGAAAGATGGCAGCGCCCAGGCAGCGGCTGGTCCCAGCTGGGCCGGAGCTTGTCGGATGCTTTGTTCGTTGTCGTTCGTGTCGGCGAGTTGATTTCAGACGCGGAAGCCGTCATATGAGGCCGGTCGAAAGCGGCTTCAGAGTTCAGCGTGGTGTCTGATGTATGTATAATGTGAAGATAAGGAGGAACGGTGTGCATTTCGCTGGTGACCGACGGGGATATTGCCACGAAAGAGACAATCGGCCCTACGTTGCTCGGACCTCAGATTGATTCGGATATCGCTAGGATATATTTTAAGGCGACGTTTCTGTGCTCTCGTTGACCATCGGAATCTTTTAGGTCTTCAGTGAAGCGTGTGCAATATATTTGGATACACAGTTTAGCGACGGAAATTGCGTGAGTCGTGCTTGGCAGTGTGCAATCGTGGTGCCGCTTCGTTCAAATGACCGAAGGCTCACTTTGGTTGTGCGGCGCACCGGAGAGCTGCGTTCAAGCTGGTAGTTCCTGTGGCGTGCTTTAGGTGATGCTGTGCTGCTTCCTAAATTGCTCTGGCGTAGACGTGCACTTTCACGGAGCACAGGTGTTGATTCCGCTTGTCTGTCGCACGTTTCGTCGACACAAGTTTCATCAACACTCGGTACGCGAATTGCAAGCTTTATGGACATTTCATCGCGCGTGTTACCTACCCAGTCCACCCGTCCACGCCGCTTTGCGACGACAGTCTGCAGCGGCTCATTACCAGAAAAGTGGTTCCAGGTCCATTTCAGTTCAGTTTGTCTCCGACAGTCGCCAAAGGAGAGGATTTATTCGGACAGAATGCCACTAAAGCAATGCAGCTTCTTTAGTGGTCAGGATAGACTCTCTTCTGTCAGTTTTTTTTTATTGTCACGGATGCTTGCTTCAGTCCTATCTTCTATCAATATTTACTATTCTGGAGAGTTCCAGGCCATACTCAGCTGTCATCGTATGTTCAGGTGGAGGTGCTGGGTACTTTACCCATAGCCCTTCACTCTGTGTGTAACCTGGCGAGTTGCCCAGCCGAGTTGCCGCATAACGGGACACGGGTGGCGGACTATCCCGCGTCTTAAACCCCCGGCGAGCCGTATACCAAGTCCTAACCCGAGCCCGGCAGAAAAGCTGCAAGACGAGCGAGTACCACAAGGACGTATACCTTGGAAAAACACCACGAAGAACCTGAAATCCAGCCAGTCGCTGCTACCAGCAAGAACCACCGGAATTCTGCCTTTTGCCAGAAAAACCGAAGCTGACTAAGCCAAAAATTACAAACCTGTAGCAGCAAACCGTGTCTGCTCCCACCATTGTTTGCATGCCCGTCGCACCTCACACTCCGACGCCATTTCATGCAAGGTGTATGAAGACCTATATTTCTCGTGGAAGAAACCGCCAGGCACTGGTTTGAGAACCACGAATTCTCCTTAACGTCGAGGGAAGTTTGCAAGATCAAGCTAAAGTGCACGTTCATGAGCCAACATTGAGGAGAGAGAGCAGAATTCCTGATTCTGTCCAGGACACGGCCCCAACGAGAGAGTCACCTCCTTCGTGGAGGATGTTTTGCGCCTGATCGAGCGCCCACGCCGACCCGGATGCTACAGAAAACAAGAAGCTAAGAATCCCATGTCTCTCCTGTGAGGAACAACACCTTCGGCAGCCTTGTCCGCAACCCCACAACAACAGTCGAAGGGTTCATATATCACCGACGCTTCCAACATTAAACGTGCACTGCATGCCCGAGCCTGTCACAATCAACAACTCCCCAGCATCTCGATACTCGAGTCGTCCACCTGCAACTTCGACGCCAGCCTCCCAGGCATCCGCGACATCATCCACGATATTGTCCGGGTGGATATCAGGAAGCTACTTCCTGCCATCAGTTGCCGGACTTTTATTTTGATTGCCGAGATTGTTTCGGAACAAGTTTGACAGGCGTTTCAACCGCAGACTTCTGCGAGCGAAGCGGCATCTGACGAACCGAGGGCGACTTACGCCACAATGGCACAATGACCGCCACCGGCTGCCCCTTAGTATTCAATGCCAATTCAATGAGACACCCCAACGCCGAATCATTCTCGACATCGGATGTAGGTCAGCGCTGAACAAAGTACACCGAGGAAACAAGGTGTTGCGAATGGCCGACCGAAAGCCACTCTGCTACCGCTGCATGAGGCCGACCATGTCCATTGGAGCTGCCCGTACCAATGAATTGGCCTGCGAGGGTTCATGCCGAACGACCCTCGCCCACGTCTCGAGGAGCGACCGCGGGACATTGAGGATTATGTTTGGCACCCTTTGGCCTTGGTGCCGACATTACCCCGAAGCTTCTGATCCCCATCACCTCAACGGGAGGTAAGCACGACAAAGCAGGGGAGCGGCAATGCAATGACAGTTGATTTGGTGTCGGTTGTCATCCAAGGACAATACGTAATAATTTGCTGACACCAATTATCTGTGTCCACGCCACGAAGCACACAATTTCCAACTTTGAGGGAGAATGCAGCTGAGTGACTTGGAAGAAATAGAATGGTTGGTTGTTCTCAAAAGTGGACACCAAGCATCACCCGACTTCACTTTGCCACGGGAGACTTACACAAGTTGCAGTGATGGCGGGATTCAGAAGAAATCGCCATTACGAAATGGAAGTGAAAATTGCTTGGATAGCCAATAACATTGTTGCCAGCTATCAAGTCAACGGAACAGCAAAAGACACAGCCACGTAAGCAATACATACCCGAGCTTGCTGCATTCACGCAAAAAACTACCAGGAAAATTTGCGGATTAGAAGCCAGCCCTGCAGCTTCAGTGCATCAGATGTCAGTGGCCGCACATGACGTATGATTACAAGACGGCATAGTCAATCAAAGTTGCCACTCGACCAAACTGGACACCGACGTGCCAGGAGCGTCATCCGACAACAAGGAACACAGGTACTACGACTGAACGCCTGACACGAGACTGTCACAGAAAGAACTCGTTATGGAACCATTTGCTAAGAATCAATAATTATGTAATCAAGTGGAAATAAACATATTTGATACACTAACCAAATAAACATATTTCCGCTTGCCTTTACGCCTTCAGAGTCTACACACCAAGAATTGTGTTCACGGCATGCGGTGGACAAATGCCCAAAGTTTGAAGGCCTTGCGTAACTGGAGTAGTAGCTACTGTAATTCGTTTCATCACAATTTGGCAAACGGCGAAGGCTACAGTCTCGGTGAGTCAATACGCACGTTGGAGAGTGACACGTGACAACATATCATCAGAGTGCTCGTCTGCACAGATTTGTCGCACACCTTCACTCCGTTTCTCTGATTGGCGAAACGAAGTATAGGCAGCCTAAACTTTTGAAAAAAGTCTATTGAAGAGACTGAAAGGAATGGTAGTAAATATTTTTCAACAAGACTGCTCTTCGGGCAAGGGATGAACACAAATAATGATCTTGTCGAGGTAATCAAAACAAGTAAATAATTGACCAACTAATACAATGCACTCTTGATGAAAAAAAAAGTATTTCTGCAATAAATCACACAAAACAGAAAAAATGTGCAGTTAATCTTCTATTTTCGAGTTGCATTACATTTAACGAATTGCTGATATGTGTGGTTCTATCTCTGGAGCTCTGAAGGGTGGGGCTGCATATTTTTTTTTTAAGATTGTAGATGTTAAAATGATGGATTAGACAGCCATCTAAGAGGAGTATTATCATACACACATAGGTTACTGTGGACCATTCATACCGATCGGCAAGGTAAAAAGCGTACTAATACTAATTTCTAAGGGACATCGGATGCAACATTTTGTGCACTGATCAATCAAGAATATGAAGACTTGCTGTGTTTCGAGTTCCAAGGGGACAAATAAACTGTTTTATGAACATAAGTAATGAACCTTTTTCCGAATGATTGGTTCAAATGCTTTGTAAGAGTTCGCATGCACACCAATTAAGCAAAAGCCAGCTTTTCACTCCAAAACAAATATTGCGATTGAATGTAGAATCGTCGATTAGCACAAAAGGTTAAAGATCGCAGAAGCTTCCTCGCTAAAAGTTGCTATGGTTATTCGGTGACGCAGACTGAAACAACTTCCCATAGGCCCGAACGCGACGTATACCTTTCGCTTCGATTCTCAGACATTCCAATGTTAAAACGAAGCTCGAAAAACGCGAATATTTTATGCTAGAAGTTATATCGTAAGATTGTTGATAAGTACAAAACGTAAAGGTCGCAGGAGCTTCCTCGCTAAAAGTTGCTGTGATTATGCAGTTACCCAGGGCTGCAACGAATTCCCCTAGGCCCTACGTCCGACGCATACATTTCGTGTCGATTATCAGACATTCCAACGTTCAAACAAAGCTAAGAGAATGGGAAAATTTCTTGCTAAAAGCACTCAAAGTTCTATCGATCCTCGAACACATCCGGGAATCCGAGCGCCGGTTCGGTGATACGGAGCTGATGCTGTCTCCGTTAATCGCGAGTTTTAGTAGACCGTGTTTCCCCCTCCGCTAGACCTCCGCTACGAAGAAACCGCCACTGCGCCTGCGCGCCGATGGCCTTGGCTGTAGAGCTCCGGGTAGCGGAGGGGCTTAGCGGAGGGGGAAACACGGTCTACTAAAACTTGCTAATATCCAGATGATCCAGAACGATCTTGCACAAAAACGGTATAAAGTCTCATTTCTTTATATTTTCACATTAACTTCCGTCAGCGAGCACGAAGAAGCCCGAAGTCGTCGGAAAGTAGCTGCACATCACGGCTACCGCACACCGACCAAACTGGCATCCGCCAGCTCTGGGCGTTGCCATCTTACCGTTGACGTCACGGCTCTTGTGAGGTCACGTGACGAGTGGTCACATTTGCGTACAATATGGCGGCAACCGTGGAGGGGGGGGGGGGGGGGGTGCCATTTACGAAATTCCGGTTTATCAATCTAAGCCCCTCTACCTCGTTGGGACCAACGAGCTTGAGTAAACTTCGAGCGGTAAACCAGCGGTCAAAAATGGCACCCCCCCCCCCCCCCCCCGGGTTGCCGCCATCTTACCTGTTCGCCACATTACTGATCACGTTACGTTAAGAAGGCTGCGCCCAGAGGTGGGCCAGATTAGGTTGGCCAGATCACGGTCAGCAGATGGGCACTCTGGGGCTGCGTTTCAATTACTCGAATGGATAGGAGTTACTCCGGCGGTTTAAGTCATGTGACAAGACAGATACAGCAATGCTGGGCGCGGGTAGGTTTTCGAACGCAACGGGTACCCAGGAGTGAGATAGAAGCTGCGTTCGATTTACTTGTACCTCCTGCACCGGCGCAGAAAAGTGTAGGGCGGTGTACTTCCGGTCGTATATCAATACACATACCGGAAGTAGACTGCCGTACACCTTTCTGCACTGGCGCAGGAGGTGCAAGTAAATCGAACGCAGCTTCTATCTCATTCCTTGGTGAAGGTATCTTACCCGTTGCGTTCCAAAACCTACCCGCGTCCAGCATTGCTGTATCTGTCTTGTCACGTGACTTGATCCGCCGGAATAACTCGGAATCATTCGAGTAAGATTGGAACGCAGCCCCAGGGTGCCCATCTGCTGACCGTGATCTGGCCAACCTAACCTAGCCCACCTCTGGGCGCCGTCATCTTAACGTCACGTGATCACTAATGTGGCAAACAGGCAAGATGGCGGCAACGGGGGGGGGGGGGGGGGGGTGCCATTTCCGCTGCAGGCAGTAGTGGGTTCGGTGGATTCCGGTTTACCGCTCTAAGGTTAGCCTCAAGCTTGTTGGTTGGGACCAGTCGGAGTTTGCGAGAGGCTCAGTTCTGCGATCTGAACTTGCCGTTTTTGCCTTGTGTCGCGTGCTCTTCTCGTGTTCCTGAGTTGGAGTGCATAGTTGGCGTTCGTGCGCTCGACGGTGCGAGTGTGTGCGTGCGTGGACTGCTCCGAGGATAGTTCTAACGAGCCGGTGCCGCTCGTCACCGGATTGGGTTTCGCCGTCCAAGAGGCTTCGCTGCTTTGCTCCTATCTTGACAATGAGAATGTCGTCTTCACGGTCTGCGTGTTCTCGGTGGTTGAATGATTCTGATTGAGGTGTCTACTCACCGTTAATTACAGCCTTCGTTTGCCGTGGGTGACGACGTTAAAACAATCTCTCGCCGACGGCGACCGCATTCGTTTTAATTCTCGATTAAGTTAACGTAAGTGACGAGAAATCTGGTTCGCGCCTGCTATGCGGGGAAGCGAAGACATGCATGCTGAGAACCGGTGGGGGAGGTTGTTTTATCGACTGTCGCAAATACTTTTCATGTTTAACTTAGTTTTCTATTAAGAGATAGAAGCCTTGAATCATTTGAAAACTTTCTTTAGGAAGGATATTGGTGCGAAAAGAGCACTATATTCGCAACATTATTCACTGACGTGGTGATACACGACGACAAGTTGGCGCACTCAAATGGTCAGTATAAAACAATGATTGGCAGTGAAGGGAGTTGGTGATTAGAGTGATTAGAGTAACCGTGACATGTGTGAAGAAAGGTAAAAAAACGTAGGTGAGCTGGTGAATGACATCCATAAAAACCCTGAGACGTAGAAACAATAATAAAACGGACAGATATTAGAGACTTCGTTGTTCTGTCCGTAAGTCTCTATTAGAGACTTCGCTGTTCTGTCCGTTTTTCTTTTATTGTTCCTACGTCTCAGGGTTACTATGGATGTCACGTGTGTTCGCCGTATTTGTATGTGATCTTTGTTGAATGTATTGTATCAATTGTGGGCTGAAAATGTTTGTGTGCAAGATGTGTACTGACGTTCAAATTCTCAAGCGTTGTAATAAACTTTATATAATCGGTTTATTTTTTGTGTCCTTTTAATTGGACGGTGACTGGCGCCACCTCGATTACTCATTTCCAGTTTTAATTTATGTTGCACCTGCCATCTGGTGGCAAGTGGCATAACCACACGGCTTTTTTTATTTTACCGAAATCACGTGACTCGTTGCGTTTCCGGTCTTCTGTCGAGATGTATCGCGAGTTACTAGTTAAAGGTAGTAAAACACACGGGTTCTACTTTGAGGCTAGACGGTCAGCGACTGCTCGGCGCTGACCGTCTCAGTTACTAGCTTCTTGACCTAGTAACCACTACTAGCTTGACCGTTATTACATACGGTTACTAGGCACCTAGTAACAGATGTGACAAACGGTTACTAGCTCTTACCTAGTAAATACTAGTGGTGGGCCAAACTTTTGCCAAATCGAAAATTCGGCGCCGAATCTGAGGATTCAGCAAAGCCGAATTTTTGCCGAACTTTTCGAGCGCAAGCCTGCAAGTGTGTACGGACATTGTTAAAATAAAGGCAGTAGCACTGTGTTCTTACTTTCTCTGCAAGTCACCGTTTCGTGCGAGAAAATGAATGCAACGGTTGCTGAGCCTTCACCAGAAGAGATAACAATGTCATTGTAAACATGCATGTTGCTGTTTTTTTGTTGTTTTTTTTTTTCGAATTCGAGTCACTTCAGCTTTGCATGAAAGTGTGCGTCTCATATTCGCATGTCTCGATTTTAACTTTTAAAATTCCAGTTTGGATGTTAGGAGACACGCGGACGCTTACTTATGAGTTAGGAATGTCGGATGTGCAACGTCGAGCATGATAATTTTGTGTTTAGTTTTATGTGGACATATGAAAACCGCGAATAACGCTAATAAAAAGCAATAATATTTTGTTTTGGCACAAACTACACTTAAAAAAAAAGGGTATCACCTTACACCCTTTTGTCCCATATAATGCACCCCCAAACTTCCGTTCGACGTACAGTGCACTATAGTCGAACAGACGGTCCCAAATTTTACGAGGGGCTTGATAACGGTGCGATATAGTTTATTAAATAGCTAAAGTACGTATCAAAGACCACAGAAAAAAAACACTGAGGTTTTGCAGTAGGGCCAAGAAAACCCCAATTTTTTTTTTTTGTAGTGAGTAACACGTACATGAGCTATTTTAATAAGTTGTACCACACGGCTATCAAGCCTCTCGTGAAAGTTAGTACCTTCAGATCGACATCAGTGTGCTATACGTCGAACTGAAGTTTTGGGGTGCATTATATAGGAAAAGGGTGCAAGAATACACCCTTTTTTTAAGAATGTACTTGTGAGCCGAGAACAGGATTGCTATAATGGTGAGGAGTGCTTTAAAGTACTTGTCAGTCAATGGTGCAACTACCTCGTGCACCACTGGAAATAGCAAATGAAAATCAGGTTATCCAGAATGTACCGCATCATTTGTCACTTGCGCAATAGACTTCGTCAATTCCTGGTCGATCTTTGTTTCTTGAGGCAGAAAATATTGAAGAAAACCACACTCACAAAGGCTGACAAACACACAGTTATCATATACTCCGCACATACGTAACCGCTGGTAGTACTACACTGTACGATGGTAACCGCACGACTGCACGGCGTCCATTTGCAATCCATGGCCCCGCGGATCCATCGCGTATTCGCGCGTTCGCAGACATTTTCCGAATTTTTGCCGAATGTTTGCTTAACTTTCCTTCAAAAGTTCGGAATGTGCCGAACTTTGCCAAATCTGAAGTTCGGTAGATTCGGTCCATCACTAGTATACAGGGTGTTTCACGAAAGGTGGACAAATTCGATATTGCAAAAACTACGCGTCGCAAAAAAAAAAAAAAAAAAAAAAAAGGCTTGTGCCGTTTTGGTCCTGGGCCAGGGGTCTATTTAGGAAAATCATTAAAGTCCGGGATAATTAGATTGTTTATTATTTTTGCGTAATTCACCTTTTTAATATTGTGTTTAAGGGCATGGTTTCAATTAGAAAATTGCTCAGCATCATCCAAAAACACTAAATCAACAAATTGCAGAACGATAAAAACACGCGCATCATTTTACGGCTTTCTGAAAAACCGCACAAATTCGACGGGTTTTTAAGTTTCGATTTGCAATTGGAGCGCATCTCGGCCCCGACGGCACCGCGCCCCGTGGAGAAATAGTGCAACCGGCCTCTGCTGCGTTGCGCAAGGCGCCAACACGAGAAACCATAATCAACACTCATTAGAGCACCAATCTTATCTCGCAGAAATCGTTTTAAGTTTTTCTTCTTTTTACCCTCCACCTCAAAATAGAACGCTCTATACTTTAGAATTTTTTTACGATAATACTTTTAGTGATATCGTTGGTAGTTGTTATCCCTAAATTTAATTATATTTTGCATACAAGGAATTGTGTATGAGCTTGTTCATTGTTTTGCATGGTGTTTACACTAGCATAGGAATTATTTTATTGTAACGTTTTATGTGTGTGTTACTGGGTTTCATAAGTACTTGGTTGCCTGTTTTGGTTATTTTTTTTATTTGAGCCAATAAGTACTTGGTTACCTGTTTTGGTTATTTTTTTTTATTTGAGCCAATCACTAACCTACAATATTTTCTAAACAAAATTTTAAAAAGACAATTTTAAATGTGCGGAGTTTTTGTTTTTTGTGCGTGTACAAGATGGGATACAAAATTTTATAGAATACATATATAACCGTTTCGAGAGTCAGTCACGGTGCTTTTGCCACCGAGAGCATTCTTATTGAAGCAGAAATCTCAGATCAACGAGGTTGCCATTTCAACTGAAAAAAACTGAGAAGGTTTTTGGGATAGTTCCCGTTACGTCGCTAGCGAATAAACTGCAGACTTGGACGTAGTTCAACTACTCTACTCAAACTACTGTAGTTTAACTACTTTTCCGAGTAACTTGGTAACTTTCAATTACAACTTTATTTGGGTAATTAGTAGTTTAACTTAACTACATTTTTCAGGTAACTTCTACTCAAATTACAACTACTTTCGAAATCTAGTGCTAATTTTTCACCACGAAAGTTTGAGCGCAGAAATAAATAAGACACCGGCAGATGAAGTGACATTTCCGAGCAAGGGGCCTCCTCACATTCCGTTTCCACGAACTTATACTCGGCAGCCGTAAAAACTGCATCACAAACGTCCTTGGGCCAAGGTGGCGACGAGCAGCCAAAACATAACACCGGCGCGCACGAACGCAGGAACAGATGCTTAACAAGCCTTGGTCGGGTATTGACCTAATCCGGTAATGCACGCAGGCCCCGCGCTTCCAGCTGCAACCGTGAAAGACGGGGACACTTCGAGGGTTGTTGTTGTTTTCATGTTGTCTGCCTTTAGTGAGTTCTGACTCAAGCGGTTTTGGGGTTCCGCGGGTAGGCCGTAGCGCCACTGGAATGACCTCGCAGCTGGGCGCCTGTTCCCATGGTCGCCTCGTCGTCAGCGCATATTCCCTTGCAAAGCCGGACTCCCCCGCGCACAAACGCAGGCACGGATAATCCGTTCATGGGAGCACCTTCCCGCTTCGAACGGCAACTGTACGAGCGACGATGCTTGTTCACGTAATCTTTCGCGTCCTTCCGAAACCGTAGTCGCCGGAGAGGATTACGGGTCACCCTTGGGAGATCCTTTTGTTAGGCCCGGCGTCAGCGGCGAAGTATACTGCGTTTTATCTTTTGTTAAACCAAAACAATTTTTTTCTTCAGTAGCGTAGCACTAGCACCTCATCGAAACGTGCAGTCGTCCGCATGATCTCATCGTCGTGGCGCGAGACTTGAACCCTTGACGGTCAGGTGCACTCGCTCAGCGTAATCTCCGAACGTCGTGGGAATAAAGAAGGGGCAATCATAACAATCTCAACTTGCCTAATAAAAAAAAAAAAAAAAAATTGTTTTTTTTTTTTTTTTTTTTTAAGATTTTTTTAGCAAATTTCACATGTTTCGTCATGGACACCGAAGATGCTGACACTCGCTTTCCCGACCATGAGCAGCTTGTTTCTGAAATTCAACGCTGCCGTTCCCCCCAGCGCGTCGGTGGAACGTCTTTTTAGCTTGGCTGGGAATGTCTTTAGGAGGAAAAGGGGAAAACTCTCTGATAAGGACTTTGAAAGTGAACTGCTTCTGCGAGCGAAAACTATTTAGGTAAAAACGCAAGCCATAAAATGACTGCATTTATTTTAGGCTCGCAGGGGTTTTCACAGATCAAAACCGCTGTTAATTTTGCTAGCACAAAAATATAAAAAGTAACTTCGAAAGTAACTTCAAAGTAACTCGCTACTTTTCTAGAGTGGTTAGTAGTTTACTCAATTACTATTACAAACGCGTAATTTCTACTCTACTTCAATTACTTTTGGCGTCAATACTCAGTAACTTAACTTAACTACCTTTTTTGAGTAATTTGTACATGTCTGATAAACTGACGCCACGCACCAACAGCCTAATGTTTTCGGTCGTAGTCAATTGTTGTTAGAGGTGCGCCTACAAAGTCTAGTTCGGGAAAACGAAATGAGAGAAGGAGATATAGGGTTACTGGTGCTAGTATCATATTTGACTTTCATGACAATTAAAGCCTTGAAAGTTCGAAGCTCTGCCTATTGATTTTTTTTTCCAATTTTTAATTTTGTGTTTGATTGCATTTTTTTTATAGGGCACCATTTGTTTCGAAAATAAATCTCATAACGCGGCAAACGCTGCTTGTGTTACGTCTTTGAGTATGTAGGTGGTATCGAATTGCTTTACTTATCACTTTACTCCTACTGATATAGCCGAAAAACATTCCAAAGCAATTATGTATATCAGTCTGAACTGGACGTACGTAACACAAAATAATCCACTGAGCGGGTAGACAAGTGAGCAAACATATATACTAGCATTCACCTCAAGAATCGCAGTAAAAAAAAGTCCGGCTCCTCCCTGAACGTTACTAATTTCCCCATTCATGCGTAGAATTAAGATGTAGGTGCATTCTAGATTAGCCTTTTTTTTTTTTTATCGAGACGTAGTACACGTTTGAAACACCAAAAGCATCGTTCCTTCCTTCGACAACCAAATATTGTTAGAACTACTTCGCGCAGCGCATAAATATTGCAAAAAATCTCCTTCTTTTTTGGGGGGGTCTTTGTTCTGACAACGAGTATAGACCCACACGCTGTTTACAAACAAGCCCGCGTTTGCCCACACCAGGTATGGGCACTGCGCGTGCGCAGAAACCAAATTCGCGTGAAGGGAATCGTCTGCGCATGCGCAGTACCGTCGACAGCGCCACCGCAGCTGCGTGACGTGAGGGCCGCGTGTTGGTCTATAGATAACTGAGAGCCTCAATGGTTTCCGGTTATTGATTACACGCGCAGTTAGAAGCAAAGTTGCCAATAACCGCTGAGCTTAGGCAGCGTGTGCTTTGAAGAGTTTAACATATACCCAACGCTCCCAGCGTCCGCAGGTTATCCCTCAAGTAATCAAAACATCTTAATTTAGAACTTATATATATCATGATCGACCAAACACTAATCTTGAGAATTGATTCATTATCAGCGCGACACCTCATCCCATATGTTGCGCTGCCATGTGGTCTCCACGTAATCTTATCTGGTGGATCATTATTTTCTAGCTTTCTATTTCTCGCACGTGTCAAATATATATATACATATATATATATATATAGTATATATATATATATATGAGCCAAGCGGTGTTTTGCTGGATTTAATTGTTCTTAATGCGACTGAAGAAAGCCGGTTATGCATCGAATTCCAGTTCCTCATTCCAGCTACGGCGCTGCAGCGACTGCTAAGCTTAGAAACCGGTTTTCGGAGTAGGTGTTTCTTTACGAGCGGTACTTACACCGACGGCGTTTATTTTTGTCCCATGAGCATGTGTAGGAATCGCGCTTTTTTGTCTATGAAAAGACTGTAAATTGAAACGATGTACTCTCGCTCGCAGGCGATGGCCTGTCGGGACCTTTCGAGAGGACATCGCGAAGTCGAGCGCAAGTTCCGGGCTTCCTGCGACATTGAAGATCGCCTCGCCCGCATCGGGGCCGCTCTTGGATCGAGAACGCAGTTCACCGACCGCTACTATGACACCCAAGACAACGTGCTGGCCCTGAATGACCACTGGCTTCGAATACGTGGTGGCGCGAGCGACCACTGGGAACTCAAGTACCGCAAGCACAACGATACTCCGTCCAACGACTCGGCTGTCACCAGTTACAGCGAGGAAACGGGGGAAGCCAACATTTTGACGATTGTCAAAAAACTACTTCCAGAACGATCGCCTGTCGATGAAGCAGTCACCCTTAAAGATTTCGTCTCCGATGGGTTGCTGCGGGAGTTTGCATGCATCCAGACGTGGAGGTCGTCGTACAAGACATCCGGCAGGGCTGTGGTCGACTTGGATCAGACTGATTGGGGATATCGAGTGGCAGAAATTGAGGTCCTCCTCCAGGAAGCCGACTGCGATGCAGAGGTCAAGAATGCCGTGGAAAGAGCAACGGAGGAAATAGCTCGTCTTGCTGCGCAGTTAGGTGAGCTGGTCCTTGCTTTTTCTCTTTTTGTTCACAGTTGACGAGAACGATTAGTAGTAGGATGTTTAGAATCGCGGAACAAAGAAAAGCTTCTCCGTACTAAATTTCTATTATGAAAGGAGAGATTAAAATCCATTAAAATATTTCGATGCTTCTATGGGGCATTTGCAGAAGTGCCATTCGGGCACGACATGTTGGCGACATCTTGTTTGATTCATTTATTTTATTGTCATAGTAGCCTCAAGGAGATAATAATAGATGCAGTTGCGAACTCCAACTGGCACAAAACAAAGCGGGTTATAAGTAAAACGTGTATATTTATTCACGCGCTATAATACCTGTGTTGATACCAGCCCGTACGTCTTCCCTTTTTTGAATTTCTAGGTTTAATTATATTGTGCAGCGTTGCCCCAACCTACATGCGAGTATCCACAAACATTCGTTTCATTTCGAGATTGAACGAAACCATCACATAGCTTCACTCTGCGGAGCAAATTGGACCGAACCCAACGAAGATTTATTCTGTCCCATTAAAGAATTCTGTAAGAGCGCGATGCGAGCGAATCTCGCGCGTTAACTCTCAAGATGGCGCGCCTCTTTTCATCAATTCCAAGCACGCAGCAGGGAGAACTCGGTCGGTCGCAGTTCGAGACACGCATCCCGTGCCCGCGAACGGCTTTCCGTGGACGGGGTCCATTCACGATCTCGTGGACACCTGCGCCATCGACCCGCAGCGGTGATCATTCACCGGAACTGCGGAAACCCAAGCTCCGCTGCTTGTTTCAATTACTGGCTATTTCTGACGCAAGAGTTTCCTTTCTCCGCGCATTTTCAATTCGAATGTTCCTTTTTTTGCTTCTCCCGAGTTTTATTTCTTTTGCGGGCATCATTAATTGGTTCCTCGCACGGAATTCATTCACGGACTGATGGCTGCCTGTCTCTTTCCTCTCTTGAGCGGCGGCTGTGTGGCCAAGTAGCGCCCATTTAAGCGATTATTAAGCACTTAAGTCTCCCGGAAGATAGCCAAATCCTCACGACAAAGGAACAAAAAAAAAACCTGAATGAAAGAACTTACAATGGCGCTAGTGCTAGGCGTGTAACACTGGTGCCTTTTCGTGCCTGTCCGCCATCCCTAAAATCCATTCTGCGCATGCGCTCTAGCGCTTGTAACACCTCAGGCGTTATGCTAATCGCTGCAGATACAAGAGAAAACTAACTGGGAAATCAGTACTGGAAGAAAAGTGAAAAGAGTAACAAAACTAATAGTGCAATAGTAATGCAAGTCGTATACCCTCTGCCTGTTCCACTGCAAGGACCAGTTTCCCGTCATGCCTAAATCAAGGTAAGCGTTCCAGGTGCAAGCGTGATAGAACGCTTCTTTCAAGGGAACAAACGAATCATCAAAACTCGGGGGCAAATTATCTCCCCTTCTTCTGGCCCCGAGTTGAGGTGTTGAGCAGGTTAACGCAGCTCAGTTTTCTCCGTTGTTTTCACCAGCAGCTATTGGGCAGGAGATCGAACTATAAGGGGCTCTTGTTGTCCCCAAAGCCCTGTGTTTACTAACACAGCATAACGAAAAATTCAAAGGGTCTCTTATGTTATCCCGAAGACGGCTTGAAGGCGAAAGCCCAAGCGCCGATGCATTAAACACAGACACACGATTTACGGCTTTGGTAGTACCCGTCCGGCAAGGCAACCAGAACCACTCAGTTAGGAAATTGACATAGAGTGTGCTCTGATAAAGTAGCACCGAACTGTACTCGAGAACCGAGCTAATGGCGATCGCAACGCCGCCATTTTTCCCGCAGCGGCCACTCGGGGAACAGCACGGACTATCGCATTCGTTAGTGTCCGCTGTGACTCTTCTATTTTGGCTTTAATCGGTCATCTCTAGCGCCGAAAGGGGCAGGAATGCCAACCCCTGTCTCCCAAGGGGACGCGGCGCGAATTTCTTTCGAAATCAGGACTTGCCCAGGTCGGGACGCGCTACCTGAAATCACCGGTGAGACGTGGTTGTGCAAAAACATTATTAATTGTGCCGCAAAACCTTTATATTCAAAATTTTAGAAAACACCACGCGCCTGTTATTTTGTACTAATTTCCAGTAAAAGTTCCTACCAATGGAGTTTTTTTCCGTTTGTTTTTACGCAAAAACATGCTTTCTGAAAGCTCAAGGTGACCACAGTAAAGAAAAAAATATTAAGGGTGACGCTGTTATCGTATTTAGCTCGGTCTCGGTAGACGCCAGCGGTCCAAGTTTCAACGGTGAGCTTTTCAACTGAGTGTTCTATAGCCAGTGACAGGTTAAGAAATGTTTTCTGGCTGGAAAGGAGTAAGCAGACGAAATGCTGAAGAGAGAAGGTGGTTTCCACCTCTCCTCTCCAGCATTCCGTCTGCTTCCTCCTCCCCTGCCCTCCTTTCCCTCGAAAACGTTTCTTAAAGGGTAACTGCAAAGAAAAAAAAGTGTTTTTTTAAACAGCCTAATTGGGACAAGCATGTCACAAAACAAATCTTCCGCGAAAACAAAATGGGGGGGGGGGGGGGGGGGGGGAAGGTGCCGTCCATGTACGCTGGAAGCTAGAGCCGGTTTGCTTTCGTTGTTTTTGTTTGGTCGGGGAAAATGTGGCAACAACGCACGTTCAACATGGCGCCGGTATTGTTTTGGTTTGACGGGACGCGATAAGCTCCGGGTTTTGGGAGCACATGTCGCGAAGATGTGACCTAAGAAGTGCCTCGGTGCGAATCTCGAAGGCCTCCAGAGCGAAATGACGAGAACATACCTGGACTCGTTTGTTGCTACGCGAACGCCCGATTGCCTGAAGCCAAATAGCATTCAGCTTGTGCTCTTTCGGGGCGACATGGCTGCGGGAAGACTCGCTGTCGCGATCACTCATCTCGCAGCACTTTACAGAGCAACGGCGCTGATTACAGGAGCTGACATCTAAAAAAAGTCGGCATTTGCACGCGCAAGCAAGGAAAAAAAAAAAAACACGCTAAGAAATCAAAGAGGATAACGAAAGAAACCGCGCTATGAAAGCCAAAACCCCGCGTCGCTTCCTATCACTAAAACTGGCGACAGCTGCTAATCACACACTACTTCACTTCAGGAAGTCTCACTCAAGCACCTGGGTCAACACGAAACACTGATCACTTCGGCGAAACGACTAGTCGAAGAAGGCGAGACAGGCGGGAGCAGAGACTTCGGCGGCCATGAAAGAATGGCGAAGCTTTTGTTTGTTTTGGTATGAATCCAAACAGAAGTGCCCGTCTTGTAAACCATTTGTAAAAAATAACTCTCATTACATGGGTTATTCTTTAAACTTAAAAATATGCCGCTCAAAAGGAAATTACAACATATAACAAAGGTTTAACAACCAAGATCTAAGCTGTCAATCAAACACTTAGCCAATAGCAGCCGACTGGGATCAACGTCACGGAACCCCAACTTCGTGGCGCGCGATTTAAAACGGACGAAATAGCCGCAAACTAAAATCAGTCTCACGCAATAAATATTGCTGAAAAAAAAAATTGTTCCCTCGCAGAAAAATTGTTTTTTGACATGCTTGTCCCAATTAGGCTGTTTAAAAAAAAAACTTTTTTTTTTCTTTGCAGTTACCCTTTAAGGCCCGTTCACACTCTTGCGACCGAGTACGACCGAGAGAGACCAGACCGGTTTTTAAAGGGGCCCACCAACAATTTTTTGACTGGTTTGAAGTTCGCGCTGAAACGGAGCTCCATGAAAGCAGGAACACCGAGGCAAAAAAAATATTACAGAAATTCGCAATATTTTGTGAGTTATTAGCAAATTAAATATGGCAGAAAACAACTTTAAATAAGCAAAACATTGCGCTTCATGACGTAAAATGAAACAGTTTAGCGATTGGAGCAAAGCGGTTGGCCAATTGGACGCGAGTTTGGTTGATAGCCCGTCGGCCGCGTCGGCCCGGTCGGCCATTAGGCCTCGCTGCAACCATCGTAGCTTTGGAATCGGGTTGCCATCATCGATGAATTTACCGGGCTTATCGGATTTTGAGCGCCGAATTCTTGAAAAGAAGCGCGGAGCTGGGCGTCGCGCCATACGAGGACACACCACGCAAGCGCCGCAGTCCGCTTCGAAAACCGCGGAAGGCTCGTCTCCCGCAACTCCGCCACCGGAGCCACCTCGGCGAGTAGGAAGTACTCCGCCGCTGGGAGGCGCGCATGAGCGACGAGCGACGAGGCGTTGTTTTCGCCCTTTTTGAACTTTAATTTGCAACTTTATTAGCTCTATAAAAACTACTTTTTAGAGAAATAATGACGGTTAACGTGTGATATACTTTATTCCGCTTCAAAATTTCTGGGACGGCTCTCGCCAATCACGAAACCCAGTGAATGTGACGTATAGTGAAAGGGAGCGCCGTTGTGCGCGCGCATTCGGCACCTCGCGGCGCCACCGTCGGAGGAGGTGTTTCCGAGTTGTCAAACTAAAATATGATGCGCTAATATTTTTAAACTCTTTCGTTGTCCACTGGGTTTCCGGGACCACTAGCGTGGAGAAACCGCAAAAAAAAAGTAGACGCTCAAATACTGTTGGAGGGCCCCTTTAAGCCTCTTGCGATCTCTTAGGACCAGCTCCGCTGTAGCGCATCCGGTCCTAAGAGATCGCAAGAGGCTTAAAAACCGATCTGGTCTCTCTCGGTCGTACTCGGTCGCAAGAGTGTGAACGGGCCTTTAACCTGTAACTGACTATAGTAACGTCCGACGCGGTACCGCGTCGGACTACTGAACGAAAGGTCGCTGGTTCGACGCCAGCCGAGGGACGGGAGCGAAGACGATTCTGGCACAAGTAACGCCATCTCGTAATCCAGTGGCGAACCGTGGATTTTAGTACCTTTCGTGTCGCCGGTTTTAGACGTGGTTTCGCTCAAGGACTTTGCAGGTCGACTGAACGATGCCTGTTTCAGCCTGTTTCACATGCAGCGACTGTGCGCAAAACATCGGTGCGACAGCCGATTTTCCAAGCACCGCGCTATTTCTGTCGGCGCGGCTGGCTCTTTTAGCTGCAGCGGACATGGACGGGACGCGTTTGACTTTGCCTAAAATACAACAAACACGTCTTAATAAACACAAATGTTTTACGACTACAATAGGTAACTAGAAATTTCTAATAATTAAGCATTAAAAGAAAAACTTCTAAATGTCTTAATTTGTTTTTAATACGCAGTTATATCAGATGAAATGGCAAATGAACGACTGGTTGTCGAGACAGCGATCGCACCGACTCTGCGACAAAATACCAACTTGGTCGTAACCAGTCGCAGCTATGGCCGCCAGTGAATACTTCCTATAGGAAGTATTCACTGGCGGCCATAGCTGCGTGCGCGACTGCTGAGCGCGTGCTGATGGCGAGCTTCCACAGTTCTTTTGTAACGTGCATTCCGCACTCTCAAGATTGCCTGTCTTAGCAGCCTATTAATGTGGGCTCGTTCTGAGCATGCGCTCTAGACAGCACCCACAAATATGGCGCCCAGTGAATACTCCTTATAGCGCTGCGATGGAGGTGTGAACGGGCCTTAAAGCGACAAAGGAAAACCGACACCGACAAGCATCAAGCACGTGCAGTATGTACGCAGAGGTACCTTTGGTAGGCTTCCAGTTACTCAGTGGTCGTGAAGTAAGCTCGAGTGATCCCAAGCCTGCCAAAGGTAGTACCTTCGCGTGGATGCTGCACGTGCTTCAGGCTTGTCAATGTCGCTTTGTTTGTCACTCTGGTGGGACTTGGACATTACAAAGACAGTATTTGATTATGATGTACAAATACGCCTGCTATTTGCGCACCACATGTTTTTGTGAACCTTTCATATTGACCAATCGCGGCGCTTTCTTGGCTACCTCGTATACACTCGCAAGCCATACTTTCTTAATATTGCTCTGCGATTGGTAACATCAAGGGCACCCTCCTGAAGAGTTTATCAACACTGTAGTGACGAAAGCGGCAGAACGAAGCTACTTCATTCAGAGACTGAAGACGTATCTGCCGCATCTAACAAAAATTATTTGATACCTACTCAGAAAATCAGAAGTGAACAGAAGTATGTATTTTGACTGGAACATCTCATCCAAATAGACCCTTTCCGAAATTCAGTCTGGCCACTTTGATCACTATCATCATCTGAGGAATGGCATATGTATCGTACTAATGGTACAAGTGTACTAGAATACGGGGTGCAATCTAAGAAAAAATGGAGGAAAAAGGTAGCAACGGCGCGTCTTCCTCCCTTGTACTGACGCGCCCCCAAGCGGACACAGGAAGAAGGGAGGAACGAGGCGTTTTTCTCCTACTCCAGGCAGAGGGAAAAAAGCGTCCGCCCTCCCGACTCAACTTCTTTTGGTTACGTTTTTCGAGCACATCGCGCACGTTGTTTAATAAATGTTGTTGAGTTGATTGAGCTTCAGCGGCAGCGAAGGCCGCCTGTAATTCCGTCTCCTAGTCCAAACGTGCAGAACATTTTGGTTGTAGTGACGTTTTTACCACTAAATTCATCAAACGAGCAAACGGAAGCCGCTAGAAACAGTGAAATTCCGGAGCAGTGCCGGCAGCGCTACGCACACTGGGCTAATAGTGAATTCCACTCGTAGATCCGGAGCGCTTTCCAAAATCCGCGAGGGAGGCAAAATTCCGCTCCATGGGACACGCTCCGAATCGACGAGCGGAAGATGAACTAGCCTTTTTGGAGCGACCCCTTCCCCGCTTCCCCTGCCCCCCTCTCGGTTGTCCAAAATGGCCGCTGCTCGAACTTGACGAGCCCCCAATGCTTAGCCGACTGATCTTTCCGACGACCAGTGACAACTGTCATTGCTTAGCTGCAGAAATAACACACGACACAGGACGGGCGAAAATATCCACAGCACGGAGCCCATGTCACAAATAACGAGGAAGACGTCCGCATTCGGCACCGGCACATACCTTTCGGCCGCCTCCAAGCGGCGGGGCACGCACAGCGATTGCCAGCGGTGGAGTTAAAATTGCTGGTACGGCTTTATTAAACACAGAGGTAACAAACCACCACTGCCACGGTCGTTGCCTAATCTGTTCTTGCTTTATTGCACGAGAAAACGCCGGCGGCATGCAGCGTACAAAAAACTAAACAATCAGTGGCGGCAAAATGAACAGGCCTAACCTTGCGTCTGCCTCCTTCCGATTTTCTGCCGTTCTTTTTCTCGTTCTTCCTCTCACGATCACATATGTCAGCGCTTCCGATTTGTCACGCGCCTGTCCCGGCTTTCAACACGAGGTAGAAGCGTTCGAGCCGTCACAATCCCGCGTAAACAACCGACGCATCCGAGAAAACCCTGCTCGACCGACTCGACTCCGTCACTTCGTCGACGGCGCCGACGGCGCGGCCAACGAGGCCGGTCGCCGGCAACGCCTCGTTGGCCTCGTCGCGCATGCGCCACCGTCGAGGGAGGGGAAATGACGTAGCGCGCTCTGTGGCGCTCTGTCAACTTCCGTGTAGATCTCTCAAATCCCGCAGATCAAGTTCGGCGGAGTTGGAGGCGCTCCACGGGGCGGTAGCTGCCAGAGATCTACGAGCGGAAGATGACCAAGTCGAGCCAGATCTGCGAGCGGAATATGCGCGCTCCAAATGGAGCGGTTTTGGAGCGCTCGAGATCTGCGAGCGGAATTCACCAGATGGCCATCTCCGGATTGCGGATCCCACGCAGAACCACGCGGACCTCGCGGACTTCGCGGAACGATGTGTCCACAGTGGATGAGTCGACGTTGACGACACTATGAAAATCGTGGAAACTGCGTCCAAAACAGACAGGTTTTGCTGCCGGGTGCCTGGATGCCCTCTGTGCTGAGTTCGGTTCTTTTTTGCGATTCCGGGTGCCAACTGGCAATCAACGTGGTTCTGTATTTCTGCGTGCCAGCAACATAGCAGCAACATGGCGATGGAAATGTTGCGCGTTGTGAACAGACGATGAATTATCGCCGATGTGATCATGTGTTCGCGGTCACATCGGTAAGCTGTCGGGCATTGATGCTGCTGGTCGGGCCGTGATCGAAGGGGTCGGGTGTCGCAGGTTGACATTCCGCTTTACATTAAAGAATTTAAGTCCGTTTGAGGGATTACGATGCAGTCGATGGACCTGCGGATAGTCATGTTGGAACGCTGGTCTGAACGGTAGCTCCTACCAATGGGACTGTCGTCTGCGATGTCTTGTTGTATCTACCCCGAGAGCGATTGCTCTCTGGGGAAAGGACTGAACATTATGGAAATATGACAGAGAGTACGTATATTTACAGTTTGGAATTTATTCATTAAGGGAGGATGGTAGGTCAAATGGACAAAATAAAAAAAGGTATCCTTTATTTTGCTTTTTAAATATACTACGGTTCCTGGGGAAACCGCCCTCCAAGTGGCGCGCTGGGATGAGCACTAGAGGTTTTCGAGCTCGATACGGCGTACCCGCCAGTCGCGGCTTTGACTGCATTCAAGTTGATCAAAAAGCGATTTCTCTGCTTATGAAGCATTGCTTCCACCTGAGTGAATACCCCCTCTACACAGATTAATTCAAGACGACAATTGCAGCCGCGCGCGAACAGCACAAATAGGAAAACAAACAGTATACAATAGAAATACTGGCTACGACATGCCGTGCGGGGAAGCAAACACATGGCTTGGAACCGCATTGGAGTGACTTGATTTATTGGCTTTCAAATAATTACGGCGTAAACATTTACTTTTAACTAAGAGATTCGTCCCCTGAGCCGTTCCAAATAAGGTCGGTTCTCACATGCAGCGAAGCGCTGATGTAGCGCTCCTCACGTGCCGTCAGCTACTTATCGTCTGCCATGAGCAACAGTTTTGACGGTGCGATACAAAGCTGGTGAACGCTCCCGTCAGCACGCGCTTCGCGCGAGGTAAGCGCTACGCTTGTAGCGCTCCGCTGCATGTGTGAACAGGCCAATACTCTCAGAGCCAGAGGTATGATATTGCTGGAAAAAAATCAACCTGCTGGGAATATGTTGTGTTGCTTACGTGGTCACCGACAAAACCCGTATGTTCAAAACGACCAGTATAAAATACGGAAACGCAGAGCTCAGAAGTAGTGATCGGGTTAGTGTGCTGTTGTATTAATATTTGTATGTGCCGTGTTTGTGGATGCGCTCAATGTATATGTTCAGCGGCTGCTTGTAGTATGCGTAATATATATACATGTGTGTATAATAAAGGTTCCCGAAGATCCCGAAGCAGAACATAAATTGGGCGGTACCTAGCGCCACCTAGCCTAGCTACTTGCGATTTCTCTGCTTGACCCTGGCATCTGGTGGCAAGCGATTCAACCTTATTTCACGCTACGCGATAGTTTCTGGTTACCGTGCAACAGCTGCTTCGAATTCGCACTTTTGAGAGCGGCTTTTGGTTTTGCGAATGGCTTACCACTCCTCCGCGATGTGCGGTTCACGGAGGAATTGTGGCTCGAGGAAAAGCAAAGGCATGACGTAAAGTGCGCGAAGTAACTGGGTATCGGATGTCTCCGTTTAACATCGCAGTGCTGACGACGAGAAGACTGAGTAACTGCTTTCAAAATGCAAGTTTCTTTACCTGCGAGAGGCAAGCTGGGTTCGGAAATAAATAAAGTTCGCGGAAAGCTTGTTTACGCTTTTATTGGCAGCTCCTCTCGCCCCGTACAAGAAACGTAGCGTCCTCGTTGAGCCTTATTGAGCTCGATTTGCTCGATTCGGGACCGCCATAATGAGATGCAGGCGACGGAGGAACTTTGCTACCCTGCATTCAGGACGGAAGTTTCTCCCTTTCTAAAGAAACATAGGTTACAAGAGCGTTCTTCCCTTTAGCGAGGACTATAGATATCTTTTTTTCTAAGAGTGTAGTGTTGGGACCGGAGCGGCTCGCGTGAGGCCTGAGGTGTAGATCGCGACGGGTGTCGACACCGGCGCATAGGCAGTAGGGTTAGTATGGTGGTGGTTGTGCGCGTGCACCGCGTGCACGCGCACGTGCGGCGGTACGTGCGGACTAAAGCGATTTTCTGCTGCCCTGTCGACTGCAGCGCCCCAATTGTTGATCACACGCGCAGCCTCACAAGCTCCCATTGCATGCCGAGCCACTCCGGTCCAAAGACTACCCCGTATTCTGGGGCACTGCACTAATGGCAGACTTCTGATTACCAATGACGGAAGAAGTTGAAGATGCTCCGAAGCAGATGATGCGAGGCCTATACATTCGAGACGTTAGTACGATGCGACGCAGAAATTGAAGGCAAAAGCTGCGTAAGCGTTCATTTCTAACTCGGGTCTAGTGAGTCTGTCTGCGGCACAAATCAGCTTTACAGCCCCTTGATGTATAAACTTTTATCCCGGCTTCAATGCGGGTCGCATGCTTCGTCCTTACCGGTTGTATGCTTGTCAGCATCGAAATTGAGAGGTCCAGAAAGAATTGAGGTAAAAACACAGATTATCAAATACTGTTGACTAGCAAAAGCGATGGTGCCCGGCAAAATACTACGGACTGAAGGTCAATTACCGCTATTAGCGGCGAGAAGTTTTGGTGGCGCCCTCCTGTGGTTCCCCCTTGTCACGTCATTACCTTGCAAACAACCAGTTCGATGGTGTTTGTTATTAGCATGGTGGAAGCTTGAAATCATTGCGCTCTCAAAGGAACACTGCCAACACCGTCAAAAGTAAAGTTCTTTCATTCCTCTTATTTCCGTCGATGATAAATCCCCTTTCCGACGTCATAGTCAGCGTTCGGCCAATCGTGGAAGGCCGACCACAGCGACGCTTTCGGTCGCGCACGGGGCTAATAGGGAGGGCCGTAGCTGTGGGCGCAACTGATGAGCGCGTGCTGACAACGAGCTTCTACAGTTCTTTTGCAACGTGCATTCCACACCATCAAGATTTCCTGTCTTAGCAGCCTATTAAAGGTGTCATGAAACGATTTTCCTACTTCTTCCTCCTTAGCTTTAATCCTCAACTCAAATGCGAATTGTGAAATCACGTGGTCGTGACATTCCTTCGGCACCGGTGCGATGACTCCTAGCTTCCACCGTGCTTTTTATGCACACCATAGAACTTGTCATTCCCCAGTGACGATAAGTTCCGTCAGGGCATTCATTGGCCACGAACGCGAATCCAAATATTCGTCGACGGATTGATTGTTGACGAGCGCATACGTCCGAGTGACGCAGTTCTCGTGTCCAATGCGTGAGCTGGGCTCTGCTGACGTCAGTTTGGCGCCGGTGACGCGCTTTTGGAACCGCGGATGTATCATAGTGAAAAGGCGGAGAGCTTTCGAAGGCAAGAAGGTACAAAATAGTCCGCTATATTTTCAAATGTTCGTACCGAAAAGCTGGCTTTTGACTTTCTAGCCTCTTTCTTTTGGCCAACTAAACGATATGCGATTAGTAAAGTCCCAATTTAAAATCATTCCTCCCAACCCAAAATTCGTTTCATGGGCCCTTTAACGTGAGCTCGTTTTGAGCATGCTATCTAAACCTCGCCCTCAAATATGGCATCTAATGGCATCCATTGAATACCCTCTATTAGTATGGTAAAAGGTAAACTGCTATTTGAGCCACCAAAAAGCACTGACTTTCGAAAAGCGTCTTTTGGAGCTGGTATAGAGACGCTCTACAACAAATTATCTTGGTCTAGGCCCCTCACCTCCGCTCAACCCGAAAAACAAATCAAAACAAATCATCCTGGCTACCTCCCTGCCCTAAGCTATTTTCTGTATTGTGTATAGTTGTTGTTGTTTTCAGCACACAATAGCAAGTCGCTAAGCGCAAATTGTATTCATTGTAACAGCGCAATCGGAAATAAGCACACCCTGTAAACAAACCGAAAGCAAACCGAGTTTGAAAACTATGAGAGGCACGGGATTTCAGTATAGACTCTATCCGAGGTTCGTTTACAAGCAGGTACTATTAGAGAATCGTAACTGATACCAAAGTGTATAAATTCAAGAGAAACGCGTAGCAGTAAAAAGAGTCTTATCAGTTACCACAGCGTCGAAAGTAAAGGAAGCACACAGCGAACAGGGGCGCTCGTATACGACGTTGTTCAAAAACGACCACTGACATTTCTGAATAGAAGCTCCGAGAGGTTCAAAGGTCGTTCCACTGCCGCTTAGTACAATGTCGTGTAAGTCTGAGACAGGCACCACTTCGAACAACCTTGCGGGCCATTCCATTTTGTTGCTCCGCAGAACTGCGTTGTTTCTTTAACGAGTTGCGTGATCCATCACGATCAAGATCGAGCTATTTTCCCCGTTTCCAGGTAGGATGGTATAGGTTCCACGACGTCGATCGCGACTCTCTCAAACGGGCTATCAATTAATCGTTGGGTTTTCCCTCCAGCCCTTGTACGTTCCCAGGGGTGATAAAAAAGTAAACAGAGGTCTCGTAATATTTGATGCCAGACAGATGAAGAAACGTTCTAGATGCAGGTCCTCGTATTACTCTTTTTTGTTATTCCCAGAAGGTCGTCATAGAGCTGTTATGCGAGACGCAAAAGACGATTCATTGATGTATCATTGGTGCGCCGAACTGATACAGAAATATACCACTAAAATGAAGTCAAGGTGGTGGATTTTCTTTGTTACATGAATTCAAGATCAAGGACACAGAAAACGGGAAGAGATTCTGCTCTGTTAGCGACTATTTCATTTCATTTTCATTTATTGGTACCCTCAGGGTCCGAAGGCATTACAGAGGGGTGGGATTATAAAGCGCAAGTAATTATAGAACACTCAAATCACGAATCAAGTGCTAGTAGTACGGATACAGCATTTTTAAAATGAACAGGATTAACAATTGTGGCGATCGATGTGGAAAGGTGATCCCAGTCAACAGACATACGAGATATGAATGATCTATATAGTTGCATGAGTGTGGCACTGTGGAATTTCGAATTTATGTATGTGACCATGGCGTGATGGTTCCAGTAAAAGTTTAGTTTTAAAGATTGGGTTTGAAAAATATTTTCTGAAATAAACATAAACGATAAAACTTTCAGCGTAAAGAAAGTTTATATAAAATCTTCTTGATAAAAAAAATCCTTCTCACAATAAAAAAAAATCCATAATGGGTGGTGCTCGCCTATTAAACCGTCAATCACTATTGTCACATCATTTTGTTTTCTTTCAAATTTCTTAATTTTCTGGTGATGCTATCCTATTTCGCCACGTTTTTATTTGAAGTCATGAACCAACTCTCCGAACTTTTTTACTTTAATTTTGGAGGCAACCGTTATGGGTCGTTGTTGCACGTTGATTTTCGCCATCACGAGTGAGTGCGTCGACGGGTGTACATCCCTGAACAAATAAAAGTATACCACCGATGATTGGTGACGAGTGTAACTTTTTGGGTAGAGTACTGTCGGCTTGTGATGTCAGCGGCCATTAACATTCGATTGTCCTTCGCATTCTTGATCGCGATGCTTGTTATTGAGAATATTTACTGGTAGTGAATATTCCTACAGGGCTCCATTACTGACATAAGTGATCACTCCAACTTAATATTAGAAAAGGCTGCCGCTTACTATTTTTGCGATGATTCACAACCTGCTTATTATATTTTTTGTTGCGCAGCCTTGCATTTCATTGTTTTGGGCCTGGGGGTTGTAACAACAGTTCTTTACTTCATTAGTTGACGGCAAAGCCGTCAACAACTCAGACCCAACGTTACTTTGAAGAGGTGTTTTCTAGTGTGCATCAGACCTTCCAAACATATATCCGTATTACTCTCGAATGTTTGCGACACGGGAACGATGAACCTCCCCATCTGAACATTCAACGTCGCCCCACCGCGAGCAGCACCGTGCATCAGGTTACACCATCCAAAACCCCGATCTCCAGAAAAAAAAAAAAAAAAAGATACAGACGGAAGGCGCCACTCGTTCAAATTCCAACAAACCTTAAAAAGAGAGCCGCGCTTTAACACTGCTGCCACGAGTGAGAAAGTAAAGTCAAAGGAACAAATTTCGCGTTGAATTAAATCGACGAGCGGAGCGCGTTCTGTGTGGGCGGCTACGCGTGGAAGCATTTCGGCCACTGCATCCGTCCCCGTGCAGACACGTAACCTGGTCGTTCGTCGGTTGGGACGTCCGCTCGTCCGTACGCTGGCCTCAACGTGCACCAGACCACAGCGCACCGCTCGCTGAAAAGAAGCACGAAGCAGCCAAGTTGCATGCTCTGGTCGTCGTCGTCGGAGGCGGGACGCCATTGCCGCTCTCGCTTTTTAACCCGCTCTGCCTCGCTTTCTCGTGACCTTGGGCTTGTCCCAGCAAGTTCACGCGGCCCATACAAGCTTTTTATCCACTTTCTACTGAATTTTTGTAAAAAGTTTCCGAAGAAAATGTATCCACTTTTTCTATCCACTGTCTATAGCTTTTGACCGCTTTTTTTCTGTGGACTTTCTTTAGAACATATAGTGTATAGAGATTGAAGATTTTAACTACGTTTCTATCCTCTTTCTAAGAACAATAAATCAGTTTTGCGCGACAAAAACAAACAATTTAATTTCTAAATGTTAATTTAAAGTTTGTCACGATACATAAATGAAAACCTGCACTCGCCCCTTGCTTTGCGCACATACGCAGACATCACAAATACACACGTCACGGAGCACTCATAAGACTAATAATTTAGTAGCGCTGACTGCTCCACCGGCATATATACCCTACACCTGAAAGGCAGTCAGTCACTTGAACGAGGACCATCCCAGAAGATAAAAAGATTCCAAGTATGTTGCTTTTTTTTTCGCACATATTGATATGAAATTCGGTGTATTAGGGTGGGTGAACTGCATCTAGAACTATAAAGTATAGCAAGAGGCGATTGTTATTTGGCACAGTCAAAAGAGCAGCCTCCGCAAGAAGGCTTCAACCGGTTGTAATGTCGCTTCTCCACATTGCGTCTTATTATTCTATCGATTCTATTATATATAAATTATATTAAATATTGTGGCAGAACGTTTATTGAGACTTGGTTAGAGCAATTCTATAGCATGTCTATCGTCTTTATAAAATTTGGTTCAAAGAAAGTCTATAGAAAGTTTATTGAAGATTGTCGATACGGCGTGACTGGATAGGAAACTCGAAGAGTGGTTAAAATGTGGATAGGATATCTACAGACTGCCTGAAGTATTTTTGTAAAGGGGGGGTACCGGTGGCCGAGTGGGCAAGCGCACACCAGCTCGGAGTACGTGGAGCGAAAGCTCGTACTGCAGATCCCAGGGAACCTGGGTTTAATCCCCACGCCTGCCTGTCTCGATCTGGATGAACACCGTGCCGGCGTGCGGTCGTGTGTCACTACTGCGTTGTGCACGTTAAAGACCCCAGACTAGCGGTTGTACTGCACTGGCTAAATTTTCTCATCTACAGCTAACACAAGACGCCCATTGAGGCTGACTAACTTCCGGCTGTATAAACATACACACATCATTAGTATTATTAAGTTCAGGCTGAAGCAGGTATGAGGACATGCTATACGGTGTGCGATGTTCGTCTGCTCCTTGCGAAACTCGTGCCTTTGTTTCCCCCCCGAACTCAAGCAACGACGGTGCGCGCTTGGCTGCCTCGTCATTGCGCGTTCTATGCGTCCTCTCTGTGTTTCCCTTTGACTGGGGTGTTCTTCCTCGCATTCCGACGCGAGGAACACTTGCTCGCCGTATACTAAATAATAAAAGGGGATGTGACTTTGCTATAAAAGAAGCTGAACTGTGTCAAGCTTTCACACAGTCATGTGTTTTGAATCAGCCAATAATTTCGTTTTTTTCTGTTTGCTTTTTACGATGGTAGAGAGTTTGCGGGGATTGCACGTATTGCATATGGTTACTACAAGCGGTCCTCAAGTCTGCTAAAAACATTATTTCGTTGGAAGGAATAAACGTGAAATGGAAAGAGCAGCACAAGTAACTATCCCATTATTCTTGAAAAAACTCTTAAACCATTATCACTCTTAGTTTTATGGTGTGAGCAGCTACTAGCAATCGCGTAACAAAGCAGTCTCAATTTTGTAAATTGTTTAGTCGTTCAGTATGATACACTGACATTTTATATTAAAAGGGTTGGAAATACAAACGTCCTTAAAAAAAAGCTTCGAAACTGGCTACACTTTTTCGCGATCCACTATCTGTACAGAGTCTGACAGTTTTTCCACGACTCCTGAAATGGCGTTTGTTTGAGTGCGGCATTTTAAAATAGTTATTCGCTTCATCTGCTCTAGCGCGTAATTCATCGCGCTTGGGCTATAGACCAAAAGAGTCACCGACAGCTTAAAGGGTAGCTCCGGTACATTTTCTAAATTTCAGGATCACGACTGTCTTTAGTGAAGGACGTGTCCCTAAATTTCGAGGTGTCATTTTTTTTTTCTTTTTTTTTTTTAAGTGATAGCTTTAGGGGCGACACTTTGCAGAGATTTCGCTCTCGTTCGTTGTCGTCGCCGCGCGCCCGAAGAATGGAAAAACCCTTCTTCTCGCCCCTCTTGCTGCGAGGAGAGGGAAATCTGGACTTCCCGTCCACCGTGCCGCGCTAAGAGAGCGAAGAGGGCAGCCCTGGCGTCCTGCCAAGAATTAACCTTTTTCCAGAGCCGTATATTGGGAGAGTTTGGCCAATAAGCGGAGCAAAGGCCGCCGTTAGCGCCGAATGTTCCCACCGCGGTTAGAGCGTAAACTAAATATGCGACAACACGTCGACCAATCAGCAAACCGCGACGTCACAATATTGGAAACGACATTTCAAACGTGAAATAAAATCGTTCAATCTCGGCGTCTTGTTGACAGTGGCGTCAATTGCAAATCAGCAGCAATAATCGTTGGGTGACCCAGGCGTGGACGCGTTGACTGGGGCTACCAAGGAACTATTCAAATCTAGCTAATAATCGCGACAGTAGTCCCGCTTCAGCGCTTCTTTCTGGACAAAAATATGACTGGTGAGTGAGCGCCAATCTGATCGAAGAGAGAATAAGACATCGGGATCTCCGCTGACACAGAACGGCTCTGCGCTGACACCCTTGTTTCGTAAAGCGCAGTGAAACGAAACATGCAACTTTCAGAATCCACCAGTCAAAGGTGTCATGCCATCCTGCGAGCGCGAGCACCCCGCTTTTGTTCCCTGCTCCGCCGCTCGAGTGTTCATACTGGGGAAGAATCTTTCGAAGCTACCAGCTCGCGCTTGTAGCGTCTGCGGTTATCCCATGTTTGGTCGAAGTATAAATACCATTGACTTAAAACGAAAGAAACACACAAGGGGACGTGTGTTTCTTTCGTTTTAAGTCAATGTAGATCACCAACACGCTCAAGTCTTGAATTATAAATACCACTTCCACGTGTTGCTTGATTATCTTGCTTGAAGAAGCGGCAAGCGAAGGAACAGCCAACTAGGAACCGTGCGAACTGTTTGGCTTGTGTGTGTTGTGCACGAGGAGAGCCTACCACGGAACTTGTTTGACGCACTGATGAGTGGTACCAGAAGAAGAGTAGCTACACAAAGAGTCGGGCTCTGTAGTCGGGCTCCGCACCGCAACCATGCAGTTTGCTCTGGTTTGGAACGCACGTTCGTTTATTCTACCGTTGAATATGGACGTGATGAAAACCTCACATGCGCCAAGTTTTCAGCCACCAAGAGTTATACCCAGAGCCGTGTATTGGGAGAGTTTGGCCAATAGGCGGAGCAAAGGCCGCCGCCAGCGCCGAATATTCCCCCCACGCTTAGAGCGTAAACTAAATTTGTGACACAGCGTCGACCAATCAGGAGACCTCTACTCCATCTCATAAATGTCTGCAGTGAAGACAAAGGCACAGGCGCGTGAGCCTAGCTCAGCGAAACGCTTTTGTTTGTACGAGACCTCGTGCATAGGAGGCACTTTCCAAAGCCACGCGCTCGTGCCCATGCCTTTGTCTGCACTGCTAGAACAGCGCCCTGAGACTGGCTGAAAGAAAGCAGTGCAAAGGGTGGGGTGCGCGAGCGTCTTGAGACGCGGAGTTCCTCTCGGCACGGCTCAAATTATACTTCGTTCCACTTTATCTGCGAGCGAAGCCAAAGCTAGAAGCGCGAGACCAGCGCTTTTTGCATTTCTCCCCAGCTGGCGCGCTCGAGCAAAGCCTGAACGCACGGAGCTTCCGTGCTCGCGCTTCCAGTTTTGCCTTCGCTCGCACATAAGGTGAAACGAAGTATAGTCGTGTCACATATTTAGATCACACGACCACCGCTAGGGGCTGTTTCGCGGCCTGTGGTTGGCCCCGAGATACTCGCCTATTCAAACCAATGTATGGCCAAACTCTCTCAATAAACGGCTCTGGTTATACCTTGCTAAAACGGCTTAAATTAGTCGTGTAGCATATTTAGAGCCCACGATCACGGCTAGGGGCTGTTTCGCGGCTTGTGGTAGGCCACGAGACGCTCGCCTATTCAATCCAATCAATGTCCAAACTCTCTCAATAAACCATAGAGTTATTACAATAAACGCTAGAGGCTCAGCTGGCGCTAGTGTCTACGGGACTTCCGGTTGCAAATTGAAGCAGACAGCATGCAGTCTACATTTCCAGCCTCCCTGTGTATTCCTATGGGAAAACGCGCGTGAATTTTGTCTCTTCGCCGGAAAATAACATAAATAACTTTTGTCATTTCGGTTGTACCGTATAGTATGTACCTTTTTGGGTACTGTGAAAGTGTAATTGCTTTAGTTACAGCATTTTTTTTACCACTGAACGATGTTAAACGTCCCTCTATTTCAGGCCCAAAACCTCTGTTTCAAGGAAGGTATGTGAAAAGGAGCGACGATTTTAAGCAAACTAATGATCGAAAAGAATGTAGAGTGTGTTCAAGGTTTGCTAGCATTGCGGTGGCGCTTATACATTGCTAATATGCCCGTCCTGTCACTCAATGAAAATGACTCCGTTGTGCATCTTTACGAATGGTTAAAATTAAAACATTCGAATATAAGAAATAAAGTACGTGGACTACGAAAGGTGTGCTTTTTTTATTATTTCCTATGTCGGGCAGTTTTTATCGGGCACCTGTTCTCTGACTTCTCCCTACTTGCAAAGATTTGGAGCGTGCGGTTGATGATTTGAACATGCATCTTTGCACATATTCATGAGCAGAAAGAATAAAGCAGAACATATTTATTGCAAATCGGACTATATTACGTGGCTTTCAATTTATTTTGATCGTCTGCGTGCACAAGGAGTTACTTATCCAGTGTTACTGCGTAGTTCTTGCCGTCTCTCTTGATTTTCCAGATGTCCTTCGTTCGTTTGGCACGTATATCCTCCATGCTGGAAAGCGTCGACGCCGTGTTCGCGCTAACAGTGCCCGACAGTGCACTTAAATACACGTACGAAGCGGTTTTAACACCATTTTTCATGCCCCGAATTTCAAATAAAAATGCTGAAACTGACCAATTATTTCGTCTGCGTGACTGAGAAATGTTCTAATGTGCCTAGTACATACAAATTATTTGTTATATTTGCTCTTATAATCCAGCGCAGAGAGATAATGCACTCGCTTTTTCCCATAGAAATGCATTACCGGAAGTCAATTTCTGACTGCTTGCTGTCTGCTTCAAAATGCAACAGCACACTAGCGCCAGCTGAGCCTCTAGCGTTTATTGTATTAACTCTATGCAATAAACGGCTCTGCCTGGATGGATGGATGGATGAATACGGCTGAGCCCTTTGGATCGGGCGGTAGCTTACGCCACCTAGCCATTTTGTCTTACCCTTTAAGCTTAGAATATGTAATTGTGAAAACTATATTCACTCCGTACTGAAAAGAAAGTGAGGCTATAAATCCCCCTTGCCATCAGTTAATAAGAAAATGCCTAGTTTTCTCTCGCTTTCTGCCGCCATTCACTTAATCTTTGCCTTTTTCCAGCAATGAGCGCCGTCTGCCGAGTTGTCTTCGAACTACAAATGAAGGGCAGCTCAACTTGCCTCCGCCCGTCAGAATGCATTGGCATCGTGCTGTTGTATTGATCTTCCTTGCCTTTTATGACCCATACTAGCGTATAATCGAACAAGAATGGCCAAAAAAGAAATGTACGCAAAGATAGGTGCTGAATATGTTGGTCGACCGGAACTTTGCTTTGCGAAAATGGCGACAGCAGAAAGCATGGCCAGGGGACAGGGTGTACGCATGCTCAGAAGGTTACCCTAACTTTAGGAGAATCATCGTGTCGCCTGCTTGAAAGACTTGGTTTCAAACATCACTCGTGTTATGCGGAATCCCACTTTGGCAGTATCCAGTTGCTACGCATAACGTTGAATGGTTTAAGAAACTTCCACCGCGCTTACCCACTTCGTTCACGGATCACTGGTGGCAGTCGTCAGTGCCACCCACGACACCAACCACGACGGCTGTGAGAATTAACAGGGTCGCACCTCCGTCCTCAGGTACGTGACGGCACCATTCCACCCGTATTGCGCGACCGTGCTACAGCTCTTCGCACATCGTGGGCGGAAAATACGACTTTTTTCTATGCCCTGTGTAGATTTTAGATACCTTATCTCAAAGTTTTGTTTCCGGGGTCTACGGCGAAACCGAAACTACCGGCTTGAGCATGATGGCAACCCTTTTGATCAGCTGCATGACCATCGTGTGACGCAAAGTTCGTACCACGGTACCGCAAAACGCACGGCTAGTCTAGTCGCAAGAGCAGTTCCGATCAGTCAGGTAAGACGCTACGGCTGTTTTACTGTTTTGCATCGTAGATATCAAAGATCAGTAGCAAATAGTAAATAGGTGGACTAGCGCACACCAGCTCGGAGCACGTGGAGCGAAGGCTCGTGCTGCAGAACCCAGGGGTCCTGGGTTCAATCCCCACCCCTACCCGCTTCGATCTGGATGAGCATCGTACCGGCGTGCGGTCGTGTACCACTACTGCGTGGTGCACGTTGAAGACCTCAGGCTAGCGGTTGTACCGCACGCCGTCGAAACTTTGAAATGGCTCACCAACTTCACGCTGTCTAAATATCCACACAACCCCAATTATTTCCCGCTGAATCCCCGCTGAGAAGCTGGTGGTAGCACTTCTAATATCGTTATATCGTGTTTTTTTTTCTTCTTTTTTTTTCTTTCAGAGTAGACTGCGGTTTTTTATTGGTGTAATATTTTGGCAGAGCTCGTATTTTGTCCCCGTAAATCGATATCAGTCATTTATTTCGGTTCGATTTTTGACCGTATTTACCCTTTGAGAAGCGCAAGACGTGGCGTGCCGCGAGCATTTTATTAGCGCTCCGAAGCCTACGTGAAACTAAGAAATGAAGGTACTTAAATACGAAGAAAATAAACATCTATTCGCCCTTGGTTACACGAATATCAAGTGAGCAAAGTTTAAGAGCCTCGAAAGCTTCCTTATTCCCCGAATATCGGTGTGCGCATCCTAGCTACAATTAGAGGAGAGCACTTCATCCTAATGGGAGCTCGTCTCGTCTTTCAGCGAGCCACAGTATGCATGTCTCCCAAAGAAACCAAGAGCCTCCTCTCCTCCGCCATTTAAACGCTCTGTACCCGCCAAATCCTCCGTCCCCCTTCATGAAACCGGCCCATAAAGCAGGCTCACGTGGCAGCCCTGTCTCGCCACCGCGGAACCGAACACCCCGCACGCCAAATTGGAATCCGATACGATTCGCAACGCAACGCTCGCCATCCGCGAAGAAAACGCCATTGTCGAGGCTTATCTGTCAAACCGATCGCGCGCCGGCAACCATTTCTGCTCGCACATGTACGACGCTGACGACAAACATAAACACACACGCGCCCGCGTCGCCGCGCAGTTCCCGCTGCGCCGAGAGGCAATCGTGACAGAAATCATCAAGTCGGCCGCATGTCATTAGCAAATCGTACGCACGAGTGCGCCATCTTGGAAACCATTTGTATCCGATGCGGCGCGCGCGCATTCCCTTTCTTCGGCAGCAGCTGCCGCCGAGAAAGTCCCCGGCCGAGTGCTAGCTAGCCGTCCAACGATCGCGCACGGACCCTATATCTGATATCGCGGTGATCGCGAGATGCTTGGCGCAAATGCCGCGCGCCACGTTGTCGACGGGACCTACCGACAAAATTAAATGCGGACGCCTTCGGGACGTCGGTGAGAAACCTGGAGGTTGTTTTGTTCGCGCGACGGAACCCAGGGACATAAGTGATAAAACTCCCCCCCCCCCCCTTTTTTTTTTCCTTTCTTCCCTCCATTATTTTTTATCTCAGGAGGCGCGGATATTTTAAACGACGACTGTATCTTTGCGCTGCCTATATTTCCGATCACATATAAGCAAGCATGGAGGCGAAACGTGGCGAAGACACCGCTGCAACGTTTTAATCGGAGTATTAGTATTGTTTCATAATGCGTTTTTAACTCACGTCGCTCATCTTCTCTGTTATATTAAAGTGCCCCTTCAATCGCACTCTTGTCGACATTTCGACGTTATAGGAGTTTCCTATTCTATCATCTTCTTTGCGAGTCCCTTGTTGTCGCTCAGGGGTTTTTGAACTTGAGAAGAAACTCCCCGCCTCAGAGTGGCTGCCCAAGTTTCTCGAAATGACGACACAGTTGCTTATGCATTTCATGATTTATAGCAGCATCACTCACAAGAAAATTAAGGCAAAGTCGAGATAGCCTGTACTAATTATTAATAGTTAAGGTTAATATGCTCTCGTCCTTTATAGTTGCAGTATTTCCTAGTTCTAGATTGCAGTTACAGCCACCTTTCTCTTAAATAACCGTGTTTCGTTCCGAGTAAAGAAAAAATTAGAAATTTTAAAGTAACATTTTTTTTAATATACGACATGCTAAAGAACAAAACCAAAAACAACAAATTCATACTTTGGGAATTGTATATTGAAGAAATGTTTACTTTGAATTTACTAATATTTTTTTTTTTTTCACACGAAACGAAACACAGCCATTTAAGAAAAATTATGGATGGGAAATTCTAAATGCAATCTAGAACTACGAAGTAGTACAACTATAAAGGAAAGGATCGTTATAAACGTACAAGGAAAACTATTAATAATTAATACAGTCTAGCTCCACTTTGCCTTAATGTTCTTGTGAGTGATGCTGCTCTAAATTATGAAATGCATAAACAACCGTGGTTTCACTACTTTGGAAGCTAGATGCCCTGAATTATGCTAGTCTCTAATTAACTTTAAGGGGAATTGCGGGTAAACAAAATAGAGGCAATATTTTTCAAGAAAATGTGGTTTTGGAGTTTAGAGTGTAAAACACCGTAAAATATTCATATTTTATGTATAAAAATAACAAGTGTCGCTTACGATCGCGAAACTAGTCAAATATGCATTTGAAGACCCCGTCAACACAGAACGGCAGGAATTTGAGCCATTTTTCGGCGCCTGATACTTCAAAATTGTGACGTCGCCCGCCATTAATTGCATTTGCGTTGACAAGTATGCCTAGCCATCTCCTCTCCTTAGCAGTCTTCAGTAGCTTTAACTTCTTACGGAAAATCATTAAAATTTTGTTTTACCCGCCGCGAAGTAGTATCACAACACTAACATTCAAACGCGTTCTTCTGGTTATATAAATTTGGGGCATTTTAGCAGTTTGCGCACAAGAAGTTTTATTAATATTGTCCTATCACAACCAAAGTTGGTGGGTGTATATATACTTTAGTATGTGTAGAATGCAACTATCTAGATTTGGTTAGAACGTACGTTATTTCATATACACGAAAGGGAGCGTCTTTTAGCTGATTTATAGAGAGGAGATCGCGCACTATAAACTGTGAAAATCTCATTTCATTATCGTACGCAATTTCTAAAAAAAAAAAAAAAAAAAAGCTTTTTTTTAGAAGTAGGCCACGGAGGGCGGGGTTTATTATGTTCACGTTTATTTCTTGTTTCGTGATTGGTTCATCATCGTTCTTATCGGCTCATGCCGCACTCTCATTGGCCGCGGAGCGATAATGACATGCCTGGGACCCGCCACGCCCTGCGTTCCTTCGGATGTCGGCGACTATACGGCAGGCAAGTTCCCCCTTACTCACCTCGTGCGTTTGTTTCCCCCTGACCTCAACCAATGACGGCGCGAGTTTGACTGCCTCGGCATCGCGCAGTTCCATGCGTGTTCTCTGTGTTTCCCTTTGATTGGCGCGCTCCCCCTCGCATTCCGATGCACCAAAGACGCATTGTAGAACACTTGCTCGACGTATACATACACTCGTTGTTATGTTAGAAACAGCTTCAAATTTCCGAGGGTTCTCGGTAGAAAACAATACAAAAAAGAAACCACTAAAATGTCGTAAAATCCAGCGCTGTACTCTTTCTCGATACTGTTGAACTATTATACGCTCTGAAAAAAAAACGCCCGTGCGTCTACTTTCCCGCAAAACACTCGGAAAGCCAATCACCGCAACTTACGGAGACAGCCCAGCGAATGACGATGCCGAAAATGTGTTTAGACCAGAAAACGCAGTCTGAGTTGTGACATCAAGCAATGCAAAACGTCACGCTTGCATTGCTTAATGTCACAACTCAGCCTGCGTTTTTTGGTCTGAACATGTTTCGGCATCGTCATTCGCTGAGATGCCTCCGTAAGTTGCGGTGATTGACTTTCCGAGTGTTGTGCGGGAAAGCAGACGCAGGGACTTTTTTAGAGCGTAAAAGGAGTAGAAAATAGCACCCCTGCATGAACTTTTTTCATCCTAATTTAACTTTTCTCGTGTGTGTGTTTTATTTTTCTTTTTCCTTTAAAAATGTTAATCGCGTACGGGCGAACGCGCGTCTTTTATAAAAATAAAACATTTTCCTTACTTTTTTTACGCGTTCACCAAACGTGGGGTTTCCCGATATTGCTAACCTAAGTGAAAACAAAAACAAAAAAAAACACCACCGTATCCTAATAAATAATTAAGCAAATTAGGACGAAACAGTGGTGATTTTATTCCTTAATTTACACGAGACTGGAAAATAAAGAAAACTGGAAAAACATACACAATGTCTCAAAACAATGTGTGTGACATAGACTGCGTGTACTTGTAAGCTTTTTTTTTTTTTTTTTCTCAGTCTTGGGTAAATTATGAAAGCGTACACCCGCTTGCCAGCGTTTTTTCGCTTTCTTCGGTGATTTTCTCTTTGATAAATAGCCCGTAATTACTGCTGTATCACCGAGGCCTGTCTTCTAAATTCAATTTCATTCCCACGATAATTCCTGTTGCTGGTTGTCTCCTCCCTTCGTGCAAATTCAGGCCCTAAAAGACTTTTTTTTCCTACTCGCTTTTTTTTTTAAATACTTTTACGGTCTTCAGCGCGCATGTAAATGGGCGTTTTATACCCCAAGTGCACAAGTTAACGTTCTTGCAAGTAATTTTGTCATCATTCTTTTTTTTATATAAAAAAATAACTTTTTCTTTAATTTACTCGCTGCATTAAAAAAATGAAAAGAACGCCACGAAGAAACGCGCTCAAATTAAATTACAGCATAAAATCGACAGCGAAACTCTGAAAGCGAGGAAGAGCGTGCACACATGCCACCGCACTAACGTCAACAACACGCGATCTGTTCACATGCTTATCAATGTTCCCACTTTTCCTTCTTCAATTAAACTCACACACGCGCGGCCACACTGGTCCTTATGCGCACGCAAGCGCAATATACTCATACGCACACACGCACGCACCTAAAAGAATCTCGAGGATGAAATAAGCAAAAAGAGTGAAACGCCCGAGCATAGGACAAAAAAAAAAAAAAAAAACGAAAAAGAAAAAAGGATTTTCAATTATAATTAAATAAATTACAAGTGTTGCAAGCGGCGTGAAAAGTACGCATGTACAAAGTTAAACACGATCGGTTCTATATAAAAAAAAAACACAAGAACACGAGACTAAAACATGTTTTTTCTAATAATTGCAGAGTAACGATTCCAGAAGACATTGTTTCGTGTGAGAATCTGCTGTTCTCCTTCATTTAAATTTTTTTTGTTACTCCATGTCCTTTTTTTTTTTTTTTTTCTTAAAAAAATGCGAATGCTTTTCTACGTGGGTAGCGGGAATAAATACTTCTCCGAGATCATTCCGGCTGCATTTAAGAAATATGCGAAGAAACGAAATGAGGGGTTCCCACCAAATGTTGTAATTATTAAACGGCGTCACACCAAGTACCTGGTTTATGGTGTTCACGATTCTCGCTTCGTGGTTGTTTTTTTTTTCCCTTTGCGTTCTTAACAAGACGCTCCAGAATGAGCAGCGCTGTAACTTTTTATCTCTACAATGACCACACGTTTCGTTATTTCGACGGAATCGCTAAGTTTTGGCCTAAAGTTAGCCCCGGCTGAAATTCCAAACTATTTAAAGATGAACTTGGATTGAGCGCGTTGGTAATAGATTCAAAAATATACGAAAGAGTCCTGTTCGTCCTCTTTGTCTGACTCTTTCGTATATTTTTTTTAAAAATAAATCGCAAATGTTGGTCGCAAAATTTTAGGTTTCGTTTTTTTTTTTTTTTGCTCCATTTATTTTTATCGTAATTCGAACTAATGCTTGGCATTCAAAATAAATACAGTATTATAGTCTACGTCGTTTTCGTGGCGTCACCTCAACTCGGAAATGACATGACGTGGGGTCGTGACAGAAGTCTCGATGAAAATGACGCTGTGAGGGGGGGGGTTCATCTGGAGGAGGGTAACGAGCGACGAGGTCTAAGGAAAGGCTTTATTGTCTATCGTTCACCCGTCATTATGTGTGCTCCCAATCTCCCTTTGGAAAGTCGTCGTCTTCCAAGCTTTCGTGTCTGCTTCGTCGGACCGCTTCAGCGGATTCAAAGAAACAATGGGCTCACAACAATGGGTAGAACCAAACGGAAGACTGATAACAAAAAAACAAAACTAAAAAGAAAAGAAAAAAAAAAAACAGCGCCATTGCTTGCTATCGCTCCGTCGCGCAAACATTAATATAGAGATGCGGCAAGTCTCGCGCTATTCTTATTCAATAAAGAAATATTAAGATGAAGCGGTGAAAAAAATACTAATCACCTTTAAAAAATTAGTGTGGTCGCTTTTTTTTTATTATAGAAGTTAGCCGAGAAGTTTGGTTTATACACATTTTGTAATACGTCACGGCGGTTTTCTTTCTTTTTTAATTTCTTATCTAGAGAGCGCTAATAAAGGTTTTCAGATATTAATCAGCAACCAAGAAACTACACCGCCCACCACGTTCAACGAGAGAGATTCAAGCAAGATTTCGAAGTGCTTTAGAATATATATATATATATATGTGTGTGTGTGTGTGTGTGTGTGTGTGTGTGTGTGTGTGTGTGTGTGTGTGTGTGTGTGTGTGTGTGTGTGTGTGTGTGTGTGTGTGTGCGCTGCTTAGTATGCCGTAACAAACGGCCGTCGTCGTACCCTATCGTTAATTACTAATAATAGTAATTGTAATTATGCTCACGAGAGAGCTCTTGTTTTCAGCGGGCGGTGTTCTTTGAAGTGGAACATACTGCTTTTTTTTCACTTTAATTTATAGCGTAATGGTTTCTTTGCTTGCACCCCGACGAAGGACGTAAAAAAGGGAAACCTTTTTTATGCAGACGTTGCGCCGGTTCATTAAGAGTTAATTTAATTCACCTCGCTTTCTTGTACAGCAGGCGGCTTTATTAGATTTACTTGCCAATTTATAGGCGAATGCGAAATAATTACTTCCACTAGAGTCACAAACATGCATGGGAGTTGCACAGAAAGGATTACGTTCTAATTTAGTAGTGACGTGTGTATTCTGTGGAGTAGCTTGCTCGGTTCTTTGTTTTTATGAAAAAATTGGGAGCTGTTATTGAGGATTACGTTAGAAAAGAGTTATACCGTGTGCCTGTTGAGGTTCGTTTAGCCTACTAGGAAACTTGTTTTATGCAATGGCTTATACTCACTTTGACCTAAAACAGACCGTGGTAAAGGCTAGGCGCACAATACATGAAAACGCGGGAAACGCAAACACACACAGAATAGATACGTATAATAATTTAAAAAAAAAAGTGTTTACACTTTTCTTTTTTACTTAGACCAGAAAACAGCAAAGGTGCCGACTGACTCACGCAATACACCTCATATTAAAAAAAAAAAAAAAAAGAAAAACTTCAGGAATCTAATATATATATATATGGAAGTAGTGTGTCTCGCTACTTATTTCGTGGCCGTTATTTTCAAGCTGATTTTAACACAATCGACATTTTAAAAAAGGCAAACAAATACAAGGTGTCATATTATGAATGCATTATTTATTTCTAACTAAACTTGAAGCGAATGGCTTTACTGCAACAATGTTCCCTCACAACGAGATCACCACTGAAGCACGTTTTATACTTCATTTTAAAATACCGTCTTTTGTGGTGTATATCTCGCGGGTTTTTTTTTTTTTTTTCCCCAAGTTCTTATTAGTAAATTTTATACAATGGTAGTGGGACTAGAGATGGGTAAAATACAGGGTCCGACCGTAAGGACTAAACAATTTGGCACGCCTAGCGAAATTCCAATTCCAAATGTGCATACCATAAATTGGCCACACGAACGTAGTTTTGCCACAAGTTCTATGTCTCTATTGCTGTGCGCGCAGCTGGCCAAGTGGGCAGCGCGCGGCTAGCCTTACGGTTCTTGTGTGTGCCTCCCACGCGAAAAGCCAGTGTTCGATTCCTGGGAGCGACGCATCTTTTGTTTATTCCTGCAATTTAGTGCTCTGGTAAATTCGTGAATCCTGTTGCTTGTTCGAGGTCCGAATGTTCTACGCGTCGAACCTTCCACGCCGATTATTCCAGAAGCCCACGCGTGTACAAAAGAGGCTTCGCGTGGTGAGCCAAGGTCAGCCTCGCTCTAGCGCTCGATCCTGCTGTTTCGCCGACATCGACGCCTGCGACGCTAACTTACTTCTAATTTATTTTGGGCACAAGTTCGCCTCATTAAGCATTTAGTTTCTTCAGTTATTCTTCGCCTCATCTTTTGTATATATATATATATATATATATATATATATATATATATATATATATATATATATATATATATATATATATATATATATATATATTAGAGCTCAATTTCGTGCTAGTGAAATATTAAAAATAAAGCAAAATCGGAGGCCGTGTATTTCGTATGTCCTATACCATTTTGTTTGTCGTCTGGACACTGGTATATGAGCTCGCTCGCGGGTGGCTTGCTGAACGCAAAAACGCTAAAAACCAATAGCAGAGAATGGCGATGAGCGAGACAATCGCAATCATTAGTACTTTTAACGAAATATATGAACTATGACCACCTGGGACCAAGTGCAGACGACGAACATCCGAAATAGGGCCTTAGGAAATGCATGGCCACCCTTTTTGCTTTATTTTTTTAATAATTTACCACGTCTGACTTGAGCCTTGAAAAAAATACACGTTAAACTTATTGCGTAACTACGTCCGCGTGCCCAATTTCAGGTATGTATGTTTAGAATTTGAATTGTGCAAGGTGAGCAAATATCTTAATTCTTACGGCCGCACCATGTACTTCCAAAAACGTATCGGAATATAAATACAAAATTATTCAACAAAATGTATTTAAATACATGTACATTGCACTTTATACAAAAAGTATTTAAATTCAAGATACAAATACAACGAGAGTATTTCATCGTCCTCAAATACTTTTACGAGCACATTTTGTTCTCATAGTCTTTCAACTTAGACTTAAATTTAACCCCGGATAGAAAAATAAAAACGTGCCAAAATAAAGAGTGGGGTCTATCTATATAGTCGAGACCGGTTATAACGATGTCAACGGGAATCGGAACTCACTTCGCTATATCCGCTATTTCGTTATAACCGACTTCGGTTAACGAAGTGCAAAAGGGAATGGGAAATCGTGATCGCCTCGCTGTAGCCGCTATTTCGTTATACCCGACTTCGTTATAACCGGTCTCGACATACACCAAGAATCAAGCGCTTGAAAAAACTTGCAGCTCTAAGAATAAAAAAATTTGGCCGTAAGATAGGCGGGTACAACGTCAGAAAGTACAATGTATTTAGTTCGAGTTTAATCTGAAAGGTTCAGTCGAGCAATAAATCAGAATCAGAATCAGTTTATTTAGCGTCAGGGGCATGGGCAAAAAGCCAACACATGCTGGCTTGACTGGGCCCTACCCCCGTTTTCTTGGCAGAGGCGGATAAGCAAATTGTAAGAAAATGTAAACAAAATCGATAATCGTGCAGCAGGAAGATGAGTGAGAAAAGCATGTAGACTAGGGGTGTCGCGAACTTTTGTCGACCGGATTTCTAGGTCGAACTTTCGGGGTTCGACTGAGTCGAACCGGTTCGACGAACCTTTGAACTTTTCACCAGATTCGACCGGTTCGACTTTGTGCACAGTGTGGCCAGACCTTGATACATGCATGTCTAGGCTTGGAGAATTTTTTTGTATGCAAAGTGTTATTTTAATTTTTGTGAACAGTTGCAATTAAAAGAAACTCATTCTAATCACTGAAGAAGTTAATAACTTAATTTGTTATACTCTATTAACTGAAATAACCAATCAGTGCTGCCCTTAATTCATCCCTTAGCCACCACCATCCAATCCGAAGCCAACTGGCCAGCCTGTCGCGCATGCGCACACGAGTCGAACCTCAATACAAGGTTCGTCGAACTTTCTACTAAAAGTTCGAAAAAGTCGAACCTGGTCGAACTCGAACCTCGGCCGGTTCGCGACACCCCTAATCTAGACACTAGTAACCGGGAAATAGAACAATGATATCATAAGACACTAGACAAAAATATGTGAGCTACAGAAACATATTTTTGATGGCACGAGGTGTTAGCGTTTCAATGGTGAAGTTGTGGCTCCATAGATTGTTCAATGATGATGGGAGGTGGTATCTCAGCATCTGCTTTCCATTGTTTGTTCTGTTGTATGGTACTTTCAAGACATCCTAATTACGAGTAGGATAAAAATGTATACTTCGTGCTAGGCCAGCGATCCCTTGAAATAAAGGATTGTTTAGTTTAATGCTCGCTGTGAATCTTTAAATTACTGTGTACTCATACAGGTTGGTAACTGGAATGATATGCAGAGTCTTAAACAAAATTGTTGTTTAAGACTCTACATACAACATGCTGTTAATGCGACGTCTAAAAAAATTAAATCGGCCAGCCAAAAAGTGAATAATTGTACCCACCCCTTCATGCACTGTTCTTCTCTTTCTTTCGTTTCTTTTTTTATTTTGTTTCTTCCATGTTTATCAGCAAAGCGCAGCAAGTTTTACGGTATTCCCTTTGCATATGACTCCCAATGAGAAGAGTGCACAATATCGCATTTGATTGCGAACAACAGCGCCCAAAATTGTATTTGGGCAGTATTTAAAATACGAGTATATAGAAAGAAAAAAAAGAACTAAATTTTCAGTATTTTAATACGATTGACAAATACATTAGCCAATATGTAATTAAATGCGAAATACAAAATACTCAAAGTATTTTAAATGCGTACTTCAAATACTTGTATTTGAAGCGCCGCTGATCACTGAGCGCGACTTGTCCATATCATTTTTTTAAATGAGTATTGACCTTAACTGTGCAAGGTATTGGTCATATTGACACTTACGACGAAGGAAGAATAGCATCTAGCACCCGCCGATGTCCTGCTGCTCTTCCGACGGTCCGAAGCGGGGCGCGTCATACGTCCGCAGCGGCTGCTGCAGTGACTCCGCGTGCCATCCTTTAAAGGGGCACTGACACGTCAAAATCATTTTTTTTTTTTTATTATCCGAAACGATTGAAAACGATGCCGGGACATTACCCTCAAAATTCGAAACTTGAAAATTCAGTATTTGTGAATTAAAAAAACAATTTCCAAATGCCGAATTTGAAGTTCCCGCGCGATCCGCGCCAGTACAATGAGTCAAATTTTGCGGTCTCCTGAGACTCGACTTTTGTTCAGACCTCCGCCGTTGCCACGGCAACCCCAAGCGAGATGGAGGTGATGTCACGCCGGCGCGGGAAAGAACCGGTTTCTTTCCCCACTCGCCGTGTTGCTCGCCGACGATGCCGCCAAGTTTTCCGAGGGAGGGTACAAATCTAGGAAGCAACATCACACCGAACTGTGATTTCTGGTATTTCAGAAAGAGGGGCCGTAGGGCGCTCGCAATTGCGTTAAAAAACATGTTTTACGATTGCCGTTATTAAATGTTATAGAAATGTCACCTACAAAGCTTCTAAAATTCCTGATTTTTGACGTCACCGATCAAAAGAAGCGAGGAGGTGAGCGCGGGAAATTTAAACACCAAAAATAAAAAGGCGCACGCGCGCGCGGGGAAATTTTTTTTCGCGATGCGGTTTTTTTTTGCGTGTCTGTGACTACAACTTGCATCGTTTTAGACAATAAAAAAAAATACGACCTTTGGGTTGTCAGTGCCCCTTTAACGTTCAACGGCATGGCCACCTTTTTTTTTTTTTCATATAGATGTTTCGCACAAGCGGTCCTTGAGATGTGGCGTCTTCCCACATCTCAAGGACCGCTTGGAGGGAGGGAGGAAGGAGGGGCAAACATTTTGGTGTGTCGTGAACGGGAGAAGGGGGTCCGGTAGAACGCAGAAAACGCGGCGAACAGTGCACATGGAACGATTGGCCGTGGAGCACCGGGCATTTTTGACCAAAGGAATTAATGTTCCGCGTGCTTCGTTGCCCTTCAATATGCTCCAAGTCCGCCCCTTAGAAAGAAAGTATTTGTGTGATTTTTGAATTTGGAGATGGATCTCAAACACCCCACTTCCGAGATTATTTGTTTATTACCTTTTTTTTTCCTGTAACCTGATGAGGTCGTGGACAGAAGGAAAGAAAGCGATCCGTTAATATGTATGATGCAAGTGTTGTTTCATGTTGCTTGACACTTATCATATTGCCGCGTGCGCAGCTAACCAAGTAGGCAGCACGCTTTGCTCCCACGCAGATGGCCGGGGTTTGAATCCCGCCACCGCTTGACGTTTTTAGAGCGCAGCTCTTAGGCGCCCGTTTCCAGCTTGAGTGGCGTCGCCGTCGCCGTCGGCATAACCGCGCGTTGCATTATGGGACGTTTACCATAATGACGTCACACGTGGCGTGACGCCACGACGGTCACGAGTGACGTCACTCGTAACCGCGCGTTCCATTATGAGATGTTCCCATAATGACGTCACACGTGACGTCACGAGGGTCACGAGGGTCATTCGTGACGTCACGAAGGTCACTTGTGAAGGTCACGACCTTCACAGTGAAGGTCACTAGTGACGTCACGAGGGGAGGGAGGGAGGGGAGGAGGATGGAGGAGGGGAGATGCAGGAGGAGGGGAAGAGGAGGGAGGAGGAGGACGAGGAAAGGAGGACGAGGAAAGGAGGACGAGAAGGTACGGAGGAGGAGGAGGAGGGGAATACCCTCCTCTCCGTACCATCACCTCCTCCTCCTCTTCAAGAGCTGCGCTCTAATTCGGCATTACAGGGAGTTGTAAACGCCTTTCATTATGTAAGTAAACAATTCTAGAACGTTGAAGCATAGAGTAATATAGTAAACGTAAAGGGTGGCCATGAAGCTCCATCGCGACCCAGCTGTTAGGATTCACAACACCCGCTAGCTGGCGCAGTAGTGCCCAATTATTTATACATTCGTTATATTGGTACCATTAAGAAATAGCTTTACTTTGATTTACGTGTTCCTAAAACTATTAGTAGCTTGGAACGTTTTCAAAAATATTACAACGACTGCGACTGGGCACGACTGCCACTGGGAATCACACTTCTTGCTTTGTGATTCCTTCCTTGAAGTTCTTATCTGCTGATGCCCAAACCTTATTGGCTCCGAAGCCACAATAAGACTTTGGGGACTGACCACGCGCCCTGGCACTTTCTAAGCTGTGACCAACCGAACTGCACGATCGCCGATGACTTTTGTGCGCCCACGAGCCCTAATTAGCTCAGTCCGTACGCCATAGTCCTTCATAAGGCAAGTCCTAGGCAGACCTGCGCGATACTCATTATCAACTTACTTGTAATCATCTAACTTTTGGAGCGAATTTATGATTTGATTACCTTCGCAAGGAAGTAATCACAGGAGTAATTTAGTTACTTTTTAATTTGCTAAAATTACTTCTAACCGTCACTATTTTTCTCTCCCTTTCCTAATGGTGGCCTTTGTTTCCACGACCTTCTTACGAAGGAATCCTCAAACCTTGTCTCTGACAAGAATACGGTCTACCAGAAGTGCTGAATTTAGGAGATGAGTAGTACACAATGCGGTGATTATAATTCAATAACGTAGAACACCAAACGCCCGTTTTCAAACAGGCAAAAAATAAGTCGTTTTGAAGGAATCGGAAAAGTAACGGTTGTTCTTTTTGAAGTAACGGTCAGTGACTTTCACTCTCAAGTAATCGAGGAACCTAATTGAATAGTGTTTAACTAAGAGTAGGAGTAACTGTATTCGATTATATATATATATATTTTTTTTAAGTAATGTGTACAAGACTGTTCCTAGGAGAGGCCTACAACAAAAACGAGACGCCCAGACAGAAGAGACGTCATGATGGAACATACGCGACGTACTCTTGAAGTCCCACGTCCCGAGAGTCGAGACCAACCAGCGACGCTATTAGGTTTGGAGCCCGTTGCTTCGCCCCGAAGAAGTTAGTTCACCGCCGAACGGAAGAAGGAAACACGAACTTCCCGAGACGTCGTACCGGCAGTCAAGGCTGCGGAGAACCAAGGCGCTGCAAGAGTCATCCCGTTTCCGCTCATTTTGCCCGGTGTGCGGATGGGCCGGGGCAGACAAAAATACCGGAAAAGCCCGGAAAGAGAGGAAGGGGGCCGAGACAAGGGAGAGAGTAGGGGAGGGGAATAGCCCACGACGACGTATATACCGAAGGCGAAAGAACGCATTTCGGGAACGCAACGTGCAGATGGCGTGCAGGCTGGCCTACTTGAGCGCCAGCGTAATCGCCGGCACAGCGGCGGCGATGGCGCAATTAACGAGGAGGCAGCGGCGGATACTTCGTTTGCGGAGTCCGAGACCCAAACAAGAAAGCAAAGCGCGCGCACTCACCGAGTGGGGAACCCGAAGTTTTGCGGTGTAATTACCGGTCGGGCGGCAAACTTAAGCAACGCTTCGCGCATGGGTTTATCAAACACGCCACGCGCGTGCGGCGTGAAAGACGTTGAAAGCGATTATTCACCACGAACGGCGCCGCGAAATCTGGTAATAAGCGGCCGAGCTCCTCCAGCCATGGCATCGCGCCCGCATGCCTGCGCTGCAGGACGCTCTCGAAGGACCTCCTCCGTGCGTGCGCCGCGCTAACAAACACTCTTCCCGCGCCGCTCGCGCTTCTCGGCTAACGAATGCAGCCTGGGTGCGTACGGCACCACGCCGGAAGGATCCGCGCTTTCGGCGCAGGATTCCTGTCGGCCAAACTATGCTCGTTTTCTCGGCAGTGCGTGTCGCCAACTGTCTTTCGAGCCGAAACTACGGAAATGAACGTGAGAGAGGTTTGACCAACTGGTCACACTGACGCGTAGATGTTCGTCGCTCGAAAATTATGCGGTAGATAACCGCATAATATGTCGGGCAGCAAAGAAATCACACAATAAAAGACATACCGGAAGTTCTACTTTTTTTGTCATGTCGTTATGTGTGCTTGTAGAGTGATCAAAGAAGCAACAACCATATTTGTCGCTTTAAACGTTTAGAGGCTGTTGGTCCCGTATCCGCCACTCGATTTCACTGGTCCCCATTCGTTGCAGCGCTACGTTTTATTTTCTGAAAGAGCCCGGAAACTGTTTGGTGTCTTTCCTTTTAGACTTTTATTCCTTCTTTGCGCCCCAATTCTTTTCAACTAAACAATGATGAGTGTGCGTTTTACGCCAGTATTGTATCGCACGTGACAGTCTGTCCTGCATGGGAGCCTTTTTGGTGGCTCCGTGTCCGCGGTAATACGCGTTCCTATGGATCCCCAGTTGGCGGGTTCGAACACCCACCGAGGAACCCACGATGTGAGGAGCACTTTTTGTGATGTAGGCACGATATAACTCAGAGTTGAGCTACACCTTCTCGGTTCTCTGGTGATGTGACCGATGACTTTCCTTGGTTTGGCACGTAAACACCCAGAAGTTTATTTCACTTCAATTTCCTCCAGCATTAGACGTGAGGAACGTAAAGCGTTTGAAATGGTGCTACGTGAGCACGCCCGTGCGTGCACATGCAAATGTGCTGGCATGGTAAAATGTTTCAAAATTGAATAGATTTTTAGGATCATGGTTTTAGCCATCTACTTTATTTTTTCATTTCGTTTTTTTCCCTTGGTCACAAGCTGTGGAAATTCTCGTGAATCTCATAATGTTTTTGAGATGTTCCTGTTCAGTTACACAATTGCTAAGGGAAACCAGGTGTCGGGGAAAAATCAGTCTCGGCTCCTCGCATTATCCCAAGTTTCGGGGAAGTTTCACGTGCTCGCCAACCACGCAAACGCGCAGACGGTTGCATATGTAGCCGAGAGAATTACCCTTGACCCTCTTACCTTGCTTGAGCATTTCATTTTCGTATCTTATAATGTTGGACGACTTCTCGTTCATCCTTTAATTTTTTGTGCGTAACTGGTGTTGCTTATTTTTCACTCTCCTTACTCCTCAGCGTTCTCCTCACCCTTCGCGTGTCTTTAAAATGAAAACACAGAGACTGGCAGGAAGATGCTTAGTGTTGCCCCTTATTACAGACACAGCACGCACCGGTAAGCTTTAGTTTAGTAAAAGAAATGGAGGAAACCCTCCTTTCGTAACACCCACACCCAAAAAATGCAAAGTACTACCTTCTCCTCCGGTGGATCATGATTCATAGCTGATTTCTCTAAACATGCGAGGGATAAAGAATCTTGTCAAACTTCGGTATACCATAGTAAGCTTTGTGCGTTGCTCTTGGTCACGCCTTACTCCCGCGAACACCGTATGACAGATTGGAGATGTTCGGAACTACACTCTAAGAAATGCCTGCGCGTCTACTTACCCACAAAACACTCGAAGAGGCAATATTTACGATCTTCGAAATCAGCTCAGCGAATGATGAGGCGGAACATCTGTTTCAACATCAAAATTAAGTCTGTGCTGTGGCATTACGCAAAGCAAGCATGACGCTTTGCATTGCGTAATACCGCAGCGCAGACTTCATTTTTAGGTCTAAACGGACGTTCCGCCTCATCATTCGCTGAGCTGATTTCGTAGATTGCAGAGATTGACTCTTTGGGTGTTTTGCTGGTAAGTAGACGCGCAGACATTTCTTAGAGTGCACGTTAATCGTGGGTAGTCATTTCAGGTAATATTTTCATTGACAATGAGTCGTTTTTCATGAATCGTCCGTTTTCAAAATTTGACCCACTCAACCGTTTTTGTTTAAGGGTCCCGTGATGATACTGTTTTTGTTTTTAATTTTACGAGCTGTATAACATGTAGTGTGGCACAAGCACAGAGGCACATAAAGGTGGCAACCCAGAAGCTTCATTTCTACTAGACGATTTCAAACCTAAGGTAATATTATTCCAAATGAATAATTTATTTGTTTTAAGCGCCGTTTTTTTATTATTATTAAACTTTGTTGTTGATGAAGCATCCTGTATATACGGTCTGATCATCAGGAATTCGTCCTAAAGGCCATTGATCCCAGGTCAAAAATTCGCCCCACGGTGGAACCTGCACCGGTTACAAAGTCTTGATGAGAAATCAGTCCGCAGCCGATCCGTGCGATCGAGGGAACAATCAACTAGTCGTGACCCGCGCTGCCCAATTGATTCCCTCCCACCCGCGGAAGTGCAGCAACCGCATCCAAGGAGCGGCACAAACAGTCACCACTCGATTCGGCGAAGCAAACGGGGGCCCTAATCGCCGCGTCAGGTCGGAAAAGAGGGACTATCCCGCGAGCACCGCGAATCCGGGGAAGAAGGGAACGATCGCTGACAGGGCGCTACGGTCAGCCCCGTTTTGGCGAGGGGCTAAGCGGGCCGACCAAGCGGGTTCCGTCCGGTCGGATTCGCTTAATCCGAAGCTCGTTGTCTTTGCGGCGGCATCCTAACGGGGGAGGGGGGATCGAAACCGGCTCGCAGGGCCCGAGCCCCGCTGGTTCCCCCGACCCGCCAGCCCGGAAGGTCTATCGCACCTTTGCGCTCGAGTGCTGAGGAGGGCAAGACCGCAGCGATCTGTACAGAGGGGATGAGGAAGACATTCTGCCTCTCAATGCGCTGGCCCAGATTCGAAGGAATGTGACGTCCACTGAACCGTTTGCCCCCTATTTCAGGGTGGGTTCTACGCGGATCGGGCTCTGGGCTCTTTTCACCTTTTATCACTAATGATCGGCTTTCTGCGAAAACCACTAGAGAAAGAAATATAGTAGTAGTAGTAATGGATGAAGGGGAAACAGAAGATCGGGATTGGAACTTTTCTAGACCCACCTTCAATTGAGAACCAGTTAGTTTGAGGTAGGGGGGAAGTGGTCAGAAGTGGAGGCTATACTTGGTTTCATCAGAAGTGCGCAGCAAAAAGACTGGAACAGATAAAAGCACGGCCACACGTGCTAAAAGCAGTCACGGGTCATTCACCGTGCCTGCTTGGTTTAACAGATGAAAGAACAGGTAAAGAAAGATGACGAATGAGATGACATTCCTCGTTTGGCGCTATTGGATTGACCCCACCGGCTCGTCTGTTACGCTCCGACTTCAAGTGAAACTAAGTATAGAAATAGAAAGAGGAAGGTAAGGAGTGGCAGGGGTATAAAAAGAGAAGAGTGTAGTTTCGAGTATCTATGCCACTTGGCAGTTGCTGAGCCCGGACTTTAAGGGTGGAAGATATGTCGTGCATTTTAGCACGTGCTACACCCTCAAGCTGCAACCTATCCAAGAGAGGTTTCCTTTCGTCCGTCACAGTATAGGGGAGTCGGGCCAAGAGATGTTCGGGGTTCTCGGGAACATCACGGGCTGAGCTGTTTGGGCTAGTAGTCGTATCGAAACGGCGAATGTCCGTCGCAGCGAATGCACACCCGAGTTCTGTGCAAAGGGGGAGGAGGTCCTTGAAAGCTTCGGAGAAATGCGGCTCCCGATGTTGTCACCTTATTTCTTGGTGTGCTACCCGTCCATGGTCTCGTAACATTTTTTTTTTTTTTTTTTTTTTAAATGGAGCATTAGCCCATTAGATGGTTCGGTTCTTTAGTTATATCATTTAATTGAAACATGTTCGCTAGCTTCGCTTAGACTCGCTTCGAGTCCCCGTTTGACTAACATTGCAGAAAAACGTGACTTAGACATTCCGTCATGTGCAATGAAGGTGCGTTAGCACTTGGACACGAATTTTAACCAGCGGCACTTTCTATCAAAATGATACGCAATGTAACGGTGTCACGTTATCTTACGTAACATTACGTCAGGTTAGGTGACGTCAATTTCCTCCCTAAATTTAGCCGGGAAATCGGGTGTCAAGTCGTGACGTCACATGATCCCATGACGTCACCCGACGTCAATTTTCCCGCTGAATTTCCCGGGGGACTCGACTTCACAGTTTGAAGTCGTGGTGTCACGTGACCTGAGGTCACATGACGTGGCCAAGTGACGTGACGTCACAGTATCACGTGACATGACATCACAGGATGTCAGGTCACTTGACATCAATTTTTCTGATAAATTTAGTGGGAAATTCGCGTCGCGTGACCCGAGGTCAAGGACGGTACGACCAACACGAGCATGTAGGGTTCGCGAAGGATTCAGATACAATTTATAAAACATGGAGATGCTGGAGGCGCTACACAAATAACATCTGGCAAAGCTACAGCGTAACGCCTTGGAAAATTTGAGTTCACGCATGATATCCCGAGTCTTTGATCGTGTAAATTGGACACAAATTAACGCGAGAGCACGACAGCAGGCGACCATGCAATGGTAAGACATTTTGAAACGCGAGAGTTTGACCGAAAGTGGAAGCTAGGCCACAGCTAAAAACAGACGGGAACAGTGGAGCAGGCAGAAATGCAACGCTCTCGCCCTGAAAATAGTGAGGGCAGCCTCAATACCACTAGCACATTTGGTAGACGGTTTGTGGCCATATTCAAGCGCACGATTAGTCGAACGTGTGATTATAACCAGAAAACGCCAGACGTGGCAAAAGTAAAGCTTCAAAAACAAGACAGGAAAGAGAAAGAAAACAAGAAACAGAAAAAAAGGAAGAAAAAAAAAACTTTCCTTCATCACAAGGGCGAACAAGCATGTTCAAATCGAAAACCTCCCCCTCAAATTAAAAATGCCAGCCAAGCATGTCGTTCGATTCCTGGGAATCGCGTTTATGTGGCGTACTCGGGGAGGGCCGGTCCGCGGGCCCCTATTGCTCAGCCGAGCTGCAAGCCAGCTTTCGGGGCCGCACTCTCGTGTTAGCATTTCGCCGACTTGGCGAGTTCCGCCCGCGCACCGCAGACAGCGCCGCCGGAGCCGCTTTGCCGCAGGACCACTCGCTTTTCACGGCGCGCCATAGCGTCCGCAAATACGTCGTTGGGCCGAGAGGCGCGCACACCTATCCACGGGCACTGTAACAGTGTCATTAGCGAAGGCAGGCGCCTCTCTTCTCCGCGTTCTTGCCGTCCATTTCCTTCCCGCGAGACCGGTGCCTTCGGTTCGCACGCAATCGTGCTCGAAAGGAATACAGCCGGGAATGAGGCAGGCTTAATGAGTTCTTTGATGATGGCGTGTTCCCGGGTCCCCGCCACTGAGCTTCGTTAGCGACCAAGCGCGGCGCTGCGGTGCCATTACGGCGCGGCACGGATAGCTGTTTCAGGATGAAACTAAGGTGGAACTGCGGCGGAGGTGTGCGGTGGGGGAGGGGGCCGTCACGGGGAAGAGACGCCTTTGTGGTCAAGGTGCCCTTCCGCATTAGCGCCGACGCGCAGAGGCCACTCGGTGGGCGTGCGCCCTTACGACGAGGCGCGGGCAAAAGCGTTACTTGGGACCGGGCTAGGTCACAGTGCTGTCCGAGGCTCGGTGCTGACAAAACGCCACAGAACAACACACGTCTAGAGACGGCACATCCACGAAACTGTTGGCTGACGAAACGGCAAGAAGACGAGATAGCAAGCGTCAAGTACTACGCAAAAAATAACACCCATTATTAGTGCAGGCATCTATGAATGCAGGCTCGTACAATTTAAAGGCAGTAAATAGTCATATCCTTGCATCGACCACAAGGGTTGCATTTTTTGATGAGTTGTTATCAGTGACTTTTTTAAAGTCAATCTATTTTTTTACAGCGGAGCTGTTAAGGGCTATTCCCCAGGATCGTGTCCGTGTATGTCGACACAAACCTACCTGGACAGCTACCGCCATCTATAAGCGACGGCGGCAAGCACACAACCAGTATGGTTTCCGCCGTCGCTCGTAGATGGCGGCAACCTTTCCAGCTATAATAGAAGAGTGGAGAGTTGGGCGCGTTGGTGGGAATTCATCGTAGGAAACAGCGCGAAAAACAGGCGACGACGAAGAAGAAGCACACAGTGTGTCGAGTACAACTCCGCTGGTCTTCCTTCTTCACGAGAGTGGAAAGGCTGAACGATTTTTTCTCTCTTCTGTTTAAACTTGGTTGGAGTTGTGTTCGGTTGGTGGGCTTTCTGGACATCCAGCGATGTTCGTGTGCCCATGACGGCTTGTACGATCCGCCTAAAACAGCTCGAGCTCCAGAATTTCTAAATGAATAGTTTTCTATCAACTAAATAATGAGTACCATGTGTGGGTGTCTAATTATAGCCCTAGAAACATATCATGCTGATGGGCCAGAATTTGCTCCCCATGATGTCATCGTCTAGTTAGTTCATTTACTTCAACTTTTCTTTGCGCAGTCACTGCGGGCGCTTAAAATGTTTTTGTCATTTATTTTTTTTTTTCATTTTTTGTGTGTTTGTTTTATTTTTTGTTGATCACATTCAGTATACGTTATGATTTGCATAAATGTAAGCAGTTCGAACACGACAAAATATTGGCTTTTAAAAGCACAACATTAAATCAAGGGTATGTGTATGTGACACACGCTTTCATAAAATATTAATTTACCTGATGAATATCTAACTCGCCAATCTAGGATGACACCAGACAGATTTCAATTCAAGGAATCCCTTCTCACGCCATAGAGCAATGTCGGCCATTGTAGGCTAATGCGCTGCATGGTTAAGTAAGCGACTGGCTCAGATTAGCTTACTAGTGTGCAACAACCACGGGGAGGCTAACTAGCGACGAATGCACGCAGTATACGCATAGCAATCGCATGGTGCATTGGAAGTTTTAAAAGTAAATTATGGGGCGACAAAAAAAGATCATGGGTGATATCATTTTATTTTGCTTAATTTCTATTACTTTGCAAGTTCCATGAAAGTTGTACATAAAAAGCAGCACGAGAAAAATACACATAAACGAGATTATTGCTCGTATGTTCCGAACAAAAAGCCACCTGCGGTTTTAATGTGGAAACGCTTCTGAACTGGCCAGAATGCCACCTGGTAGGAAGTTTTGTTCCGATATCACTTGGGCAATTTCGACTTGCAGCCCAGCGTGTGAAAATCATAGTCCGTCAGGTATGAGCTGCTTCTTTTGCTTCGACAAGCGAGCAGAACACGCGCCAAACGCACCAACAGATACATGATTGCAATGAATCAAACATTGATTTTCATTGATACCGAACCGTAAATAGACACCAGGGTCAGGCAAAAGGGCACCAGTTGTTTGCTCGATAAGATCTGGTTTCTAGTCCTCTTGGTGATACGGAATATTTTAAAGAATCACAAGAGTCGCGACGCCTACTGCGCGACACGAATAACACAAACACAACACGCAATCTTTTTTTTTGCATTTTGCATTTTGCATTACTACATGCTACAAACACCAATGGTTTACCGGCTAAGTTAAAGAGAAACTGAAGCGGTTCTGTATTTAAGGAAAAGCCCTTAAATAGTCTTTATTTGGCCTCCAGGATCACGAATATCGAAATAATTTTTCAATTTGGTGCACAGAAGCTGCAGAAAATCAATTTCAAAGCACCACTGAAGCCCCTCCTTCCAGGAGCGTGACTATCATATACAACATTTTTGGAATCTCCGCTCTCGCGCATCTTCAGCGCCTATCAAAGTTATGCACGCGCACTCTTGCTATTTTCATAAAGGTCAGAAAAAGTCGTCACGACTGGTGTCAGCCATAGAGTTATTATAATGTACGCTAGAGGTTCAACTGGCGCTAGTGTCTATGCGACTTCCGTGACGCAAATTGAAGCAGACAGCAACCAGTCTACTTTTGCGGTGCTCCTGTGCATTCCTATTGGAAAACGCGCGTGCATTTTGTCTCTTCGCCGGAAAATAACACGAAGCACTTTGGTTATTTGGGTCGTACCGAATAGCATGTACCTTGATTAACACTGTAAAAGTGTAATTGCTTTAGTTAGCGCATTTTTCTTCATCAGTGAACGATATTTAACTTCGCTACATTTCAGTCCCAAACGTGTGTTCCGCAGCAGGTGTGTAAAAACAAGCGACGATTAAAAGCAAAATTAGAATCGAAACGAATATAGAGTGTGTTCAAGGCTCGCCAGCATTCCGGTGACACTTATATATTGATAATATGCCAGTCCTGTCACTATATGAAAATGACCCCGTCGTGCATGAGCGGATAAAAACCTTCAAAACGTGGAGAACAAAGTCCGTGGGCTATGAAAGGTGTCTCTTCGTATTGTTTTCTCTGCCGGGCAGCTTTTATCGCGAACTTGTTCTCAAAGATATCGAGCGCGCGGATGATATTTTGAACGTAGAACAAGCAGCTTCGCTCAGGGCAGAAAGAATAAAACGGTACTTACTTATTTAAAATCGGAATAGATTACGTGGCCTTCAATTTATTTTGATCGTACATGCACTGCGAGTTACTGATCCAGTGTTACTGCGTAGTTCTTGCCGCCGCTCTTGATTTTCCAGATGTCCTTCGTTCGTTTGGCATGTATATCCCCCATGCTGGAAATCGCCGACGCCGCGTTCGCGCTAATAGTGTCCGACAGTGCACATAAATACACGTACGAAGCCGTTTTAGCACCGTTCTTAATGCGATGAATTCGAAAGAAAAACGCCGTAACTGACCAATTCTTTCGTCGGCCTGACTGAGAAATGTTCCAAGCTATCTAGTACGTACGAATTATTCGGGATATTTGCTCTTATGATCGAGCGCAGGGAGAAAATGCACTCACTTTTTCACATAGAAATGCATTACCGGAAGTTAATTTTCGACTGGTTGCTGTCTGCTTCAATTTGCGTCAGCACACTCAAGCCAGTTGAACCTCTAGCGTACCTTATAATAACTCGATGGTGCAGCGCGGGGGAATGTACCTGGCAAGCTTGCAATTGCACGCGCTGCCCACACGAGCGACACGCGCTTGGCGGCCAAAAGATCTGGGTATGGCGTAACGACTGGTCGGAGGTTTTTCGTGTCTTTTCGCGTTTAGTTACATCTTCAATTGTACGTGCTAACTGCGTCGCGCTGTGTACAACTCTTCAGCAAAAGCACATACGAAAAAAAGTTACAAAAACATAATCTGGAAGTTTTATTACAAAATTAAGAAAACGATATTTATTGATAAGGATAGCCTATTTTCTATAGCTATAATTTCGCATGAAGGGGTTGAGTAACGACTGGAGACGAAATGTCGGAATTTTAGTTCTATAGTTCGTTCGACTATGAACAACGGTACGCAGGGTTACCATAACGTTGGCTGTAGGCGTTGTCACTTGCTTTTCAATAAAATATGCAAGTTTGTTGCGGTATAATACATTATATAGCAATTTCGTATTGTAATGCAAACTAATAATTGGGAGTGGCTCGAAAACGTTCATGGCGTGAAAGTGAGTTTTAGCATGAGCCTCACATGGAACGTTTCCGATGATGCAGACGGCTTAATTGTGTTGAGAGAAACGCGCGAGCGCGTAGCTTCAGAGGCTGTCATTCTAAACCTAGAAATAAGCATTTCAATGTTTCCAAAAAAGCATTGTGTGGAACGACGCATAAACCCAAGCTCCACGCTACGGCGAACGAGAAACAGCACACGTCGAAGAGCGACCAGGATGGAGAATAAAAGTCAAGATGATTTAAATCGTGATTTAATTGAGGCCAGTTAAAACTAGAAAGGTAATGTCAAATATTGCAAGCAAATTAGAACGTGAAAGAAAAGCAAATAAAGCTTTTAGCCAATTAAAGAAATCAACTTGTTTTGTTTTAGTATGAGAGGGTTACATAAAACAAAGAAGTAATTCTTTCTTCCGAATTGTTATCAGTAATCAGACGAATTAATCAATCAATCTGTCAGGTGTAGAAATGCAAGTAGTGACAAAAACCCACTGTTTTCTAGTTACAGTGATTTAAATAAAAATAATCTGATTTAAATCAAATAAATCTGATTTAAATCAAAGAAGTCTGATTTATTTCATTTTTTTTAAGCATGATTTTTTTTTTTCATCTTGCTAGCGACAGTCAGAAGTTTCGAAATGGTCTGTGGTCACAGAGCGACAACCATTACTAAACGTTTCCACTGAACAGGGGTTACCCCTTAAAGGGATGCTGAACCGAAATCTGGATTCCACAAAACAAGGCGGCAAAAGCGTGCAACGGGATGCTACAAACACCAAAACATAACTCATACAGCGATATCTCAAACGGATGACCGTATTTTTCAAGAAAAGGAGGCGCATTTGACAGGTTAGTTGACGTCATGTTTCTCCGAGAAGGAGAGGGAACGGCCTCGCGTCTTCTCCGCCTCGCCGCCTTGAGGGAGCGAAGCGAAGAGAGGAGGAAACTAGGTACCTTGACGTCACGCGCCTCATGGCCTTGTTCAATCTCGACCTCTTTTTCTCGAAATACGGCCGTCCATTCGAGATATCGCCTTACGAGTAGTGTTGTAGGGATTGTAGCGTCCCGCCTACATCTCCTGCATTGTTTTTCTGAAATCCAAATTTCGGTTCACCATCCCTTTAAAGATGTTTTGAATAAATATCAAATTGCCACTCGGTGATATCAGAAAAGCTCGAACAAAGGGTGACTGGTCGACATTTTTAATTCACATTCTATATTTATATGTAATCTTTTGTTTTATAGTATAGAAAAAGCAACACATATTTTCGTCAAGAAAAAAAAAATATCAGGACACAAAAAATTGTAGATCATAAAGAGATGGACACTACTTTCATTTTCGTGCTGCGCCGGTGTGGTGATGTTTGATAGTAAATCACTTAAGTATTCATATAAGTAGAGGTGTAATGCTTTTTGGAAACATTATGTAAGTGTGTAAGTTGTTAGAATAATAATAATTGTTAATTTTGGTATTTTTTATTTTATACAGATGCTCACATATGGCACCTTGAGCGATTGTCTGTGAGCTAATGTTACAAAGATTAAATTTTAATATGGTGTTGTCCTCCCACACAGATATAAAATTATTCAAATATCAAGATTTTTTCGTAGTACGGTTGCCGAGATATTAGCACGCAAACACGTATTCAAGAAGTAAAAGCAAAACTTTCAAGCGGCAACTAAAAAAAGAAACTTCTCTATTGTATAGTTGCGTCCATCCCCGTTAAAAAAACATGTTCATTATGTGATTGAGGAAGGAGATTCAGTCCCTCTACGGAGCCACTTTTTTAGTCTGCTCGGGCAGTGCCCTACACAGAAGGCAATTCCGACGTCCAGTTTTTTCATATTCATATTTGTTTTCTATCTTATTATTGTTGTATGAGGTTATTTATAGTTAAATAAATAGCTTCTATACATTAAGAGTGGGACAATAGTACATACAATAATTCAGCGTACCAAGCGGTTGCATTACAGAACATCGATTTGATGTAAGATCGCGAAGCTGTTGGCCGGTGGAAATTTTCGATTTAATACATTTTATGAACATGTGCCTGAACCATATCTAGAATGAATGGCTTCAGTGCTAAGTAAAATAATAAAAAGAAATATTAGAAAACAAAAACATCGTACGCTAGGAAAGGCTCGACCCGAGCCCTTTGTGAGCACCGTCGCTGTGATCAAATTTAAAGACATGCTAAAAAAAAATAATAATGGGAGAGCTTTAGAGATGTTTTTCGGAACCAACTGTGGATCATGTTTTGCGAAGTTTGCAATTTCCAGCTAAAACGAAAACTCTCCCTTCAGCAACCCGTCATGTACGGGAACGTCGGAAGCTGTACTATCGCATTGTACATATGAAATTGTAGATGTTTCACCAGCTCCATTTAATCCACCTAAAGTGTTATAGAACAGCGTTTGATTTGAAGGCGCTTCGCTTGCGATTCACTGTCTATAGTTATTGCCACTTTGTTCAAATATGTATGGCAATATTGCTAGGCAATTGTGTTGCATACGTGAAACATTCTAGCATCACACAGGTTTAGCGATGCTCTGATTTTCGCGTATGCAACACAACTGCCTTAATAGTTCTTCCTAAAATGAAGCGATACTACCCCTAATCGGGCTAACAAACCTGGCGATCTTCCAGAGCCTTCCATACACTCGGCTCGTCTCCCTCTGTGCGCTCAGGTGGTCGAGCTCCTCCTCGCCTACCTTATACTCCTCCTCGCCTACCCTTCTGGTCACGTGACCTCCCACCGCTAACCAATCAGCATCGAGCTTTGCGGCCACGCTTACCAAACTTCACTTATAAGGCTTCCCCGAAATACTGAACAACTAGCCAAAGAATGTTTCAGGTTTTAAGTGGCACCGTAGCGGGGATGTATTATACTTTCTCGATCACTATGCAGTGGTTCAAATATAAATATTTTTATCGCCGTCAGAAATTTGTTTTTCGGTGTTGATCACGTGTTTCCGTGTTAATATCAACCATACTACAAAAATACTTGATAGCTATGTAACTTTCTCTCTGCGTGAAAAAATAATGTGCTATTAAAATTTCATCTGTGTCATTCATACTATATCTCATAAGATAGATTCCTTCAATTTTCGCAGATAATCGTCCAAAATGTCATGTTCGGGCCATTTCTTAATAGAATACATATAGCACAAATACAACTTAATGTTCCTTTTGACGACTTACCTACACTATTATATTTTTGAATAAATATTATCAGACGTTTCATTATATTATCACCGAAGCTATTTACTGAAAATCATGACCACTCCGGCGGTGCGCGAAAATGTGAATGTCCACCTCCTCATGATCTACAACTTTTTTGTGTTCCGAGCTTTTATTTTTTATATGGATTTTTTATATTATATATTTGGCAATGACATCTAAAAATACCGAGTAAAATAATTAAATATGTCGACCAGCCACCCTTTGTTTGCTCTTATCTGAAATTACCCCACCAGAGCAAACACCTCAGTGTAGATTCTGCCCGGCAAATTCAAAGTTCACACCCAATTCCCGGGTTGCACAAGGCTCATCTATAGCCCCAGTGTGGTTCCCGTCAATATGCCCTCGGTTCCCTGACATCGAATTATCTGAACCCGAACCGAACGCGTCAGCCGGAGTTTCTCGAAAGCAGCTTGCACCGACCGTTCGGGATCACGGTATCGTGGCGCCGCCTAGGAGGAGAAAGGCGGACCACGCAGCTGCTTCCACGCTGAGTCTCGCTCGGAGGAAATTCGAAGCAAACCGACTGTGCAGTCCCGTCTTGTCCGTGGTCTTCAGAAAAACACGAGGAGACGAGGACGGACGTGAGCTAAGAGCTTGATTACCTCTTTAATAGTGATGGACCGAATCTGCCGAACTTCATATTCGGCAAAGAGTCGGCAAAAATTCGGCAAATGTGCGAGCACGCGCGAGTACGCGACGGGACCATGGATTGCAAAAGAACGCCGTGCGGTCGTGCGGTTACCATCGTACAGAGTCGTACAACCAGCGGTTACGGCGAGGTGAGGAGTAGGAAACACGGTAACCGTGCGTGTGTGAGCCTTTGCGAGTGTGGTTCTCCTCAATATTGTTTTACCTCAAGCCACAGAAGTACGACCAGTAATTTACGCAGTCCACTGCGCAAGGGACAAATGATGCGGTACATAGGGTGACCATATTCCTCAAGGTAGAAAACGGGACATTCCAACAAGGGGGAGTTTGCAAAAAAAAAAAAAAAGAGTCGTCGATCGGCTTCCGTGCGAACTTCGTTGTATGGCTGTATCATGTGCTATGTTTGTGACTCTTTTTGATTGAATTATACCATGCAGAGTTCCAATAAACAGTCCCCTACGTGAAAAAATGCTTTCTTGTCAGAATGTGATTCGTCTGGAAATGGTGTCCTGTGACGGATGCTTCAAATTAAAGCAATATGCAACGCGAGAACGCGAGGAGCATAAGGGAACCAAAATACCATGGGGGCCGCCATCTTTGAAAGCAAAACAACAAAACAGAAGCAAGCGGTTTAGTTCGCGATATGTGGTGAGGGGCGCTGCCTGCAATAATACTCTCAACACCATGCTTCCTAATTACCACAGGCGTATTCTGCAGTGGGCACACTGTATATGATAAACCGTGGTTCGGAGCGTAGAACATTCGGACACACCAAAACTAACGACGAACCGCGTGAGCCACTTCCGACCGCACGGTTATACGTGGATACGTGTGGATACGTGGATACGTGTGGATACGTGTGGCAGAAGCCGAAATTATTTCAAAGATAATATAATTAAGGCCTCTGTAAAACGGTAGAGTGCAAAAAAAAAAAAAAAAGACGGTGACGTTAAGACGTTTCTACGAATGCTTCAATATTCCTGAAAGGTTTGAAGACTCGCTTCGAACACATACGCGGAAAGTTACCTTGACCGATCTATTTATTGACCATGCACGCTAGTCAGATTTAAATGGAAGACCAAAAAATTGCGGTGGCTTAGTTCGGCTATGCCAGGATATAGGTAGCGTGAGCTTATGCGCACAAAATGAGAGGCGCTATCAAGCGGCTCCGGTGCAGCGTCAGACTTGGCTACTGCGCAACGGAGGCGCACAGCTGGGCACGCGGCGGCGCCAGTGCGTCTGCCGCGGCTATGACGTCACTCCTCTGGAATGCGCAGACCGGTGAGGCGCGCGCGGCGGCGGCGGCTCCTGCGCGCCAGCTGTGCGCCGTGTGACGTCACTGCTCCTCGCGCATGCGCAGCACGGCTCTTTGGGGGCCACGCGAAACTGCTCAACCTCGGTCAGTGTAGCTCAAGCTACAAAATTCTTGAACCCACTTGTTGACGCAGGAAGCTGTCAAACTTCTCAGATGTTCCGTGCTGTCTTGGACCGCGAGACGGAATTCGTCGATGTGCGACGCCGACACCGGCACGCCACCACACCGCCGTTCAGTTGATAGCACGTCAGTTCGTTTTCAGGCGAGATGCATGAACAAACCTTTTCCGCAACGCTAACTGACGTTTCGGCTTTTCAATCAAAGTATTTTTATTTATTCGCTGGGCTAAGCATTCTAAAAAGAGCAGCGTTCCGAATGTACGCTATGTCAGCGCTACGTCCGTGTCACTTCTTTGTGTGGTCCTCGTCTTTTTGCGCTGTTTTTAATTCCGAAGTTCCGAATGTCCTCTCTTCTCGACAGCTTTTTTTCTCGCTGTGCTGTTGGGACGCTATCGCTCGATAGTTGAATTCGTTTTCAGGCGAGATGCACGAACAAACCTTTTCCGGAAAGCTAATTTCTGTCTTGGCTTTCAAATCGTATCGTTTTTACCTGCTGTATTAAGCGCTAATCAACTGAAAAGAGGCAGCAGTCCCGCTACGCCTTTCGTCCCGACGGTCTCGACAACAGCGCAGACATCTTGTTTGTAGACCTAACGTCATGGAGGGAGAAGACGTCACTCGCGCTCCGAGAAATACTCAGTTCACGAGGAGCGCGCTCATGCGACTAAAGACTATTCGAAGATAAATTGAATTTCTCCAAAACATGCTCTAATCTCACAGTTGAGATCAGAGCATGTTTTGGAGGTCTGTTTTACTTGTTTTTCACACCTGCCAACTCGGCAAAATGTCATCCCTCACGCTTACGCTGTGCTGATCAGTATACATGAACGGCAAAAGTAATGATGTAACCACACACGATCGCTGACGTGGAAAACCTAATCCCAGCACTCCAAACCCCAAGAGGCTGAACTAAATCAACCTTCCTCCTCCCACCTTTTCCTCTTCAGCAGAGTAAACGCTGGAGAGGAGACAACCTCCTCTCCAGCGATCGCTCTGCTACAGATGAAAGAAGTAGAAGGACTATAGATCACTACGGTTGTGGAATTTCCCACAAACGCTGTTCAGAGGAGAGCGTTCGAGACCGTGTCTGACATTTTGTATCGGTGGCGCTGCCGGCGAGTTAGGCCGGTAGCTAGCAGACGACGCGTCTGCTAGCTGTAAAAGTTTTGACAAAAGCGATATCATAAATATTTCTGCACTTTAAAACCGCTTAGAGGTTTCTTCGTCGGCGGTTCGGTGAATCTAGGCTAATTTAGTGTAAATGCGTCCCGCGTGTAGGAGCGCGTTTTTTGTTGTCTTCTTTTTCATTCCAGATTTTTTTTTTTTTTTTGCAATCTTTTTTAGGCACAGGTTTTGAACGTGTTTTGATACACAAGCCAGATAAAACGTTATAAACGCGAACATTCCATCTTGGATGTTTACTGACCAATAAATATTTGGCCCTTTACCCGGTTGTATTACACAGAATGATAGCGGCACGGAGCATAGGGTAATTAAGCAGATTCAGAACTCCTATTCGTCTGATCGGGTCAAAGAAAACTTGTATTTGATTGATTGACACTTGTTGTCGGAAAACCCGTGAATCTTGTTGACCGGGGCGTCGACCGCGAGGCCATCATTGGATGTCCGCCGTCGTGAATTGCCTTCCACATTTTGACGGAGAGCATCTCCCGTTAAAATATCTGTATTTTAACGCGAGACGTCATTATGATGCGGCAACTATTTCAACGTCGAACTTAAAAAAAAAAATAATAAAAAGTATTAAGTCTTCAGAAAGTAACACTACGGGTGTGAAAATAATGTTTGTAATTACTGGGTCGGCGGTCCAACCGCATGTTTGATGTGGGTAATTATTCGACCAAAACACCAGACGTTTAAGATGCCAAATATCGACCGCATGTGACCGTGTTTTGTGAGTAGGCCTTCCGCTGAAAATACGAAGGCTTAAAAAGACAAAAAAAAATGTCATGCTAGTGTGCACAAATGTTACCTAATAAAGCGGCTTGACGTCTGGACGAGGTGGCCGAGAGGTTAAGGCGATGGACTGCTAATCCATTGGGCTCTGCCCGCGTGGGTTCGAATCCCATCCTCGTCGATACTTTTTAAAAATTATTTGTACTCATTCAAACTTTTTTATTTTCTTTAGGGTGAACCAGTTTGTGAGTTGGGCGCATATATTGCACGCTCACTTCTGTACAAAAAGAATTTGTTGTAAAAAAAAATACATATATATAAAATAAGCAAAGCCAGTCTTTTCACTTTCTGGATAAAAAAAAGTGGATGTTTTCTTCTTGTTTCTTCCATACGTGTGTAGTAAATCTACTGAAGCAATTAAATTAGTGTAAATCAATTACCTTTGCTTCTAAATTACAGTTCATTATCTTGGAATACTAGTAGTTCTAATTGCATTTTAATTTTTGCTATTTGTAATTTTAAGGTTTGCTTTACAATACAACCACTTTTAAAATCCTATACGTGTGTAGTAATTCGACTGAATCAATGGAATTAGTGTAATTCAATAATTACCTTTGATTTTAAATTTCAGTTAATTATCTTGTAATAATAGTAGTTGGTATTTAATTTTATTTTTTGGCGTTGGTAATTTTAAGATTTTCTCAACAATTACAACTATTTTTGAAATACCATACGTGTGTACTAATTTGATTGAAGCAATCAAATTAGTGTAATTCAATTACCTTCGTTTCTAAATTGCAGTTAAATATTTTGGAATATTAGTAGTTGTTATTTAATTTTAATTTTTTTGGCGTTCGTATTTTTAAGATTTCCCATACAATTACAACTACTTTTGAAATCTCATACGTGTGTTCTAATTTGACTGAAGCAATTGAATTAGTGTAATTCAATTACCTTTGTTTCTAAATTGCAATTCATTATCTTGGAATAATGATATTTGTACTTGCCTTTTAATTTTAGGTGTTCGTAATTTTAAGATTTGCTTTACAATTTCACCGCACCTACTTTCGAAATCCCATACGTGTGCAGTAATTCGATTCAACTAATTAAATTAGTGTAATTCAATTACCTTTGTTTCTGAATTGCAGTTAATTATCTTGGAACAATAGTAATTGCAATGGCATTTTAATTTTTGGCGTTCGTAATTTTAAGATTTGCTTTACAATTGCACCGCACCTACTTTCGAAATCCCATACGTGTGTAGTAATTCAATTGAACTAATTAAATTAGTGTAATTCAATTACCTTTGTTTCTGAATTGCAGTTGATTATCTTGAAACAATAGTAATTGCAATTTCATTTTATTTTAGGCGTTCGTAATTTTAAGATTTGCTTTACAATTGCACCGCACCTACTTTCGAAATCCCATACGTGTGTAGTAATTCGATTGAACTAATTAAATTAGTGTAATTAAATTACCTTTGTTTCTGAATTGCAGTTGATTATCTTGGAACAATAGTAATTGCAATTGCATTTTAATTTTTGGGGTTCGTAATTTTAAGATTTACTTTATAATTTCAACTACTTTTGAAATAATATGGGTAATTTGGTACCACTGGAACTCATTCTTCATAAACACTGAAAGGACGTGCACTGCGCCCGGCTTATTAGGCTTTCGACGAATGTGTGGGGGAGTGGCTTTCATTCAACTCCTTTTTTTTTAATTTCTGTAAAAATCGCAAGTAGTGATTTATCAACTGCTGTATCTTCGGAAGCTGTATCATCGTCGAACGATGATATGTACTTGATAATCATCCGTCAGTGTAGTTATCACCGTTATCACTTTCTTCCTGTTCTGCACCCAAAGTATCGGGCTGCCTATACACCTTTTCCACAAGCGCGCAGCCATCTTGAATATCGTCACTTCTGGTATGCGGTAAAACATCTTTTTGATCTCTCGCCGCAGCTGGAAGGTGTTTACGAAAAATGCGTGATTGTCACACATTCTTGATTTGCCTCACCTATATTTTTTCGCATATTCCAGGTTCAAACGTTCTATTATTTTTTCGCCCCGCATACCAGATATGGAACCCACGTGACTGAAAACGACAGGAAACAGAAAAGGTCTATAGACCGTTTTATCGTGAGTAGCGCAATTTCGAGCGAGAGAGAAAAGGGGAAAGGGCTACCGGCGCTTTTTTCCTTGCTGGATCGTTAGAAAGAGTGAAAGTCCCGGATGAGAGGCTTCGTCGGTGTTGGGTGAAGGCCGTGCTCAAACTTCGTTCGCGCTTTCTTCTCTGTTTTAAACTCGCAAACTTAATTAGAGCCAGGGGCTTCGATGGCGACAGTCCCCTGGTCATCGCGACAGCATTGCTCGGTGATGGGGTGCACGAATAAACGACAGAAAGCGCCGAATACTGTCCGAGGACCTATGTATACCTTGCATGGGATCCGACAAGGCGAGTGCGGCTACAATATTTTTAAGCTCCATCGCTTTCCGCATGACTGAAACTGATGAAACATTTATCAATTTTTGCTTGCAATGGGCCTATTTTAACGTAGCCGTTTTTAGTAATCAACAAGCGATACGCGACTCGGGATCCTCAATTAACTTTATAAACACCCGGAGCTGCCACCGATCATTTTGCTGCGCTGCTTTTATCTAGCGTGTCCGTGTTCTTATATTTCCTTGCGGATGAACGACGAAGACGTTCTAGATATACGTACTTTATTTATATCGAACCGCAGAAAGCCTCAAAGCAGCCACGAATTATTTTACTATTTGATGCAATATTTTCAGTACTCACCTCTAATTTCTATCGCTGGTGCTTCCGCTGCCACTGTTCCCCCATAGCCGCACTGGCGGATGCCATGACTCTAAGAAAGAAACGTACACACTGAGCTCGAAAACGCAGATCGCAACACACGAGACGTACCCTGCAGCGAACATCCAGCGCTTCAAAGCGCCAATCAACGGAAACAATCCACCAGCGGCAGTCCAAGGAGCGCTTTTGCCAGCTCCCTGGTATCGCGTAGGAGATCGCGATTCAGGATAACAGATAGAACTAACTTTTCAACAATTTCCATCCACACCTGGCGGCGGAAATGAGCCTTCAACGAAGTGTCGTAGATGATAAAATAGAGTCAATGTCACCCCTGCAAAATATCAATATTAAGATTAATTCAGTTACAAAATCTCAGCGATATTTGCCACGGAAACTACGACTTTCAGAGAAGCGAAGTAAAATATATAACACTCTGCTATTTTGCAAAAAAAAAAAAAAAACTTAGAATAGAGAACTTATCAGCTTCAAAAGCTTCGAATTTAAACGCCAAAAACGCATTTGTACTCCGCAATCTCCGCAGCAGCCCGTAGCCCGCTGCGGCGATTGCGGAGTACAAATGCGTTTTTGGCGTTCAAATTCGAAGCATTCGAAGCTGATAATAAAGCACCAGCTGAGAAGCTGGTAAGTTCTCTATTCTAAGTTTTTTTGTTGCAAAATAGCAGAGTGTTATATATTTTACTTCGCTTCTCTGAGAGTTGTAGTTTCCGTGGCAAATATCGCTGAGAACTCGCCGTCACACAAACTCATGTGCATTAAATTGAAACAGTAGCGGTGAATTATAAACGTGTGTATATTAAGTTTTGTGAGGTGCTGATTTCCTTCCTTGCATCGATGAAGCTAGTGCCGAATCGTCTTTCTATTAGGAATCATGAACAACAAAGTAACCGCGGCTTTGCACATGTAGAAAGAGGCTCGAAACTGATGTAGCCCAAACGAAAATGAAGAAATCGTCGAGCGCACTCCCGCGTCGCAAGTTTCGATTTAGAATTTACTGATCGCGTTCGTTTTAATGTGCTCTCAAGTAGTGCTCTTGAAATAAGGGCACCCAACTAGTGCAAACATATGTGATCGTTCTGGTAGGTACAAACCCTGGTTCAGTTCGTGTTAAAGAAAAAAAAATTCCTCGGTGAACTACTGCTGCATTGAAAACGGCACGTCTCCTTGTCAATCGGTGTTTCGGGGAGATGCTTTCAATTCTGTAGAATTTCCTAATTGCTGTAAATAATGCTGTCTGCATGGAGTTTTGAGTTTGTATTGTTTACTTGTGCAGTACATATATGCTTTCATGTGCTCTATTTTTCATGCCTCTTGATGTCCTTGTGACCTATCGAAATTAGTTGTACTAAGCTGTGTGTTCGATCATCGCGTTTCACTCGTGCCCTAAAAGTTGCCATCCACAATGTTTCTGTTATAACATGCCAGTACTCCGCAAAAAAAAAGGGGTCGTCGGCCCCGCTTCATGCTTGTAAATCGACCGGCTTCCGTGCGAACTTTGTTGTATGGCTGAACCATGCAAAGTTCCAATAAACAGTCCCCTACGTGAAAAAAATGCTTTCTTTTCTGAATGTGATCGTCTGGAAATGGTGTCCTGTGACGGGCGCTTCAAATTAAAGCGATATGCAACGCGAGAACGCGAGGAACATAAGAGAAACAAAATGCCATGGGGCCGCCATCTTTGAAAGCAAAACAACAAAACCGAAGCATAAAAAGTGGTTTAGTTCGCGACAGTGGCGTACCAACTTGTTTTTGAGTGGGGGGGGCAAACCAGACACCCCCCCCCCCCCCCCCCCGGCCGGAGGGCGGTGCCCTTGGTATCCCTTGGGCGGCGCCGGCCAGTGTTTGCCCTGCCCAGTGGCGGCTGTTTCAGGGGGGGATGGGAGGGGGGGCAAAACACATGCCATGCCCCTCCACTCTGAGAGGGCGCTTGCCCCCCCCCCCCCCCCCCCCCCCGGTTGGTACGCCCCATGGTTCGCGATATGTGGTGAGGGGCGCTGCCTGCAATATTACTCTCAACACCATGCTTCCCAATTACCACAGGCTTATTCTGCAGTGGGCAAACTGTACATGATAAACTGTGGTTCGGCGCGTAGAACATTCGGACACACCAAAACTATCGACGAACCGCGTGAGCCACTTCCGACCGTACGGTTATGACGAGCCCGGCATCTCAAACGAATGGCCGTACTTTTGGAAAAGAAGGGCGCGATCAAGCGAGGTCTTTGACGCCATTGTCCTCCGAGAGAATTTGAGAATGAGGAGAAGCGGCCTTGCTTCTCTCCTCGCTTCGGTTCACCAGCTCGACTGGGACGTAGCAAAGGACGTCGCGACGAGGAGAGGGAATGTGAATCGTGACGTGACTTGTCTCGTCTGCTTCGTTGACCGTGTTCAATCGCGCACTTCTTTTCCAAAAATACGGCGATCCGTTGGAGATATCGCTGTATGAGTGATGTTTTGGGATTTTGCAGCGTCCCGCCTATTCGTCCAGCCTTGTTTTGTGAGCTCGAAATTTCGGTTCAGTATCCCTTTAAGAAGTTTCTACGAATGTTTCAATATTTCTGAAAGATTTTAAGACTCGCTTCGAATACATACGCGGAAAGTTACCTTGACCGATCTATTTATTGACCATGCACACTAGTCAGATTTAAATGAAAGACAAAACTCTCAGGTGTTCCGTGCTGTCTTGCAGCGCGAGACGGAATTCGTCGATGTGCGACGCCGACACCGGCACGCCACCACACCACAGTTCAGTTGATAGCACGTAAGTTCTTTTTCAGGCGAGATGCATGAACAAACCTTTTCCGGAACGAACTGACGTTTCGGCTTTTCAATCAAAGTAATTTTATTCACTGGGCTAAGCATTCTAAAAAGAGCAGCGTTCCGAATGTCCTCTCTTCTCGACCACTTTTTTTCTCGCTGTGCTGTTGGGACGCTATCGTTCGATAGATGAATTCGTTTCCAGGCGAGATGCACGAACAAACCTTTTCCGGAAAGCTAATTGCTGTCTTGGCTTTCAAATCATATCGTTTTTACCTGCTGTATTAAGCGCTAATCAACTGAAAAGAGGCAGCAGTCCCGCTACGCCATTCGTCTCGACGGTCTCGACAACAGCGGAGACATCTTGTTTGTAGACCTGACGCTCCTGGAGTGAGAAGACGTCACTCGCGCTCCGAGAAATACTCAGTGCACGAGGAGCGCGCTCATGCGACTAAAGACTATTCGAAGATAAATTGAATTTCTCCAAAACATGCTCTAATCTCACCGGTGAGATTAGAGCATGTTTTGGAGGTCTGTTTTACTTGTTTTTAACACCTGCCTACTCGGCAAAATATCATCCCTCACGCTCACGCTGTGCTGATCAGTATACATGAAGGGCAAAAGTAATGATGTAACCACACACGATCGCTGACGTGGAAAACCTAATCCCAGCACTCCAAACCCCAAGAGGTGAACTAAATCAACCTTCCTCCTCCCACCTTTTCCTCTTCAGCAGAGCAAACGCTGGAGAGGAGACAACCTCCTCTCCAGCGTAGAAAGAGGAAGAAGGACTATAGATCACTACGGTTGTGGAATTTCCCATAAACGCTGTCCAGCGGAGTGCGTTCGAGACCGTGTCTGACATTTTGTATCGGTAACGCTGCCGGCGAGTTAGGCCGGCAGCTAGCAGACGACGCGTCTGCTAGCTGTAAAAGTTGCGACAAAAGCGATATCATAATTATTTCTGCGGCTTTAAAACCGCTTAGAGGTTTCTTCGTCGGCGATTGGGTGAATCTAAGCGAATTTAGGGTAAATGCGTCCCGCGTGTAGGAGCGCGTTTTTTGTTTTCTTCTTTTTCATTCCAGATTTTTTTAATCTTTTTTAGGCACGGGATTTGAACGTGTTTTGATACACAAGCCAGACAAAACGTTATAAACGCGGACATTGCAACCTGGATGTTTACTGACCAATAAATATTCGGCCCATTACCCGGTTTTATTACACAGAATGATAGCGGCACGGAGCATAGGCTTGTTAAGCAGATTCAGAACTCCTATTCGTCTGTTCGGGTCAAAAAAACTTGTACCTGATTGATTGACACTTGTCGGAAAACCCGTGAATCTTGTTGACCGGGGCGTCGACCGCGAGGCCATCATTGGATGTCCGCCGTCGTGAATTGCCTTCCAAATTTGACGGACAGCATCTCCCGTTAAAATATCTCTAATTCAACGCGAGACGTCAATATGATGCGGCAACTATTTCAACGTCAAACTTAAAGAAAAAAAAAACAGATAATAAAAAGTATTAAGTCTTCAGGAAGTAACACCACGGACATGAAAATAATGTTTGTAATTACTTTGTCGGCGGTCCAACCGCATGTTTGATTTGGGTAACCGGTCGTGCTTGTTCATGTGTGGGCACATAATTTTTCCACCAAATAACCAGACGTTTAAGATGCCAAATATCGATCGCCTGTGACCGCGTTTTGTGAATATGCCTTCCGCTGAAGGTACAAGAGCACAAAAAGGCAAAAGTAAAAATAAGTCATGCATCTGTACACAAATATCACCTAATAAAGCGGCATGATATCTCGACGAGGTGGCCGAGAGGTTAAGGCGATGGACTGCTAATCCATTGGGCTCTGCCCGCGTGGGTTCGAATCCCATCCTCGTCGATACTTTTAAAGAATTATTTGTACTTCAAACATTTTTTTATTTTTTTAGGGTGAACCAGTTTGTGAGTTTGGCGCATATACTGCACGCTCATTCCTTCGCGAAATGAATTTATTGTAAAAAAAATATATAAATAAAATAACCGCAAGCCAGTCTCTTTTCACTTTCTGGATACAAAGAAGTCAATGTTTTCTTCTTGTTTCTTCCATACGTGTGTAGTAAATCTATTGAAGCAATTGAATTAGTGTAAATCAATTACCTTTGTTAATTACAGTTCATTATCCTGGAATGATAGTAGTTCTAATTGCATTTTAATTTTTGCAATTTGTAATTTTAAGGTTTGCTTTACAATACAACCACTTTAAAAATCCTATACGTGTGTACTAATTTGATTGAAGCAATTGAATGATTGCAATTCAATTACCTTTGTTTCTAAATTGAAGTTAAATATCTTGGAATATTAGTAGTTATTTAATTTTAATTTTTTGGAGTTCGTAATTTTAAGATTTCCTATACAATTACAACTACTTTTGAAATCCCATACGTGTGTTCTAATTTGATTGAAGCAATTGAATTAGTGTAATTCAATTACCTTTGTTTCTGAATTGCAGTTCATTATCTTGGAACAATAGTAATTGCAATTGCATTTTAATTTTTGGCGTTCGTAATTTTAAGATTTACTTTACAATTTCAACTACTTTTGAAATAATTTGGGTAATTTGGTACCACTGGAACTCATTCCTCATAAACACTGAAAGGACGTGCACTGCGCCCGGCTTGTTTGGCTTTCTACGAGAGTGTGGGGGGAGTGGCTTTCATTCAATTCCTTTTTTTTAATTTCTGTAAAAATCGGATGCAGTGATTTACCAACTGCTGTATCTCCGGAAGCTGTATCATCGTCGAACGATGATATGTACTTGGTAATCATCCGTCAGTGTAGTTATCATCGTTATCACTTTTTTTCTTTTCTGCACCCGAAGTATCGGGCTGCCTATAGACCATTTGCAGTATTCCCAAGCACCCCGGCCCGCACTCAAGGGATCATGAGAACGGTGTTCCTTCAGCTCCCTAGCCATCGCTAATTTTCGACCAAGTCCATGGTTACACAGTTTTTGAGCGTAATTCGATATCACCCTGAACAAGCACCTGATATGTCATATCACTTTTAAAATTGCTCGTCAACGTCAGCATTTTTGATACTGCGCATGCGATCCACCTTTCAACCTGGCCAAGCTGCAAAAATCTCTTAGAATATTATCCTTTTCGTGATTATTGTTTGAGCAGGAATTGCTTAAAACGCCGATAATTCACAACTCTAAAAACCAGGATCTAGCTCGGAGTCCATGGGGGTGTTTATAGCATTTTTAGCGTTTCTAACTTAATATCAGCATGATAATAATGTAAGAGATTTCTGCAGCCTATCCAGGTTGAAGCGTGGACAGCATGCACAGTATCGACAACGCTGACATTGAGGATAAATTTTAAAAGTGATATGACAGGTCATTGGGTATATCAGGCGCTTGTTCAGGGTGACTCCGAATTGCACTCAAAGCCAGTGTAACCAAGAATAGAGTCGAAATTACCGATCACTAAGGGGCTGAAGGAACACCGTTCCCATGATTCTTTTAGCACGGGCCGGGGCACTTGGGGGATATAGCAAATGGTCTATTGGCGACGTGAGCGATCGTGACGTCTGCAAAGGATGTCTCATCGACGGAAATAAGAACTTCAATTTTGACGGCGTTAGCAGTGTTGCTTTGAGAGCGCTGTGATTTCAGGCTTCCACCATGCCCATTACAAACACCATCGAACTTGTTGTTCACAAGGTAATGACGTCACGAAAGGTAACCGAACGAGGGCGCCACCGAAACATCTCGCCGCTACATTTCGAGCGAGAGAGAAAAGGGGGAAAGGGTTACCGGCGCTTTTTTCCTCGCTGGGTCGTTAGAAAGAAAATCCCGGATGAGAGGCTTCGTCGGTGTTGAGTGTAGGCAGTGCCCGAACTTCGTTCACGCTTTCTTCTCTGTTTTAAACTCGCGAACTTAATTAGAGCCGCGGGCTTCGACGGCGACAGTCCCCTGGTCATCGGGACACCATTGCTCGGTGCTGGGGTGCACGAATAAACGACAGAAAGCGCCGAATACTGTCCGAGGACCTATGTAGCTTGCATGGAATCCGACAAGGCGAGTGCGGCTGCAATATTTTTAAGCTCTATCGCTTTCCGCATGACTGAAACTGATGAACCATTTATCAATTTTTGCTTGCAATGGGCCTATTTCAACGTAGCCGTTTTTAGTAATCAACAAGCGATACGCGACGCGGGAACCTCAATTAACTTTTGTAAACACCCGGAGCTGCCACCGATCGTTTTGCTGCGTTGCTTTTATCTAGCGTGTCCGTGTTCTTATATTTACTTGTGGATGAACGACGAAGACGTTCTAGATATACGTACTTTATTTATATCGAACCGCAGAAAGCCTCAAAGAAGCCACGAATTATTTTTGCTATTTGATGCAATATTTTCAGTACTCACCTCCAATTTCTATCGCTGGCGCGTTCGCTGCCGCTGTTCCCCCGTCGCCGCACTGGCGGATGCTATGACTCGAAGAAATAAACGTACACACTGGGCTCGAAAACGCAGATTGCAACACACGAGACGTACCCTGCAGCGAATATCCAGCGCTTCAAAGCGCCAATCAACGGAAACAACCCACCTGCGGCAGTCCAAGGAGCGCTTTTGCCAGCTCCCTGGTATCGCTTAGGACATCGCGATTCAGGAAAACCGATAGAACTAACTTTTCAACAATTTCCAGTCACACCCGGCGGCGGAAATGAGCCTTCAACTAAGTGTTGTAGATGATAAAATCGAGTCAATGTCACCACTGCAAAATATCAATATTAAGATAAGTTCAGCTACAAAAGTTTACAAGCTGAAGCAGCAACTATCACGAGAAACCTCGCACGCACCTTGCGGGTGCGTGCGTTCGGTGCGCGCTCCATTCACAAAATGTTCCGAGCACAGTCGAGAGGAGAAGAAGAAGCGAGGAGGTAGCGGCGGGAGATTTAAACGTCAAAAATAAAAAGGCGCGCGCGCGCGCGGGGAAATTTTTTTTCGCGATGCGGTTTTTTTTTGCGTGTCTATGACTACAACTTGCGTCGTTTTAGACAATAAAAAAAAAAAAACGACCTTTGGGGTGTCAGTGCCCCTTTAAGACCCTTGTGGATTGACACGGCTGAGTGTATGGCGACATAAAAAAAAAACCATAAAATGAAACAAATATCCCAGTTGCATTTGTTCTGTCGCGCACGGACTCGCCAAAAATAGCTTTCATTTCATCGATTTTACTCCTAAAAATAGTACAATGCTTTCTTAAAAACCTCGAAAAGTTCTATTCGCCATAGAATAAAAAAAAAAATGAAACATGGCAATTTAGCCGCGTTTTAGCATCCAGACTTGCGCGCCTACGCGGGCTGCCGCTGCCCACTGACGAGAAAACACACAGCCCAACGCAGTCGGGCAACACTGACGTACACTCTCAAAACCAGGGACGCGCGTTGTAAATAGCTTCGTTCGATACTGCCGTTGGAAATATCTATAAGAACACGTGCCTTATAATAAACCCTGTTCACAACCTACCATGCCTTGTCTGCCGTACGTCGTAGCAGTGGCGACGAGAACGAGTCAAAGCGGGTGAAAAAAAAAAACGTGTTGCATCTGTCGCGCAAACATGACTTACCAGGTGCCACAGTTTGACAATGGAAAGGACAAGTGGGCCTCGTACACCATCCGGATTGCAGCCTACTTCGAGGGGAAAGCCATCACCGACGACGCCAAGAAAAGAGCCCTGCTCGTATCAGGCCTCGGGTCAAGGACAATTGAAGTGCTCAGTGACTCCTAGACCTCCAAGGGAGTCTAGGAGTACTCGTCACAAGCCAACTCGTCAGAGCCAACTCGTCATAGATGAACTCGTCAAATAGGGCAAGTCGTCATAGGGCATCTCGTACACGGGGAAGTCGTAACAAAGAGCAACTGGGCACTTGCCCACTTCGTCACAATTTTACCTTTTTCGCCGTTCCTGCGTTTGCAATTCGACTTGAAGATTTAATAAAAAATCATTTACATCTAAAAAAAGAAAACGAAATGGCCTTATATAATTTTTCTTAAAAAGAGCTTCTGGCAGCTGCCATTTTGAGAGTTTGTGCGTATGGCGCGTGCTTTGTTCGCTTTCTGGAGTGACAAACACGCACGTGCTGGGCTTTAAATATCCCACGCTGTGGCGTACCTGCAGTGTATTGCCGGCGACAAGTAAAGAACGCGCACGTTAGCTTCCGCCGTGCTTTGGTTGAGCGTGCGCGCTCGTGCTATGAATGGAAGCAAACTCATTGGCCCATGGCCGACTATAACAACCATTCTGAAACATGAAAATATTACTTCGTTAAGCTTCATGAAATAGTACTTGCACCGGTGACGTTGTGTTCTTACAATGTGCGCGTCTACAATGTAAGACATTCTACAACCCGAGACTGAGGTTTACAAAGAGGGACAAATACAAACGTCTCAACTTGAAACGTTTGTATTTGTTCCTCCTTCTAAACCTCCATAGTCACGTCGTCTTTAACTAAAATAGGCAGGAATGAAACGGCAAGAACTGAACATTTGATAGAAATCAGTGAAAGGAACGTTACAATTTTTGTTTATTCGCAAAATGGGGTAAATGTGGAGGTTGAGATTCGATGCTATGCGCGGTTTTCTGCCAAACATTTCTGGCGATGCTTTATTTATTTATTTTTATTTATTTATTTATCAATACTGCCAGCCCAATATAAGGCCAAGGCAGGAGTGGGGTGATACAGTGTCATACATGCAAATTATAAACACAACAGTTCTAAACAAAAAGCAATCTTAGCACCGAAAAATAATATCTACGACTTATTCGAAAGAAGAGAATCAATCAATATCAACAGTAATACAGTAACCAAATGTAATACTAGTAATAACAGTAACAGTATAGCAGTGAAAGTGATCGACCGTCAAAAGCGGTCGATCACTGTCGTGGTCTCTCAGAACTCTTACAATGCGCTGATTGAGAGCCCGGTACTTGGCTGAGGGCGGACGGTTGCTGACCAGCATCCAGCTGTGCGATCCTCATCCTTGCAGGGACTGCTCCTTCTGTACGCATCCAAGGAAAGACCAGATGCTCGGTCTGGTGCAGTTGATATTCGTCTGAATATAATCAGAGATGACAACTGATATAACTCAGCTAAGGAAAACGGCGATACGCTTAATATAAAGATGATATAGACCTGGAAGCTGCGGTGCCATGCTTCGGCTGAGTTGTTCGTGCGAGGAAAACCTTTTATGACCGATCTGTGGACGGACTACACGCTCGTCGGGAAGATGGCAGACAACAGCCCATTCCGTCGACGACGTCCGATGTACGTGTCCTCGAAGTACAGTGGAAGGGGCATGGCTTCGGGTGGAAACAATTCCTTGAGATCTTCGAGGGCGTCGGGTACCTCCGCAGGTGGGGAAAATGCCAAGGCAGGCAACATCCTCACCTGGAATGGAATAAACATGGTGCTATATGAATTAGTATAATCCTTAACTCACAAGCAAACGCACGAACTTACCAGAACCACGAACTCTTCATCTGACCAGTAGCGTGCCAGGAATCCAAGCTTGCAGACCTTACGGTAAACCGCCTGACAAAGGTGGAAAAAAACACCCTTGAACCCGTGCTTGCGGGAAGATGTTGCCACTGGCAATGATAACGCGGACTCAAAATCACAGTACACCAGTTCCAGCGCGGGCTGCACGAGGACGCTCGAAAGTACAGTGAAGAACCTGGAAATGCACCACCGGTCGTCTTAGTCAGTCACGAAAATTAACAAGTTTACCATTCAAACTTAGTTTCAATATAATTCGTACCTTTGGTAGGTCCCTTCAGTTTTGTGTGGAAGCAGAGAGTACACCAAGGGTAAAACCGCGTCCTAGTACATGACATGGATCGTGTACACTTGAAAAAATACAGACAGCGTGACTTTAAACGTCCCGTCCATGAACCACACCATAGACCTTGAAAGTAAATCAAGGTTGCGCTCTGTGCGAAGACTAGAATACGGTTCCGATCGCCAACTCCGCTGTCGTGGACGACGAAGGATTCCTTCTTTAAGAGGACCTGCAAATGTGAAATCAAATAATGCTTATCGTAGAACACGACAAAACATTAGCAATTTGCACGTGATTGTTATTTCACATTTCATACCTTGTACTCATCCGGAAGGACGAGATCCTCTCGTGTTGCAGGAATGGAGTACGGATTACGGCTTTGTTGCTTTTGTTTCCGCGTGGTACGGCGCAATGTGCTTGTAGCTGACATCTGTGAAGCCATGTGTGCGCTTATACACGCCGCCGCATCGAGCAGATTTTGTTGGAGTTCCTGAGTTCCCTCAACTTGAGAAATAGAAATGGAAAATAGTTATATTAAAGCAATGTTTCTAAAACTGATTGATATGAAGCTATCCGAAACGAGACGACTTACCAGCCGTTTCCATCATCGCACTCCGCACTTTCAGAAGGTTGATAGACGTCGGATCTCCGGCGTGAGTGTGCTCTCCTGTCCTCCTGATGACATCGGTGATGTCTCCATCGGTGGTGATTCTCGCCTTGCAATGCTTTCTATCTCTACAGACCCAGTACACAGCGTCGGGGTCTTCTCGGCTACGCGTATACGAATACCCTTCGTACAGAAGCATGGGAGCGCCACGCTGGGTTTTAGTTAGCTCCATCTTACAAGACGCGATTGTGCTATCTGAAGTTCCGCACATTTCGCCGCTACATATATATACGTATTCGAAGCCACTTCAAAGGAAAAACCTCTTTGGAAAATGTTTCCTTCACTAGAATTTCGGTAGATCCTGTACAATAGAGAACAAAGAATACGCCTCCAAAGACGAAACCTAGCTGCTAAGCTTCCTAGCATCTGGTGTGGAGGTCTGCATATCACAGAGTGACCGGTTTTCTCATTGTGCAGTAAGTGCCGACCTAGGAAAGCTTCCAAAAAGGGTCAAATAACAAAGGGACGTCGAAAGTAAAGATAGCTTTGAAAAACCGATCACAACAGCCCCCTGCAAACAAACAAAAGGAGAGGCCAAGTTTAAAACTGGGACAAATAGTTCGATGCGACAACTTTTCAAGTCGAAGCTTCCCCCCCGCCCCCCCCCCCCCCCCCCCGCCCTCTAAAAAAGTCTGTGACGAACTTTCCGATTACGAGAAGGTCACTGTGACCACTTCCCCTACTACGGGTTTACCTAGAACGAGATGCCCTCTTTGACCAGTTCACCTATGACCAGTTTTCTTATGACGACTTGGCTGTGACGAGTGGGCCTGTTCCCGCTCCAAGCAAGGTGAGCGAATTAACCTACAAGGAAGTCGTGACAACTTTGGACGATTTTTACGCGCCACCACCCAACAAAATAGCCGAAAGCTCTAAGTTCTACCATCGAGTTCAGAAAGAAGGGGAGTCGGCGCAAGAGTTCATAGTACAACTGCGACGTCTAGCCGACAAATTCAAATTTGGAACTATGCTGGACAGAATGATACGGGACAAAATTGTGTGCGGCATTCGAGATACGGAGGTGCAGAAACTGCTGCTGGCACAGCCGAAGCTCACATTGAAAGAAACTGAAAGCATTGTGCGGGCCGCGGAAACAGCAGCGCAAGATGTCAAGGGAATAAAGCAGTCTGAGTCTGCGAAAAACCCAGAATTGAACAAGCTTACAGAGAAGGTAAAAAAATTCAAGTTCGGGAAAATGGAGAGACGTTCACGAGGGCAGACAAACTAATGTGGAAGATGCGGAAGCTCAAGACACGCTACAGAAGCGTGTTTTCAGCGTGGCCGGAAAGGTCATGCAGCCCTGATGTGCCGTTTCAAGGGCAAGAAACATGCCAAGGCGTGTACGATATACGGCAATGAGTCCAGCAGCGATGATAGAGATATGTCACTGCAGTTGCTAACCTTGAAATCCCCTTCTGCCACCGACGACAAGTTGGTTGCACCTGTTCGCCGGAAGTTTTGCTGGGGCGGTGTTGACATCGTCATGGAGGTGGACACTGGTTCCCCGGTCTGCGTGATCTCAAGAGACGTGTTCGAGAAACATCGCCAGAAGTGGCCAAAGAGGAAGCGTTCAAGCCTGAAGTTATCGTGCTACCTGGTAAAGTTTCCTATGGCAGGTAAGCTGACGCTTGAAGTCCGGTACTGTGGTCAAGTGGTAACTGCGACATTGAAGATTCAAGACTGTGTGGAACCAAGTCTCTGTGGACGCGACTTGATACAGAAACTCAACTGTCTGGGGACGCCAGTTTTAAAGTTAACTGGTACAAACGAAACTACGCAGAGTGAAGAGCTAAAGAAACTACTCTCCGCGCACGAAAAGTTGTTCAGCGACGGACTAGGGTTGCTAAAAGGGCCTCCAACGCATCTATATGTGAAGGAAGGTACCGTACCCAAGTTTTTCAAGGCCAGGTCCCTGCCATACGCGATGCGTGACAATGTGTCTACCGAATGGACAGGCTGCTTAAAAGCGAGGTTATCCCGCCTATTCCCCATGATGAATGGGCAATGCTCATTGTTCCTGTGCCAGAAAACGACGGGTTCATAAGCATTTTCAGAGGTTTTAAAATAACCGTAAACCCAGCCTGCAGCACCGAACAGTATCTACTACTATTAATTAACCAGTTCGCGTCACTGAATGGGGGTGAGAAATACAGCACCCTAGACCTTCGAGATGCATACAATCAAGTGCTACTAGACGAAGTGTTCAAGAAGTTGACTGTAATCAACACCTACCGCGGCCTGTTTTGCTACAACCGGCTCCCGTTCGGCATTTCATCTGCTCCCGCCATCTTTCAGCGCAAAATGGAGACCCTGCTGCAAGGAGTAGACGGTGCACAAGCATATCTCGATGACGTCATTGTCTCTGAGAGACAGGATGACAGTGGAAACCATCTCAAACAAGTGCTCCAGTGTTTCCAGGAGAACGGAGTCAAGCTGCACAAAGGGAAATGAAACTTCTGGCAGGACGACGTCTGCTATCTCGGACACTGCATCAACAAGGATGGCCTGCATCCTACTGAAAAGAACTTGACGGCCATAATAGAAGCAAGGAGTCCAACCAACGTAAGCGAACTGCGCTCTTTTGTAGGGCTGCTCTCATATTATGACAAGTTTTTACCAAATATGGCTACCCTCTTGGCACCATTGTATGAGCTTCTAACGAAGAATAAAATCTGGGTGTGGTACGAGACAAAGGAGGATGCGTTCAGGAGGTCTAAACAAGTACTGTGCAAAGCAGACGTGCTCACACATTTTCACCCGTCTAAAAAGTTGCGCCTAGAATGCGATGCATCGCCTTATGGTATTGTGGCGGTGCTGTCTCACCGTTTGGGAAGCCTAGACATACCAATAGGATTCAGGTCACAAACACTTTCAAAAGCAGAAAGAAATTATTCGCAACTAGAACGGGAAGCACTAGCCCTAGTCATCAGAGTGGCGAAGTTCAAAGACTATTTGTAGCGACGAGCGCTCACACTCGTAACTTATCACAAGCCTTTGGTGGGACTGCTGATAGAGGATCGACCAACACCTGTGATGGCAGCGGCCAGAATTCAGCGTTGGGCTTTGATGTTGGGCGTATATCAATACAAAATTAAGTACAAGCCAGGACCCCAGAACCAGAACGCCGAAACCCTTAGCCGCCTTTCAGTAAACATTCCCGAGGAAGTTGCTAAAGAGTTGCCAGAATATGTGCTCTCGCTGAACCAACTCGATCAGACCGTTCTCTCCGTTCAAAGACTGCAGGCACTGATTTCTGAGGACCAGCTACTGTCGACAATGAAAGCCTATGTGTTGGAAGGGTGGCCAAGGCAACTAGATTATAACGATCCGCGGATGCAACCGTACTTCTACAGGAAGCTGGAACTGGCCGCGTCTCAGGACTTGCTCTACAGGGGACTTCGAGGGTGTCGTACCCCAGGCTGCCCAGAGACCGATGCTCCAAATGCTACACGAGGCCCATCAAAGTTGTGAGGCAATGAAGGCGGTCGCAAGGACGCTGTTCTGGTGGTCTGGCCTCGATGGTGAGATCAAACAGCTTTCCCGTAATTCCAGTTCGTGTATCCAGGCACAGCCAATGCCTCCTGTCAAAGCTCCTGAGAAGTGGCCGGAGACTGGCGAGAAATGGTCACGGGTCCACCTAGACTATGCGGGGACGATAAGTGAAGCCATGATATTGGTCGCTGTGGACTCACACTCTAAATGGATAGAAGCTGTTGTCATGGGAAATTCCACCGCAGATTCCACAATATGTGCTGTGCGGAATTCCGAGGACCATCGTGACAGCCACTTCGGAATTCCGAGGACCATCGTGACAGACAACAGAACCCAATTTACGGCAGAATCGTTCTTGCAATTCATCTCTGAGAATAACTTACGGTGCGCCCCAAACTTAACGCCGCCACAAGATGGTCCGGTTTCTTCACTTTTGAGTTATTCCTGAACCTAGCGGTCAAAATAGTTGGTGAAGATTGGCGTTTCCGTTGAAAACCCAACTAGGGGAAGGTATTCCAGCAGCTGAAGCTACCAATTTATCTTTGGGTAGCATGCAATAGATCAATATTTGCGTAACCGAGTGGCGGCGTTAAGTTTGAGGGGCACTGTACATCTGCGCACAGCGCCATACCACCCACAATCCAATGGCCTAGCAGAAAGAGCTGTCGGAACGATTAAGGACGGCCTGAAAAAGGTCAAGCAGGGCGGCTTATCAAAGCGTCTGACAAAAAGAAAATAAAGAAGACACTTAAGACTGCTTTCGTGTAGGAATGCAAAACTTCCTACAAGCAGCGCGCCACGTCTTCCTATCGAACATGGCGCTCCGGCGGTGACATCACGCTCCCCCCACTGTGCAGGCGCGGCGAACCCCGCCAGCTTCACGACGGCTTCCGTAACGATGCATCTGCGTTGGTGTGCTTTTCTTTGTGTTTTATTTTTTCTGAAGCGCGTCGGCTTTGACCTTGAGCGCCCCGCCGACTTCCGTGACGAAGCATCTGCGTTGCTGTGCTTTTGTCCAATGGGAATTTAACTGCCGTTTCGCTGCTACAAACGGCAACGCCGGCCTCGCTCATGGGACAGTTAGTGCTTTCGCATTAATACTATAGATACCTAGAAGTGGATCTGACGAAAGCATAGTTTTCCTCTAGTCAAAAGCTAATTGTTGAGGCTAATTTCACACAAAGTCTTGCTTCGCACTTAGCATTGAGGGTAGAAGCTCTAACAGCTATGCACCATTGGGCATGAAGCGTTCAAGATACGTTGCCATTCCCATGATGCATCGCAACTTCTTTGATGTGGGATGTGGCATATGAACAGTGGCCGACAGCTTGGCTGGTCCTGGTCGGACATGATTGTTTTCGATTGGGTGTTTTGAGAAGAAAATCGTCTTTGACGCTGAAAATGCACCTTTTTCCTTGTTTAGCGTGATCTTTGCTTGAGCTAAGCGTTCGAGGACTGCTCTTAGGCGACAGTCGTGTTCATCTTCCGCCAATCCCCAGATCAGAACGTCCGTCTATGTGGAATGTCACTCCCAAGAGGCCCAAAAGGACATCTGCCTTTTTTTTAAGTTTTTTTTGGCGCCGAGGAGATTCTAAAGGGCAGCCTGTTAAAGCAGAATTTTTCGAATGGTGTTATGAATGTGTTCAAAATTCAACTCTTTTCGCTTAGCGGGATTTCGGCATCGATTTTTGAAAAAAAAATATCATTGTTTTCTGGAGCATTCCCACTGAGTGTTCCACTTCAGGAAATTGGGTGCCATTCCCTTTGAACACGTCCATTGAGTTGTGTGAAGTCAACGCAAATACGTATTGGCTCCCGAATGCACCATTGGGGCCTTCGGGCGCCAATGGTGCCATTGTGGCACACAGCTCTATTGGTTCAGTCACGGGTGAAAGGACTCCCATTTTTGTTTCATCCTCTCTAATTCTGTTAATGTATTGTTGAAGGGAGGCAAAGGAGCTCTCCGAGGTAATGTCAAGGCAAAGGGCGCTGCATCAGGCGCTAGATTAACTTCGTAGTCACCTTTCATGGGGCCGATTCCTTGGAAGAGACTGGGGAACTTCGTATTGGGGTATATTCTCCGCACTTAGCAGATTTAAGGGAGAATTTTTAACTTAAAAAGGCGGTAAGTTGGGCGAGTTGGTTGTTCATCTTCAAAAGTTGCGCTGTTTCCACTTTTGAAGAGAACTTTGGCTTTTGAATAGCGGGCTTTCCCAGCAGCGGAGTGTTGAGATGTTGATGAATGTAAACTTCTTCGCTTTTGCGGTCTTTAAATTAGAGGTTTACGAAGGCAACCTCTAATGTTTGAAGAGACTTTCCGTCGGGTCCCTTAAGTTGGCGCCTTGGCAAATGAAGAGTAGTGTCTTTGAAGAGACGTCTGAAAAGGCCTTCCGAGATCACCGTCCCATCTGCACCGCTGCCGATCTTGAATATTACCAGGCGGTTTTGAACAAGTACTAATAAATCGGGATTGCGAGGCTGTGCCAAGAAATCCTGGCTCCCGCTCATCGCTGTTACTCGTTGCTGAGTTTGGCTTCGATACCTTCTTTAAGTGTCTGTCGTACAGGAGTTCTTCCTCTTGTTAAGCGACGATCCTGGCATTAGACGTCGACCATCAAACAGTCATAAAGTGGCCTCTTTTTTCGCAACTCCGACAATTCACATTGATGTCCGCACCAGGCACAGGATCGTTCTGTATCTTGAGTCCTGTACTGGTAACGTCGTGTCAACGTCCGGTCCCAAACCAGTACAGCTATTTGTAGCACAGTAAATGTTATACTGGCGTGAACTTGGTCTACTGATTCTGTACTTTCTGGGTCCCGTATTTCTTTCTGTAGCGGTCGGACAGTCTCATGTTGTCAAGCGGTTGTCAGTGTCTTCAGTAAGTCCAACGTCGACTCCAGTTGTAGTTTTTTCTGAAACCTCCCTGTGTCGCAGGGAGGTTTCAGAAGAAGACAGTCTAAATCATACAAAAGACAGTCTGCATACAAACTCGAACGCGAGTCACCGCGAGATCCGTGCTTCGAATGCCGAATGGCAATGAGTTCAAGGAGAAACTTGGCACGCGGCATTCGAACCACGAATACTGCGGTGACTCGTGTTTGCAGACTGTCTTTTGTATGATGTTTGAGCAGTGTGACCCCGCCTTCAGTTCACCGTAGTTGCAGGTATCAGCTTGAGCATGCAAATTCGTTGCAAAATCTTCCACATATTCACCTTCTCCCCGAGTTCAGGTGCTGAAGCCTACTCTGAAATATTATGTTGTGTCTTGGGAAGAAGTAGGTCTCGTAATGCCTGTGTCCCACTAGAGCGACAGACATAGACAAAAGACAGCGACAAGCCTCAAACCCATGCAGCATGCTCGCAATGGTACCTTTGGCACGCGTTTAGTCGTTCGGTGCTCGTGAAGTAAGCACGAGCGATTGCAAGCCTGCCAAAGATACTCTCGCGTGCATGATGCTCGTGTTTGAGCATAGCCTCCTTTATTCTACAAAGCCTCTCAAATCGCGAAAGACTCTGGTTTGAGGCTTGTCATTGTCTTTTGTTTCTGTATGTCGCTCTAGTGGGACACGGGCATAACAGGTCAAGACCATTTCGATCTTCATAGCGCTTGAAGAAGTTAAGTTGGACGTATCAAAAATGTCTTCAGCCGGTGTCCCCATTACGTAGACAAGAGTGTCGACCTGCTTTTCTTCGACTTCTGCTTGAAACTTCGAGGCTATGCGGTACCGAAGAAAGCAATTCTTCCATCCGGGTCATTCGTTAGGAGTGACGAACGTAAATGGCTCGGGTGGAGCTATTTGAAACGAAGCCATTGTCCGAATATTGCGTACCTTGAGGTTGACCGGCGAAATACCGTGACAGCAGCTTTTTGCGGTCGCTTCGGCAACAGAAGAGCCGGTTGCTTCACGTGCTGAGGAACTAAGTCTGGCCAACGCCTCCTCTAACTAGATGCCTGTCATACGAGCGCCGCGCGTCCTGTGTACCCTCTCCTCCCTCTCCCAAACGGCCGAAACGACCGCGAGAGGCGCTGGCCTCCGACCACGTGACGATGACGACGTGTATGGCAACCAGGACAAATATCAGCTGCAATATCTGGAGAGTGACCTGCTGGCCCCCGCGCTATGCAATCCTATAACATTTTCCTATTTTTCAGTACTCTATTTATCTATCTCCTGAAACTCATCACCAAGAAATGTATGAAGCCTCTCTTCAGCAATTGTGTTCTGGGAGTGACGGACAGGAATGCTGCCATTACGCTTTTTGAGCGGAGGCCCCTATCCCGCAAAGTGTTGAAGTTGTAGAAGCATCTGGCGCCTACATGTTGATAGCAGAAATGCCCAAATAAATTTCTGCCATGCACATGAATTTGCATTGCTGACATTTTTTTTAATGTAGAATATGTTTCGGAAATGCCTTTTGAAAACCGCACGTGAACGCAGTTCCTAAAACACAATTTGCATAATAGCTGCGACATCCTAAAAACTCGTATTCATAAACTATTCCCTCGTGTAAGAATTGACGGATGGATGAATATGACCTTACTTTCGTGGGTTCAATATTTTGCGAATGGTGGGTTGCGGAAATATTTCGCGGGCAGAAAATTTCGCGACTGTGAGATGTATACGCTTTTTCAAGTCGCGAACATTACGTACTCGCAATTAATATATCGTTTACAGTATCATTAAGAGGCGATTAGCTGCACCAGCACTATCTAGTCAGCACGGAACAAGATTTTGTGCATATCTTAACAAACAAACAAAGAAAAAACGCGCTCTACGCTCAGGTATAGACACTTTCAGGAAGCTGTGCATGAGCGCTGCCATAACCGACCTTCAGATTTTGTTTCCTCATATTGCGATCACGTCAATTCATCATTACCACGACAGAACAGGTTATTATTGTTGTAGATTCTACCGTCTCCTTCTCCGCGGCATAGGCCTTTGTGGAGGCTCGTCAACGTTCGCTGCTGTGGCTCGGTATCTTGGTATAAGGCAAGAGAAGGTCAGCAATGGCGGCTGTTATCCGGCGCGTGTTTAAAGCGTCTATAAGCGAAGAGACACGCCGAGCGCCTAGAAAGGGGTGCGGATAGCGCGGAGCAGTGTCGGAGGCGGGCGCCACCGCGTGGTGTTTGTCTACAACTCAAAGGCAGGCCGGCCACGAGGGGGGAGCCAACCATCTGACAGACATCTTTCTAAAAGAGGAGTTGGTCTGGCGGTATCCCACTTCTGACACCATCTGCCTTGCTGCCTATCGTGCTCGCATCGGACGTTTTTTCGATCTCGCTCCACTAAAGGACGTCATCGATTGTTGTTACCCACTCTGAACTTGTCTCTGCCAAAGTTCCGCATGGTATTCGTCTCAGTGTGCGTGTGCGCTCTACTGATTCTTGCGGGTGATGTCGAGACTAATCCTGGACCTAACACCGCTCCCACGCAGCTCGAAAAGCTCCAGTCCACCCTAGACAGGCTTCTGCAGAATACCGAAAGCTATCAGAAAGAAAATACAGACAAATGCTATTCAGGCCGGCATTTCGAGCCTAAAAGGAAGGGTGACGGAACTTGAAAAAAAAGTTTACGCTCAATCGAACTGCCAGGAGGATGTGATTTCAATGAAACAGGATATAAGCTCACTGGAAAGCTATTTACGGAAATTATCTCTAACCTGTGATAATGTTGACGTGGTAGCGCGGCACATTGATGCTCTGGATAATCGCTTTCGACGGAATACTCTTATCTTCAAAGGAATTCCGGAGGAACACGGTGAAACTTGGAATCGTACTGAACAGATAGTGATAGACTTTGTTAAAACTTACCTAAACGTTGACCCGGGTGAAATTGAAAGGGCACATCGTATAGGTGGGAAACGTGAGAGGTTTCACCGTATGATTTTTGTTAAGTTCCAAAGTTTTAAGAAAAAACAAGAAGTGCTTAGCAAGGCCCCGGCCTTAAGGAATGTTCCATCCTTAAAAGTACGGATTGACGAAGATTTCTCGCCACATATTCAGGAGGCTCGTGGGGAACTCAGAGAATTTGGAAAACCACATCGTGATGCGCAGAACAAAGTTCAATTTGGATTCGACAAACTGTTCATTGACGACAAAGTGTTTTTTTATGACTCCACTTTAAACCAAGTTGTTCAACTGCGAAACGCTCCCTCCAACCCTGAGCTTCCAATCTCTCAAGAACGAGAATGACGGTCTACCACAGAAAGTGAGGTCAATCAGTTAACTTTCCTTGTTGCTAAATTTAGAAGCTTGTTGTCAAAACAAGATGAGTTGAGTAGCACTATTGAGGTATGCCGTCCCCACGTCATTTTGGGAAGCGAAACATGGCTCTCTAGTAGTATACCGAATGAAGAAGTTTTAATTCACAGTAATTTTACCATCCATAGGAAAGATCGTTCATTGTCTAGGGGAGGTGGTGTCCTTGTTGCAATCCAATAGTGTTTCTCCTCAGTAGTTGTGGACCTAGATACCGATATTGAGATATGATTTGTCCGAGTTAAGTGTGCATTTTCTCATATTTTAGTTGGAGTTTGTTATTGGCCTCCAGACTCGCAAGCTGTGTTTCTCCAGGAATTGTATAAAATTTTGAATTTTGTTACACTGCGTTAAACGCAGTGTCCTGTATTTCTAGGTGGGGATTTCAACTATCCCGGGATTGACTGGATTGACTGTGTGCCTGAGAGTAGTTGCAGAAGTAGTTCGCAGTGTAGAGACTTCATTGATATTTGTCAATCTTGTTCTCTTGACCAGGTGGTGCTGGTGCCTACGCGCGATTATGCGATTCTTGATCTATTTTTTACGTCTATTCCGGAGCTAATTCTATTTGTAAATGCTGTTGACGCTATCAGTGATCACCGAATGGTGGTCGACGCTAGCATTGCTGTTCACTAAAAGTGTTGCGAACATAAAGTTATTTTTGATTATGCCAGGGCAAACCTGTCAGAGATTGCTTCGGCACTCGAGTCATTCCTTATCGATTTTCAGGGTTCTTTCAGTCTCAGGTCAGTAGAAGATAACTGGACTCTAATCAAGGACAAGCTTTTAGAGCTTATGCATCTATTTGTGCCTAAAATCAAAATACCATCCAATACACAAAAACCATGGTTCTCGAGGTATCTAAAAGGCCTCCTTAACACCAAACAACGACTTTTTTCAAGTGCAAAGAAGCATAACAGTACGACCTCTTGGGACAAATATTTAAACCATTCTAAACTCTGTAAGCAGGCGGTTGAAGATGCCAAACAGCGATTCTTTGGTGGCACTCTTAGACAACTACTAAGTTTAAATCCTAAAAAAATTTGGAAAATCATTAGCCCTTCGAAAAGTCAAAATGCCCCAAGCGGTCTTTCTGACATCCATAGGGATACGTTGTCCGATCTAGAAAGTGCGATTACTTTTAATCAATTCTTTTGGGGGGTTTTCACTGATGAGTCATTTCCTTTACCTACCTGTGATAACATTTATAATAATTCTTTCCTTGATCCTATCTCCGTTGATTCTGATGGGATAAGGCAGCTTATCCTCAACCTTTCCAATTCAACTAGCCCGGGTAGTGACGAAATTACGTCTAAACTGCTGAAACTCGCGCTGCCGGGCTCAAGTATTCTTCTGCAACTCTTATTTCAACAAAGTCTGGACCAAGGATACTTACCTAAGGACTGGAAACATGCAAAAGTTACCCCTATTTTTAAATCTGGTGATGCTACGTCCGCCAATAACTACCGTCCCATTTCCCTAACCAGCATACCCTGTAAACTTCTGGAACATGTGATCTACAGCCATATTGTGAATTACCTTACAGAAGTTAATTTATTTTTTCCTAACCAACACGGCTTCCGTAAAGAGAAGTCGTGTGAAACTCAGTTCTTTGAATTTATCACTGATATTTATGACAACATTCATTCACGAACGCAAACCGACGCTATCTTTATCGATTTTTCGAAAGCGTTTGATCGGGTCCCGCACCAGTGTTTGATAAGTAAACTTGAATCACTTAATATGCATCAGTCTCTTGTAAACTGGATAAAGAATTCCTTTCTGAAAGAACTCAATAAGTCTCGATCCATAAGGACTCATCTCGAAGTATCTCAGTAAAATCCGCTGTCCCGCAAGGCTCCGTCCTCGGCCCTCTTCTCTTTTTAATTTACATTAATGATCTACCTAACTTAATTTGTTCAAAAATTCGGCTATACGCTGACGACAGCGTAATATATAGGCGCATTATCTCGAAAGAATATAGTTTGGCCGTCCAGCGTGACTTTGATTCGCTATCGTTATGGTGCGTTAAATCGCAAATGGATATCAATATTACAAAGACCAAACTTCTTAATTTTGCTACAATGAAGTCTAAGTCTGCCTTTGATTATAAAGTTAATGGTGCAATTCTTGAAAAGGTAACTCATTACAAATACCTCGGAGTATTTCTAACGGACAATCTCGACTGGAAAATGCATATTGATCATATTGTGAGCAAAGCGAATCGATCTCCAGGATAACTTAGGAGGAACTTGTTCTTAGCACCAAGTGACGTTCGATTGTTAGCTTACAAATCTTTTATTCTTTCAAAACTAGAATATGCGAGCATTATTTGGAACCCATGGCAAGATTATTTAATTAAAAATATAGATTCTGTTCAGAATAGAGCCGTACGTTTTATTTTTAGAGATTATTCCTTTACGTCGAGTGTGACAGCACTAAAAACAAGAGCTGACCTTGTTCCTTTATGTAATAGACGCAAAGTATCACGACTGACTTTTCTTCATCGCGTGTGTTATTACAACGCTGACCTTAAAAGTCAACTTTTACTTCCGCCCCATAGGATTTTTCCTCGGCATGATCACCGTCATAAAATCAGGCCACCTTTATGTCGCACTAAGCATTTTTCAGAATCGCCCTTGATCTTGGCTGTCCATGAAGGGAATGACCTCCCTGAAAGTGTGGTTGATATCTCAGACTGTGCACAGTTTAGGAGTGTATGTGAATAATTATTTAAGTCAGTTTAATTTTATACGCTCTCTGGTGTGTAGCTGTTGTGTATATAGTATGCTGTGTATGTGTGCGCGATCTGTCGCGTGCTGTTTTCAATGTTAGTGTTTTCCTGTTTTTGCAGCGAACTCTTTCTTTTGTCTCTGCCCCCCTCATGTAATGCCTCCGGGCGCTTTGAGGGAAAAATAAATGAAATGAAATGAAATCTTGGAGGGTGTGAAAAAGGCAACCGTTCTACGTTGGGTGAAGCCCACAAAACGCGGAGTTCATTATTCTACTTCCTCTTCGTCCCTCGTGTCGGCAAAGCCACAGCGAGAGATGAACTACATCATATTCTCTTCCTCTAATTTATTGGTTTTTCTTTTATTCCTTCTGAAAGTGGTTGTACAATACGAGTTTTATTATGCAATTAAAACCTGAAGGTCCTTGGTAGGTCAATGTTTGTTCTTATTAGTGAATTTCATATCCCATTTGTCAACGGATTTTTTTTTTTTTTTTAAGGTGGCTATTTTTTGTGTGTGGTGAATAATAAACATAAGAAACCCCAAGGAATATCCACTCCGTCCAGAAATGTGTGCAAGCATCTCTGTTAGAGCTGACATCTCTAGTGGAGCACACAGCCGGAGTCGACAAATGCAATATCGTGAAGACGCGCGTCTTCCTTTTTCATCACCGGGACTCGGGCTCGGCCCGTTTCATTATTGACACCAGTTTGATTTTATGGTTCCTTACTTGAGTTCTTATTTAAAATTCTACTCTGCCATGCGTGTAACCGCGAGTATTCGAGACTAGGTGTGCGTGGCTAAAAATAGCATTGAAAAGCTGATCATTTCTATACTTCCTGCAATCTGAGAGAGTGAGTACAGGACAAAAATTGGCGCGTACACTTTGATCTATCTATCGAACCGTAATATGCCGAATCGTCTTTTATAAGAAACGCAGCTGCCGCCTCTTTTCAAAGCGTCGCCTCGTAGCCTCTACCTCTTCTTTCTTGCGCGGAGGACGCACAGATTGAGGTGGCGCAGTGTCGTGAAAAGTGATTCATTCAGAGCAGGTGTCTGGAGGGTGGCCAGCTCTGCTACCATCTACTCTTGTGCGACGCTATGCCACGCATGTACACGAACTCTGGGTTAGCTTCCGTTAGCATGCAATTATGTATAAACAATTAAAAAAAAAAAAAACAGTTTACTAGGAAAGGTCGGAGTGGAAGAAACCAAACGGTAGCTTAGTTTTCTTTTTTTGGCGGCACGTGAGAGAAAGTTTGAACCTTCAACTCAAGTTAAGATTGCGGAAAGTATATTAAACACGCCTTTTTTTAATTGTTTGTGTTTGTTTTAATAATAGTGTGTCGTGTTTTGCAGGCATTCCTGAGGGAGCACCTCCTGAAGGCAAGTTGGAAAATTTCCTGAGAATTCGGCTCCCCGCTTTACACCAACGCCTCGTGGAAAAGCGGATACTGCCAGGGAAGCCTGCTGGAGTTGGCAACGAATAAAGTTCCGAAGCCCGTGGCTATCCACTCTGGTCGCAGTACTGCATATCCTTCTTTAGGCAGTTAAGCTCTTGTTGGAAACATGTACACAAAGTGGTGCACTTAGGTACGGCTAGGATGCATCCACGCCTCCAATTCTTATGAAGATTAAAGACAGCGAACGAATTGGAGGCGCAACTATATTTAATAAAAAATAAGGTATAATAAGTTTAGGAGATATTAAACACGGTTCAAAGTTCATAGCTGCGTGATCATCAAAATACCGTGTTTCTTATGCAAAAATAAACGCAACAAACGCCAGAACGACCAGACATTGCCATCGATGGATGTCGACTTCGTTCCGTCTAATCATAAAAAAGGAAAGTCTCACATCGCTTTTTTTTTTATTATGCGCTTGATAGGGCCAACGCATGTAACAATCGCCCCTTTACAACTTTCCTAAATAATCGAGTAAAATAAAAACTATTCAAAACACACGACGTCTGAGTCCAGAGGAACTTAGTAACTAACTGTTCATGGATCATTTAAAAAATGGCCATCGCCATACCGCTGTTAGCGCATTTGGAGCGTCCTTCCGCTCCGTTTTCAAGTACCCACTCTAGCACTGGAACACACCAGTCTACTCTGTTTCATCTTAAAGGAACACTGACACCCCCCGAAAGTAATTTTTAAATTTTTTCTATTCGATTCATTATGATGTCAGAAGTCTACCCTATCCATATTTTGCTACAGCGTCACATGTATTTTTAATAAAGTCAAAAAGCGCAACTGCTCGAAACCGAAACCAAAACTGGGCTGTGAAGGAAAAAGAAATATGGAGGAACAGAGAGTTGGCGAATGTTACGTGGCTGTGCAATTTTTTTTTTTTTTTTCAATTAACGTTTTTGCAACTTTTTAGAAGCCACAAAACAAGACGGTATCATATTTCTTTTCTATTTTTAAAATTGTGTATGTGCCTTCGATGCCCCCCGACTTTGATTATGTTTGGTGGTTGTGTCTAAACCATAAAAAACGGCACGTCACCGCGGAGAAGAGAGTGAGCGCGACACCAACCGGCCAGTTCTCGATCGGCGGCTTTCGGGCGGAAAGAAAACAAATTTTGAGCCACGAATTGTTTTCTGGGTAGTTGGGCTCTCATGTGTCATGTACAAATAAAAACCTTGGCGAGCATGAATACCTTGTCAGTGTCCCTTTAAGTGCGAGCGAAGCCAATTAAGCTGCGAGCCCCATGCTTTGATTATAGCTGTCGTGTACACGCGTTCGTGCAGTGCAAGCGCTGTTTAAAACAACATTCTCGCGCTTGTAGTTTCCGCTTCATTTGCACTTAAAATAAAACTTAGTAAAACCCATTGGATCCGTTGATACGCTTTATTCATCAAAATGTCTTCTTATTTGTTACTATCTGTTCTTTGCTGTTTTATTTTTTTGTTTTGTTTTGTTTTATTACCGCGCTAAAACATTTGGAGAAAGGTTTCTCTAAATATTTTGGACACATGATTGCGTGCGTGCACACATGCACACATGATTGCGTGCGTGAATGTGCATGTAAGTGGGGTTATTCCATGCCAAAGGAGACGCGGCAATTTTTTCATGTCTGCGATATGTACGAGAAAATTAATTTGGGTAAAGAAACCTCGGAACTCGAAGAAAATGATTTTTTTTTTTTTTTGTGAAAATATACATTTTATTTTTGCAGATATCATGCTCTAAATTTCTGGAATTTGCATAAAACCCATGTAGTTAGCAAACTCATTGTACAAATCGTAGCGTACCACAAATCTTTAGGTGGATGCCTAATTACCTAATAAAGATATGCTCATCTTACACTAAAATACAAACACTGGAAGACGCCATTTGGAGTCCAAATGGGGGCTCCAGAAAGAAGAAACTTTGTGATATTTATGTCTTTTTCTTAGTCAACTTGGATTTGGGTGTTAGCTACAATACTTTTTTTAATTGTTTCTCTTAAGACTAATAATTAAATTGTTTGTATTAAATTTCTAAAACCACGTTTAATTGTGTAATGATTGAATGACAAAATCTCGAACTTATACAAAAACAGCCTATTGAGATTCAGGAAAAGCAATGTGGGCATCAGTGCCCGAAACTTTCGAAATGGCCAAAAGTTCAATCCACCTCATCTGTTTAACATATAAGAAAATTAGAAAAGTATGTGTAGTTGTTGTTGTTGCTGAGAAATTATGTTTGAAAGATGAGCCTCTCCGACCATGCCTCCAGGCGCTCGCCTCGTTGCCGACGCATGCCGGCGTTCACCAGCGAGGCGTCAACGGTGTGAGACGCCGCCGCAAGGTCTTCAACGCTCTCCTGAAAACACGTTTCATTCAGTTGAAGTGGACATTATCATGACGTCCATGCATCCGTATTCTCTTTACGTTACGTAATAATACTGGCGTCTTCATTTTACTCTACTTCTGCCCAGATAACTGCCGACGAACTCAGGCCTGCATCGTCTGCTTCCCGAGTTTGGGAATGAATACTGCGCGTCGCCCTCGTCTGTCGTATGTCCCGATTTAAGAACAATTCTGACCGGACAGCTCTTCACCGATGAAAAATTATAACGATGATGTCGCTTTTACATTGAACTTAAATGTATTTTGATAGAATATGTACTATGTACTGCTACCGAAAGCAGTGTAACGATGGAAAAAGCATTCCACTCTTTGCGGCGGCCGCTTCACACCCCTGAGGTTCCGTACATGTGCAGTATTTTAGACTCCGGAATACACTGGAGGTCAGCAGTACATGTCTCGAATTCTAAACTCACTAGTTTGTTTAGAGGAAAAGTGTTTGATAAGGGGTGGGGGTTACACGGTTCTTCGCCATCTGAGTGTCAGGCTCGGTGGAAATTAGATGAGGTAATAACCGTCATGGTTAAGTCGGTTTATTAAAAAAAAAAATTGATTAAATTTTTAATTAATGGTTTTATGACTCATGTTGTAGTTGCAATATTGACGCCAACTACAATCAGAGGCTTGAACATTTTACAGAATTGGCGAAATGGTAATAGTTTCTTAGATATTCATCGATCACTTTACGCGTTTTTACTCCCGATTTAAATACTGCTCGCAAAAAGATTGCCACAATTCCTGCCCACAAAGACGTTTAGAAGAGTGACGGAGTCGTTTCCGTGATGTCGTCACTATCTCGGCAGCGCATCTTTGGTGGATGCGCCGACGAACTGCAGTATCGACTATTTCGAAAGTTCCGGGCACCCTTGCCCACATTGCTTTTTCTGGCTCTCAATATGGCCTTTTCAGCATAAACGAGATTATGCCGCTTAAAAAAAAAGTGAAAGCCGTTTACAACTCCCTGTAACGCCGAATTGGAGCGCAGCTCTTGAGGAGGAGGAGGGAAGGGTACTCAGGGGAGGGTATACCCCTCCTCCTCCTCCTCCTCCCCTCATTCTTTAATTCCTCCGGGGGGGGGTCGCGCGGTGCATTATGGGAAATGTCCCATAATGCACCGCGCGAGCCCCCGCCCCCCCCCCCCCGGGGTCACGTGACCCCCCCCCCCCCCCGAGGTCACGTGACCCCGGGGGGGGGGGGGGGGCTCGCGCGGTGCATTATGGGATATTTCTCATAATGCACCGCGCGGTTACGCCGACGCCGACGCCGCTCAAGCCGGAAACGGGCGCCTAAGAGCTGCGCTCTAAAAAAAAAAAAAACGAAACGAGTCTTTAAAATGTTTAAGAGGAGCAATTCAATTATTAGTTTTAAGAGAACAAAGAAAAAGAAGTATTTCAGCTAATACCGAAATCCAAGTTGACTAAAAAAATAAATAGAGATATCTCGAAAAAAGTGTATTATTTATAAAGCTCCTATTTGGACTCAAAATACCGTCTTTCAATGTTTGTATTTTAGACTAAGATAGGGCATATTATTCAATAGTTAGGCGCCTACCTAAATTTGTGTAATACGCAACCGTTTTTTTTTTTTAGAATGTGTTTTGTTTTTGCAATTTTCGCAATGAATTTGCGAGGATAAAAGGGGACTATTTCTTTCTAGTCAATGGCAGTCGCCCCAAAAAATTAGAAAAATTTGAGCATCGTTCATCCCGTCAACTCGGAGCCAGAACAAGCGGCCACGTGGTCTGGTACCTCTCATATGCCGCCAACGTTAATCATAGCCACGCGATGGGGTTGGTAGAGTAAAAAAAATGAAAGACGTTTACAAATCTCTGTAATTCGAAATTAGAGCACAGCTCTTGAGGAGGAGGAGGGGAGGGTGCGGAGGGGGGTATAACCCTCCTTCTCCCACGTACCCTCCCCTCCTCCTCCTCCTCCATACCCTCGGCCCTTCCTCCCACACTTTCCCCTCTAAATTTAGCTGAAAAATTGACGCCACGTGACCTCAACACCATTTCAGTTTCCCCGCTAAATTTAGCGGGGAAAACGACGTCACATATCTTGGTGTCACGTCACCTATGTACAAATTCAGTTTCCCCGCTAGATTTAGCGGGAAAATTGACGCCACGTGACCTCAACATCAATTCAGTTTTCCCGCTAAATTTAGCGGGGAGTTGAATTGGTGTTGAGGTCACGTGACGTCAATTTACCCGCTAAATTTAGCGCGGTTACGCCGACGCCGACGCCGCGAAACACGGAAACGGACGCCTAAGAGCTGCGCTCTAAAACGTGTGCTGAGCTCCAGGCATTGTTGGAGTTCGGCTATTCTCATCACCGCAGTGGTTGGACACAAGCCACTACCCGAGTGCCCCTCGGGGCATTGCTTGTTACGAGGCGAAGTCGAGTGCTCACGCAGTTCTCGTGTACAATCCATGAGCTGTGCTCGACTGTCGTCAGTCGGGAGGTTTCGATCCCATAATTACGTGATCAAGCTTTGCGAAGACAAGACTGAAAGAAATATAGTCCCCTTTTATTCTCGCAATTTCACCGCGACAAAGAAGCTTCTGAATCAGTGGCGGTCTGTGCGAGTATACTTGGGCCAGGCTGGGACGCCTCTGCAAAGCCATGAACATTCCACCCGATATCGTTTCATGAGCCATTTAATGCCGCAATCTGATTGGTTGCGGAGCGATAATGAGATAAACGGGACTTGACACGCCCTGCGTTTCTTCAGTTTTTAGTGACTATCTCCTCTCAATAAAGTTTTCTCTCTCTCTCTCTCTCCTCTCCAGCCCGAGGCAGTAGAACGAACGCAACGGTCGGCTGAGGAATTTTACAGTTCGCCGCTACGGACGCATCGACCTAAGCGGTGCTTCGCTCACCGCTGCCAGCACCGGCGAAGCGGCTCGTATCGCCGCTGACCGTGGAGTCGGCCCCAGCAGTCGGACCGCCTAGAGAGTTCCAAATTTCTAAGGGGAAGGTGGCTTCACTGCGGTAATAGGGACGAGTTGTCAGTGGCCTTCGTGCCCGAGATCATGTCGCCTTTGCATGACAGCGTAAAGCCGGTGTCACACTGCTCTTATAAATTATACAAAAGACAGTCTGCAAACACGAGTCACCGCAATATCCGTGGTTCGAATGCCGCGTGCCCAAGTGTTCTCCCTGAACTCATTGTCATGCGGCATTTGAAGCACAAATCTCGTGGTGACTCTCGTTCGAATTTGTATACAGACTGTCTTTTGTATGATGCATTATCAATGTGGAGATCCTTGCTCCGAAAGTAAAGAGTCACGTTCATTCTCGGTCACGCAAGCGGAAAGTCAATCGCACGTATACATAGCTTGCAAGCGTCGCCATTTCCGGGTATACGATTATTTCTACTAACGGTTATTTCTACTTACTGGTTTCTTCGAACTACAACGTCTCCGGGGTGAAACTAAGACGGCGAACCGAACCCGCGTCCCACTAGAGCGACAGACAAAGACAAAAGACAGCGACAAGCCTCAAACCCATGCAGCGCGCTCGCGATGGTACCTTTGGCAGGCGTTTAGTCGTTCGGTGCTCGTGAAGTAAGCACGAGCGATTGCATTGCAAGCCTGCCAAAGATACCCTCGCGTGCATGATGCTCGTGTTTTAGCATAGCCTTCCTTATTCTACAAAGCCTCTCAAATCGCGAAAGACCCTGGTTTGAGGCTTGTCGTTGTCTTTTGTTTCTGTATGTCGCTCTAGTGGGACAAGGGCATAATGACGCCGCATGCAAGCTCGTATTTAGGGAAAAGAAATTACAGGAAGGTTCATTGGTGGATTCTTGGGGAATCCGTTAGCATGACCCTTTGGAAACGCTAACGGTGACCCCTTCACTTTTTTGCTTTTGGCTTTCTCTTTTGCTTCATCTATTTTTTGCTACCTTTTTTGGCTTCATTACGGGGTCAGTGTTAGCGTTTCCCAAGGGTCATGCTAACGGATTCCACAGGAATCCACCAATAGATCTTCTTGTAATTTTTTTCACCCTTTGTTTCTACTCTGCCCGTCAGAGTACGTCGACGCCCTTGGATTCGGTTATCCATATCGCTCGTGGAAAGAACCAGACCTATACCACTCGTGGAAGGAACCGCATCCATCGTTTTAACTACACACACACATCACAGCCTGCGCACCGCTACTACGGAAACCCAAAGCGAAGAACAACCGGCGACAGCAGAGCGGCAACTGAGCATGCCCGCATTCCACCACACCGTGGCGCAACACCTCCTAGACAACAAAGCCGTAGTGCTGAATGAGATGACGTCACCAGAGAAGGCCAACGCTGGGCACAGATTGCGACAGGATTGCACACAACGTTCGGCTCAAATTTGACTCGGAGCCTAGCGCTGACTCAGCACTCGTTTTCCATCTGTGTCTAGCGTTAGCCTTCTCTGGTGACAACATCTCATTCAGCACTACGGCTTTGCTATCTAGGAAGTGTTGCGCGGCGACTCCTCCTCTCTGGCTCCCCGCCAGCTGTGCACGTGACTTTACCAAAAACGAAAGGGCTTGTTTCGACGAAACCCCGGCGGTGTCTGCCAGTTTGTCAGCGCCGGGGAGAGAGGAAGAGGTTGACGCGTGCTCACGTCAGCGTTTCGGACCAATAGGAGCGCCTCACGCGACAACGAACAAACGAAAGGCACCGCTGGCTCTCACCCCCCCCCCTATTCTCTTCTTACAACGCCTACACACACACACACACACACACACACGCCAGGTTTTCGTCAAAAAGAGCGTTTTAATGCTAACGCATTAAAAACAATAAAAATTATAACCTGAATATCACATTTAAAGCTAATAAGGTCATCTTCGCTGAGATTTTGCATGCACAAACACATGCTTGGTGTTCCGACGCAAATCATTGTTTTTACGGTACTAACGCCATTTGTGTCAACCACGCACTGATCGTGTTTAAATCGCAATAATTTAATGAGCTTCGCAAGCTCATCAGAGAACCAGACGAGCGGGGTTTATTCATTAGAAGGTAAGAATATATTTGAGCAAATACGGAAAAAGAGATCTGAATGAATGGTAGCGCTCGTCATCAGATTGCTCAGTGTCAGCGAGGAAGGCAAACCTCAGTTGGAAGGTCAATACCGGGCACGAGATGTAGTTTTTATAGACCCCTTAGAAACTTAGGCCCTCTTAGGGTCGATCTGAAAATACCGCAAATCGGCGTGCGCAAGACACAATAAAAATGGCAAGTTTATGAATTTTGTATACAGTCTCTCGTAAGTCTGTATTTTGAGTCATCTGAAGCCTGGTTCACATGCAGCGATTTTGGCCCTAGAGCGGCGCGATTTCTGCCGTCGCGGCGCTCGTGCCGCTCAACACTCTAAGAAAAAGGGGGTGTACACGGGTACTCCCCTTGTCCCATATGTAACTCCCCAAATCTACATTTCGTCGTTCTGTCCACTGACGTCAAGCTGACGATGCCAACTTTTACGGGTTGCTTGAGAGCTGTTGGATATAACATACTAAATAGCTAATGTGCGTATCAAAGACTAAAAACAAAAAAAAATACTGAGGTTTTGCAGCCGGGCCGAAAAAGCCTTGATTATCTTGATGTATCCTTTAATGAGTACATTATATATTTTAATAGGTTGTATCGGTCAACTATCAAGCCGCTCGTAAAAGTTGGTATCGCCAGCTCGACGTTAGTGGACAGAACGACGAAATGTAGTTTTGGGGAGTTATAAATGGGACAAGCGGAGTACCCGTGTACACCCCCTTTTTCTTAGAGTGAACCGCTGGTGCTGGCCAGAGCGCCGCGACGGCAGAAATCGCGCCGCTCTAGGGCCAAAACCGCTGCATGTGAAACACGCTTGAGTCAGCTCATTCTGAAGTCAGATATTGAGGTCCTAGTAATTTACGACGGAATGAGCGCCTTGCCGGCCTTAAAATGGTACGGAAACGAAATTTTCACTCTTATTTTTTCGTTTAGCCAGGAACTAAATGGTGTCAGCACCTTAGAAACACAAGTATTCCACTCGTAAACGTACGAAAACTAATTTTAAAACGAATAAAACGATTTCCCCATAAGTAGTACAGCGCAAATGTATATATATATAGACAAGTCGGGCTTGAACGGAATCGCGAAGCATCCACAGTGCTTCCGCTCCCCAACTGTGCATTCCCCACCATCAAGATCGGCGTTCTTAGCAGACAACAGGTAGGAGTTTAATCCGAGGATGCAGAGACCTCTGCCAAACCAACCATACCATCCATATAAGGCACCCTGTGAATGCCTTATATATACAAAGCTTGCAGGTGTCGCCATTGCTGGGTAATGCCAGGTATTTCTGCTTACTGGTTCCCTCGAGCTCCCACTTCTGTAGTGTGAAACTAACACGGTGAACCGAACGCTCACGGCACATACAGCGTGGGCGAAATGGATTAAACGCACTTTAAACTGGCCGCATAAATACATTTCTTACCTTATCGTGCTGGGATTTACTACAGACGTGCTCGAAGATGATTCATTCAATAATTGAGAGTATGAATACATGAAATCTCCGGAGTCAAAAGAAAGAAAATAAAAATCTGGTTTTGTCTGTGGAAAAATTATCCATAAGACCTTTATCTCAAAATCATCAGAAAATCGTTGTGGGTCATTCTGGCGTTTACTACGATTGAAAAATGTGTGAAATGGAAAGAAAATAGAATTGGCTTACCTATTCTATAGATCATTTGGCCCAAATAGGTGACACAGTAACACATAATAGTTTTTTAGTGTACATGCAAAGTATAGGGAAAACATATATTTTTTTTATTTTTCTTGATTTACTCAGGTGAGACAATCTTTCCACAATTTTAACGAAAGCTTCCGCCAATTCAGACACCTCTGTAGTAAATCCCAGTGCGATAAGCTAAGAAACCGATTTATGCGGTCAGTTTAAAGTGCGTTCAATCCATTTCGCCCACGCTGTAGAATACTGGCATGGCCGCGAATGACGTTACGGGCAAGCTATGTATGGGTAAAGTGAACTAGAGGAGGGTTAGTGAGCTCAGCGAGCGCTCACGGCTGCCCCATGCACTTCCTGACGACGGCACGAGAAGGCGTCAGTAAAGCATGGGCTGCAGTAGCGCATGCTTCGCATCGCATTTGCTGCACTACTGGTGTTATTGTCGTCGTCGTCGTTGTCGTCGTGTCGTAGTCGACTCGGCATTGCACTTCATTGAACATCGATAGAAAACACAGGGGAAATATCTGAACGTACTTCTTTAACTCAGGTCGATGTGCGCCTGTTCTACTACGACGCTTTTTGCAACGTGATAGAATCTCTCGCTTGAACATTAATATCAGAAGACAATAAAGTTGACGAAAACACCTAATGCTAAAATTGCGTTCTTACGAAATTTATTGCATAATTTAAGGCGCCGTGAAGTGCCCACAGCGTGAGAGACGAAGAGTCTTCACGTTTACACCAGTACCAAAAACTTTCATTTTGAGAGAGTGCGCTGCTTCACTTGCACAAATCTTTTGACAGGTATAACTTGAACAACTAACGGCGTTACGACTTGATCAATAGTGTGGCTTCATAAGCGAGTCTACTTTCTGTCTTATTTATTCCGACAAGCGCCCTATACGCATTTCAGGATGTCCCCAAGACAGCAGTCGCATTCGAACTTATTGCTGGCCTGTCAGGTTCAAAACGTTTTGCGCTAACGGCAGGCTTTTGCGGATCGAATTGATATCCGATTTAGCCAAGATTATATTTTCAATTGTGAACTCTCGACCTAAAGGTTTTATACAACTTAGCTCATTTATTTTTTAATCACTCCGGTGTTGCCCGAGAACTCACTGAAATCTCGACGCCTACCGCAATTGTCAAGGCTCCTTTTTTTAAATCTTAAACGCAACACCATTTAACCATTCACAAATTTTAGAAGGTAAACATAAATAACCCCCGCCCCCCCCCCCCCCCCCCAACAAAATGTTTGCGTATTTTATTTTACCGAGGAGCAGCCGTCAATGAAACCAAAAAACAGCCGCACAAACAACGACAACGAGCAAACACACCAAGGACACATGGCGTGGCGATACGATTGCGGCTCAAACAGCTTTAAAAGCAAGAGAAAGAAAAAAAAAAACCGAGCACTGCACAAACCGTTGTTAGCATGCATCACTCGGGTCGCGTTGCGTTCGGTTCGCAAACAAACAAGCCTTCTGACGACCCCCCGCCCGTGCCCCGAGGCCCCCGCGCAGAAACCCAGACCGCGGCGACCCGACCCCGCTGCTAGCGCAAACTGACCCCGGGACCCTGTCAAACGTGTCAGCGAGTATGAGACGCGACGCTCTGGCGCCACATCCATGACAGGCCCAGCAGAGCGTCCAAACGCCCCACTGCCCCCCCCCCCTCCCTTTCCTCACCATTTGCATACGGCTACCCGAATTAACGGCGCAGGCAACCACAGCGAGCAAGAGCGGCCAAGTATAGAAAGAAGAAAAGGCCCTAAAATAAGCCCGAAATAGCGACTGAGGGAACACGCGTACGCGGTGCTGTTCAAATTCAATCAAATGCGAACGGAGGAACGCTAGCAGAAGCGCGGGGCCAGGAGCAGCCCGTCGCTGATTGGGAGAGGAAGGGTTAGACTCCATTGGGCGAGCAACTACCAGGACCCCGCCATTGGCTCGCTCCGGCAGCTCCTGCTGCGCGGGAGATGCGTGCGAGCCGCGGCGCGAGCCTCGGGTCTAGCCCGAGCTGCCGTTTTCCGCCGGTTGCACGAGCCAGGCGATTGTGGGAAAGCTGAGACGATCTAAAAGATCCTTTATGAAGCGCATTTTTCGTTTCGCCAGGTTTGCCCGGAAATGTGGTGAGGCGAATGCTCCCTCCCGTTTGCAGAGACACTACTTTCGGAATTAGTAAAAACCAAAAGCTTGCAATTTTTTTTATTATTATTTTCGCTTAAACATGTCACGAAGACGTTTGCAGCGTCCGTTCCGAGAGGTGACCGCAGAAATACCTCCACTAGTAAAGTACTAACGCCGAATCGCGTGATCTATGCACCCCCAGATCACTTGTCGTACCCAAATGTTCGCCATTCACCCGCACATTTGGCACTTCGTCCAAGAAGTACGATTTGTTTCCCGCCCGCGTCACGCAAAGTTGTATCGGCAACAAACGCTCTGTGGCCTGGTAATATACTATAGTTTACTCATTGTTGTTCTTGTTGGTGACGCCGTACAGCACTCCCTCTATGCTCCCCCTAAGTCAGAACTTTCATGCCACTTCTTGGGAGTCCCTGCTGGCGAGAGAGGCAGCTTTTTCTAGGTGTAGTGTACGGAGAGTTTGACGTCGGTAGGGTTTGTTATGCATCAGTGATACGTTTTGTGCTTTTTCCATAAACATTTAGTTGATAGCGCCGTGTCTCGTCAGTTCTTGTTCTTTGTCAGTCGTCTTTTCGCGCTGTTTTTCCATTAAATTGGGAGACGTCCACTGCGTACAACAGTCGTTAATTATGTGCACCCTGAGACGGAACTAACAAAACTTTTGCCGCGAGTTTTATTTTTTTTTTTTGTAAGAGGCATTTTCCTAGTTTTTTTTTTTAATATTTACTTTTGATGTTGCGCAAGAATGAGTGCCGAATGCACTATTCCGACCGGTTATTCTATTTCGACTGAATGTACGATTTACTGCAGCCCTGAAACCCTATCTCACCGGAACGAGAATTTAGTTGATTTCGCAATGGGACTTGAAGCTTTTAGTATCGAATCATACCAAATCACTAAGTTTTACACATCGCAACAATGCAGATGGAGGGACTGTAGGAGAAAAGTTTTCTCTGGGAAACTTGACGGGTCCACATCCCATTTTCAATGAAAGTATTGAAGCAACACCAGTGTATATAGTCAGACAAAAATTAAAAATAAACACAAAAATTTAAAACGCCGTTCAGCATTACATACAAATCATAATTGTATTCCAGTGGTTACGCATATTGCACGAAGTTCGTTGTGTCGTTGAGTGAATAAATAAAAATGAACAAGCTGATGGTAAGTATTTAATAGAAATTATATAACATATACATATGACGTGCACACTCGTTTCCAGTGCTTCAATAAGGTGTAGGTACTGCCCAATTGTCCACGTGTCCTATTGAGTAACTAGAAGTTTTAATTTTGCAATAGGGCCAGGTCTTATATATTGCTTATATTCTTCTTCATTTCCATTTTATAACGGACGCTTAACCGATATCTAGTATACAGCTTCCATGCTCTAATCACATGGGAACTGCACAAGAGGTTTATACTTGGAGTTCGATAGGAATATTTTTTTTTTTTGTCTGGATCAATGGGCTACGCTTTAGATGGGAAAATGTCGCCCAAACTAGCTGTAGGTGGCAATAGTTTAGATGCGAGTAAGAAAGTGAATTATGCAGGAGTAACCTAACTTGTGTTCGAAGAAGGTATCTATACTCCATTCACCCTTAAGCTAAGACTGAAGCCAATGCCACAATCACGAGAGCTCGAGGTCGCTGCTTTGAAGCGTTCTTCCGCAGAACGAGTGCTCGCGCTAGAAATGCACGTCTCAAAGCCATGGGAGAGCGCGCAAGCTCGCGCTTCTAGCTTTGGCTGCAGTCTCAGCTTAAAGGGATACTATACTTCGTCTCACCTTAGTATGGACTATTGTTAGCCGCGCGTTCTAAAAGCGCGAGCTAGTCGCTTTGAATGAAGCCGCGGCGACTGCACGAGCGCTCGTGCAGCAAGTGCTCTAGTCAAGGCAATCAAGGCTGGCCGCTCGCGCTAGCACAGCCTTCGTGGTTAGTCCATGCTAGGGTGAGACGAAGTATAAACCAAAGAATTTAGTGTCCATAATAAGTGGCGCACGTTCTTTCCACGAGCCAGCAGCCGCCGGTGTGCGCGAGCACACGCAACGAAAATGACGTCAAAGACCTCCATTTGCGGTTAAGATGACAGTGAAATGTATAGGCTTCGGGCCAAAGGAGAATAAAGACAAGTTTTTCATCTACACAGTGGTGTCTGGTGTAAAAGGTAAGCGATTAATTGGTCTAACAAGCACGCAGCTTTCACTTGTAGAGATGAAAAGCCTGTGTTTATTCTCCTTTGGCCCGAAGCCCATGAATTTCACCATGCCTTAGGCGCGAATGGAGGCCTTTGACGTCATTTTCGTTGCGTTTGCTCGCGCACACCGGCGGCTGCTGGCTCGTGGAAAGAACGTGCGCCACTTATTATGGACACTAAATTCCTTGGTTCAGTATCCCTTTAAAGGGGTACTCCGGCGATTTCCTTAGCTACCGCAACTAACTATAGACCTTTCCAATGTTTACAAAATCACAGTCCAGCGTGCGATCTTCACAGCCCAGCACGTGCGTGTTCGTCGCTTCGGAAAGCGAGCAAAGCACGCGCCATACGCACGAACGCTCAAAATGGCACCGGCCACAAGCTCGTTTTTGGAAAGGTCTATAGGGGGATCGGTGGCCGAGTGGGCTAGCGCACACCAGCTCGGAGCACGTGGAGCAAAAGCTCGCGCTGCAGAACCCAGGGATCCTGAGTTGAATCCCCACATTTGCCCGTTTCGATCTGGATTAGCATTTATACCGGCGTGCGGTCATGTATCAATACTGCGTGGTGCACGTTAAAAACCCCAGGCTAGCTGTTGTACTGCCCTGGCTAAATATCTCATATACAGCTGGGAGACAAGCCGCCCGTTGAGGCAGACTAAGCTCTAGGCTGTATAAACATACCCCCCCCCCCCCCCCCCCCCAACTAAGTATATTTTCTTAATCATCGGTCTTTACCCTTTCGAGTATGCTATTTAGTATCGAAAAATTCAGAATGGTTATTGTGAAATCGTCAAATGAAAATGATGCCGAAAGCAACATTTAAATATACCCGCCCCTTTCAGTGCTGTGACGTCAGTGGCAGGCAGGCTCGCCAGTCGAGCAGGCAGTTTAAAAAATTGACTATGCCTAGCATTTGTTTGTTTCATGCTGCCGCACGGGTGCTGGAGCGAGCTTCCAAAGCCTTCATTTGACACCACGAAACTGCTTGTATTCACTTGGGAACAAATCCTACAGTTCAGTGAACCCCTGCCTGCCGCTGGCGTCCCATTTTTCGTTGTAGCCCGTAAAACTTCCAGTTTGAAAAACACGATGAGGATCAAAATTGTACATTTGATAACTTCGGGGGGAATAAAAAAATATATTTTGGCCTACCATTTGGGATACTATTTAAGCGATGTGTGTTGGTATGTTTACGAAAGTTTCAGACAAATAGAGGACCATGAAGAAAACGCCGGAGCACCTCTTTAAAGGTAAACAAAGTATAGTACGACCATCTCTACCAGTGATTGGAGCTATTTTTAATACGTAATTTACCTTATCGTCCCACGACCCACCGGCAGAAAATACGACACCGAGACAAGTTTTCCGATCATCCCAGTGACAAGTGGTGTGCGTAAACAAAATTAGGTAAAAATCGAGCAAAAAAAAAAAACAATACAGTTTAACTCACTTTGGAGAGAGGCAGCATAGGACATCAACCCGAAGAGTCTCCCCTCCTGCTGTAACTGAATGCGTCCTTTTAAACCAAACTGCCCATGGTGCATTCTCATCTCGAATGTAATACTTTAAAAAGTACTAACGGCACTGCCAGTAGCGGAGCGGCTATTTTTGTGACTGCAGGACTCGATGTACTATCGGGTTCGAATGAAACGCGAACACTGGAGCGCGTGGCCGTCGACCCATGCTCGCGCCTCCTGGTGGCCTCTGGAAACTGATAAAAACCGCGAGGTGGAGAGTATAGAGTGCTGCGAGGGTGTGCGTCCTACTTCGATGTGTTCGAACCTCGCGCAGCCGAATCCCGAGCTTCGAAGCTGCGCCGGTTGTTGGCATTTCATTCGTACCCGATTGTTACTATCATGCAACACCAAGAAGTAACAAGAATCAAAAACCATGAAGTATAAGATCGAGGTTGTACTCTGTTTCACTTCAAATCCGACCGCAACCGACACGGCGTTCAGACGGAGCCAATCAAGAAGTGCCAAAAGTGCCTCGTCATGCCGCTCGTTGTTTCCGTGGATATGCTATCATCACCGGCTTAAACTAAAAAAAGCGCACGATTGTGGAGCAGACGCAAATAAAAACGATTAATTGATTGATTTATGCGCGTGATTGGTTTGGTAGGTGACACCATACCCACAAAGGCGACGAGAGTCATGTTTGTCTTCCGTCTTCTACTTTGTCTGTGCCCCTTCGCTGTTTAACAGGGAGCTTTAAGGAACCGTTTCTGCATGCATCCGATACGGTACGATGGGCCGTGCGGTACCAACTGCGCATGCGCGAGTCTTCTGCGGTAGCGCATGCGCAGTTGGTACCGGAGGGCCCATCGTATACCGTATCGGACGTGCAAAAACGGTTCCCTCAACCTCTGTATTATCCATCGGAGAGTATATACCATCGGCTGGGGTAGGACTTGAAGTGAAACGGAGTATACTTATCAACGACCGAAACGCAGTGCTGTTGCGATAGCTCATACCAGGTTATTTAAAAGCTGAAGAACGAACATGACTGCAAAAATATGAAATATACCCCATAGTCTGTCTGTTGCAACACGCGATGTTCGATCGAAGCGCAGCCCGGCGCGAGCGTTCTATCTTCGATAACACTTCGGCACACGCGCAACCAAAGCACAACGAAAGGCAACGAGTGCGTTGCCCTTCGTCATGCAGATTCCACATTGCAACAAACTATAGTACCTTTAATCTAGTGGTCTTGGTCGCCCCTTACCCAAGGTGATAAAGAATGTAAGAAACCGGGCACCGGGAAGAAAATTGGCGTGCACACAAGAGCAACTCAAGATCATCTCATTAACCAGTGTAGTAACGTACTTTTACCGCAGAAAGCTTCGGTCAAATTGAATTAAAATCTCCACAACAATGGAATTTTTTTTTCAGCATACGAAGCGCTTTAAACCGCCACCAGCTTCATCAGTGCACATCATTCGAGAGCAGGGAGCTACTCCACTTGGCGGAAAAGCTCAAATTCCACCGTTGTACAAAGAAGAGACCAATTTTGCATCGCCTCCATTCTTTGGCAGAAGCCTTCCACTTTCTTCCTCTACTCCTCAATACTCTCCTTATACCCTCCCCCCTTTTTTGTCTCTCCCTCTCGCAAGGCGAGAGAAAGGGACAACCGTGTTGTCGAGGGCAGCCAGCTGAAACCGCTCACAGCGCGACACGTGCACGTATACCGAGCAAGCTACTGAATTAGAGAGTCGAACAAAGTAAAGGAACAACAAAAACAAAGAAAGGCCCCATCACGTTCCGTTCCTGGAAACCGCCATCCCAGGGAGCCTCGTTTGGGAACCGAACGGCGGAAATCACAAACAGCCAAGTCTCCCGCTCGCAACATTTAAAGGGGAACGTGGCGGTGGCGGCAGCGCGCCAACTGCGGGACCCGGCATTCGGCGAGGCCGTGCCATAAATCTGGGCCGTCCGTCGAACGTACAAAGAGCCCGCCGGGTTTCGACAATTTCCTGGCTCCGTGCGGTCCCGCGCGTCGGCAACCCGACGCCCGAAAGGTGCCGTCGAGAGAGCAAATTAGACGAGCCGCAGGCAGCGAGAGGGCGGAAGACAGCTGGGAGCGGTGAAAAAGTTCCTCCGCAGTTTCCATCGGCAGAAAGCGGTGCGCAGTGCGCAATTCGACCAAGTTTCTGCACTGTCGAGACCCGAGGAGAACATTTCACTTAGGCGCTGTCTTACGCCGGGCGATTTGTCGCCTCCGCAATCTACGCTTCCCCAACTTGTACTCAGACCAAGGATTGCGACACCGACGGGTATACTTCTTTTTATCGTCCGTAACGTTCGTTGCCGTTCCCCGGAGCCGTGAGATTTAACTTTACCACGAGCTGCGGAAAAGAAGGCAGGGAGCCTCGGCGTGCAGTCCGCCTGCACGTAAGTTCGGACCGTTCGAACAGCCTCTAAAACGATGAGCTCGCAGTATCACACACAAGCTCGCCGGCACAAAGCCGGCTCCTTTTACGCGGGGACGATTAAAAAGATAAAATTTTGATGTATTTCTGTCCACGTTGTCCGGAGCTGAATCCGTCGCAATAGCGACATCACACAACTTCAAACCAAAAAAATAAATAATAATAATAATAATAATAATAATAATAAATAAATGAAAAAAGAGCGTCTTCGAGCACACAGAACAAGCAACCTTCGATTCACAAGGCGTGGTTTAGGCCATTTTGTTCTGTGACCACCATAAAGCAGAAATTTCGGAGCTTCTTGGACTACCATCAGATAGATCTTGGCTGTTTTTTTTTTTTTTAATAGGGTTCATTTAATTGTGATGCTCGAGCTTGTTCCGCGAACTCCACTCAGCGGCTCCGCAATATGCTAGATGTTGCGCCTCACCAGTTAAGTTTGACAACCAAAATGATGTTGATGTAATTTAGATGAATATAAAATAAACCGCTATATTTGTTTCGGTGTGCTCTCCGATTGTCTCGTTAGACATGGTAGGGACACCACCTTGGAGTGCTTGTTTGCGTAGTAGACGAAATACCTCGCCAGCCGTCTCGCAAATTTAAATAGTAAAAAATGTGTTCTTAAACTTTATATCTTTTCAAATGACGGGTTACGTTTGGGTGGATACTAACAGAATAGTAAAACTCCAAAAGGAAGAGGGGGGACGAGCCGGTGGCTCCCCAGCCCCAACCACGGCAGACCCTCAGCATCAGGAAGCCGCAGCGGTCGCAAAAGCTGAACCTCGTGCAACCAACAGGCCAACAACAGTCGCGTAGTTTGACTAGCCACCCCATTTACTTGTTGTGCAAAGGGCAATAACTTCTCCAAATAAATATTCTATTATTTTTGTCCCATCCTCGCAAAGACCATTACAGGATGAGACACATCTCGTGTCCAAACAAAAGAAAATGACTACAAAAACGATCTCTCATTAAAATAAAAATAAAAACTTCTCGCACATCTAGTAGTTGTTTCTTCCTCTGTGTTCAAAAGAAGAAAAAATAAGGGGGGGGGGGGGGGGGAGAGAGGACAATTCATGCTATTTCGAAAACCCCAAACGCTTGTTCTTCCATTCCCCTTCCAAACGTCTTCCATTGCTCGGGCGCGAATCGCGCAAATCCCCTTTTAAAACAACGGCGTGTGTTTATGCATGCATAATTCGATTCCGCTTCAGAAATCCATTATTTCGTCAAATTATACAGTTCCTGGGCAGCATACAAACGCAGCCCGTACACGATGAATCTTTCAGAGTTCCAGGCCCCGGTTTGCGACAATAAGTCTTCGCTGCGAGCTTCGTCGCTAATACCTTTACCTGGGACCCCTTTTCCTGTCACCACGACAAACGCTTCACCTGTAGAACTCGAAAACAAAGTAACTCAGACACAAAAGGAAAAAAACAAAACGAGCAAGGAAGACAGACGCTGAAGTAGGGATTTGCCGCTAACAACACGCGATCGACAGAAAGAAAGGGAGAGAGAGAGAGAGAGAGCTGTATCTCAAATGTGAGTTGAACGTGGAGTAGGCGAACGGGCTAGGACGGAGCTTGCTTCGACGAACAGCCTTTCGCACATAATCTAGTATGAGCTTACTTACCCGAATCCGGAACCTCGCAACGCGCCTCACGCTAATGCCGCCACGGTACATGCCGCCATTTAAACATATGGCCCTCCATCAAGTACCATATTTCCCCTAATGTAGGGCTAGACAAAGGATAGAGCTGAAAGGGGTAGCCATTGCGAGAAGATAACTTATCTTACAATTGCTGTATTCTAAAAAAAAAAAAAAAAGAATGTAGAAATGCCCAGCGAACAGCTTGTCGGATTACTTAGTGGGCGAAAAACGATTGCCGAGATGTCCATTGTCTAGTGCGGAACACCTTGCAGCTGTTCAAAACAAGTGCGGCCTCTCAACTCAGGTCGGAACGGGAGGAAGAAAACAAGACGGCCGCTAAAAGCGCTCGGGATGTCCACTACCCGCCACTACCCGAGCGTTGGCGGATACAGAAAACCTTCATGGCCGACACGTGGCCTTACGGGATCCACTCTCCTCAACAGGCTATCGTTGTATGCAATGAGGAATTGATAGTGGCCTCTCGTGCGCGTGCATTTATTTCTACGCCAGGGCCACTAAAAGATATCGCATTACATTCGAGGGTCCACTGCAGGAGCTCACAGTATCCGCCGCAGCATCACGCACACCGCGGTACGAAAAAACACCGGTTCTGTTTTACCTCATCTTCGAGAACAAAGGAAACTAGGGTCACGAAGAATGTCAAGGCTCGTTCACACAGTTGCGTTGAAGCGCGACTGCAACCACTTGCTTCTTGTTAAAATTGCTTGCGCCGAGCTGTTTCTATGGCGACCCTTACAACGAGCCAAAGGGGGGGGGGGGGGGGGGGGGGGGGCGCTGTGCTGCACAACGCAACGCAGCGCAACGCATTCGACGCAAATCTGTAAACGAGCCTTTAAACTCATAGAATGTACAACTTTCTTTTTTCTCCCTTTATGTTGCTGCCTATGTAACTGGCTCCCAGACCCCGCCAAGCTGTTCTTTAGCAACGTTTTTTATCTGGGAGACCCTCCAGAGTATACTTGGAAAATAAAGTTTTTAATTCGAATTTAAAATAAATAAAAACTCCCAATATTTTGATTTCTCATGGGGCCTTGGTACAGCAGCGAACAAAGCGTGTTGTTAGGCGTATGTTAAAAATATATACCAACATGTGTGGATTTTTTGCTCGATAGAAAAAAAAACACAGCGATGTAGTGCGCATCCTATACGACGATTTATTTGTTCCGCTCAGTGTGCGCCACAAACAACTTTCGCTTTAATAGTGTGCAAGCTAGAAACAAAACTACAAAAGAATGCAACAAAGACACCAACATAAAAAAAGTAGAAACTAAAATTGAAAACACACCTCAGACTTGTTATCAACGCGTTGACGAGCGTTATTTTTTTTTTTTTAAGTAAAAAAGGGAGCAAACAAGTCCAGGTCATCCTTGTCGCGGTTAAAGGAAAATTGATCCAAATTTTGCATTCATTGGGTAAAACAAAAAAAAAGCACCAATGTGCTTTCTTCGAACACAAAAGGATATGCCACTAAGAAGCGACGGTGCAACGAACAGGAGGGGGACAAGCAAACGCCTCGATAGTTACTATACCATAGTGTTTGCCAAACCTTCCGCAAACAATTAAGATTGCTTCTTTAAACCTTGACCTGTCCTCTTATAACCACAACAATGTCATAGTACCTCCTCTTGGAAGATTCTGCCACCTCAGCAAGCGCAATGGTGTGGTGTTCTCTGTTTTTTTGTTTTATTCCCCCGAGTGTGAGATCATCAAATCCAAACAATTGCTGGAATTAATGTCTAAACTAAGTATAATATACTCACCCATCCTGAGCGCACGAAGTGAAATGATAAAAAAAAAATGCGATTACAAAAAGAAACATCCATGAGTCACCAGACGCCCTAGCCGCTCCCATTGTTAGCAACATTGTTTAAACAAATTTTTATACTTGTTTTGTTTTCAGGGCAGCTGTAAGCTAAAAAATAGGATGCACGAGCCACTTCCTTTATATTTTTTCCGCCTCATAAAAAAGCGAACAGAAACTCAAAACAGACAAAAATTAGCGAAGGGGGTGCGAAGCAGAAACATTAACTTTTTCAAAGTTGTCTATGTACAAAACAAAAACTAGGGGGGAAAAAAGAAAGGAAAGAATAAAAACAGAAAAGCTTTTCCCCTTTTTTGGGGCTAAAAAGTGGAAATTTGCAATCCTCCCATTTCTCTCCCTGGTTTTACCCCCGTTTTTTTTTTTTTTTTTTTTCTGAAGTTGTTTTTTTTTTATTTAATCCTCTTTCTCCTACTTTAATCAAAACAGAAATAGAATATATGATACTCAGAGCTACGAAATGTTAAATCGGGAAACCGTTGAAGCACAAGAAATATACATTTACAAACTTAAACCAACAACGACGAATCTAACTTGCAAGAAAAAGGGAAAGAACCTATAAAAGAAAACAACGAGAAAAAAACTAGTCTATATGTACGGATACAAAAACAAGCGAGTGCTGAATCCCTTTTCAAATTCCTGGAAAAGCAGGGAAGGGAAAGAAGCTGCCCAAAAAGGGGATAAAGAAGGACGGTCGTCGAGATGACACATCCAGAATCCACCAAAGAAAAGCGCTCAAACCGGATTATCTCTCTGCCGAACGTGGGAGTTTTTCTCTATTTTGTAGCGTGTTTTACTATTCCGCCAGTTACATTAGTTTACACAATTTTAAGTATAACCAATGACCGACCGTCTTACAAATTAAACAAAAATCTAAACAGAGGTGAACAAACAGGGGGTTGACAGGCCGGCGCACATGTGGGGTTAGGTCGTTCAAATTTGCCCCATTTTTGTGACGTTCTATAAATGCCTCGTTCTGTAAAGCATTTACAGGACCACGTTGTTTTGTGTGGTGGATATAAACAAAATGCTGCAAGATTATCATAAAAGGACAACGAACGTAGGCGGGACAACATCATACCGTGCATATAAAAAAATAGCATAGTCATCATTTGTCTTTCTTGAGGGTCCGTACGGGCATTACACGAGAAAGCGCAATGCATTAATTTTAAAATCAACAAACTAACAAAAATTTAATTGCAAACGCCTTTGCAGACTGTTTAATTATGTTTGTTACGTTGCCAATATGGTAAGTTATTCGCGTGGAGCATGTTTGACTGCAAAACAACTGTTCTGATGCTTCTTTTTTCGATATTACTTTTAAGTTACGAATCAAATTCATAAATATGTTTTTGGTTAACACCCTTGAGCACATTGCAAAAAAAAATATGTAAAAAAGATGGCAAAAAAAAAAAGAACGATCGACTCTATCCTGCGAACATTGTGCTGCACCACACTATGAAAATACAGGCGAGAGATGCGTGACTTTAGAAATTGTCTTTCTTGCGCGAGAGTTCGAGCAAAAACAAGACATGTTGCAAAGCTGCGTTTTTGCTCTGCGCCTTATCATCACAATGTTTTAGTTTGTCTCAATGTGGAGTACGCGGAATATTTTATGATAGAGATAAATAAACGAGTTTACTACGAGATGATGTTACGGAGAGTACTCAACTGAAAAGCACTCGTTTAAAGAGGTGTCGTCATCTTCGGAGGGACGTGGCACCAAAACCGACACTCGATTGGCTGAGGTAAGCTCTCGTGACGTCCTAAAAAAAAAAAAAAAAAAAAAAAAAGAGTCACGTTTTTTTTTTTTTTTTTTAAAGTACTTAGTTACAGTCTGAAAATTTGACGCCAAGTGGCAACTAGCCGGATAAATATCTCAAATATTTTTTTTCGGAACCGCGCCACTCTCTCACGCTAGAGAACTACATGTGTTAAGAAAGTTTCACATAAACGGTTCTGTTAGACTATTTAAAAGATCTCGACGTCGCCGTTAGCGCGACAAAGATATAAAATTGTTTCTCTCTATCACTATCTAGCAAACAGAAAGTGTATACATTAAGGCCCTTGACAAAATGGGCCTATATGTTTCAAATGGCCGTATTTTGTTGCAGCGAGGCGACTGATTTTGAATTCCGGCTCACGCGTGAAGTTCTCAGTCCCCCTTTCCTGACAAACACCTCTTTCGGGGAAACGAAATAGTGAACATTGGAGTAATTACGACTCTGAGCACAAAAGAAGAGCGTGTACCATCTTCATAATGAAAATTAAAAAAAAAAACACCTGAGACTGAAAACAGATATAAAACGAACGAGCACGCACACCGTCTCAAACACAACTGTATACCATATTGACCCGATGTGGCAGGCAAAGGATATTTCCATCGAGCCACTTTGCCCCGGACATGCGCTTCCCGTTGAGTCCAGGCACGTATAGGAATCACTAACAAATTACCGTGGTCCCTCCATACGAACATGTCGCACGTATCGAGCAAGTTGACAGGCGGAGGGGCCGCAACTCGGAATGCATAATAGAGCACAGCCGACGACATTAAGAAATAAACGACAGCGATGACTTCATTAGGGCCCAAAATGAAATCGTCATTTAGCCTCCAATCGACCGGGAACAAGAGCGGAAACCTGCAACGAAAAACTAAAATCAGCGCAAATGGGAAGCATGACCTCTGCGCCGTTTATGTTGTTGTCGTTTGTTTCTTTTATTGTTTTTATTCCATTTATTTGTATTGATCGCCAACAACTAAGGAGTTATACATATTTTTTTGCGTCAAGTTTTTTTTTTATTTCTTTTATTTAGCTTTAATTTCCACAGCAACATCGGGAAAGATAACGACGAATCATGGAAACGCAAGCCGACTGGCACTAGCGGCATAAAACGAAACAAAAGAAGATCAAACAAAAAAAGCGAGGCGTTCGTCGAGCAACTCAGTGGAAACACTTACACGCTTTACAATGAATTCAAATTAGGTTTATAAGTGTGGCGAGAAAAAAAATATATACAAAATGACCGACGAGGAGATGCGCATCGCCTTTCTTGTGACGCATAGCATTATCAAAAACGAGCACGTCAAAATGATGTCGGCAACATTTTTTTTCAGGTTTTTAAGCAGGGCTTCAAATGGACCAAGCCTAGCGTGCAAAATTGTCCATGTAAAATGGAATCGATCTTCCACGAGTCTAAATCAGCTAGCGTCGTCTCATTTGGTCAGCTATGCACATTTTGAATTGTGGTCATTTACAGTATAAAACAATACAAATGAAAAAAAAATTTAACAAAAATCGTTCGTTGTGTTTTGAACTGAAGAAGCGTGAGTAGCCTCAACAAAAACCTTCTTTTTGGCGTGATACGTGTTCCACAGACCGAACAGCAGTGTATTGACAGACTGAAAGCGTCGTACAGATGCATGTGTTTCTGGCTATTAGACTGGAGCACTAATGAAAAGGTTTCAATTGATCTCAGTAGCCCCCCGCTGGTTTGAACACTTCAGTTCTCCCCCAAAACCGGTTACAGGGAGAACGCGTTTATTGGGCGGAAAATATTCTACGTTCGGTTAATGGAAAAGCGCCTAGCTGAAATCTGGAAGAACTGTAATTACAAGGCAAACGTATTTCACAAATAACCGTACCAAACTAATTTCTTTTTTTCTTTTTTGAAGATGCAACGACTTTCGGCGGGTGCTTCTCGGATTTTCGTGTTTTTTTTTTTGTTTTTTTTTTTTTTGTGAGCCCAGCAACGCTCTAATTCGTTACTCATTGTAGAGCCCACTTCAGATGGACCTGCTTTTAACTATTTATTCATTATTGGCGACTCGATGTTTCAGTGGCGCCACCTCACGGGCGCTCTCCTGTGACGGAGCGAGTGTGATTCGAACAGACGACGTGCCAAGTAATCGCACAGAGTGGTTATGTTATCTCGGTTTATCTAAATTGATAACTCTTAATTTATTTAAAAAAATAGGTTCAGTATTCTTTTACAGCGGAGCTGTTAAGGGCTAGTTTCCCCAGGATCTTGTCTGACAGCAAACAAATGATGACAGAAAACTCTGGACAGCTACCGCCATCTATTAGCGACGGCGGCAACCAAAATATCGGCTTGCCGGTTTTCTGGTTACCGCCGTCGCTCTGGCTTGCCGACTTGCGGCCGGCCATTTCCCACCATAATACAGCTTCACTGGTCTTTCTTCTTCACCAGAATAGAAATAGAAAGGCTGAAAGTTTTATTTCAAGCGTTTTTAAATCAGTTTTAAAAGACACAATCTTTAAAATGTTCAAAAACAAGCCTGGTCTCCGATTCTTGTTCTGCTGGATATATGGAGACTCTTGTAGAAAAATTTGTTTTACCGTCGCCTCAGCGTAGGACGTGCTGTTATCTCACCGTGCAATCGTGCTCTGTTGTGTTGCGTCGCGCGGCACACGTTGTGGCTAATATGGAGCTTACAACTACCGACGCCTTCGCAGTAGTGTAATCTGACAGTTGCTGCGCATTCATACGATATCGTGAGGACCAAGTCGAAGTTATTATTTTTTTTATTATGTTTGGCAAAAGATTATGCAACATTGCAACTTCTGCATGAAAAAAGAAAATTGAAATTCCAATAGTTTTATAAATTGTTGGGCTTGACCCGACAAATAAAGACAATTTCTTAATTGGTTATCTCCTATTTTTGTTGAGTATTGTTTGCCAACTTAAAAGTTCTCACTGAACGACCAATTCTGCACAATTATTCTCTGGGTACGCCAAAACAAACACATAAACCGTCGTAATCCATGACAGGTGTATAACATAGCTCATTACGTGATAGCATAAATGGACTCGGATTTTCTTGTTCGCGTATATGTGACGCCATAACGGTTCTTGTGAGCTTAGACAAATAAGCATCATCTAAATGGCACAATGCCTTTTTCACGCCACCGTCTACACTTCGGCTACCCGCGAAAGCAACGTCAACGTTCTTTCGTGCACTTCAAACAGTAAGTGCGTTGGACTCGCTTCTAATTTGATGGCATTTCAAAGATGACGTGAGGACGATACGAACAGGCCACGCCTTATAAACGTTGTGTCGGCAGGAGGTGGAAGCATGTGAATGGTTGCTCCAGACATTCAATCGAAGGACAGCTCGACAAAGTTCGTAGTTGAGTGTGCAGCTGGGAGACCATTCTGCCCCGTGAAAATCAGATAAGGCTGCGAGCCGGTTATTCGAGCACGTTTTATTAGTGACTCTACACATTATGCACTTCTCGATTTGTCGAATCCAAATAGATTAACGTGGAGCATGTTGGTTTCCTGTTCATACCGGTCGATTAGAGAAGTTTCGGTTTACCCATTGTCGGAAAAAAGGAATATTACAACTTTTAATTAGTTTTTAAGAATTGGTCAGCTAATACTCACATGCATGTGAAAGGTGTGAGTTAGGAAAGAAAATCCAAAAACAGAAGTTTTCTCATTGCCATCGCCTAGGTTTTCTAATGCGCTTTCCCTCAGACCGGGTGTTATCGAGGCAGAGCTAGCTTCTCAGGAGCCCCCATCTCGTACAGTACGGAAGACACCCCGCTTTCACGACGATCTTGTACTACTACTCCTTGGTGGAAGTGCAATTACAGTGTGCGTTAGCATCGTGGCTCGGACAACGTGGTTCGAGAACACGCGCTGCAGAAACCAGGCATCCAGCAACCTGGATTCAATCTCTTTCCCATCCCGCTTGGTCAAGGATGAGCGTCGCACCGGCGTGCGGTCGTGTATCATACTGCACGTTGTACTTTCGGTCGGGTACGAATGAAATGCGAACAGCGAAGCACGTGACCTTCGACACATGATCCTCCCCGACCTAGAGGCAACTAGAAACTGATAAAACAGCAGAGTATAGAGAGGGAGAGGGCTACGACGGTGTGCACATTGGAGTAAGCAGGCACCGTCGCAGCGCCCTTTCCATGCCGCAGTGTATCAGTAATTAGTTGCCTCTACGTGGCGCAGCGTGTATCGAAAGGCCACGCGTTCCGCTGTCCACATTTCATTTGTACTCGATAGTAAAGTATTTGCCAAACGTTTCAGACCCACCACGCGCGTGGCCAGAACGGGCTCGGTTTTCATACGGTGGCGCTGCTACCGTCGGCACTTGCTGGATGCGAGGGTATTGAGAGTACCCTCGCAGCGAACGGGCGCCTACGATAGCGGCGCCTCCATACGGGAGCGAGCCCGGTCCGGCCACGCGCGCAGTGGGTTCGAAACTTTTGACAAAGACTGCGCGTTAAACACCTCGCGAAGACACGCGCTTCACAGGCTAAATTGTTCCACTCTATGGCATTGGAATGATGTCGACATATTTGAAGGGCAGACCGAGCTACCGCCGTATAATCATTCATAACCCCAAATTTGCTTTTGGTTTGCCTGAAAAGCAGGCTTTGCCTTTATAAGACTTGGCTTGCGGGAAAACGTCTTTGCTGTAAGGAAGAAGAAAAATGACAAGGTCAAAGACATTGAAGCTCTAGAAATCCCCGTAAAACCACTTCATCGCAGCGAATTCGGTGGGGCAGTCACCGTAATCTACGTAGGAATATTGACAAATAACAAAAGTGGAATTTGTTTCATTAAAAATATAAAGATTGCGACGTGGCACTGAGCATACCATTTCCCACGCTCGCTTTATGTTGTGTGCCATATCGCAAGACTAATATTTAGGTAGACAGGGTTTTCAGTTTCGTCATTCACTAAGGTTGTTTTTATATATCGCAGTTATTGGCTCCCCGGCTGCCTTGCGGGGACATTTACGCTAGGGCATATTTGAGAGTGAACTTGTGGGGCTTCGTTTTAGCGTTTGTTTAAATTCATCTATAAATAAACGTTTCATTTCAACAGTAGACACTTTTCAGGACTAGAATTACAGCTCAAATTGAGGTGTTAGCATTTTTAATGGACGGAGAAACATGAAAGCTGTCCATCCATTTTTTTTTAAATTAATATTCGTTTTTTTTTTTCGCCAATCTAAAACCAATCACGCAAAAAAAAAACTGTGGCTATCAAAACAGGTTGACACAGACACCTTAATTACCCTAAATTATGAGCTTGTAATCCAGTGTTTACGGTGATTTTCTCATTCTTAGCATGTACAGTGCTCACCAAACGTATGCGGAACACGCGTACGGTGTCTTATTTTAGACGGACGCTATCTTCGTGGCATCCGAACACATTCTTCGTGACGTTACGCTCAATCGTACAGCCCTAGCAGAGGAGGTCGCTCGTCCAGGGCTGAAATCACGACTGGACCATATACACAGCAGAAATTTTGCTGGCCGGTAGATCAATTATTATTGCTGCCCCCTCGCACGTTGCTGCACATGTGGTTGTCGAAAGTATCAGTTACTTAATGAATCATTCAGCAAAAACATGAAATGACTACAAGCAGGGTGGAGAATTAAAAGCGATATGATAATAAACCGTGATTTGAATCATGACGTGAATCGTCATTGAAATCAGATCAATTTTCCTAAGATGATTTAAATCAAATATTTTGTGCAAAAATAATCCATTTTTTACCTTTTGTCTGTTCCTTGATTTGTTCTATGTGCACTTGTTTTGTATTTAAATCGAAGAATCATCAAGCAAGGAAGATTTATACAAGGCTGAACACGAGCGAAAAGACGTTCTCTTTTGATCAAATCGGGGCGTTGAGCTTTCGCTCTACCCTCCACTACATTCGTCTGCTACGTAACAGTCTATTTCAATAAGATCGAAACGAAAAAGAAAGAAGCGAAAATGATAAAAAAATATTGTATTACAAAAAGAAAAAAAATCAAGTGAACTTTTTTTTTATCTCATTAAAAGAGAATCGAGTTGTTTTCGGTCAAGTATGGCGGGAATTACAGAAGAAGAAAAAAAAGTTCTTATTAGACCGATATCGCTAAGCATTCCATGCATGCGTGTCACCGCCATAACTGTAGTTCACAGGAGACAGGCGCCATTGCACAAGATGGCTCGTGCCGTTTCGTGCTGGGCACGTGCAGAGCTCCAGCGGGGTTGTAGCGCGAGCAGAAAGAATACAGTTTCCAAATATCAATGCCGGCCATGGGGGCGTAACAAAGCTGACTGGTGAGGTCAGCCTACTAAACAGTACTTTACATTTAAAGCAATTCTTTCTTCCGCATCGTTATTAGGGATCGGACGTATCGATCAGTAAATCCGCTACGTTGAAAAATACATCTAGTGATAAATAATCATTATATTTAGCTGCAGTGATTTAAATCAAATTAATCTGACTTGAATAAAAACAATCTGATTGAATTAATTCATTTTAATCATGATTTTTTTAACCCTGCCTACAAGTGTTGCGATCGGGAGTTTGAATGATTACGGAATCACTGCGCTTTTCCGCGACCCCGGAACGGAATGCGAATGAAATGGCGGCAGTGCTGGGAGAAATGGAATGGAAAAAGAATTAGATGCCTTTTGCCCGGAATGGAGTGGGAATGGAACGGGCTCGATTCTTATGCGAGCTATGTCGATCTTCAGCTAGGGCCCACGACGTGCTGGCGCAATACCAGCGCTCGGTCAAAGCGACTCTTGAAACGGCGCATGGAGATTTGGGGCAGGTAAACGCAGCGTCGCTTCTGACAGCGTACTCGCAGTGCTGTTATGCAGGTATTCGAAGCAGACAGCAATATAGCTTTTTCTTGCGCCACAAACGAACTAGACATTTTGAAAACCTCATCAATCAAACAGGCTGGCCTTGTATCTACAAGACGTTGAGAACATACGATCCGTTTGCGAAAAAAAACAACAAAAAAACAAGATGGGTGGTTTTCATTTTTGCCGTCTGTTGCGAGCCGTCTGTTGCGAGCCGTTTGTTGCGAGCCGTCTGTTGCGAGTGTAACCCGGGGTCACACTGCTTATACATCATACAAAAGACAGTCTGCCAGGCATCAGTCACCGCCATATCCATGCACGGCTCGAATGCCGCGTGCCAAGTTTCTCCTTGAACTCGTTGCCATCTGGCATTCGAAGCACGGCTCTAGAGGTGACTTGCGTTCGATTCTGCTTGCAGACTGTCTTTTGTGTGATGTACAAGCAGTGTGACCCCGGCTTTACGCTTCATCGCGCGATCGATGTCTGCAGTGCCACCCAGTGCCATCAAACGCTTTGTGCTACGACCGTTCGGCTTAGTAGAATCAGTGCTTTGGGAATGAATTTGATAACGTCAGCTTTATGCTGCTTTTGCCGGTAGCAGAACACAGCCGACAAGAGCCATTCTCACGTTTAGAAATTAGAGGAATGGAAGGGAATTGTTCAGTCATTCCAGGAGTGGGAATGGGCCTAGTGTCTTAATCCTTAGAAGTTGAAATCAATGGAATTATTGGAAACTTGAACTCCCAGAATGGAGTTGGAACGGAAGGGGGTGCTTAATCCGTAACACAGATACACTTATTGAGCCATAAGATTATTTATGTTTTCAATAATCATCTATTCACCTTAGTGGAAGAGGGCGGCTATAAGCGTAGATCACCCTCACGGCAAAAAATGCTGCGATCACCCGGAAAAGCTTCTACCTTACCAGCACAGACGCTCGTAACGGAAAATGTGAGAAATGTAGTCTAAGTATTAGCAACTCGACCTGCAGGTCTGTCAAAGGAAAACCCTTAACAGGATTCAACATTATTAAGGTAACATGGCTAAATGTTATTAGCTTAACTTACGGGGGACACAGCGTCTTCAGCAAAAATGCTCGAGGAACAAGCCGACCTCGAATATTTACTTATTTAATACAGGTATTATTTTCTTCAAAGGCTCGTAAACCACAAATAGACCCCTTTCCAAAGACTGCCCTCCGTTGGCAGCAGTGGAGTCCCTGTACAATGGCGGACTAAAACCGCAGCGTCATGGCACACTTTGTGCGTTAGGATTGATTAGAAGGCAAAAACACACCCACAGAAAAATGTGACGAGCGCTGAGCGCAGTGTCGTTGCACTTTCGACGCTTCCATTGGCTCGTCGTCTCCCGTTGGCCGGGCTCCGACGTTCGCTATCTTATGGAATGACTTGCACGTTCCTCGATGCCAGTTGGTCGCCATTGTGGTGTGGTTCCGACCTTCTAATAATCGGCACGTTACTTTCGAAAGGGGTCTATATCAACGGTCCTTGACTTCTTGATCCTAGCCCCACTGCACATTATCCTGTGGTTGTTGGAATCTGACTGATGCCAGAGAGTACTTTGGAAACAGATTGCATATTCTTATTGTGAGTATGAAGAGCGCCTTTCCACAAGAGTTCGGCCGCGTATAGTCAGTCACTGATCCGCGGCGTCTGCCCATCTGGACTCAACTGCCGCGGAAAGCACAGCAGCGCTCAAACGCCATCCGCGTTCCTCTCCTTCCAAACTTCTTCGAGAGTTCGTTATATCGGAAACAAACTTGGAGCCGTTCACCTCCTCATTTTGCGACGATCACCAAACCTCGCAATTTTCTCCAGGAGGATGCTTTGACGCAGCTGCCAGACAGAGTGTGCCATCGTAAAACGAAACGCACACAGGCTTGCGCAACACTTTAGGGAGAAAGCTCGATGGGAAAAGAAGCGACAAGAACCCGGGGAACTTCAACTTCCACGTTTAAGCATCATTTTTCACGGTAACAAGTGTACGCACTATCCTTAACACCCAAGGATGTGCGACTTCAGTCCTCCCCCCCCCCCCTTCTCTCTCTCTCTCCAACACCCTCACTCTCGCTTATCTAAAGCGTATGTTTCCGCAGCACAGCGTAGTCTTCGTCGAAGCCGCTCCATGGAACGCCCAGCTCTCCCTTCCCCGCCCTCACACGCTGCCCAAACTAGGAAACGAAAGAAAGCGCACATTTTCCCCTCGTCGCGAGCAATTAATTACAACAAACCTCTCAATTAGACGGCGTTTATTACGAGGCGCTCGCGGAGAGGCTCTATAATTAAATCGCTCCAGCATTCGAGCTAGACCGCGCCAGCAAGGACGGCGAACAACGAAGCCCCTTCCTCCTTCGTTTCCTGGCCCCCCTTCTACTTTCTTCATCCTCTAGTGTCCTTAGGGTGCCTTATCTAATCTTTCTTTCCTTTTGATTTTTCTTCTTCTCTTCTTCTCCGTGTCCTTCCTCTCAAGTTTTAGCGCCGCATCTGCGCGCTGACGCGGTAATTAGAAAATTCAACTTTCTATAAAAGGGTGGCAAAAATGTGTTTACGCCAAAGAAGGAACACTTTCTCGAACACGTATACGACGTGAGCGCGCGCGCACGCCTTCGTGCAACAGAGGCGAGCCGTGGGACGCGGACCGAAAAAGGAGGGGAAGAAGGGCGACTCATCATAATTTGTCGTCCCCGCTCAGGCGCGCGCGCGCGCGCGCGCAATATAATTAGCCCGATTTCAGCTCTTAACCGAATTAACAGCGCGTTCGTCGCGCTCATCTCGCAAATGAGGCCCTCGCGTTGGCGTCCTTCGGCCCGGTCGTTTCCCCTTCGCCGAGAGGCGCATCCTTTTCTTACGCCGCTACTCTAATTACACGTCTTGTACGCTCAGATTGGATTGGATCGGAACGGGCTCGGGCACGTGTTCGTGTGGACGGGCCTGCCTACAACAGCACTTTCGAAGAACTGCGCCCTCCGGCCTCCTTTATGGCTGCTTCGCGCTCGCGGGCGTAAAGGAGCAGCGCGCCTCAACTTCCAACTTTGAAAAGGACGCGAGGCGATAAATAATAATGGGGCGAGTGGAAGGAGCAGATCAGGCAAAAAGAAAAAAATGGGAAGCCTCGAGAACGAACCTCATCTTAAGGTCCACCGGTGGCTCTCCTGTCGGAGTTGGACGTGAATTTCGATTAGCGTAGAAAGTGGCGGACGCCGCCCCTGCGAATAGTGGCGTATGAACCCCCCCCCCCCCCCCAAAAAAAAAAAAAAAAAAAAAATCAAGCACCGCCAGTTGATTTTTTTATTTTCTTTTATTCTCGTCAAAATTTTATTTTCCACTGAACAGCTGTCCAAACGTTTATTGTATATTATTTCATAGCTTTATTTTAAGGCTTATTTGAGGGGAAAACAAATATATTTACTTAAGAATACTTCTATACAAGGATTTTAGAGCGATATTACAGCGATAGCTGTTAGTGGGACATGCACTTCGCGGTTTCTCGACGCCGACCGCGCTCCATATCGACGCGGGCCATTTTCGGCACTCCGTCATATCATTCTTCGGGCCGCTGATAACAAGATAACATGCATGGTCATGCATGGTAGCAAGATAACACGCAAGGTCAGTGAAACAGTCCCCGCCGGGCAATCTGGCAGTACACTGGGATAGGTACCACAGTGAACCCAGAATTAGCAAAAACAACAATTCTCGGGCAGATAAAACTGCCTTAGAATTTTACGGTGCATTTTGTATCAGAAAGCAAGAGGAAAGCAAGTGCGTTAGTGCCCCGTCAAGGAACCTGATAGATACAGAGTTTTATTTTCTAAACGAATAGCCAGAAAAATGGTATTAATACCGTGTGTTTGTTTCAAAAGACCTTCATTTGAGAGTGCACTTATTCTTGTCTACTTCCTTGTCCCTGTTTATTCGGCGCTTTTCGTTTAGCACGTGTGACTATTTGTACCGTAGTGACGTACAAAAACACGCTCCCTTCTCACGCAGACAGCTGATTTGCTCTCTACTTAATCCACCCTCATTAGTTCCAAAACGCTATGGAATTTTCTTCCGGTGTGTTACTCGGTTTAACACGAAACGGGGCCTATGCGGACTCTATGGTGCACTCTCGCACCTTTACCTTTCATTCAGTCCATCTGCTCCGAAATGACACCTTAGCGGCTCCGACGTCACACCTCAGCTGCCGTTGTGCGTGGCGTAAGCGGTATGAGCAGCGTGACCCCTTAAGCCGGGGTCACGCCACTAATACATCATACAAAAGACAGTCACCAAACACGAGTCACCGCAATATCCCTGGTTCGAATGCCGCGTGCCCAAGTTTTCTCCCTGAACTCATTGTCATGCGGCATTTGAAGCACAAATCTCGTGGTGACTCTCGTTCGAATTTGTATGCAGACTGTCTTTTGTAGGATGTATAAGCAGTGTGACTCCCTCGGCATTACGGCAGTCTTGTAGGCGTTTCCGAAAAAAAAAAGTAACGAAATGCGTTACTCGTTATTTGCAAAACAAAGGAACGCGTTACCGACCTACGTTACCTCAAAATAAAAGCAAGGCGTTACCTTTACCGATAAAAAGTAACGCACGTTACTCTTGCGTTACTTTTTGTTTATAAATTGACGTTAACAGCCTTATTTCGGCGACGGCATTTTTCGACACCGGGACAAAGGGCGTGGGGGTTGGGGTTTTTCTAAAGTGTGACTTATTGCCAAAACGTTGAAGGTACGTGGAATGAGTGAAATGATGTATGACTTGGCGCCTACACTTCGTTTCAGTTAAAGTCCAGACGCAACCTACGCTACGAGCTAATAGGGTCAATCAAGCAGCATCAAAAGTGCAAGTCACTGGGCATTTTGTGTTTATGATTGTTTCAGCGATGCTATACATCGTTTCACCTTAGGTCCGAGCGCGGACGATGTTATGAGCCGACGGGCCAATTGAACAGCGCAAAAAGCGCAACGTCATGGCGTGCTCTCTGCGCTTGATAGGATTAGCCGGCGGAGGAGCACGCACAGAGAGACGGCGAATACCGGCTGGTCCTATCAACTGCAGAGAGCACGCCATGACGTTGTGGCTCTTTCGCTGTTTGATTGGCCCTTCGGCTCATAACATCAGCCGCGCTCGGACCGAAGCTGAAACGAAATATAGAACACGTGAAGAAACATGAGGATGAGGAACACCTTGATGGTGCCCTTTTGACACTGTCTGGTTGGTCCCATCAGCTCGTAGCGTCGGCTGCGTCTGGAATTAAGCTGAAACCCAGTATAGAAACTCGATAAAAATTTGTGTACTTTTTTTCGGGTTTTGGGAAGAAGATGTAATGGGTAACGTAACTATGTTACCCGTTACTTGAAATACGTAACGTAAGTACGTTAATCGCTACTGTTTCGAAAATATAACGAGTAAGTTACTACGTTACCGAACAAAGTAACTTGTTACCGGTAACGCCGTTACTTGTAAACGCGTTACCGCTGACACTGCTTTACGGGGGAGGGGCTTTGACTTTTTTTAAGGGAATTTGTGTGAGGATTTATTTCGCCCAGGGTCTAAGTTGAACAATACGGTGGTCATGAGAAAAAGGTGAAATTGGTTAGTTAACTAACTAACTAAAAAGTTATAATCAACTTTTTTTGTGTGTGTGTTTGGAGCATAATGTAGTTGGAATAATGACGCTCGACCTCAATATAATCTAGCCGCAACGTTAAATTTTTATTTACAAATTCGTATTCGGCAATACGGGGCAAGAAATGTCATCCTTGTACACGGCTCGAAACTAAAACTAACCAGGGAAGTGCGCCCGTCTCGTCGATCCCTCCGCTCTGCGTTCGCGTCGCACTCACCCGTAGCGCGGACACATGGTTTGCGTAGCCGGCGTGGTGCTGAAATAACTGTGTATGATCAACTAATGTGTAAGATCTGAGATAATTTATGAACCCACAGTTGCTATACTTTAGAGTTGGTCGTTTCTGGAACCACATTACGCTATTTCGGTGATTCTTAACGTTTGGTAACGGGCGGTTTCAACTTTCATGGAACATCGGACAAATCGTTCGTGCGAAAACTACTCATCACGCAGGGAAAGAAAAAAAGGTTAATGTAGTATCGGTTTCTGCCGGAGGGCCTATGAAGAACAAAAAATTAACTTTCGCTATAATTAGTATATTGACTATTCTAGGTCATTGCCTTTTTGTTAGTAAATTTAAAGGTGTTGTTTCAGTCATAAAAACGGTGTATATCGTCGAAAATCACTAAATCAGTTCAAAAATGGGTAGGACATGTACACTATTTTACGGCGTTCTAAAAAAAAAATAAAAAAATTGACGGGCTTGTGTTTTTGCTGTGTTTCGCTGCAGACTGCGTCAAAATACAATAGCATATCTTCTGTTCTCTGAAGGCTATATTCCGCTCCACCACGTACCCACCGCACACGCCGGTCCGATGCTCATCCTGGTCGAAACGGACAGGGGTGGGGATTGAACCCAGGATCCCTGGGTTCTGCAGCCTCGAGCTTTCGCTCCACGTGCTTCGAGCTGCGGTGCGTTAACACACTCGGTCAACGATTCCCCATTCCTTGAAACACCCTGTATCTTACAATACGCTGAGTAATAAAGAAGAGAGAACGAAGAAGAGGATGTTTTACTTCACTCCGTGCTTCTGTTGCAATGAGCAAGCATACGACGATACCAGCTTGTAGAAACTACGCGCTTACGCTGACCGGGCAAATAAGTTTGGTTGGACGGGCAGTGCCATCTCATGCGGAACTCTCACAACCCTTAGACTCCCCGCGGTCGCCATCACTGAGCCACGACCTCGAACGTCCGATTTCCCTGCCGAACTCTGACACAGCGCTCGAGTCCAGTCGTTCGGTGTAATGGCCTTCCCAAAGTTTCCCTTTCAGGTCACCATCCGCGCTGACTAGCAGCCGACCGAGGCGCCTCGTGTTCACGGCCCTAAAGCTATACAAGCCAAATGTGCACACATTCACTTGGCACATCCTAAAAAGACACTTAAAAAACAAAAAAAAAAACAATCTCGAGGTTGCGCTTCTTGTTGAAGAGTATCAAGGCCCATTCACGTAGGAGGGTTTGCTTACGTTTTCTTACGTTACGTTATGACTCGGCATGCCTAGAATGTCGCGTGCAAGACTACTCCTTGAACCTGTTCCCACTCTTTATACGAAGTACATATGTCCCAGTGACTCTCGATGTAAGCAAACGTAAGCTTCCGTAACATAACTCAACGTAAGCGAACGGTGCTGTGTCAAGCGACCTTTAGAGTCAGAGAATCCGAAACACCTTCAGTACTTTTACAACCGTCCTAACATATCGGTCTTCACAAAACAAGAAATAAAAAGGTAGAATTATTGGAACTTTCGTTTATTCCCAGAAATTATCTATGAGAATCGTTGTCCAAAAAAGAAAGGACCCGAACCAGGTTATGTTGCATCCACTTCTTCAGATAAAAACAAAAAATCTAGACTGCGTTTTTTTTTTCTTACACTGAGGCTTTATATGTATATATATATATATATATATATTTTTTTTTTTTTTGATACCGCTCTCAGCAAAGGTTTTCAAGAACGCTCTAATAACGTACCAAAGGATCGACGCCAATCGTTTTATAATAGCTCTAAACTCACATATGCGAGAGTTTAAGCAAAAACGACTCGATCACTGGATCTGGCATACGGAAAGTCATCTAAGCTATCTGCACTGACAAGGCACTACAAGCCGAAGCGAGTATTCCGGAGAAATTCGTAAACACCTACTATCGCAGCAACATCCTCGAAGAGGTGGAAGAACCAGTGGCGAAGTAAACAATCAAGGTGAATTTTTACTGAGATAGCAGCTAGTGGGACACTTCGCGTGCTTCGCGCCGTCGAGCGCGCTCCCTATCGACGCTGCAATTTTCGGTGCTCCGCCAAAGGATTCCACATTCACGTCACGCCCCTTGACACGACTCTGACGAAACGCCACGCATCACGTCACCTAAACGAGAATAATCCCTGGAGAGGGGGAACAGGGAGACAAAGGACAAACACAAATCTCCAAACACAGCTAGGTGGCTGGTGCGCGCTGAAATAATCCGCCTGGTGGAGCGATCTACCGACTGAGCTAACCAGAAATTAGATAGGCGTCAGTAGAGCAAACGGGTTTTATCAGCTGCCACCAGTCTAACACCAACAAGGGTGAACGGCCAGTGAAGGTTACGATGTTAATGCAAGCTGGACAGAATAAACGATTCTTTATTCCGTCCAGCTCGCCTGCAACTTTGCATTATTGCATTAGTACGTCAGCCGCCTCGGTGGCTCCGAGGCGAGAGCGCTGGCCTACGGATCCTCATGTGGCGGGTTCAAAACCCGGCCGAGGTGCCCGCAATCTGACGGAGGCTTATTGCGGAGAAGGCGCCGTGTAACTGAGCTTTCGGTTGCACGTCAAAAGATCCCCAGGTGGTCCAAATTAATCCTCAGTCCTCTGCTGGGGCGTGCCAGATGCCCGTCGTTGGTTTGGCACGTAAAACCCCCAAAAAAGTTGACTTTAAAAAAATATATATATTAGTACGTCACCTGTTACCTGGCGTCAGCTGACACTATGACGTGACATTGTCATGTCAAGTCACGTTGCAGTGACGCCACGCAACTTAATGACGCCACGTGATGTCATGACGTCACGTGACAATACGTCATTACGTGACACCATGACGGCACGTAGAAACATAAACATGGAACTGTTGATACTGGAAACGATAAGAACGAAGCGTTTTCGCTAATTATGCCAGAAAGGTTTTAGGGCGATAAAATGAATAAAGCTCGGGGAAACCACGGGCGTTGAATTAGGTGGAGTTACACGCTTGAAACTTGAAAGCGCGATTTTGGAAATGTTCTTCAGTGAACACAAGGCGGTGTTAGTTTGTGTCTAATAACATTGCATAAGACGTTCAGTAAGCCACATCAACGACAGGGAAAGGTTCATGCACGCATGTCGTTTCGTCGCTCACTGGATTCCAAACTTGAGTGAGTGATTTTGGAAATGTTCTTCAATTAAGACCAGGCATTCCTAGATTGTGTCCAATAAAATTGTTTAACAGGTTCTCGAAATTCTCTCTAGTTAATATACATCATTGGTTCCAAAACGATATGGAATTATCGTCCGGTGTGTTACTCGGTTTCATGCAAAACGCCTATGCGGACTCTATTTTCGCGCTCGCACCTTTACCGTTAATTCAGTCCATCTGCTCCGAAATGACACCTTAGCGGCTCCGACGTCACGTTTCAGCTGTCGCTGTGTTTCACCTTACGGTTTCCGTAGGTGTTTACCAAATGTTTGTTTTGTTTACCCGTTAGGTTTCCAAATTTGTCGAACGACGTCACGTGATCCTAGACTAGACAACAATAAAAACATCCACGAGCAAGAAAAGAGGAGCTAAGCGCCCTCGAAAACGTCCCGATTTCCGAACGCCTTCATGAAGTTAGCAAATCTGCATATATCCGCATAGTGGGGACGCGCAACCATATCCGCCGGCGTGATGCGTGCGCAAACGCCGAACAAACGACAATTACGGGCTAGGTGGGTGACGTCATGGACGCGTGGAAGCAGGAAACCCTTTTTCCAAACGGTGCGAAGGGCGGCCCAAGTCGGCGGCCACACGTTCCACCTCGAGCCCCCGCGTGGTCGAGGCACCCCCCGCGAGTTTCGGGAAAGCAAAAGAAGCCGATTCCCTCGGCCCAGGGTGTAATGAGCCGATGCGCGCGCTCATTAAGAGAGAAACAGTTGCTGCAGCGCCACCGCACGGGCTCTGCCGCGGGATTACGAACGGAGATCCCATCCTCCCCCGCGCGAAATGTAATTTATACGTGGACAAAGACGCCTAATAAACTGGAGCGAAACGCTGCTCTCGCCCTATGTAAATGAGTAAGCAGAATTAATTGCCAATTGAGCCTGTCCCCCCCCCCTCCCCCCGTTTTTGGAGCGGGCCTCATCCGGTCGCTACGGGCTCGGTCTGGGAGATTAAAGGGGGAAATCAGGCGCGCGTCGGCAGACGTGCTCGAGGCCTCGCCAACGACGCCTCGTAATGCCCCTCGGACACCACCCGGGGTCTCGGGGCTCCGGACACCGCGACACCCGCTGAGCCCCCGTGCACCGGAGCTGCGCGCTCCAGGAGCAGCCCAGTACAGGAAGGCGGCTTTGGGGCCGACGGCGCGGTGTTCGTTCCCCACTTACCGAGCTCTTCCGTGGTCGGCTTCGACGCCACAGGGTGGTCCAAGGGGAGGGGGGAGCTACTTTATCGTCGTTAATAAGATCGTCGTTATCATCCTCTTTGTGCATACCGGTGTCGGTTTGTTGGCTGCTGTGCGAGTTGACTCAGATGCGGCATTCTGACCATTGCCGATTCTTGCGATCAATAGGAGGGTAACAGCGGATGACCATTGATCAGGTAGTTTGACCTTGAAATATAATTTCAGCTTAGGTGTTGATCATGCGCAACGTCATTCTTAATGTTCCGGTGTTCATTTAAACTATTAAAATAGCTGGTTGCGCTACGTTACCATCTGTCGTCAGTCATGAACCAGCACAATTCTTTCGTATGCGCTGGATGACGGCCTTAAAGTAAAATCTGAAACGCCTATTTGTTTGTTCATTTAAATAATAAGCGTGTTGATCAACATCGATGGAAACGTCAACCAGTTTACCTACGCCGATTTTTCGGGGTTTTACGAAATGAAGTCACAATATACAACTAGGTCGATGGCCTTCAACAATAATGCGAGCGCCGCGGTACGAACTTATGTGGACCAGGTTTTGGAACATGGCCACGACAGAAGTTTGCCGAGAGTCAGCTGTTTCCGGAATATTTGTGACAGCAACTTGCGGTCCTCGAGACGTCTGGAGATGCTTGCTGCAAACGACGAACGCGTGACGAATGCACACGGAAAGACTAAAGTATAGAAATTAAAGAAGTTGCAAGCGAGCTGGTGACCTTTCAGCATTGTAAAGCCCAAGACGTAGGACAAAAAAAAAAAAAAAGGGGGGGGGGGGGGGGACAACACAGTGTCTGTACCGTCCCCCCTTTTTTTTTTTTTTGTCCTACGTCTCGTGTTTTACAATGTTGACTGAAGTATGCAGTCTGCAACAGTTTGAATCGTTTGCATAATAATACGGTTTTGATCTTGCCCTTATTGGGAACATGACAGGTCTAAGAAAACTCATATTTGTAAAATTACTAAGAGTATTTGCGTGCGATACAAGATACTGACTGTCGAAAATCATCACACGTATGGAGATATGCTAAAAAATACAACGAGAATAGTGTTTAGAATATGATATCAAAGCAGCGTCAGGCCCTCTTTTATAATTTGCAGTTGACGTGCACTTTATTGAAACAGAAAATTGTTTTAGTCAGACACATCGGTTCGAAACCCCAAACCTCGGTTTTCAGGCTCGGAATATGGGTGTCTGTTTCGTGCTTGTTTGTAACCATCACACCAAGAACAAATTCTAGCAATTCTCCCGTTTTCTGTAAGACCCCAAATAGCGAAAGAGCTAGATAAAAACATCAGGTAAGTTATATATTTGTTACAGACGGTTCGTTCGATCGATCATACACATATGCACAGAAGCAACTACTGTGACACCAGAACTCCTTGAAACGTGTGCTGGCTGCACTTCGACGTTGATATACTTCACGCCGTACGTGATTCGGCTTCACAGTGTTTTCACCCTTCTCAAATATAGCGGAAGCCTCCACGGGCAGGCGTTCACGCGCTCGCGCACCTCAAGCGTCCATCAAAGCTGTGCGCGGGCGCTCTTCCAAAATCACAGAGAAAGTTGACTCCGAGAGTAGAAGTTTCGTCGCTTGTCACCAGCTCAATTTTGCGCAGTCGCGTACTCCCTCAGAAAGAACCACTGAACACGCGAAGCCATCGTGTCGTCTGCTAGCAAGGCAAACCTGTTGTAATACTTTATTACCGGCTTTTATCGTCGCTTAATGGCACTGAGACGATAAAAAAAAAGTCTTCATGATTATATATTGAAGAGACACAATGCTTACAAAAATTATTCAAGTTTTTATCAGACAAATTTTAACCTCACGTCGAGCTCCTAGGAATTTGTCTATAACAACGGCCCTCGTAACAATAATGATTTTAACCCGAGACTGGAGCAGAAGGAGGAACACTTTTTTTTTTTTTTACAGTGGAAGAGAAATTAACAGGGACAGACAACGTCTCAAATCTCATGATGATCTCCCAAGCCTCGAGTCACGACGCAAAGTTGCCAGGCTCTGTCTTTTTCACAAATTCTATTTTACGTCAGTCGACAATTCTGCTATCATGGCAGCTCACCGAGTTTCAGACAGGGGCAGATTTATGGGTCAGGCCTGGGAGGGGGGGGGGGGGGGGGGGGGGCGCTAGGCGTTCGGGTGGCCAAAAGGGGGGGGGGGGGGGGGAGTCTGCTGAGATATGACGTTTGAGTCGAAACGTTGCCCAGATCTATTTTGTTGATCGAATATTTGCTATGTCACCAAAAACTAAACTTCTGACTGGTGTATATGAATGATTTTATTTGAAAAAAAGTTGACCTTGGAGAACATAGGGGGGGGGCCTCTATATCCGCCCCTGGTTTCAGACCGCTTTAGTCCCCCCCCCCCCTCCCCCCGAAATCCGCCCCTGGATTCAGACCGCATTCGTCATGAAAAAGCAGTTTATCCTTTATGTGCGCGAGCATCAGCCCATCTCTGGTCGTTTTTTCGTCAGACAGCAAGAGACTGGAATGATCTGCCCGCCGACACCGTGCACCACTCCAACCCCGTTCATTTCAAGACAGCCATTGTGCACGTCATCCACTGAAGAGCCATCCTCGTGTAATACCCCTTGTAAAACATGGGGCATTTGAGGTACAATAAATAAATAAATAAATAAACGGCGCTGTACTCCAAACCAAAAATTGGTAAACACTTACGCTACCCGTAATGTGGAACACCGCGACAGCTGAGGTGGTGTCATATCGGAGCGGATGGACTGAATAAACGGTAAAGGCGCCAGCGCGCACCATAGAGTCCGCATGGGCGTTTCGTATTGAACCCAGTAACACACCAGGCGAAAATTCTGTAGTGTTTTGGAACCAATGAGGGTGAATTAAGTCCAGAGCATCTCGTGAGCCTGTTAAACAATGGACACAAGCTAGGACTGCCTTGTGGTAATTGAAGAACACTTGGAAAATCACGCGCCCAAGTTTAAAATCCAGGGAACGATGGAACAGCATGCGTATGCGTGAACCGTTATCTGTCGTTGGTGTGGCTGCCTGAGCGTCTTATGCATTGTTATTGGACACAAACTAACACCGCCTCGTGGTCACTGAAGAACACTTCCAAAATCGCACTCTCAAGTTCCAAGCATGGAGCTCCACCTACTCTGTTTCACCTTATGATGTACCGCAGGGAAGGGTACGACCGCGAGCTCCTTGCTCTATATAGGGCGCATCTCGGCGGCACAAGCTCTCGTGCATTAAGGGCAGCTGCTAACGCTATGAGCTCGCGCTTCTAGCCTTCGCTGCGGTACAACATAAGGTGAAACGGAATATAATTTCACGCCCGTGGTTTCGCCGGCTCAACAACCTTGCTTTATTCGTTTTTTCGCCCGAGAACCTTTCTGGTGTAATTATCGAAAACGCTTTGTTTTTATTGTTTCCATTATCAGCAGTATCATGCTTATGTTTCTGCGTGCCTCCATGGTGTCACGTGACGACGTACTGTCACGTGGTGTCTGAATGTCACGTGACGTCACAATGTCAAGTGGCGTCATGACATCACGTGATGTCATTAAATCGCGTGGCGTCACTGTGCAACGGGACTTGACATGACAATGTCACGTCATGGTGTCAGCTGACGATAGGTAACAGGTAACGTCTTAATGCAATTAATGGAAATTTGCAGGCGAGCTGGACAGAATTAACGATCGTTTATTCCGTCCAGCTCGCCTGCAACTTTGCATTAATTGAGTTAACATCGTAACCTTAAAATGCTGGCCCTTCACCCTTGTTGGTGTTAGACTGGTGGCAGCTGATAAAACCCGTTTGCTCTACTGACGCCTATCTAATTTTGGGTTAGCTTAGTTAGAGTTCCTGTATAGGCTCCCTACGGGAGCCAGAGTTGCGCGTTTGATTCCACTTGCCGCGTGCCGCCCTCGCCGCTATTCGCCGAGATCCGATCACGTGAGGAGCCGTATCAAGTGTCGTGCAGCAAAGTAGACGTTGCACGCGCCCCGGCGTACGTTCCCAGGCTTTTGAGCGCGCCGCGCGCCTCGATCGAACGCGCGGCGCTGCTATTCGCCGAATTCAGTCACGTGAGGAGCTGAATCCACATGCCATGCATGAACGCGCAACTCTGGCTCCCGTAGGGAGCCTATACAGGAACTCTAAGCTTAGTCGGTAGAGAGCTCCATCTGGCGGATTTTTTCAGCGCGCACCAGTCACCTAGCTGTGTTTGGAGATTTCTGTTTGTCCTTTGTTCCTCCTGTTCTCCTTCTCCGAGGATTATTATCATTTAGGTGACGTAATGCGCGCGTGATGTCAGCGGCGTGACGTCAATGTGGAATCTTTTGGCGGAGTGCTGAGAATGGTCCGCATCGATATGAAGCGCGGTCGACGGCGCGAAACCCGCGAAGTGTCCCACTAACTGCTATCGCAGTAAGAATTGTGCACAAGTCATGACCAATCATTTGCCTCGCGCTCAATCAAGAAAGATTAAGTCATTAATCCCGTGCACATATGTCTTGTGTTAGTTAGATTCGATCGGTAGCACAGTTTGTTTGGAGTACAGCGCCATGTTGTGACGTCATCACTTACGAGGTGAATTTCAGAGGTAAATATGTCCGACTTGCGTGCCGAATATCCAGTTCCAAATGCATTCCGACCTCGAATGTCACTGAAGACGTTCGATTTTGCGAAGCTTTGCTCGAGTAAAACGAACAACTGATCAAAATGAACAACTGATCGTTGTGTTTGTCGCTTCCTTTTCCCCTGTCTCTGGGTTTTTACAAATATCGAACGTTCGCCAGCTAGCCTGCGCCACAACCCTTATTTCTGTAACTGATTAAACATGTTGCTACCAGTCCGGACAGTGGCGTGGTGCCGGGTTCGGGTTTTCTCTAGATGGGTTATCAAGAACAAACACCTCTGCGGTTAAGGCCATTATGCGCCACATGTCACGTACATTTCGAAGTTCCCAAAGAAATTAAATTTGCAGCGTCAACATACACTTCCCAGAGATTGGCAAGAGTGATATCGCACTATACACGCTCTTGCACTTTACCATCGACCTTTAGCGCTAATTGCTGTTTTATATCGCGGCACCTCGTACTCATGTTATTTACATATTCTGTATAGTGTTATTTATTTCCTAAAATTTTTGATCGATTATGGCTTTTGTGGGTGGTATCTGCTGCTGCAGAAACTAAGCCCTCAGGAGCTTCCTCGTTCTCGGCGTATAAGGACCTGTTTGAACTTTCCTTGACGGTAAAGTTGCAAAGTCTGTGGCTCGTGCATTTACTAAGGTAAAGAGCAAGGTTAGAGTGAACCTTGACAGTTAAACTTTTTATAACTAGGGGCTTCTTAAACCTACATGTTTGAACACTACAATATGAGGCATTTTGTAACCCAGTCTTTAGAGATATAGCCTTGATTGAGATTTGAGTCACGTTTACTCGGGTCATATGATCAGAGAGCATTCACAACTAAAGGCAACAACCAAGACAACGTGTTTTATATTGGTAACTAAACAAGACACCAATCCATCAAAAACCCAAAAAATAAAACTTAAAAAACAAAAAAATTAAAAGGACTTTTACAATGGTGGCCCACGTTCCGCTGAGGAGGTAAAGAGGCTACGTCGTTTAACGAAACGTCGGCCGCACACCTGAGACTACCCCGGAGTCTACTTTTTTTTTTTTTTTTTTGCTTCTGCGGGTGAGGCGAAAAACCATCCATGTCGTTCCTAACTGCCTGACTTTAACCACGCTTGAACGAGAAAGTTTCTTTTTTTTTTTCCTGTGTGCCTTGTTCTAAAATACTATAACCGTGCCCAAATAATTTTATTTATTTTATTTTAGGATGATAAGCAGCCAACTCATTTGTCCCTGGACAGTTGCCACATTGATCAGATTAGATTGCTAGCACAATCTTGGCATTAAAGATATTGGCGAGGAGATCGAACTATAGGGGCGCTATATGTTGAGCTTATTTTCCCGAGTTCTGCGTATGCCAACACAAGGCATGTGCACTGGATTCATTACTTCATATTTTTCGATTGAGTACGGGGCCAAGATTGGGACTGACTTGTGCACAATTTTAACGCGAAAGCATTAACTGTCTCATGGAGCGAAGCCGGTGAAGCCCTCGAAAAACGGTAACTAAATTCCCATTGGTTGGGCGTTTTCTGTAGCAGCGAAACGGCTCCTAAAGTACCATTGGCTGCGACGCGTCATGTGGCGTGACCCCCTAGCAACTGCGTCATCGTTGCTAAGGAGCCAGTCGAACTGCTGGCGGCGCAGCGAGAAAGGGGGGAGGGGGGGAGGGGACGCGGGTATGCGCTGCACTCTTAAAAAAAAGCTAGTAGTATTTACTAGGTAAGAGCTAGTAACCGCTTGTCACATATGTTACTAGGTACCTAGTAACCTTAGGTAGTAACGGTCAAGCTAGTAACGGTTACTAGGTCAAGAAGCTAGTAACTGTTACTAGCCTCAAAGTAGAATCCATGTATTTTACTACCTCTAGCTAGTAACTAGCGCAACCTCCCGACGGAAGAGCGGAAACGCAACTAGTCACGTGATTTCCGGTGGAAAAAAAAGGTGTGGGGTTATGCCACCTACCGCCAGATGGCAGGCGCAACAGAAATTGTAACTGGAAATGAGTAATCCAGGTGGCGCTAGTCCACGTCCAATTAAATGCACACAAAAAAGGACCCCAATTATTTATAGTTTATTCCAATTCTTCCTCATTCGCAAGTAGATACATATAAACATGCACACCCACATTTTTAGCACACAATCGACACAATCCATTCAACACAAACACATCACAAACACTCTAATCGCTAAGTTACGGGCGGGGGCAGTGGGAATCGAACCCAGGAGGTTCCCACAGCAAGCTTACGAGCCGAGACGCGTTAGCCCACACGGCCACTTCCTCTCTGGTAACTTTGTTGACTGTCTGTAAGTCTTTTATACTGACCATTTGAGTGCGCAAACTTGTCGTCGCGTATCAGCGCGTCAGTTCTTCGCAGTCGCAAGGTCAGTTGCGCGACGAGGCAAACCGCATGAAAGCGACGGGAACAAGCGGCCAAGGCAATGAGCGACATTTCCTAAAAATTAACAAAACCGAGCGACGCGACGGGTGACCGTGAGAAATCGCCGTCGCTCGTCGCTGTCTCCGTCGATAGTCTCGTCGCTTTGCTAAATCGATTACATGCGGTTCAGCTTTTAAAACGAACGTGGTCGCCGTCGGCGAGAGAGTGCTTTCTTGCCGTCTCCCACGGCGAACGAAGGCTGTAATTGACGGGGAGTACGACGGCAGCTGAATTCCTTTCGCGTGCTGCGCTACAAAAATGCATACAAAATTATTACCGCGTGCAGCTCGCATCTTAATTTTTGTAGTACACTGACGAATGCTCGCGTTTTGGGGAAGATACAAGCAAATTCAGAAAGACTCGTAGAATGCCAAAACAGTTTTTTTCCCATTAGTCCTAAAGCTACATACACAATTTAAGACGCACATCAACGGTTGTGACAGTGCACTGTCACGACCGAAGACAGCTCAATCAGAATCATTCAACCACCGAGCACACACAAACCGTGAAGAAGTTCTCAGTGTCAAGTAGGAGGAGGCAGAGAAAAGCTTCTTGGACGACGAAACCAGGAGCGGATTTATGGGTCAGGCCTGGGGGGGGCGGTAGGCCTTCGGCGGGGGGGGGGGGGGGGGGGGGGGGGAGTCGGGAGTTTGCTGAGATATGACACGGTCCAAACGTTGCCCAGGTCTATTTTGTTGACCAAATATTTGCTATGTCGCCAAAAACTAAACTTCTGGCTGGTGTATATCAATGATTTTATTTTAAAAAAAGTTGACCTTGGGGAGCTCAGGGGGGGCGGTCGCCCCCCCCCGCCCCCCCCCCCTAAATCCGCCCCTGGACGAAACCCAATCCAGTGACAGCGGTACCAGCTCGTTAGAACTATCCTCAGAGCAGTCCAGGTTCACGCACACACTCGCCCCGTCGAGCGCACGAACGTTAACTATGCACTCCAACACGGGAACACGAGAACTGCACAAGACACAAGGCAAAAACGGCAGGTTGACATCGGAGAAATTAGCGTCTTGTGAACTCCGACTGGCCCCAACTTGCTTGTCGTACAATGTTGCCAAGCGTCTCTTGTGAAAGAAAAACATTAGTTTTAAAAAATACAGAAATAAACAATATAAAAAAAAACTGAATGAACTTTTTTATTTGTTTTCGGAAACGTTTTTAGTGTGTGCTACGTGGCTATTATCATCCCAGTTAAAACCAAAATGAAAATATAAACGCTCACAAACGAATGCAAACGAGAAGGAAGGTAAGTAAGCCGCATGGCCATTGCATCAACAATGGCTGCTGCGCTCGCTTCAGCGCTGGCTTCCACGTCGGGCTGGTACGGAGGCTGCGATCGTTATAAAGTCAGCTCCAACCCTTAAACATGCCCCCTCAAACAATATTTGACGCTACCATTGCGTGTGGATACCTCCCCCTGCGATCCGAAACAGCAAGTACGTCGCTAACGCTGGCAATCGGGTATGAAGCAAGCGCCGCCATCTTCTCCGCGCCTTTGAGGTAGTAACGGTCAGAAAAGGCTAGTAACGGCTGCATTTGCTAACTTTTTACTACCTATCGCGCGTTTGAGGTAGTAAATAGTTAGTGAAAGGTAGTAACGGTCAGAAAGGGGTAGTAACTGCTGCAGTTACTAGCTTTTTACTAGCTTTTTTTAAGAGTGTGGACTGACGTTAGGCCTATCGTTACGCCTTGAGGTCTAACGTCGTCAACCGGTACGCGCAGCTGTTTGACGTGATAAGGAGGGGGGGGGGGGGGGGGGGTATGCGCTGGCCTGACGTTAGGCCTAATGTTAGGCCTAATGTTACACTTTGACCAACGTTACTAAAACACTCAGTTGGGAAACTCGCCGTCGAAACCTGGGCCGCTGGCGTCCACCGAGACCGAGCTAAATGCGACAACAGCGCCACTCTTTATCATTTATCTGTACTGTGGTCACCTTGAGCTTTTAGAAAGCCTTTTTCTGCAAAAAAAACAAACGGAAAAGACTCTTTTTGTATGAAATTTATCGGAGTTTAGTACAAAATGGAGGGCGCGTGATGTTTCTAAAATCTTTAGTTTGCAAGGTATTGCGGCACAATTAATATTGTTTTTATACAACCATGCCTCAGCGATGCTTTCAGGTGGCGCGTCCCGACCTAGGTGCATTTTAACTTCGGTAGCAAGACGCGGCGCGTCCGCCGGGAATACAGGGGTGACGCTCTTGCAACCTCTTCCACAGTATCTGTTCTGGCCTCAAAATGGCCGATTAAATCCAAAATAGAAGTGACGTGCGGTTCCTCGAATGGCCGCTGCGGGAAAAATGGTGGCGTTGTGTTCGTCATTAGCTCGGTGCTGGAGGACAGATCGGAGACACTTTTTGAAGGCAGTCTCTATGGCAGTTTCCCAACTGAGTGTTTTAGTAACGTTGACTTTGACGTTTAACGTCGTCAACCAGTACCCGCAGCTAGGGCGATGATGATGATGAGAAGACACGAGCACGCGCCGCGCCGAGCTTCGCACACCGGCCGCTGCCTCACTCTGCGGCGCAGCAGACACCAGCGAGCCTGGGCGGTCTGCGCGGAGCACCGCCGCACTCCCTGCCGGCGCTGCAGCCGCCTCTGCTCCTCTCGGCGTCGGGGAACCTGGCGGCGCCTGACGCATCTATATCGTCAGCGGCCGCAACTTAGGCAGTGGCGAAACGTGGCCGTCAAGTCCGGTACACCGCAGACTAGCTAAGGGATCGGACATTAAAGGGATACTACAACGAAATTTTGGCGCTTATTTCTTGGTCTATTCGTGTTCAATGGAGCATTATCCCATCAAACACACCAATCTCTTGTTGAAAAAGACACGAAAAGGAATTTTAAAACAAATTAAAATATTAGCAAAGAGCGCTTGGTGGATGTCGCTAACGCCTCGTTTGTAATGCCCATCTAGGAACCTTGACAGGTAGTGACGGTAACTGTCTCGCCTCCGGCCACGACGAGAGAAGAGCTGATGGAGAAACTCCCCTCTCCCCGAAACTCTCTTTTTTGTGTGTCCTAGAAGTCGCTATGTCCCTCTACAAGATTATAGAAGATTAACCCGTCACTCAAAATTCGCACAACGACAGCTTTAGGGTTACTTGCGGTGGCCCGATCGCTGGTGTGGTTCGGCTGCTTTCAGCGGATGCTACGTGCCATCGGGGCCTATCCTTGGCCGTGTGAATGTCACGCGACCTTGGAGAGGGGCACAGCGACGTGCGGAAAGCGTATCACAGGCTACGTCCACAAAGCGGGATTGGCTGGGATAGCTCGCAGCGTCCGCTGCGTCCGAACATACACACAGAAATTAAAAAAAAAAAAAAAGAAATCTATGCTGTTGTTTCCGTCATGGCCTCAGAAATCTTTCGCGCGCTCTGCTCCGACCTGTCCAAACGCTCGGCTGCCCAGCAAAAAAAGCGAGCCGAGCCAGCTCTCTAGATGTCCGCATGCGCGGCTTTTATAACCAAACCCGAAACGGAAATAGAATCGCCAATCACGCTGTCATGTGTGAGCCCGTGGCATGAAGCTAGCATTTTCTTTTTTCTCATTAAAATAGAGAAAGGTAAGATGATCTTTGTTGATTCGTAATTTTTATTCGCTGCTCCGGTCTTTACGCTGTTTCGCTGGATGACACCACAGAATGCAAGATTTAGTGTGAATCTGTATTTGTCCTCTGCGGATACTGTCTGGGCCGGCGAGACAGGCATAGAAATATTTTTGTCGTCATGGATGAGAACAGCTTTGTGAACCTTCACTTACGTGCATGGACATTTGTTTTACACCTTTCGCGCTTTGAAAATATGAAACTTCAAATTTCGACCTTCCTCCTCGCCAAAGGTCTGTGTGTTGCGGCGAGAGGCGGGGAGCACATTTTTAGCTGCTCCTTCAGTAGACCAATGATAATGGTAATAATGACAATTCGCGGCTATTTCTTTGTATTGTTTACTTGGTTGCGAGCGCCACCAAGCGCCCTGCAGTAACAGTTTCTACCGGCGAATGCAATGACCTGAGGAGCGCAGCCACCGTGCGACAAGTCTCAAACCTCATCGGTGTAGTTCTCAGTTTAGACAGCAGGGGCGCGACGGTTGCATCTCCTTCCCGATACCGAAGATGGCCCAAATCACCCAAGAAACTGACGAAGCATTCATATTATATTTAAAAACTATTTTGTGAAGTTTCTTTTTTTTTTTTTTTTTCGTGAAACGAAAAGTTTACATTTCGATAAATTCTTGTATTGCATAAACATCCATCGCTGGAATCCTGATTGAAATCACTCGCAAGTGATATACAGAACGCCACTGATGTTTTTAATAATCTTACAAACCAGAACAATTTCAGTATAAACACCTTATCTACCCAAGTACAGTACCCAACTGTCGATTATATCTTGTAATAAATACAAACAACAAATATTACGTATCTTTACAGCTCTGCACGGATAACAGTTTGATCATCCGCACCCGATCCGCTTCCGCAGACTTTGTGTCTGCATCCGAACCGCATCCGCAATATTCGGAACCAAGAAATTCGGAACCGAAATTCGAAACCAAGAATCAAGCATAAATATAATAAATAAATAGAAGCATTTGGATGGTATCCTATAATCCGTCTGCTTTCTTTTATACAAAGAACATTTCGTGTCAGAATACGGTGAAATATATTTTATCGTATTCTGTTTTATTGTATATATATTATAAGCAATTATCCTTCTAGAGACACTTCGCATCACTGGCAAGATGATCGCAGTTATGAGGTCGTCTTAGAAGTCCGTGGCACTCTGTACTGAAAATGCGCTAAAAAAAAAACATTTTCATTTTTTTTTTTTTTTTGCTTTGAAAAATCCATTTTAAGCAGACGCATATTTTCTAAACATAAATATTAACAAAAAAGATCGTGTCATTTTATGTAGGCCAAACAATAAAAAAGTGGGAGAGGAAAGGCGGTCCCTCACCGCAGCAAAGTACTCGTATATACGTGGTAAGGCGCGAGTACTCCACTGGGAAAATATCATAATATTCAAAAATATCAACATCTATCGGTTTCAGTTTTAAACATGAACCTTGAACTGCATGCTCGGAACGGCATACTTAAAAACAACTTGCCAACGGTCAAGAGAAAAAAAAAAAAAAAGCGAACACCCACGCAACGTTTTACTAGTCCAGTTCGCAGTGCAGAACTAACAGAATATCGTCAGCATGGGCGGATTCAGACTGGCTAGCCTCTTAAATTAAGACCCGCTAATGAGAAGTCTCTTACCGCTGGTGCGTTTGGTTCTGGGATGGCATGCACGAACTGCGCTACAAGAGTGAGGTACGGGAACTCGGGCTGGCGCCAAGTTTCCATATCACTTACCTATTCACTCTAGGTAAGTGATATTTTATTCATTTTTTCCTCGAACCGTGTGCGAGTGGAATGCGTTGCCCCACAGCGTGACAGCTATTGTTTCTGCTGCTTCGTTTGCTAGTGCCATCGATGATATTTTCTTTGATGCCAATGAATAAGTTACCTGTTTGTTTTATTTCCATGCCTGTATGTACGTGAACTAGCATTCCCTGACGTTATATTTCCACCACCATGCCTTGGCCCTCAAAAGTTGGCCGGCAGTATTCTCAAATAAAAATAAAATAAATAAAATAAATAAATAAACCCTATGGTCACACACGTTTAGGACCCGCCTGGACAAAAATGTAGATCCGGACCCGCGGATATCCGCATCCGATCTGCATCCGCAGTCCCTGACGTCCGCATCCGATTGGCAATCCGACAAATCTGATTAATTTTTATCCGCATCCTCCAGTTGACTGCAGATATCTACGGATGATCCGCTGGCAATCTGCGGATCTGCAGGGCTCCACGTATTTTGCACAAGGAATATCGCAAAATCAACTTTAGCTGAGCTAGTTTGTTCATTGTGACAGCGATGCTCCAGTAAAGGAAGGCTACAACACAGTGGTGTACATGTCCTACCCTTTTTTTCACATACGTATGTGTTTATACTTTCAAACAGGCCCCATCGATGACATTTCAAGCTTTGATTAGTGCGAAATGTTTAGAAGGTATTCGGAATGTCGAAGGGGGCGGGGGGGGGGGGGGGGGGGGGGGGGTTATGATTTTTTATTGGAACGTTCACTTTTCAACTCACTCTTAAACACGAGAAAAAAATCGAAAACTAGACATTTCTCCTTTTCGCTGGAAACTAATTTAGTATATCTATCATCGACTGCATATAACGATGCTTACCTCTAAACATGGTTGAACCTATAAACGCTGCGCGACACTGTTCGCGCGAACAATCAATCGCCAGTTCTTCTTTCCTTTTTCTTTTTTATAATCGAAATTCCGTCGTCATAACTACCACTTTTAATGACCCCTCCCCCCCCCCCCCAACACACACACACACCAACTCCGCGCGGCACAGCGCCATTGGTCGCGCCCGCTATGACGTCATACAGCTGCGGCTGAACTCTGTTGCTGACATTTTCTCCCATGGTCTTGCTCCGGTGCGACCGCCACCAACTACAACACGAGCAAGCAAGGTCCGTGGAGGGTTCGCATATAAGGCTTATAGCTATAAAAGCGCCGATGTCGTGTTGGCACGAACAGTGTCTCGCAGTTTAGTACGTTTGGTTTCAATGAAATTAACGGGGGTACTCCCAATCAAGAACACTGAACTTGTTACGAGGACCAATAATCTCACCATTCATCAAGATCAAGTTTCACGGGATATTCATAGTAGCGGCATTCAGAAATGAGCTTCGTGCTTTATGTGCTTGAAGCCACCTCCGAACATTGTGGTGAAAGTGTAAATATCCAGTCGTGCATGTTTAAATGCGCCAAACAATAATCATCATCTACTGTTGACTCAAAATGCACAATTTTGTTTTCTTGGTTCAAACATGTAGCAGACATTCGTCAAGTCCGGTGCCGATAGCAAGAGTTTAGCGAACTGGTTATCCAAATAACGAGACGATCGCCTATCGTCGAACAATAAATAGTATACGGGCCCCAGACCGAACAAGCATAATGAAACGCAGACAGGAAGCAAAAGCAAAAAAAGAAACAGAAATCGGGCCAAAAAGGTGTCGAAGTAGGGAAGAAGCTGGAAAAAATTACCGGTTACCATGGAAACCCCCCAAAAATCAGACGTCCGTTTCGAGGAGGGTTTTTAATAGACGTGCGCGAGCCGGCTGTGTTGGAGAAAAGGGGATGGGGGAATCAGGAATTGATTTTTTCTAACGGGGCCGACGGAGGACCGAGGGGCAAAAAATGCGTGGTGGATGGGCAAACGGACACTCACAATGCTGCCAGACTCTGACTATCATAAAAGCCTAAAATGATTTTTTGTCTGGCATATGACAAAGTATTCCCTCTTTTTTTTTTTTTTCTCTCTCTCTTTCTAGCTTTCTCTCTCCTATGACGAGCAGCGCAAAATCTTATAAAGTCTTGTCAGGCTAAATTAATTTGCATTCTCGCTCCCTATTTGAGACTAATGAACTATATCAAATTGTACCACATATCATACCATACCATATTTGTCTGTTCCAGGGTGTTTAGTGCAGCTAACTATAATTTGAAATGCCCGTGCGTCAGGTGTGTTACAGTCAGATGCCAAGTGACCGCTAGGATAACCAATGCATTCACTTTGTTCTTTCGCCTCTCTGACCATACTTAACTATCTGGGTTTCTAGCCGATTTGCATCGGCTTGTACGTCCACACAGGTCGTAGATTTTTTTTACGTTGAATGGACTAAACCAGTGGCTAGCTGAGCACAGACGAAGCGAGCAGTCCTGGGGCTGAAACCAGCTGAAACCAAAGCCACAGCACGAGCTCGTTGTTCTGGGAGCCGCTCCCGCGCATGCATCCGAACCACATTCTAAATTAAGGTACCTTCGGTATCTCATCTTGGTTTTAAAAGCGCACAAAAAGACGAGGACAGAGTAAGAAACACAAACGACGGACGAGCGCTCACTCGCAACTGATAGGTTTTATTGGAACCTGAGGAAACACAAAAAGCACCCCCCCCCCCCCTCCCCCAGATCGCTCATGCGCACTGCAGCTCCTTGTTGTCAAACTACACATCTTAAAAACTGTAAAATCACGATGTTTACGTGCTGACACGTGTCGTTGTCTTTAGAAACGCCAACTCGGCCTCAGTCAGTGCAAGGGAGGGTTGGCTCTTGCATCCCTCTCCCCGAGAAGCTATCTGAAAGGCCTCCAAGATCTCTCTCGCCCTCTGTTCTTTGTAGGTGCCCAAAATATTTGTGTCACCGAACGCTGGAGAGCAGCCGCACCTGTCACAGTGGACAGCCAGGTGGCCCGACGGAGTCGCTCGAAGAGAGGCACGGTGCTCCCTATGCCTTTCATTAACACAGCGACCAGTTTGGCCCACGTACACTTTGCCACAGGATAGAGGAATGCAATACACCACACAAACCCGACATCGAACAAAACAGTTCACATGTTTTTTTCCACAGGAAAATTCACCTCTCTTCTTCCCCTCCCCCGACTCTCGGACCCTCTTACACAATTGAAGTAATTTGTTGGGAGCCTTAAACACCACCTGTACGTCATACCGCCTCGCAACATTCTTAACATTGTGCGAAACACCGTGTAGGTACGGGAGCACCACCGGTCTCTTCGACCTTTCCCGTGGTGCCCGGTTGACAGGACCTTTTAAACCCTTAATCCTTACAGTTTAAACCCTTAAACCCTTACAAGTGGTTACGAAAATAAAGCTTACCTTCGGTAAGCTTTATTTTCGTAACCACTTGTACATACTACGCGTTACTTGTCATTTACTTTTTTTTTTTGTTTGTGGGGGCAACAAAAGCACGACTTTATTACGCATATATATATATATATTTTACATAAACGAGTAGCATGTTTTAGTTGCTTTTTCAGCGAGTAAGAAATAGCTGTATTTTCTTACTTTTTTTGTCTGCAGAACGTGTGCAAAACCAACCTGGCCTTCGCCCCTTTAAACGCATTCCGGCAGATCTGTTTGGGCACCGCCATAACCGAGCTTTATTTTTGTTTCGTTTCATTCTGTTGAATTCACTTCATCCCTGTGGTCGCATGAAAATTTCTATACACCATAATGTTATTGTCCCCAAGACAGGCTTTGTATAGATTTGTCGCTGCCCATCTCGTTGGCCGAGCATCTCGGTAAAGCAGCAGAAGGTCAGTTATGGGCTGTATACTTTCCGGTTTTAACCAAAAAATACCGATAAACATCCTCCGGTGGAAAAGAAAAAATCGGTTAAAACCGGAAAACACCGGTTTTTGGATATGCAGCGAAGCCACCGGTCTTCAAACAATAGAGAGCATATTGTTTGAAGACCGGTAGCTTCGCTGCATTTTCATAGGAGCTAAGCTTTTTCTTTTTTTACTTTTTCCTGGGATAAGTTCGCTCTTTGCAAATTTTACACACATAAAAAAAAAACACCATCTGTGGGCAACACTGCACAAAATCGTAGCGCGATAGATTAAGAAACCGATTTTTGAGGTCGATTTAAAGAGCCTGGCCGCTATTCGAAACACACGGTATTCGCGATTTTCTCCGTCAATAAAAGCCGTTTCAAGCGTCTGCACAAAACAATTCACCGAAATTCACCGGTATTTTGGAAATAAATAAACGCCGAAAAACATCTGCCGATTTTTGACATAAATAAACGCCGGAAAGTATACAGCCTACTTATGGCGGCGCACCATCGCCATGGCTCTGCTCGTGCGGACAAGCCCGTACAAATCAAGCTGCCAAAGCTACGTTCACGCGTACGCTGGACGTATACTTGAACACAAGAGGCACTGGACGCCATATCTACTTGGCATGGGTTTGTGAGTGAGAAAACGTATTCTTAAAAGGAACGGATACATCACGAACCCTTGATAAAGTAATCCAATCGTGACGGGGGTAGGGGGAAGGTACTATGGAAAGGGTTGGGTGAGAAGGCGAAATGTAACGGGCGACCCCTGATGGGCGGATCAGGGAAACGAAAAAATTGTCAGAGTGCAGGCGAGCTGGTGTAAGTTGTACGCATACATGTACGTAACGCGTTACAAGTAACGAGTTACTTGTACCTAGTTACTATTTTCGGTAACGAGTAACGTATTTAGTTACTTTTTTAGAAAAGGAACGAGTAACGGTATTTAGTTACTTTGAAGGCCAAGTAACGAGTAACGGTTTGAGGAGTAACGTGTACAACACCGCTTAAACGGCCTTGTTTTTATTCTAACCTGAGTATGCGTCTATTGTGACAAAGGTAGATGGGCAACCCGAAAAACAACTAACCAGTATGACAGTACAGCAACGTATATCGCTGAACACGTCAATCGAACGGTTCGACTGACGTGTCCAGCGATAAACGTTGCTGTACTGAACTCTACAGCTGGGAATGTCCTTCACCCAGCGAGCACAATCAGGTTCGTTGGTTGAACCTTCTAGAAACGGGTACGGACCGAATGTAAACCCGGAGGTTGCAAACACGGGGAGGCACATAACCCATTACCCGCTGTCCTCAATGAAGGCGCAGTTCTCGAAGATTCACCAACTCTTCCTGAAGCACAACACTGCCGTTCCTTCAAGCGCGTCGGTAGAACGACTCTTCAGCGTCGCCGGAGATGTATTTTCAAGGAAGCGGGGAAACATAACTGATGAAAACTTCTACAGGCAGCTGCTGCTGAAGGGCAATGACTACTAAAAAGAAAACAATAAACCATGAAACAAAAACAGTTGTGTATTTGGTCGTCAAAATAACGTGGAAAGTAACTCGTTACTTTTGAGGTAACTCACGCGTTCCTTTTGAGAATCGGTAACGAGTAACGTATTTAGTTACTTTTTGAGCGAGTAACGAGTAACGGTATTTAGTTACTTTTTTTGGGTAACGTGTACATGTCTGGTTGTACGTGATGGAAATGAAGAAAATAATACCTGGAGAAGGGGAACAAGAGGGACAAAGGACAAACACAAATCTCCAAACACAGCTAGATGACTGGTGCGCGACCGAAAAAATCCGCCTGGTCCGGGTATCGAACCCCGGACCTCTCCATTTTCAGTGGAGCGCTCTACCAACTGAGCTAATTAGAGGTTAGACGTCAGTAGAGAAAACGGGTTTTATCAGCTGCCACCATTCTAACACTAACAAGGGTGACAGCTTGCATTTTAAGGCTATGATTATATTGCAGTTAAATGCAAAGGTGCAAGCGAGCTGGACAAGAATGACGAAAATAATCCCTGGAGAAGGGGAACAAGAGGGACAAAAGACAAACACAAATCTCCAAATACAGCTAGGTGACTGGTGCGCGACCGACAAACTCCACCTGATCCGGGTGCTCTTCTGACGTCTAACCCCTGGTTAGCTCAGATGGTAGAGCACTACCCTTGTAATGGAGAGGTCCCGGGTTCGATACCCGGACCAAGGGGTTTTTTTTTCGGTCACGCACCAGTCACCTAGTTGTGTTTGGAGATTTGTGTTCTTCTTTTGTCCCTCTTGTTCCCCTTCTCCAGGGATTATTTTCGTCATTCTTGTCCAGCTCGCTTGCACCTTTGCATTTAATTGCATTATAATGATGGTAAACCTGAGACCGGTGTAGAACTCAGCTTCAAAGTTTATATTGCACACGCCTTATATAACATGTCTCCAACGCCGTCACTACAATCACCCGAAGCAACAATACACCCACGACAACAAAACACAATAAAACAAAAGAATTCAAAAAAAAAAATCAAAGCTTTCACCAAAACCGGGGGTAAACCTTCTCTTACCTCCCCTGACGTCGGCTACGAAACATTTATACATAGGGTGACAGTTGAGCACAACCACGACCTTGCCCTCCGCGAACGCATAGGGTTTGAAACTGAACACAGAGAAACGACCTTTCCCTCCGAGCACGAACCAAAAATACTAAAACTGCGCTTTCTCAAACCATCCACACAGTCCAAAGAGACACACATAGACACTGCTAAAGGCTGGTTCACACACTGGCGTGAGTCCGACCGAGTGCCACTGCGACGGCTTGCGACGTTAATTTTTTTTATGGATTGCTATGGCAACAGGGCGGTTGTAAGTGACTTAAAACCCTGTTGCCATAGCAACCCGTAAAAGGATTAACGTCGCAAGCCGTCGCAGTCGGTCGGACTCACGCTAGTGTGTGAATCGGCCTTTACACTTCGGAACTCTCTACTCGGATCCGCGACCTTGTAACAACCTACCAAATTCCTTAAAAAAAAAACAAAAAAAAAAACAATTACAGGCGCGGAAATTGTTTAGCGCAGACATGGGAAAAGAGATAACGGTGAAGGAACCATCTCTTCTAACACCGATCGCCAAGCTCTACAATCAGACCTGGACCAGTCTCCAGATAATCACGTGGTGTTCTTCGTAGCTAATGACCCTCAACCATAAGAAAACAAAACATGTGGCCAAACTGCGACGACGCCTGACGTATACAGCTACCAGACGTCTTTACACGAATCGTTTCTTGAACTATATACGTTTCATGTCGTACCCTTAATTTGTGAATTCAGTTTCGGGCCAGTTCGCTTTACATGCATGACCTTCTGAAGGCGCCTGGATAACTCAGAGTTTGAAGCGTTGCTTCTCACATTCCGTTTGTGTTCAGTCAGTCTATGGTGTAGGGTGTTTCGGTGTGTACCTTTCATTGCACGTACGTTTCGGCGCACGGACTTTTCAGTGTCGGACGTATAGCCAGTAAAAATGCCAATTTTTTTTTTTTTTTTTTTTTTTTTTGCTGTAAACCTAATGAACACTATTCTGGCTAGAAATGCACTTTGCTCACTTCATAATTTTTATAGACTTGGTCAACAATTTACTGTCACTGATACATGACATAATTGTGACCTTGTTAGGCGCAGCGCCATCCGGCGTGAGGCTTGGAGGTATTGGACGTTATCTATTTATTTATTTATTCAAAATACAACTGAAGGCCCTCTGTATGAAGGTATTACATGGGGGGGAGCAAGCAAATATATCATAGGACACAGAAAAAACACAAAACGTATGCAGAGGCAATATGAGGACAAGGAATAAAAAAGAATCCTAAGTATTAGTATAACTGCGCACGAGCTCTTGGAACTTAGACATGTCTAGTTGAGTTGCAATGTGAGCCGGTAGGTTGTTCCAGTCGATTATGGTCCGTGGTATGAATGATCGTGCATACCCAGATGAGTGGCATGTGATGCGCGTTACTTTGAATGAATGATCGCGACGTGGAAAGATAATGCGGGGTGCTTTAAAAAAATCGTTGTGAAGCAATGCATGCTGATAGAGCTTGTGAAATAATGACAGACGGACCCGTTTACGGCGGCGTGATACGTCTTCCAACTGAGCTTGATTTTTAATGCGGTGACACTGGAAAATGGAGAGTAGTCAGAACTAATGTCCCTGGATAAGAGCTTCCTACAAGTAGCGACATTCTTTGAAGCCCCGACTGCGTCACGGTGCAGGCTTTAGGAAGCGAATGGCGGCGCACAGCAGGGGTTTTAACTGAATGCCACCATTTTGTTCCAGCGGAATGTGCTTTGTCATTTGTATTGGTTGTCGTTACTTGTAAAAGGAGTATCAAGGGACTTTAGTCAGAACAAATGAAACGAGCAGCACGGTTCTGCAGGGACTCGATGTTACTTATAATGTAGGCTTGCTCAGGATCCCATATGGCAGAAGTATATTCAATTGTGGGGCGGATTAGAGTGATATAAGCAAGTTTTCGTAAATGAGCGGGTGCTTGTTTAAGATTGCGCTTTATGAATCCTAGGGAATGGTTAGCGGAAGCAGGGGTGAGATCAATGTGGTAGTGCCAGGATAAATCAGACTGAAAGTGGACACCCAGGTACTAATATGTAGAAGTTAGTTCGACAGTGTTGTTATTCAGAAGGTAAGAAGTTGGAGTCTGAGAGGAGCGTTTGGTAAACGATATGTGTTTTGTTTTGTTATGATTAAGGGTCATTAGCCACGAAGAATACCACGTGGTTATCTGGTTCAGGTCTGAGTGGAGAGCTTGACGACCGGTGTTCGGTTTTAAGTTCCAGAGCCTTGCTTTTCTGCTCACTAGTCAGTCGTGAGCAGTTTACCGCCTACTTGTTCCTTCCTGGTGGTGATGACAATCGTATTCGATTTCTCGTTGACATGGACGGAACATTCGTTGTCGTCAACGCTTGTGCAAGTGATGGCGTCTCTGATGTTTTCGGTGACGAAGCTGAAGACGTCTTCCCCACAGGTGGGTTTCAAGACGACCGTGTACTTGGGTGTTGGTGACATAGAGGCGCTTATCTCGTAGGATCTCTGCTGACGCGCCCGCGCGTTTGATACCACGGTCTAGCCGCACCTGTTCCTTGTTCCCTGTCTTCATCCAAGGACACCATGTGCTGCCGACTCGCTTCGACGTTGTAGCTACTTGAGAGAACTTCGCTACCACAAGCCGACGAGTTTCTTGTCGAGCTTCGGCACCTGTATTATGGGAAATCGGCCCTGTTCTGCGTGTACACAGTAATGGCTGCCCTGTTCTGCCTTTCTGCTCATGCTCAATAGTAATTGCCCGGTTCTGTACATACTCGACAATGGCGGCCTGCTTCTGTTGAAATTCAAGAGAAGCTGCCCTGCGCTTCATGTATTCCGTGAGGTTCTGAAGTTCTCGCGTATAGGCGGAGTACGCTTACAGTTCTTCGTCGGGTATAGTGTAAACGAGGCCTACCTTCCTAGTAGGTGTTTCCTTCAGGTTGCTTTCGGGCAGGTAAGGATCGCCCTAATTCGCTATGTTCTTTCTTCTTGGCGGATTCCGGATCTTGCCAGAAGGGTCGGCTTACGAAAGTCCTTGGTTGTCCGCTGCCCCTCCAGAAGCGGGAAAATCCCGCTTCCAGGCAGGGTAAATTGGCGGCGGTTGTTCAGTCAGCGGGCCCCGAAAACGGAAAACCGGGGCGGAGAAGTTTTTAGAAAATGTGTGAGGCTTACAAGGCGACGAGACTTAGCAGAGACGGAACGGTCAGGATTAAAAAACCTTCACTGGGCATGCTCAGAACGAGCTCACACTTATGCGGAGAGCAAGTCGTCTGCTTTTTGCGCAGGAGTTGCGGTGACGTCAGAAAGACGTTGAGCTCTGATTGAACGATTGTGGGTAGACTTAAAAGCAAGCTGCCTCGAGGTCTATCCACTATCCTTCATTCAGAAGCAATCGGAGCTCGGCGTTCTGACGTCACCACAACCCCTGCAAAAGAAGCAGACGAACTTGCGCTCCGCATAGGTTCTCAAGACCGGCAATCTTGATGGTGAGGAATGCACGTTGCAAAAGAACTGAAGCTCCCCGTCGGTACGAGCTGAGCAGCTATGCACTCAGTGACCCTCAGCAATAATACCCCCAATACTGGTGCTGTATCTACGTGACAATCCAAAAGCACCAAATATACAAAGGAGGATTGGCATCCGCAAATTTGAACGGTATGGCCGCGCTTATTGTTGGGCACCTCGATACGCTGCGATGCGAACTTTATTTTTCACCACAAATACATGTGGTGAATGGGAAGCCGGAGAAAAAGCTGCAGAAATGCAGCTTGACGAGGCTCCGGGCCTCGACCCGAACCAGCCAATTCTACTAATTGCACATTGCAAGCCCAAGAACAAGCTAAAAAAACGAAGTTTTTTTTTGTTGTATTTACATTATATACGAGCTCTTCAACGGTAAGGAGTAATGTGAAAAGTAAGGCGTTACTTTGGGACTTGGTAAAGAATAACATACTTGCTTACTATCTCAGCTAGTATAGCCCCTTTCAAAAGTTACGTGCCAATTAATCAAAGCCAGAACCACTGCACAATGGAGGACCAACTGACATCGTGGAACGTGCCAGTCACTTCATAAGATAGCGAACGTCGTAGCGCGTCCAATGATAGGAGCCGACGAGTCTAACAAACAGCGTCGGAAGTGCAACGTCACTGCGATCATCACTTTTTTGTGAGTGAGTTTTTGCCTTCTAATCTAATCAAACGCAAAAAGTGTGCCCTCATGTGGCGGTTTAAGTCCGCCATTGTGCAGGGATTCCAGAACTGCCAACAGATTGCAATATTTCGAAAGGAGTCTATTAACGATACGTATATTTCATTACTAAATCAGAGCGCAGTCAAAGGCTAGGAGACATACAATCATGGACACACAGACCAAAAGCGCAAGGTCATGGCGCGTTCACAAAGCATGATTCGTTTAGTCCACGATAGCACATGTATAGAAGAGAGATGAACGCCGTGATGTTGCGGTTTGGGCGTTGCTTTGTTGGCCCCATCGGCTCGAAGCGTAGACTGTGTTTTTACTAAAGGTGGAACAAAGCAGTTACGCTCACTAACGTGTACAGTCGCAATCAAACTTAACTAGGGCAAACAACACGCTTTTCTTTCCCTCTTTTTTTTTTTTTTTTAAACCCGCGGAGCGTTTGTTTGGCGCCAGCCTTTGCGGCCACATTGTCACGTGGGCGCCAGCAACATTCACGTGCACGGCGGCAGTGCGGTGCCGAAATTCGGGTACCGCATTCAGAAGCCTAAATTCACCAGGCTGTAGCAAAACAAGAACTTCAACTACTATGATGAAAACGGTTTTTGTGATGACGCGTCATTACTTTCTGAGGTTCAGCATAACGATACTCAGACCATTAAGATGAAACGAATGTTCAGTCTCACTCACACGTGACTGTTCGTTCAGGATACAAATGGTGTTATACAAAAATTGAGGTATTCGCGATTACACCCCTTGAAGTAGATCCCCTTTCCTCTATTTTAATGCGTTAGCATTAGAACGCTCATTTTGACGAAATCCCGGTGGTGTCTTTCGTTTGTCAATTATCGCGTGCGACGCTCCCATTGGTCCGAAGCGCTGACGTGAGCGCGCGTCAACCTCTCCCTCTCTCTCCGGCGCTGACAAACTGGCAGACACCGCCGGGTTTTCGTCGAAACAAGCCCGTTCGTTTTTGGCAAAGTCACGCGCACAGCTGGCGGGGAGCCAGAGAGCAGGAGGCGCCGCGCAACACCTCCTAGATAGCAAAGCCGTAGTGCTGAATGAGATGGCATCACCAGAGAAGGCCAACGCTGGGCATTGGTGGGAAACAAGTGCTGCGTCCGTGGCCGGGTTCGAGTCAAGTTTGAACCGAACGTTGTGTGCAATCCTGTGCAATCTGTGCCCAGCGTTGGCCTTCTCTGGTGACGCCATCTCACTCAGCACTACGGCTTTGTTGTCTAGGAGGTATTGCGCCGCGGTGTGGTGAAATGCGGGCATGCTCAGTTGCCACTCTGCTGTCGCCGGTTGTTCTTCGCTCTGGGTTTCCGTAGTAGCGGTGCGTAGGCTGTGATGTGTGTGTGTAATTAGAACGATGGATGCGGTTCACTCCACGAGTGATAATGGTTGCGGTTCCTTCCACGAGTGGCATGAATGTGGTTCTTTCCACGAGTGATATAGATGACCGAATCCTAGGGGGTCAACGTACTCTGACAAGCAAAGTACAAAAAAGGGAGCGAAAAAATTACAGGAAGATCCAGTGGTGGATTCTTGGGGAATCTGTTAGCATTACCCTTGGGAAACGCAACACGCGTCCCCCTTTGGGAAACGCTAACACTAATCCCGTAACGAGACCAGAAATATCCAGCAAAAAATTTAAAAAGCAAAAGAGAGACAAAAAAATTAAGTGAAGGGGTCAGCATTAGCGTTTCCGAAAAGGGGACGTGTGTCGCGCTTCCTAGGGTCATGCTAAAGCATTCCCGAAGATTCCACCAATGATCTTCCTGTATTTTTTTTTTATATTTTTTTTTATTTCGGCTTCTAGGCCACGCCGGTTTTTTCTGCACACTTGGATAGGCGATAGCAGCCCGTTCCTCTTATTTATTCATTTTATTATTCATTCATACTGCTGGCCTATTGGCCGTTACAGGAGTGGGTTGTTAGTAAAATAACCAAATTTTTAAAGCACACTTCCACGAATGATACGCACATGAATGATTCAGACACAGATGCATTTAAACGTATATAAATATAAGCGAACTAAAGAACAAAGAAAAGAAAATGAAAGAAAAATACATTATATCTGTTTTTGGGCGAGGCTTCTCAGGCCTCACGTCTTTTCCGCTTGGTGGCGTCGCCTCGCGTAGAGTTGCGAATAGGTTAGACCCAGTACGAGAGAAAAATTCCGTTTATCAAAGCCCTCCTCTTTCATGTTATTTTTTGTAGGGAACCGAGCAACTTAACACCGAGCGAGGCAAAAACAAAAACGAAATGAAGAATGAAAAGGCTGTGTGTTGTCTTTTCCGAAGCTGCCGATCTTTCCGCCGTCACCCGAACAATAGGCCTGTTGCAAAACGTGCAGAACTCTCCGCGGCGCCGAAAGGATTGCTGCGAACAACTTGTATAGAACCGGCTGTAGTTAACGACATGGGCCACCTTGGACAATATTACGTCTTGGAGGTGACGGAGTGAACGCAGGTGAGCGGGCGAGGGCAGGCGAGCAACCCAACACCTCCTACGGTACTCCGTTTCATCTTAGGTCCGGACGCAGCGGACGCTACGAGCTATCCCAGCCAATCCCGCTCTGTGAACGTAGCCGCTTTCCCCGCGTCGCTCTCAGGTCGCTGTGCCCCCTCTTCAAGGTCACGTGACACTCACACGGCCTTGGGTTGACTCCGATGGCTCGTAGCATCCGCTGCGCTCGTACGTAGGGTGTAACGAAGTATAGACGGGAATCTATAGGGAGTTTTCGTAGATCGTTTTTGCCGTCTCGCAACGCTCTCCGCAACCCGCTACGATACCCGGAACTCTACAGTCAAGGCCATGGGCGCACAGGCGCTGTAGCGGCTTCTTCGTTGCGGAGGACTTAGCGGAGGGGGAAACGCGGTCTACGAAACCTCCCGTTATGTCATGCAACGCGGAGGCCAGCGCGGCGCACAGATTCCGCGAGTGCTGCTTCAGCGTTTGGTTAGAATTCGTGTTTAGTCAATGATGAAACGAGTTAGCTTAACGCTGACACAGGGCACTTGTGTCCAATCTGTTCCCCTAACGTAAAAAAAAAAATGCAGCACTCTGGCACTGAGCAACCAAATACTTTGCTGAGGGAATGCGTCTCACTTCGTGGCGCGGACAGGATTTGCGTAGGTGGAACGTCTGGTTGCACCGCGGCGTCGTGCCGGGTTTTCCCCTTCAAATGGGGAGGAGTGGTTGCCGCCAGCAATCGTCGTGGGTATCTCGAGCGCTAGCCGAGATAGGCGTCTCTATTGTCTCGGCGAACCCGGTGTATCGGTACGCCGGCGTCAGGCCTCTCCCTACACTCAAAGAAATCCCTGAGCGTCTACTTACCCGCAAAACACTCGAAGAGTCAATCTCTGCGATCTAGGAAATCACCTCAGCGAATGATGAGGTGGAACATCTGTTTAGACCTCAAAATTAAGTCTGCGCTGTGGCATTACGCAATGCCAGCATGACGCTTTGCATTGCGTAATGCCACAGCGCAGACTTCATGTTTAGGTCTAAACGGATGTTCCGCCTCATCATTCGCTGAGCTGATTTCGTAGATCGCAGAGATTGACTCTTTGAGTGTTTTTCGGGTAAGTGGACGCGCAGGCATTTTTTAGAGTGTACGCACCGCGCGACTGCGCGACAGAGTGAGAGCGCGGTGAGCATGCGCTCCCTCGGACGCGAGAAGCCCTCACCGCTGGGGGTGGATTTGGCGCTGTATGCGCTGTAACGACTTCTACATCAAATATTTTAGAACTTATTCTAACCGCTATGCCTTGTTAAATTAGTCAAATTACTTATCTTCCTGGACTTAGTGACCCCTCGTTACTATACTATACTTTGTCCGTTCACTTGACCTGTGAAATAAATCGTAAAAAAGTGATTCGCGACTACAGTAGAGCCAATTTTGATGTTATTAATGTGGATGTATGTACTTTTTTTTTTGATCGATATTTTGAAAACTTTTTAGATCGCTCCGTCGACCAAAACTGGGTTCTTTTTAAAGGAGAGATAAAGTTACTGAAAAATACATACCCTTGAAAACTATTATTGTAAATTCCCATTCGCCATAGTTCAATAGAGAACTCATAAGACTTTCGAACAAAAAGGAGCGTTTATTTAAAGCCGCCAAAGGTACTATTTGTTCAGTTCGCTGGCAAAAATATGCAACAGCTGCCGAGTGCTATAATAACGCTAAACATTAAGTTCTTTAACCAATCATTGCCAGCTATGCTACAAAATAATCCTCGACAATTTTGGAACGTTATGTCAACCCGTGATAGGTCATCCATTATTTCACTTCAAACAGCAAATAACACTCCGATTGACGAATCTGTGCGCTGGAATTATTAATGAAGTGTTTCTTAAATCATTTTCTGATCCTCATAGTAACACCACTCCGACCTATCATGTTAACACTTTTTCATTAATATACCATGTTGTTGTTGACCCCAACGGTGTTACAAAAATTATAAATAGCCTTAAACTACCATCAGCCACTGGTATAGACACAATCAATTCAACATTCCTTAAACCGACAATTGAATACTTTTCTCTCATACTTGCGAGTCTATTCCAACAGTCACTCGATGCCTCTGTTCTACCAAACGACTGGAAAATCGGAAAAGTAATTCCTCTTTACAAAGATGATGAAAAGCACTCCCCTAATAACTACAGGCCCATCTCACTGACTAGCATTCCATGTAAAGTCTTCGAACACATCATCTACACACAACTCGTTGCCTTCCTCGAATCACTCATTTTTTTCTCCGCGTCAACATAGATTTAGGAAAAACTTTTCTTGTGAAACACACCTACTCAGCCTCACTAACGACTATCATGTTGCCTTTGATCAGAGACCCCAGATGGACTGCATTTTTCTTGACTTTGCACAGGTTTTTGATAAGGTATCGCAGTCTTTTTCTTCAAAAACTAAGTAAGCTCAACATTGATTCTGATGTGTTTAATTGGATTGTAGCATTTTTAACAGATTGTTCACAATTTCTAACTTGTAATGGTATCAACTCCACTCTCCCTTCTGTTTCTTCCAGTGTACCCCAAGGGTTCGTTTTAGGTCATTTACTTTTTCTAATTTATATTAACGACCTTCCCAGTATTGTCTCGTCCTCAATCAAATCATTTGCTGACGACTGTGCCATTTATAGCATAATATCTAATGACTCTGACTCCAAGCAATTACAGCATGATTTAAATTCTGTGTGAGCTCTGGTCGATGTAACTAAATATTAACAAGTGCAAACTAATGCGCATGGCTCGTAAGGTTATTTGTACTTCTACGTATAGCCTTAATGACACAACACTAGAGCTTGTAAACTCTTATAAGTATCTGATCCCCATAGTAACACATAAAGATCGGAACTTAGTGATCCTAAGTTCCGATCTTTCCTGGAACGTTCGTAATAATTATGCGACTAACAACGCTAACCGCATGCTTGGTTATCTTAAAAGTAATTTTTCTATGGTCTCGTCATCATTAAAACTATTTCTTTATAAAGCATTAGTGAGGACGAAGCTTGAGTATGCAGCCTTCATCGTGGATCCCGGTACCGCCTACCTTACGGACTCTCTCGAATTAATTCAGAACAGATCTGCATGTTGTATTTTGGCTAATTATAATCGTACCGCTAGGGTAACATCAATTAAAAATACTTTATCAGTACCCGGTCACGCACATCGCCGAAAAATTTCTAGTGTTTGTCTCTTTCACAAAATTTTTTTATCAAAACACTGTACTCAGAAATCAACTGATAACCCCCCCCCCCCCCCCAAGCGTTTGTTTCTGCACGCTTGTATCACCGTCACAAAGTAGTCGTTCCATTTTGCCATTATAACAAATGTTTCGCTTCATTTATTCCTAGAGTTTCGAATAGGGATAAATCAAGCCGAACGCAAAGCCGCAACGCACCTTGTTTGCGGCGACGCTTCGCCATTGTTGACTCGGGCGCATCCCCCCGACATACAGCACCTTGACTTTACTTGAATGATCAATTGAATTAATCTAGCGCTTTAAAGGAGCGATGCAACAATTTTTGTACTTTGCGCAAACACTGCTTAGAACGGATCCCTGACGTTAATGATCTATAAAGCACGCGTTCGTTATTCACCCCACGCAGTAGAAGTCCCAGAAAAAAATTAAAGAAAAACAAGCAGCGTTCACCCCCTCAACTCGCAGCCAGGACAAGCGGCCACGCGATCTGGAGCCGATCATATGCCGCCAATGTTGATCATAGCCACGTGCTGGGGTTGGCAAAGCACAGGGCACGCGCTGAGCGATTGGACACGGGCCACTACCCGAATGCTTCTCGAGCCAGTAATTATCACGAGCCCAAATCGAGTGCCCACGCAATGCTTGGGTCCAATCTATGAACCGCATTCGAATATCGTCATATGGGTGTACTGCGATCCCCACGTTACGTCATCAAATTTTTCAAAGGAGAGATTGAATGAAAATGCTCGCTTTTGGGCTTGAAATTACACCTCAACAAAGGATTTTTATGGCTAGTGGCGTTGCGTGCGAGTATCCTTGAGCCCCACTAGTGCCAGTAAGCTGGTGTAAAGTGAAAAACATTCCAATTGAATATCGTTGCACCGCTCCTTTAAGACTGGTTCACAGAGCATCGTTTTTTTTTTTTTTTTTCTCTCGTTTTTTTACGCTACGAAGCTTGCGTACGTTTACGTCGAGATACGACCGCAAGTCACCTGCACATCAGGTCTTCGTATTCCGCATGCCAAGCTACTGGTTGCAACGTTTAGTACGAAGCACGAATGTGGCGGTGACTTGGGGTTGTATCTCGACGCTAGCGTATACGTAAACTTCGTAAGGTAAGAAGACGGTGCTGTGTGAACCAGCCTTTAAGGTTGGTTCACACAAGGGCGTTTTCTTACGATTTTTTACGTTACGTGAGGAGTCACCGGGACATTCGTGTTTCGTATGTCGCGTGCAAATAAGTTACTCCTTGAATCGGTCGCCACGCTTCATTCGAAGCACGGATGTCCCGGTTACTCGCGACGTAAGCGGTCGTAAGCGGTTGCAACGTAACGTAACGTAGAAACACGCCCCTGTGTGAACCGACCTTTACTTCTAGGTTATTCGCGGCTCCAGCAAAACGGACGGCACTTAGCGGGAAAACACTGAACTGGTCGGAACAGGTCCTTTCGCAATTTCTGCTCGTCCTCTGGTCGCTGGAGTTGCGAATAACCATTGCTGTAGTACCCCTTCCAAATGAACGCACCAGTGTCCGGTCACCTAACTATGGTTTCATAACGGGTACCGGCCGTATCGGGATTAGTTTATCTATTAGGCGAACCTTCCCGACGCCCCAACGAACGTATTGGCCACCGCCATTCCAAAGGCGCCGAACCCTAAATCACGCGGTGTCCACGCGTGTTCTAAAACGAACAAAACAAATCGCACACCTTCCGAAGCTAGAAAACAAAACAAAAACAAAACAAAAGCAAAACGCGGCAAACATCTCCCACCGCGTTCCGAGGCGACGCGATGAACGGACAGGACGATTCGGCTAATTTGGAGAGGGCGCCTTCTCTCGGCGTGGGTGCGTCGACGAGCTGGGGACAGCGTCACAGGCATCATGCAAATCTGCGCCACCGTGGCAGCACCACAGTACCGTAAATCCCATTAGCGGACAGCGCCGCCAGCTCACAATCCTCCCATAATTTCTGGCTCTCCTACGAGGCGTTCTGGCCCCGCTACGCTGCTGCCGTAGAGCATGTATACCGCACCAACAACGCCCGCGCGGGCGAGCCAAGCTCGATGAGGCGGCTCCAAAAAGTTTTTTTTTTTTTTTTTTTATTGCTGTTTCGCGCGCGTGTATACCGTATAACTGTCGAGTGTCTCGACCCACATCGCTCCCGCAACGACTCCCAAGGCGATAATAATTTCTTGTTCGGCCCGCAGAGATGGGAGACGACGAGGGAGAGGAGGTCCACGAGAAGGGGGATTGGCGGGTTCAGTTAAGATAATCGCATTAATAAGAGCGGCGTTATCGAGAAGTAGAAGGGGGGAAAAAAAGGTAGGAATAAAAAAAACGCAGAGAGGGAAACAACGACAAAGACAAAAGAGGAGTGGTGCGAGAAGCGTAAAGATGCATAGGACGAAGCATGCCGGCGGCACGGCCATCGTAGAGACTCCGTCAGGGGGCTGACGTGCAAGGTGGGGAATGCTAGACTTAAAGTTGTTTACGGTGCAGTATCACACCTACCGCGTGTGGGCTCCGGCTCTAGACTGGGGAGAGCTATAGAAGCTACCCTTTATACCAACCATTTTTATTTTTTTTATTTTATTATCTGTATCTGTTGGTTTGGGACGGTCGTCATTTCTGTTAGTGGCCACTTCTTTTCTTTTTTTTTCTATTTACTTCCCCTTTTCATTTTTTTTTTCTTACTTTCCTAACGGGGGCTTCCCCAAAAGGCGAGCAGCAGCGGCGACGCGCGCGTGCAGCACGTGCTAATGGCTTCTGCTGACTCAGCCGAGTCGCCGAGAGGCGACTTTAATGGCACCCCGATCCGACCATCCGTGCGTCCTCAAAAGTTGTCATTTAGCATCCGCGGGTGTGCCACCATCGTACACGATCGCGTTCGCCTCGTCCCGGCTGCGTGTCACGTAATCGCGTTAGAGAAAATACGACTCTGATTTACGGGGCTTCGGCCGGGAACGAAAGGGCCCCCTCCCCTTCCCCGGCGCCTGCCTCGTCGTCTCTCGCCGATACGCTCCCGCGTGCACCAAGTTGCGCACCAATTAGCGAGGAAGACTTGTCGCGCACCATGCTCCCTGTCCGCAACGTTAATTAGGCGTGGTTGTACGAAGGCAGATCCCCCGTCCACGCTGCCAGCTCAGACGTCGAGTTCGGTTAGTCCACGCGCTCAAAGCTGCGACGCTTCATTTCCAATTAAAGCGCAAAGCCTCACCGGAGCAACGCAACAAACGCCTTTTTTTTTTGTTCTTTTATTTTTTACTATCGACAAATTAATTTTGGCCTTTTTTCAGACCCAATATTCCGCAGAGCCGCTCGTTCACAGACATCTCCTTTTGTGGTCAGAAGAGTAGAAGAAGGTTCGTAGCGGGGGCGTATTCGGGGGAAACCCGTATGGCATACGCGCCTCGCTGTAAGCTATCCTCAGGTCTTCATTGCGTCACATGTAATGAAAGAAACATTCGCACCTCGGATGACTTGAGGTCTATAGATTCGCTTTTCGTCGTCAATAGGCGGGTACCAGATGATCAAGACTGTTTGGTGATGTTGAAAAGGCCCTAGGTTTTATCAAGCAGTCAAAGCTTTTCCCACTTGGAGTCGAGGCAAATATCTGTCGTGTTTCAAAAATTGCATTGAAATCAGATGCGACTTCGCTAATTCCGACTCCGCAGGCCTGCCGATACAGAGACTACAGTCTCTGGACATATCATGCTGCCTTGCGATTATCCTAAATCCTTACGCCCATTCTTGGATAATCCCCCCTCGCTAAGATGTTTCTTCAGCCGTTGGCTTGACACCCATTACTCATCCGATAACAACTGTTGACTCTAGACCCTCAGTCATTATTTTCGTGCAATGCTGTGAAAGCCGCGCTGGATGGCTATGCTGCCCGAGCTCACATGCACCAAAGGTGCCGTCCAAGCCCTAAGACGAAGACGTCCGGAATTTAAGTTAAATGCAATTATAATCCGCAAGTTGAATAAAATCATCACTCGCACAGCTATATAAAGTTCATTTCATTTATTCATTACTACCGTTAAGCTCATTTCTGAGCTTTACCTACAACGGGGGCGGGGTATACAATTTCAAGACTAACAGTTACACAAACAAGTTACAATTCAGCATCTGGCCAGGTCTTGTCTTTTAAGCGCATCTCTAAAATCATAAAGAGAAACAATACTATCAGGCAGCTTGTACCACGGTGTGGTCGACAGTTGCAATGGTGAATACTGTAAAGGTTATTTCGTAGAGTATTCAAGGCACGTTTGCAAGTGTTATATCCGTTTGCGATGATATATATCATGTGATGCGCTAGTTTACAGTATTGTTGCTTCGTCGATTGTGAGGAATGATAATAGAATCTGTGCATCATAAATACATCCGCACAAATTCTTCGGTGATGTAAAAAGGGAATGTTCAGTTTCTCTTTCATTGCTGAGATGCTGCTTTCTCGTTTGAAGTCATGAAGTACAGAGCGCACAATTTTTTTCTGTGCGGATTCAAGTAAATCTGTTTATAATGACAGCTGATGGGTGTTCACAATAACGAAGCAAATTCCAGCTCTGATTTGACAAAGGTGTTACAGGCAATAAGCTTCGTGTCTTGGGAAGTGCGAACTTTAAATGGCGTCTGCTGTAAGCTATAGCGATAGGTTTGCTTTTATAACTATCCTTGTCATGTGGGTATCCCAGTTAAGATTTAGGTGTCAAAAACACGCCAAGGTATTTGAAATGTCTACTGTTTCTTTTACGCTGTTATAGAGCTTGTAACTAGAATTTGAAACTTTTCGTTTTGCTTAATAGCATGTACGCAACGCAACTCTTCGTTGCGTTGATTTTCACTTGCCATTTCGTGCGCCATAAAACAAAGTTTTCTAGATCTTGTTGTAAGAGGACGCTCTTTGACATTTGAGTAATGCTTAGGTATAAATGACACAGTCATCAGCGTAAAGTATTACTTTGGAATTGAAACAATGCAAGAGGTTAATTACGCAAAGAACAGAAGCAGCTGTTTCTCACCTCTGTGAATAGTGTTGAAGTTCAGCGAGAGCTGTGCGAGTCATGCGATTATTCCAGCTACTTTAAGCGAGATAAAAATTTCCAACTTGAATTTTAAACGCAGTTTATCGACATTGTAGTGTATAAACCTGGAAATTTACTATAGCGCACTGCTTCTGGTGCAGTCCTGATATATTGCTGTCGTATTTTTGTGTTTTGTGCTTGTACTCTGTTAGCTTAGTATTAGGTGTTTGCTATTCTTATACTTTAGTAAGCTACTTTAGTACGCCGGTATTCGTTATTCGTGGCCATGCCCGCGTCACAGGACGACCTATGAAATAGTTTCTTCCTGTCACTCGGGTAAGACCGAGTAAGGTAAAAAAATTACACCTTCAACTTGATTTTGAGATATATTTTTATGTGATTTCCACGCCTTTTGTTAGGCCTAATATGGAAAAAAAATATTCTTAGATATAACTATATGCTACATTGTGACGTGAACCTACGGCGACACCAAGCAAGAGGCAAACGTTATGTTGGACTGTCCAAAAGACTAGGACTTTTGGACAGTTCAAAAGTTCTAGTCTAAAGTTCCTGTCATGTCACTTTCCTGATCCAAAAGTCTGAGACAGGGACTAGGACTTCCTGTCCAAAGGACAATGGGCGCAGGACGAGAAGAAACAGTGGGATTTCTTTTGGACACTCATCTATGATTTGTCGCGTTTTGGTTCGAGTCTCGCACAATTTATATAGACAAACTCTTTAAAATACGTAATCTGTTAATTCTACGATATGATAAACATAAATAAATAGAGGCGTTAATTACACTAAAATGTCGCCGGCTAATGCCTATTTACTTCTCTTTTCTTCTTTTGATATGGCATACATACGCTAGTAAATGCAGCACACACACACACACACACTCTTCCCGGGAGTCGCGCCCCATCAATATACAAGACGCAGCTACACACATGCTTAAAAAAAAATATATATATATATATATTTTTTGTTAGGCTTTACAGATATGTTTTAAAACAAAAGCCGTGAAAGCTACACTAATGTGGTTTGTGCAAGTAAGGTATACAGCCAGGTGGGCATTATATAGAAGGTTAATCGTCACGATAAATCAGTTAATTTACTTATCCCCGCAGGAGGTACCTACGTCAGTAGGTGTTTGGTGAGTGGCTTCACCACGGACCACGAGCAATGCGGGTTCGCCGGCCCCGCCTGCCTGTGCCTGGCCTTCCCGTGTCTGGAGAAAAGGGCATCCTGGTGGTTGAGCCGAGCCCGGTGATGGTTGGACCCTTCGGGGCCCCCCGGGTGAGGCAATAGACCAACTCATGTTTACAAACAAACTGAATCGCTCCTAGCGGACGCCACCGACGCCGCGCATGCGCGATAGAGTGTGGGGAAGAAGCTCGCCGTCGCCCATAAACAAACCATTGAAATGCGATGTTGTTGGCGTCGGTGTAAATCCCCGTACTCTTTTTCGCGTTGGAATTGTTGATTCGACGTCTTCCTGGCAAAGTCTGACTTCTTGCGCGGCCTCAGTCAAATTACAGGCTCGTTACACCGCAAAACTTCGCTTGGATAATGTAACATGCGGCGATTCATTCCGCGTGGACGCCGCAGAATGGACGCTAAAGCCCGATTCGCATGATGAGATTCCGCTCGCAATTTTCAGTCGCGACGTCGCTCAGGCTGCAAAAGCGTGAACCGTAGCTCGACGTCGATACTGAAAATCTCAAGCAGAATCGGACTAAGTGAATCAGGCATAACAAGTCGGTGATGGCCGCTTGTAATAATGATCAACATCTCCTTGTACTACTGTTTACACCGAGCCTGCTTACCCCAAACAACCTTCAAACTTAAAAATCTTTTTGGAGGCCTGCACTTACTTCTTATAGCAATTACGGGGCCAACGTTTGGTCTACGGTCCGGTGTCGTCTGAAAGAGCAGACGACAAGCAGAAACGTTTGAAAGTGCAGACGACAGATCGAACGATCAGGCGGCCGTCTGAACTTCAAGACGCACTGAACATAGTCCGCACGTGGTCCGTGCAACTTGGTGGTTTTTCCGTGTTCATGTTGCAACAAGACAAATAAATCTGACGACCACAAGTATCCGTGAATTCAACCAAAAGTGATTCCCGCCCAAGCAATCGTGGTACGACGGCGTCTGGTTTTCCCTTTTCACGGCAAATATACACGTTCTCGGACGAACCGAACACATGAAAACTGACCTTCAAACCTTTCTCGACTCTTTTAGTACAGCCCCAGTCGCGGCGTTTTGACGAGAAGGCAGATTTTTCTCTGGTTTCTTTCAAAACAACGCAGAAATGCACGTACCGCGTGGTGACTTCCGCCCACAGCCCCAGAGCGGAAGTGCGCTCGACGCGCCACCACCGCGCCACCACCGCGCCATGACGTAACAGAGTTGAGTTCGTGTATACACCACATCGGACCCCTCTTTTCATAGACGGAAATCCTGGTAAGGCCTGGCCGGATGATTCAGTCTAGTCGCCTGCTTTTGCAAAAGCCAAATAACCCGAAACCTTTCCACGTTTTCTTGTAGTTCATGCTGCAAACGACAGTCTACCTTTGTCAAAGATATTACCTTTTCTTGTCTCTAAGATCCTACAGCAGGCAACTGGAAAGAATTAGAAGGTTAAAAAACTTGCTGGGGACCTCCTCGTTGAGGTAGAAAATAAAGCTCAAAGCACAGCATTACTTGCGTTGGCTAACTTAGGCGAACACCATGTCTCTAACCCCGTGCCACACTCTGAATACTGTCCGCGGTGTCATCTCTGAGGATGACCTTCATCAGTGTACTGAAGAGGAAATCCTTGAAGGACTGCGAAGGAATGCTGTTGAAGCCGTGCGGCGAATCACTGAAGATTACACAGAAAGAATAAAATACGTAAAGGACGAACACAGACGCACACAGTTCTTTCAATGAGCAACGAACATTTATGAGGTGCCCATGACGCTACGACCTTGAACTCCAAAGAACTGAAAAAAAGAAAACGAAAATACTCAAATTTAAAATAAAATCGAATTACTCACAAGTTCGTAGGTCGTAGCGTCAGGGGCATCTCATAAATGTTCGCTGCTCATTGAAAGACCAGTGTGTGTCTGTGTTCGTCCTTTACGTGTTTTATTCTTTTTGTGTATTCTGTAGTTTTTCAACGCACTCTGCTACATGTAAGGCGAATAACTCTACGACGAGATGGACGGGAGATACCAACCCGACACCTAGTCCTGACTTTTGAACTCCACTCTCTGCCTTCTACCGTGAAGTCAGGGTACCTAAACTGCAGAGTTCGCCCTTTCGTTCCAAATCTTCAGCGGTACTTCCGTCGCCAGTGTTTTGGCCATGGTTCTCGAAACTGCCGCAGCCGAGAAACCTGCGGAAAATGCAGTGCCACTGACCACATCTCTGAAATCTGTGAAAATGACCATAAATGTATAAACTGTGGCAAAGCACACCCCGCGTTTTCACGCACATGTCCAAAATAGAAGGAAGAGAAAGAAGAAAAAAATCAAATTTAAGGTCAAACAAAATCCTAGCTACCAAGAAGCTAGAGAACAGATTGCCTTCAAGGCAAGGGGTTCATATGCCCAGGCAGTGCGAAGGGATCCCTGACGCTCTATGGCATCCATGGGTGTACCAACCGGGGGGGGGGGGGGGGGGGGCAAGGGGGGCGCTTGTCCCCCCTTCAGTTCTCAGAGTAGGGGGACAAGGCATGTGTTTTGCCCCCCCCCCCCCCTTGAAACAGCCGCCACTGGGCAGGGAAAACACTGGCCGGCGGCGCCCAATGGATATACCAAGGGCACCACCCCCCGGCCCTGAAAGGGGGGGGGGGGGTTGCCCCCCCCCCCTTACTCAAAAACAAGTTGGTACACCACTGATGGCATCCATGCAGACGCAGACTTCCCCGGAAGACCTGTCTTCTCTACAAGGGACCTCTTCCGAACGTCCGAAGACGGTGGGCAACCACCGCCTTCATGTTCCAAAGTGGTTCATGTGCCCTCTAAGGAGGGTACTACACCCTCCAAGGAGCCAGACGTGCTGTCACTGGCACCAGCTGGCCTTTCTGGCCAGGGTCGGGGGCTGCCTCCCCGTGCCTCTGGCAGCTCGTTAAAGCCTGTGCGGAAAGATCCACATCTGCCGCCCAAAGGACCCAAGGTCTCAATGGATGAGAAAATGGAGAAGAGCATCCCGCTCTCTGATAACCACCTTCCTCTCTCTGGATCAGGGTATGTCTCCTCGGTCTCCTGCGAGGTGGCAGGACGTCCCAAGGACACTGCAAAGAAAATGACTGTCCCACGGAATGTGGCACCAAAAGACACATAAACTACATTTTACAGTTTTTATTTTTTTTATTTTTTTATAATACATATATCGAACCGTTTCCTTTATTGGAGATAAATGTATTTCTTCCTTCAGAGGAACTGCAGAGGCCTCTTGCCAAACTACGACGATGTGAGCTATCTTTTAGAGGATCACCGGCCCATCGCATGTTGCCTATATGAAACGCACCTAAAGACAACCCACACTAAGGTTTTGAAGCACTTTCAGGTGTTTCGTAGGGACCGTACACATGCACCTCACGCAGCTGGAGGTGTTGCGGTGGTTGCGCCACGTTCAATTCCATGTAACGAGGTGGCCCTGCAGACCTCACTGGAGGCAGTGACTACACGCATTTTGTTAGATCAAATAATTACTGTCTGTTCTTTGTAGATACGTCCCACTTATCAGTTACACATAGAGGAACTAGAAGACCTTGTTAATCAACTTCCTTCACTTTTTTTTTTTTTTTACTTTTAGGAGATTTTAATGCACACAATCTCATGTGGTATAGTGACAGACGGGATTCTAGGGGGCCCTTGTCGAGAACGCTTTTTGCTTTTTACGGGATTGTGCCAGCTAAACACAAATGAACACACATATTTTAGCTCAGCAACTCACACTTTTACTTCCATTGACCTATCTATTTGTCACCCATCATTATTCCCATTGTTGTGATGGAAGTTCATCCCGAATCCTATCGAAAGTGACCACTTTCCCATCATTTTAGAATTTAACCATCTTCCCATGACAGTCTCAACACCCTCACCTCCTTGTACGTCTGAAAACGCCAACTTGGCAACTATACTTCGTTTCAGCTTCGGTCCGAGCGCGGCCGATGTTATGAGCCGAAGGGCCAATCAAACAGCGAAAGAGGCACAACGTCATGGCCTGCTCTCTGCAGTTGATAGGACCAGCCGGTATTCGCCGTCTCTTTGTGCGTGCTTCTCCGCCGGCTAGTCCTATTAAGCGCAGATAGCACGCCATGACGCTGCGCTTTTTGTGCTGTTTGATTGGCCCGTCGGCTCATAACATCGGTCGCGCTCGGACCGAAGCTGAAATGAAGTATATCAAAGAATCATCTCCTTTGTCATGCACATCACTTGACGATCTCCGACAAAGCCACTGAACATATGACTAAGCACATTTTACATACTGACATTCTCTCCATTCCCATGACGTCCTCGCATCTACCTAGCGCTAGGAGACCTAAGCCCTGGTGGAACAAAGATTGCCGTCTGGCCAAAAAGGAACAAAATCGAGCGTGAGGTATTTTTAGGCGCACCCTACAACACATAATCTTATTGAATTTAAAAGAAGGAGGGCCCAGGAGAGGAGTATTCGAAGGCAAGGGAAGAGAAAAAAGTTTTAGAGGGTACGCTTCCTCGATTAACTGCACTAAAGCTTTCGAAAGAAGTCTGGGATTGCATGCATAAAATTGACGGCTGTTACCGGGCATTCACTGTCCCACTCTTGAATCGAAACGGAGTGTGTCCTGCAAGTCTTTAGGAACAGGCCAAAATCCTAGGTGAGCGCTTCGAGTGTGTCTCCAGTTCCCACCATTACGCTCAAATGATTCAGCGACACAACATAAAAGCAGAAAAAAAAAGGCTGCTATCACATCAGATGGCATGCACGAACCCTATATTTCTCTATTTACATTACACAAACTTCAAATGGCACTTCTTTCTTACAAAACAAACTGCCCCTGGACTTGATGGTATTCATTAAAAAATGCTCGAACATGTTCCTCCATCCACTATGGAGCTAATTTCGTGCCTTTTTTAATAGAGTTTGGCTTGATGGTCACTTTCCATCCTCCTGGAAGATCGCTGTTATTGTGCCAGTGTTGAAGCCCGGCAAAGATCCCTCTTGTGCTTCTAGCTTCAGAAATATAGCCCTAACTAGCTGTCTTTCCAAGACATTAGGTTAAGATGATTAACAATAAACTCGTGTTTTTTTCTAGAACGAAACAACTTCCTTTATAAGTCCCAATGTGGCTTTCGTTCAGTGCGGTCCACTGTCGATCACCTCGTCCGCTTTGAAACTTGCGTTCGTGAGTCGTTTGTCAACAGGCAACAGTGCCTTTCCATCTTTGATTTGGAGGAAGCATACGATACGATCTGGCGCTACGGCATGCTGCAAGATTTATTTAATCTTGGTTTCCGTGACCAAATGTTGAGCGCCATACAGAGTTTTCTGGACCACCGTACTTTCCGCGTGAGTATGGGGAAAACTCTCTCTAAGGAGTTTTTACAGGAAAATGGAGTCCCTCAGGGGTGTGTACTCAGTGTCACTCTTTTTATCGTCAAACATAATTCCATTGGCCGTGCAATTCCTCCTTCAGTGCAATATTCTTTATATGTTGATGATCTATAGATCTCCGTTTCATCCTGCAATTCCTCAATTTGTGAACGTCGGGTCCAACTTGCGGTTAATAACTTCGTCAGATGGGCCGATACAAATGGTTTAAAAGTTTCTCCCCCCCCCCCCCCCCCCCGCAAAAAAAAAAAAAAGCTTCCGTTTGTTTTTCTCGTCGACGCGGAATTCTTCAGGAACCGTCTTTGAACATGTATGGTACTCCTAATGTTGTAAGAAATGAACACAAGTTTCTGGGCCTTGCGCATGATTCCAAGTTGATTTTCATTCCACACATTAAAGGGATACTGAACCGAAATTTGGATTTCGCAAAATAAGGCCGCAGAAGCGTTGAACAGTACGCTATGAACTCCAAAACATCACTGGTGCATCGATATCTTAAACGGATGGCCGTACTTTTGAAAAAGAAGGGCGCCATCAAGCGAGGGCTATGACGTCATTGTCCTCCTCTAAAATTTGAGAATGAGGGGATGCGGCCTCGCTTTGCCTCGCTTCGCTCCTCCTCGCTTCGGTTCACCAGCTCGACGGGACATAGCGAGGAGTAGAGGGAATGATAATATTTCGTGACGTGACTTGCCTCGTCGGCCTCGTCGGCCATGTTCAATCGCTCACTTCTTTTCCAAAAATACGGCGATCCGTCAGATATAGCGCTGTATGAGTGATGTTTTTGGTTTTTACAGCGCCCCGTCTATCCGTCAAGCCTTCTTTTGTGAGCTCGAAATTTCGGTTCAGTATTCCTTTGGGAGCTTAAAACTCAAGTGTCTTAAATCTCAGAGGTCTTGTCACATGAATCATGGGGCTCTGACCAGTCTTGGGTAGTAACGCGTTACTAATAACGCGTTACTGTAATTTCGTTACTTTTTTTGGTAACTTGTAACTGTAACGAGTTACTTTTTAAAATTGTAACTTGTAACTGTAGCTCTGTTACTTTTTTCTGGTGTAACGATGAATGTAACGACGTTACTTTAGTCGTTATTTTCCAGTTTTTTATGAATAATATATCACTGAACGAGTACAATCTAGCTATTTCTTGCACTTTCCAAATTGCCTGTTTCGACATTGCGAGTGTCAAGTTGGCCTTGCACAAACTTGTGAACACGTTCTTTCTCGCGAGTCACGACCCGAATATAGCCACGTGTAGATTTGATGAAAAAAAAATCTAGTTATCTTTACGCATGCGCTTGTACTTTTTGAATGAACACTTCCATATTAGTATCGGAAGCCTTATTTATGTTGCGGTTTTTCTTTTTCCTGCACAAACGCTTCTTAATCAGGTGAATCAACTGTGAATCAACAATACACGCGGAGGGCACTGCGCATGTTTCGTATTTTGATTTTGTGCCACTACTCCGGCGTGGTGTCAGCAGTCGAGGCAAAATTTACTGCTGTTTGCACGGGGTTTGCTCGTTGCTCTGGTCGCGCGGAGCCTGTTCAGCAAGGGCAGGGACGTGCTCGCCATCAAACGAGGGAAACTTTCATCCACTATTTCCAAAAAGCAACTGCTGCTAAGTTACAATATAAACTAAAAAGCATACTTTTTAATTTTATGCAATAAAACTTGGTGAGCGGCGTTTTCTAGTTTTTCATAATTTTTTAGCGTTATAGAAAAGTAACTGAAAAGTAACGTCGTTACTTTTAAAAGTAACTGTAACTGTAACGAGTTACTTTTTGTTGCGGCAACTGTCTGTAACTGTAACGAATTACTTTTTAAAAGTAACTTACCCAAGACTAGCTCTGACCGACTGTTCCTGTTGCGCATTTATCGCTCCGTCATTCGCTCTCAGATTGATTACGGTTGTATTGTGTATAACTCTGCCCGGTCATCAGTTCTGACGATGTTAGGTCCCATTCATTATCAGGGACTGCGATTAGCTACTGGTACGTTTCGCACCTCCCCGGTGCTTAGCCTTTGTGAAGAAGCGAACGAATTGTCCCTGGAGTGTAAGCGATTTTCCCTGGGTTTTGTGTACTTTATGTATGAAATAATATTGAGAATATCAAGTTTCAGGCGCAAATTTCAAAACAAACCTTCCATATTCCCCCCTTTTTTATGACTACATGCAATCAAACCTTTTTTAGGCGAGTGGGAGAGTGCCCGACATCGGGAGCGCTTCTATGAGGTGGTACTCTGTAGTTTACGAATCGGTCATACCCGTTTCACACATGGACACCTCTTGAGTGGGGAGGATGCCCCTGAATGTGGACACTGTAACTTACCTCTAAGCATTATGTACATACTCATTGAATGCCCTATGTATGATCAATGCCGTTATAAACACTTCTCACTGCTTTATAAATAATACGTTCTACTATACCTTGATTTACTACTATAGATGATGAATCGCTCATCCCACACAACTTCTTCACAGATATCGGCCTTTTACACCGACTGTGATTTTACTTTCTGTCCTAAACACATTCTCATATTTTTTTACACTTGTACGAGGGGCGTTCATAAAGTTCGTATTATCGGCATAAAAAATTAAAGGAAACGGAACAAAACAGGCATCAATATGAGCGCGCGTCCCTCTACTTTCCGCAGAGTATAAACATCGCATGCTATAGTAGCTCGGAACGCCGCTAGGGAGACGAAACAAAAATGGCACCGCCCGTCGGTGCCAAGCACATGATGTGATCCGTTTTTTTCATTTGAAGGGAAGCAATGCCAAGGATATTCATTCCAATCTGGGAGCGTTGTTTGGGGTCAACGTCCTAGTTTACGACACGTTTGCTTAAATGGCACAGATGCTTCTAGTGTGGCCGAATAAGAGGAAAGCATTTCATAGACTGCGACCAAGTGATTGCTGAAGTGGAGCGATTCCTGAACACTCCAGTCGAGGAGTTCTATAACAATGGCCTCCGGCATGTGGTGCATCGCTGAAAAAAAGGGGGTAACTTTTGGTGGCGAACAAGTAGAGAAAGTCTCAACTCCTACTCGAGTTTGATTGCTGAATCTCTATTCCTTCGTGACAATAATACGAACTTTATGAACGCCCCTCGTACACATTCATGTTCATAGTTTTATCACATATTTCGCTACTATAGCTCTATCCTCTTCTTAAACCTGAATTGCAATAGTCTAAGCTTCGCGCAACATGGCTATAGATGCTGATGCGCAGTAAACCCCCAATCAATCAATAAGTAATATTTGTTTTTGTTTTTTTTTAATTAAGAAATACACATATAATTCTAATTGGAAACTTGCTGAGCGTCATCGAAAATCATTAAATCATTCAATTTCAGAAAACTTGGAGCACTCGGAAAGCTCGGTGGAGCACTAAAGTTACCTGTCGTGCGCAGGAGCAAGCTTGCTACCGATGCGATAACGCGCCCGCGAGGTTTTTCCGTCTCTTATCATCCGCGTTTTCTCCCCGCCAGCCTTGTGCCTGTTGCACTAGTGGTATACATTTAGCGCACTGGTGCTCTTCCCACGCGCTCAAAGTATTTCTAAAGGCTACGGATTGAGTGGTTTTCGACGATGCTCAGCCAGTTTCTGTTTGAAACCATATGTTTATTTTCACTAACTAAAAAGTTCATTAATTTTTGTTGTTGTTCATTGATTGGTTTATCGTGACCCTTAGTCATAGAGTTATGTTATATTACGCTAGAGGTCCAACTGGCACTAGTGTACGGTCTCAAATTGAAGCCGACAGCAACCGGTCTGAGATTGACCTACGTATGTACATATATTGCATTTCTGGTAGGAAAAGAAGTGCATTTTCTCTCTGCGCTTGATTATAAGAGCAGATATCACGAGTAATTGTTACGCAATTAAAGGGACCATGAAATGACCTTTTTACTATTGCCAGATAACTTTTACATTAAACCTTCAACGTTCACTGAATGCCGAACAGGAATCCGTTTTCATCTCGGTTCATTAATTTCTACACAAAAAAAAATAATGAAATATCGACTTTTTCTTTCTCTCCAACTGACCGCAAAACAAGTTGCGGCGTAATTTTGACGGTCGTGACGTACGCTGGGACAGGAACCGGAAGTTCTCTCGGCAGTAGGAGAGTGGGAGCGTTAGCGGCGGCGAGTTGGGGGTGCGCCGGTAGGTTTTACTGCGCTGATGTCACCGACGTATTTTCTGAATCGACGCCTCTCATCGCCGCGATAGCCATGGACACATCGCAGCTGTGCGAAATTCAATGAGATATGTTGCGCTACAGCGACAGCATGGGACTAGTCTCATACGCCGGTATGCCTGTTGGGAAGTGCGGCGAGTCTTCCGGTGAAGACTCCAGAAGTCAACCCAGCTGTCATTGTTGGTAAAAGGCGGCCCGTGTCAGTCGTTTGCAAAGCGACGTAGATGGAAACAAATCGCCGCGGCGTTTTTCACGGCCTCGGAGATGCAGGAGCGAGCCGACGCTAAAAAAGATACGTTTGAACTACGACAGTGTCAGCAAGACCCACGTAAATACCTGTTCACACTCGGAGCGGACGCGCCCCAGCTAAAAATTATCATTAGATCCAATTGGAATTCTAACTGGTTTTAATTGGAATCAATTGGTTTTAGTGGGTTCCAATTGGAAGCACACTGGCCAATGGGTTCACCAATTGGAAAAAAAATTTCCAGTTGGAAATTTAATGGGTTCCAAATGGTTCCCATTGGATCCCGTTGGTTCCCATTGCGGTGACCAATTGGTTGTCCGAAAACCTAACTGGTACCAATTGGAAGTTCCAATTGGAATCTAATGGGAATTTTCAACTGGGGCGCGTTTGATGGAACTGCTGTATTCGCGCTGTTGGTGAGCGCTTCGGGACCGATCTTTTACGATTGCAACTAGATACTGACGCGGCACTCGGCAAAGGAAGGTTGGCCCGGCATTGTACGTAGCTCCCACGAACTTTTTTAGCTCGACAGTGACGTGCAGTCGTGTCAGAATAAAAATGGCATACTAATAACAAAGTGTACATACCGTGTTACGAAGGTAATCCATACGGCGTTTATTCGAGCTCTATATCACACAAAACAAGAAGATAGAATCGACGAGAGTTCCTTTTCGACGACAGTGTTCGTCAACACTGCCTCGGAAAACAAGGAGATGACAAGGGGAAGAGATTGACCTCACCTGTTAATCTAAAATTGAGGTCAGCGATCAAACTATAATACGGGAAGGGTCCACAAGGGTCGCGCGGGCATATTCTATTCAGCACGCCAGCCGGTCGTGGGCAGACTGTCTTGGCCAAGTACCGTCGAAGCAACGCTGCGCCGAGTCGGAGTGCCTGCTAGGCCTATATTCTGCGCAGCTCGCTTGGTCGGAGTCGGTGGATTCGTGACCGTCGTAGCTTTTCTCGGGTGTTCGTGGATCCAGCGTTCTTGTTCATCGTGGTCTGTTTCAAGTACTTTTTTCTTGCTGCTTGAAGTCGGGACGCGCGAGAAGAACACGTAGAAAAATAAACGTTCGTTGGTCGTCGCGACCAAGCGACGCTGTCGGCCATGCTGATTTGATCGTAAAAAGTGCGTAAAGGCTGAAGTCCATGGAACGAAGTATGTGACGAATAACTAGCGAACGCCGCCCGACGGCACGCTCGCTTTGCGCGCGACGTAGCAGGCACTGTGCTGATTCCACGCGCAGAGCAAACTGGCTCTCAGCTTCGTTTACCACACGATAGATGGCGCTTGGCTCTCAGCATTATTAGGGTGCCTACATGTCTGTCTGTCTCAGGGTGAAGACATCCATTGTTGCACTGAATGTTCAGCGCGTGACGCTCTCGCGCACTCGTTGCGTGACCTGGGCGCTAAAATGGCGTCTATGCATTAGCCAAAGCTACGCGCTCGAGCTGATTGACACCGGATTGCGCGTACTTCAAAATGCATAAAAAAACGATTGGGCGTAAAAATGGCTGAGATGTCACCACTCAAGCAAAAGCGCGCGTGTGTATGAAGGCACTCTAAGCATTATGAAATTTGGCAATTTTCGCCACACATCTCTAATTATGCTACAAAATGTGGATCTGAATATTATTTAACAAAACTTTTAGGAAACATTTGCCTGCTATTTATTTTTTATGATCGCAATGCTGGTGAGGTAGGCGCTTACCCAATAGGCGACGTGGATTCGGCTGACGTGCTGCAGTTTCGCGGATGCATAGCAGTGAAAAGTCAGAGAGCTTTCAAGGAAAGAAGGCGGAAAAGAGTCCAGTTTTCTTTTAAAAGTTCTATAGCAAAGAATTTTTTTTTGGCTTCCTATTTTTGTGTTTTTGTGTTTCTTTTCACACCTTTTACGGCGTCCGGTGGATGAAATTCGATTTCAGAATCGTTTCATGATCCCTTTAATACTTGGAACATTTCTCAGCAACGTAGACGGACATATTGGTGAGGTACGGCGTTTTTTTTCTTCAAATTAATGGCATTAAACACGATGCTGAAATGGCTTCGAACATGTATTTATTTACACTGTCCGACACCGTCAGCGCGAACACGGCGTCGGCGCTTTTCTCCGGGAGGGCTTTCATGCCCAAGCAACGAGCGCATCTCGGAAATCAAGAGAGACGTCAAGAACTACACAATAACACTGGATCAGTGACTCCCTCTGCATGTAGACAATCAAAATGAAGTGAAAGGCAAGTAATTATTGCGATTTGAATGAATAATATTCGTTCATTCTCTCTGCTCATGTTCCATAGCTTTCAAAACATCATATCTGCATGCTCGTAAGCTTTGAAAATAGGGGTAAACCAGAAAACGCTTCACGCCCGATAAAGCAATCCGGTATATGAAATAATAGAAAGTTTTCGTAGATCGTTTTCGCCGTCCCATAACGCTATCCGCAACCCGCTACGATACCTGGAACTCTACAGTCAAAGCCATGGGCGCGCAGGCGCGGAAGCGGCTTCTTCGTTGCGGAGGGCTGGAGGGGGAAGCGCGATCTACGAAAACTCCCTAACAAGAGAGAGAGAGAGAGAGAGAGAGATACAGAGAGAGAGACAGTCATAGTTTGCGTACTTTAACTGTTGCACGTGTTTTTTACTGCTAGTAAAGTTGCAAGTCGGTGTCATTATCACATAGTGACGTACAAATCTCGCAAATTATCAATATTATCGTCATCGCGATGTTGGCACTCCTTGAACAAGCCCTATACGTTCCTTTCAACTATTATTGTTGCGTATACTCGTCGTTTGTGTTCACACACCTACTGTGGAACATAGGCTTGGGCCTGAAATACTGCGAAGTGAAACATCGCTCACTGATAAAAAAAAAAAATACCCCAACTAAAAAAAGTACACTTTCAGAATATTAATAAAGTTACCTACTATTCACTATGACCCAAGTGAAAAAAAAATGAAATTCGTTTAGAACTCTCTGTAACGCCGAATTAGAGCGCAACTCTTGAGGAGGCGGAGGGAAGCGTACTGAGGAAAGAGAATACCCCTCCTCCCTCCGAGCAGCGTCGGCGTCGCCGTCGCCGTCGGCGTAACCGTGGGGTCACGAGATTCTCGTGACGTCGCGTGACCCTCGTGACCTCACGTGACCCCCGTGACGTCACGTGACCCCGCGAGGACGTTTCGGCACGGTGCCGAAACGTCATCATGCCGCAACGTCGCCGCGGTTACACCGACGGCGACGGCGACGCCGCTTAAGCCGAAAACGGGCGCCTAAGAGCTGCGCTCTAAAATTTGCTTTCTGTTATTTTCTGGCGAAAGACAAAAAATTAAAGACGCTTACAACTGCCCGTAATGCCGAATTAGAGCGCAGCTCTTGAGGGGAAGGAGGGGTGGGTACGGAGGGGACGGTATGCCTTTCCTCCTCCCTCCTCATCTACTCCTCCCCTGCTCCTCGCTTCCTCCCTCTTTCTCCTCCTCCTCCCTCCTCCTCCTCCCCCTCCTCCTCCCGTGCGGTGCATTATGGGAAACGTCCCATAATGCAACGCGCGCGTCACCGCGGTGTATTATGGCACGTTTTCCATCATGCACCGCGCGTTCACGCCGACGGCGCCGCGTCACGAAAAGCGTTACGCTGACGCGTTACAGTCACGCCGACGGCGACGCCGATGCGTCACGAAAAAGCGTTACGCCGACGCGTCACGAAAAAGCGGTACGCCGACGTGTTACGGTTACGCCGACGGCGACGGTGACGCCGACGCGTCACGAAAAAGCGTTACGCCGACGCGTTAAAGGGGCCCTGCAATCATATTTAAGCGTCTACCATTTTTGCGGTTTCCACGTCTCTTGGGGTTCGGGCAAGCCAGCGGGCACGGAGAGAGTAACTAAATATCAGTGCGTCATATTTTAACTGGACGACGCGGAAACCTCCTCCACCGACGAGGGCGACCCGCGGTACTGAAAGCGCGCAAAATGTGACGTTTTTGGTCCTGGGCTTACTACTGGTCAGAGCCGCTAAAAGCTTTTTTTTTAGTCGAGATGCAAAATATAAGTGTCGCGAACCGTTTCAATTATGTATGAAAGTAGTTTTTGTTCAGTATTTTAGATCGGAAAAGAAACAAATGCAGTTTGTAAAGTACGGAAACAAGAAATGACCCGTCGACATACCTGCCACCAAGCGGCGGAAAAAGCGGCGCATATTAGAAAGGGCTAGTGGGATGAGGCGCGACGAACGGCGAGCGTAGGAAGGTCCCGGAGCGTAGAAAGGCCATTTGGCGGTATGGCAGCACGAAGTGGCTCCCGTTCTGTAGTGATCTTTACCCCGTGTTTGCTGTCGTGTGTGGCCAATGAAGTGTTATGCCGAAAGAGTCTTTAATCGCGCAGCAAGTGCAATGCGAGCCGCCGCCCTGGCCGCCCGCTTCATACAGCCTATCCAACACACCCTTTAGTGGCGCCCTCTCGAGCCGTCGACACGGAGTGCGGCAACCGTGAGCGCTCGATTAGCTCACTATCCCTCCTCTAGTTCACGGCTACTCAAGCCAGGACCTACGACGTCATGAAGGAGGTTATTTTTTGCTTGTTTTTGTAATTCTAATTTGCCTATAACTTTTAAAATAAAGCGAATTTTGCGAAAAGAAAAGTTTCATTAAGTTACTACGTTCAGTGCGCTTAGGTTCGGTGCAAACGCCGCTCAAGCCAGAAACGGGCGCCTATCCGCTCATTCACACTGGAAGCGGATCCGCGTTCGCAAAGCGGTTGCCAACGCGGTTGTATAAAGATCCAGTACAATTGCACGCGCGCTTGATGTCATCGAGTGCGCGTACAATTGCACTGGATCTTTATACAACCGCGTTCGCAACCGCTTTGCGAACGCGGATCCGCTTCCAGTGTGAATGAGCGGTAAGAGCTGCGCTCTAAAAGCACGCGTTCTCCTGTGCATTTCTATAGGAATGCACAGGAGAACCGCTAAAGATAGACTGGTTTCTGTCTGCTTCGATTTGAAACCAGAAGTACCGACACTATAATGCCAGCTGAACCTCTAGCGTGCAGGGTATGGCTCTGGTGCAGGGCTCCAGAGAGCGCCACCGATGGTTGATTCCCAGCGCCACCGTGGCCATCTGAGGCAACACTGGAAAGGCTACAATCGGCAGCACCTCCGGCGTACACTTGCTTGATGACGTTTTTATTAACAACTCTGAGCGATGTGGTGTAAAAACAGTAAAAACTGTTTTCAAAATGTATCAAACGCTAAATATATTAATGTGTATGTGTGTGTGTGGTTGTGTAGTTCTAGCATGAGGGCGTTTTAGTAGGCGCCTTCCTCTTTCTCGATATATTGAGACAACCCAAAATGGTAACTAGCGGAACAAAATTGCACGTTCAAATATTACTGCCAAATTTCAGTAAAACCAAACAGGCAAAAAAAATGATTTTTTTTTTTTACGTTGTTTGCGCGCTCTTCAAAGGCCCAAAGCGAAGACTTCGTCGAATCTGCCTCTACAAAAGCTAAACTAAAAGCATGCCCCTTCAACACCTCCTAGATAACAAAGCCGCAGTGCCGATAGAGATGTCGTCATCAGCGAAGGCCAACGCTGGCGAAGGCCGAGTGCTGACGCAGCACCCGCTTCCAATCTGTGTCCAGCGTTCGCCTTCGCTGGTGACGCAACAATGTCAGCACTACGGCCTTGTCTTTTAGGCGGTGTTGCCCCCCCCCCCCCCCTTTTTTTGTAGCGTGAGCTATACTGGCCGAGGTTGAGCAGTTTCGCGTGGCTCCAGCCGCCGCCGCCGCGCGCGCCTCGCCGGTCTGTGTATTCCAGAGGAGTGACGTCATAGCCGCGGCAGACGCACTGGCGCCGCCGCGTGCCCGGCTGTGCGCCTCCGTTGCGCAGTAGCCAAGTCTGACGCTGCACCGGAGCCGCTTGATAGCGCCTCTCATTTTGTGCGCATGAGCTCACGCTACGTATATCCTGGCATAGCCGAGCTAAGCCACCGCTATTTTTTTTCCCACTCTCAATGATCCTACTACCCCTTTTAAGGCGAAAGACTTACTTGCCCCATTATGCAAAAATCCGGCGGGGTTGTAGCCCATGATAAAAATATATATATATACATCAACAAGCATGGCATCAAGTACGTCATCAAGCACGTCATCAGAAATGGAACACAAAGAAAAGCACAGCAACGCAGATGCTTTGTTACGGTAGCCAGCGGGGCGCTCAAAGTCAAAGCGGACGCGCCAAAGGAATAAACCACAAAGAAAAGCACATCAACGCAAATGCTTCGTCATGGAAGCCATAGAGCCGGCTAGGGCGCCGCGGGTGCGTAGTGGGGAAGCGTGATGTCACCGCCGGACGACAGCTCAAGCGAAAGGAAGACACGCACACTCACACCGAATACAATACCGGTAGAAACAACTTTAATACGTTTAGAAATATTACTCGAAAATATTTCACCCGCGGGACTATAATGGTTTCGCATTCCTACACGTACACTCTAAAAAAAGCCCGTGCGTCTACTTTCCCGTACAACACTCCGAGATCCAATCACCCCAACTTACGGAGACAGCTCAGCGAATTACGATGTCAAAGCAGATGTTTAGACAAAAAAAAAAAGACGCCGTCAGAGTTGTGAAATTAAGCAATGCAAAACGTCGCGCTCGCATTGCTTAATGTCACACTCAAACTGCGTTTTTTTTTTTTTTTTTGGTCTAAACATATGTTTCGGCATCGTCATTCGCTGAGCTGCCTCCGTAAGTTGCGGTGATTGGCTCTCCGAGTGCTGTGCGGAAAAGTAAACGCACGGGCTTTTCTTAGAGTGTATTGCACTCTTTCCGCGTCATTTTGAATATCAGCTTGTTTCCCCCTCCCCTCATCGTTGTAGAAGACGAATGTAGTGTGCGAGGAATGTGTCTTTCGTGCAAGCTGGCTGTAGATTGGACGGTGTCGTGTACGCAGTTGCTCGTCGCAAGGTGACGCTCGTTTTTGTCGATTGAATATGCTGTTCTCTTTTACATAGAACACAAATTAACGCATTATGGATAACCTTTTGCCGTGGGGTACGTACATTTTTATTTCTTGAGTAGACTGTTTCCTCGCAGCGGGGGAGCGGCCATCTTGGGCAGCTGCGCGGTAACTACGCTCAAACATCTGCAAACGTCTACTAAACGTCGTTCGAACAGGATAGAGCAGTAAGGATGTCAAGATACTGATCTGACTGTAGGGAGTCATTGAATCGAACCCAAAGACAACGTCGCGCTTCGAGTGAATTAATTCCAAATATTGAGTCAAATAGCACATTTAGATATCCATCTCGAGTCATGTAATGTGAATGTAATGTTTATTTTACACCATTTATTCGTCTCTGACGGTGTTATGTCTTTACCGCATCGACGGGAACCTGCGGAGACGCCTGCTAAGCTTTTGGAGTTGCGACAGTCCGGTATATACCCTCTAAAAAAAGCCCATGCGTCTACTTTCCCGCAAAACACTCCGAGAGACAATCACCGCAACTTACAGAGACCATCCTGAAACATATGTTTAGACCAAAAAACTCTGAGTTTGACATTCAGCAATGCAAAACGTCACGCTTGCATTGCTTATAATGTCACAACTCAGACTGCGTTTTTTGGTCTAAACATATGTTTCGGCATCGTCAGTCGCTGAGCTGCCTCAGTAAGTCGCGGTGATTGGCTCTCCGAGTGTTGCGCGGGAAAGTGGACGCACGGGCTTTTTTTAGAGCGTACCCAACAGTGCCTACAGCTTTGGCGTTTACTCTTCTGCGGCAGCTGATTGCAATGTTAAAAATAAAAAATAAATTAAAAATAAAGAATAAAAACTTTCGAATCAACATTTGCAAAGTGATGCATGAATAGCCCCACGAGCAAGCAGGCTGGCGAAAGGGCCTTCCCAGTGTTGCAAGTATTTTGAGCTAGATGGTGCGACGTGTCACACCAAACTTAATTGCCTGAACCTTTCACGGCTTTTCCAAAACAAGCATGTAAAGCCTAAAGAACACAAATTTATAATACGAGGGGTGATGAATAAGTTTTAACTCCTAGGCTGTAACTTATTTTTTTATTCAGTGATGGAATTGAAAGATGTTACATTCAAATGGAAGTTTGGGATCTCCTCTTTTCGAGGAGCACATAACTTTTCAACATAGTCCCCACCAGCAGCGATGCACTTCCGCTACCGGTGCACTACTCTCCGCATGAACTCTTCTGTAAAAGTCACCATGTTTTGTATTTTTCTTTGGGACACCTCAAGGCAGAATTGACGGCTCTTGAAACGGCAAAACGCAATTTTGCACAAATTTAGTTGTTTTTCTGCCTGATATTTAATTGTACGGCCTGAAAACTTTTTTGTTCTTTTGTGCAGTATACCTACAGGGCTGTCAATAAGAATTTTTACAGTCACCTGCAGCAACCAAATAGTTTGTAACAAAACTTTCAAAAATGCTAAACTTCTTACATATTATTTTTGTTTAATCGCTTCAAGCCAATATTCGATCCAAATACCGTGTGGTTTTTAGGCAAAAATATTCCACCTTTCCATAAATATATCTTACTTCAACGTCGCCTGACGCATTGAGAAGTTCACACCAGCTGATGCCGCCCGTCGATTAGGCATCGCGTTTCGGAGTGTGAGGAGCCGCCCTCGGATACAAAGGGCACAACAGGCCTCCTATGGCTACGCACTGGCAGCACCGCCGATTATTACACGATGCCCGTCATTTCTCCCCTCGCAACTGAAAAGACGGACAAGGGGAAGCGGCAGTAAACTCCGTTCTTTCTTTGGACCTAATCGTGTCAGCTATTGTCGCCGGTGGCGTGCTGTGCGGCGAAGAGGCGTTAACAAGCGACGCCGGGTTGTGGTGCGAGAGTTCAACTTCAATTTTTGTTTTCTCGCTTTAAACAAAAATTACTTTGATTAAACTTTCAGAATCAAAATACAATCAATAGTTCTTCCAAACCCACCATATTTTGCATTTTTACTTGAACCACCTCATGGTGAAATAACGGCTGCTTATGCGTCAAAACACACCTTTTGGCAACTTCAGGATTTTTTTTTACTGCGAGATATTTCATGAAGCGGTTTAAACATTTTCTTTATAGATTATACGCCTCCAGGGCAGCCGGAAAAAGTTCTATTAAGTAATTATATATTTTTTAATAAAATAACAAAAATGCTAAAATTAAAAAAAAATACGTTTTTAAAGAATATTTAAATCAAACAAAACTGCACAAGCCCAGCCACATTGCAAGTCGAAAGCCGTGCAGATTTAAGAAAAAAACTATTGTTGGGTGTTTCATAAGAAAGCTGATTTTTCATAAATTATAGAGTGATACCTAGTTTCACACTATTTTTAAAAATTAAAACCGCGCTCACGCCATCGACAAATTTTTTTTCGTCAAAAATATTTTAGGGCATGGCTACGGACAACGCGGCAAAAGGCCATGAATTTTTTTTTAGAAATCGAAGGTGGTCGAGCGCAACGCCTGGGACTTCTGACATAGAATGACCCCACTAGGTTTCAGTTTCGTTTTCAAGCTTTGAGCTTGGCAACATTGTTTGATGCGAGGTGCCATTATATCTAATCCAATCCAATCCAAAGAAGGAGTTGAGCATGGCGTCTGTAAATATGTCGTCTGTCGTATCAGAGCATAAGGATTTACAGGTAATTATGTTTTCACTGGCAGTCACCTAGTGTGCTTTAACGTAATAAGCTAATAGGCCCCTAGGGACCTAGGCACTAGTTTAGAATAATCGCAAGCGCATTCCAACTACACAGTCGCAACGTCTGTTGTCGCATAGTGGTCGTCGATCACTTAGATAGCTTGCACTAAAACCAAAACAAAAGAATAGAACGGAACGAGTTCTTGTGATTTTGTTATTGCCTTGACTGTTGCAATTAAAATATCGCACACCTCTTCATTCTAACGAGCATTTCGTGTGGCGTAACAAAACCGGGCGAGACTTTTCGACTGACAACTTTCCAAAGTATGATGTATCTTCGCTTTTCTATGTAGGCTACCGCTATGGCCCTGGATTCTGAGGGCCAATACGCAGTCTTGGCCGGGTAAGTTTAAGTGAAGTCGACTCCGATGCTCTCGTATGTACATGTGTATATGCTTTTTTGCTGTTTAGTTGCCTCATAATGTCTTGCTTGCTGAGCCTTGCTTACTTGAACGACTGGGTTGTCAGAATGACGGTAAGTGGCATTGTGAGCCAACTCGTCGCAGACCGATTCGTCGAAAGCCGACTCGTCGTAGTTTAGTGCAATACTAATTCCTTTTTTTATTTTTTAATTCCATGCACGTCTAATGCCTGGAACTGCCTTCCCTCTCTAATAGCCACTATTAATCATTTTGATTTGTTTCAGTGTGCTTTGCAGAATATACCTGATTGATTTTATGTAATAGTATTAGTATAAGAAAAATATCTTTTTTATCTATTTTTTGCATATATATATGTATATATTGGAATTGCTGCTTTCTGCATAGAGGACTGTATAGTATTCAAGTGTTTGTGTTGTTTGTATCCATTGCTGGAGAGGAGGTCGCTTTCTCTCCAGCATTCGCTCTGCCAAAGGGAAGAGAGGTGGGAGGAGCTCCCACTTTACTCTTAACCTGTCACCGACTAGAACACCCGAACAGCTCCTTCCCAAGCCAATACTGGGGCAGTAATCTTTGCAGTTTTGTTTTGCTTATGTATTTCTATTAGCTATGAAAGTATAAAATTATTTATAAAAAAGTAACCCCCCCCCCCCCCCCCCCCCCCTTGCACTGAGTTAGTCGTCGTGGCCAAGGGAAGTAGCTTCGTCTACGATGAAAGACGCACCCAGCTTCCCGCAGCGAAGTTCCTCATCCCACCCGGACCTGGCAACAAGGACGGCGCAAGATGACGCAGCAAACCTGTACTATCTTAAAGGGGCCCTGCAATCCTATTTAAGCGTCTGCCTTTTTTGCGGTTTCCACGTCTCTTGGGGTTCGGGAAAGTCAGCGGGCATGGAGAGAGTAACGAAATATCAGTGCGTCATATTTTAACCGGACGACGCGGAAACCTCCTCCGCCTACGAGGGCGACCCGCGTTGCCGAAAGCGCGCGAAATGTGACGTCTTTGGTCCTGGGCTTCCTACTGGCCAGAGCCGCTAAAAGTTTTTTTTTAGTCGAGATACAAAATATAAGTGTCGCCAACCGTTTCAATTATGTATGAAACTAGTTTTTGTTCAGTATTTTAGATCAGAAAAGAAACAAATGCAGTTTATAAAGTACGGAAACAAGAAATGACCCGTCGACATACCCGCCACCAAGCGGCGGAAAAAACGGCGCATAGCAGAAAGGGCTAGTGGGATGAGGCCCCCACGAACGGCGAGCGTAGAAAAATCACGGATGTACGCGGCGGCGCTGCGATCGTATACCGGCTTCAGGATCCGACCGGTTCCGAGCGTTCCGAAGGCCTTCGGCGCGGGCTTGGTTGGCGATTTGACCATTTGGCGGTATGGCAGCGTGAAGTGGCTCCCGTTCTGAACTGATCTTTACCCCGTGTTTGCTGTCGTTTGTGGCCAATGAAATGTTATGCCGAATTAGTCTTTAATCGCGCAGCAAATGCAATGCTAGCCGCCCTGGCCGCCCGCTTCATACACCCTATCCAACACATGCTTTAGTGGCGCCCTCTCGATCCGTCGACACGGAGTGCGGTAGCCGTGAAAGCTCGATGAGCCCACTACCCCTCCTCTAGTTCACGGCCACTCAAGCTTAGGACCTACGACGTCATGAAGGAGGTTATTTTTTGCTTGTTTTTGTAATTCTAATTTGCCTATAACTTTTAAAATAAAGCGAAATTTGAGAAAAGAAACGTTTTATTAAGTTACTACTTTCAGTGCGCTCAGGTTTGGTGCAAAATAAAAACCAGTAAAAAAGTCAATGCAGGGTCCCTTTAAATACAGTCACTCGTACCAGTTTCCCAAAAAAGCTCCCGCATTTCGCTATCTACCCAAACAAGGACTTCTCACTACTCCCCTTTACTTTGAGGGTTTGCCCACATCCAAACCAACTAATCCCCACCCTCCAACTCAGCGGTTATGTTTATTGTCTACTTTTTAGAACCCCTCTTTCTCTTTCTTCCCCCCCTGCCTGCCGCTAAAGTCGGCCTGTCGCAGCAAGCCAGCAACTGTAAACCCCACGACACATTACCATTCAATTGATAACCATTCTCAGACTTGAAACGACAAACAGAAACACTCCACCGATATACTGCCGTAAGGTCACAAGTCGGAATCCCCTTCTCCCAAACGAGGCTCTCGCAAGGGTACGCATCGCAAACACGTGCAAACTCTAATCTCTTGACCACAAAAGTAAGGCACTCTTTTGTCCAGGTAAAATGCGAAATATGACTCCGCAAAATCTGTTTATTTTAAAATTTGAGAACGCTCCTCGAGGGTTTAATTTAATCTAATAGTCTGTAATTTATTATGTCAAAGCATTTAACAAACTACCATAGAACCCTTAATATTTGTGATCCCCTAATTTCTACAAATTGAAAAAAATTTGCAAAATTAGTGAAAATTTTGTTTTTAACAACCCCGAATACGGCCCCTAGAACGCGCCAAATTTATTGACCGCAAATATGTTCCGTTCATTCCATTCCGATCCTCAGAGGAGGGGCTCGGTAGAGGAGCTGTATCTATTACACCATCAATTTGATGCTACATGTTTTTAACGAATATTAACCCCCAAATGGAGTAGTATGACTGGCCAGAGTTCTAAAAATATATTCTAAAAAAATAGAGAATTTTTTTTTAATCCTTCTCAGTAGTTTTTTTTAGTTTGATGCTTTTCTCATGTTTGTCAATATCTCAACAACCCATTCGTAAATAAATTTTATTTTTGCTTCAATTTACTTCTATTTATGAGCAAAATATTGTGTCAAAATATGACTCAATTATTTTTTAAGATACAGGCCTGCGAAGTTGGTTGGAAAACGATCAAGTAGCCGAAATTGATGTTTTTTTATATTTCTTTTAAAACATAATAAACAATAAGAATAAGTTTTTTTTATGTTAAGTATACTTAGATTGCATCCAAAAAATATAAAACTTGCTCAAAAAGTATAACTTCCATTATTTATCACCAAAGGTGACCACTCCAAGTGCACATGCAAGTGCGTCTTTCACCTCTTCGTAGTCTACAATTTTTTGCGTCCGATAATTGGCTGAAAATAATCATTATTTTGTTTATCTCAGACGTTGGGAAATAACATACAAGATTATGAAGCAAATTAAAAAGGGAGGGTCGACCAACCACCCTCTGTTCAATCTTATCTGAAATCACCTCCCTATCCCTGCTCATTTCAGTCTGGCTGAACATCACATTGGCGTGCATTCATGTAGTCACTACTGCATAATGCACATTAAAAACCTAAGGCTAGCAGTCGTACTGTGTTCTCTAAATTTTTCATCTGTGGAGTGAATCCGTGTTACCATGCCTCAAAGGCAGACCGACTTTTCATGTCTAAACATTCATGTCGAATTTTCTTTTCTTTTGGATTTAATTTTATAAAACAATCTACAAAATTCTTAGTAAGAAAAAAAAAAGATGCCTCTGGTTATATGTGCTTCAGCAAAATATGAGGAATTCGTGCCAACATTGCTCGAGAAGTTAAAAGAGCTGTGCAACAATTTCAGTGCTTTGCTTAAATAATTTGGGAGTTGGTGTCTCGACCTTTCTTAAGTAAAGAACAAAAAAACCACTTTTGTCTGCATGTCCTAGTTTTTATTTTAAAAATTGACAAAGATTGAGGTTTTCGGCACCTCTCAACTCCTTCACCATCTTTCGAGTCACGTGCACTGTGACGTGAAAGGAGGACACGCCCGGTGAAGCTCTCTAGAGCCATCAGTGAGCAGCGAGAACTCACCCGCTCGCAACCACGTGACCACGTGCTTGCGCAGCGCGATCAACATGGCGAAGGGAGGAAAGTGCCAACGTGCTCGTCCGGCTCTGCCCATGCTCTGCCCCCCTCCCCCTCCGGCTTCTGGCGGCTGTTCGCGGTAGCAGATAGAGCTGACGGTTTTGTGGACCTCGGATAGATGGCGCCACTAAAACTCCGTACAATAAAAGTTTTGTCAATGATACCAGGTTTTTCACGCATTTACATTCATGTTGGAACGACAAGATTTATAGAAAAATTACCTTTTATTGAGCAGGTATTTGCACAACTTGCCATCTTTTTACTAGTCCCCCTTTGATGTCGCGCCGCGTGGTTCTCATGGCTGCCGCTCGCAGCTGCAGGTCGGGAAATATTGTAATTTTTGCCTTGCGATTACGTGGCGGAATTACTACATTTCGAAGGAAGGAGATGTGGTTTCTGTCCTTTGTGACAAGATAAATAATGTCAAAAGTAGAAGATGGAAATGCTTTCAACGTTAAAATCGCTGCACAGCTCCTTTAAGGACACATGCGCCAGGGGAAAACATTTTTTTTAATATTTATGATAACTGAATGATTTTTTTTTTTTTTTGCAGTTTATTGTGTTTGATCTTTCTTTTATAAATCTAGTGTCAGTTTTGATATAGCATTTGTTTTTTTGTTCTGGATGCTATGCACATGCAGAAAAAAAACATGTTCTTGTGCACACGTGGGGCATGGCAACACACTTAAAAGAGCCTAGTAAAATAAACTAATTTGTTTCTCTTAAACCACTGAGTGACTGAGTTTCTCTTAAACCATTGAACCAATAAAAATATTTTGTATGAGAGATATTTTATTTTAGAATAATTAAAATCGCAAAAACACCATTTTCAAATTGCTAACAAAACTCTCTTAAATTTTTCATAAATATAAAAAAATATACATTTTAACCAAACTTTGATAGTTGCATTCTATAAATATTCTAAAGCTTATGTATGTCAAATTTGATTGTGATTGGAAAACATTAAGAACAAAAATTCTTGAACTGAAGCTGTGAAGATGTCCCAAAATTACATGAAGAGATAAGCGGAGGGAAAAATAATTTCTTGTGTATACTTTTTCATGAGGAATTAAGCTACAGAAGACTGCGATGGAGAGGAGACGGCTGGGCCTACTTGTCAACGTAAATGTGATGACAGGTGACGCCACAATTTGAAGAGCCGCGCACACAGAAATGGCTGAAATTTATGCCATTCTGGGTTGCTGGGAGTTCTTCAAATGAGTGTTTCACTAATTTCGCAATAATAACCAGTCATTATTTTTATACGTAAAATATAAAGGTTCTAGGATAATAAAACATCATAAAACCCAAAATTACAATTTTGAAAAATATTGCCCTTTCCCGACCTGCATCTCCCCTTAATTTTGCTTTCTCATTACTGACACTACTAATAGCTTGGGCCCCGCCATGCTGCCAAATCGTTACGGTAGTCTTGTGCACATTTTGAAACTTTCGATTATCGCTGACAATAACACAATATTCTATTTTATTTTCGTATTGAATACTGAGAGTAGTTGGGAGTTCTACCGTACTTCTCATTTCATGGTCTGTTTGGGCGGGTTAGTTAGCCTCGTTAAGTGCGCTTTTCACCGCATACTAGTGCGCTGTGGAGAAGTGACAGCCATGATGTAGATATTGCACTTTTGCACAGCTCCCTTCGTTGTGGCGCAGCTGTGTGCTAAGGGGAAGCACACTCCTCGAGAGCGGATGGTGATATGTACTCATTGGGTGCTTAAAAAAAAAAAAAAATTACATTTGGGAATACTGATGTAACAACTTGCTTTGCAGGTAAATTGTCAAAATAAAACCCTGACCAGTCTATATTGACCGTAATATACTGACGAGTTCCGTGCATCATCAGTCGTAACTTTGTTTTTCAAATTCGAGATACAAGAAAACTTGATCATAGCAACAGGATTTTAAATAACCCTGCTAAACTGCCACTTTTATTTAGGCCTTCACCGTTTTGAAGTCAAAAATAGTCAATTAAACCTAAAAAATAAATTAGCTTTAGCAGTGGACTTATGGAATGTAGTGAATAATCTTAATGAGTTCAGCTTTATTTTTTAAGTGGTATATTTAGCACCCACTTCGTCATTTTGCATTGTCACAAGATATATGAGAAGTGTCATTGATGTTCATAAAACTAGATAAAAAGCTTTCTTGACTCGATTAAAAATCACAGTGTTATTGCAACCTCCAGAGCGTGAGCAAAAGGTTACATTTTTTACCCCCGCAGGGGGCACCTGTGAAAGCAGGTGTTTGGAGAGTGGCGTCTCCACGGACCCCGAGCCCCGCAGGGGGCGCCTGCACCTTAGGTGCTAGGTGCTTGGTGAGTAGCGCCACCACGGACCCCAGCCACATTGGCTACATCACAGACCCTGAGTAAAAAGTGGCTAAGACCCACCCACGTCTGGCTGTGCGTGGCGAGCCCGTGTCCGGGGAAAAGGGCATCCTGGTGGTTGAGCCGAACCCGGGGTAGGTTTGGACCCTTCGGGGCCCCCCGGGTGAGGCAACACACCACTTTGGCCCCCGCTTCTCGTAGACGGGTGTCCTGGCTTGGCCCGACCAGGATGATGCAGTCAGTCGCCATTTCTTCTACTATCCCCTCTCTTCTTTCTCTTTCCTCTTCTCTCGCCTTTTTCCATTTCAACTTCTTTGGCGGCAAGGGCTAACCTTGGGTGGCGACAGACCCCCTGTCTAGCACCACACTGGGTTATCGTGCCTGGGCAGCGCTGATAGTGTAATGTCGTCAGCCAAGCCATTCTTTGCTATGGCGCATTACCTATCCCCGTGTTGGGCTCCGTGGTGGGTGGCGCACCCGGGGCACCGAAGATTCTCCCATTATTATGGGTTCCAAACGAAACTTTCTTGATCGGCCTCTGAAAAGAGGCCGCACCGAAGCTCTACTTCTTTAAAAACACCATCTACACCTGAAAAATTTTCCAAAATTCCTCGTCATGCATTCAGAGACCGAAAACCCTCTTGCCAAACTGTCCCCATTCCTCGTCGTGAAGGCGATAGAGGGAGTGGTTGGTAAAGACTTTCATGCCAAGAAAATGTCATCTGGCGACCTCCTCATCCAGATTAACACTAAGCGACAAAGTGATGCTTTCTTAGCGCTAAACTCTATCTCGGACTATAGGGTCACTGTCACAACACACCGCACCCTTAACACTATTCAAGGTGTCATCTCTGAGGATGACCTCCTTGATACACCAGAGGAAGAAGTCGTTGAGGGGCTGGCCACACAGGGAGTGATGGCTGCACGGCGGATCACCCTGCGTCGGGACGGCGTAGAATTGAAAACCAAGCACATTGTTTTAACTTTTGAATCAACCTCTCTTCCCGAAGTTGTTCAAGCCGGCTACCTCCAGTGCCGCGTCCGCCCCTATGTGCCGAACCCGCTGCGCTGCTTTAAGTGCCAGCGGTTCGGTCATGGGTCGTGGAGCTGCCGGGGGACCAACAAGTGTGCCAAGTGTTCTAGTAAAGAGCACGTTGCTGAAAAATGTGAGAGCGAACCTCTGTGTTCAAACTGTGAAGGCCACCACCCTGCCTATTCCAGATCCTGCCCTGTCTGGAAACAAGAAAAAGAAATTCTCGCACTAAAAATCAAAGAAAATATAAGCTACATTGATACAAAGAAGCGCTTTGCGTTTGTCTCTAAGGGCTCTTATGCCCAGGCCGTGGGCAGGGGCCCGGCACGGTCAATGGTGTCGACGGGAACGCAGACGTCTTCGGACGACTCGCGTCTCCCATTAGGTCCCCCTTCCTCGGGAGCAGTGCTAGTTGCACTGCCTTCAAACCGCAAGGTGGATGCTGCTGCGTCAGCATCCACCTCAGGGCAGGGGATGACCTCCCCTGCCCCACCTGCTGCTTCGGGAGTTCGGGGCCGGGGTGTCCAATCCCGGACCTCTGCTCCGCAGAGGAAGCCTGGGGAGTCCCCCAAGCAGTCGACCTCTGCAGGTCAACCTGAGGCCATTGTCTCCCCAACAGAGGAGCCAATGGATGAGAGCGGACCCAGATCTGACGAGGACGCCCTCCTCTCGGGATCTGAGTCCTCCTCTTGCGCTCCCAGTGGTCCCACTGGGAAATGGAAGGAAGTTACGAAAAAGAAAAATGCCCCGCGTATTAAGATTGATTTTAAGACCTGAAGACCCCTTTTGATCAGTATGTTCTCGTTTTTTCTCTTTCGCGTTTTTAACTTTTTAATATTTGCTCTACTGTTTTTTAAATAATGAGTTTTATGCAGTGGAACTGCAGAGGTCTTTTTAGTAATTTAGACGATGTGAGGTTCCTGTTACATAAACATGAACCTTCCGTATTCTGTCTGCAGGAAACATATCTGAAGCCATCTAATATAAATTTTCTTAAATCGTATCAGATATATAGGAGGGATCGCGTGACGACCTCTGGCGCTTCTGGGGGAGTTGCAATTATTGTAGACAGTAGTTTACCTGCCTGCGAAGTCTCCCTTAACACCTCTTTGGAGGCTGTCGCAGTACGGTTGCTACGAGATCGCCTTATTACCATCTGCTCCATTTACATCTCTCCTTCATCATCCTTGGAACTTTCCCAGCTTGAAGCCTTTGCTGACCAACTGCCTGAACCCTTCATTTTAATGGGCGATTTTAATGCACATAACCCGCTCTGGGGTAGTGATCGGACTGACACCCGGGGTTCTGTTGTGGCACGATTTTTGTCTCTTAGAGAAGTGTGTGTTTTAAATACTGGAGCACCAACATATTTCAGTTCTCGTAACTGCTCTTTCTCTTGTCTTGACCTCACTATTTGTTCATCTGCGATTTTTACCGACTTTACTTGGAACGTATTAGATAACCCTTATGGGAGCGACCACTTCCCAGTGTACCTTTCTCCGCTAGAAGTTCTACCTAGGCTTCCCTGTTGTCCTCCTCGTTGGAAGACCTCTTTAGCAGATTGGGAGCTTTTTAAGTCAAGCATTCCTTCCTCCTTGGACCTTTCACAAGTGGCTTCTGTGGACGATGGAAATGCACTAATAACAACAGCAATCCTTGAGGCAGCCCGTTTGTCCATCCCACAGACATCTGGAAACCTGCCGAGACGCCCAAAGCCGTGGTGGGATGATGAGTGCAGAAAATCCCGAAATCGACAAAACTGTTCTTGGGGAAGGTTTAGAAGGTATCCGACCTCCAGAAACCTCCTGGCATTTAAACAGTTGCGGGCAAAAGCCCGCTATATCAGAAAACAGGCCAAAAAGAAATCCTTCTGCTCGTATGCATCCTCCATCAATAGTTTCACACCGGCCAAGATTTTCTGGGACAGAGTGAGAAGAATGGAGGGCGACTACCGTTCTTTCTCAATCCCCTTGCTTTTAGCTGAGAATGGAGAAGCTTATTCATCGTTATATGAACAAGCCAATGCACTGGGTAAGCACTTTGCACAAGTCTCCAGTTCCGAAAATTACTCTACAGAGTTTCTACGGTATAAGTCCAAATGTGAGAGAACTCCAATCCGTATGTCAGATGATTGTACTGAAGAATATAACCGTCCCTTTTCTCTTGTCGAGCTTCGTCGAGCCCTTGCGGCTGCAAAACCCACATCCCCTGGACCTGATTCAATTCACCCCACTATGCTTTCCCACCTACCTGATACATTTCTTGTCACTCTCCTTCAGTTTTTTAACATAATCTGGGCGAAAGGGAAATTTCCCAGCTCCTGGAAACAGGCTGTGGTCATTCCCATTTTAAAACAAGGAAAGGACAGGAGCAAAGCCACAAGCTACAGGCCAATTGCCCTCACTAGCTGTCTGGGAAAGACGTTTGAACGGCTGGTCAACAGTAGACTCGTTTACGTGCTAGAACAAAAGAAACTTCTAAGTAATTTCCAGTGTGGTTTCCGCACTTCCAGGTCTACTGTTGACCATCTGGTGCGCCTCGAGACGACCGTCCGGGAGGCTTTTGTAAATAGGCAGTTTTGTCTTTCGGTCTTTTTTGACCTTGAAAAGGCCTACGACACCGCCTGGCGCTACGGTATACTTCAGGACCTCATTTCGATGGGCATAAAAGGGAGAATGTTTAACTGCATTTCCAACTTTCTGCAGGATCGTGGCTTTCAGGTACGCCTGGGGGCTACGGTCTCTGATCCTTTCCCCCAGGAGAATGGTGTACCACAGGGCTGTGTCTTGAGCGTCACTTTGTTTATTATAAAAATGAATTCTCTGTCTCAGGTGATTCCGCCCATGGTCTCCCATTCTCTTTACGTCGACGATGTCCAAGTTTGCTTTTCTTCGTGTAATTTAGCTATCTGTGAGCGCCAAGTTCAACTGACGGTGAACAAGATGAGTAGGTGGGCTGATCAGAACGGTTTTCGGTTTTCCGCCGAGAAGACCATGGCGGTCTGTTTCTCCCGAAGGCGGGGAGTATTTTCTGTTCCATCGCTGTCCATCAAAGGTGCGCCTATTCCTGTTAGGACAGAACATAAGTTCCTCGGTTTAGTTTTTGACAGCAAGCTAACCTTTGGCTCACATGTAAAGGCTCTAAGAATTAAATGTCAGCGGAAATTAAACCTCCTTAAAGTCCTGGCACACCGTTCTTGGGGTTCAGACCGTCTCTGCCTTTTACGACTTTATAGGGCATGCGTTCGTTCTGTGTTGGATTATGGCAGCATTGTCTACGGTTCTGCTAAGCCCTCTACGCTTAAGATGTTGGACCCGGTTCACAATCAAGGCATTCGACTAGCAATCGGGGCCTTTCGAACATCGCCTGTGCCTAGCTTGTATGCCGAGTCAAATGAGTGGTCGCTTGATAAACGGAGGTTTTATCTTAGCGCACAGTACTATCTAAGACTGCGGACTCTCCCTCAGCATCCAAATTTTTCTTTGACTAACGACATAAATTACGAACAGACCTTTCGAAACAAGCCGTCTGTAACACGCCCCTTTGCGCTCCGCGTGAAAGATGCCGCAGAGAAGTACAGCTTTGATATATCCTCTCCTGTTATGGAAACTCCACACAGAATTGCTCCTTGGGATGATATAGCCGTAACATGCAACCTCTCATTAACAAAGTACAACAAGAGAGTTGTCGACTCCAGGGTTATAAAACAGGAATTCTTCGAGATAGCAAGTCGTTACGAGACCGGCAAGAGTTTCTTCACCGATGGGACGAAGGGCATTGGTTATGTTGGATGTGCTGTGGTGGGGCAGTCCTTCCAGCGTGTTAGACGAATTAACCCCGACGCATCTGTTTTCACTGCTGAACTTCTAGGGCTGATATTAGCTGTCGAACAAATAATTAAACAAAAGTTTAGGAAATCCATAGTATTTTCAGACTCGCTCAGTTGCCTCCTTGCCCTTAACTCTGCAACATCCTGGAATCACCCCCTCATTTCTCTACTCCGTGGTAAAATAATAAATGCCCGCAAGCAACATATTGATATTCAGTTGTGCTGGGTACCCAGTCATATAGGAATACACGGAAATGAGGAGGCTGACCGAGCTGCAAGTACATGTATAAACAGGTCCATTGAAACCCACGCCATTCCAGCGACTGACTATAGAAACACTCTGCGAAACAAAATAAAACGTTCCTGGCAAGTGGAGTGGAGCTCTGACTGTTACAATAAACTCCATAGTGTTAAGCCTACTTTGAGTGAATTGCGCAGTGCCAGACATCGGGAAAGGTTTTATGAAGTTATTCTGTGCCGGCTGAGAATAGGACACACACGCCTAACCCACGGGTACCTCCTAAAAAGCGAAGATCCTCCAGTGTGCGATTACTGCTCTGAAACCCTAAGTGTACTTCACATCCTTCTAGTATGCCCGCAATTTCATAACGCTGCACCTACTTCCCTATCTTTTTTAGAGAGCATACTCCGTTCCACCTGGCACTTTTGCTCGGAGATGAGCCTCTTGTCCCACATACACAAGTGTTTAACTTTTTGAAAAATATTGGTATTTTAAACCGCCTTTAGCAGATTTTAGTAAAGTGAAATCTAGCAATGTGTAATTTAGCCGCTGAGTCTTGTGATATTTACTTACCATGTGTTTGGCGCACTATGGCCCGAGTTGCTGCTGCGCCAAAAAACCCCAAATTCATTCATTCATTCATTCACATTTTTTACTTAAACTAATTTATTGTTGCATTATTTGAGTGTAACACAATTTTATTTCTCTGATTTTATACATAAACTTGCCACTTACAGGTGTTTATGCTCTGTTCTTGAACAATTAGCATCTGTTTCAAAAGCTGCTGCTGCAATGGAGCTTGTTAAACGAAAAGGATAACCCTCGTCGTAACATTCTTGCTGCCTTGTCTCGTGTTTATAAGCACAAGCAATAGCTAGTAGTTTAGTGTTTGAATCAAACTCTCCTGTGAAATAAATGCTAACCTGACCAAAGAAAGCATTGTATTCTAGCTGGCCGCCACGTAAATCTTAACATATTTAATCTTAACATAATTAAGTACATACTCATGCTCCAAAAGTTATTTGTGCTGCTCCAAAATTGACTTTTGGCTGCTCGAGAGGGTGCTACAAAATGTCTCGGGCCAATCACATCATTGTACAAGATAGTAAATAGTGCAGTAAAAAAAAAAAAAAAGATTGAATTAGGTCATTAGAACCTTTGAAGAAAAGAAAAAAAAAGAGGATTACAGGATACATAGTTACATAAATACACTCACACATGCGTTGGCAAATGCCTAAAACATTCTAACTAAAAATCACAAATGACACACCAAAACAACAAACATACATAGTAGTAATGGTGCATTATCTTAGTAAGCTTTAGCAGTGTTCAATTTACTGAGTCTTGACCGAGAAAATGTTTCATACAACATTCTGGGGTGTGTGAGCAAGATTGTGCCATTTTCGCTGCTGGTACGAATTCGCATTCACTCGTGTAAACCGTTCATCTACAGCAGGGATGCAGGTGCCACGTTGAGGCGAGCTAACTTCCCGCCATCTAAACCTGAACCTCCGTGCATTTTACTTTCATCTTTTGAACATATAATGCTGCCTTATGCCAGGTCTCACTCAACATTCCATTTGATTTTGTGACAACAGACTGCACTAGTTAAAATTCTGTGGATGTGAATTACCAACAGTCACAATTCCTATATATCAAACAGGCGCCGATGCATCGCTCTCGTCAATCTGGATTCTCCTGACACCACACTAAAGAGGAGTGTCCGGCAGAGCAAGTTCGAAATCAGCTCTGCAGAATGGAATCCACATCTGTCAGACACATTTCTGTTGGCGGTAAGGAATCATTACGTACAGTGGTAATAGGCCTTTTTTGGGAAGCTGCCTTTGTACACACTTACATTTGGAGGCAGTTTTACTTGCATCCTCTGCAACAAGCAGTGAACAGAGAGTCATTGCAATAGGGACATGACAGGGATCTAGTTTTTAGAAGCTTATAGGTATTTGTACACATTGGGTCATTTCACATTCTGTAGCACTGAGGTGCATGTGGGCATTTTGTAGTGTAGTTAAACCAGTCTTTACTTTTTCTGTGAGGGTTGCAGTGACTCCAAACAAAATTTTAAAAGAGAGATTAGCATTACATAGCAACCAAACAAGTGTGCATGCAAAACTTTACTATGGTAGGACTTTGTGAGCCTAGACGGCAGCCCTGCGATTTCTCGTACTTCGTATGTCTACCAATTGAATATGTGCGAAAGGTGTGTTCCAACAGTGAAGAGATTAAGATGGAGGTAATGAAACCAGGTAATTCTAATAAACATCAACCGTGTGATTTTGCATATTTTGTAGTGTTCTGAGGTGAATTTCCTGCAGCAAAAGCTGCCTGCTTGTTTATGCAGATATCAGATAGAAGAATGCCATTAACGCATTCTTTCATTTGTTATTCATGTGTAATGCTAGAGGAAATGGGCTTGTTCATGAGTGGAGCCATGCTAAGTTCAACCATGCCACATTGCAGTGCAACCAAAGTGTTGAACTACTGACCTGGTGCAATGGTGAACTGCGGTCCAAACACACCACACCAAGAGCACATACGAGGGCAATCAGGCAAGTCTGAATCGCATTTCATGTTTGTCTGATGTCCAGCACATGGTTGCCATTGATTCTGTCTTGTGCCTCATGCTGTTCCATGTGCTGCATGATTGTCAGAATCTCTGGCATTCCTAATCAAGATCAATATTACCCCATTTATATCCTTCTCATTTCAGTGACATTAACTGGTCGCCTTTCGATGAAAATCTTCTAGCGACATCGTCATTTGACACCTATGTTCATATTTGGGACAGCAGGTAAAGCTTTTTTTTAATCTTATTTGTAAATGTCCTGTTTCTACTAATGCCTGTAACTATTTATTGCCTTTTTGTAATTCAGGTTTTATATTACACATGGGTAGTTTCTAAACTGTATACTTTTTTATTTTCTTTCCAGGGAACCACGAAAACCATACTTGTCCCTGTCAGCAGTTAGTGAGTAGGGCATCTGTTCAATTTATGGCTTGCAATTCACGTTTTAGGAATAAGTTTCATTCAAAAGAGAGGTGAGCTTGTTGGCAAGATGAACTAATTGTAATGATAAGGGTATAATCATCCTACTCCTGTTTTATTTTTCACATTGTTTCTTACAGAATTTATGACACACTTTCATTGATTCTAGCTAGGGCTCTGTATTTCTTGGTTGAATTGAGATTCACCCAATATTTTTGCTTGAGACATGTTTTCTAGAAAACTATGGCTCCACTTGATATTTTTTAGAAAACATGTTTGGGCAAAAATTTGTGGAACTGGGAAACGACTACCTCTCCACACCCTTCTTCTTTTTACCGTAAAACCCCGAATGAATGTTCATCCATGATAAAGAGGTAAACGAGGGAAACTTTTTGGGTTGGAAATCTTTGGGGATGCGCCGACGGCAAAATTTGATAAAAAATGAGCGATAAACATGGGGGCACTCACTACGAACCCACATGACACGGGAACTTATATCACAGATCTCAGACACTGTGGATGTCGCGTTCCACGGGGCAATAAACACTCGGGAACCCTCTATGAACTCGCACGTATTGGGAAGAAGTCACGGTCACGGCAAACTTGCATTCTAAGAGGCTTTTATTCGGAAGCATGCTGCTGCGCTCCGCGGATGCATGCGCAGCTGCATTTTTTTTTTCTTCTTTACTATTTTTAGCGGTTATCAACTTGCTGTGTGCAGTGGTGAAAAAGGTTGGCAACTGAGGTGACAATAAGATGGTGCCAGCCACTGGCACATGTGAACCAAGTGAAAGACACTGTCCGTTGCTAAACTATGTTTATCAAC